>CM062942.1:24892500-26142500 GCA_031878705.1 Tapirus indicus | reverse complement strand
GTTACAGCCAGATGATAGAGTATTATTCAGCATGAAAAAGAAATGAACTATCAAGCCATGAAGAGACATGGAGGAACCTTAAATGCTTATTATTAAGTGAAAGAAGCCATTCTGAAAAGGCTACATACTGTATGATTCCAACTATGTGATAGTCTAGAAAAGGCAAAACTATGGAGACAATAAAAAGATCAGTGGTTGCCAGGGGTGCAGGAGAGGGAGAGAGGAGAGATGAATAGGAAGAGCACAGAAGATTTTCAGGACAGTGAAAATACTCTGTATGATACTATAACGATGGATACATGTCATTATACATTTGTCCAAACCCATAGAATATGTAACACCAAGAGAGAACCCTAAGTTATACTATGAACTTTGGGTGATTATGATAATAATAATATGGGAAGACCATGCATATGTGGGGCAGGAGTTGTATGGGAAATCTCTCCCTCTCAATTTTGTTGTAAACCTAAAACTACTCCAAAAAAGTATCCTACTTTTTTTTAATTAAAAAAGAGCATTTGGTATGTATTACTATCATTCATTTGTCAATACACTAATTCAACATATAATTTATTAAGACTTACTGTGTGCCCTGTTATATGCTAGATGCTAGGGATACAATATTGAGCAAGATAAACACAATTCCTGGACTCTTAGAAAGTAAGATAATTATATAACTATATGTGACAAATACTAGGATATAGAATTCTATGGAAGAACCATAACCCAGTTTGGAATAGTGTAGTTGGCAGATGTCAGGGAAAGCTTTCTGGAAAAAAGGGACTAAGAAGATGAGACTTGAAGGATATGTAGGTATACCTAGGCAAACAGGTAGGGGGCAGGGAGAGTGTTCCAGGCAGGAAAAATGGCATAAATAAAGGTTGGAGGCAAGAAGGAGCCTGGCACTTCTTAGAAAATGCCAGTATGGATGAAGAATTGACTTGGGTAGGGAGCAGGTGAGAAGGGATGTGTCAGGGAGGAGGTTCTGGATGAGGCTGAAAATGAGGCATGTTCTCAAATTGCTTTTTAAGGCATTTTAGAGAAATCAATCGCATTTTATTTGAAGGGCAGTTGAAAGCATTTTAAAGAGGCTAGTGACATGATCATATGTGGGTTTTAGAGAGATTGCTCTGGTGAAAGAGTGGAGAATGGATTAGATAAGAGTAACACCGGAGGCTGTTCAAGAAGTCCAGGCGAGAGATGATGACTTGAACTAGGGAAGTGAGAAAGGGAATGGAGACAAAGTGGGTAGATTAAAGAGATACTGGCATGTAGAAACAACAGGACCTGGTAACTGATTGGACATATAGGGGAGAGATACGGAGAACTCAAATAGAATGCCCAAACTGCTAGCTCGACAAACTGGGTGGATGGTGGTGGAAATTACTAAACTATGGACTATTTGAGGGTTCAAGGGGATGATGAATTCGATTTTGGACATATCAGATTTGAGATGCTTGCATGACCACTGAGTAGACTAGCCATATGAGTCAGGAGAGAGGTTTAAGCTAAAAATATGGATACTAGAGTTAACAGCATATATAATAAAAGATAACAAAAGTCTCAAGAATGGAGAGCATCTAGAGAGTGTATAGAATGAGAAGAGGACTTAGGACAGAACCGTAAGGAATTCCTACATTTGACATCCAGAGTAAAATAAGTCAGCAAAGGACACGAGGAGTGGCCAAGATCAGGAATAGAAAACTGGAGGGGAATAAAGCCAGACTTTCAAAAAGTTTCTCTTTAAATGGGTGGAGAAAGAATTAAGGAGATAAGACTTATCTATGACTGTTTTGCCAGACAGGTGCTATGAAAGTATATTGGAGCAAAGGAATGAATAATAACTAGAAAGTATAGTCAATAATGGCTACAGGACAAGCTGAAGTGATGGACCGTGGAATCTAAGCTGGGAGGTAAAAAGTCAGGAGAATGGTTATCTCTAGGAAGATGGAGCATGTTGTGCTGTGGGTGACACAAGGGTGGATTCCAAGGTATTGGCAAGATTCTATTTCTTGATCGTGGTGGTAGTTACATGGCGTGTTGCTTTATAATTATTCTTTAAACTCTATGTTTATGTTCTATGTAATCATCTATAGGTTAAAAAGAAATCTCGCTGTAAAAGAAAAAAACAATGGGGCCGGCCCGGTGGCGCAGCGGTTTAGTCCGTGCTTGGCAGCCCGGGGTTCGCCGGTTCGGATCCCGGGCGCCCGCCGACGCACTGCCTGTCAGCCACGCCGTGGTGGCGTCCCATATAAAGTGGAGGAAGATGGGCACGGATGTTAGCCCAGGGCCAGTCTTCCTCAGCAAAAAGGGGAGGATTAGCAACGGATGTTAGCTCAGGACTGGTCTTCCTCACCAAAAAAAAAGAAAAAAAAAAAGAAAAAACCAATGTTTCCAAAACGTTATCATCACAAATATAGCAGATACCTCTGGTACCTGGAGTCACACGCCTTTGACTCACCTCTGGCTGCAGCTGCAGCTGCAGGGGACAGTCCTGTGTCAGCTCAGACTTAGGTTTAGATGACAACATTACATTTAGCTGACAGTCAAGGGCATGCCTCCCATTTTCCCACTTTTTGCCCAAGGGATTTCTCTGACATTCTAGGAGCCCACAAATCCTGTGGACTAACCCAGCCTAGAGTTGTGATGGGTGAGCAACTTTCAACCATTGGGGGATGAGAGCCTGTAGATACATTTTTAGCCTCTATTCCTTCAAGAAGACAATTTGGGGAGGCTCTCCTTTTTTCTTTTTTGGCCGGGAAAGAGTGGGCCTGAGCTAACATCTGTTGCCAATCTTCCTCTTTTTTTTCCCCTCCCCAAAGCCCCAGTGCATGGTTGTTTATTCTACTTGTAAGTCCTTCTAGTTCTTCTATGTGAGCCGCTGCCACCGCAACATGGCAACTGACAGACGAGTGGTGTGGTTTCGTGACCGAGAAACAAACCCGGGCCACCAAAGCAGTGAGACCACAGAACTTTAACCAGTAACCCATCAGGGCTGGCTCAGTGAGGCCTTCTCAGTGCTACTCGGGAACGTAGAAAGGTTCTGGCAGAATCGAGCCCCTGTTGCCCATAGTACTGACCTCAATAATACACGTTATATTGACATTTCCTCCTTCTCGGTCTTACTTTCCTGGTCCTTCATTCCTGCTTCCTGGGGATGAGCTCCCAAATAAACTACCTAACTACCTTGTTCATGCTCTGTTTTCAGGGGATCCAAAGACCATAACAAGGAAGGGACTGATACAGGAGAAGAACATAGGAAATAAAAAATTTCCTCTAAATGCCAGACAGTATATGTGACTGCCTTCTTAACAGTTCCACTTAGATGGCTCAAAAATAACCTCATGATCTTCTGCTGTAATCAAATTCATGATCTTCCCGTTTAATACACCTCTGCTCCAGGTTTTGTAGCACCACTCATCCAGTGACAAAACCTTGGAAGTCGTTCTTGACACCTTCTCACTTCACTCCTCCTGGACATCCATCACCAAGTCCAGTTAATTTTTCCTCCTAAATATTTCTTGGATCTCCTTTCTCCTCTGGATTTATCCTGTACTACCCCTCCCCAATCTTTCATCATCTCTTTCATGGACTGTTACAGTAGCTTTATATTAGGATGACCGTAGTCGTGGTTTGTCATGGGCAAACGTAATTTATGTCCATTGCCTCAGTGTCAATAGTGCCCCCTTTCACTCTTAACACTATCCAAGGTTTTGTGATAAATAGTATGGTCATACCAACCTAAACTAATCTCCCCTCATTCATTCCTTCTCCCCCACACAGTGTAGCCATGTGATCCTTTCAAAATATATATTTGATGGCAGAACTCCCTTTAAAACACTTCGATGGCTTCCAATTGTTCTCAGAATAAAAATAAAAATATTTAATAGCTTACAGGACCTTGTGTAGTGTGACCCTTCCCATTTCATCACTCTTATGCCAGATACTGTGTACTACTTGCTCTACTGTCTCCACATTGGCCTGCTTTGTTTGTTTTGTTTTGTTTTTTTAAGTGCCTGCTTTTTCCTACTACAAGCCATTTCACATATTGGCCCCTCTGCCAGTAGGACATTCTCCCCTTACTTTTCCCATCTGACACCTACTTACTTTTCAGGTCTCAGCTCAAATGTTGTGCTCAGAGAAGACTCCCCTAACCTCCCAGACTAGGTTAGATCCTCCATTACTGGTGTAAATAGCATCATTCATACTTCTTTTTTAGAGCACATATCAAATCTTCCATTTATTTCTGAAACAATTTGAATTTATATTGATCATTTGACTTGACTGTGAGCTTCTTGAAGACAGACTCTGATCTTTTTTACTTATCATGGAATCCACATTACCTGAATGAATGAGGAAGTCAGAAATAAAAACCAGGTTTCAATTTCTAATATAGATTCTAAGGTGACACAGGATAATTGCAAGCGGGACTAGGTACAGAGAAGGAGCCCTTAAGCCAGGGGCCAGAGTCATCTGGAAATAAGAGTGAGCGTCAAAGGGAAGTCAAAAAGAGAAGTGGGAAATGAGTGGTGATGAGAAGAGAGGAGATGTGTAAAGAAATGGAAATAAAGATGTGATGAACTGTTTTCTTGTTCCAGGCACAGAGCTAGCTAGAGGAGCTAAGAAAACTGAAGGCAGTTAAAGGTCTTGCCCAAGCCTTCATAGTGAGCTAATGGCTAATTTTTAATAGACCCTGGCCCAACTTGAGATCATCTCACTCTCTTACTCTTTACCTGGCTCTATTTTTCTTTATTGCCTGTCCCATTCTCTTAAATAATTTTAAATATTTATTTCCTGTCTCTTTTCTCTATCAGAATGTCAACTCTGTGAGGCCACTAGCTGTGTCATGTTTACCACTGTATCCTCAGTGTCTTGAACAGTGCCCGGGACCAAGTGGACTCACAGAAAATATGTTGTCAAATGATTCTCAGTTCAGTGATGTTTGCTTTCATCCCATATGGAATTTGGATTATTTTGCCACCTTTAGGTTTTATAACATGCTTTTTCCCCCATCTTTGCTGAATATCTCTCTACCTATTTTTCTCAGCTGTCTTCTTCTCACACTTTTCCCCTAACTTCCTCTCCGTTACAAATTATACTCAGGACAAGACTGGAGCCACTTTTTATTGATTTCGATGTCAGTACTTTGAGTGACAACTCCATGTGGAGAACTTTGAACCTCCTGCTGACTCACTGTTTACTTTTAAAAAAATACTCATCTTCTTCCTGAATCCACTGGGTAAATTTATGCTCACAAAATAGACAAAACCTCTAGAAGAAAAACTGTATGAGCATCAGAAATATTGGTCTTGCCTTGACTTCTAGACTCAAAAGTATCATAGCAATTTTAAAAAGGGGAGGAGGGGAGATTTTGAAGTATGTTTATCATTCAACCCAATTTTTAACCAATTTATTTTGTAATTTAAAAGTAAGAACCATGACATGCTTTTCCAGTGTGTTATCATCCTCGATATTTCTACCTGTAAGAGAAGAACAAAGATATTGTTTGAGAATAAGAAATATTGCAGTGGTAGAAAAATTCAGTTTAAAGTATTTCTTTGGAAGTTGTCACACAACCCCTGTCTCCAGCTCTGCTTGCTGAAGAGTCGTTATTTCCTTGAAACAAATTGGTCACTTCCATTTCTTTTCACCTATAAGTCTTTTCAGTTCTGTATATTTCATTCAAACATGTCTCTTGTCTCCTTTGATTTTTGTTCTCAGTCCTTCATGTTTTTACTTCATTTGTCATCCTGTATAACATAAAGGATCTTCCACCCCAGGCCTTTAATATATTTGTCTCACCAGTGTTTATTTTTCTGTCACATGTACTCTTTAGAAATCCATTGATTTTCTAAGTTTCTTTACTGTCTTCCTTACTTTATGGTTTATTTGCTGCTTGAGATTAGATTGTGAATATATTAGATCAGTTCATTCCATTTTCTATGCACTTTTTACCTATTTGGTATAATATAAATATTGTTTTTGAAATTGCATCATAACTTGAATATTAAGACATAATTTGTATTCATCCACTAGGCAAGATTTCATTAATTATTATGCCCTTTGCTATGGTTCTAGAACCTTACCCTCAGTGCGTTTGATAGTGTTAACCAAGCACCACCCATTCCCCTTCAATTTAAATTCTCTATTGTCTTAGTTTTTGAGGTTGCGTGTTCCCTTGTTTTGTTCAGTTTTGTTTTCAGTGACCTCTCTGGTCACTTACTGCCATTCCCACTTAGTTGACATTTTTCCTCTGTCAGTCCCTTAAATGTTGGTATTGCTCAGGACTTAACCCATGCCAAGTCTGCATCCCTTTATGGCTGGCATCCTGATTCTGATTGATCATAGCCCATGCTGTACTTAGTATCAAATTTCTTTTGCATTTTTAAAACCGTGGTTAAAACACATAACATAAAATTTACCATCTTAACTCAAATAATTTTTTGTGTGTGTGTGTGAGGAAGACCAGCCCTGAGCTAACATCCGTTGCTAATCCTCCTCTTTTTGCTGAGGAAGACTGGCCCTGGGCTAACATCCGTGCCCATCTTCCTCTACTTTATATGGGACTCTGCCTCGGCATGGCTTGACAAGCAGTGCGTCGGCGGGCGCCCAGGATCCGAACCCATGAACCCCTGGCTGCCAAGCACGGACTAAACCGCTGCGCCACCGGGCGGCCCCTTAACTCAAATAATTTTAGTACCGGTTCAGTATTAGAGAATCTAAGGTAGACTACCAAAACTATGCCAATGATTATCTCTAGCTCAGACTTTTCTCCTAAACTCCAGACTCATATTTTCACCTGCTGACCAGCTACCACCTAGATATTCCACAGATATTTCAAACTCAGTATACCCAAATTTGATGTTATCATTAATCTTCTGCAAATCTACTCCTCTTACTATATTCCCTATTTTGGTAGATGGCACTACTATCCACCAAGTTAGAAATCAAAGAGTCATTCTGGCACTTTATTTCTTACTATTAAGCAATCAATCGCCGATCCTATTGATCCTGTAAGCCAAGTAATTCTGAACTTTCTAATTCAGTCCCGCCATTTTGTTTTTGTCATTCATTCAGGTATCATCTAGAAAACCTGATCATTGGTCTCTTCATCTCTCTCAACCCATCTTGCACACTGGAAGTTCGTTAAAATTGAACTTTTTAACACACTGATCATATTACATTAGTCAAGGTTGTATAATAATCTTTCTTCTCTAGGATAAAAGCTAAATTCCTCACCTTGGTATACAGGTTTTTCTCAATTTGGTACCTGCTAGAATGTCTGGGTTATTTCCTATATCTCTCTTCACTCTCTTGATAATAAAATAATACTAAACTATTTGTAGCTCCCCCGTCACCAAATGCTGCCTTTCTACTTTAACATATACTGTCCTCCTCACTAGAAATGCACTTGTCACCATTCACTTTTGGTAAACTCAACCTTAAAGTCTCAGCTCAAAATATTATTTGCATGAATACCTTCCTTCCTGCCCAGTCTTCCAGGGAAATGCAGGTATTTCTCTCTTCATACTACCATTTTGCTATTTACCTCTATTTTGGCAAGTATCATTCTATTTTACTGAAATTTGTTGTTGGCATATATGTCTCCTACTAGAATAGAAACTTCTTAAATGCAGGAATAATCTCTTATTTATTTTTGTAACCTTGGTGACATGTTGAATAGTTAAGATGTTTTGGGCTCCAAGAAAGAGAATACCCATTCAAAGTGGCTTTGACAGTAAGGATAATTAATCTCACATAACTGGAAGTTCAGAGATTAGAGCAGGCTCCAGACACAGTACAAGCAGGACTCTGGCTCACTTTCTCTTTGATTTTTTTTTTTTCTGATTTTTCCTCTGTGTCAGTTCTGACCGCCTCACCAATTTCCCTCCAGGTTTCAAAATGGCTGCGAGCAGCAAATGGGGCAACATGATTTTTTGTTACAGTAAGAGAGAGAATCTCTTACCTCAAGAATAGATTGAGATTTATCCATCAGTCAGATCAGCCAATTTAGGTTATGTATCTAGTCCTGTACCCGTAATAGTTGTCAGAGTGATGCCATGGGCTGGTTGATTTACACTTTGCGTCCCTAAACCAAAGTAAAGAGTATGGGATTATCTTGATTGGCATAGAATCTAAGCCTTAGATGAATCTAAAGCCACCCCTAGAACTGGGAGATGTAGTCCGTGGAAGCCTGAAGAGAATTGGAATTCTCCTAGGATGTGGAAATGCAGAGTGGGTGTAGGGGTATCTGGGAATGAATGTTGTTTAAGCCACCAACAATATCCATTCCATTGGCATGGTGTTGGGCCCACAGATATTTAGTTAATATTTATTCAATGAACCTATGAAAGTCTTATCTGCAAGCTATGTATAAAGTAGGTGACAATGAGAAATATTTTTAGAAGACTTGATCATATCCAAGTTAATCATTCACATTGGGAGGCTCTTCCTAAATTTAATGTCTTGTCCTTCCCCTGACCTTTGCCTGAATTTTATCTTGGCCCAAATCTGGAAATTAGTATGAGCCATTTTTAAATTTTTAACAATTGGTTTAACAACATTAATTGGAATGTATATAGCTTAGCTAAGAAAAAAATAGCCTGTCATAATGTGATATTGTCAAGGAAAATTGTACTTTCACTCAGTTATTCTGCTTTTTAGTGTATTCTCAGTTTCTGCAGACCTAATAAAAAGGGATTATCTCAGCATCCTATAAGTTTAATTTTGAAAAACAAGAAACCATGAATAATGGAAATGATTTCAAAATATCTTCATGCACATCTAAAATATGCAACAGCTAAATCAGAGGTTCTTAATAATTTAATCAGTGAAGCATAACTGGAGAATTTAGAAAAAGTGTCTAAACTATTAAAAAGATTCTTCAGCTGCTGCTTAAGGTTGATATGAAGTTATTTCTCACACTGGCAAACAGCCAAGCCATTCCCTGGTCACTCCACTTCTCAGCATTTTGTGGTCTTCTCAGTCATCCTGATCACAGCCCCAGGAGTGTTTCATGGCAACTCCACAATAATAGTATATTACTGTTAGGTCTTGAATTTTAAGGTAGTTTATCTTCTAGGAAGGATATCAATAGAGCAATAAGACCAAGTAGAGTGAGCTTTATTAATGATGTCCAAGGTTTTAGACATATACTGTAACCTTCGATTGATTTTAACACGACTTCCCTTAGCCTAGCTTTGCTCTAAACCAGTCCAACTTTATTAGTCTCAGATAATACGATGTTAGCATTTTTTTTTCTTTCAAAATACAGAGTTGTTAGGAAAACTTGTATGTAATAACTTCCTTAGCATTTAATCCTAAAGAGTAAACCTTTTAGTACTTCATTTGTAATACAAAGGCAAGTGCTGTATTTATCTGGAGTAAAAATTTCCTTTGTTGTTATGAAATATGTTCACAGTTTAATGAAAATAAGAATAACAATTATCTCTTTCTTAAAAAGGCCTTGGAAATAAATATATCAATGCATTCATCTACATGTCTCTCTTACTAAGTAGGCACAGACCCTTCACCAAGTTAGTAATAATTCAATAATAATATTTGAATGAAAGCCATTCTGTTAGACTAAGTTCAGACTATCAAAGTCACATTAGAAAAGCTTTCTCATTTATGAACCCATTATTTCTTTTTGGAAAATATATTAAATGAAAATGAAGTCTCCATGTTGATTTTTAATGATAGAAAATATTTTGAAAACTCTTTTATATTTTGAAAATTTTGCTTTAGTGCAGATAATCAGAACAATTTAATAGACTAAGAAGTAATTTTAAAAATAAGAGATGGAATTTGGTTTTCATAATCTAAGTAGGAAATCTTAAAATACTGTTCTAAGCTAAATAAGTCATATGAAGTGATGGAAAATTGCTGTCTGAAGGTCCATGATATGTTGTGATTTCCAATGGGCTTGATAACATCTACCCCTTGGATGGTTGGGTGGTTTGAATACGTAAAGCTTCTAGCACTAACTCATGTTGTGAGAGACTATTGGGCAAAGGTAAATTCCTTAACTCCCAAGTAAGCCTAGCTGACCACACACATCTGCTGTTTGATTTGCAAGGGCTCTTGGACACACCTCTTGAGAATACCAGGGATCTACTGAATTACATGCAAAGCAATTCAGTCTAAGATTTACAATGCTCGAAGGTGACAGATTTTAAAGTTCAGCATTGGTGTTTCCACAAATTCTTTCCAATTCTAAAATTTTATAGTTGGATCAGTAAAGAATAATATAAGGAAATATGTAATCAAACACACAGACGTTTTACATAAGACTACAATCAACATAGGAGTGCAGAGAAGGGGAACATCAGGGTTAATAAGAGTTGTCGACAGAGACTTCATAAACATGAGATTCTGATCATAAAGAATAGGAAGAATCAGAATAGATGAAGAAGGTACTTAAGTCTGAGGAACAGCTTGGACAAATTTATTTTTTAAAAAATGAAGGCGTATCGAGTATTGCATGAAGAGACTGACTAGTCTGAGACAACATATGCATTTGCGGTAAGTAGTGGAAAGTAATTTTCTATAAGTAGAGTGGAGGCAAATTCAGGTATTTAGACGTGGTCCTATGGTGCTTCTCAATCTTTGTCTTTTCTTCGTCCCTACCCTACCAATCTCGTTATACATGGTAGGGACATTCACATACCCGCATGGAGGTATTCACATTAGGGGCTACAGCATATATAAAAGGGAGTGGAATAGGCTGCATGATAGCCAAATTCAAGCATGCTAGCTCTGACTGTGCCCTTTCTCTCCGACTCAGAAAAGCGTATCAGAATGTAAGTAACTGAGAGTACTGTTATATTGACAATCTTGAATCTGCTCTAATTTTTAAAAACGAATAAACTGTTTCAAAAATTCAGTTTTTTCTGTCTATGACACAGCCAATCTTCAAATGACTATGATACCATTGTTTGGCAATACTGAAACTGAAATCAACTGTAAGGGGAAGGAATGGGAGTTTTGTAGATATTTGATCAGAGTGATATTGGGAGGCAGTGATCAATATTATAGAGATTCTCAACCTAGGGGCTGGAGATAACCGAGATTTCCCAGGATTATTGAAAGGAGTTCTCAAATCTCTGAGCACACCAAGTGTTGTTTGTGGATCGGATAAGTGATGTGTCTCCCACATATATGTAGTAAATATTTTCAGAGTGATGTGAATGCTACTACAATTAATAAAAGGCAAAGTCATATTAGAATATTACTGAATTCAGAATAAGTTGATTTTTGTCACTATTTTTCTCAGTCTATGCATACTAGATATATAACGATTTTGCAGAGGCATTTAACATTTTTGAGATTTCAAAGCATGTTCATAATATTGTAAACCCTTGACGCAGTAAAAAGGTTACTGAATTGGGAATTCAAAGGCCTGGGATCTGATCCTCATTTGGTCTCTTGCCAGCTGGGGGCTGGGAGTCTTGGACAAACCATTCAACACTTTGGGGCTTGGTTTCCTTAATTGTTCAAGGATGGGGTTCTCCCAAATGAGACAACTTTTGAGAATGCTACCAAATATAGCGTCTATGGTTTTAGGTGTATAAAATAAGCAAACTTTTCTGAAAATCTTTTCACGTTTCTAGAACATGTTTATGTGGTGTTGAAAATTAAGTTACTGATAACCTTTTTTATAGAATAATTTACTTACTCATTTATATGATTAGGTGATAATAGAATCTGATTCAATAAGCCCTAAAAGATCATTCCTGAAAAGAGATGAATGAAAGAGCCCGGACTTGTTATTGTCTCACCTGTTAAAGTCACCCAGTTGTGGTAAACCCAGGCACCTATTGTCAAACATGAAGATCATCTATTTCAACGATGCAGGCTCTGAGTGCTTCAGTCCGTATGTCCTTCCATTCCATTTTTACATCAAATTCAATGGGAACGCCAGGCTCCAAATAGTAAATTGGCTGTACTTTTTCTCTGGGAATTGGCCTTTCTGCCTAGCTACCTGCTTCTGTTCAGGTTCTTATATTTCACAAAAAGTACCCTTTATGTATTGAAGTCATAGAAATTAATTGTTTGTTAATAAGAATAGCTATTGAAATATAACATAATCATGCCTTTGAAGTAGGACAGAAGTAGGAAAAACAACTGTGGTTGACTTTTTTTTCATTCTTTCTACCATATTACAGGGCTAGAATGAAGAATTTTACCAATTTAAAACTATATACTTATATGTGTTCCTCAAAATTGCATAATTCCTTTCCTTTCTGTTGTTGGATAACCCCTAGACAGAAGTTAATGTTGTTTCGATTAGGTTTATTTCTTTCATGTGAGTTACTTTCATGCAACAAGCTAGAGATTCTGTAACAGAATGTAATGAAAAATTTCCCCCATTGTGTCTTTTTGTCTTAAAATAATGAGTTAATATAGACTGTAATTTTCACAGTAAAGGAAATATATTTTACTTTTAGTTCTTACCAAAATGTCTTGGGATAAAGGAAACATCAATTTTAAAGATTATTACTTTTCTCCTAACGGAAAAAACAGCATGATTTTCTATTGTAGACTATGTAATTAAATTTATATTAGAATATTTGAATCTTAAATATAACTTCATTTTATTTGAAAGGTTATTTTCAAGTAATGTTTTAAATTGCAAAATTTTGGTGTAATTCCATATCTTTTATATAAAACATTGCCATCATGGAAAAAGTACTGGTATTACTAGGGTTTAAATACAATTGACTGGGCAGGCCCGGCGGCGCAGCGGTGTAGTTCACCTTTGGCAGCCCAGGCTTCGCAGGTTTGGATCCCGGGTGCCCGCCAACGCACCGCTTGTCAGCCATGCCGTAGTGGCGTCCCATATAAAGTGGAGGAAGATGGGCACGGATGTTAGCCCAGGGCCACTGTTCCTCAGCAAAAAGAGGAGGATTAGCAACAGATGTTAGCTCAGGGCTGGTCTTCCTCACAAAAATAAATAAATATGATTACTGATTTTTTAAAGGGATTAACATTAACCCTGATCTGATTAAATTTTCTGTTCTTAAGCAGCAAAAATAAGAGGTTCAGAATGAACCAACTCTGCAATAGTACTGCTTCACAGATCTTTTTTAAACAAAGTAAGCTATGTTCCTATTTCAGAAACCATAAACAACTGTAGACTCACAGCTTTCCCGAGCTCTTGACACTCTTAATTTGAGACCCATTCATCCAAAGGATTAAGACAATGAGATCCAAGTCCTAAGCAATAGCAAGTACGTGCGTGAAAACTGTCACGCTAATGCTCCCAGGAGTGTTGCCATTTCCATAGCATGCTTTATAACCGTTGAACAATACATTTTTATTTATGATTACCTCTTCTACTTTCAAAAGGAATTTGAGATGGTTTGGTGAGCATGATTTAAAAAAACAAACATCATAATCTTATTTTTGTGCTTGTAACAAGCAAATTTCCCTACATAATTACTTGTTTTCTACCTTTGATTTTTGGTTCCTATTGTATAGTTGGTAGTTATTGGTTGTGAGCAGGGCGTGCTTTTCTACAAGTTAAATGTTAAAACATGAACTGATTTTGATGGAGCTAGTTTCACTGCTTGAGTTAGTGGGTTTGCCATGCCTGCAGCTCATACTGTGGTAACTGACGCAGAACTTTAAAAGCTAGGTTTAGCCCAGCACAGTCACTTCAAACCAACATAAGATGGCGGTTACATTTCCAAAAGTCATTATGGAGACAGAGTTCAAGACTTCAGTATTTGGATTTGTCAAGCTCTTTGGTGTTTTAGTTACAGGACGTGTTCAGATTTCACTTAAGAAACAGCAACTCAAATGATAAATTGAAACTCGGGTATAACCAAAGAGTATAAAACTTTTTATAAGCCCTTAAGCAATAAATATGCCAATCCTTTGCACACTTTTTTGTCATTTTCCAGAGCATTCAATTGAATATTGAGTTATATAACATGTAATACCAACAAATAATTAATTTTAAATAGTATTATTCCAGGATTGAATGGCTGGGAACATCATGTTGCTTTTATGTATTGGAAACAAACTGTTACATATATAGACTAAAGGGATGGTGTCTTAGATTGGATTCCTTGGAAACAGTCTCTAAGACAAAAAGTTGCATACAGAAGTTTTATTGAGAAGTATTTTTGGTAGATCTACCTGCAGGGAGGTGAGGGAGGCAGTACTCGGCAGAGAGACAGGCTGACCCACAATGCAGTTGCTACTGTAGCCTAAGCCAATCTGAGAGGGAGCACTGGAGCTGGGTTCATGCTTCAGAGTTGTCTTAAATTGAGGCAGGTGGGCTGGGACTTAATATCCTTGCACTGACCAAAAGCAGGCCCCAAGGAGAGATGCAGCTGTGATCCATTAGCAGTCATTTTTAATAGTATCTGTGGTGTGGGTCCATCAATTGCAAGAGAGAACCTCAATGGAGCACCACAGTATCCACTACAGATAGGTGTTGGCATATTCTGCTTGCCCCACAAAAGTTACAAAGAGAATACAAAGGAGGAGTAATAATGACAGAAAAATACATTGGTCATTTGTAACTGGGCCTTAATGTATCAGAGTCACTGTTATTTATAGGATGGTCTTTATTTTGATAGTCAAAGATCTCTTTTAAATCTTGTTAACCCAGAAACAAAGGAAACAAGTCCACTTTGCCTGGTTCATGAATTCCTGTCTTTAAAATTGTGGTAAAAAGCCCATAACATAAAATTTACTGTCTTAACCATTTTAAAGTATACAGTACAGCAGTGTTAACTATATGCACATTGTTATGCGACAGATCTCTAGAAATTTTTCATCTTGCAAAACTGAAACTATAGCACATGATGGGATTTCCTTCTTTTTTTAAGACTGAATAATATTTCATTGTATGCATATACCACATTTTCTTTATCCATTCATCTGTCAATGGACATTTAGGTTGCTTCCACCTCTTGGCTATTATGAATAATGCTGCAATGAACATGAGTGTCTAAATATCTCTTCAAGATCCTGTTTTCAATTCTTTTGATATATATTCAGAAGTGGGATTGCTGGATCATATGGTAATTCTATTTTTAATTTTTTGAGGAACTTCCATATTGTTTTCCATAGCAGCTGCACTATTTTACATTCCCCCCAACAGTGCATGAGGGTTTCAATTTCTCCACATCCTCACCAACACTTATTTTCTCTCTTTTTTTGTTGTTGATAACAGCCATTCTAACAAGTGTGAAGTGAGATCTCATTGTGGTTTTGATTTGCCTGGTGCCATCACCACCCTGATGATTGGTGATGTCGAGCATCTTTTCATGTGCTTGTTGGCCATTCATATGTCTTCTTTTAAGAAATGTCTATTCAACTCCTTTGCAGATTTTTTAATTGGGTTATTTGTTTTTCATGATTCTCTTTTTAATCACTCAACTCAGAGCATTCCTTCTTAAAATATAGATTGCTTGGAAACTTCCATCTAATTTACTAGATTTTGATCTTGGAGAAGTATTTTAATTTATCCAAATCTTAGTTTCCTCTAAGTAGTAGTAATGATGCTCTCCCTGCCCACACCAGAGTGTTGTGGTAAGGAATCAATGGAGAAAATTACTAAAAAGATACTTTTATACTGTTCAAAGTTCTGTACAAATTTAAGGAATTGCTATGAATTCAGACCAAAAGAATCTACATTTTAAGACTACTCAATACTGCTTCATTTATATCAGAGCTAGTGGTTCCTCTGTCTTCGTTCTGCCTGATGAAACTCTGATGAATCAGTCTCTTCCTTCCTTCCTTCCTTCCTTTCTCTCTCTCTCTATGTGTGTGTTTGTGTGTGTGTGTGTGTGTGTGTGTATATATATATATCCATTACTTAAGGACTCTGCTTACTACATTGTACTTCATTCTAATCTTGATAACAGCAGCAAACATTGGTTGAGACTCTACTCTGTGTCAGACATTGCACTGAGTTTGATGAGGAAGAAAAAGATGAATCCGAATACCTGAATACCTCAGGTAGCTTACCTCATCTCATGGGTGAGGCTTGTGAGGGCCTGGCACTTGTATAACAACTTTAAAAACTCATTACTCATTATTTTGCTACTTAGGGTAAAAATGTAGCTTACCCAAATAAATACGATACTCATATAGACTGAATTCTGTAGAGAGCGCTGCTTACCTGGTTTTGCTCATTCTTGACTTCAGAATCTTATCTCTAATATTCAAGTAGGAGCAATTCTGTTAAAAACAGAGAAACAGCAGATTGGATTCTTCAGGAACTTTTTCAGGTGCTACAATTTTAGGAAGAATAGCAGTACATTTTCTGTAATGAGAACTATACAATGTTCTCTAGCTGGTTATACCCAAATGGATATATGGATTTTATTCTGATACTAGTTTTGGAATCGATGATCATCCTTCATCAACAGCATGGTCTTTATTATGGTCTAGTCTGACTTTTCTTCTCTTCTGCACTAAGCTACCTGTTTCATGGCCCTCATTTTTGCATTCTCTACTTTGCTTATTTGCAAAGTTATAAGTGCACTAACAATTAATTTCTACTAAAGGCATTACTTTTCAAATATCCTGTAAAATGCTGACTGCCTGATTTACAAGCATCATAGACTGACTATGTGCGTCTTCAGTTCTCTGTCTTTCACACTTTAACTTGAAGACTATTTATTTCCCAGCTGTGTTCTCTTTGCTGGATCAGTACATGCTTTATTTCTACAGCAATGGGGGGGGCATTTTAAATCCTGTTTTTGATACAAGTCTTTACTAGGTAAAAATTGATGCTGTATCAGTTACCTGTTGCTGTGTAACAAGCTACCCCCAAATGTAGTGGCTTAAAATAAGAATCATTTATTTAGTTCATGATTTTGGGGGTCTACTTTGGGCTGGGTATATCTAGGTGATTCGTTTGCTGGCCTCAGGTGGGCTTATTCATGTATTCATGGTCAGCTGGTAGTTGATGGCCTCACTCATATGTCTGGCCCTTAGTTATTGGATGAGACAATGGGTGTCTCATCTAATGATATAGATAGATATCTATGATATGATAATGATAGAGCCACTTGCCTATCATTATTCAGTAGGCTAGCATAGTTCACATAGTAGTGAAAGGGTTCCAAGCGTAGCCCAATGCCCAAGCATTTCTCAATCCTTTGCTTGTGTCATGTTTACTAATATGCCTTTGACCAAAACAAGTCACTTGGCCAACCCATATTCAAGGAGTGGAGAAATATACTACAGCTCTTGATGGGAGGATCTGGAATATCTCACTACAAGGTGTGAATGCAGGAAGGGAAAGAATTTGTGGACATTTACCCTCTATCAGAGATGCTTTCATTTTTATCACCAAGACAATTCCTGTGTAATATTATTCAGTATTCCCTGGTAGCTATAGCTTCCAGTGTTTCCTGTTTCTTCAGTGCCTGCCCAATATCATGTGGATCAGAAAAGCACTTAGCAATTTCACTTAACCTATACTTCTGAGGTATAAGAGAGTATAAACTTGAATAGGCATCAAGGGTGTCCAGTACAAATGCTAAGCAAGCATATAAACCATACACACACACACACACACACACACACACACACACACACGGAGAGGGGCCGTGGGGAGACTGAGAGAGAGAGAGATTGAAAACCCTTTCCATCAGTGGTTCTCAACCAGAGGCACCCTCAGGGGATATTTGATAATGTCTGGAAACCTGTTTGGTTGTCACAAGTGGGAAGGTGCCCTGGCCAATGATACTGATAAACATTCTACAGTGCACAGGACAACCACCCACACCACAGAATTATCCATGCTAAAATGTCAATAGTGCTGAGGTTTAGAAACCCTGCTTTTTATTGAGTGCATGTAGGAAGAATTCATATGCAGGAGATACTTTGGAGATATTGCAGGTTCAGTTCGATACCACTACAATAAAGCAAATATCACAATAAAGTGAGTCACACGAATTTTCTGGTTTCCTAGTCCATATAAAAGTTATGTTTACGCTATACTGTAGTCTATTAAGTGTGTAATAGCATTATGTCTTTAAAAAACAATGTATATACCTTAATTAAAAAATACCTCATTGCTAAAAAATGCTACCACCATCTGAGCCTTCAGCGAGTCATACCTTTTTGCGACTCGTAAGGACGGTCTTGTAAAAAATGCAACATCGGCAAAGTGCAGTAAAGCAAAGTGACATGAAACGAGATATGCCCATAATGTGAGTTATAGAAGGGCACTTAGAAAATGCAAACTGAAAAAGGAAAAGGCAAGAGTTATTTCTGTCTTCAAATTAGTGAAGGAAGGATGCGTGTTTGAGTGAAGTCAGGTTGGAGATATTCCTCAAGAATAATATTTAACTTGGGGGAGGAAGCCGGATGCACTGGATTGCTATAATCCATATTTTTATGGCTAGTTCGAGGTGATCTTCTCTCCCTAATAAAAATGGATATGATATGTATTTTGTGGGTACCATATGTTGTAAACTATAGCTCTTGGAATCAAAAGTATTTGAGTAATTCATAGTTTCCACATATTGAGTGGGACATGGAGGAAGAGTATCTGATGATTAGGTCACATTTTAGAAATACGTGTGGTAGTTAAGCACACTGTCTTGGCTTTGTCACTTGTTAATGTGCAGTCCTGGGCAAGTTACTTTACCTTTTGGTGAAATGGGAATAATACCTACCCTGAATACTGTTTGGTAAAAATTACATAAAATAGAACTTATAAATAACCTTGCCTGGCACATAGGAAACCCCAAGGAAATGATGTTGGTGAGAGTAGTATTGGTGGTAATCTCTCTTCCTTCCAAGTAGCAGCAAATATTTATTCTTTGGATTATATTCTTAGTAGTAGGGAAGAATCCATTAAAAAGTAATAAAGTAACATCACTGAGCTTTAAAAGTCTATGGCTGCCACACCTGGATTTTTTTTTCTAAAATCCAGAAATACAGTTGGTTATCATGAATCCTTCAGTTCCAATTCTCTAGGCCTTCCCATGTATAGAACAAGCCCTTATAGTGCTAAAATGTGAATAACCGATGACAGTTGAGTCATGGATTTTATTTCCTCTTTAGAATATGAGAAAGAATATAGAAAAAAATAAATGTTTATGGGTTCGTTAACATTTGTTTCTAATTTTCCACCTGTACCTACAGACTACAGATATTTAGAGGGAAGAAGTGAGGTTCTTCCTTGCCTACACACAATAGATTTTTCTTTATGAGTCCATACATAATTTCTAATTTTCTTAACATGTACTCTCTAACTCTTACATATTTCATTAAGCCACATGCGATCCTTTCAAATATTCAAAAAGAAAAATATTCCCCAATGTTGCTTATATGGGGAACAAGTTATTTTATCTATCGGTGATATGAAGTAGCTAAACAATCTTTCCTATAACTCATGGTATTAAAAGGTAATACAATTTGACCACGGATATAGAATGATACTTTTTAGATATTTTTGCTAGTGTGAGTTCAATAATTTATCATTTAGTCAGTTAACTGATTTTTCAAATATAAAAGTAAAGAAAACAAGCCAGTTGCCCACATTCATACAACAAAGCTTGAAATGGAATACGTGCTTCTTGCTTTCTTATCAACCAAAGGAGACCTGTGAATTACAGAAAAACCACGTGTGAATACTTCAAAGGAAGTACACCAAACACATTGTGTGTGTGTTTTTTAAAAGATTTAGTAGCTCCTTTAGAGCTCTAAGTAAAGCTGTTAGTCTGACTAATCATGTACCCCTGAAACCAATTAAATTTTTAGACTAGAGAAATGTTCTTCAAACACTTTTGAAAAAAATGAGAGTTCCTTCCCAAAGCCAACACCTTTTAATTAACGAAATTTGCAAGCAAGACTATGGTTTGCAATAGTATATTACACCTACTGTTATTCATGCTACTATTCCGGTGTGCCAAACTCAATTTTTTTCAGCTATTTTGAGCTTGACTTTCTGTCTGCTTAACTATGGAGGGAAAACACAATTTTTATTAGAGTTATTTTAACTTTCTAATGAGTGCGTGAGAAACATGTTATGCTACAATCATCAGTAGTCAGACTGTACAGGCTTTGCATGAGAGTGTGTGTACATTTATCTATACGTATATATATGATGTGTGTATCTGTTCATTTGGCTTAATTATATACATTATGATACATGTGGTTCTGATATGAACTGATTAAGCAGGAGAGACACCAGCGTCTGTTGCTAGAGGGATGGTTAATAGTGGGACACCATAAGGACTATTTTCCATTGTGACTCCATGCTGGAAGAGATACTTTCTCCAGCAGAATTGAGAAGTATTTCCTTGATCTCTGTGGTGGTTAGAGAGGCAGAGATCTGAAGCAGGAATTTCCAGGATTAATTCCTTGTGACCCTGGATAGTGGCTCGAGGCAGGGCAGATGTCCTGACAAGAAGATCAGACCTGGGGGTGACATTAAATGGGGCACAGAGAAAAGGATCCCCGCTGGCTGGAGGGGAAGCCATTTCACATGCTCCTTAGGGAGGAGAATCTGGAAATCCATCCCAGAACTTTGTGTCTAAGATTCTGTGTAGTTGTTTATATATCCTAACTCCTTACCTGATCAGGATGACGGGTTGAGAGAACACTCAACAAATCCTCTTTCCATGTTTTAAACTACAGAGTTAACGGAAAACTCCCCTGGAATGACTAAATATCCCTGCTTGATCCTTAGGGTCAAGATTCAGTTGCTCAGTCTGGGCAAAACCACTCAAACTGCCCCCTTGCAGCTCTGACCAGCCCACACTTTACCTAATGAGGTGATTTGCTTATGATTCTAGTAACATGACAGTGGAAAAGAAAGATCCTCATTTTTTCGTTTTAGGTAAAAGTAAAGGTATATGAAAATGCAGTATGAGTCAATATGATATACATAGTAAGATAAATGTCCTCAGGACTTCAAAATTTCTCCTTTAGAACATCTTGCTTAATAAAAAAAATGAGGAAAAAAATACACATGTGGATCTGGAGGCAAGTCTTTTTAGGAAAAATGAAATATTTTAAATAGCATTCTAGATAGAATTGGCCCTAATAAAATGTGTGCTGTAGATGGAGATTACCCTCTTTCTACTTTATGTTATGACACTTTATTCTGTGGGAATAGGAATTCCCAAAGTTTCTAAGTTTAGAATCCAGCTCTCAATTACTATCAGCTATCCTCTAGCCACATACCAAAAACAAAAAAAAAAACCTCCCTAAACATAATGCTGCAAGATTTAGTTCTTCCTAGTGATGATTAGCTTTAAGTAACAAAATGTTAAAGACTTCAAAGTGTTTAGGACCCAAAAGAATGGTTTGATTCTGTGCCTCATGGAGACTTTTTACTTACAAATTTATCCTGGTCCTCCAAAAACACAGAGATCTAGAGTTGCGATTTAAAGAGGAAATTAGATTTTTGTCTGAGGAAGGAAGAGAAGAGTTTTCAAGAAGCATATAGAGCATATGGAAGGGCACACAAGTGTGAAATGGCCCATGCTAATTGGAGAATGAGGAACAGAGACTGAGGTGTGGGGGAGCATGGGAAGAACGGAGGGAGACGAGGCTGGAGTGTGAAGTCTGGTTCAAAGAGCACAGAGCCCAGAATGCCATGCTAATGTAAAAAGTGAGTAGCCAATAAACATTGAGCAGCAAAAGGAAAAGGAGAAGAAACCGCCCCCCACCCCCCCACACACACACACTGTACCTACCAACTGTCAAAACAATGCTAGGAGGCGACTTACATATCAGTTTATAAAATAGTTAGAACAATTCCATGAAATTGGTACTGTTTTCCCCGTTATGCAGGTGAATACTCTGAGGCTCAAAAAAGTTTAGTTGAGCAAGCATGGTATAATCTCTTACCTCAAAATGTCCAAGACTGTATATCTAGGAAATGGTAAGGCCAACTGTCTGTGAAAGAAGTACTATTATAATCACCATTTTACAGAGGAGTAAATGGAGATTCAGAGAGGTTAAGTAACCTGCCTAGGGTTACACAGCTAAGAAATGGCAAAGCAGGGATTTAAATCCAACAGTCTGACCCCAGATAGTCTGTTTTACCATCTGCTTCTTGATCCAGTGTTCTTTTCTGCTTTTTCCTCTTGGATAGAAAAGTGGAGAACAAAAGAATTGATTGGTTCTATTTTCTCTTTTTAATATTTTACCTTCCATTGTCTGCCCCAAGCAATGGTCTTCTTCCATTATTTTCTTTTTCTGAAAATAGCTAAAATGACTTAAACAGCAAGACCCTCGGCATGTTCTGTGTTCTAGTCTTCGAGCAACCATCCTTAGAGGTTTTTATCTTTTGGCACTCACCATGGGTAGAAAGCCTCTACATTTACTGAAAAGCTTACTGTGCATACACTTTTTTTTTCCAGTTTCATTCATTTATTTGGAGGACGTCAAGTGAGTACCTACCATATTCCAGGACCTGTGCGAGGTGCAAGAGATAGAGCAGTGAGCAAGAGGGACACAGTTTCCCCTCCCTTCCCCACCGGTATAGAGATATTTTCAGATGTTGAGTGCTGGAGGAGAGGAGACCAGCAATGAACTGCCTGACCCGTCCCTAAACAAAATCATCTCCCTGTGACTGGTGCAGAGATGGCGGCATTGCTCCATCTCTCAACCCTCCTCTGAATCTGTTTCAGCTGACCTTGTATTTGGTGATACTTCTTCCTTTTTCCTAATTGGAGGATTTTGTGATGTTATCATCCCAATGCCATTTGTTTGTGCTTTTTAATCATCTTGAATCATTCTCTGTTTTTCAGTCTCTGGCTGCAGCTTTTCTTTTCAACAGACTTTTTTCTACAAATGTGCTTTCCAGAAAACAGTTGAAGTCTAATAATTCTCTGCATTCTCATTCTTCCCTGTATTGAAATTTAAGATGACATGATCATTGCTACTTCATTAGGCACCTCTTTTTTGTTGGTCAGAAGTAAGTTTAGAGAAGAAAAATCTCATTCTTGCTCTCTTTTGAGAATCAAATTTTCAGTGTCAAGTTAAAAAAAAAACATTGTCTGACACGTCCCAGAACCTTGAAATCCTCCCAAAGTACTGTATGTTGCCTCAGTATCTATTGCGTATCGATTTTAAGAACAATTTGTCCATATTTTCTGGTCAGCCAAGCTTTCTACAGTTAGCTCCTACAGTGATATTTTAATTTAGCTCTGTTTGAATCCTCACCCATGAGTCCCCTCCAGGGATCCAGCTCCTCCCTCGGAATCCTTTTAAGATTTCTAGATCTTGTTGGCTCCCATGCATCGTCCTACTAGACTGTTGGATCACAAGATGCTATTTCTGCTTCAGATTATGTTTCATTCTTTCTAGAAAGAGCCTCAAAGGAGTGAGGTAGCTTCAAGAAACAATTTCTTCTTTATCTCCTTGGTATTATTGTCTTTCAGTCATTAGTTCTTGGCATTAGTTTTTTATTCTGACACCTCACATTTTTTTTCTTTCTGCCTTGTTCAAGATTATTTCTTCCATCTGTAGGAACATCTTGTCCCTGCAAAGCTTGAGAGACAAGAGGCATTCCTCCATTCCTTTTATCACTTCTCTAACAAAAAGACAACCTTAAATGTGCAGAAAGTAATACAACCATGAAAAGTATTTTATGGCCACCTCGGAGTAGAATGCCAACATGGCACATTTTTCTCATGTTCCTAGAACAGTTCCCTTGTCCATGCCTCTCAGGTTTCCCATTGAGAGGTTGTCTTTTGCAGCTTTCCCTCAAAGCTTCTCTTCTGAACTGTATAGTCCACTATTTCTTTGCTCCTGGTCTCCTGGATATATTAGGCTCCAGAGGCCATTGCCTATAAACTAGATGAGACATTTCTCAGCCCTCATCACTCACCTTTGATAACCTAGCCATTTGTTGGTATTTGGCATTAATTACACCAGCAAGTTCAGCCCCTTCCGGTAAATATAGGGCCACACACAGAACTTTGAGTTTTCCCCAAATATTTCACTTATTTCTACCCCTTTTCTCCAACTTCTCACCATATTTGTTCATCATTGTGTTTCTCATTTATCAGGTGTTTATAAAAATAATAATTCCTAACATTATTACCGACCAGTGTCAGGAACTGTGCTAATATCGTCGTTATTTTTCTGGCATTGTTCTATGTACATTTCTTGTATTAGTCATTGAATCTACACAATTGTCCCTATGCCATTTACCCTATTATTATCCCTCCTTTACTGAGGAGATGACCTGGAGCTTAGAGGGGGTGAGTAACTTAACCAAGATCACAGGGTTCCTAAGGCAGAGAGAAGGGTTCTCTCCCAGATCCTAACCGTTACCATATGCCATATTACACCACAGTGTTCAACACTATTAATATGAATTTAATATCTCTTAGCGACCTTGAAACAGTGTATCACATCCAAGTAGAAACACTTTACTAGTCTGATTTTCCGAAAATAATGTAGCTTGGGTTTTCTTCACTGCTAGCCACTTTATTACCAGTCTGAAAGAAAAGGAAAAAAAATATGATAAACTTCCCCCAATATAAAATACGGAGCAAAGACGAGAACATTTCATTGGCTTTGATTTCCCTAGGGTCCACATCCAAAGTAATTTAAGTCAGAAATAAGATCTTATCTAGTCTTTACTTTTGGTTTTTTTTTTTTTTTTTTACCTTGAATGAAAAAAATAAGTAAAACTTATTCGCCTGGCAATGCCTGAATACTCTTTTTTCTTTACCAATTCCACAATCTATATAATTGTTATTGAGAAGGATTATTTAAATTGGTTGTCCAGCCATGAGAATAAGCAAAATTATTTTGAAAGGTTTTTAAATGTGTATTAATGAAAAGTTTGAGTCTTTGGACTTTCCTATCATGTAGTACTATATAAAGTATCCACATTCTTAGGAAAAAATATATAATGTCTCAAATAATATTTAGCTGAAATTGTTGCCCTTCAATTAAAGTTGTTTCATTGTTGCTGAAATTGGCTTCTCAGCTTGTGTTTCTAATTTTTCTTTTTTTCTTTTTTCCTTCTTGCCAAAAAAACATTGTAGCTCCTAGTCAGACTGTTACTCTGGTGACACAACCTGTGGTTGCCAAGGAAACTGCCATCTCCAAAGTAGAAATGCCATCTTCCTTGCTGTTGGAGGTACCTGCTCTGGCAGATTTCAACCGAGCTTGGACAGAACTTACCGACTGGCTGTCTCTGCTTGATCAAGTTATAAAATCACAGAGGGTGATGGTGGGTGATCTTGAAGACATCGATGAGATGATCATCAAGCAGAAGGTATGGGGAAAAAAGATAAAAGCTGGCAGAGGTTTTTCTTTCAAGTGAAGATTTTCCACAAGTCAGTTCACTCTCCTTGACCATTTCCCACCAGTTTTTAGACAGCTTTTCTCTGTCAGCAGACATGCTATTCCCTCTACTCTATTCAGCCTAAGTATGATCAAGGAAACAAATTAATGCAGTTATCTAAAACAGCCATAAATTAAAAAGGAATAATACAAGGAAAAAAGCATAAACCTTACAAGTATAGTTGGCTTAATGAAATTCACTAAACAACTGGTATTTTAAAAAATCTGTTTAATATCAAAGAAGTAGCTCAATAGAGCTGTTTACATTTAAATTGTTTGTTTTGGCACTCTGCAGCGATAATGCATTACAGAATCAAGTACAATAATCCAGGAATCGGTTATTCAGTCTTCTGAGTTGTCTGTGCCAATTTTCTTCCTCCAGTGATAAGTATAATTGAAAGTTAGCTATAAATAAAAAAGAGAAAAGTAGCAAATCATAATATCTGTTAAAATATCTTAGATCTTAATATTGGCAGTTATGCAATGCCATACTTAAACAAACATGTTTTTAATACAAAGATTGCATTTCTCACCCTCATTGGAATCCATTCTGCAAAATTATGACATAAACAAAAACATAAAAATACATTGATATAAATGTGGTTTACCTAGCTAGAACAAATATACTATATATCTTTTATATTTCTGAATGAATAAGAAAAGTAGTTTTGAAAGGTTTATAAACTATAGTTATTTCACTTGTAAATGATTTTCAAGTCTTTTCTAAAGAAGTAATAAATTGTACTAAAGGTATTTGGTTGTTATAGAACTACTTTTTGAAAAAAACAAGGAGTAAGGCAGACAGATTTCTTTGTAAAATTAGCTTCAGTAATTCAGTAGGAATAAAAATAATTTGACAGTGAATAACCTGCATATAAAGTACCTTGATCTTACACTCAGAAGACCTGAATTCAGTGATTTTTCTTGGTCATTTGCAAATGACATGATTGTGGTCAAATAATTTTCTGGATCTTGGTTTCCTCTCCTGGGTACAGGGTACACAGAATTCACATTCACATTCACCATATAGTAAATCCATCAATCCATGTGTGTACATAAAGGTATATAAAAGTTATGGACGTACATATAATTTGTTTTACTACTGCTTTATAACAAGTAATAGTAGCCACATTTTTCAGAAAAAAGTAATTGAGGCTCATAGATGTCACACTCCTAGTAAGTAGCAGAGCAAAGATTCAAATCCAAGTCCATTTGGTTCCTAAGCCTGTGTTCTTACTTTCTACATATACTGCCTGCCGGTATTAACTGTAAATGTGGCTACCATTTGGTGATATATGTGCATTTGTATATATAGTCAATGTCAGACACTATGCTAAGCATTTCACAATTGCAATGTGCTGATACATACAGAAACAAGAGAGACATTCTTTCACAATGTCATACTGAGTTATACCAGTACTTCCAGGACTATTACTAACCAGAAGAGACAGTATGTTATAATGTTTAAAGCAGGGGCTTTGGAGTTAGATTGTCTGTTTTCAAAGCATGGCTCCTCTACTATAGCTTTGTGACCTTGGGTAAGTTATTCAACCTCCCTGAACCAGAGTTTATCTATCTGTACAATGTGGATAATGATACTATCTGTCTTATAGGTTGTCATGAGGATTAAATTATGTAGTATATGAAAAATGCTTCCCGCCTTGCCTTGCTTACTGCAAGTATTTAACTAGTGTTAGTAATTAGTATTAGGTTCTACAGCAAACTATGTAAATCTCCCTACTCATGGCATTTGTGTTGTGCAAACTGTATGTCATATAATAATACATGAAAGTAAGAGTTTGTTTCCACATCTGCACCCCATTCTACCACTGATATTAGGGCCTCCTGTAAAAGCCACTAGATGTTAGAGTGGGAGAGAAAGTCCACACTCCCTTGTGAGGGGTTTGTGAGCCTAGCCTTTAGGGAAGGCATTGACTTGCTCCATAGTCTTCAGAGTTTTCCAAATAAATTTGTTTTTTTCAGAAAGGACTACTAAGTTGATGCCTCTTCAAAGCGATAGTACTTAAATATGGGTCCAAAATTAATTCAGGGGGGACATTCAAGTGCCATGTCTGAGGTTACAAAAAGCCAGGATTTGTAAATGTCATATATATGTACCTCTAATCTCCCTTGTCTTGCTAAATAGTGGGATGCTTTTCTTGCTTCCTCCCCTCCTATTAAAAAATATTTTATAAAGACATTGTCAGTTTTTGCATTTTATAGCTTCAATCACTAAACAGTCAGTAAAATTACCCTAAATAAACATTAAACAAATGTGTGTGTGTGGAGGGGGACAAGAAAAAGAGGTAAGTTTGGAGAAGTATTTATTATAGTATCAGGAAATAAATATTTCCTCTATGTAAAGTTTTAAATCAATCCTAACTTTCTTGTTTGAGATGTGAGAAATGGGGTTATATTCCAAAAGGGCTTTATAAACTGAAAAACACTATCAATGCCTATTTATTTATATATTCTTTTAACAAATTTGTATTGAGCTCCTACTAAATGCCTGGGAAATACAGAGTTGGACAAGATAGGAATGCACAGATTAAAGAAGGTGAAGGAAAAAGCAATACTAGCACTATGATAGAAATAAATTTCAGGATAATACCTAGCACATATTTAGCACTAATGATATGCAGTCACTGATCTAAGCACTTCACATGTATTGCTTAATGCTCACAACGACACTTGAGATTGATACTAAAGCACAGTGAGGTTAAATAACCCGCCCAAGGTCAAGTAGTAAAGAGACAGCAATGGGATTTGAACCCAAGCAGTCTCGTTCCAGAGTCCCCACCCTTAACCACCATGGTTTTCTACTTCCCTGGGTGTGCTTGGGTGATGCTCTAGGGACTTATTACTTCAGAGAGAGGACATCTAACTAAGCCAGGGAAGAGAGCAGATATCAGGAAAAACTTCTTGAAGAAGGTAAAACTTAAGCCAAGCATTAAAGAACAAGTTGAAATTAACCAGGTAGATAAAATGAGAAAGGCAATCGTGGCAGAGGGAACAAACTGTACTTTTCACTGATGGTGAAAACAACATAGTGTATTATAGAAATTGTGATTTCGTATAGCTTAAATTAAGGGAATAAGAAAGAAATTGATGAGGTTGAATAGAGAGGAGTGAGGCTAAAAAATGTGTCCTTGTCAGACTAAGGAGTTTTGATTATGGCCTACAGGCAGTGGCAACCCTTAAAGGATTTTAAACAAAGAAGTATAGAAAATCATCAAATGTAGTTTAGTTGTATATCATTTAGAATTCTCTCAATGGAAGTAACAGAAAATATCCTCTGATTAAATCAAGCAGAAAGTAAACATACTGGAATTAGCATGAAGACAATGGAGAAAGGCTTAGAAAAAGAAAACGGGTCTGAGTATGCCTGGGCATCTAGTTAGCAGGAATTACTTGTGTCTCTTTGTGATCCTCTTTTTTCTCCATACCGTGTAACTGTTCAAAATTTAAAGTCCTGGGAGAGGAAATCTAGCTGAACTTGCTTGGGCCGCACACCTATCTCTTAGCTAGAAGAGAGCAGAATATTTGGATTTAAAACCTTCTCCTTCCAAAGCGCCTCACAATGAGGGAGAGGTCATTCCCCCCGCTCCCGCCCAAGAAATTGAAGTCTGTTAAAATTTGAATATGGAGAGGATGGTGAGCAGCCAATAAACAATAAATGTCCACCAAATTCAAGCAAGAATAAGTAGAATAGGATGGAGGACAGAGCAAATAAAGGAGATTTGCAGAATGATTATCGTGATCTAAGTGATATGTTTATCTGTTTCAACACGGCAATATGGAGATCTGAAATAAAGACCGTTTATGCCCCAGTACCCTAAACATAAGTTTGTTTGACCCTCGCACATACACTAATTGGTTCTCAATAAATGTAGATTGCTTGATGGATAATGTGAATGAAATGTGATAAAGAAGCTTCGTTTTTAACAGAGATTGGAGTTTGGGAATTGTAGCTGTGAAGCATCAGAAGTTAGGTAAGATGATGTAACAAAACATTTTATGAGTCTCGGAGAACTTAGTTTTGAATTTATGAAGTTCAGATCAAATGTTACACATGCAATGATTGAAATATTATCTCCAGAAAGGGAATAAGGATATGGCATTTGAATAAGTTAGCTTTTCATAGTTCTAGACCTCGAATTCAAAATCACATATTTGGCATTGTTTCAATAAATTATTTAAGTAAATTCTGATTTTAGAAAATAGGAGGCTGCTACCATTTTGAAATGAAAATAATTTTTACTAAGTGAATTATATTAAGTAAAAAAATGAAAGTTAAAATTACAACTATAATTTTCTAAAAGATTGTAAAATGTAGCCATTTAAAAAATTAAGTAACTTGACTCCTTAATTTTAGAGAGTAAAAAGTATATCATTAAACTGTAGAAGGAGAGAGATGTGAAATATGAAGATTAAGCCTTTAAAAGTAAAACTCCAAGTTTATTTTGAAGCTCCAAGTTTACTTTCTAAAATTGTGAATTAATAGCAGATGATTTGTAATTTATAGTTTAGTGTCAGAGAAATCTGATAAAAATTGCTTTTCCTATTTCATCACATGTTTAAGTAAAATTGCTCTAAAAATGTGTTTTGACAATTATTCACAGTTTTCTTTTACTGACACAATCTATCAAATGAAGGGGAAAATATGTCTCAAGTTTTCCCTGAAAGTGATGATTAAATATGACCCTTAGGGAACAGAAGGTGGGAAAGACAGAGGAGGGGGAGGGGGAAAGGGAAGAATGGAAGGATGGAGGAAAAGAAGATGGGAAGAGGAGGGAAGGAAGAAAGGAAGAAAAATTAAAGAGGAAAAAAGAGAGAAGGAGGAAAGGAGAAATGGAAGGAGGGATGGACGGTGGGAGGGAGAGAGGTTGGGAAGATAGGAGGCTGGCAAATTTGGGGAGAGGATTGTGCAGTGGAGAACTGTGTTGCTATCAACAACTGGATTTAGGTGGCCATATGATATCGTCATTTTTATACCACTGGTGTCTGATTACCTATGCTAAATAAATTATAGTCTTTTTTCAAGCCATTTTGGCCAGGTCTTCAGGGTAATTCACCACTAAATCTGAACCACAGGCACTTGAATAAAGAATTGAATCAGCAAAGGAGTTTTATCCTTTAATAAGACCTCTCCAGGTTGGGGCTGAGACAAATTGGCCGATCTGGACAAGATGATAATAGCATTGTTCAAGGTTCATTTTTAACTACACATTACACTGCTACCTGGGAGATTTCATTATCCAAAGATTGAATAAGCAGTTTGAGTGGGTACAGTGTATATTTAAATGGGCAATAATTACTTGGATGTGTTTAATTTTTTTATTGTTAAGGTCAAAGTCTTTAATAAAAATTCTATGATTATTTTTTAAACTCTGGCTATATCTACACAAAGAGCTATTAAATGGCTCTGGAATCATTCTGATTATAACTTTTGTTAAATAAATTCAGCCACAATCTGATGACAAAAGAACTTGTCTAGCATGGACCTAGAAGAACTGGTGGAACAATGTGGGGGAAAAACATGGCATCTATTGTTTAAATTAAAAACAAAACAATGTTTCTGGTATTATTCTATTGCCATGAGCATAGCAGAAAAGTGGGTTATTACAAATGGTTTCCCTTATTCAACAAATGGGAAAAGTTATGGACAATATAGTTGATTGGGCTAAGATCACTTAGTGAATGTAATCGTTCTAATGTAAATCCAGACTTCTTGGGAATAGGCGATGTTTCTTCTTTTTCTTTTTCTATGACCCCCCCCCCCGCCCTTCTTGAACATCTCCTCATTTCTCCACCAAAATTGTAACAAAACAAACTAAACAGTTTATTTCCATGGGTATCCAACAGATTTCACAAGTTGGATGACAGTCATCTTAGGGTGAGGAGATTGATTATTCTGTTTCTCTCTTTTATCAAACAACCATCCAGCCCTCATCTCATCTGTTCATTTCTGCACAACCTTGTTTAAGAAACACCACACCAGAGTGTGCTGTCTTTCCATATATAGAAGACATGTGTTGCATCCTACAAAGAATAATGTTGTAATATGTTTGGCTGAAGATATTTGCAAAGTTTGAACTGCAATTATCTTCTGATAAATGTGTATGTCTCCTGTAGAAAGCTCATAACTCTGTGCATCCCTGCTCCACATGCATACAATTTTCTTTCCTTACCTAATGAGAGCCCAATTCTCTATCATCTTCACTGAAGGATGTAAAGATATGTCAATGTCATTAATATGACTTACATTATACTCTCTAGTCATGACAAAATAAATTCCCCTGAAATACTAAGGTCATAGAGCTGCAAACACACATACAAAAATCCCATTTTCAAAGTCTCATAATAACCTTTTTATGGAAAACGATACCGTACACTTTTTTTGCTTAAAGATAAACATAAGCTTTACCAAATCACGTACTTCGAAGTCTATGAATGGAAATGCATATCTTACTACATTTCAATTCAACTCACTGTAAAATTTTCTGTCAAAACCTTATCAAGTAAAACTGAACCATGATGTTTCCATGATTTCTGTAAAAGCCAGTATACTGTTTTTTCAATGAAATCCCAGTGGGATTCTGATAAGGAAGTTTATGTTTCTCATTGTTTTTAAATAGTCAATTCTATTTACAAATTTCCTTGCTTGGGTCTAGATAGGGGTTCCTTTACATGAAATGGCTTTTATTATTTTCACAAAATACCTAAAATCTGAGATCTTCTCCAACTTTTATAAGAAGGCAATATAAGTAATTCAATGTCTCTTAATCTTTGTTGAAAGATATGTAATGTTGCTATTCCCTAAATATTATCACCTGCTTTTGGGGCTTTTTATTGCACCATAATTTTGGGTCCATGAGGTCTATAATTGAAGTTATAGTGTATTATAATGTAAGTTCTTCTTACCCTTAATGTTAGGTAATGTTAATGCTAGGTGCATAGTTCTTTGTTTATGCATTCCTTAGTTCAACAAATAGTGGAGTAAAAGTTTGGATTTAAATTAGATTTCCTGTGTATGTTAGCGAATAATTGAGAATGAGATAAAGCAATGATCACACGTCACTATTACTAAGTGTTTTTGTGCATTTATCCACACTTTTCTGTATATGATTACTTATGTTAAAGTCATAAATATATATATGTATACATGTTATTAACATACACATAAAGTAGATATTTTTAATAGTCTGCAATGAAAATACATACTCCTAATATTTTCTTTCCTCTCTCAAATACCTACTTTGGAGACCCCTGAGTTACAATGTCATGCAGATTCATTAGGAATATAATGACTAGCTTTTAGGGGCTTTTGGTATAAGACTAAGTTTTCATTCATATGTTATTTATTAAACACTTTCTGGTGAAAAATATCAGTGTTCGCTGCTCTTGAGGATTAAAAATAAGAAGAATATAAACTCCAATTGTAGAGTGTATCTTCTGTGAGGGAAGCATAAAAGGCAGAGAGTGGTAATTGCCACGAGAGAAAAAAATGCTATGGTGGTTTCAATCATAGATTTATTAGAATGAATGAATCAATCAATCATTTATTTTCTTCCTCTTAATATGTGCCTGCCTTTCTCATATAGAAGAAAATTAAGCTGGACTTCTCTTTCCAAATGTCTTGTTAATTTTTATTCAGTAACCTGGGGGTGAAAATTTATTTTTTGCATGATATGTTCTAATGTTTTTAAATTTCATAAACTAATCTAATTGATCAGTTAATTTCCAAGGTGATCATAGAGGCATTATTTTTGAAAGAGAAGGAGTAGGATTTGACCATGTTCTTGTGATCTTTTATGAATTCACTAACAATAATACCAGGATTTCTAGAGTGATTTGAGTCAATTCTTTATTAAATTTATAAAAATAACTTTGAATATAATTTTAGTAATTCATAAATCCTTCCAGATTCCTTTATCTTTATATTCATACTCTGTGTAAACAACTAGCATCATACTCAAGAATTATGTATTTCCTATAATTTTTTCAAGGAAAGAATGTCTTCTGTATTATTTATCTCAAGAATAGAAATGCTTTGATTTACCTGACATATTCTCCCTTCAATTACGGAAGCAGAATAAATTTTGTAATGTTAGACTTTACCCTCCCCTCCAAAGTGATTTAATCTATCTTCAGCCGTATTTTTATTTTTAACCTTCCAACTAGAAATAAGAAAAAGTAAAGTCATAGGGAAGGTTTGCAGCAAAAGTATATGGATAAATCTCTACTAAGAAAGTGGAGAGAAGAGAATAATTTACACTTAACTCCTTCATGCTTTTTTTTCCATCTAAAACAAAAAGAACTAGATTGTGATGAGAGGAAAAATAATCTGTAGCAACCCTGTTGAGGCTGAGCTTTTCTGTCATGTCATATTATATGAAAATCATAAAAAGCTGCCACAGATAGAACCATAAATGCCCTTTGAGAAATTTGACATAAAAATCAAACTGCCACTTTACCACACTTACTCAAGTTCGATTTTATTTTTTTTAAGTTATGTAATAGGTGTTAGGCGCTAGAAGAGGACAGTTATTGGGGGCAGATAATAGCAGTTGGAAAGAAGGCAAGCAGGCAAGAGCTACGTATAATGAGATTTTACAGTAAAATCATTCTCTAAATCAAAATGAGGATGTATTTTATTTTTAGCGTTAGGAAACTTTTTAGATGAAAATCATGCAACCCTTTCAAGGTGTGAGTCCTACCCAAATCCAATTATGAAGTTACCACACCAATGTCTTAAGGTTCCTTCACACTCCTTAAAGTTGATTATAATGATTAGAAATGTAGAGCTGACTGCTTTGTCAGAGCACTGAAGTCTTTGAGATCTATCCCTACCTTCTCTGTGAAATTTGTTTTGATAACTCCAATCTACATTGGTCTTTTTAATTAGTGATTTGCTGAAAAATTATTTTGTCCATTAATTATACGTTTTCTCATAAAGCTGCTTCTATTGTCTTGAATTTCCCTTTCAAAACATTTATTGTCATTGTACCTTTTGCTTTTTTATATTTTAGCTCTTGAAATGAATTTAAATTTCCTTAAAGGCAAGCATAGTATTCTATTTGCTATAGCAGGTAAGGACATGCTAGGTGTTTTATAAATATTGTTGATTTACTTTATCTTCATGGATGACTAGGTTTACTGAGCAGTTGGAATTTAACCATCTGTTACAGAGCCATATGCATATTTATGTTTATTTTAACTTTTAAATGCAGCACGATTTATGTCTGGTTTTGGTCAGTGATGAATGAAAGGCTCCTGGGAATTAAATTTACCACATCAAGCAAAAACAATGATCATTTTAGACTCTAAGAACTTTAGAAATTAAAGGCTGTTTTTTTCCAATTAATACTGTTAGGATTGTGTTTGGCTGCCTGTGACAAAATCCTGGCTACAATAGCTTATCCGGATAGGAGTTTATTTTTCTCACAAAGCAAGACCTCCAGAATTACGTGTTCCAGGGTAGGTTCAGCAGCCACAAAATCGTGTGTCCTAACTCCTTCTTTAGCCATCCCCAGCCATCCTCAACATGTGGCTTTCTGTCCTTCCTGTGGTCTCACGATGACCACATTGCCTCTAAGCACTATGCCTGTGTTTCAAAATGGAAAGGGGGGGAAATGGGGAGGGTAAATGTGTGTGCCAGGTGTGTCAGCTCCTATTTATAAGGAAAACAAAAGCTTTCCTGGCAGTCACACGTAGAAGATGTCTACTTTCACCGCATTGACCAGAAATGTGTCACGTGACCACTCCTAGCTTCAAGGGATCCTGGGATGATAGAGTATTTTAAATCACTGGATGTGTTTCTTTATTTATAATTCAGAATAAAACTGGTGACCTAATCTTAAAACTTTGCTATTCTGAACAAAATTTGGATTCTTTTAGTTAAGAAGGAATGAATGGATATTGAGTAGGCAATGGGCTATGCCTGACAAGATACCCTTAACTAATGCATATTTTTCTCCTTTAGACTTAAGTAGCTTTTAATTAGCTAAAAATGATGCCATTGTTTTCCTGTCTTCTTAGTTCTCTCATCACAGAGATGGAATGGGGGTGTGAATGTAAAGGAATAACCCTAGTATTAGAGTAGACATCAATTATTTTGCTTTACAATCGTACTGTGCAAAGGTCACTGAAAACAAAGTAAGTTAAGTGGGAAATTCAAATACGTTGTGTTTATATTTCCTCTATTCTCAAGGAGTAACTTCGTAATTAATCACACGTGTTGTCTATAATTCTCTAAATCTGTGCAGTCCAATACAATAGCCACTAGCCACATGTGGCCATTTAAATTTAATTAATTGCAATTTAAAAATCACTTCTTTGGTCACACTAGCCCCATTTCAAATGTTCAGTAGCCACATGTGACTAGTGACTACCGTATTGGACAGCACAGATACAGAACATTTCCATCACCGCAGAAAGTACTATAGGACAGTGCTGTTCTAAACAGCTATAACACACATGTTCTCTGTTTGAATTTATTTCAGACATCACTGAAATAAAATTAAGGAAAAATTATATCATTCATTTCTTTTTACCTCTGAATATTTTTAAATTGGAGAAAGAGAAAGCAGTCACTTTCGTAATAGCTTAAATAGCCTGACAAATTCAGAAAAGGTCCATTAGCATCAATATATGTAGAATTAGGTCGTCAGTTTTCATATTCTGAATTATTAAGACCCAAACACACCCATGGAGTTCAAGGAAAAATATAAGCAATTAAAAGATTACCAGTTCTAGAATGATGATCAAAGAGGAAAATTAGTAATATGGCCCATTTAATATAAAATTTTTCAAAACATGAAGCTTTTTTCCCTGTGTTGCCCTTTTCATAACGTAACTCTTTTATGTGATCTTCCCGAGCTTTCACCACAAGCCGCAGCGCTACTTGGCCATCCATGCTCTCTTCATTGCAGCACTAGCCCAAGGCCCGATTCCTAGATTTTTCCTTCTTTCTCATCATGTGCTCCAACAAGAGCAACCACTCTTGCCTCTTATAATCTCAACTGTTTATTTTATGCTGTAAAAAAAATTAGAAAATAATGAATGTTAAGATCTTGACTGGGAAATAGACTATTGTTCCTAGGAGACAGAATATTGCAACATTTCCCCAGCTGTTCTGCGGCACACTAGATGCATGAGATGTTAATAGATGTTCCTCATGGAAAAGTCAAATAAGCTGAGAAATGTGCATGGACTATGCCATCATAGAGAGCCACAGTGTACATCAGCAGAGCAGTCACTGAAAAGTCCTGCAGGAATGTTAGCATTGTTTAGCTCAGCGTTTCTCAGTCATTTCTGCATGGAAATCGTTTGTGTAAGACATCTTGAGGAGCACAGTGTAGAGAATGTTCTTATCCTAGTCAAATGCACGTGCCTCTGTGACTCACTTGATTTCTCTACATGCATTTGTTTTTACCAAATTAACCTTTCAGAAATCTTTCCTCTTAGCACCATGTCTATACTTTGGGAAGTTGTTACTGGGATAGCATTTGTGCCTCTCGTTATGATATGCTTACCACGTAGCTAGGCTTTCTACAGAATGAATATCTGAGGGAAATTTTAATGCGGCATCCTATAAAATCTGTGTTGTCTACACAATCATTTATATATTACATATAATAATTTATATCTAAAATATTGATTAATTATTAAAATCAGCATGAAAGTTTTAAAGAGAAGCACACAATATAGGGTAGCACTTAAAGGCATTAAAATGTCTGTATACATTTTAGCTTTTTCCTATCTAAAGCCTAAAAGACAGAAATCACACACTTTTCACCTTTTTTTTTCTTTTTGAAATGGAAAGCTTTGTCTCTTCCTTTGGGTGTTCAGTTATAGAGATCCTCACTGGGAATATATAAGAACATAAATTCTATTTCTATTTATTTTTATCTCATTCTTTTAAAGTCAATATTTTCTTTTCTAAAATATGTAATATATTAACATAGTATATGCATAACATTTTGAATAAATATGAATTGGTATGTGTGAGCCAAAATATTTTAAATACTAGGTGTTTCCAGTCAAAAAAGGTGGGAGATTACTGTTCCTCAAGGTGTCAGATGTCAGCTGTCCCCTGTGCCTACAACTAGGTACCCTCAAAAGAATCTATCATATGATATGAAAGACTTTACAGAGACTTAGCTGATATAAAGGATTCTCTCATTTATTTCCTTTAACTTCTCTTTACTGAATAGAACACTACTTTTTCAATATAAAGCAGAGATTTTGCAATCACAGATGTTCTCCAAGCCTTCATCTCTTTAAATATATTTTTTACAACCCGGAGGCATGTTCTACCTCGTTTCTCTTCTTTCTCTGACCCTTAAAGCGTAGGTTTCAAAGTAAAAGTTAATTTGTTTTAAATTGCTTAGAACTATCCTTTACTCGACCAACTCCCGAACTGAATCGTATCTGCTTTTAAACTTTTGTATTAAACTTCTTATCCAGTATTGAAGGCGTATAAAATGTGTCATATCTGTTTCTTTAAAAAGAAATACATATTAATGATTTTACATTGGAATATTCTTCAGATAACTTAGTGATTGTGATTTTTAAGCATTTTGTAAGGCTGGTGGGAGGGATGGGAATATTTTTTGATCATTTTTTTCTGTTCGGTCTCTCAGTACACCTTATTTCAAATAACCTCTAATTACGTGGCAATTCATTGTATGTGATTCTGATACTTACTGGTATTTTTCAACGTTCTATTGTTTTTTTAAGGTATAACACCAGTGCTAAAGCCCTGTTTTGCTTCCCTTTTTTTCTCAATTCTATTTATACTTTGAAATCAGAATCAGGTGACCTACAATTCTGTCAAGGAATAGAATATATAACCGATCTGCAAATTTTCTAAAGCTGAAGATGCCATTTTTTTTTTACCATCATCAGAAACTATGCAGATGTCAATTATAGTTTTCTTATTAGAAAAGCAATTCCTTGCCCCCAAAGATTGTTACTGTCTAATCATGCTATCACATTCTTAAATTCTACCTTTAAGAATGAATTTATTTGGTTGCAAGCTTTGAATCTAATTATTCTCTGTTGACATGAAAATATCCTAGAATAATCCTTTTTAACCTTACAGATAAAACCCAATTGACTTATTTCTCAACTCCAAAAGCATAAGAAATGTCGTGGCTTTTTTTTCTGAATCAAATAAAATTTGGCTCAGAGCCTTTCTTCTAGGATAGTCGGGGAATCCAGTGTCTTGGTCATTTTTCAGGGTTCCCCCTTCTCTTCAGAATCCTTCAAGAGCCTTTGGGAGGCTTATGGGTATGCCAAAAAGAAATCTCCCAGTTGATATTACAATTCTGCCTTTCCTTCTTGCCTAGGAGTCTCAATTATTCTAGATCATTTTCTAAAATCCAAGATTTTCCAAAACAAAGAGCTCTGAATGCCTTTTGAGAGCAAGGAAACCCAGACTTCAGGGGCACAGACATGCCTACCGTCTAAAACTGAAAAAGAAAATATACCTATTGTTCATTTTTAAAGACAAAACACAGTTACTTTCTCAATCAGGTTATCGTGCCACCCCATTTATCAGTTCTCAGCAGGTTGCTTGCTAAGAGCTTCTGAAAGAATGCAACAAAGAGAAGCTAAGGAATCCTAAGGGGGATGAGATCTATAATGTTAGTTTCTACTGTCTATGAGGTTGTCACAGCAAGGGGGCAGTTTAAGGGCACTTGCCTGTCGCACTGAGCTTACAAAGGGGAATAATAAGGCTGATTTTAAAAAGCAGCTTATAGTCTATTATACGATTTATTGTCTAAATCATAATACATTTAAGAATGAAAATGAGTGTCCTTATTAATAATGCCAGACAACAAGAGTAACTAAGATTGTCCAGGGTAAACTGGATGTATAGTCACCTTATCTATAAAGAGAGAAAATTAAACAAATATCAACACTTTGAAAACTGAATTATTTCATGTATAGATTCTTTCTTGGAAAACCTTATGTTAAGTTGATATTGTTTATAATCTATTTGAGAAAACCAAAAAGTAAACAGGTAGTTGAGGTATGATGAAATGAATTCTATGATTGGGTAAAAACGAGGTATTCTTTAAGATTAAATCTAAACATAAATGAGAATATGTTCAATTGCAACTAATAGAAAATCCAATTCAAACTGGTTTTAATATGAAAGGGAATTTATTGGCTTATGTAACAGAAATATTGTGTGGGCTTCAGGCATGGCATGCTCAAGACTCCAGTTTCATTGCTCAGTTTTGCCCTTCTACATTGTCAGAGCAGTTACAGCATACATTTTGCATAGCATACTATATTTAAAAAGAAAGAAAACTTTTCTTTCTTGACCCTCAAAGGAAAGTTCTCAGTTTCTCTCAATTGGACTGGCTTAAATCATAAACCCATACATGAACAAATTATTGTGGCAAGGAGGATGGGAGTCCCACCCTAATTCCTTGGTTTTACAGAATAAGATGCTGTGGAGGTTACCAATACACCTACTCTAGTCACTACTCCATACTGAAGGGAACTAACGATTGGGCAAGAAAAGTTTCCCAGATGAATCAATGTTTAAGCCAAATATAATTCCTTTATAACAGAACTAACAGTCTTATCAACATGGTTCATTTTTTGTTTCATTCTTCAGTAGTCCCCCCTTGTCTGTGGTTTTGCTTTCCACAGTTTCAGTTACCCATGGTCAACCGCAGTCCAAAAATATTAAATGGAAAATTCCAGAAATAAACAATTTATAAATTTTAAATTGTGTGCCACTCTGAGTAGCATGATGAAATTTCTCTCCATCCTGCCCAGGACGTGAATCATCCCTTTGTCCAGCGGATCCATGCTGTGTATGCTACCCACATGTTAGTCACTTAGTAGCCATCTTGGTTATCAGATTGACTGTTGTGGTATCACTGCACTTGTGTTCATTTTTTTTTTTTTTTTTTGGTGAGGAATACCAGCCCTGAGCTAACATCCATTGCCAATCCTTCTCTTTTTGCTGAGAACGACTGGCCCTGGGCTAACATCCGTGCCCATCTTCCTCTACTTTATATGGGATGCCGCCACAGCGTGGCTGACAAGCAGTGCATCGGCAGGCACCCAGGATCCAAACCCACGAACCCCGGGCTGCCAAGCGCGAATTAAACCACTGCGCCACCGGGGGGCCCCACTGCATAAGTAACCCTTATGTTACTTAATAGTGGCCCCAACACGCAAGAGGAGTGATGCTGGCAATTCAGATGGGCCAAAGAGAAGCTATAGAGTGCTTCCTTTAAGTGAAAAGGTGAAAGTTCTTAACCTAATAAGGAAAGAAAAAAAAATGCTAGTTTTGGTATCGCACCTCCAACTGCAAAAGTTACAGCCATGGTGTGTGATAAGTGCTTAGTATAGGAAAAAAACATAGTATATATGGGGTTTGGTCCTCTCCACGGTTTCAAGCATCCACTGAGGGTCTCGGAACATATCCCCTGAGGATAAGGGCAGTCTACTGTATTTTCCTATTTCCTGGTAGTGTTATATAAGTAACTGTGGAATTTAAAAGCTGAAAAGAGAAAGAGGACACAGAATACCACCTCTTTTGTCATTTTAAAAGACATAGAAATTAACAAATTCATTTTCTTTCATTACACATCAAGAGAAATATAATGTATTACATAAACATGTATAAACAAGGATTTCCAACACTGATAAACAGGAAATATTTTGTCATTACCTTGTTTTATTCCTTTTTTCCTATCCTATTTTCTTTGTCAATTCTGATGACATCTCCAAATATCAGCTTTTATTCATAACAAAAATTGAGTATCATAGTAAAGAACACTTTTGTTATAATTTGGACACTCCACCCTTTCCTCAAATAAAGAGGAATTTTAATATTATGTGAACATTTTTCCTGCTTTTTCTCATATTTGTTGAAATAGCATGAGCTTTTCTGGAGTCAGGCACCAAAAACTTGCCTTGTGTGTTATTGGCAAGCTACACAACTTCCATGATTGTCAGTTTGAGCATCTGTAAAACTGGGATACAAAACTCCATGTCACATTGTAGTTCTCAGGATTAAAAGCACACTTTTTACGGGGCCTGTCTGGTGGTGCAGCAGCTTAGTTCACGCCTTGGCAGCCCGGGGTTTGTGGGTTCGGATCCCCTGCACTGCTTATTAGCCACGCTGTGGCAGTGTCACATATAACGTAGAGGAAGATGGGCACGGATGTCAAATGTTAGCCCAGGGCCAGTCTTCCTCAGCAGAAAACAGGAGGATTGCCAACAGATGTGAGCTCAGGGCTGGTCTTCCTCAGAAAAGAAAAGAAGCACATTTTAAAATCTTTGTAAATTGATCTCAACTCTACAGTTGCATTTGCTCTGTGTTCTACTTCTCTCCACATTTTCGTTTTGCTCTAACATCACAGTGGTATTTTACATCATCCATCAAAGTAAACAATTAAAAAGTTGCTCTTTAAAACAAATATTAATTTTAGATGATTAAATAGGTTTGTATGGAGGTTCCTCTTGCTAATTGTAGCAATTATCCTTGGTGAGAAATGATAAGCACTTGAAAAACCAATTAATCATGATGGCTATTTTTGCAGCATAAATAAATCAAACTTTCAAATCTGAGATGGAATCAAAAGGGCAATGGTACTGTTTCAAAGCCCCTTGCCATTTGATGCTACAAATTAAAAGAGAGAGAGAGAGAGAGACTTGTTTCACTCTAGTTGTTTTCCAAGGGCTTCTGAAAATGTGTCTTTTCCTGATAGATGAGAATTTTTTACTTGGATTAGAAGGAAATTCTAGGAGTGGAGTGAGAAGGGCACCTTCTGTTGAAAGAGATTTTCAGACAGCACAGTCTGATGAGTGTGCCTCAGGTCAAAGATGAGATGGTTTTGAGAAACTCAGTGGCTAGAGACAGGTGTGCTTGAGCCCAGGGAGATATGCAGGTCCACCCCACTTTCTTTCTTCCAAATCATTCTTACCTTAAGTCCCCAAGTACTTGATGAAGGAGGAATGGGAAGAAAATGTGCATGCTATTATGGGAAAGTTTTGCCCCTATACTATGGAGACTTTTAGAACAAGAGTGTTATAGAAATTAGTGCCAAATGCCTAGCGTTTATTTACTGAAAGATAATGTCACAGCGTGGGTTCCTGGGAAGCAGACCCTGAGATGCAGCTCAGCGTCAGGATGTTTATTTGGGAGTGTTGTTGGGTCGACAGGAGCGGGCAGAAGGGAAAGTTGGGCTGTGATGCAGTCTCAGTGGAGGCCTCCTCTGACTATTCAGGGAATTCTGAAGCTGAAGTGACACTTCAGAATTGTAATGATTTGGGGAGAGAGGACCAGACCTTTTTAACTCCATGTCAAGTCGCTCACTGGATGCAGGCTTCTCAGGGAAGGAAACATAAACTTGGGAAAGATGACTCCCTTCAGCGAACACAATTCCTATAAGGGGGTTGACAGCTGAAGGCTGTCTACCAGGAGCACCACTAGCAGCTGAGGAAATAAGTCCCTCATTTCTGAAGGAGAATCTGGGTGGCATGTTACAGCTTCTCACTGCAGATAAATTCATAATTTCAAGTAGGGGCTAGCTGGAAAAAAATTAAATGTCCAAAATTGAGTAGATTGCTAAAATAAATTGTGATATATGACAAATCGGTATGTATTGCATGATATTATTTTGTTGCAATATTTATTACATACCCCAAACACATGTATTACTTTGTAGAAACAGATACCATATTTATTTCTGTGGAGATTATACATACCCATATAGAATGCTATAGAGAAATATATATATGTAGCAAAAATTAAATATGGTAAGTTTTAGGGTTAGTTACTATCCCATACGCTCAGTATCAGGTGTTAGTATCACACTGTGTAAAAGGTTCATTCAAGGCCGTGATTTTATATATATATATATATATATATATATATATATATATATATATATTTGTGTGTGTATTTATTTATAATCATAAATAAGTAAAATTAGAACTGTCTCAGGATGGATAGGGTTATGGATGTTATTTATGCTATTTTACAGATTGATGTTTTCATATAATTTTGTAATGATCATGTATTGTTTCTTCATATAAGGTTAAAACAGCAAAAGAAACTTTGGTAGATAACAATAACAAAAGCTCAGTATGGTAAGTAAGGGTTAGTTACTCTCCCATACCTTCACTATCAGGTTTATGATCACAATCTGCGTAAAAGCTTCACTCAACACAGACGTGAGAATATTCTAGAATTTGGGGGCAAGATTCAGTTAACCTTAGAGAGGGTATCAGGCAATCAGAATCTTTGGATTCAACGTGGAGACAGAATAGTTTGGGCATCAAATCTTGGGTACCATTCCTAAAAGTACAGGCTCTATAGCTTGCTTGATTTTCATACCTGGTCCATAAAAGGTGAGGACTGTGTCCAAGGTATTTTAACCAAAATGTATATCTTGAATAACATTAATATCATAAATGAAAATCCATTTCTAACATTCATTTTGCTCATTAGCAAGGCCTCTGGTGTTGACTGTAAATTAGTTAAAATGCTTGTAGCACATGTCTCAGGAATCTGGTCTTTCTGATTCAAGTCTGGCCCCATTCCCCATATGAGTTCCTTATTGAAGCTACTGACTGCTAACACATTCCTACTATAGCATAGATAATATCTATGCTGAAGTATGGGAAAGTAAATTATAGAGTTCATAACATATAATTCATAATTTTTTTGTTAATGAAACATGTTTTTTGCTTTTTATTTTACCACAGACATTTTAACATGCATCAAGTCAGGAGTTTCCAATGATTCATTATCTCCAAGATCAAATTTCCTCATCCAACTGAGCTTTCTTTTTTTTTTTTTTTTTTGTGAGGAAGACCAGCCCTGAGCTAACATCCGTTGCCAATCCTCCCCTTTTTGCTGAGGAAGACTGGCCCTGGGCTAACATCCGTGCCCATCTTCCTCTACTTTATATGGGACGCCGCCACGGCATGGCTGACAGGCAGTGCGTCAGCGGGCGCCCAGGATCCGAACCTGCGAACCTCGGGCTGCCAAGCGCGGACTAAACAGCTGCGCCACCGGGCGGCCCCCCAACTGAGCTTTCTTACAGCAATTATCAGGGCAGTTGGAATATACATATGTAGATTTGCCTTGTTCTAGAGTATTCGGCCTTAAGAATATGCCTGGTAAACAAGCCAACTCTGGGTCAACAAGTGTATTTGCCAGGATTTTATCTTTGTTCATAAATATTTTAAGTGAGACATTTCTTTCATCTTTACATCCTAAGTACATGAGAAGTGATTATTTTTAGTGGTCCAACCACAAAACAAAACACAAAGCCCCCAAATCAAAAATGCTTTGTATATGTTAAGAAAAGGCAACCATTTGGTGTCAATTCAATCACGAATGAAATGCTATTATGTGAAAACATCTCCCTGGATTGTACGGGGGTCATGTGGCGTGGGATTTACAGATTCGGCAGTAACTTGAGAGATTGAAAAGATATGTAGCTTTTCCCTACAACTCTGCTTAATGAACCCCTCAGTTTGCGCTGTGAAAAGAGCTTAGTGTTTTCTTTTCATGCAAATTATCTTAATTTTTATCTGTTTATTTAATAATCTATAATTTGGGGTAATATATTCTCTTTTTTTGATACTATCATGAAGTAGCAAGTGGAAAATGCTAACAGGAAATAGATTATTGGCAAGTATCCCGTAAATCAGAGTTCATTCTTTCTTTCTCTCCTTCCTTCCTTCTTAGTTTCCTTCTCTCCTTCCTTCCTCTCTTTCTCTTTTCCTGTCTATCTGTATTTTCTGCTTTGTTGTAAGAGAATTATTTATTGTAAACAGACCAGCTGATAGTGAATTTTCTCTGAATTTATGTGAGATTGTAGGTAGACTCGGGTTAGAGCTGCCTGGTGCTCTGCATTCGAGTCAGGGCTCTGGAATAGTATCCTTCTTTGCTATTCTAACTCTCCCAACTTCACGATGAACTCTAAGGTAGACAAAAGTTATAATCCTAAGCTATTGGTCAAAATTAATTTCTCGTAACATCGCTCTTTCAAAAAATAAACATCTATCTAGTGTAAAAATTTCCGTTAAAGAATTAATTCAAGTGAGTCAATGATGCAACTTTTATACTGCCAAGTGAATGTGTGTGGACTGGTACAGCCATGGCATAGAGTTCAACTGTAACCTTCTATTCTCTATATCTGTTTGTATATCTGAAATGTTTCATCATTATGTTTTATAAAATAATCTCATCATATTTTTACAAACTAGAATGGGCAATCGGAAAGGGAGGAGGGTCATAGGAAGAGTTGATCAACATGCTACTTTAACTCCAAACTTTCACTCTTACCATCATCACGACCACCATTTTATATTTATGCTTTTACTATTTTGAAATTCTTTTCCTTTGATTACTCTTGTTGATGCAAGCCTTTGGGCATAATATTTATGTACAGGATTTACGCAGGATTCTTCTACTAAAGATATGATGAATTATTTGTTGTAATTTGAGAAACATCATCATTTAAAATTTTCATAATTTGGGTTTGCTCAGAATGATCAGAAAGAATAAGCATATGTATGATTCATCTCATGAGAATTAGAACAGGAGGATTAATATTATTTGAGGTCTTTCTTAATATTGGCACATCTATGAATTAGCAATAGATTTTTTTCTAATTTGAGATACAAAATTCTAGACTCATTAAAATTTCACTGAGGGGCCGCCCGGTGGCGCAGCGGTTTAGTCCGCGCTTGGCGGCCCGGGGTTCGCCGGTTCGGATCCCGGGCGCCCGCCGACGCACTGCCTGTCAGCCATGCCGTGGTGGCGTCCCATATAAAGTGGAGGAAGATGGGCACGATGTTAGCCCAGGGCCAGTCTTCCTCAGCAAAAAGAGGAGGATTAGCAACAGATGTTAGCTCAGGGCTGGTCTTCCTCAGCAAAAACGGGAAGATTGGCAATAGATGTTAGCTCAGGGCTGGTCTTCCCCACAAAAAAAGAAAAAATAAATAAAGTTTAAAAAAAAAAAAATCTCACTGATACTTCACTACCAGATGATTCTATAATTGAATTTTCTTCCACTTTGTTTTCAACTTAGAAAAGAAAAAGGGAGCATTGGTAATTGCTCTTCATCTCTCTGTCCCTATAGTGCTTCATTTTTTTAACTTATCATTGAGAAATATTCTACATGTCTCTTCCCTCTACTTGTTTCGTTTCCCTACATGTTTGCATTCCATCGTTTTGGAGAAAATCATCTGCCGCCATTCTGAAGATCACTTACTTGAGAATGATAGACAGCGGCGTCTATTCAAACAACTGCATAGTAATTATCTATCAGTTATCATTGTTCATTAATTCTCTGTTTCAGGATTGAGGGTCTGCCTCCCCACCTCCCTCACATCCCCCAGAACATTATCACAGAACCTACTGATTCATTCACATCCTTGAGCTAAATTGGCCACCCACTGTGTTCCTGTTGTTTTGTGTATGGTAGTGAAAAGATTTAATTGGATATTGTTGAAAAGATACAGAGGCTAACTCTCAATTTTCATATGTGGTTCTTCCCTCTCCCTCTGCACCACCTCCTTTCCTTGATGAGAAAATTGCCCTCTCCATGGTAGCAATAAAAAAATACTTTCGGAGTTTTGGTAGTAGTTGTTGCAGAGAAAAGAAGTCAAAAAGTAGATGAGGTTTAAAAACGAAAAAGGGAGGAAGAAGGCTTCATGTTTATGAGTGGGTATCCCCAGAAGGGATACAGGAATGCCCCTTCCTTTCCTGCAGGCTGTCACTCCCCAAAAGATAAGGACTTTATTCTGGAATTCTTCCAGGATTCAATCCTGGAGACTGCTTGTCACAAAACAGCAACACCCTGATTTCCTCAGGGAGTCACAGTTCGTTAATTTATTTTTAATGTAATAGTTTCCTAAGCTCCAGTTTCCACCTCTTAATAGGGACACTTAAATGGACTTTTGGTAACAGAGTGAAGGAGATGCGACAATACACCTCTCCCACCTCTGGAGACCTTTGGTTAAACCAGGTCTGCCACGCAGAGCAGAATTCTCACTGCTTTATGCCTTCTGTGCTTTCTAGATTGTAGAATTTTGTAACCCTTGTCACTGACTCTCACTTAGTGTTGAACGAGCCCAAAGAAGTATGCCACATTGTGACAAGCAATTTAATGCTAAATGGCTCTTGAACCATTGTGGTAAACTGAATAACGGCTACCCAAAGATGTCCACGTCCTAATCCCTGAAACCCGTGAATATGTTACCTAACGTGGTGAAAGGGACTTTGCAGACGGGGTTAAATTCAGGATTTTGACTTGAGGAGATTTTCATGGATTATCCTGATGCTTCCAGTGTAATCACAGAGGTCTTTATAACAGAGAAGGCAATGTGATAACACAAGCAGAATCAGAGAGATCAAAAGGTGCAATGCTGCTGGCTTTGAAGATGGAGGATGGGGCCATGAACCAAGGAGTGCAGGCGGCCTCCAGAGGCTGGAAAAGGCAAGGAAATGAGCTCTCCCTTAGAGACTCCAGAAGGAACACAAACTCTGCTGCCATCTTGATTTTAGCCCATAAGACCCATTTTCAGACTTTTGACCTCTAGAACTGTAAAATAATAAATCTGGGTCATTTTAAGCCACAAACCTTGTGATAATTTGTTACAACAGTTGTGGGAAACTAATACAGCCATGAATATTTAGTAATAACCAATATTGCACAATTTTAATATGGGCTTTTTTATTGTGGTTTATTTTTTCTCAATTATAAGGAGTAAAAGTATGGCATATAAACAAAAGTCATGATCCCTCCATTTTAACCGTAAAAATATATATTTCCAATGTTTTAAAAAAATGACGTTTGAATGTAATTGTATGGAATAACAACAAAGCAGACAAAAAAGAGAAACTGTCCGTTTGGAAATGAAGTCGGGGAAAAACGAGAAGTAACAAACCAATTGTGTAGCTTTCCCTACACATTTTTTTTTCTGGATTTGTTTAACTCATTGCATTCTGTTTTCGAAACCCAACTGCAGTGAAGCATTGATGGATTCTATGGCATGAGAAACACAATCACAGGGACAGGAAAGTGAAGAATAAGTTTGAGAAGAGGAAGCCAAGCTGCCGTAGAGAGGCTGAGTGGCATGTGGACAGGGCTAGGCTTAGGAGTCAGGCAGACCTAAGGTCAAATGCTTTTCTACTCTAAGTGACTGGCTGTCTTTGGGGGAAATTATTAATATTCTCTAAGCCTATTTCCTCATGTATAAACATGGATATAATACCCAGCTAGGTAGAATTGTCAGCATTGAATAATGATGTTTGTAAAACATCTAGCCCAGCTTCTGCTACATTGTAGCTGCTTAAACAATTGTACCTAGGGGTCAGCCCAGTGGTGTAGTGGTTAAGTTCACATGCTCCACTTTGGTGGCCTGGGGTTCCTGAGTTCAGATCCAGGGCATGGACCTCCACACCGCTCATCAAGCCATGCTGTGGTGGCGTCCCACCTACAAAGTAGAGGAAGATTGGCACAGGGACAATCTTCCTCAAGCAAAAAGAAGAAAATTGGCAACAGATGGTAGCTCAGGGCCAGTCTTCCTCACCAGAAGAAAAAAATCGTACCTATAATGTACTGGAGGAATACAGTAGGAAAGGGGGATCTGGGCCTTTTTATTCCACCTCCACTACCTGTTAGCTCTGTGACCTTGGGTAAGTTATGTAACCTCTCTGTGTCTCATTTATCTTGTCTACAGAAGAGAATAAAAGTACCTAGCTCAGATGGTTGCTGTAAGTTTATATTTGTAAACTGCTTAGGACACTATCTGGAACGTAGGAAAAGCACAATAACCAGTTATTATTATTGTGTTGTAATTGTTACACTATAGGAGTTTGAATTGTTTAAGACAACTTTTTGAGAAAGTGGAGTGACAAGTTTAGTAGATATTTCTGGTGAATACTATATTTACATGGATCAAGATTAGGGACAAATAATTACTCTTAAAAGATTACAAGATGGATATTTATTAAACCAAAACTGTGCAATCGGTTGCATCTCTCAGATTCCCTATCTTGCTTATTTCTTGACCTTCCATTTTGCGCTGCCTGTTGTACAGATATTTAATGCTCTTGAATCCTCTTTAGTATCACATGTACTATGAGTTATTTTTGTCATTACCTGTGTATAACAGCACCCCTTTTGTGAACCAAAAGCCTGAGATTAGGTCTAGCCTCTAGCCTACCTAGCTTTGAAAGTTTTAATTGAGGTATTGACCTCATTAACACCTGGTCTGGCCACTATCTTAGAGAAAACTTCCCCAAAAAGTAAAGTAGATCATTAATATAACAGAGGGAGAGAGGGAGGAGAGGGAGAGAAGAAAGAATTGAGATTGAGGTATTGGAAATTATTACCAACTAACAGTAATGATTTGTTCATTTTTATCAGTTTTTGTCTCTGCCTAGTCTTAATGCCACTAAAGTGTCTGAGACCACAAAGGGTAAGCAATTTTGCTCACCTCATATAAATAAAACAGAAAAATGGATAGTTAGAGAATTCTTACTGCAACCTTTCTCCAAGGGTTACTGCTTCTTTTTAAATTACTTAAAATTTATTGAAATGAGTGTTAATAATAAGCACCCTTCCCAATAAAACAGAGAATTAAGCTTAACTCTTCACTGTAATGTAAACAGCTTGGTTAGATAGGCAGCATTACAAAAACCATTTAAGAATTGATTATACTTGCCCTTGGAGCGGATCTAGAAGCTCACAGTTAAGAAGCTGCTCGCGTTTTCCTATGAAACAGAACATAAAGTTTCCGTATTCCTCGGAATCCACTTCATTTGAGCCATGTGTTTGCTTGGAACTATGCCACGTAAAGCAATTCCCCCAGAGCTGGGCTGCTTTCGTGCTGCAGTGCAAGTGTGTGATTTACTGGTACAGTGTGCTAATGTAGACCCATTTTTATAGGATAAGAACTAGTAGAGTCTGGGGAATTGAAAAGTATATCTGAGCTTCTCCCCATAGAATATGTCCCCTCCTTTAAAAGCTGTCACACTGCAAGTGCCAACTGAGCTAAATGCTGTTGTGCTCCTACAGGGAAATATATTCCATTGTAATTTTTATATCCCCCCCGTAACAGTCTGTTCTTTGTTTACTGAAGAGAGCTTTTATCTCTTAAAGTGGTAATTTTTGACAGAGAAGCAAAATCATTGTTTATTATAGAAATTTTCCTCTTACAACAGCAAAAATAAATAGCTCATCTCTTATGCTCCTGATCAATGTCTAACACCTCCTACCCCCAGCAACACTTCACTGCAAGTGTATTAACACGCCACAATAGCAACTCTACTCACCTACCAGGAAATGATCTTCACAAATGATTTACAGCTACTCCAGGGCTTAAACACGTAGCACCCAGCCAAAGGCAGATTTTTATCTTTTCCCCAGTCATATAATTTCTGAGAAGAAATAGATTAATGTCCGTCTCTGAGAATATGCAAACTATATTGTCTATTTTGAAGTGTGAGGCCCAATTGATTAGCTTTTTTTCTTATATGTATGTCCAAATGGCACACATTACACCATTTTGATGTAAAAGTATCATATAGCTTTGTGCATACCTCTCTTATCCATTCAGATATTGCCTATTCTGCGGCACAGGTGCTTGCTCTCTCGCTCTGTCATTCTACACTTATAGTTGGCTGGAGGTTTTCAAACCATTGAGATGTTTTTCCTTAGCACGAGCACACGCTTGTTTGCTATCCAAGTGTTAACCTCACTTTGTGCAATCAGAACTTGGTGAAATCAGACAGTTGAGACCTGATGGATTAGATACATTCTACATAACATATTCCTCAATTGCTGTTGCTATAAAGAAAGGTGGACCAGCCATATTTGACTAATTTCCACCAAGGTATTTGAATTCTTAGAAATAGATTTGTTGCTTGAATCTCCCCAAGACTGGTTGATATAAATGTAATCATCCTCATTTTACAAATGAATAAACTGAGCCTGATTCTCCATATATATGCAACATGAATTGAACAGCTGCACCAATTGTTTTGACCATTCAAGTCTTAATATCCACCGTTTGAAGATAGAAAAGAGCATTTGGGGCCTTGAATCATACCACTTGACTGTGTACATGAGTTTAATTGCCTCTAGATAGTCACTCGTTTCTCCACTTTCCTTGTCGTGTACAGGTAGCATCACAGAACAGTGACATCTCTTGCTCTGCCTCAGTTTATTGATGGCTGTACTCGGCAATAAAAACCAAGGTTCTTGTCTCAGTACCTAAATAAATGGCATCTCTAAAATGTTTTGAAAACATGAAAAGGCTGAATGCAATTTTGGCATAACCTTTTGTTTGCTTGGACTTTTTTATTTTTGAAGAAACTAGTACAGCACTTGTTAAATAACACTCAGGCTCCTTTCCTAGAAACGAGAGTACTATCTGAAGGCTCATTTCCCAAATAAAATATCATAGCTCTAATGCAATAATAGACATAAAAGGACATTGAAAAGTTAGGTTTACAAAATGTGCCATCATTATATTATATCGACAGTTCTTATCACCACTGATGATAATTTTTGAAGTCATATTTCTGGAGAGATTCCAAATCTCTCTCCTACTCTGAAAGTCTCTGCTTGTTCTTTAAAGCAGGATTTTAAGAATTTAACAAAACATTCTGAATGTTTACTTTTTTTAGGACTGAAATTACCATCCCTCTCTACCCCCATCCAATATAATGTTACAAATGGGATCAGAAAATATGTTTAATAATTATCTGGGGCAGTTTTTTTTTTTTACAAGCAATGGGGTTGAATTTATTTTATTTATGTACAGTGGAGTTACTATTTTCTCCTTAAATAAAAGGCTGCATGAGGTTAAATTAGAAATGTTTTCATGACAAGAAATTTGATTAAAGAGTGGGTAGATGAGGTTTTTCTCGGATTGCTGCAATTTAATTTTCCAGTCCTCTCTTCAAAAAGACTTTGGGTGCAATGGCGCAAGGTTAATATTTCTACAATGCCTCTTTTATTGCGGCATTCCTGGGTTCTAAAACCTCCAATGATTCCCCATTGCCTTCAACATAATGTCCTTCCTCATTCCTCTGGTATTCAGAGCCCCAGCCTCCCTTCCCGACTTGATCACAGTCATCACAATTCTGCTCACCATGGAGCTGCCCTCGCTATGCTTCCCTGAGCACTCTAGTGTATTCAGACCTCCGCATATTGGTTCAAGCTCAATCCTTGTTCAGGAATCCTCTCTCTCTCATCATCAGGTCGTTTTTAATCCTGTTCATCCTCCAAGTTACAGTTCAGGTATCTGACTCTCTATGGCACTTTCCGTGAACATGCAGATATTAAAATTCAGTTTTTCAGAATCTCGTTACCATAGAGTCTTCAGTCTGTAGACTATTATATTTTTTATTTACATATTTTCTTCTATTATTGGCTAACTGCATGTGTGAGCATGCGTGGGTGGGCCTGAAGGTCATCTCCCCAACTGCATTACAAGCTAATTGCAAGTTCATTGAGTTCATTGGGTGTGCTCTTCCATGCCATCCTCTATCACCCACAAGGCACATTCTCTACTGTAGTGTATTGTGCCTGGAATACTGCCAATAAATATTTCCTGCCCATTTGATTGATCAGTGCTCTATTGTCAGCTCTAGCCTCCTTTATCTGGGATTCCTACAGGCTTTGGACAACATCTTTAGGATGCAAAATCAGGATGTTCTGTACCAGGGAAAATATTATAAATAATATTCTCAGATAGTTACATTTCACTACTCGTGTCATGTAATTTATCCTCCATTTTATTAATTTGGTTCACTTATAATTCAATTTGCTGTAGAGGGTACTCTGATTACATAAAAGAAAATTTATCTCGACCAGTTGAAGTTAGAATGATTACCAAATGGTGTTATTCAAGATAGAACAAGAAATGAATAATGGAAAATTTGAGCAGGAATCATCCCAAAATATGTGGATTGTAAAAGGACTTCAGTTTTCTCTTTCCTCTGAAATACATGTAGGGAGAAAAAATTGTATCACTTATTTTATTGGGGCATGACATCTAAAGCCTGCCAATATGATGCATATGACAAAAACTGGTCTTAAAACTGCCCCAATTATCCTTTGTCAATATGCTAAATTTACAGAACAATAGGGTTTCAAGAAATGTGAACAATGTAGAATAACTAGTAGATCTAATGTTGAATAGCTAAAAATATCAGCGTCCTTTCTATCAGCTTAGAAATGTATTTTCAAATCATTATCAACAAATTGTAGCCTAAAATTCTTCTTTCTTCTTGACTTTGAAATTATATTTCAAGATCTCCAATTTAGACCACATTATTTACTTACAGGCTTGTGTAACTGAAAGGAGTTTTCATTTTTGCGTATTAAGGGTTTTATTAAACGACAAGTAAATCAATCCCTTAAGTTTTCTGTGACAGAATAACTTGGAAATGATCATCATAATCTCTTTTTCAACAATGGGAAAGAATTTATATTAAAATAACATAGTAATAGTAGATTAGCTTTGTATTATACCATTACAAGAAAGGCATAAATTTGGGGAAGCTTAAGATGCGTTTTTTTAAGTCCTCAAAAATGCCGACAAATAAAAAAGATATTATGACAAAGAAATAGAGAAATAAATTTCACAGACTGCCCTATTGGTTTTTGAGTTTCATAAAAATTTCTTAAACAGCTATCATATTTCTGATTTTTAAAGTTAGCCAAATGATCAGTAATTTGTATAATACTGTTAAACACTGCTAGAAACAGGGGTGTGGGTTCTAGTAACTTCTACACCTTTCCATTATAATTATCTTTCTTGCATCACTGGTTCCCCTTATTGTGTCCAGTCAGTTGATCAATCAACACTTTTACTTATGGTTTTCTGTTTACCATATTTCCAGGAAAGGACCAAGAACTGAGGAAAGTATTCCAGCCAGAAAGAATAAGGTGTACAAAGGCATGGGATTACAAAAATCTTGATTCCCATAGCTTCAGTTTTTTGAGTCTTCACTGCTTCCCAGCTCCTCATGATAAAATCCAAACACCTCAAACTGATTTTTAAAAAGCCAACCATAACCACTTCCACTGTGTCTATCTAAGTTGATCTCCCATTATTTCCAATGAATCCTCGACACCAGCCAGCCCAGTTGAGGCTTTATTTCATATCCATGCCTTTGTTCAAGCATTTCTTTCCCTTATAACACCCTCCTTATGACCTAGCTGAATCTTCCAAGGTACAACTGCAATGCCATCCCTTCTATGAAGTCTTTCCTGAGAACTCCCATATGTGGTGGTCACTCCTCTCACTGATTCCTTTTAGTGGTTGTTTCTATCTTTACCATTCACTTTGGTACTTTTGCTGGATACTCCCTCATATCCACTCTCTCACTTCCTGTTCTCCCCTGGGAGGCCGAACGATATGGGTAGCAACAATGTGTGTGCTTGCTTGCCCACTGCCTGAGTCCTTCTAATGGGAGGTACAGGCAGAGCAGAGGGCAAGAGGAGGAGAGTGAGTCAGGAGATGGCTAGCTCCCTTTACTGATAGCCGCAGCTCCTGTCAAGAGGTCCTCTCTATCTGGAACTACTTCTCAGATTCCATTGACTGCACCCTCTGATTAGCCTTTTAGGCCTTGAGGAGGAAAGTCTCCCCATCTCAGTTTGAATGGATCATTTGTTTATTTCAGGAACCCTGCTGATTCAGTACTTAATTATTTAATTAGTTAAATAGTTAATTTCCCCTTTTGTGTTCCCATCATGTCCCTGTTCCATTTAATCACGCCTGTATTATAATTATGCTATGTAATAGCTATACTATATTATACCATAGCATAGGTTCTTTGTAACTGTGACTGTAATCATACTATATCATAGCTCTTACGTGTTTGGGCTCTGGGGCCAAATTGCCTGTGTTAGAAGTTCTGCTACTTATTAACTTCCGATCCTGGACAAATTGCTTAACTTCTTTTCCTTACCTGTAAAATGGGGATAATAATAGTACCTACCTCATAGAGTATTATGAGGATTAAATTGGTTAATCTTTTTTATTTGAAACTTTTATAGTCCTTATGCAACAGGAAATATTCCAAGCATTTTACAAATATTAACCTATTCTTATAACAAATTTAAGAAGTAAATACTCTTATTATCCTCATTTTACAGTGAGGGAAATGAAGAAGAGAGCCATTTAGTAATGTACTGAAAATAATAAACCAAGTAAATGGCAGCCAGGATTCAAACCTAGTCAGCCTGACTCCAGAGTCCATTCTCTTAATCACTGCTCTATGATAGATTGTTCTGGTACATAGTAAGTGCTCAACAAACAACTATTGTTGTTGTTGTTAAAATTATTTCCCACCATATTAGTTGTTTATGAGTCTTTATTTTTTGCTGGACTATGAGTTCCTTAAGGAAAGAAGCCAAGTTTTATTTGTCTATGTATATTATCCAAGTGCTTGGCATATAGTTGCAGGTTAGTAAATGTTTGTAGAATTAATCATTAGTTGTTTCCCATGTATTTCCCAAGGCTACCTTACTCTTGGGAGCAACTAATACTTAGCTAAAACTGAAAATGGAATTTGAGATTCTAGCAGCCATTGTTGTTGCTGGAACCAGAGGTTCCCCTTTTAATCCCAAATTCTTTCCTCAGATGATTCACCTCTTTGTAGGTTTCCTGCTTCACTTTTCCCACAATCACAATGACTTTGCTTCTCCAATAACCATTAGTCCTGATAGGGTCTCATCTCAGATGACTGCCAAACTTGCTGTTCTGCTTTTCCTGACCAGAAGAGATTTTTTTTTCCCCCAAAACATGTATTTTTAAGTTCTTGATTGCTCCTTACAGAAATTTAGAATAAGTTCCCAGGACCTGAGCAAGAGGCATTTCATTGACATAATTTAATTTGTGTTCAAACGTGTTCTTTCCTATCATCAATTAACTAGTGCTTCAGCCAAGATACACAACTTCTATTCTCTGCTGACTTCAGGGTTGAGGTCAGGATCAGCTATATAATTTGTAGGGCCCAATGAAAAATGAAACTGTAGGGCCTTTTGTTACAAAAAATGACAAAGAATTTCAAGATGGCAACAGCAGCACAGTCAACTAAGCTTGGGGCCCTCCTAAGTGCAAAGCCCAGTGCAACTACACAATTGATACGCCCATGAAGCTGGCCCTGATTGAGGTCTCAGCCTATCAGGGCACTTCTCATTCAGAAAGACTGGAGTGTTTTTTTGTCTTAACTGTGCTGTCTTCCATAGTGTGAAAACTTGCCCCAAAGTTCCTTTTGCCATGTCTTCCAGGAAGCCTTGTGGTTGTTATATATAAAGAATTTCTGGTGGCTTGCTTTGATATCCTAGTGTTCTTGAGCTACATATGTAGAATGGAACCCCGCCATTACCGTGTAACCCATTTAAGTAATTTTCTTTTCCTCTAATTAAATTCTAGGCTCATTGAAAATAATGGCCATGCCCATTAAAAAAAAAGTAGCAGTGGTTTTTAATAGAGCTAATTTAAAAATACTAATTTGCTTGAATTGAATCTTAAGAGTCGTATTAATAATGTCTAGTAATTGTGAGTTATACATCCGGGTGGTAATATCATGAAATCATCATGCTATGTGGATCTGAAGAGTTGATGAGAGGTTTAGGATCTAGAAGGACAAAAATGGGCGTGTTAGTTGGGGTCTGAGATTAAATGTCCCAAGACAAGATTAAATGGGAAATGATGTTAATAAGGAAATATCTATGTGAAAGGAAGTAGGGAAGAAGACAGTGAAGGTGGCAGGCCAATTAAACCAAGATGTAAGTCTGACCCCAAATGAAGAAAAGAGGAGGTTGGGTAGAAGTATCTCAAAGTGCAGTCCAAGGAAGGTTCAGCAACGCTAGTGGGGAGTCATTGAGCCTGAGTAAGCCAAAGGAGCCCCATGTCTCCAAAAAAAGTCTCTGCTTTAGTGTCTCCTCCACATTCTGTCATGGGTGGGGAGCAGTCTGTGGGAGGCTTGGCTTCTATTCCATGTAATGATGGATTTCCAAATGCAGCAGCTGGGATCCTCAGTCAGTTAGGTCCCAATCACAAAAGGCGTGCACATTCTCATGGCCGCCACAGTAGATATTAGAAGCAGTGGTATTTAAAGACCTGAAATCGTAAAACTACTAGAAGAAAACGTAGGGGGGAAGCTTCTTGACAGTGATCTGGGCAATGATTTTTTGAATATGACACCAAAATCACAGGCAACAGAAGCAAAAATAGACTAGTGAGATTGCATCAAACCAAAAAGCTTCTCTACAGCAAAGGAAAAAAATCAACAGAGTGGAAGGCAACCTATGGAATGGGAGAAAATATTTTCAAACCATATATCTAATAAGGGGTTAATATCCAAAATATATAAGTAACACAAACAACTCAGTAGCAAAAATAACAATAATAACTTGATCTAAAAATGAGCTAAGAACCTGAATAGACATTTCTCAAAAGAAGACATACAAATGGCCAACAGGTATATGAAACAGTGCTGAACATCACTAATCATCAGGGAAATGCTTATCAAAACCACAGTGAGATATCACCTCACACCTGTTAGAATGGCTGTTATCAAAAAGACAAGAGATTATAAGTGTTGGCGACGGTGTGGGGAAAAGGGAACCCTTGTACACTGTTGGTGGGGATGTAAATTGGTACAGCCATTATGGAAAACAGTATGGAGGTTCCTCAAGATATTAAAAATAGAACTACTATATGATCCAGCTATTCCACTTCTGGGTGTATATCAAAAGGAAATGAAATCAGTATGTCAAAGAGATATTTCTACCCCCATGTTCATTGCAACATTGTTTACAATAGCCAAGATATGGAAACAACTTAAATGTTCATGAACAGATGAATAGATGAAGCAAATGTGGTATATGTGTATCTATACAATGGACTATTATTACAGCCTTAAGAAAGAGGGAAATCCTGCCATTTTCAATGACATGGATGAACTTGGAGGACATTATGCTAAGTGAAATAAGCCAGACACAGAAAGACAAGTACTGTATGATCTTACTTAAACGTGGAATCTACAATAAGTCAAACTCAGAGAAACAGAGAGTAGAATGATGGTCGCCAGGGACTTGGGGGTGGGGAGGAGTGAGGGAAATGGGAAGATGTTGGTAATAGGGTACAAACTTTCAGTTATAAGATGAATAAATTCTAGAGAACTAATGTACAGCATGGTAACTATAGTTAATAATAATGTATTGTGTACTTGAAATTTGGTAAAAGAGTAGATCTTAAGTGTTCTCATCACACACACAAAAGCTAACTATGTGAGGTGATGGATATGCTAACTATTTTGATTGTGGTCATCATTTCACAATGTATACATATATCAAAACATCAAGTTTTATGCCTTAAATATATACAATTCCTATTTGTCAATTATACCTCAATAAAGCTGAAAAAAATTTTAAATGGAGTCTGAGAGACAATTTAAAAATCATTTTGTGTAATTTAGATAGAAAAGAGCTGAAGACGCTCTACTTCCTTCAGAAAACCCTCCTTGACCCCTAAATTTGGTTAGATACCTCTGCTATATGCTTTGATAACCGCCCCCCCCCCCGTTTCTACTACCATAAAACCCAACTCAGTTCCATGTAATTGCTTATTTACTACCTGTCCTCACTACTAGTTTGTTTTCTCCTTGAGAATAAGAATTTTTCCTCCTTCACTGCTGTATCCGCTGTGCCTAGCTCAATGACTAATGTAAGTACTAAAAAATATTTGCTGAAACCCAAATTGGGGGACATTCTCCAAAATACCTGGCCTGTGTTCTTCAAAACACTTAAGAAGTTCAAAGAAAGACAAAGAACTACATCAGATTAAAGGGAACTAAAGAGATATGACAACTAAATGCAATGCATGACCCTGGACCAGTAAATGAAAGATAATTAATGGGATAATTGTCATACTATGAATAAAGAGTGTGGATTAGATTCTAGTACCAAGGCCATGTTAAATTTCCTGACTTTGAAATTGAGCTCAGGTTATGTAAGTGAAAGTCTTTGCTCTTAAGACATAAACACTGAAGTATTTAAGGGTAAAGGGCATGATATCTGCAAATTACTCTCAAAGGGTTCAGAAAACAATATATATAATACTACATATAGAAATATTATATATACACATAGAGAATGATAGAATGATAAATGATAAAATGTGGCAAAATGTTAACAATTGGTGAATCTGGGTGAAGGGTACATGGGAGTTCCTTGACCATTCTTGTAAACTCTCTTTCTTTGAAATTACATAAAAATAAAATGCTTTTAAAAAAAGTATTCCTCGACTCAATGAAGGACAAAAGGATAACCACGATTAGAAGGATTTTATGAAGTTACCAATGAAGATGCTGATAGAACATTCAGAGAAGTAGTAGGGAAGTTATGCCAAGCAGGAAAATTCCAAGCCAGTTTAAAATGTAAATGAGAAGTGAGGAAGTGGAGGACAATAAAGATGACTTTGGATTTGGCCAGTCTATTTGGAGAAGCAGCCGAATGCAAGAATAGAAGCCAGAATTAAGATGCTCAGTGAGGCAGTTGAAAGCTAGACAGATGATTAGCATCCTCACCGGTAAAACTCTTTCAGTTACTAGAAAGGCTACAATTTAGGACCTACCTGGCTTAAATGCTTATTTTCTTCCATACATAAACTGGTTCTATAAACTATTTTACCTTGTCAATCTTTAATGTTAATTTTTTAAAGTTGTAAATTAAACATATAAGGTCTACATTTTTACATAATATGTCATCTTAATTCATGTTTATTTCCTGAAAATGGCAACAACTGAAAAGCACCGTGGGCCTTTGTTTTAAATATAACTATGTGAAGATTGTTGATTTATGTTAAAACTATGTTAAATGTTAAAACTATAAAGAATTTGTTGTTGAAGTCTTTTCTTAGGCATATAAATACTAAATATTCAACTAAACATATAAAGTTTTCCATTTGAGTATTATTTAGGTTGAATTCCATTTTAACAAATACAATAACAAAGTGTAATTCTTTCTAAGAGCCTAAAATGACCTACTTATAGTACGTATGGCTTCATTGTTTAACTCCCTTTTTCATAGAATTGCTATTTATAACTACTTCCCTCAACCCCGAGGGGAGGGGGGCTTAGTAGGATTACTGACTTCTGATTTACTTTGTATTTGAAGATTTTTTTTCCTCCATCTTTGCTCAGCTAGTGGAATCCATGATGAATTTTCATCTCCAAGGGGTAAGCTGTTTTTAGTAAAGCCCAGTAGCTGGCTTATGACTCCTTAGAAATAGCATCGATTCCTTCCTTCTCTTGTGTTTGTTTCTTCTGGAATGATAGAATCCATGTAGATGTGCTCAATTATCATGCTTAGGTACTGTTAAGCATGTAATGATTTCAGTTTTGTTCACTTAAGTTATATGTGTGATGAATATCTGGGCTCATATCAGAAAAATAAATACTAATAATTAGCATTCTACTTGGTTAGCATGACCAACGTAGACCACTAAAGCTAGAATGAAGAAATTGAATGGTAGAAAAGGACTATAGGTCATATGAGGATGAAGATTAGAGGAGAAATAGTATTTTTGAGAGAGAAGTGTCAGATAAGGGCACCAGATTGGAGGCAGAGAACAGAATTTCGTAGGTGGATATTTTGGAGGTGGGTGGTTTGAGTAATCATTAGATCTGAGGTGTTCTCTCATCTGTGAGTGGCTCAGTGGAATAGAGATGAAGGTTATTGTATTTGAGAAGTTATGGGTTTATAAAACTAAGTTGTCAGGTCAAAGAAATTATAATAGCAAATAAATAGAATGCATTCAAAAGAAAACCAAATGAAAAGAAAAAATCTTTCCTCTCACTGTATGCATATGTTCTGTTCATTAGCAAGAAGGTCTCACTGTTTTATAATACCTTAATGAAAAAAATACTTAAATGTATGTCATATTCAAATCCTTCCCTTTATTTCTGGAAAGAAAAATCAAAGGAGAAAATTCCTATTCTGCTCTACTGAGAAACCACTAGTTAATGAGTATATTAGTGTCTGATAAATTCCATAGCAATCTATTGTTATTTTTACAGTTTCTTTTTTGAAGTAGACATTTGCATGTGTTGACCAAAGAGTGGGAGAAAGAGTTCCGATTTTGTTTTGAAAAACTTTAGAAATGCATACTTCTATTGCAGTTGTGAATCTCCTTAGATTTTTAAGGAGGCTGCTTCAAAGGATGTCGTTAATAATCTCCTCAGGTTCTTACAAAGCATGTGCCTGTCAGCAGAATTAGAGAATCACCCAACTAGAGAACAGGTTTCACAATACCCTGAGACCTACTTTGTTCATTAGAGAGGAAAATGGCTTGTTTTAAGTCTAAATTGACATGCTTGCTAATTTCAGCAGTAAAAGCTGTTCATTGTGGTCAGGTTTAATTTAGAGCCTGCTAAGATTCAGATTAAAGTTGATCAAGTTAATTCTACAACATACTTCTTAAACGAACTTTGTAATCCTAAAAGAAGGAAAATAGTATAACCAACATGGAGTGATGTATCCACAAATGAGAAGCAAAGAATAGCCTGGTTGTTCGAGGGTGAATTGATATTAAATCAAAGAAAAATAACCTGATAAAGATTATCTTTGTTATATAAAAATTTCCAAGTATCAAAAAACACAAATTTTAATTTAAATGACACTAACTGTACGTAATTTATTTGTTCACTACTATAGCCATGGTACCTAGAACAGTACCTAGCACTTGATAAATAGTTATAAAATGAAAGAATGAGTGAGTGAATGAAGGAATTTATGTACTTTGTTAACTATGTGTATATAGAGTTCTTTGTTGAATTTGAAAGGAAGGTTTGACTTTATCTGAGGTTTACTGGGTAAGTCTGTTTTTAAAAAAATCTATTGAATGTATTAAACATTTAAGAATCAGGAATTCCAAAGTACTTCTTCAACTTGCTGTGTCACAGATGACCAGAGTTTAACGTTCTAACCCTGGAAAACATCTTATTTTGTAAAATCTATCTGCTACTCTATGGTTCCTCCTTGTTCGGTACTCTCCAACTGACTTATGCCACTTACTTCAATCGCTGTCTTTGGCAATTTGTTCCATATTTCAAACACCCTTTTGTGTAAAGAAACCATAAAAGTTAGAAACCTGAAAATTGGATTTTTCTTCTGAGCAATCACAGCTTACAAATGTGGAAAATTTGTTAAAAGTTAGCCCCTCCAATTTTTCCATACAGAGAGGGGAAAATGCTCAAAATAGATGTGTAATGTTTGGATAAGTTCTTCCCAGTATTTTAATACTACCAAAATCAATTGAGCTTAAATGACAAGGCCTAGCTCCCTACCTCTTCACAAAAGAAACACTACAGAATGATCAAAATTTGGCCTTTCCCAAAACAAAAATTCTTTTAGAAAATCAGAAGGAGTCAAAGGGCGTAGTAGATAACTAAGTTTCATAAACGTTACTATCTACCACATTTCATCTTTTCACTTTCATCAGCCTCATGTGGTAGTAGAAAGAGCATCAGATTTAAAACCATAAAGACTTCTGGCCTGTTTATTGGTGTGGTTATTAGAGGAATAAAATGAGAAAACGTGTGTAAAACATCTGTCACATAGTGGTTATGAACTAATAATAAATATTCATTATACTTTTCCAAATTAAAATAAAATATATTCAGTTTCAGGATGAGAACAAGGAAGAGATATTTTTCTCGAATTTCTTTGCAAATATCGCTGGAATTCTGGCCCTTTAAAGAGAGTAAGATGACAGAGACAAGAGATGGACACTTGAGGGAGGGAGAAATTTCTTAATGATTAACATTGCTACCTAGGAATTAAAATAATATGTTTATTGGCTTCATTCCATTTGGTACTTTTATCTTAAGCAGTATTAATGTCCGTTGTAATACAGAATATGAATACCCACTTCTAGTCTGATGCTTTCCAGACTTGCCTGATCATCAGAATTAAGTAGAGAATTTGTTAAAAATGCAGACTCCCAGCCCTCCTTGCTACTAATTCATTCATTCTGGGGTGAGGCAAAGGAGTCAGGTGATTCTTATTGGAGGTGACTTTGGGGAAAGACTGATTTAGCTCATCTACATCACCTTATTTCATAGGTGAAGAATCTCAGATACAAAGAAGTTAAATAAGTTCTCTCTTAAATCACTTCTGTGATTTTTCTGTTTCTAAAACATGCAGCTTCACTTTGACACCGCAAGAATGAGATTACAAGTATAAGTGGCCATTTTAAATACATTGTCATAATTCAAAATTACATATCTTACTCGGGGTGCTCATATATTGGTTGAAGTAAATCCACGTACTCTGAAATGACTCCATCTAAGCTCTTAAATAGTGAAGCAGATCTATAATCAAGATTTTCATTTGAAATATTTTTGTTATCTAAGAATGAAGCACATTTCTTGTTAAATTGTTTTCTATAAAGCCTTACACATTAGAGATTTATATCCAGTAACATCTTTTTTTGTTTCTAAAAGTGCTTTGGTTGGTTTGAAAATTACGCTTTACTTTGTGTCGCGTAAAAGGAATGCACAATGCTGGAGAACCTCGATATTAATTTATATTTGTTCCTTCAGGCAACACTGCAGGATTTGGAACAGAGGCGCCCCCAGCTGGAAGAACTCATTACTGCTGCCCAGAATTTGAAAAACAAGACCAGCAATCAAGAGGCTAGAACGATCATTACTGATCGAAGTAAGTCTTTTAACAGGCATGTGAAACTTAAGGCAAGATGTTTCAATAATGACTTAAGGTCATAGATCTCCACCGCATTTATAAAAACAGTGCAAAATAGTTGTAAGTTATAACTGTCGAACTAAGATTTTCAATCCATAATGTTATCTTTCAATACCTGAATGTAATTCTGCAGAATAGAGGAAATATAATTTTTGTCAATTCAGGCTTATATAGTTGAAAAGCATGGAGTGGTGGGCGTGGTGAGCATGGTATGGCAGAATATTTGCTCCTCAGTTGTCATCTATCTGCGCTGGCATCCAGGGAGATGCCAATCTCTCCTTCATATCCTTGGTTGTTGGTCCAAGCGGGCGGTTGCTTCCTGGACCATGTTTCATTCCCGTCTGCAGTGGCACTTTCAGATCTGGACTTCTCTCTGCTACTTTGATAGCCTTGTTGTGTGATATCAAAAATCGTTGTACCATTCTTTATGCCATCCTGGGATGGACGGGAACGTTGGGAGGCTGTTTAAGGCCCATCTGCCTAGACATGGCACACACTCTTTTCTTCTTGACACAGAGCAATTCAGAGTGACTGTGCATGGGGTCGGGAGAAGGGATAGAAGGAGGAGCAGGGAAAACTACTCTCCATTCTGTTTCCCTCAGAAGGCTCTCTTCAGGAATGAGGCCCAGGTCACCTCTGCCATCAGATTCTCTTGGATCTCCCTGGCTTTCCTCCCTTCTCTCCAGGAATGTACGTCGATATTGAACTTTCTTACTTACCCTCATTTCCCTTCCCACAACTAGAGGAATCTTTACTAGTACAGGAGTGGAGAAACCTTCCTTGAATCATCTTTTTTTCTTCTGGATCTTTTGTCTTATACCAGAACTAGTCTTTTGAAATTCAAAACCCCAAAATCTGTGTCTTCGTAATTTATGTTCTGCTGTGTCAACACCCTCCTAAGGAAGTGGAAGAATGCCTGACTGCCAGTATGTTGTGGGAGGAGAAAGAGTAACCAGAATAAAAAGTTAATATTTGAAAGATATTATTAGTCGTGCTTGTACATATTAAATACTTAGTGATAATAGCTACTACTTATTGAATATCTCCTAGGTATCAGGCAGTATGTGTTATGTGCATGTGATGTGTTGTATGTGGTGTGTGGGTATGTGTGTGTATGTGTGTAAAATTTTTACAAAATCCTGGGAACTAAATTTCATAATCCCCATTTTATAGAAGAGGAAACAGTTTCTGAGAACAGCTAATCAAATTGCTCAAGCTTACAAAAGAAGCAAAGAACAGAGCTTGGAATTTTCAAATGCCTTTTTCTGACTTGAAAGTCTGTATTCCTTTTGTTATGTTGACCACTTTCCATCTTGTTTTGGGAAGACCAAAAGAATACTTTTTTGGTCTGCGATTATGTATGTTTTGATTCACTTCCTAAAGACATTTCCTCTTTCAGTTGTAGTGATTGTTCATTAAAATAGACTTTTCTTGATTTTGAAATTTCAACTCTTTATTGTTGCTTAAACAATGTATTTGGATATATGCTAATGTATTAGTTGGGTAGCACTAGCCACTGTAACAAGTAAGCTCCCAAATCTTGGTGGTTTACCACAGTAGAAGTTTACTTTTCGTTCTGATGTAATCCAAAATAAACAGACCTGTATGAACTCATTCAGGGACTCAAGCCCCCTTTTGTGTCCAGAACATCAGAGTCCTATGCATTTAATGGGCAGATGAGGAATGAGTATTGCTCATTGGAATTTATTATGAACGAGGCCTGGAAATGGTGTACATTAATTCTGTTCATAGTCTGTTGGTTAGAACTTGTCACATGGCCACACCTAACTGCAAGGGAAACTGGAAAATATTGTCCTGTCTTGAGCCCAAGAAGAAGAGGAACTAGTTTAGTAAGGAATTAGTCAATCTCTTCCACAGCTAATTTGGACAGGAAGAATGCACTTAAGTTCAATAGTTTTGTGTAAGTTATGGGATGTCATTTCTATAACCAGCAAGGCAAGAGCAAAACTGCGTTGTAATGGCCAACATAGGTAGCTGTTCAATTGATGTAGTAGAGTGTTCCTCCCTCAAGCTGGAACCATAAGGCTTCTCCACCAGGTTGCAACACACTGGCCCAAAAGAGTAAATCTTAGTGAGTGATTTACTCAGTGTGAGACCAAACTCCCATTACACAGTTAAGTGATCTGTTTCTTGCCTAAGAAATATGGAAATTTGGCAAAGATGTTTATGCAAATCTCAACATACTATATAGAAAGTCATTTATTTTACTAATGAAAAATAACTTCTATTTTTTTCCCCAAGAGGAAAATAGCACTAATTTATTTTACAGTATCCGTTCAATATTGTCTAAACATTTTCCATTATCCCTTGCAATCTTTTTTTGATATTGTATTGACTTTTTCATGATGTAGATTAAAATTGAGTGACCAGAGGGCATGTTTGTATCTCTCTGCTGGTATCTAACGATTTGAATATTTCTGCTTTTCTAAGCTTTTGTCTTTTAGGAATGAATACCTTTATGAATATGTGCAGCATAGTTGAAAGATTTTAATCCAAATGGTCCAAAAAAGGCTTTTCTTAAAAGCAAGTATCTGTTGAGACATGTCATATGGCTTATTAAGATCCTAAGCTGGAATCTCTACTTCAAATATTCCTGGAGCCTCTAATGCTGGTACCAGGATAATTCTGACAAGATGTGTTTATCTAAACAATGTCATTTGCAGCCCTGCTATGCTTCAGTTTATCTCTCCGTTTGAAATCTATGAAATGGGATGGAAATTCAATACTTATAAAGTTTCAATCATGTTCAAAATAGAATTTTTCTTAGTATAGATTTGGTTTTCAGGGAACAGGCAGAAATAAAATACTTGCTCATAAAATTGTATTTTCTCTTTTTTGAAGATTTCAGTATTCCTTTTTTATTACCCTGAAACTTCTACAAATACTTTAAAAGGAATCAGCTAAATAAAGAAAAATATTCAGTAAGCGTATAATAGTATACTGAAATGTTTTTCCCTCCTTGGTAAATCTCAGTTCATAACTTTGAATGCTTGGGGAAATCTATACATAGTTATTACATTCTATCAAGAGAAAAGTCCAGTAAAAAGCAATTCCTCTCTACTATTAGTATCTACTCTAAAATCTCAAGTAATTGGGTCTGCAAAATACCAACATGTTCCGCTGTATAAAACTATTTTCATGGTACCTATTGTTTTCAGGTGATTATATTGATAGGTATCACGTGGTAATAATCTAGGTGAGAGAATAAATTTCATTCTACGTGAATTCAAATGAGAAATTCTCCTTGCTGTTTCTGATATCCAAGCTGCTCATTTTCCTTCAGTTTTGTAGTTGCTGAATGTGTCAACCACTCATGGTCATTTTCTTCTGCAAAAGGGCTAGATTAGGGGAACAAAACCAGATATGATAAGAAGGGTCTAAAATTGCTTCCTTGGAGCTTTCTGAATTATGTGAAACTCTTGTTCATGTCCATTACTACTGCAAATCACAATGCCATAATACCTCACATAGCAGTGGAGAGGATATGGAAAAAAAGAACTGCTCTCTTTTATTGCTCTGTGTATTCCACAAATAATGTTGGTGAACATGACTCACTTGACATTTGTATTTGAGAGCCTTGCTTCTGTAGCTTCTCCCTCAGTAACCCCCACCATTACCATTTTAAAGATCTATAGCAATAGCATGTATAGGTTTTGAGGGCAACCTGCCTGGGCTGGCCACTTAGTAGCTTTGTGACCCTGAACAAACATCTAATCTCAGTCAACTATCTGATCTCAGTTTTTTCCTTTATAAAATAAGATTACGTGGATCTACCTAAAGGCTGGGAGAATTAGATGAGATAATACATGAGAAGCACTTAGATCCTAGCCATAGTAAGAGTCCAGTGAGTGTTAACTCTTGTTAGTTTAATTACAATCTAGTTGGGTTGTTTGGCTACTTAGTGGGAAAGCATTTAATAAGCTCTTTGGTATCTATCTGGTTCTTCTACTATAAAAAAAAAAAAAAGGAGAGAGAGAGAGATTCAAAAGACCAAAAGGAGAAGGTTGCTTTGGAAAATATGGAATAAGATATATAAATAGAATTAAACAAATATTTGCATAAGCCTTTATGTGAGTGATACTACAAAAAGCAAGACAATTCATGTAAGTTATTTCATTTTCAATATTTACTATAACCTTAGGAGGTAGGTATTATTATTCTTATTTTAGAGACAGAAAACTGAAACTCAGAGAGCTTAAGTAATGTGCCTAACATCCTAGTAAAATGTCAAGTGAGGGACTAGGATTTAAACTCACGTCTGTATGATTCTAAAGCCCGAGGCACATCAAATGGAAAGGGCTGGTTAGTCACAAAATAGGAAAGAATATTTGAGAACTTAAAATATTAGGAGTAACCTGTTTATTATAATCTGGATATGATTTTTTGCTGCTCCCACTTATATTGTTGTCTTCTATGCATTTGGGTGTCTTATTATAGGATTTTCTCTTACATGTGTTGGAAATGTACAGGATAGTGAACCTCGGCAATCTACTAGTTGCGCAACCTTAACCAAGTGGATTCGCTTCTCTAAGCCATGATTCCCTCAACTGTCATGTGGGGCTAATGATAATACTTCAGCTGGTAGGGCGATTACAAAGGTAAAATTACATGATGTTTCTAAAATGAATACCTGACATATACGCAATGCTCATTAAATGGTGTGGATTATCATGGTGAGCTGAATTTGGTACAGAGGAACTGGAGATGGGAGAATATGAAGGTGTAATATATGGCCTTCTATCAGCTAAACCAGGGGAGGAACTTCTGAAACAGAATGCTAAGCCTTAAGAGAGAGTTGATTTTTTTAAATTACTTTTTCAGCGAAGACTTTTTCAAACGAGTCTGGAATCTTCTGAGAAATTTGGTGATATCATATAAATTTTAAGGAAGTGAATTTGTATCATATTGCTTAAAGAGCTGGTATACAGGGCTGTAGAAAGGAGAATGTTCTGCTGTATGAGAATAAAAATAGTCTTCACAGGATTTTTGAATTAACTGACAGTTTTATAGCAGCTTTGTCAACCCATCATTCATTGCTGCGACCAAATGTATGAAATCCTTCATGGTGAAATAAAAAGACTCTGTTGTTCTCCACGTTTTTAGCAAATCTCTATTGCTAATGAAATGCCAGCCAATGTCTTCCTTTCAGGTATTGTCTATTAGAGAGTTGCTTATTTTAGAAGTGGAGTCAACCATATAAATTTCCTTCTTTTGACATCTAGCACCTGCTGTCAACCTGTTATAACTACAGGCAGCTCTCAAAATTTATATCCACCAGGATGCTACTGGCAACCAAAGAGTTGAGTGCAGTTCAGTAAATATTTGAATGCTTACTCTGCGCTAGTTAATATCAGAGGTGAGGGAGGGGATACACGAAGGAATAAGATTTAGCCTTTGTCTTATAAGAGCTCACAATCAAATGTGGGTATTTGGACAAGTATATTTGGGCAAGGCAGTATAAGATAAGTACTTCAGGAGAGCAGTATCACAAAATACTGAGAAAGAGCAAGAGGAGGGGAGATTGACTCTAAGTGAGAGGGCCCTGGAATTCTTCCAGGGGGAGGTTAAATTTGATGTGGTCATGGATAGGATTTTGAAAAGCAGAAGGAGGCTGGAGAGGGAAGCATATTTCAGGAAAGGATGACAGGAGAATACATAATTAGGCTTAGGTTAGCAATAGTGTGACAGATGAATTTGCTGGAGTAGGAGTGTGTGTGTGTGTGTGTGTGTGTGTGTGTGTGTGTGTGTGCTGTGGAAAATAAGGGAGTGAATGGAGTCAGTGAGACCAGTTATGAGGCAAGAGAGCCCACACTAGAACAGTGGCAAATTTGGAAGGTACCTGGAGTGGATGAGCTTGTACAGAGACAGGGTGCCAGGTGAAAAGTGGACCTAGGGAAGAGCCTGAAGTTGACTTAAATTTAAGGGATGTAAGAAGAGTTAGCACCACCCCTCCCAGTGGCAACTTGCAATATGGGTGCATTTAGACAAACACACACTGAAGAATGACTTTTTAGTTTTTGCACTGTATTTTGTTGTCTGTATCTTCTGCTGTACAACCAATCTAATAACATAGTTTCTCCCTGGTTCTTAGTGATATTTTGAATTAAATAAGGAAGTGTAGAAACCCTTTAGCTGAGAGTTAAAGACTGTTGTGTTTATGTAGATCAGGTTTCTAACTCAACCCTCAGTATACCAGGAAAAATAGTCATTACCATTTGCCATCTAGGTCTAATCAACCCTTTTGCTTTTTATTTTTTATACATTTAAGTTATTTTTCAAATACTTAAAGAAAATAAAGAGATAGTGAAAAACAACTTTATTAGAAATTGTAATAAGAATTTAAATGCAACAAACTTCTTTTTGTATCAAATAACTTTGGTGCACTAACACCATAAACAATATAGTGCCCCACATCATTTTAGCAAAACAGAATGGTTAAAGTTCTTCAAGAAAAATATGTGATGAAGGCCTTCCTGTTAAGTGACTAACTAGATTAAAATACCATATTTCCTTTCTGTCCTTAGAAATATATTGTTCACTCATCTGTCCTTATATTTGAGAAAATTCATCTAGGTTATCATCATCTGAAGATGTACAGTCAAAGATTTCACCTATGTGATCAATTTCATCATTAGAGTCTAAAAGGATGATTTCTGCCTCCTTGCATTTATGTTCTTTTATGTCTAATAATTGTGAAAGATCTTCCTCTGTCAATTTTCTTGTCTTTGACATTATGGGAGTAAAATGAAAAGTTCTAAATTTTCAACTGTGTTCAGTGAACACTAAAAGCAGACTCCAAAGATGGTGTCTCCATTCTTATTTTATACTTTTTGGAAAGAAGATGCAGTATTTTGGGCAATGTAATAAGAAAACTGAAGGATGAAGATTTATTTCACTATTGTTTCATCCTTCTAAGCAATTACATCATTCTTCCATTTACTAATCACTTTAGCATACTGAAGAATAATTTTTGAGTAATGATGAAATAGCAAAATGTTTCCAAATATAGGAAAAATAAGATCACTAAGAGTACACAACGTATCTTAGACTTATAAAAGGGTTCGGTGGACCCATATGCTGATTGAAAAATAAAATGGATTTTATTTAAAGAAAAAATATCTCTCTGTTCTTTCATAGACCTCTAGGAAAAAATAAAAGCCACAAAATAACCATTTTTACAAATAGTTAGAACTTCTCAAAAAAGAAACTCAGCAAATAAATTTGGGTGCAATGGACCTTGATGGTATGCCAAGGGTTAAACAAAACATCACTTGCTCAATCCTACTACAAAAATAAGAGTTTTAGTTCATGTATTATTATTATTATAACTCTTTTCTTCCAGTGTTATTATACACTAGGAATAGTGAGTATATTAGCCAGAGTTCTCCAGAAAAATAGAATGAATAGGATGGATGGATACACACACGCACGTGCGCGCACACACATACACACACACAGATTTTAAGGAATTGGCTCATGCGATTGTGGGGGCTGGCAAGTCTGAAATCTGCAGGGCAGGCAAGCAGGATGGATACTCAGAAAAAGAGTTTATACTGCAGTCTTGAGTCTAAAGGCAGTCTAGAGACAGAATTCCCTCCTCTTCTGGGGACCTCGGTCTTTTCTCTTAAGGTCTTCAACTGATTGGATGAGGCCCACCCACATTATGGAGGCTAATTTATTTTACTCAAAGTCTACTGATTTAAATGTTAATCACATCTTAAAAAGTAACTCCACAGAAAAATCTAGACTGGTGCTTGAACAAACAACTGGGCATCATTGTCTAGCCAAGTAGACACTTAAAATTAACCATCACAGTAAGGTTTGTAGTGCCATGTGTTTCTTCACATATAAATTTCACGATTCCTTTAATTTTTATTAGTATCCTGTTAATAGGGTATCTGGAAATATATGTTAAATAATAGAAATGATCTTTAGTATCTTAGTGAATTTCAGAGCTCCATTAGAGTAATTATAACTTGTACATAAAAAGTTTTACCTGTAAAAAGCAAGTGTATATGGGTTTTTTTCTTCATAGAATTTTACTTGTGTTGTGTTAATACTACATCTATAATGAAATAATTCATTTTTAGTGTATCTCATTCTTTAATTCTGTAAGAGGATTAATATCAAAATATATTTGAATAGGATTTAAAATCCAAATGAGCTGTCATCATTATATTCAATTATAAATCTTTCATGTGAGTGTGTAATAGGAAAAATAAACATATTTCATTTAAAGTGATGTAGCTACAATTAGGAACATAAATAGTGTTTTCTACTAATTGCTTATTTTTTCACTATGTTTCTTTTTAAGGGGAAAGATTTGGATTACCAAATGTTCTACTCATGACTTTAAAAACTAAACATAATGAACATAACTATTAAATAAATAAACCAAATGTGTGAAAATGATTTTTTCTTCTTTGTATGATAGAATAAAGATGGTGATGAATAAATATAAAGAATTTCAGACTCAGACAAAGTGAGCTGATAAGACAAATAGAAAACAGAAGGAGATGTGTCCATAGGGGAAATTCCAGATTTTCATAGGCTAGCATTTTTATCTTATGGCCTAATGAGGCATTGCAACTAAGGCCCTGAATCTCTGTTATATTTTGGTACCTCTGGGAATAAAGAGGGATATTGCTCCCTGGTGGTGTTATGCAATTTAGATGAAGCTAAGCCAAGGGCTAGATATCTGCCATGGACTGCTCCTAAAAGATGCTCTCAGCTCTCTTCAGGTGTTGGAAAAGTATAGGGATTATTCTGGAACTACCATTTTCTTCTTTACCAAAGTTTCCTCATTAATAATTTAAAGCAACAGAACCAATTGCTTACCACTAGTCTTTATTCTGTTGTAAAGGGAGGCATTTATGAAGTAAGCAGGAAGGATTAATAGATTGTGACCTTTCTACATGCAAACAAGGTAGCTGGGCGTATTCTACTTTAGTCAGGAAAAGGAGGTTGCAGTTACCTATTGCTGCAAAACAAATCACCCCAAAACTTAGTGCCTTAAAGTAGCAGTAATCATTTATTAACTCCCCAAAGTTCTGTAGGTCAGGAAATCACGAGTGACTTGGTTGAGTGGTTCTATCTTGGGATTTCTCATGAGGTTGCAGTTAGTAGGCAACTGGAGCTACAGTCGTGTGAAAGCTTGACTGGGGCTGGAGGATCCACTCCCAAAGTGGTTGGCTCATATGGTTTGTGAGGTGATGCTGTCTAGTTGGTTCCTCTCTACGTGAGCTTCTCCATGGGACTGCTTGAGTGTCCCCAGGACTTTGTGGATGGCTTCCCCTAGAACAAATAAGCCCTGAGTACAAGGTGGATTTGACCTAGTCTTAGCATTCATACTATTACTTCTTCAGTAAATTATTTGTCACACAGGTTGGCCCTGATGCAGTGAAGTGGAGGGAGGAGGGACTCCGAAAGTCATAAATACCAGGAGGTGAGGAACACTGGGGACCACTTTGGAGCTGACTACCACAGGATTTATCAAGCCTTCCAATGAAACTTTTCTGAAACATGACCCCATGTTGCTTTGACTATCTCCATCAGACACCCTGGAAAATGTCAATGCTACTCTTCCCCTGAAAATGACAGACCACTGGTGTGTGCCCTTTATCCTGCATGTGCACATTGAAAGGAAAAAGAACCTACCAAGACTTTTTCTATAGCTGCTGGACGTGTTGTTAATTATCTCAGGTCCACTCAGTCTGGCTCCACATGGAGAATATGGGTTTTGGAAAGAAAGCTTTTGAGTTTTAGAGGCCTAGACAGCCTACAGAAAGACCTAGGCAGCTAATAGTTGGTTATGGGATAATGATGACGATGATGATGACAGCAATGATGATTACTACTTTTATATTAGTGAGACAAACACATAAGAATGTCTTCCCTTAATTTTATTCTAAGAGTAATGCAGTGCTAAAAGCACCGAATCTAACATGAGAAGACATGGTTTAAGTCCTGGCTTTGCCCTTTATTGACAGTGGGACCCTTGGCAAATTACTTAATTTCTCTGACCCTTTGTTTATTCATCTGTAAAATTGGGCTTCTGATGCCCTCCATACCAGATTTCTGTTAGGATTAAATGGAAAGACATGTGGAAAGGCCCTTTTCAAATGGCAAATCACTACATCAATATCAGTGTCTTAGTCATCTCAGGCTGCTGCAACAAAATACCGTAGACTGAGTGGCTTAAACAATAGGCATTTATTCCTCAGTTCCTGGTGAGAGCCCCTTTCCTGGCTTGCAGAGGGCCACCTTCTCACTATACCTGCACATGATGGAGAGAGAGAAAGCTCTGCTCTCTCCCTTGTCCTATGAGGACACTAATCCCATCATGGGGGCCCACCCTGGTGACCTCATCTAAATTTAATTGCTTCCCAAAGGCCCCATCTCCAGATACCATCACATTGTGGGTTAGGGCTTCCACGTGTGAATATGGGATGGAGAGACACAAACATTCAGTCCATAACAATCAACTGTTCTCATTATTGAGAGCTCCACTAGGTCTTTCACGTGTCAACAATGATAGAGCCCTGCAATAAGGATAAGAGTTTTTCACATCTAGAAAATGGGTACGTGAAGATTTGGAATTGTACTTATGTCTATACACAGAACTTTTAGTACTTGGTCAAGAAATTTGGCCTCACTGAGAGTGTTAATTCTCTTAAATTCCAGTCTAGGGCCTTGAAAAAAATAGCTTCTCCATCAAGATTTTCTGAATAAATGAATAAAATGCTTTATGGTATTTTCTTCAATATTAAGATAAAGCAAAAACATTTAGGCAGAATATTCTATTTTCAGGGTTTCCAACTACTGGATAGTCTGGTTTATTACCACCTTTATGTCTAATCCTGGATCTCAGAAGTGAAGCCATTGAGAGTCGCTTACGAAGTCTGTAGGGCAGTCGTAGAAACAGTAAACCTGACCATTGCAATCAGATGTTTCTCTTCAATACAGGAGCCAGAGAACTGTTGCCTTGGGCCACAGCTGGCTTTCAGAAGAACAGAGAATTGATGGAGAGAAGGAAAGGCAGAGAGTCGTATACCAGACTGATTCACTTGTTATCAGAAAAATGTATACTAAACAAGAGAATGTTTGAAAAAGTAAAATTGAGTCCCAAATGCAGAGAATAAGAATGGGGGGAAAACACCTTTCTCTATAATTAAACAGAAAACCGTGCCATGAGTTGATAAAATTCAGTCAACCTGAAAACGTGAACATCAAGTGTAATTGTGCAGAAAGTTAAGGTGATGTGAACAACATAGGAATATATAGGCTCATGTTGGCCTTTTGAAACAATGGCACTTTTTGAAACAATGCTCCTCCTCAAGGATTTGGTTTAGTCTTATTCATTATAGGAACCACTAAAGGGGAAGGCACAGTCCTGGTAGACTATAAAATGGAGGAATTCTCTTGATTATTACTAGTACTTATAAATTGCTCAGAGTTTTAGAACTTCAGGTTAGTGTCTCTCAAAGTTGGGAACCATGCCAAACATAGCATATATGTTCATAGGGGACATAGTGCCATAGGGGAAACATGGGGATTAATGGGGTGGGATTCATTTTTTCCTTAGCATCCGCTAGGGCACCCAAAGTGCCCAGATTTCCATCTCGGTAGCTAGGTGTTTCGGTAACTGAAAACACGTCCTAGAGAACTCCAGAATATATGAAACATTTCAGACAATTTGGAAGTGTCAAATTTTTCACTTGTTTATTTGGCAAAATCAAATTTTATTCAGATTTTAAAATATCTCATCTTATAAATAATAATAGTTTAGATCTATATTATGTTTTACATGAATTCGACAAAGAACTCTAATACGTGTAGGAACTGATTTGATTTCCACAACATCACCTAAAGTAGATAGGGTCCTTATTAAGTAAGTGAGGGAACCAAGGATCACAGTTATTAAAACCTTGCTCAAGGTCACACAGAGAGCGAATGTTAGAGCCAGGATTTAACCCAAGTGTTCTGATTCCAAAAAAGGGTGTTAGATGGGTATTCTTTGCCCAGTCCTATGCTGAAACATTCGAGAGTCAATTATTGAAAGTTTATAGATAAATATATATTTATATACATATTTATATTATAAACCATGTATGTATATATTTATATGTAAAGCTTATATATACTACTGACATATATATATAAATAAATATAATACAATAAACTTGCGATAGTTTATTTCAATGAAGTTAAAATATTGAATCATGGGACTTAAATATCCTCAGAGGGAATCATCCTTATGCCTTAAGCAAGATCACTTTTAAACCATCTCAGAAAGATAAGAAACCAACACATGTTAAAAAAACAAAAAAACTGTCCAGTAAGAGGTTAGTGACTGGAATAGTAATAATAAGACTATTACCCTGTTTCATTGATAGTTCAGATGGAGATATGGGGGTGGAGGGAGCAGTTCTCTCTCTCATGTTGCCACATTTGTAAGCTACTAAATGCCAGAGGTTAGGAATTGAAAGCACTGTTGAGTTTCTCTGAGGATACTCTCTCCATACTGTATGTTTTATCTCCCTAACTGAATTGTAAGCTTCAAACTGTTCCTCCTTTATATTTGAAGTCCTGTAATTCTAACATTTTATTCGGAAAATAACAGGCATAAATACTTACTGATTGAATGAACTGTCTCACAGGGTAGCTGGCAAATAGCGTAGGGCTACAAGCTGCCATCATCACCTCCATGACCATGAATCACCACTAGAAAGAATTAGCCTGAAGAGATTAATAAAATGCCCTGCTTGAAAAGCAAACAAACAAAATGCACAGCAAACACAACCAGACTTTGGAATGGTGAGTGATTTTTCAATCTTAAGAGACTGAGAATCTTTTTAGTGCAGTCTCTTCTAAACAGAACACATTTAGAAAGCCCCTTGGTCCGATTCCAGTTCACATACCTCATCCTTGCGGAAAACGTGCTAGGCCATTTGAAATGTTCTTCAGTTCACTTTTGGAGGCTCTGCTGATTTGAGCAGAATGGAAATGAAATGTAAATAGAGACCTCTTAATCTTCAGAAGCTCAAGTACCCACCCCCCCCCCATCTTAAAAGCAGAAATTTGGATTAGGATTCTCTTTATCTTTTTTTAATGAAAATTTCTTTTTCTTTTTATCATGATGTCTGTTGAAAGGATTCAGGGAACTCAAATCAGCAAGTCAGGTTATAACTTAAGAAAAAATAGGAATGTGAATTTGTATTATATAAAGAAAACAGTGTATGACTAAGTAGCCTGTTGTCCCTAGGGGAAGTAAAATAAATATCAACTCAGGGCAGCCAGAGAGATGTGCTATGGCGGTTAAAAACATTACATTCCCTGGCTTTACACTTCATCGGGTAGGTAATAAGTTGTGCATATTTTAAGATTTAAAACAACCAGGCTAACCGTGATAGTTTGCATCAGTTACTACCAAAATCTGGGAGAGGCACTTGGGAGTTACTTTCTTTTAATAATACTACTATATTTTGTTTATGTTTTGATTAAATGTTATCAGTTCATTATTTTTGTGTCCTGGTTTTAAATATATACACCAACAAGTTGCATGGCCATTCAAACCAAGTTAACTTTAAATATATTTTTGATGTAGAGATTACGTAATGGGTCTTTATCATGAAGATAGGAGCCAGATTCCTAATTCAAAATTCCATCCTCTAAAATAACTGGCATAGAAAACTGTCTAGTTCAAATAAAAATTGTTGACTGTATAGAGGAGGGAAAATAATTTTCTCTCTATCCTTCTAGGTTCTTGGCTGAGACTCCCCCCTTGCCCCCCCTAATAAAGGACAGATTAACTGGAGAAAAACAAACAGAAGTTTAATAACGTATATACCTCCCCTATACATGGGAGAGACCCAGGAAAACTGAGTAACTCCCCAAAATGGCCCAAGCCCCCACCTTAAATACCACCTCCAGCTAAAGACAAAAGATATTGAGGTTGGTGGGGAGGCCAGTTATGGGAGGTGACCCGGAAAAGCACAGTAAACAGGGTAAAGTTGTTATGCAGATTTAGGTCTTTGCCTTCTCCATTGATAAGAGTTTCTAGAGATTTAGAGTCATCCTTCTCTTCCTGGTACAGAGAGGGAGACACCCTTATAAATGGAGATTTCCCTTATAAACATAGAAGTCTCTTCCAAAAGGGTAACTTCTCAGTTTTCTGAACTTTTCCTATGTCTGCTGTTTCTTAAACATAATCAGCCTAAAATAATCCTTATGTCAAAGAGGCATATTTTGGGGTGATATATTCTGCTCCCCTTCAACTAGAATACAAAGTTGGTTTTTTTAAGACAGAATTGGCATCCTTAAGGAATTCAAATAAAGAGGAACTTACGAAAATGTCCTAATTCTGGTTAGAAACTAAAATTAATAAAATTTTAATTCTATTTTAGCATGCTAAAGTAATTGGACAAGTTATTACTTCATTTAAAAAATTAGATTCTTCAGTAACCCAGTGCACTATGCTAATAATAAAAGAGCATTAAATTATGTTCATATATGATTTAGTGTAATTTGATCAGAAATATAATAAATCCTTCAATTTGTGCAATAGTGAATATTCCAGGTTTCTCTCTTATGTAAGTAGTAAGCAACGTAAGATTAGGCACCATCCCTTAAGGTACCTAGAATAAGAATAGGATCTAGAAAACAGTCATTAAGTGCTTACTAAATAAATTTTCACCTTCACGCTTATAGAAGCAAATTAAATATCAATTAACCCTCTTCTAAAAGAAACAGAACTGAGGAGACTGATGACTTTTTTTCATAAATGTGTAAGTCTGCAAATATTTAATAAGGACCTAGTTTACACGAAGAAGTCAATCTGGACTAAAAGATTATTTTACTCATTTTCGAAAGCTATTGCTGAATTATATTATAAACTTGACCTAATCTTTTTATTTAACGATTTGCATTAATATTTAAATTATGTGAAGTGCAAATACAAGTTTAAAATATTGAAATGTGTATTCACACATTTATTCATCAAATGTTGATTATGTACTTATAGCGTGCACAGTATCAGCCTAGGGATTACACGGTATTCCAAGAAAAGAATAATATAGTCTCCTCCATTAAGGTGTTTGTTATTAAGTAGAAGAAATAAAATTATTATAATAATAGGTAGAATATATATATGCCATAGAGGACATATAAATAATATTTTTGTAAACAATGTATGGGCTTATGATTTTTTTCATTTATCTATTCATCCCTCTAAACATCCATGCATTTACTCATTGTTCATTACTTCATTTAATAATAATTTAGTGACCGTTGGAGGAGAGGAATATATAAAAGTGAATAAAATATGAATCTTGTAAAAGAGCTGATAATCTAGGGAAAGCAGGTGCGTACAGATAATAACTTTGATACAAAAACCAAACAAAAAAGCAAGGTACAAGCAAAGTAAAATGAAAGTGCAGAGGAGAAAGAGACTTGGCTGCATGAGGGCAGGGACTGTTTATTTTATTTCATCATAGATTTTCCAGAACCTAGGCCAGTGCTTGGCACAAAGTAGGTTCAGATGATGTGTTGACTGTCTACTGAAGTAATAGTGGAATGTATCATGGAAGAAGTGAATCTGAAACTGGGCCTTAAAGCTGAGAAAATACATTTCAAGTAGAAGAAGTATTAGAAGCACAGAATTATAGGCCTTCAGAACTGGAAGAGACCTTAGAGACCGTCTAGTACCGTCTTTCTCCTACTTTCTGTTTTCAGTACTAGAGCACTTTGGTCTAACAATGTCTTAACACACTTTCCTTTATAAGAGGATGCTAAATTGGAAGTGTCTATGACTGAAGGATTAAGGCACTACAGGTAGCAGACACCACAGTGAGGTAAACAACAGACTACCAAGGGGCACATTTTGAAAGGAAATGGTTGGAAAGAGATCTAGAAGATACTGACTTGGAAAAAATTGGAAGGTTGTTTGGAGAAAATGCTGCTGTGAGCACTCCCCTTCTTTTATGGTCCCCCACTTTCTCCAGGGGAGGAGTTGACTTTCTCACTTTATTTTAAGAGAGGGGAATTTCTTTAGGAATACCAGCAGGAGAACCTGGACGAGTTGATCATTGGATTCCAAGTTTCTGAGGTAGGAGTGATTGACCCTGCTGAAAAAAATTTTTATCTGGATTAAGGACAGCAAATGAAAGAGCACCAGAGATTGTCACGTCTAGAAAAGCTTCATGAAACCCCTGTAGTGATGTTTAACATCAGCCAGACCCAGAAAGCAGAAAGTCACTGTCTAACAGTGACAGTACTGAGTCAAATAAGACGCTTCTGCTCGCCTTCCCTCTCCTCCCTCCACTCCCATTCAACCCTGTTAGGGTGAGAAAGAGCAGCTGGTGAATGGGGGAGAAGGCAAATAAGACGCTTCTGCTCGCCTTCCCTCTCCTCCCTCCACTCCCATTCAACCCTGTTAGGGTGAGAAAGAGCAGCTGGTGAATGGGGGAGAAGGCAAGTAAGAGAAAGAGAGAGGAAGCTCAGCATACTGACTACTCAAGGTGGCGAGGGCCCTGACCCGGTTGCAGCCTCTCCTAGTTGGGGGAGAAGTCATATGTATGAGTTAAGTTTGAAGTATTAATTAATGTATTGGACTGAAATTCTAATTTTAATATCTTAAAATGACAACAGGACCTTGTATTACCTTACAGTGGCCAGAAAAGACTTGTGACCTGCCTGTTTTCACCCAGGGACAGAGAAAGAATTACCCCCTTGAGCAGATTTAAAGGGAGAAAGGAAGGCAGATAAAGTTGTCTTTATGCTTATATGTCATAAGTCCTGATTATTCAACAAACAAGTTATACTTTTTACCGATTTTTTTTAAAGGGAAAGGAAAACAATATAAAGGGATTTGCATCAGGATACATATGAAGGGGAAAGTTGATTTTTTTTAGTGGAACTAAAATATTACGGTCGATTGCCACTGAAATAGATGATTTAACTGGATAAATTTAAAAATCTGTATAATACCAAAATTAATAATTAGTCAAAGATATGGATTTTTGAAAGTACGTGGTAACCTAGGAGCAGTGAGTAATACAGCTGGAATGTTGCCTCTTTAGGATTATCATCAGAGGAAGACTGGCTGTTCAGTAGGGCTGTGGTGGTGGTAAAGCAAGCTTGCTGCATTATACAACAACGGAGGGTGACATTCCAGTTCTATTTAGCTATGGGGCACTATTCACCAAGGATAATTATAACATAGTGGGCTGAAAGAGCCTCCCAAGAAACCACACCAGTGATTAATTATGGTAAGTTGCTTCTATATCCCATCAAAATGTCATGATCAGACCCACAACTGTACATCTTTTTTTTGTCATTTTCTTACTTTGAACATCTTTATACTTGTCGTCCAGGATCCATCCATATCCTCCCTTTGCTTGAAAATAATTTTTCCAACAATATCGGTCTTTGTTAACTCTCCTGTAAATATTAACAATACTTATATACAGACGCTTGACATTCCAGAGGAATATTCTTCAAGACCACAGGGATCAACAAATTTTCAAATGCCATTACAGTACGTATATGTGAAGTATGTATTTTCCCCACAATGCATACTTTACAGTTTCATAATAGATCTTTTATAGATAAGGAAAATGGGACCTAGGAAGGTTAAGTAAAGGAGCTAACAAGTGTCCCAATTGATATTTGAACTCGGATCTGGCTGATTTCATAATATGCGTTCTTAACTCTCTCCTATGTTTGTTTTCTACTCGAACTGTGTGTTGCTCCATACGTTTTTCACTGGAGCTCCTTCTCAGGGTCTTCCTAATACTCAAGTCACTTGTAAAATGAGTACTTTCTTTGACTGAGAAATCCATTAGGCAGAAAAAAACAACTTGGCAATAAATTCTAGGCATTAACCCCATGCCAAGTAATTATCAGAAGCCCTAACGCTTTGAGAGCTCACAAGTGTGATCTGAAGATAATGGAGTGAGGCTTGCATTGTGAACCTTCTTGATGCTTTACATTGTGAAATGCCTCATGGATTGGCTTCCTAAAAAAAGATTTGTAAAGCATTCTGGGAAGGTCTGCCAATTAAAAACCGGAGATTGGCTGAAGGCTTGCAGCAATTGAATTTTGAATACAGATGGTGCCAAATTGAATGTTTCCATAGCAACAGACTTTTCCTTAATAACTTTTAGATGGGAGGGGGAACATAAAAGGAAACCATCTTCCAGCAGATGTCTATTCCTACAGCATGTTTTCAGATTGATTTTGGAATCTAATTTGTACTTAACTAGTGATTGTTTTAAGTGGATCTGAATATTACTAAATTCTCCTGAGGAAATATTTTGAGAATAACAGAAATAAATTCTAGGAACCTTGTAAAGACATAAAAAGGGCATGGTTTTAAAAAACATTTCTTGGTCTGTTGCCAATCAACCAGGATTTTGTATTGAGTATGACCTACCATTGGTCAAAGATTTCTGGATTCTTAATGTCTATTAAGATCAGAAGTTTAGAATGTAGGTATAATCAAAGAAAAAGTTATAAGTATATCATGGATTTGGAATTGATCTTAATATATATACTCTTCCTTCAGGTTTATGGATTAATATTTTTCCTTATCTATTGTTTGAAGATTCTTAAAAATTGTTAATGATAAAATCATTTCAGAAGGAACCTCAGAAAGAGGTCATTGATAGTGTTCATATCCTATGGTGTGTTATCATAGATCTAATGTCTGGTCCTCAGGTTTGCATAGCCAACAACTAGATTTTAATAGTTCGCCTAGAGGTCATCAAGCTCTGGGGGACTGAGCCATGCTACGCAAACTCACAAGAGACTGGTTTATAAATCATTTGAAAGAAGAGATAATAAAGTCAAATTATTATTTTATAACACAACATGACTGTCAGGAAAATTAATAATGATAATTTTCTCAGGATGCCCTCCTCGATGAGTATGCAGAAGTCCAAATTATACATTGCAAGGTTTGATGGTGACCAAAGAATTGGAAGAAGGATAATAAAGTATTATAAAAGGATGGTTCATTAAGTGAGAGAAGCTAGATAAACTGCCCATCTTTACTATGCTAGATGATTTCTAAAATAGAAATAGAGAAATAGATAATTTCTATCAGATGATACCAGACATAATAGCAAATGCTTGCTCCCTGGCTTTTCTTTAAGATTCCGTGTAACAAGTTTCCCCCACACAGACACAGACTTACCTTCTCCCTCTCCCTATTGTCTGTTACAGAGCAATACAAAACTCAGCTATGTCAAGTAGATATAAATCAATAGTTGGCGCTTTGTATTAGTCACATTACCACTCGTTACTCGCTTGATTGAAGTGGGGTACTTCATCACCAAAACCCTTAAAAAGAACTTTTTCAAAACAAAGATTTTCTGGCCCTAGTGGCAATTCCTGGACTCCCACGACAAGAAATTCTGGCATAATAGGGATATAATAAGGCCCTGGGAATCTTCATTTTTAAAAAGTTATCCGAGGCTCAGCCAGGTTATTTTTGCAGATGGCTGATATTATCCACCACCTGTTTTTTTTTTAATTTTAATTTCAGAAGAAGACCTTTATTTCTGGCTTTTTCAAATTTCTGCAGTTTTATGACTCAGAACCTCTAGGAACTTCTGCATCTAAAGACAAACTTAAAGAGATGTAGAGGTAGAGAGAGATACGTACATAGAAATAGACATATACATAAAATAGAAATGTATATGTATACATGTAAATAGAAAAGTGTTTAAAACTGTAAAGAAACGTACACACTCTTAAAAATGTAGTTAAAAAATACAGAGAATCCACTATCAATTGAAAATAGCATGATAAACTTGAATGAAATAAGGACCCTGAAAGCAAATGTTTCTCTCTCTCTCTCTTTCTCACATGCGTGCGCGCGGGCACACACACACACACACACACACACACACACACAAAGTTCTACAACTCAGCACAGAGTTATAACATAAAAAGCAATTCCTGACCCAGATAAATAAAGGACAAGGTTTATGTTCTTTCTCAATCTTTACTTATTTTCCCTAGATTAATTTGCAAATAATAATCACATATAAAAACAAGTAGTTTTGCCCTGTAAACACTGCAACATGAAGAATCAGATGAGAATTAAGTGAAGATAAAGGGTACACATTCATTAAAGGCCCAGGTCTCACGGCTTAGTCCCAAACCCTTCATACTCTGCACACATTCCTTGATTTGATTCTCTTTAGATATGCAGAGGTAGGAATATGACTCACACACAGACGTTCCAGAAGGTTTGATTTGAAAACCTTTTCAAAAGAGAGAAAAACAGAGACAAAGAAACAGACAGAGAGAGAGGGGAAAAGGTAAAAAGGCATCATTTGAGCAGAGATGGAAACTGAATTATGAATTTGCTTACTAAATGCTTTTGTATGTAGATTTTATTTAGGCTTATAATTTAGTTATATACCACAGGAAAATGATTAATGATCTAAAATGCATATTTTTATAATACTATTATAAAATAAGACTAATACATAATACTAATAAAATACTAATACTAATAAAATAATACATAACACTAATACTATATTTAAATTTTTGGAGGAAATTTGTTGTTCAAGGTTGGTTTATACCTATCACTAAATATCACAATGTTTATTAATAGTTTCAAATAGTATTTAATGGCATAGGGAATGAATGATTACAACATTAATGGTAAGTTTAAAAAAGTAGGGTACAATATTATTTATGCCACATGATCCTAATTTTGTAAAAAAAAAAAGAAGAAGAAGAAGAAGAAAAGAAAAAGAGAGACCCAGCAAGACAAATTATAACTGGAAGGTAATACCTGAAAATGTTTAACAGCTATCACTGGTGTAATTTAGGTGAACTTATTTTTTTTTCTTTGTATCTACCTGTGTTTTCCAATTCCATACAATAAAATGTGTTACTTATATAGACAGTTTTGAAGTATATTATACTAGTATGGTGTTTCTCAACCTTTTATTCATCATCACCCTCTAAGAAGCCTCATTAGACACATTTTCTAGTCAACCCCCCATGAAATTTTAACACCACAGATATGCTCTATATCTGTTTATATTGTGGTCCTTTGAAGGGTCACAAACCATAGTGACCCTTAGCTATATCTAAGAATTTTTGTCCCTCAAAAACAAATTTTCACCCCATTGGGGCACTATTGCCCCTGTTGAGAATGCGTGTACTAGCCCAAGAGCCAGAAGCTTCTGATCAGTAAGTTTGGGGTAGAAACAAAGTGAGCACATTTTTAAAATACAGCTCAGGTGTTTCAAGAGCCTTGTATAAATGTACCTACTTAATGTTATTCCAGTTTTTTTCAGAAACTTGAAGTATAAGAATTTATCTATTTTTAGGAATAATACTGATGATGGAACATTTTTACATATTTATAAATCTTTAAGAGTTTACCTTTTTCTTCCTACTGTCAAGAACGTATACTTTTGAACACAATTCAGAACAACTTTCATCAAGTATGATTTCTTCCTTATCTTTCTTCTTGACTTTTACTTTATCTTTTCTACCATTTACTTCTATGTAGGTCTTTTAATCATTGTTTATTTCTCTAGTTTTTCTTTCACAAAAAAATGAAGGGAGATGTGGGCTTAGCATGCTCAATTCATATTTCCATTGTGATTATTAAAATGTGAACTAAAACCTTGAAAACACATGGTAACTTGTAGATAATTTTCTCCAGTCAGACAATTACACAAAGGCCTCTAAGGATTCTAGAGTCATTGCTGAAGGTATTTTTCAAAATCCTATAGCCTTTTCTCATTGTTGGTTAGTTTTCACAACATAGAAGTTTTCATTTTTAAAGTTAAAAAAAAACTACGGTAAGTGGAAGAACTATTCAGCACAGCAGGTTATAAACCAATTAGGATGTTGATGTCCTGGATGGGGATTTTCATGAACCTCTCACATTAGCTATTTCAGCTTTGTTTTGTGTGTGTGGGGTTTTTTTTTTTAATGTTCAAAGTGAATAGAATAATGAAGAGTCTATTTAGGAAGGTTTGGACTCAGGGAAAAAAAAAAAACCCTTTCATTTGGTTCCAAATAACAGCCAGCTTATTAAGCAGCAAGAGACATAGATTTAGTATGGGAAAAAAAAATAAAAGGATGAAAAAAGTAAAAAAAGTAAAGCAATGAGATTAGAAGGTAGGTAATACCGTTGGTACTGGCAGCATGGCAAGTTTATAAGATATCTTTTGTTTGTTTGGGGAAACAACTATACTAACTTTGTCCTGAACCTCTTGCTAATGCCTGTCTTGAGAAAATTTAACATCCTTTATCTGTGTGTACAAAAATGCCTAAGGACAAAGCTGTTACCTAAACTTTATTCAAATTGAAAGAATTCATATACGAATTTGCAGCTAACACATTAGTCAGGGTATGTACTTTCTGCTGCTTCATAGCACAATTATTTCTAATTTTCAAGAACAATATGGTAACTGCTCACCAGCCAAGAGAAAGCCATGGGAGCATCTTTGTCATTGAAGCCAACGTTAGTTCTGCCTATGGTGACTAAGGTAAAGATAAATTTCTTCCAAGCTGGAACTTTCCACTGGCACTAGTAACATGTTATAAGTGCTTTTACGTGGACCTTGGAATCTAGGAAAGCTAGAGGGTCTGATGTAACCAAGAAGAATGTTATGAACTCAAAGATAGTGAAAGAGAGGAAGAGGAGGAGTTTGGTTGGAAATGGTAGAAAAGCAGGAAAGATGGCAGAATTGGGGGAAAAGAAAACATTACAGATTTCATAAGTAATGAGCTCCTTTTAATAATCAAATTAAGAGTTTAAGTATGGAGTGCCTGGACACAGATCCATGTTCTGACCTGGCTGGCTGATGAGTAGAATCTTTTAGTCCAGTCATTTTTCAAAATTTTTCATTTTAGCATATTTTCGTATTATAAATTACATTTCTAGTGGAAACCTTCTACTCTTGTTGACTAACTTGGCTTTCTGATATTTCACTTAACTTTCTACTTCCTTGTTCCTTACTTCTTCCATATCCTTTCTCCCACAATGAGGCAGCTCATATATCTTAAGTCTTCTGCCTGATTTTGCTTCATTAACTGCCAAAGTGAACCCAACAAGCATTTCTATCATTTCCTTTTATACCTGATCTCTTGTGGCCCATGCTCTCACCACTTCACTGAAGTTATCAATGACCCCCCACAATGAGGTTCACTTTGCTTAGTCTAGGGAGCACCTCTCATCCTTCATCTCCAGAGCTTTTACTTTGAACATGAGGATGATGTAACCTTTCCCAAATCTCTCGTTTTGGTTTCCTGCATTTAGTCTGCCTCTCTCCAGAACATTCCCAAGGCATTACTTTTGTCCCTTACACTCATGGCTTCAGTTATTCATCACTATATGGATGACAGCTCTCGTACTGACACTTCTGACCTCTTTCCTGTTTTATCCATTCCATATGGCAAACTGTCTACATTACTTTTTCTCTTGGGGATTATTATAATCGTACAGTCAACGTGAAATTGTGGGCTCTTGTTGGTGTCCAACAGCAACCTTTTTCACCATTTTGTAATACAAAAAGGGTCAGCTTTCCTCTCCTATTTATTCATCTACAAATGACTTAAAAGTCAAGCCAAAAAAAAGAAGGTCAACCAAGTAAGATTTCCCAACAAAGAGACTTTAAGCAAAGAATTTGCAGGTATTACATGTAGCCTGTATTTTAGAAGGGGCACAGTGACCTAGGCATTTATTGTTAGTACCATCGAGTCGATTCCAGTTCCTTGGGCTATCCTCTCACCTTCTGGTGCTCTATCAGACAATGCTCCACTGCTCTTCATAGGGTTTTTGTGGCCAAATTTTTTGAAAGTCAGTGGCCAGGTCCTTCTTCCTAGTCTGCCTTAGTCTGTTAGCTGCGCTGAAATCTATCCACCATGGGTGACCCTGCTGGTATTTGAAATACCAGCAGCATAGCTTTCAGCATCACAGCAACACGCAGCTGCCACAGTATGACAACTGACAGATGGGTGGTGTGGTTCCCTGACCAGGAAACGAACCTGGGCCGGAGCAGAGAGTGCAGAATCTTAACCACTAGACCACCAGCACTGGCTGAGCTAGGCATACTTTACTGAAAAACAATGGTCACAGTCTATTAGTTCCATCATTTCCTCTGAGAGAGAAAGGTCATTATATGACAGGGCCAGAGCTTCTAAGATCCCTTTAAAAGAATTGCAAGGTTTTTATAACTCCATTCACTTCCTGTCAGAAGCATTCATGAAGCACCTATCATGTACCAGGCAACGCATTCTATGCAGAGGGAAGAACTTAGGCAAAGTCCTGTATGTTTCATCTTCTAAATATCTTACTTATCTGTTCTCATCTTTCAATCTACCAGCCATCATTAGGTTTTACCTGGACTCCTATCCTTGCATCTTACTCTGTTTTTCTGTATCTTGTCTTGCCCTCTTCTCCAATCTTATTCTCAGCATGACTAATCTTTTGAAACTCAGATCAGATGGTGTCACTTCCCTGCATGAAACCTTTCAGTGGATTCCCACTGCACTGAGGACAAAGACCAAAATCGTTACCATAACTCATAAGGCCACTGGGAGCTATGAAAATCCCCAATTTTAGCTTTTTTTCCTAATGAGTGATGCATTTAAATAAGTGGATTCTATCTTAAAGACATAGATTCCAAGTGCATATGAATATTGAACTGGGTAGTTTACATATAAAATGTTTATTATTTTTTATGCAACTTTGATTTTATGCACATTCTAACTCAATCTCAATCACATAGTACATTATCAAGAAAAAGTTTTTAATTAATGAATGGCTAGATAACGAAACAAATAAATGTATAAAAACAAATCATTGTCAGATGATCAAATGGCTCTTTATTTATAAGAACTTATCAGAATAAAAGTATAATTTTGCTTAAGACCAAGTTCAGGCAATGTTTATGTATCTTTCTTTTTGTTTTGGTTAAAAGGCATGGGTTTCATATGTTTTTAAAGGATTCTGTTCCCTTGCTGCAAATAGGATAGGCACAATGCTATTCTATATCTCATTTTAAAGAAAATAATAATAGTACCTTATGTTTGCTGACAGCTTTTCAGTTTATAAAGCACTTTTCACAGATTACCCCATTTTAAATTTCTCTATTTCTTCTTTTACTATGGAAATAATGTTTAAGAAAAATTTTCTTTTAAAATTAAGGCAATTGCACTATTCTGTTCCTGTATTTCTTAGTCATATGTTTCACCAAGGTATTGTCTCTCTCCTGGTCTTTCTTCTCTGGATGTATAGTTCTGATTTACCCAGAGGTAAATGGAAATAATGGGCCATATACAGAGGTTTTTGTTGTTTCTTGTAAACTCAAGCATTTAATTTTATCAGCTGCTGTACTATTTTAGGAGTTGCTATACTAATGTTCAAAGTTTATTTACATATTTTGTATGAAACTATTTTATCACTTGAATTGGGATCATTAGAACAGGGAGCTACTTTCTGTCTCCCCCATATTTCACATCATTTACTATAACATTCATGAGTTGCTGAGGTTTAAATAAGCAAAGATTATCTCAAAATGGGGCCTGAGAAGAGCAATTCGAGTCTTTCATACACTTTTCTTTTTGGCTTTTCAGCCAAGACTTTAGTCTAAAATATATTTTATAATCACTGACACTATGTTTGTCTTAATAACAATACATATGTTAAATGAACCAGAATTGATTGATCTTTATTTTATTTGATCTCACATTTTGCTTTTCTGAAGAAACATTTGAAAGGATCAATTGAGGCTACACTTCATTAATTCACTTCCTCTTTTTCCCCTTAATACAGAAGCTCCATTTTCACAAAGTCTAAAAAAATTTGAACGTGTACTTTATTTTCATACATTTACTAAATGAATGTGTTTGTTTTCTTTATATATTGTATGTTTGTGATTATTTTTGTCTTTGTAGTAGCACATAAATTCTTGCTTGTGACCTAAAAGTTGTGTTCACCCTTTCCACACATATCTTTGTACCCTCCTGTGTGCCTACGTGTGCTGGGCCTTGAGTATAAAAACACATTCCCTCTCCTCAAGTAATTACTTTTCAGTGGGCAAGACAGACAATAAATGAACAATTGCCAAGTAGTGTCATCAGTGTGTTCACAGGTAAGGTAACAACAGAGTGCTCCGGAAACCATAAGGCAGGGTACCCTACCCAAGTCCTTGAAACAAGGCTTGGATAGAGTGAAAGAGAATGGTCGGGAAAAAATGAGTAGTGGCAGTGACTTTTGAGCAGAGTGTTGCAGAGTGAAAAAGGGTAGATAATATTCTGCACAGAGGAAAAGCAAAGACACGTGTGAGACGTGGTAACATCATGCATGCAGAAGACTCTGTGTGGCCGTAAAGCTGGAGTATAGGGTTGACAACAGGTGGTAGAAGTCAAGAGACTGCAAAAGTAGACAAGGAAGCCACGTTACAAAAGATCTTCTAAGTCGAGTAAAGAGTTTTGATTTTAGTCTGAAAGCAATGGAAGGGTGACATTAAAAGGATTTAATAAGCCGTGACAGACTCAGATTTTCATCTTCAAAAGCCTTCTCTGACCTGAATATTGAAGATAGATGGGGAGTGCAAAAGGCTAGTATTAGAGCAGTGGTTCTCAGTTCTAGCTGCACATTAGAATCACTAGAGGGAGCTTTTAAAAAAATGCCAGTGCCTGGACTCTACCCCAAACCAATTAAATCAAAATCTTTGGGACTAGGGCCCAGGCATTGGTAGTTTTTAAAGCATCCCAGTTGATTCAAATGTTCAGATGAGGTTATGATTCACTAAATAAGAGAGAACATTGGGAAGCCTTTAATTAAAACAGTCTAAGGAAGAGACAGCTGCATGATAGAGAGGTTAGAAGAGCGATTAAGGAGATTGAATGAATGACTTGGCGTCTTGGTTAAAGGATAAGGAAGAAAGAGGAATCAAGGATGATTTGTAGATTTCTCCTTGAATGACTAGGTAGAGGAACAGATGTGTGTAGTGATTAGGAGTGAGGAAGGGTAAAGACGGTGTGATCAATTTTGGATATGCTGACTATTTAAAAGGGATTTGGTAGCAGTTTGGCTATGTGGATATGGAGCTCAGGAGAGAGTTTTTAGGTTAAAACATGGATTTGACTATGATCATTGCAAAGGTAGTAAATGAAGCAATATCAGTAGATGAATTCACCAGGGAGAATAAAAATGAAAAGAAAAGAAGGTCAAAAGGAGACCCCTAGGGAATAGCAACATTTAAGAGAGGAGCGCAGGAGGCTGAGAAATGACCAGAGGTAGAATAAAATCCCAAAAAATCTTGCCACATTAATCAAAAGGAGAAGGTTTCAAGGAGAACTCATCAGTGATGGCAAGTACTGAAGGGAAGCCTGGAAAAATAAAGACTTTAGAATCTCCAATGCTGTAGTAACTTGAAGGTTGTTGTTATCATCTTCAAAAGTAATTTCAGTAGCAGTAGTCAAAATGCAGTGGATTGAGAAGGGTATGTGAGGTGTGGAAGTGGAAATAGTGGGTGTTGACTAGTGCTTCTCAAACATTGATGTGCATACAAATCACCTTTAGGATCTTGTTTAAAAATACAGTGTTTGATTCGGTAGGTCTATGGTTGGGCCTGAGATATTGCATTTCTAACAAGCTCCCAGGTGATGCTGATGTTGCTGGTACACAAATTATCCTTTAAGTAGCGCTGGTATAAACCACTCTTCCGTGAAGGAGAAAGACGTAGGATTGGCCAGAGTGGTTGTAGGGCCAAAAGAAAGAATTTTTTGTTTCGTTGTTATTGTTCTTTTCTTCTTAGATGAGGTTCTAGACTGAGATTGAAGATATAGGATGGGTGAAAAACAGAATCATTTCTCTTAAAAGGAATTAGGCATGGGTAGGAGAGACACCTAAACCCGAAGAGAAGAAGGTAAGGAAGACTAGAAATACAGAAAAGTCTGTCAATAAATATCTGGCATTTTACTTTTTAGCCCATAGTTTCTGTTCAAGGAATTGTTTTGTATTTATTTTTATTCTTTAACTTGAATGGCTAGACTATGGAGTGGGCTTGTGAAAATAGAAGTGAGCGCACTTTGCTTTTCAGGTATAACTTGCATTTTCTGCACTCGTTAAATAACAGTTTGAGTGACAAAGTGTAAGGAGAAAATCCAATGTGTTCGAGGAGGAAAAAAATGGCTTTTTTATTCGACATATTTTTTAAAATATTTATATTCCAACAAATGTATCAGTTTTGATGTGCAAATTTACAGAGAGGAATGGGTTTTATTGTGTGCGTTGCATGCTGGTGACACGGTAATAAATCCGTGGTGCTGGAATTGTAATGGTATCCTTTAGCTCCACTTTAATGAACTCTTGCTGAACTCTTGAGTTGATAGTGCTTTATTTGCTACATTTGGCACTTAATTAGTTGATGGCTAGGACAGGCCAGATAGATGGATTGTCCAGTCATGTGTTGTGTCTATATCACATCTAGATAGTTTCTTTTGTGTGTCTTGTGAGTGGCCTAGGATTATAAACTGAAGTATTTTTGCATAACTGTAGATCAAGCTTTTCCTCCAACTTCAAGCTTCCATCTCAACCAGTAGTTCCCCTCTGCCAAAGGAAGCCATTATTTTTAAAAAATTAATTCACTTTAATGATTAAATAATATCACATTTCAACATATGCCTGTTTGATAAAATAACTTACAAGTTTCATTATGACTAGATGTTGGCATTTTCTCATAATCTATGACTCTCCAACCAGTGGCAAAAATGCAATCCTCCTTTTACCTTAACTCATCTTGCACTATGGGAACCAACACACACTTTCCTATGTTTTATAACCAAAACAGGAGAATGAGCTTTTTTCAGAGAAGTAATTCATTTTCTCTATTAGAATATTCAGCACACTTTGAAGGAGGTAATATAGTCTTTGACAGTCTGTTGATTAGGAAATTAAGAGATCTGCCTGAACTCCATTTCTAACTCCTCTCCATACACATTGGGTGTGACTTGGAGCAAAACATTTTGTCATTTCTGCTCCTATAAATTCTGTTTACTATCTTTTAAACTTCCGCATTCCACAGATGGCATTTTTTTCTTAATTGGAAAGTGGTCTTAGTGACTTAGAAAACTGCTTAAATAATATGCTGCTTTGTGCTTGGTGTGAGAGGCATTTTATCTACCATTTTATTATGAAAAATTCAAATGCACGGAAAAGCAGAAAGAATTGTACAGTGAATGCCCATGAACCTGACATTCAAATTCTGCCCTCCCACTTCATCCTTTTATCTTCCCATCAGTCCCCAGTATTTTCTGATGCGTTTCAAAGTAAGTTTAAAGACATCAGTACCCTTTACCCTTAAACACTTCAACGTGCATATCATTAACTAAAACTCAATATTCATCTACAGCTCTTTTTGTTTGCTTGCTTGCTTGTGGTAAAATTTGCGCCGAGTCAAATGCACAAATCTTACATATACCATTCAATGAGTGTTGATGAATGGGTACACCTGTGTGACACATGCCTCTCTCAAGATACAGAAAAATATTATCACTCCAGAAAGGAAAGAACTTTTGGATGTTAACTAGACTCATTGTTGACATCATTTTGTAATATATACAAATATCGAATCATTATGTGGTATTCCTGAACTCACATAATGTCATGTCAATTATACCTCAATAAAATAATAATTTAAAAAAGAAAACTTTTTTGAGTTTGGCTTGAATCTATTTTAACTGAATCTTAGCATGACTGAATATAAGATTGCTAAGCTGAATCATACCAATGGTCTGCACAGGGGAATGATGTGTGGCTGTTGATATACTATTTGTTCATCCAAGCACTGGGCAGACTGAGGTCTTCCCAATAACCTTGTAAGGTGAGCCTGTATCTCTGACAGAAACATCAAGGAACATGTATTTCACGGACAGTTAAAGCTGGGAAGAACCCCAGGAATCATCCAATCTACCCCCCTTTGCTTTATGGCTCAAGATTTGAGAAGTCCAATGGTGTTATAAAAGTACATGACTGCCTATCTTTACCCCTATAATTGAGAGATAGCCAGGGGCCAGATACTCTGCTCATTGCCTTGTGTCCATTACTTCCTTCATCTTCATAGATTATTAATCTTCTTGTTATTATTATCCCCATTTTACAGAGAGTAAACTGAGTGTGAAAATAGCATTAAATTACTGATCTTCCAGCCTTAGTGTTAGACTAATATTATAAAATATTTTTAACTTAGTCATTTATTCTGGGTCTGTCTTCCATGAATTTAAAGTAAATGCTTGGCTGTTCCTGAATTCTAGCTTTTCAGGATTTAGAGAAAAGGCAAATATTCAAATTAGTCACAGTGGCTAGGATTTAATCATGTGCCTATAACATCCCTCTCTTTTTAGCTTTTTGGTCTGAAATGTCTCAGACATTTTGTTCTGTGTTTGCACAGCAACCATATTCCTCCTCTCCTGTTCCTAAGTAAAGCAAATGCCCATTCACACTAGCTACATTCGACTTCATGGTTAGTATATTTGCTTCTTCCCTTTCTCAATGGGTTTAAGTTGAGACTCCTGTTTGCAGAGCTTAGCTATAGAGAAGTCTTCTACAGAACCGTGTTTAAATGCCTTGTAAAAGTAGGAGGGACAAGTCTTAATATTCCCTATAATTTTGGTTATTATTATGTATTTTGGCTTTCCCTGGTTCCTTATAAGTCTTTGAATATCAAGTATTTACATATGTTCACATTACTCAAGGTATAATTATATCCTAAGTTTGTGCAAGAGTAGAATAATGGTGGTTTCTTTGTTTTCAGTTCCCTTCTTGATCATGCCTAACATTTTGTTGACTATTTTAGCCTCAAAGAACAGTCTGTTGTGATTCCCACATCTTTTTCCCAATCCCAACAAATAGTTCAGAGCTCATTGTCTTAGCATCAGTTGGGATCGTTTTCCTTACAGTTGACCATAGTTAAATACCTGCCCCTCTTCACCCGTTCAAATGACCTCAAAAGATTTACCTGCAATTTAACTCTTCCATCTCGGTATTTTTACCTGGAACTCTCGCACACTCTGTGGAATCATTGAGATCCACAATATGCTCCCCCTAGCAGATTACGAGTGTTTGCTAATGATTGTAATCCATTGTTTAATCTTCTCTGTACAGAGAAGCAACAACACCTTGCTTTAGTATGGTCCTTTATGCTTTTATTCATTATTGAGTTTTATTTTCACAACAATTCTTTGGTTGTGCAACTATCAGTATTTCAGTTTTGCAGTTGAGGAAATTGAAGTTGTGGTGAATCAACTTTTGCAAATTAAATTAGCTATTTCATCACAAATTCAGGGCTATAACCCATTACTAACTGCTAGTCAAAGTTTTTTTCTAAAACTTAGTCACGGTAATTTCTAATTCTCAGACTGTCACTCGAGTGCAGAAATTGCAACAGAGCTGGTTTTTGTTCTGTAGCAATGTGTATTCAAAAAGGCAATCATTTCGTTTCTGTAAATAACATTTTTCCCTAGGAGAGATGTGGGAATTTATATCAGTCAAGAATGTGTATCAATAATCAAACATAGCTAGCTTAAAAACTTGAAGTGAGAGATTGGTTAGTACTGAATCAACTGAACTGTTTCTTTCTCTGCGATATTGTGGTTCTTGACATGATTGCTGAGTTTCTAATTTGACACTTCTGGAGATCCGTAAATCAGGACACATGCTGAGTCCCAGTCTGTCATCCTGAGTCTTAGCATTGGTTATTTATTTCCCTTCATTATCCAGTATATACTTACTGCACAAATCAGTTGAGAAGCTTTCCATGATGGACCTCGGAAAGGAGAAATGCACACATTTGGGTAGCTCTTCAGTTACCAACATGCACAGATTGTCTGAGTTTATATGCACATATTTTATTATTATTTCACTTTTGTATGTCAGATGAATCTGGTATAAATGTAAATCTAACAGTATGGGCTCTAGTGACCAAGTACATTGCCATAATATATCTTTGGCCTATCAATAGTATCCTGGATGAAGTGTTGTAAGTACAGTGAAATTCTGTAGTGTGAATTGTTGCCCAAGTATGGACAATTACCAGGTCCATATAATGTCCAACTACCACAATGGCCCAGTTCCAAGATAACAGCTTCTCTTTGATGATCTTCAGATTTTATGTTTACTTTCATTCCTTGACAAAATGGAATCTATATAAAACTTCTAAAATTTTCTTTTGTATATCTTTCTGCAGTGCTTACTCTTAGGACAGCTATATCAATTAATTGCAATGCTTTCTTTCTTTTATTAAATAACTGAATAGCTACTTCATTAGTCTCTATGTGCTGATTTGTTTCTATGAGTCGAGTCTGGTTCACTGTCCAATGAGTATTTCTAAAACGTTCTTTATCACACAGATCTAAGGCCTAAATTGTATTGTCTTCTTAGCAAAACCATTGCATCTCTTATTATCATTCGTATTTGTCAAAGTGATACTTATTTCACAGGTTGCAGCCCTTTTGAAAAAGGTGAATTCTCCAAAGCTGTATGTAGAAAACATTTTACAAGTCAAATACTATTTTATTCAATAATAAATATTTATTCAATAATTTTATTGAATAAAATATACATAACAAAAAGTGCATGTATCATAAATGTCTAGCTTGGTGAATTTGCACAAACTGAATACAACTGTGTAAACAGCACCCAAATCAAGAAACAGAATATTAGTAGAACCTTAGAAGGTCCCATCATGTCTCTTTCAGTGACTACCAGTCCCACAAGGGTAACCACTATCCCGACTTCTATAGTCATCTTTCTTTTTCCTGTTTTTGTACATTATATAAATGAAATAAAACAGTGTGTCCTGGTTTTTGGCTTGCTTCTTTCCCTCAACATTATGTTTGTGAGGTTAATATATGTTATTGCATATAGTTGTGTATTTCATCCTTGTTGCTGGATAGTATTCTGTTGATAAATGTACCACAATGTATTTATCCATTTTACAGTAGATGGGAATTTGGGTAGTTTCCAGTTTAGGGAATCTTCCAGTTTAGTACATGCTTTTAGTGAATATAAGTATGCATTTCTCTTGGATATATACCTAGGTGTGGAATACAATTCAAACAATGTTTTAAAAATACATGACAAATTGACTAGAGAAATCTTATGGTGAATCCTTTTGTAAAGGAAATAATCTCTCCATAATTTCTGCTCTACAAAATGGATTCTCACATATGGTTGGTTATTTCACAAGGGGCAATACATCTGCTGACTGTCTTTCTTGTATTCATCTAATTGTACTTATGTTAATAACAATATGATATTTTATTGTTGTTATTATCCTCTGGAGCTCAGTATGTTTCAAAATTTGAAAACGCCCATAAAAATATCCTTATTTCTTATACACATGTACTTTTCTATATTACTCAGTCTAAGATTTAATTAAAAAGACAGACTGAGGCAAAAAGACATGCCTACAGATTCTCTCTGACCTATAGTTTACTTTAAGAATGTTAGAGAAAGAGAGATCGTTGATAAGATTTGGCTCACAGTATTCCTCTCCCCCCATACCTTTTAATTTATGGATTTTTTGATCAGATTGAGAATATTCTAGTAGTAAACATGATATCGACGATATTTTATACAAAAAAATATGGTTGATGCAGAGGCATTAAATCAGAAACAAATGATGCCTGGAAAATATTTGTTTGCTTATAATAAAGATCATGAAGAATGAGAGGAAAATAAAGAGGGAACTGTGCAAGACTTAAGCCAGTGTTCAAATTATGTAAACTTGAAATGCAATAAAGAGACAATGACTGCTTTTGAAGGAAAAAGACTCAAGGTCCTGGGCAAAGATTAACTTTGGAAGTGGCAATTTTTACATCATTATAAAAAGGAACCATGGATAATTGAAATAGCCTACATGTACAATTCATTTGACAGTTATTGAAAGCATACCAAGTGCCACTAAGGATTTTTTTAAATGAATAAAATTCTAACTTAGACTAGGTTCCTCCAGAAGCAGACCTTGAAACAGTGATTTGAGTGAAAGTGGTTTACTTATAAGGTGATCCCAGGAAATATCAGCAGGGGAGTGAGACACTGAAATAGGGAAAGGAAAGATGCCAATAATTGAGCAGGTTATTGCTATGGACAGCTAGAGTTCAACCCTGATGAATGAAGTCTGGGAGATAGTGAAAAATGCATCTGACAGTCGTCACCCACAAGGGGTAATTACCTTTCAACTTTCATCCGTCATTGGCTGATTCATTTGTCAATTCCCTACAATAAGATTTCTACCACTTTACTAAAATCATTTTCTGTATGGTCTTCAGGGAATTCCATGTGGTCAAAGCCAAAATGATACTTTTGGCATGGGCTCTGGGGAGTCTGACAGCTTGGGTCCAAGTGTTGGCTCTGCCATTCACTACCTGTATGGCCTTAGGCCGGTTCTTTAATACAGTCTCTATTTCTTCATCTGTTAAATGAGGGAAACAGCAGCAACATGACGATACCTACCTCATAAGATCATCAGGATGATTAAATGAGTTAATACACATAAACGCTTAAAACAGTGCTTCAAGCAGAGTGGGTATTCAAATAAATATTAGTTATTTTGATTTTTATTATCTCTTGTGACATCCCTGGCATTTAAAAGTGTTAACCACTCTTGTGTTTTTGAAATTCTTTCTTGTTCATGTTTCTATGAAAGTACACTTTCCAGGTATTCCTCCTACCTCTCTAGCCATTCATTCATCTTATTGACTACTTTTGCTGTATTCTGTCTTTATGTGTTGTTTTTCAGGACTCCATCTTTAACCCTCTGTTCTTCTTGATCTATACATCATACCAATGAGGACGCATTCACATTCATAGCTTTGGTTTTCACTTCTCTGTAATGATTTCTAATCCTGGACTTCTCTCTCTCTTAAAATGTGTAGCTATACCATAGCATCTTCAGTCCAACTGACTAAAATGATAGTCCTATGTGGATGATCCTTAAAACCTCCCACTGAATCGGTCCAAGACTGAACTCATTATCTTTTCCCTAGAACTACTCATCCTGTATTCTTTGGGTAGACAGTGAGTAACACCTCTGTCTAACAGGCACCAACCAGAAGCTAGGGAATCTGTCTTAGACTCCTTTGTTTCCCCAGTGCTTAGCATAGTGCCTGGTATCTAGTAGATGCTAAATAAAATGTTGACTGGCAGGCTAGTTGGATGGATTGATGGGTAGGGGTACATGGAGGGGTAGATGGATTGTTGAGTGAGTCTGTAACCTGCAAATTTATTTAGTTAAGTATTGTCTGATGATTATGTACAGTTGAAGGTCAAGGATGAGAAAGCACACCCTTAGTGGGATGCACACCCCAATGAACCATTTTTTCTTGCTACATTACACACGCATGACCACTGTGGGATGAAAATTTTCGTTGCTGTGGTTGAACAAGCATTCAAATGGTATATTTGTCTAAAATTAAGAAATATCTGCACACATAATAGGAAGAACTACTTTACTTCTTCCTCATATCAAGTGATGGCCTTTTTAAAAATATAGATTATGTCTATCCTATTGAAATGAACTATAGGATGTACAACATATTCACTGGCATGAATGTGAATGGCTTACTATGCTTATGTCAAAAATGCTAGGCATTCTAAAAATTTTGCCAGCCTAGTAAAATGTCACTAATTAATGCTGGTTAAGACAAAGGCAAATTGGAATCAGAGACTTTTTAAGGAAAGTCAGTTTTATTATTTCCAAATTCATATAGTATATAACAATAGGCTAAGAAAAAGAAGATGCCAGCTGTGCATAATAAAGCAGCCTACTATGATAAGTTGAAAAAATCGTTTGTAATTAGAATATCAGTCATTTCTATGATTGATAGAAAAATATTTCAGAACACTTAAAGACATTTTAATTTATAACAGCTTTCTTATGATAGCATTTACACTATTAATTTTGTAAACTAAAGATTAAATAGAAGACTAATCAATAACTCTAAATCTCAATTATAATAGGTGCTGCACTACCCAGTGGGGCAACAACAACAATGAAACAAACAAACAGAAAAAGAATGGTGCTCAAAGATTACAGGGAGAGATTGACAATTAAACAGAAGTTGACATGTTAACCAAAGTTGGAATATCATATGCTGACTGGCTTTGCAACACACAGCAAACCCAGACAGAAATGAACTTGATAAAAGCAGAATGAGTGCCACTTACTTGGTTTTACCTATTCTAGGTACCAGATTCTTGATCTCGTGTCATAATCACTAGTCTTGTAGGGTCTATCTATCCTAATGCTTATTTACAAAATACTCAAGTGCTTCTTTAACTCATAACTTCTCATAACTTCATGAAGGCAACAACAGGGTTGATTAAGAAGGACTAAACTTATACCATGAAATAAGAAGCACAGCTTTACAGTTCTGTGCTGTATACATTTTATTTGTTCATCCATAGCCAGTCTTTGCCCTTCTCTACCCTGCTCTCTACTCTAGGAGGCTGATCTTTGTCATCATAGGTCTTCCAGGCCCTCTGACTTCCAGTTGGTTTAGCCACTGGGGAGCCCTAGTAGGAAATTGAAGAGAGGGGACAGAGTGAAGTCGGGATATTTATTCTCCTACTTCCCTCCCCATGAAGTTGCCTCAGGCTGACTGTGTCCCTTGACAAAAGGTTACTGCTCTTCTCAAGGCTGTTTCTCTTCATGATTCTCGGCTTCTGGCCACTTACTCCTTCCCCTGATTTCTTGGGCCTCAATGTAGTAACTGCTTCATTGCTACAAGGCCTACCTTCTTGTATTATCTTTGATGACTTTCCTACACTGTGATTATGTTGTAATTTGTCCCTTTGTAAATAAACCTCTCAGATTGTCCAGGCCAGATCTCAGAGGAACATGTATATCAAGCTAAGATAGTCCAGAGGACAGTGGGAAGACCGTGAAAGGTTTAAATGAGGGAATGGGGTGATCTGATTTATATTAGTTATTGCTCTGTCTACAGTGTGGAAGTTACGTTGGAAAACAGACTTGAGGCAGGGGGACTATATAGAGTCTATTGCAGACATATAGGCAAAAAATGATAGAGCCCTGCAGTGGCAATATGTGGAAAGAGGGAAGGAGTTCTCTATGAGAGAAATTAGTAACCAATTATATTCAGCGTTTGGTGAGGCTTAAGGAAAAAATCTAGAATGCCAAGTTTCTTGCTTGAGAGACAAAGTAGATGGTGATTTTATTACTTGTTTTCTATGACATTATTTCCATTCTATGAAACCAGCTTAAAGAAAAGATAATGTGGTCCTTAAAGAAAAGAAAAAATAATGTGATCGTTTATTTTTAAGATTCTAAAATAAAGTATTTCAGAGCAGAACCTATAGGGCATCTCCATCTTTGACTCACAATGATACCAAAAAAAATAGCCTTAAAATAAGCCTGTCTTACTTACAGAATATAACTGGCATGAATTCTTAGATATTGTTGCAAGAAGTTTCCAGTATGCCTAGCTGCTCTCAGGATGCCCCAGAAGACCCTAGGAAAAGGTTTTAAGAGCAAGTGGTTTATTGGGGAAATATCTGTAGGGGAGTGAGGGAATTGAGGGGAAGTATCTGTAGGGGAGTGAGGAAGTGAGACAGGTAAGGCAAAGCTGCCAATAAATATGGTGCATTATCAAGCAGGTTACCACTGTGAGGCACTGGACCTTTATTCCACTGAGAAACTGTGGAACCCTTGAAAACACATGCATCACAGTTGTTTCTTCTAGCATCAAGAGGGCTAGAAGATTCATACCCCAATGCCTATCATCAGTCATTGGTTACAGGCTGTTCCTGGGAGGGGGGCAGAGGGGATGCATCAATTCCCTGGTGTATCTAGCCTGCCACTTAGATGGCAAAGCAAACTCTTTGTGGCAACACGAAGTCTTCAAGGAATGATGATGATGATGGTATTGGAAGTCAAGCTGTTGGGCACTGAAGTGGTAAGGGCAAAGGGATTTGGGCATTCTGCTATAGAACCTTTCTAAAAGATTATTCATATTTGGCTCTAGGGATAGAAAATAGATGGAGTTCAATTTTTACCTATACTACTGATGTTCTAGGTCACCTTCAGGAAGATAATTTAACAGAAATTCATGTTTGCCATTGAAAATGTAAGGAATTTCATTGTCCATCATCCTGGCTGTAATACAATGAACATTTTTTAATGAGTAATATAAACTGTGAGATTATATTTAGATATTAAATTTCAAATGCCTTCTCCAGACTGGCATTTACTCCTATATATTCATTTTTCCTTTTATTCCAGTTGAAAGAATTCAGAGTCAGTGGGATGAAGTACAGGAACACCTTCAGAACCGGAGGCAACAGTTAAATGAAATGTTAAAGGATTCGACACAATGGCTGGAAGCTAAGGAAGAAGCCGAGCAGGTCTTGGGGCAGGCCAGAGCCAAGCTTGAGTCATGGAAGGAGGGTCCCTACACAATGGATGCAATCCAAAAGAAAATCACAGAAACCAAGGTTAGTATCAAAGATATGTTCTTAAAATAAAATACTGGTTATCATGGATAAAATTATACCATGGGTTAAAATTTGATGATTTTCGATGTAAATTTGTAACAGAAAATACATTTAAGCTAAAATGAACAGTAGATCTTTCAAAGTAAAGTAGAGATTAGAGGAAAATTGATGGCTAATATCAATCTTAAAATTAATTTTGTTTAATAATCTGGATATAATGGGCTAGTTTTCACATTGCACCATCCTTTAAGATCACTTCAAAATTGACGTATATACTCATGTAGTGGCATGAAGGCAATTAGTTGGGCTTACTTCCTTTCTAAAAAAAAGTAACATGTCTACTCCCTCCTACATTACTGAATGGAGAAGGGAGGGGTGAGTGTAAGGATGAGGCAGGGATAAAGTATAGTCTCACTTTCTCCTCCCATTCTCTGACCTCCAGCCCAACTTCTTCTCTGCTTCTTTTTCTTCCTTCTCTTCCTCCTCCCCTTTCCCCCCAAAACTCCACCATATGTCTGTCCACTTAAGAGCCTAGAACTCTTCCGGATAAAAGAAGGAGAAAAGGGAAAGGAAATAAAATTTGTTTAATGACTATGTTTTCTCAAGCACCATGCATGGTGCTTTACATGCACTTAATCCTTTCAAACCTCATATTTAGTTTGGAAAGACTGAATATGGGTCAGTTTGGAAAGACCTTGAGTGTTAAACGTTGGGTAGCGTTTAGGAGATTATAAGCAGAGAAGTAACATGGTGGGAACTTGATTAGACTGAGTATTTGATCAAAACCCTCTATGGATATTTGTTTTTTCTGGTGGAAAAGGGCCTTCTGCTAAACAAGTATTTGAATCTCAAACTAGCTATGTCATCTGAGAAAAAAGCCTTACAGTTTTCTTGAATGAAGTGGCTTCCATTTCTAAATTAGTCAGTGTTTAGACTACACTAAGCTACATAGCATACGTATTTATGCTAGGTTTATTTGCAAAATGAACCCTGAAATCTCAATAGCTTAATACAATAAAGGTTAAGTCCTTGGTTGTTTCATAGTCCAATGGAGGTTGAAGAGCTCTTCTTGGGAGCTCTCCCTCAAATGGTGACTTGGGCAATCCAGGCTTTTCCAATTTTGTGAAACTGTCATTTTAAACTCATGGCTGCCCGAGTTTACTGCAGGAGAGTAAGAGAGAATGTGGTCTGTCTATCCATGGAGCTTTATGGACAGGCCTGGAGATTATGTATGTCGCTTCCACCCATATCCCATTGACCAGAACTTGTTCCCAACTGAATCTGAGGAAGAGTAAATGGGAATAATGAGCTAGTGAGCTTTTAGCCAGTCTCTGCCATAGCTACTTTTCCAAAGGACTCGAACTGCTATGAGGATAAGAGTTTTATTCATGTAACAAGAATGTTAGAAAGTCAGAAGGGATTTTACACACTTATCATTACCTCTGTTGGAAGCAATATCTAAATGAATCAAAATTCTTTCTTTCACAAGATACTTGTTACCACTAAGATTTTCTCCCTCGGATGAACATAGATGAATTAAGACTTTCTAATGATGATTTTCCTAATTCCTGGTCTAACTATGGGAAATATAGAATCTATGTGGTTATTCTTGAAGGCTCTAATCTTATCCATAAGGTACTCAGTATGTTATGCTATTTCTTTTTCCTCCACAAAAATTTAGGATTTTATGAATCTAGCAGATCACAGAACAAAGTGGTTAACTGGTAAGGAGGAATTAACAGGGAAAAAGAGTTTGGACTGGACCCTTGAGTTAGATGAAGGAAAGGAGAGATGAGAGGCATATAGTGATAGATTTGATTAGGGCAAGAAGACTCTGGAAGCTGGCAAACGAGAAATAATCTTAAAACCTGTGAGAATCCTAAAGTGATAGCAAGAGTGATTAGGGTTTAATAGCTCTTAGAAGAGCAAAGGGCTTTAAATAAGAGACAAAAAGAATTGCGAAAGAAAGCACGACAGGAGAAAAAACAATTTCATCAAAAAAGTAAGATATTTTAAACACCTAAAACAAAGACAAGGTTGTATTATAATTGTTATCTTTGTCAAATTTTTGAAATAAAAATAATTGCTTTTGAATGGTCAGTCTAAAACTATATTGTAAAAATGGCTCAGGCATTACCTATGGAAATGGATGTTTTTGTGTTACATGTTTAGAAATTCAATGATATATATTGCTGCAACATCAATGTAAGTTCATTATACAGATAAAGATGACCAAAGCTGTAATTTTTCCATCCATTTCCTAAATGCCATATGCTAAAACTAAAAGTAATCCTAATGCTAATACTAACATTAAGCAAGTACTTGCTATTTGTCAGAAATCGTGCTAATCACTTTACATATATTGGCTTATTTCGTCCTCTCAAAAACCTTCTGTGAAAACCATTATTATTGTTCCCAGTTTACAGATAAGAAAACTGAAGCCTAGAAGAGTTTGGCAACTCCTTTCAAAAGTAACAGAGTTGGGATAGGAATGCATAGCAATTACTCTTGTAGATGATCTCACAAGTTTTCTCTTCTACTGAATGTCTACATGGCTAAAACAAATCAAGAAAATACTATGAGAATCAGAAAGGGAGACAATTGTAATTATGAATTGACAAATATGATTATATTACTGATAAGCCAACAGGTAGAAAATGAAAGCAAATGAAACACTGGGGAGAAGTTTTCATGTTCTGTTTTAGTATGAAAAACTAAAAAAAAATTACAAATTGTATTCCATTTTTAATGAAACTACAATTTTTAATTCTTCTAAAAGTCAGGGAGCATATAAAATGGAGGTCTGGCCTTTATGTCTAATGTGTTATCACTACTGAGTGATATTAGCTGGCCCATCACTTGCAATTTTCTTTTAGTGAGAAAGTGTGAAAAGAGACATAAAGAGACATTGGGTAATTTGGCCAGGATCTCCTTGTTCCATAAATTCTTTCTGAGTCTGTGTGCCTACGATCAGCAAGAGAGCTGGTGAGCCTCGTAAGGCAATTATCAGGCTGTGTCTCAGTGTTGGAGAGCTGTGATTACAATAGCCCGCCTCCCTTGCAGCAGCATCACTGATGACTATCCTCACTGTTAAAATGAAATGGTTTCAAAGGCAACCACCAGGACTGTCATACTCTGAAAATTTAAACCAGTCACCATACCCGAACTAAAGAAAAAATTATCTACACTTTTGATATTTTAATGATTCATAATGGCTAATCTTTGCCTATAATCTCTTCCATTTCTTTTTTTTTTTTTTTTTTTGGTGAAGAAGACCAATCCTAAGCTAGCATCCATTGCCAATCCTCCTCTTTTTGCTGAGGAAGACTGGCCCTGGGCTAACATCTGTGCCCACCTTCCGCTATTTTATATGGGATGCTGCCACAGCATGGCTTGACAAGCGGTGCGTCTGTCCACACCCAGGATGTGAACCTGTGAACCCCGGGCCACCAAAGCGGAGCGTGGGAACTTAACCACTACACCACTGGGCCAGCCCCTCTTCCATTTCTTATCTACATATTTTCAATTGTCCTTGTTATGTAGACAAAATTAAACTTAGTATTATTGCATAAATGTTTGTATATGTTGCTACATAATTTTTAACAGTTATCATTTTTAATTCGTTATGATATTTCATTAAGTTCCATCTTTAATCATTTCCTTACTGATTGGACATTTAGACAACCTCCTCCTCTTGGTTAGAAAAAATAATGGAGAAAAAATGAGGACAATAACAACCCCGTCACAAATTAGAAATCAGATCTGAGATGGCATCTGGAAAAAGTCCATCTTGAAAGCATAGTGTCAACCTATAAAAATCAGAACCCAGTTCCAGAGGCAAAGCATTTATTTGAGATCAAAGAATTGCAATTCAGGGAGCACAGATTCAGGTAGAAACTCAAATAGTGTCCTGACTGCAGGAGAGGGGCTCAGGGTTTTTATGGAAAAAAGGAGGAAGATGAGGTGAGATGTTTTTAAGAAGAGTTCATTGGTGCTGACTCTTGGCTATACATGACTAGTTATTGATTCTATCTTCAGAAAGTCCACAGTCATCAGTCTTGTGATCAGGATGTCTGTTCTCCTGCTGACTTCTCAAACAACTGCTTGTAAAACAATTGCCATTTTGGCCCCATCCAAAGGTTTGGCCCAATTCAAGTTGCAAGGAACAAAACAATCAAGGCAGTTCCTCTGGAATGCCTGCTCCAGCTCTGTTTTCAAATGGCTTCACAATGGTCAGGTTGGAAGGAGATAACAACAGGAAAGTCTTGATTTGGCAAAAGAACAGACTCTTGATGGTCTATTGTGTCAATAATTAATGAGCAGGTCATTAAGAGATGCCCATAATATATACATAGTTTCTTTTTTTCCTATATAACCCTTAATTTTTCGGAAACAAAGACATAAAGTAAGTAGTTGATTTTGTTAACCACATGACTTGATTTGATCTTCTCCATGCCCCTGGTAAAACAATAATGTTCTTCTAAGATAGAAAGACAGATGCTGGAGAATATCATACAGGATTTCCATCCTAATCAAAATCGCTGCCAATAGGCTATGACAGAATCCTATGAGAGATGATGCCATTTAACTTTCATAAGAGGTAAGATGGTATATGCCATTGGAACCTAAAACTGCCAGCAGTGGTCATCATGGTATTCATTTCATTTGGCAGAATCTTGTTTGACTTCACAACCTGTTCCCCAGACTGTTAAGATTGGTCCAAACTTGGCAATGGATTCTTTGGAAAAATTGTTTCTTGGTGATTTTAAACTTTCTTTTCCAGTGTCAAGAAAGATTTACCCAGACTCAGAGTTTTCATTTATTTTTTTTCCCCTTTCAGCTTTTGAAAGAGAAATTCCTCTTTTGTCTCCTTTGTGATTTCTTTTCTGTCAAATTCAGCATCAAATCTTTTCAAACGTGATGGCATTAGCTGTTTTGTGCTTGGCTGAGCTAAGAGTACATGAATTCAATAGAGAAGTGAAATCTTGTTTGAGCCTAGCTGATTTGGCTATATAATATTTACAATTATCTGAGACAAGAAATCCAATAATTTATCAATCATTAACTAAACATTTCCAAGGCTGCAAAATATCTGTGTTTTGAAGACATTCTTTAAGGAAGTTGAAAGATAGATATAATGTAATCATGTAATTAATTTAAAAAGTTGAACTTGTTATATATAATAAATATAGTAGCTATTTGAGGATCTCAAATTATTATACTAGAAAAGAAACTAATCCGAAATAACTTCTTTTTCAAGCATGGAAGTAAAGCCTTATAGTTTTAATTATTGGGGGCATGGGTGATATTAGATAATATCCTTATCTGCCTTAAGGCTATGTACAGTAATAGAAGCTGAATTCTTCTTTCACACATTTGTTTGCTTTTTAGATTTGCACAAAATTAATTTGGCAAATTAACCCACGCTAGTAGTTTGAGGTTTGGATTTCTGATACAATAATGTAAAACAGTATCAGAAATCTTCTTGCCAGGGTCTGCCATTTCTTCATGCATTTTTTGTTCCCTTTTGTTCTCCCCTAAAACTTCCACATGATTATGGAGAAAGGGTCAATAACCTAATAGACTTTCCCTCCCAAAGTATGTATGAAGCTATTAAACTTCTCAAAGCATGCAAACAGAGTGCCTTCTACATCACTGATAGAGCATAGGGAGTAATGGACTAGTTTCCTTAGGTTCTGCTATACAATATAAATATTTAACACACAGTCACCAAGACTTGAATAGCATTGTGCTCTGACTGCACCATTTTGCCTTATTTCCTTTTCACAGTTTAATTTGTACCATGCTTGAAAATATAATATGGCAACTCTATAAATCCACTCCTCCATAAAAGCAACAAATTGCAAAAATTGTCAAAATTGCCTTTTCTAAACTCTGGAAATTAACTGAAGGTTGGGAACAACATGTAAACTGCTGAACTTCCGTGAGAATGGCAGGGTTTGAGGCTTTTTAACTTGGCCTACTCCCATCACTTTCTCCCAGCTCTATAGTAGCCTTGAAAATCAGCAGCCTTAAAGCCACCAGAGAGAGAGGACCAGGATAGGAATTCCTCAAAAAGACCCATTTCATTCCCACAGCATTGTCACCATTTGACCTGTCTTGCAGCTCCCTAGAACAAACCTATACATAAGGCCTTGTCGCTATTTGACCTGACTTTGAGCTAACTCCCTAGGAGAAGCCCTAACCCCAGAGTATTTATACAAAATGATCAGCAATTGTTTAAATAGCAACTGCCTGAGGCTGTGATACCAGTTGAGATTATCATGGGTCTAGAGAAAAAGTTAAAAGGAAGATCTAGGGGATGAGATGTCCTCAAGGGACTTTGCAAAGCTCTGATATATTCCTGGGGGATCTAGAAGGCTAAGTGCATGTCTTGCCAAATAGAGAATATCAATAAAGAGATATAAATTACAAACAGAAACCAAATAGAGATTCTAAAGTTTAAAAGTACAATAACTAAAATGAAATTTTCACTAGAGGAGCTCAACATCAGATTTGACCTGGCAGAAGAATCAGTGAACTTGAAGATAGGTCAGTGGGAATAATCCACTCTGAGGAAAAGAAAGAAGAATTAAGAAAAATATGTAAAGCAAAAACTGACAGAATTGAAGGGAGAAATATACAATTCAACAAAAACAGAGACTTCTGGGGGCTGGCCTCGTGGCCTAGCGGTTAAGTTCATGCGTTCCGCTTCAGCGGCCCGGGGTTCGTCAGTTCGGATCCTGGGCACAGACCTACTCGCCACTCATCAAGCCATGAGGCAGCGTCCCACATAGAAGACCTACAACTCTACAACTATGATACACAACTATTACTGGGGCTTTGGGGAGAGAAAAGAAAAAGAGGAAGACTGGCAACAGATATTAGCACAGGGCCAATCTTCCTCAAAGTAAATAAATAAATAAAATTTAAAAAAAGAAAACAAAACAGATACTTCAATACCCCAGTTTTAATAATAGATAGAACAACTAAGCAGAAAATCAACAAGGAAATAGAAGACCTGGAAAAACACTATGAACTAGCAAAACCTAACAGTCATCTGTAGAACCCACCCAATAATAACAGAATACACATTCTTCCTATTTACACATGGAATATTCTCCAGGATAGACCATATGCTGGGCCATGAAACAAGTCTCAATACATTTAAAAGGTTTGAAATCATACAATGTAGGTTATCTGACCATAATTGAATGAAGTTAAAAATCAATAACAAAAGTAAATTTGGAAAATTTACAAATATAAGAAAATTATATAACACATTCTTAAATTACCAATAGGTCAAAGGAAATGCAAAAATACTTTGAGATAAATGGAAGTAAAAACACAACATTCTAAAACTGATGGGATGTAACTTAATGCAGTGCTTAGAGTGAAATTTATAATTATAAATACCTATGTTAAAAAAGAAGAAAGATCTCAAGCTAGTAACTCAACCTTCTAGTTTCATGAAACTAGGAAAAGAAGAGAAAATTAAATCTTAAACAAACAGAAGGGAAGAATAATAAAGATCAGAGTGAAATCAATGAAATAGAGAAGAGAAAATCAACAAAAGCAAAAGTTGGTTATTAAAAAAGATCAAAAATGTTAACCCTTTAGCTAGTCTGACTAAGGTAAAAAATAGAGAGAAGGCTCAAATTACTAATTTTAGAGATGAAAGAGGATATATCACTACTAACCTTACAGAAATAAAAAGGGGATTATAAGAGGATATTATGAATGAAAGAAATAGGAAATCTTAATAGACATATAACAAGTAAAGAAATTGAATCAGTAATTTAAAAGCTTCTCCCAAGAAAAGACCCAGGCCCAGATAGCTTCACTGGTAAATTCTACCAAACATTTAAGAAAAAAATGAATACCGTTCTTTCACAAACTCTTCCAAGAAATAGAAGAGGAATATTTCACAACCAAAAATATCACAGGGAAACAAACAAACAAACAAAACCCTGCAGACCACTATGCCTTATGAATGTAGACTCAAAAATCCTCAAGAAAATGCTATCAAACCTAACACAGCAACATATTAAAGGGATTGTATACCATAACCAAGTGAGATTTATTTCAGGAATACAAGGTTACTGTAACATACAAAATTTAGTCAATATAATGTACTGTTTCAGTAGAACAAAGGGCAAAAACCACATTATCATCTCAATAGTTGCAGAAAAAGCATTTGACAAAGTCCAAAACACTTCCATGGCAAAAATACACAACAAATTAGAAAATATTGTAGGTTGAATAATGTTCCCTTAAAATATATGTTAAAGGCCTAACCCTTGATACCTCTGAATGTGTCCTTGTTTGACAGTAGGTTCTTTGCAGATGTGACCAAGTTAAGATGAGGTCATACTGGAGTAGGGTGCGCCCTTAATCCAATATGACTGGTATCCTTACAAGAGGAGGAAAAGACACATACACAGAGAGAAGAATGCCATGTAAACACACTGACCACAAGGAAAACACCATGTGACAGTAGAGGCAGAGATTAAAATGATGCATCTGCAAGTCAAGGAACACCAGCGATTGACAGCCACCACCAAAAGCTAGGAAGAGGCAAGGAAGGATTCTCCCCTGTACATTTCAGATGGAGCATGTCCTACTGACACCTTGATTTTGGATCTAACCTCCAGAACTATGAGGCAATAAATTTGGTTGTTTTAAGCTACCCAGTTTGAGGTACTTTGTCATGGCAGTCCTAGGAAAATAATACAGAAGGAGACTTCCTCAATTTGATAAAGGGCATCTAAGAAAAACCCACAACTAACATCATAGGGAAAGACTGAATGCTTGCCCCTAAGATCAGGAACCAGATAAAGATGTCTGCTCTCACCACTTCTATTTACCAATATGCTAGAAGTGTAGGCTAGGGCAATTAGGCAAGAAAAATATTTAAAAGGCATCCAGATTGGAAAGGAAGAAGTAAAACTATATCTATTTGCAGATGACATGATGTTGTATACAGAAAATTCTAAGGAATACAGTAAAAAATATTAGAAGTAATAAATTCAGCAAATTTTCAGGATACAAGATCAAAATACAGAAATCAATTGTTTTTCCATATAGTAGCAATGAAAAATCTGAAAAATGAAATCCGGAAAACTATTCCACTTACAATAGCATCAAAAAATAAAATACTAATTAAAGAAATGCAAGACTTATACACTGACAACTATGAAGCACTGTTGAATGAAATTAAAGATTTAAATAAATGGAAAAATACCCCATATTCCCAGATTAAAAGACTTAATATCGTTAAGATAGCAATATCCACAAATTGATCTCCAAACTGTATGCAATCCTTATCAAAATCCTAGCTGGATTTTCTGCAGAAATAGACAAGTGTATCCTAAAATTCATACTGAACTACAAGGGACAAAGAATAGCCAAAACAACCTTGAAAAAAGAACAAAGTTGGAGGACTCACAATTCCTAGTTTCAAACCTTACTACAAAGCTACAGTAATCAAGACAGTGTGGTACTGACATGAAGAGAGACATATAGATCAATGAAATAAAATTGAAAGTCCAAAACTAAACCCTTGCATTTATGGTCAACTGATTTTTGACAATTCAATGGGAAAAGAATAGTCTTTTCAAAACTTCATGCTTGGATAATTAATATCCACATACAAAATAATGAAGTTTGACTCCACCATACACAAAAATTAACTCAAAAATAGATCATAGAGCTAAATATAAGAGCTAAAACTTTAAAACTCTTACAAGACAACATAGGAGTACAATGAGTTAGGCAATGTTTTCTTAGACATAACACCAAAAGCAAAAGTGACAAAAGGAAAGATATACAAATTGAACTTCATCAAAATAAAAACTTTTGTGCTACAAGAAACATCATAAATAAAGTGAAAAGACAACCCACAGAGTGGGAGAAAATATTTGCAAATCATATATCTGATAAGGGACTTATATCCAGAATATAGAAAGAACTCTTACAATTCAACAACACCAAAAAGTATGAGACCCAATTACAAATCAACAAAGGATTTTATTAGACATTTCTTCAAAACAGACGTACAAATGGCCAATAAGCACATGAAAAGGTGGTCAACATCATTAGTCATTAGGAAAATACAATTTAAAACCATGATGAGATACCACTTTTATACTCACTAGGATGGTTAAATTAAAAAAGACAGACAGTAATGAGTGTTGACAAGGATGTGAAATAATTGGAACCCTTATACATTGCTGGTGGGAATGTAAAATGGTACAACCACTTTGGGAAAAATTTTGGCAGTTTCTGGAGATATTAAACATGGAGTTACTATATGACATAACAGTGCCATACTGAGGTATATACCCAAGAGAAATGAAAACAAATGTCCACACAAAACCTTTAAGCATTTGTTTGTAGCAGCATTATTTATAATAGCCAAAAAGTGGAAACAACCCAAATGTGGTATATCCAATAATGGAATATATTTTGGCAATAAAAATGAATAAATTATTGGTACCTGCTAAAACATGGATGAACCTCAAAAACATTTTCTTAGGTGAGAGAAGCCAGTCACAAAAGACCACCTTGTAGGAGTCCATTTATATGAAATACCCAGTAAATGCTGGGGGACGGAGAGAATGGACAGTGGAAAGTGACTGTTAATGGGCATGGAGTTTCTCTTGGGGCTGAAGAAAATGTTCCAAAAGTAGATTGTGGTGATGGCTTCACAACTTTGTGAATATACGAAAAACCACTAAATTATACGCTTTAAATGGGTGGATTTTATGGTATGTAAATTATATCTCAATAAAGTAGCTTTCAAAAGGCATACCTGCACATCATTAAGACTACAGATCTTTTCTTGTTTCTTCACTTACAAACTGCTTTAGAAACATAGTTTCTAAACATTGGTTAGCAACAGAACCTATTCTTTATGTGTCATTATACTCGCTGACTCTATTCCTGGCCCCAGGCTATGTGGAGATAGTAGAATTGCCCTACTCTATCTGAGTCAGGGTTGTACCTGAGTTGGTATGTCAGTCAGGTTAGGCTAAGTAATGCCACAGTAACAAACAATCCCCAAATCTAGAGGCTTAACACAAAGTTTATATTTTCTTCATGTTACATGTCCACTGTAGATTCACAAGGAGGTTCTACTTAATTTAGTCACTCAGAGACCACAGCTGATGACAGCTGCGTCTTGATACATACGCCCATGATCAAAGAGGCAGGAAACATAGTGAATAATGCCATTAGCTCTTAAACCTTCTGCCTGGAAGAAGTGACAAGTAGCCAAAATCAGTTACTGTGCCTTCTCTGATTCAGTGGAGTGCAGGCATGTAATCCTCTGGCAAGAAGAGGCACTGAATGTTTGTGAACAATAACGCAGTCTACCACAGTAGGCTCATGGGATTTGAAAAATAGCCGAGAAAATGCCACTTTCTGGGGATCTGTCCTCTGGCATTCTCTGGAGTCATTGCCACCCAACCATTTCCACACTCTCAACCAGACTTCTTAGATGCCTGGGGTAGCTGGGCGATTTGTTAATCGCAACACTGCTTAAGCCTTTTAATAAAGTCAGCAAATTAAAGAGAGAGCCCAGATAAAGAGAATGCTTTCCAAAATGTCATAATGAAATTAAGGTAATGAAGCACTTGGAGGGCTCTCCTCCCTTCTTTTTGTATAAAACTTATTCCAAAGAAGCTGGAAGAGAAATGGGGCCTGAAAGTAAAGAGGGGGGAAAATAAATTGCATGCCATTAGTTTAATTACAAAAATTCATTACATGAAGCCATGTAAGACAGAAAATAATGGAACTCTAATGGGTTGGCCGATAACACATTTACTAGCCTGCTCTCAGCTTGTAGTCATTGTTGAGGGGACAAAAAAAGTAACAACTTTGGTGTGTAGTCCTCAAAGCTATTGAAAAGATTAATCATTTCCAGTAAGCTGGAAAATGAGGGCCATTTTCTTAAATAGTATCCCTGTATAGAGTGTTACCTTCTGAAACAGAGTTGTTTGGTAATGTCAGAGGTTTAATAGATGAGTCTTGAAGTTAATGGTGAGAGGCTTTCCTTTTGAAATAGCTTCCTTACAGATATTTTAACATTTCTATTATAAATCCATAAAGAGGTTTTATAGGTCATTTTAATTCACACAAGCAGCAAAGAAATTGTTTCTTTTTCCCAATAAAGATTTATAGAACATTAATTCATACTTAGGAGTAAATTGTTTAGTGATTTTTTAAATAAGCCAAACATGTATTTTTTTCTGCCATCTTTGTTTGGCAATGTCTCATTTTATTATACACAATAATTTTCCAATCATGCTATAATCATCAAGGAGATTATTTTATATTCTTCAAAGTTCAATTATAATAAACCTAATCATTTTCCTTAAATTCCTTTATATGGAAACATATCTTCTTTAACTCTATTGAACCCTGAACATTGGAGTATAAAAACCTGAATTCTCATGATGCCTCTTTCATTGGCTAACTATATCACCTTCAAAAGTCACTTAACCTTTCAGAGTTTTTGTATTCTCATACGGGCAATTATGGGATTGGGTAAGAGGGAAACAGATAGAGGAAAGGTGATAGCAAAAGATGAAAGTACATATGTAGGTAAGGGTCATATATTTGAGGGCTTTGTAATCCCAGGAGAGAGGTTTGACCTTTGTCTTGTAGGTAATAGGGAGCCATTGAAAGCTTTTGCAGAGGAGCAATGTGGTTCTATTTGCATTTCAAAAAGATAACTTGAGCAGCTGATGTGGATGGACTGGTTGGTTTGAGAGTGGAGGGAGGGAGCCAGTAAAAAGATGATTGCACAGTCCAAGCAAGAGATAATAAAGGCTTAAATTAATGCAGTGGCAGTGGAGGTAGAAGATCTGACTATAAGAGAAAATTATGCTATGGTCTCTCTGTGAGTATGTTCCCTGCCTCCTCCTCCAGTTAAGGATCAATTTACACTGCAGAGGAAGAAGATGGGGCTGGCGACAGAACCTTGGGGAACACCAACATTTAAGGGACAGACAGGAAAAGAAAAACTTGAACCATAAGAGACTATAAAAGAGAGGGGGCCAAGAAAGGACAGGGCCTCAAGAAGAACAGAGTACTCCGTAGCACAAGTTGCTGCAAATAAATCAAGTAAATGAGAACCTAAAACTTTCCAGATGTTGGCCATTGGTGACTGAATCAGTTAACTATTTTCACAAAAATGTTGCACAACAAACAACTTCAAAATGTCAGTGGCACACAAAGATAAGCATTTTTTTTCCCATGAGTTTGCAGCTTGGCTGGGGTGGCACTGCTTCACGCTACAGGTTGGTTGGGGTGGCTGTCCTCCACATGTCACTCATCCTTCTCCAGGGATGAGCAAGCTAGCCCAGGGCATGGTTGTCTTGTGGTGATGGCAGAAGTGCAAAAGGCTAGCCCCCCTGCAGAAGCGCATTTCAAGCCTCTGCTTGTGTCACTTCTATTAACATCTCATTAGGATTGGGCAAAGCCAGTCATACGGCCAAGCTCATTGTCAAGGGCAGAGAAGTCAACTCCGCCTTTTGTAGCAGAAACTTCAAACTTACATAGCAAATGGCATGGATACAGGGTGGGAGAAAGAATTGAGGCCAATAATCCAATTTGCCACAGTGACTTCTGTCAGAATAGTTTTAGTGGGATGGTGATGGCAGAAGCCTGGTTTTAATGAATTACAGAATGGCAGGAATATAATCAAGTTGAGGCAATGAGTGAATATTTACCTTCTAACAAGCTTAACTGTGAAGGAAAGAAAACGATGGCAGATTTTGTTGTTGTTTAAAGATGGGGGAGAGACTCATATTTGAAGGCTGTGGAGAAAGACCCTGTAGAGAGGCAAAAGGTTGAAAAGACACAAAGAGAGAGGGAGTACATGGTATAGGAGCCCATAATAGATGAGTGTCCACACGGAGGACTCAGCATCCCATAGCACAAGAGTCACCTCTTCCTCTGAGACTCGAGAGAAGCATGTAAGACATAAAGTCTGAAGTTTCATGAATCTGTGCTTGATATGTTAAATTTCCTCTGTGCAGTTGTAGGTAGAGCCATTTGCTGTGAGATTTCTTCTAGTTTGTATCATCAGGGTTCAGCCTGGAAACTAGCCTAGATATTTCAGAGGGAATTTAATACAGAGGACTGGTTCCATGGTTAATGGAGGCACTGAGTAGCCCAATAGGAGATAGTGAGGCGACCTGGAGTTAAGCAACATCAGGTAGCTGTTACCACCTCCAGAGATGGAGAGCCAACAAGTGTAACCAGAGCCATCTGGGGCTAACTTGACCACTGTGGAGGCTGCACAGCAGTTGCTGGAACTACAGAGGGAGGGCCTGTCCAGTGGAAAATGAAGATGCAAAGTCACTGCCCACATAGACAGAGGGGGAGATATACTCTAGTTTCACCCTTCCTCCCACTCTGTCTCCCACCTGGGCCTCTCACTGGCCTAACCCAGCTAGAAGCCAGCTAGCGAGAAATCCCAGGAAATTCTGATCCCCTCAAGTGGTCCATCTGTAATATTGAGTAGAGTAGGAAATGGGCAGAGAATGGATCTAAGAGCTAATAAGCTCTTAGCTGTTAGCTCACAGAGCTAAAATGTTTTTAATGAATTTCTTAGTTCATGTATGCAAACAGTATCCTAGGCAAAGTGAGAGAAACCCAATATGTAGAACTTTTTGTCCGTAAATATATTAGGATCCTGTTTTATAATTTTCCAAGCAATTTAATTTTGATTTTGACCTCACCACAAACCTAAGGCATAATCAGAATAAGTAGCCCCATCCTATTTTACAGATAACAAAACCAGAACTCAAAAGGTTAGTGATTTTCTTAAGGTCAAACTGCAAGAAAATGGCCAAGCAAGACTTCCTGGGAAGATGCCTTTTCGTTACTTTGCATTGCCTTTCATAAACCTCCTTTCAGTCCCAGTCATTAAAAACTTGAAAAATCTAGTTCACCTGGAACAAACGTTAATTTCACTTGTAGGTGAATATCCCAAAACACATTTTATAAGAAAACTTAAAAAGTACTCAACCCTAAGATTTTAATTATAGGTCTATGTACTCACAATTATCTTCTAAATTAAAGAGAGCCTTTTAGAGCTGCAGCATTATAGACAATGTCTATAAAACAGTGAGTCCCTTGCTTTGCATTCATTACAGGCTCACCCTGTGGTGAATATCGTGTGGGTCATTAAAAACAGTAGTAGTAGTAGTAGTAATAGTAAAAGTAGTAGTGATAATGATGATGATTATAACTAATATTTATTTAATGCTTTGAATATGCCAGGCACCACTGTAAGTGTTTTCTCTGGATTTTCTAAGTTAATCCTCATGATAATCTTTCAAGGTAAATATTATTCATACACCCATTTAACGAAGGAGGAAACCGAGGCACAGAGAGGATAATTAACTTGCCCATTTGTCACATATCTAGTAAGTGATCAAGTCAGGATTCGAACCCAACAGGCTTATTCTGTTGCCCAGACTTTAAACTACTTCTCTTCCTTCCTTGCTTTCTTCCATGTAGAGTCAATATCCCTAAAAAGAGTTCTTACGAATAAAAAAATGAGAGAAGGCAAACATTAAAATTGAAAAATTTTAATACTCAAAATTCTTGAAATTAATTCAAGTTGTCCCATAGTCCACAATCATTTCTCTGCCTAAAATACTGTGAATAAATACTAAGCACAGATTGCAGCAGCATCATATTAGGTTAGAGTATGAAATATTTCTTTCCTGGTTGGGGACACGATCTTTCGGGGATTTAGCTTTTATATTCCTCATAGAAAACACACACACACACACACACACACACACACACACATGCCCACAAAGTCATCTTTTTTTTATAGGCCAGTGCTCACAGTATTTTAAATTTCTTCACACACTGTGATCACCACACAAACAATTCCCTGTAGTGTATACCATTGTAAATGGAATTCAGAAATAAAAAAAAGAGTGTGTGTGACTTCTGTTGTGTTTTTGAATTTACACTCCTTCTGTGGTCTGGAGTTATCCCAGTAGTAAATTTCACAGTAGTAGGCAAAGCTGGTCAAGGTCATTGTTCCTGGTGTGAATGACACTTGGTTAAAGCCCAAGGTGGTCAACACATTACCTTAGTTGGAAGGGAAACCAGTCTGTTCTGGTAAATGCATTTAAGAAGAGAGAAAAAAAGAGGCTACGGTTGAGAATCTTTGAGTTTAGGTAAGGGCCTTAGCCCTGTCAATGTTGGTCAAGGTCAGTGGGATTTTTTCTTTTTAATCCTATATCCTCACAAAACCTGGGCAGTATTCAGTGAGGGTTAGCACTCAGTCAAGATTTCCTTAGCTATAAAAATCTAAATTTCAGTGTGAATACAAATTTGAAAAAAAAGATACGGCTTGTGCATTTTTGCCTTTCAAGCATTAAAAATATATCAAAAAAGCTCTGGTTTGAAGTCAAGCCTCACTCTTTTACTACCTTTTTACTATGAAGTCTCTACTTTAACTTTAGCTTGCTATTTCCTTCAAGATTTGGGGAGATTTTAGCATACTTTTCAATTTATACTTTCAGGCATTTTTTAAGATCTATAGATTAGAACCAAAGAGTGTATCCTCTTATATCTAGACTTTTCAAATAGCAACCCATGAATGAGGGGTGGCTTCCAAAGTTATTTGTCTTTCTTAGATAAAATAAATGATTTTAATTATATTTATTAAAATTTTAATTTATATTTTATATTCCTAAATCTATACATATATGCTCTGGTGTTGGTTCATAATAAGTATTTCTTTAACAATTGTATCCTTCCTAAAAAGGAATTACCTTGGGGGGCCAGCCTGGTGACCTAGTGGTTAAGTTCACATGCTCTGCTTCAGCAGCCCAGGGTTTGTGGGTTCGGATCCCAGGCGCAGACCTACACACCGCTCATCAAGCCAAGCCATACTGTGGTGGCATCCCACATACAAAATAGAGGAAGAGTGGCACAGATGTTAGCTCAGGGCCAATCTTCCTCACCAAAAAAAAAAAAAAAAGGAATTACCTTGGGAAAAGGTAACCAAGTTACTGGTCTCAGTTTTGTGGATTCTTATGCTACCAATTAGAGAATTAATAGATGATAAATAATAAACTCTTCTTTTGAAATGCAAATACTATCCTCTGCATAATAAGGATCAATTGGTCTTTCATATCTTAGTATACATTACTTTTAACACTGTAGATTTGGCTTCAGTGAGGCAAGGAAGGAAAGGAGAGGTAATTTTGTACCCTAGGAAATTTCTAGAAAGGGAAAGCCTTTAGGGTGTACATTTCACCTCAGAAAGGCTTCTGAATAGTGTGAGGATCTCAAAAGTAGAAAATAGGAGCTGCAGGGCTTGATAAAAGGAGTATATAAGAAAAGGCAGGCATTCCACAAGGATACATTTTAATTGCTTTGTAGCACAGCAACTATACTTTGTACCTTTAAAAATTGTCTCTCTTTTTGCTTTCATAGAAAAAGTTAGTGATGTTGGCTTTAGCTGCTTGGTACTAGTTTGGTTATCTGAGTCTGTTTGCTATATGCAATAAATGCAATTGTTTCATTTGATTGTAGAATAGGATGTTCTAGTTAACTGGGAAATGCCAGATTATATACAGATTATACATTTTCAGGGAACAGGAGTCCACCCAAACATACTGAAACTATGCTAAAAGTACTAGTGTTTGATTTTTATTATACAAACATCATTCTAACATAAAAGAACAAATATTAAAACAAAAATGATTACTCTTTTCAGAAACATCAGTTATTTTCAATTTCCACTGTTCCCCTTCTAGTTCATGACTATGTATTCTTACAGATTTAAGAAATACAGTGTAGACAGGAGTTGTGTTCTGTTTTTTTACTTATGAGTTCCATGCACATTTACTGCATATTAGACCATTGGGTTGATGTATTATGTTATTTTACTGTCCTCTCGTTAAACATTGAAATTGTTTCTCACTTTTTACTAGTTAATGAAGATCTTTATTCCTATAATGTATTTCTCTTCTTTAAAATATTTTATTAGATAGAACAAAATACCAAAATCGAGATTACAGGGTCAATGGGAGTAAGCATTTGTATGTCACTTGCTACCTATTTCCAAACTGTCCCAATAGATAACTCTTCCCAGCAATAGTACATGAATGTGCTAATTTTACCATAGTCTTTCTAGCTTTGGATTTTACTTTTTGTTAATTTAATTGGTGTCAAATTGTACCATCTTGACTTAATACTCTATTTTTTTATTTTGGAAAGTTAACTTGTTTCTTCTTTTCTAAAAACTTTTTATTCTTTCTCTGGTTTGAATTGCCTGATCCTATTCCTTTGTCCATTTATCAATGGCTTAACCCACCATGTTGGACTTGATATAATTATCTTAGCAATTTAATGTTATCTTAATGCTTAGAGGCCTCCTCCATGAACTTGCAGCAACGCTTAATAAAAATTTTGGGTTAATATACTTCCAGGTAGTTTATAACCTATTATTGGTTTATTTCTTTATTTGATATATGATATTTCAAGTGATGAAATACAGTTTGATATAATACTCAGTTGCCAAAGACAAACAAAGAAGAAAACATAGGTCATTTGGTTTAGCAAGATTCTTATAGTTGAAATTTTATTCTAATTTTAAAGTAGGATTTTTTGAAGTATTATGAATAAACTGATCCTTCAAAAAATTTGTAACTGGAATAACAGCACTGTTCTTTTGATGTTCAATACTTTCTGTATGCAGCTTTAGTTAAATGCCAGTAGATGGCACTAATTACATAAACAATTCGACAAGTTAATGAAGAAGGAAAGAAATACATGAAATATTTTGTTCTTTTCAAATTTTGGTATTTGCCACATACTCAACAATTATATGGGAGCTTATTTTTATAGTTCTCTCCCATGATAAAAACAATTAAGTCCAGGGGCCGGTCCAGTGGCATGGCGGTTAAGTTTGCGCATTCCGCTTCGGTGGCCCAGGGTTCACTGGTTTGGATCCTGGGCGTGGACTGACGCACCACTTGTCAAGCCATGCTGAGGCGGCGTCCCACACAGAGCAACTAGAAGGATGCACAACTATGATATACAACTATGTACTGGGGCCTTGGGGAGAAAAAAACAAAAAAAAAAACACTTTAAGTCCAGTTTATTTCCAATTAATTGCCACCAAATTGAAATATCTGATACCGGTTATTGCTCAAGATGCTGCATTTTAAGAAACTCCAGCTAAAGATTTCGGAGAAAACTGACATTCATTTTCTTTCCCATATGCATCTATAGCAGTTGGCCAAAGATCTGCGCCAGTGGCAGATAAATGTAGATGTGGCAAATGACTTGGCACTGAAACTTCTCCGGGATTATTCTGCAGATGATACCAGAAAAGTACACATGATAACAGAGAACATCAATGCCTCTTGGGCAAGCATTCACAAAAGGTATGAACTACATTATTTCTAAAACTCTTGTTGGCTATAATGATGGGGTGGTGACACTGGGTGGACGATGCACATTTGTTTTCCCAATCCTGCTAAACCGGGGCTTGGGAGGATCCAAGATGGCAAATGCCAACTAAATGCACAGACTTGCCTAAGTCATCTTATTTTAAAGATAAGGATCCCAAAGACTGGTGAAATTAAATGATTTGCCCACAGTCACAAAGGTAGTGACATAACTAAGAGATTAGACAAAAACAAAATACTGATTTGTAGCTAGATAAGCCATTTATCAGTCTGCTTTGAGATCTCTATCCGAAAAAGTATTGTTCTATTCCATCATGACACATGCTGCCTCATCCTTAATCTGACAAGGAAGTCATTAGGGGCTTCATGATGGAGTTATACCTGTCCATGGTGCCATCATTGTCTCTCAGTTTACACACCCAATGGGAAAATCCGTGTAGTGTAACGTGACTCAACTTCATGTCCCATTATATATCTATGGAAATTAACAGCTCTTAGAGATACCACCTAATCAAACTGGGTCCTGTCTCCTTACTGTCCACTATCTTAACCCCTGTGTTTTTCTTTCATTAGCATTTATCCTAATTATAAATAAAAACATGAATTATGTAACCTATTGTTTAATGTTTGTCCTTCACATTAGTCTAAACTCTCTGAGGACAGAAACTATCTTTTTTATTTGACACATCCAGAGGTCCTGAACCAGGTGCTATAATAAGGAGCTGGTAAATATTTGTTGAATGATGACTCTCTTTGCATAATGTAGAGTTACCTTGTTCTTGCTATGGTAAATTAAGGATTATTGGGTACTCATTTTTAGTTCTGTCAGAAAATAGGGGCAAAAATAGTACCTGTACAATGATGAAGAAGACCACAGTGAAAGGTAAATGAGTTCCAGAAGATGACACGAATTACTGCAGAAGTCAGGTGACCTTTATTAAGAAAAGGCCACCATCAAGGAAAAAAAAAAACAGATTTTCAATTAAGAGCAGAAACTCTTAGGAGTAATGAGCTATTGATACGTGAAAATTGAGAAACCAAGGAAATCTTGAAATTGAGTTAGAGATTGAGTGAAAACTCCTGTGAAACTAGATTTAGGCTGGTGAGCCTGGGGGAATAGAGCAGCTCTACTCCTGATTTGCAGACAGTGGGTGTTCAGATGACCACGGAAAAGATTCACCCTGAAGTTGGGAACTTATAACAGGGGGCCCTATCAAAAGAACCCTGGTGGAGAGAGAACGAGCTTGAATTGCAGACCGATCATTGAAAAAATTCTCAAAGTTACTGCCTCCTCTCACTGGCAAGGTTTGGACTATCTGCTCCAAATACACATCTGCTATCTGTTCAGTTAAACAAGGGAAGATTAGGCCCCGGAAGATTTATTCATATGCAGTTGATTGGTAGCAGAGTGTCAACAGTTACATCTCAATGGGAAATACCTACTTCTCAATGAGAAGCCTCTTTCAGAAAGAAGATTAAGATCAGAAATTAATTTGGTGAGTTCAGGGAATGTAAGGTAAGAAGGAGCCAAAAAGAAAGCTTGTTCATGGTACAAATCTACAGCTTCAAGGGAGGTCTATCCCATCTAGGCCATTCTTTCTGGCAGTCCCCCCTCCACATTCTCGTGCTCCTTGAATCTCCAAGCAGCTCTCTCCATTCTTTTGATCACTTTCTTAATGCCTCTGGATTCTTCAGAGGCGGGGCTTCTAGTTTATATTTTTTGACTTGGTCCCTAAAAAGCTACCACCTAGGGAAGGTATATAGTTATTTCTCTAATGGATAAAGTAAAATAGAGTGTTAGAGTGAAATTACATTTTTTTGCTGGCCCATATAGAATCTGCAATTCATCAGGCTAATTTTGACTCATGCCTCTAAAGTTCTTCCCTGTTCCTTTCTCACAAGTACTCTGTGAGAATTCATCCACTGGTGTAGTTTCAGTCTGCTGATGACTATCCATTTATACCATATGCAGCTGAGAATGATCTTTTGAGTTTCAGACCTGCATATCCTACTGATTTCTTTCCATTTTAATGTCCCTCAGGAACTTCAAACTGAATAGGCCCAAAGCTGAACTCATCTTTGCTCTCTTTTAACCTCTTGCTCCAAATACAGTCTACTTGTCTTCCTATGATCCCTCGCCAGTGAACATTACCACAACACATTCAGTTGTCCAAATCAGAAACTCGTCCTTCTACAGCCACGATAGCTAAGCTATCACAGAGCTATTTACTGCCTAAATAGCTTTCAAATCCAGTCACTTCTCTTCATCCCTACCCCTTGACTATCATGTCTTGCCTGAATGACTACATCATTCGCCTAATTGGCTTCTCCCTTCCAGTCTTCCTCCTTCCCTTCCATTCTCTACATAGAATGCAGGGTGATCTTTCTAAATACAGTATATTTACGTGGCTCACCCTCTTTCCACGTTTAAAACCTTTAGTGAGTTATCCATTATTTGAAGACAGTCCACACTCTTTTAAATGACTTCAAGGTCTTGTGTGATTTGGCCTTTCCTTATAACTCCTGCCTAATTTTCTGCTCTCCTTCAATCCCCCCACCAACCCCCTACACACAATTAAGTAACACTGAACTATTTTCATTTCCTTATAGCTATGTTCTGTCTTCTCTATTACCTGCTGACCTGAGATGTATATATAAAATTCCTTCCTCTTTGCCTGGTTAAGTTCTATTTATCATCCAGGTCTCAGTGTAAATGCCAATTCCTCTAGGAAGCCTTCTCTGACTACCAACACCAAAGCCCACCCTCTTTTGGCCCCCTATTATAGTGCTTATCTCACTACACTGTACTTAAGTGTTTGCTGGTCTTTGCCTCTTATGAGAATGTTGGCTCCGTGAGAGTATGCACATTGGCTACTTGTCCACCGTATTACCTAGCACTTAGCTTGGCACATAGGAATTACCCTCAAAACATTTTTTATTAAATAGGTAAATGAACCAACAAAAAATAACTAGCTACAAGTGTTCTGATGTGCTAATAACTCAACACAGAGGAAAAATGTATTCGTTAGGATTGCTTTCAGTTTTAAGTAATAGAAAACCCAAGTTCAGTAGCTTACCTAATAAAAGTCTATTTGTCTTACTTAATGAGAAGTTCAGAGGTAGGCAGATGCTGATGTTGACTCAGTGACTCAGCAATGTCAGCCCTGAAGTCTCCAGTTCTTCTTGGCGCTTCCCTCAGAACATGTGCATTCCAACGGGAAAAAAGAAGAAGGGGAAGGGGCAGTGCTTGTATCAAGAAAGCGATGACTTTCCCAGGAACTTTAGGGCCAGAACTATGTCATAAAACCACCTCTAGTGCCTAGGGATTGGGGTTGAGCCAGCCAGTGGAGAACGTCTGCCATAAAGGTCATGGAAAGAATAAACTGATAAACAGGCATGCTACAGCTGGACAGCATAAAGTTCCCTGGAGAGATAACCAGTCACATCTTTGAGTGAACACAGTATATTCATGTAGCTCATATATTCATGTATAGTGTGTATTCATACAGTATATTCAAGTAGGATTGTAATAACAATGGGCCATTTGGGTTTGATGGTTGTTCTGGTCAGTGTGAGAGGTCATGAGGAGAGCTGGATTCTCTACTGGCTAATGATACCTTTACATTAGAAGTTCACATTCCATGTATGCTATGTGTGTCATCTGCACAGATTAAACCATATTCTACTTGGCTACAGTTTCTCTTATTTTACATTCTTATAGATCTTATGCTAGATAGATAAAGAACAAGAAAACTCGTTAGGTGATCTTTTACATTTTGACCTTGTTATCCAATATCTTACGGAGCTAAATCCAGAAGTGAAGTAACATCATCATCATCCTCTAGATTTGTGCTGTCCAGTAGGGGAGCCACTAGCCACAGGTGGCTATTTAAATGTAAATTAATTATATAAATAAAATATAAAATTCATGTCCTCTATCTCATCAGCCACCTTTCAAGTGCTCAAGAGCCACGTGTAACTGGTGGCTTCCCTATTGGACAGTGTAAAGTAGAACATTTCCATCATCACAGAAAATTTATTGACAGTCCTGTTCTAGATCATCTTTGTCTTCATTCACCTAAGCAGTGTAGGGTACATTTATAACAATCACATACTGTATTATGTCAAAAAGAGTTTTTGCCAAATTTTATAAATAAAAGGTGTTTCCTTTACAAAATAGTTCACGTTATTCTATTTCCTTGTTTCTACCTTATTCCTTTTACTTATCCATTTTCTAGAGTTGGTGTTCAAAGTCTCAAAAACTACAACTATCACAGCACATAAACACTTTTACTTTTGTTGTTAATTCTGTACACATAATTTTTAAAGGAGAGATTATTAATATTGATATTTGGGTTATGGAGAAAAAGTTCCTCATATCTTTGAAAAATGTCTGTAACTAAGACTTTTTAGATAGAAGGCACTCTGTTGAAAGCATTTGGACTACATCATTTCTCACAGTTCAGATTTCACTACTGAACACTAATGTATTGCCTGCACTGAAACTTTCAATCATATGGATAAATATATGCAAAAATGTTATACATTTGGAAGCCTATTTTAAGCAACAAAATCTTCAATTCAGTTTGAAATTGTCGAGTGTTAAATAAGATATAAAAAATATAACTTGGAAAAACTTTACTTTGATATTATACATTGGCGGGCTGTAGTTCCAAGACGCAATCAAAAACAAAAGTCTACTAATTTTATTTTGTATTTTAGTGTTCAGTTTTGTTAATAGGTCAGGGGAATCTTCAAATTCTACACTGGCTTTGATAGGACCTTTATTTACCATTTTATATAGATAAATATAAATAGCCGTATGTGCCTAAAAGGAATTAATCTGCTATTCTTGAATAAGAGAAAAGGCTCCTTTCCTCTGAATTTTGTAGTTTAACAATTCAAATCAGAACATAGACCATCGCTGTGACCTATGTAGGAAAATATTTTGTTTTCCTGATCCTATTCCTTACAAAGTCTGTGTTAACATATAAAACCAGAAATATGGGCCTCTGCAAGTTCATTTCGTTCTCTTCAATCTCTGTGAATAGATATGAATTGGTGAATAAGAGAATATTAGATATGATATTACAAATTATTGTGAGAAGCCTCTAAGGATTAGATTTCAAGGACTGCCATCTGGCTGATGACTTTATGATGACACTGTCATGAGATTTCATTTCCTTATTTCTATTCCAGGATCACTCTTTAAACAAGACATGAGCATTAACTCTGAATTGTCTGTCTGTAGCTATATGAGGGCTTCTACAACTACTATTAAGCAAGGAGCAAACTCCTCAAGTAGAGAGGCTGGTCCTAGTATCAGAGGGTTCAACATGCCTGGAAGTTTCTCACAAAAGCTCCCAGATACCTGAAAAATCATAGAGACGTTCTAAGAAAGATTTAGCATGTATGTGTGGACATGCACATATGTGTATAGGCATATGAATGTACCTACCTGCAAATACACTATTCCTTAAAATAATATTTCTGTATTCTCCTGTCTTCTCTAATAATACATTTCTAATTTCAATAATCACAATTAATAGCTGATAAACTGAAAAATTATCACCTGTGTTCTCCATCTTTGGCAACCATGAAGCACTTGTCACTCCCTGCATCTCTATTCCCAGGTCCTTTCTCGTTTTCACTTTAAAGAAACAAGAAAAGGAAGAAAAACTATTGAGCTCTATTACGTGTGCAGCAAAGAGCTACTCTAGCTGGACACTGGATCTCTTTCACCTTCTCCAGCATATTCTTTTAGTAATCGTTCTACTTTCTTTCTCTGGGATCTTCGATTTCTTCTTTCTTCCTGTTTCTCCCCTTCAGCCAACCATCATACTAGAGTGTCCCTCATCCTAAAAGAACTTTTTGAGGATACTGTCTTTTCTACCAGCTATGCTTGTTTCCCCTTACCATCAATCAAATGTTTTGAAGCAGTGATTGACATTACTGTCTCCTATTCTTCAGCTCCTGGTTATGCTTTGACCCACTCCAATCTGGCTTCCCCAGCACCACCATTTACTGAAAACAAGGGCTCATTAAGTTGCCAATGACTGTTATAATAGCGAATTGCCCTATGTTTATTTATCCATCTACTTGACTTCATTTTAAAGTTGGTCCTGTTGATCAACTCTCCTAGTTGAAGCTTTCCCTTCCTTGATTTCCAGAATGGTATTATCATGCAGTTGTCCTATTTTCTAGTCATATAATAAGTGTGAAGTGCTTGGCACAAGGCCTGGCACATAGCAAGAGCAAAGTAAATGTCATCTGTCATAAACATCATTAAGAATTCATTCACTCGCTCAATGAATATTTTGGTGCTAGGTGTGTGCTAGGTAGGCTTACTTGTTGGTACCAGGTATATAACAGTGAAAATCCCTACCCTCATGAAGCTTATGTTCTGGGAAGGGGAAGGTGGGAAACAGACATTAACAAACAAAAAAGTTAAATATGTTGTATATAAGATTGTGATAAGTGCAATGTGGAAACATAAAGAGGGAAAGGAGTTGAGAAGGTATGTGTGTGTGGTGGAAGAGAAGTGCTATTATTTAAATATGGTGGTTAAGAAAGATCTCACTGAAGGGGTGACATTTAAGCAAAAGCTAAATGACCTGAGGATGTGAGCCATGTGGATAATTGGAAGAAAAACAGTTCGGGGGGGTCCTAATAAGTAGAAATGCCCTGAGGCAGGAGTATGCTTGGCATGTCAGAGGAAACTTAAGGGAACCAGTGTGACAGGAAAGGGTCAAGTAAGCAGAAGTGTAGTAGACAAGGGGTTCAGAGAGCTAAGAGGAATCTGATTACATTGGGCCTTACAGGCCCCTCTAAGGACTTTGACTTTCACTCGAAATGAGATTGAAGTCATTGGAGGCTTTTGAGCAGAGGAATAGCATGTTTTGACTTCTCTGGCCCCTCTATTATAATAGACCAAAGGGAAGTAGTGAAACCATTAGGACACTGTTGTCATAACTCAGTTGAGAGATAACTGTTTTGGACCAGACTAGGAGAGGTGAATGTGATAAGAAGTGGTTGGATTCTACTATGTCTTGAGGATAGAGCCCAAAAGATTTTATAATAGATTAGATTTAGGTGTGAAAGAAAGAGAGAGGTCAAGGAAGTCTACAGAGTTTTTAGCCTGAGCAAATGGAAGATGGGGTACTCATTTACTGAGATGGAGAAGGCTCCAAAAGCAACATATTTTAGGAAGAAGATGTGAACACGTTGCTTTTGAAATGCCTATTATGCATCCAGGTGGAGATGTGGAGTAGACAGCTGGATATAAAATCTTAAATTCTGGGGAATAGTAGTGACTTGAGATACAAATTTGGGAGTTGTATCAATAATCAATATAGGCTCTCTTTGCTCTATACAACCCTTAAATGTTGATGTTCCATTCTTAATTATCTCTCTTCTTTCTCTATACACATTTTGAGTACCTTTGTCTGTTGGCTTCAACCACCATTAAGACTCCTCAGTTTTTATTTCCATCTTACATCTTTCCCCTAATCTCCAGAACTGTACTCAGAGCCACCTACCATACATCTGCACCTGCACATGCTACAGGCTCTAAAAGGTCTCAAGTAGAATGCATTATCTGTCCCTAAAACAATGCTAGATTTCCTGCATTTTCAGTGTAGTTTAATTGCTTAATTGTCTCTAAAACTGGAAACCTAAGAATTGCTTTCTACCTTTCCCTTCTTCTGTCTTCTCTACTCTACTGACACGTGTATTAAATTGGCTTCTAAACTGTGAATTCTACTTCAAAAATTGCTCGAGAAACTATTCCCTTTTCCTCATCCCTATTGTCACCTCATCCTAAAACTTCTCCAACTGGGAGATTGTGACTGCCTCTTCTCTGTGCTCCCAGCCATGGAGTCTCTATGCTCACTTGCCCTTCACACGGACCCCAGAGTTATTTTCCCTCAAACTAATATTCTGGTTTCCCTTTGCTCCTAGCACTCTTTTTTTTCCCCCTGAGACCTGATGGATGATATTTACCCATGTGATGTACTCCCAAAAGCCTACACAAGTTTTTCTGTGAATAAAAATAAACAAATAAATAAACAAACTTGATGTTGTTTTCACAGAAGAAAAGCAAATAGTACCACAAATTTTTGCTTGTCAGTTTATTTAGCAAAGGGACAGGCATGTGAACTTCATAAAAGAGTCTTATGCTCTATCCACAAATGCTGTTCTTTCTCAAAACATTTGTGGAATTCCTTTCCTAGAACTACCTGGAAACTATTTTATGATTATCAGAAGGCTGTTATATTATTGTATAGCCACACCTTATGTTTGCTCTATAATTGTACTCAATAATTGTGCATTGAATGAAACAATCAGATGTTGGGCACTAAATTGCTTTGGATTATTTGCAAAAATTTAAAGGGTGGAGATTGCTGCTGCCCTTGAAGCTATGTAAAGAATGTGATATGATACTAACAGGACGTTTGTTTAGAATACAACCTCTTCTTAACTTGGGGACTGCTTATGATATATTTGTAGCATGTTAACAGTCATAAATATTAAAGCTACAAATGACCCTAAAGCCACCAGCTCGAACTTCTCAATTTAGAGTAGCTTATTTTTAAACCTTTCATGCAAAATATACCTTCTAGTCCATCTTAAGGACTAAAAAAAAATGATTTGGTACATTAAAAAATCCAATCAGTTAGCGACTCCTTTAAGTATACTTCTTTTGGCAGTATGAGGAAGTTTCTTTCGGCCCTTCAAGAGAGAGTTGTATATATAGTTTTAAGGCACTCCTGTTTTTATGCTGCTGAGACCCAATCTTCCCAGTTGATTATGAAGCATAAGAAATCTTGCCATCTTACAATAGGATAATATAATGCCTGTAACACGAAACCTTGGGGCTCTGGACCAGGGAGTGTCATTATCCATAGGGATCTAAAAGGTTCATAGTAGTAACTGCCTGCTTCACTTTATGTCACTTCCTTTAAAGTAATTAGAATTTTTCTAGCTTGCAGGGATTACATGCAAAGGGAGACATTTGGAACCATACCATTGGTGATTTACTGGTATGGGAAATTACCTGGTGATGTAGCCAAGTAGCCATTTTCATTCTAACCCAGTCCTATAGTCCTAAACCAGGCCCCACCAGCACACCAAAATACATGCTTAGAAATGCCCCTTCCTGTAATTTATCCGTGAACAGACTCCAAAGTTTTAAAAAACTTATAATTGTTTCCTAAATGAAAATTATGGGACACCAACAGACCTTTTTCTTCATTCATAAATTTAATATTATGGTGTCTAAAATTAAGTGGGAGAAGTTTCCCTTACTCGGTTTAATTGAACCATTAATGTTAGCAACAGCATCCCTTATATTACTTTTCAATTATATTTTTCGTTTTCTTTGCATCACTATCACTCTCAGAAAAAGTCTTTAAAATATTCAATCAGGGGCTGGCCCAGCGGCGTAGTGGTTCAGTTTGCATGCTCCACTTCAGCGACCCGGGGTTTGCAGGTTCAGATCCCAGGCGCAGACCTAAGGACCGCTTATCAAGCCGTGCTGTGGCAGGCGTCCCACATATGAAATAGAGGGAGATGAGCACAGCTGTTAGCTCGGGGCCAATCTTCATCAGCAAAAAGAGGAGGATTGGCAGCAGATGTTAGCTCAGGGCTAGTCTTCCTCATCAAAAAAAAAAAAATTCAATCAAATATATAAATTAGCAGGAGTCTATTTTTAGAAAGTTGAGTTATTTTGATAAATGGATATAATCATCATTTAACTCGTAATTATATCTCTCCAATTCTAACGGTCATCTAGTTTGGGCATCTTCGGCTTTATTCAATTTATAATAGGGATTTATTTTCTTTCTATAAACCATTAACTCAAATGCATTCTTGATATACAGAATTAAGCAGGACATAAAAGTATTAGTGAGTTCTGTGAAATTGCATCTTTTCAATTTCCCCCCAAAAAAGGGGAGAGTCATTTAAGTAGTTCTAGGTGGTGGTTAACACAGCTCTTTTTGCAGCCCCCTTTCACCAGTTGGGAAACCTGATACCACTCCTGGCTAATTGAAGCAAAGAGCCTGGCTCAGGTCCTTTATCTGACATGGCGCATTTTCAGATTCTTGAGCCCAGCAGAATCTGAACTCCTGGCAGCCACTTCGCATCCCAGAGCCCAGTAGCCCCCTGTGTTCAACCCTCCACACTATTTTGTGTTTCTGTGCCATTTCTGACCCACAGAGCTGTTTCTTTTGTTTCTGAACCCAGATTATGCCTTTTTGATTTTCTATTTTTATATTTTACCTACCATTGTTCTGTGTTTGGAAGTTTCCTCCGTATTTTGAAATAATTGTTCCCTAATATAAAGCGATATTTACTGAGTGTAGAAAATTTTTTAAATTTAAAAATAATCACCCTTACCATTTTTTCACATTTCCTTTCATGTTTTTGTAAATATATATTGCCTATATTTATTTTACTTACTCCCAACTTATTAACAATTGAAAGCATTTTCAGACACTTTTTTCCCTTTTAACAATCACTACTACCTTTTTATTAGGGAGATAATGTCAAGAAAAAAATACGTAGGGAAATACTTCCTTGAGGTACATGGTGACTTACTAAATAGCTAGGAACAAAAGCAATACCCTCACGTCTCCAGCCAATGTCTTTTGCTCTGGCCATTCTACCTAGCATCAGTATCCACCCAAAGAGATGAAAACTATTTAAATTAGCCAGGAAATCAATTCCCCATTCAAAGCAATGGTTGTGTGTCTTAAATATCTTCTAATATTCAGCTTTGTAGCTAGTTTCGTCAAATCCCTAATATCATAGTCATTACATCACTCTGTGCCCAGTCAGTATCCTCATGCCACAGAGCATTTAAAGCAAGTCAGACAGACCTAATCCAAGCACTTTTGGGGATTATGACCTACATTGCATAGACTTATGGCTACTCATACAATGCCTGAGGAGTTGTGTTTTTCTTCTGTATTGCAGGTATTTTAGATCTACCTAGTGAAATTGAGTTAGCTATTAAACATCAACTTTATCACATCCTCTTTTAAAAATATTTAAATTAAACAAACCCTCCCTAAAAATGACCAAACACAAATTTCATCCTGAGACAAATTAGGTTAATAACAGTCATGAATTCACAATGATTATTTATGATTTTTATGGGTTTTTTGGTAGTGAAATGTGATTTATTAATACATGTAAGTAGTACCTAAGTAGCCTATTAACGTAGAAATGCTAAAATAGCAATATTCTTTTTAGTTGTGAGTCTAGCTATTGACTTCTACTTAGACAGAACTGATGTTCCAAACCAAAATCTATGACTTTGAGGCCTGTGTTCCCTTCATTGATTTTTAATGGATACATATCAACTTGGAAGGAGGTTCTGGCAGCTTTTCACAGTAATCTAATCTCAGCTCTGTCCTCTCCAATATTTTCATCAGTGATTTGGATGGAGACGGAGATAGCATTCTTATCAAATTTGCCAATGACACAAAGCAGGGAGAAATAGCAAATACAGTAGACAAGACTGTCAGGAGCCAAAAAGATTTCAACAAATTGGGGTGGTAGGCTGAATATTGAAAGATGAAATGTAAATAAAAGGTGCTACACTTGGTTTAAAAGAAAAGTAAAATAAAAACAAAATCCAACTGACTTAGACTGGGCTCCTTGGAAACAGGGAGAAGAAAACTCCCTAAGATGGAGAATTGTGCGCAGTAGGTTTGTTGAAGCGTGTTTCCATGAGATACATACATGAGGATGTCAGAGAGGTAGGATTGGGCAGAGCAAGAAGCTAACATGTGATGAATCTGAGGCCTGAGCAGATTCTAAGGGGAGCTATGGAACTTGCAGGACCCTTCAGAGACGTCCTGAATTGAGGCAAGGGGACTAGGCCTTTGTACTCCAGTATCAGCCAGTTAGTGGTTCTGGGTCACCCTGTAGGAGAGAGCAACGTTGGCTAAAACAATTACCTACAGCTGAGGACAATTTCCAGAGAGAGAGGCAGCCTGTGAGCTGTTGGCAGCCAATATTCCCACCAGCTAGGGGGTCTTGGCAGGCCATCAATGTATATACGACCCCACTGTTACTCAAAGTGTGGTCCTTGGACTAGTAGCATTGGCATCACTTATGAGTTTGCTAGATATTCAAATGTGTGGGTCCTACCCCCAACCTACTAAATCAGAATCTCTGGGGATGGGGCTCAGAAAACTTTTAACAAGCTTTCTGGTCTCCAAGTTATTACCATGCATATTAAAATTTGAGAACCACTGCACCCCACCAACCAAAAACATTCAGAATGGGGAGGTAACATAGGGGTTTTAGTGACATTAATTTCACTCTTACTCTCTCCCACACACGCACCACAATAGAGCAATGGAAAAGGAAAGCTAAGGAGATATTAAGCTGGATAAATTCAAGCATGTAATCTAGTCGTAAGCACTTATATTTCAGCTTAGCAGAGAGAGAAATTTTGTGATAAAGCTGTCCAAAGACAGAACAGACTGCCATGTAAGGGTGTAGAAGTACTCAAGAATACATTGGGTAATGCTTCGGTATAATAATTTCAAGCACCAGGTGGACACATGACTTTAGCATCCTGATCCCCCTCATATACTTTTCTTCTAGAATAGTTTTTTTTTTTTTCCAAATGAGGTACTGCCAGAATTAGTTCCATTGTATCTTAATAAATGTTAACTCAAGAAAGGGTTCTATGCTCAAAAAAGTTTAGGTAATATTAGGTTAAGTCAAGGTAAACAAATTTCTTTTCTGTAGGATTAATCAATTTTTTATTATAGTGTATGCATTATGAATAAACAAAGTATGTGTGTTTGGGAATGTGTGGGAAAAGGGATAGTCTATATAGTATGCATCTCTTCTATGACTCTGACCATGGAACCAAATTCTCAAGAAGAATCTTACAGGACACTTAGCATCTGGTTCAGTACTCAGTACTCAGTAAGCATTTGTAAGATAGATAGCATAGAATCTAGCCCAGACCACTGCATGGAGATCATTTCACTGGGAGATGCCTTAATAGTATTCTCAAGTGTCATTAGCTCAACTTTTCACTTGGGCATAAGTCTATAAATTTGCCATACAAATCAAGGGAACCTGTGTTATTCTACCTTTGACTCTACTGAAACATCTTTTCTGTTATTCCCTTGGGACTATTACTCTCACCTCATATTCTCTTAGAAGTTTGGGGACTTTTTCTGGGAATATTCATAGACAGACAGACAAGGGAGAGTGAGAGAGAAAGAGAAAGAAGAGGAGGATAAGAAGGAGGAAGACAATGACAATGATGACAATGAAAATGACAACAGAAAGAGAGATTGATTCTCTGGCACAGCATGTTTGACTCGTACTGAATCTTTGTTTTTCTGAGACTTTCCACAACGAGAATGGAGGGGAAATCATTTGGAAATCACAGAAGTAATCTAGGATACCTTTAGTAAAAGAAGCCTTTATTTTAGCAAATAGCAATAAACTATAGAGTCTATTATAATTGCTGGGATCTGCTAATAAATTTTTTCCCTGAAACAAATTCCAGTAACCCTCCTTGATACTCTATCCTCATCAACATTTTAATAACATGGCACTAACTCTCATAGTTTTTTTTCCCCCACACACAAAACATATAATCCACAACCTACTAATGATTACATTTAGCCTAATTGTTAGGTTGCTGCTGCTGACAGAAAAAATTATCCTGGCAGGTAGACAATTCTAGAAGCCCAGCCAAGTGCTTGGTGTGTGTGAATCAGCCTCCATGTACTTCTCATGTAGAGTGGCCAACTGGTAACCCATCTCACTTGGCAACCATGCCTGATGGGTAGACCCAGTCTGAGAAGAGGCTAGCGCTCTGCAATACAGTAGTCTGGAGGACCAGAGTTGAAGCTCAAAATTCTAGCAGGATTTTGCAGATTCCTTGGCAAGCTAGTGGCTTGGGACTCTTTCTTGACTACAAGCCCTTAATTGATAGGGTAGGGCAGCTTGCTCAGGCTGAGTTCTGCTCTCTCTCGTCAAATATCAAGAAGGTGGACAGACGTCTTTACAATTTGCTAGCCTACATTCCAAATGAATATAACATTTTACACGTCTGAGTTAACCTTTTCTGAATCTGTGTTGCCAGTATCAATATCAAAATATGTATGACTCAGATAAGGATATTGAGGCACACAGAGAGTCTGTGACTTTCCCAAGCTCAGAATTCCAGCTTTGCGGCAATTCTGACACAGAATCCTGTATTTGAAGAAGAAGTAGCAAGTCTTCTTTTTCTTTTTCTTTTCCTTAGGTTTACATTGCAGTGTCATTTATCTGATGTTGGGTTCTCTAATTCTTTGAAAATTTTCTCATGTAGGGTGATTTGTTAATTTTTAATATTTTAAATAGTTCTATGAACTCTTTTCTACCTTTGCCAGCATCATTAACATGGCTGCCTCCAAGAGGGCATCTAAGCAAGTATTTGCCATTCTTCCTCGAAAAGCAAGTTTTCTCTCCAACTTCTTTATCCGTATTGCAAATTTTTGCCAAATTTTTCTTTTGAAAATGGGTTATCTGGTAGAGACTTAGATGATTCTAACTTTGAAAGAAAAAGTCAGGCTCAAACAGTGACAGTTATATGTGCATTAATGTGATTATGATGTAACAAAAGTATCTAAGGTGAAAAGACTGATATTGACATACATTTTCCATTTTCTAATTTGTTGTTTTGGTAAAAATTACGCACTCACTCTTTGACAGGTACTGCAGTAGGTATTGGGGATGGGCAACAAAATTCTCTTTGTATATATGTTTATGAATCTATGTGCTAAGAAAGTATAATAAACTTTTTTCTCTAAGAAGAGGCATAATATTCTGTTAATATCAGCTTTTGTTTCTTCCAACATATATTCGAAGAATTCTTAATAGTGTTATAATGCAATTAGAGAATCTATAGAATTCTATATTTACTCACACTGTGTTGATGACCTAAGATTTTTTAAATGTATCCTTCATAGAATTACTATTACACATTTACCTAATACTATTATTGTATTATTTGAGTATATATTCCACTAACAAAGCAAAAACACAGTTTTATTAGTTCTAACACCAAGGCTGCAGCAGTACTTTTATATTATCACATCATTTTTTCATGAAGTTTAAAATAGTTACAACTATGTCACATGTTGCAAGTTTTAAGAGGTACTTCAAAAATATATGCTCCAGGAAAGACATGATCAGGTGGGGAAAATTATGATGTTCGTGTTTTCAAATGAGAAATCAGAAATGTATGTGCCCATCAAAAACACTTGATTTTTATAGTGGATATGATGAACTACTACTTTACTTATAGAGAATGCCATTTTTTTCCCAAGAACTCAAACTGCTTAACAATAAACTAGTTATTAAACTTAGTCCCAGAATCTGGTTATATAATGGTACAAACGTTGTAAATAAGAAAGGGGAGGGGCCGCCCGGTGGCGCAGCGGTTTAGTTCGCGCTTGGCAGCCCGGGGTTCGCGAGTTCGGATCCCGGGCGCCCGCCGACGAACTGCCTGTCAGCCATGCCGTGGCGGCGTCCCATATAAAGTAGAGGAAGATGGGCACGGATGTTAGCCCAGGGCCAGTCTTCCTCAGCAAAAAGGGGAGGATTGGCAACGGATGTTAGCTCAGGGCTGGTCTTCCCCACAAAAAAAATAAATAAATAAGAAAGGGGAAAAGGAAAAAATACAGTTTATCCATAAATCATTTTTTTCTACTGACAACATTTATTGAGGAAGAAAAGTGCATGAGTGACATGCACAGTGGTCTCCAAGAGAGGTGGGGAGTAACAGCAAACTCTGACCATGTTTTCTGTCCGTACAGCAGGGAAGTGAAAGAGCTGAGCTCAACTTTAGAAAGTTGCTTGGGGAGCCAGTGATTTCCTAAGTAATCATTGTAACACTTTTGAAATTAGATTCAACAATTTGCTTTACACCAAGAAGTGAATAGGTAGTCAGATCCAACTCGGAAGCACAGTCGTTCTGAATGGCGTTCATCTTCCCTAGATGTGCCACTTCATCCTGTGTCAATTAAGCTTTCAGAGGTGATCTTCAAGGATATTTCCCCCCAAAATGTATTGCAGTTATCCTGTAAACTGGCCTCTCCTCTTGCATGGCTTTTGATGTGGTAAACTTTATTTCTTTGCACTCAAAGGACTCATGGAGCAAAATGAGGCTTGGAACAAAAATATTTAAGTCCCATTCTGTGGCTAGCAAAAGTAACTCGTAACTACACTTACGTGAACATTAATAGACAAGTGACCAAATTGTTCAGTGATCTACTTGTGTGGGTTTTTGAAGTGTTGTGCCATTATCAATGTTGTCACTAGCATGTACCTTAAAACCAACTACAGCAAATCAGTGGCTTCATCATTAAGGGTCTTATTTACATATGCTCTAAAGAGCATTGTTTTTATTTTGAGAAATCATGCCAGCACAAGAAGGAGCCAGATGCTTTACAACTTGGTATCCATAATTTAAAGTAAGTAGTAGTCACTCAAAGGATTTCTAATTCAGTTTCCTGATGATTCGAGTGTGCTAGAATTTGGAAAAACACTTTTAGGTGATATGAAAGAGAGTAAAATTAAATATGTGGGTTTTGTTCCTAAAACTCATTTTGTATTATTTTTCCAAATTTTAATATATATATTATATATATATTATATATTTTTTATATATTTATTTATATAGTATATATTTATATATATATATAAACTTCATGATACTCATAGCAGTGGAGTGTGTAGTTCTAAAAAATGTGAATATGTACTTTTTTCTAGATAATTGTAAAGAATGTTAGCTTACATGAGGATTTTTAAAATTTTTCTAAAGGTCTAAAACAAACTTCAAAGATTTAATTACTGTGACAGCAGAAAATGTGAACTTTGTTTTCTAAAGGGGAACAGAACCTATGGAAATGTTGCTTACAATACTCAGATCGTTGACTAATCCTAAAGGAAAAAGACATCAATTCATTTATTGAGAAGCATTAACATTATCTTTTTCTTCAGTAATGCATATCATAAAAATCTGGGACAAAATTAATTTAGATGATGTTATATATAATAGATGGATATTCTTGTGTTTTAACAGCCTTGACTTCTTTCCTACAAAATGATTAAAACTTGTATCAGGAACCAGACTTTTAAAATCCATCCTAAAACCTACATAAATATAACTGAAAACTAACTATCAGAAAAATAAATATTTCTTCCTTAGGGATATCCATTAATTAGGATAGTCATACTGTGAAGTCTTGGGAGAAATGTTCAACTTTGGATGAATAGGGATGTTTGGGAAAACTGAACTCAAAGAAACATTGCCCTTACTGTGCTTCCTCTCGTTATTTCTGTCATATCTCCTACGCTCCTGTCCCCAACTCTGCCTCTCTCTTTATTCCTTTGTATCTCCACCTCAGCCTCCATGGTGTTTCTCCATTATTTTTGGCATTTGCTTCCCATGGGCTTTTGCACTTGGTCAGGTCTTGTATACCTATTCCTGCCCATGTAATCCCCCATCCCCAGTGGCTACAAAATACCTTGTATCTCAGCCCCCTCTAGAATCTTCTTGCTTGTCCAGTTCTTCTTAGCTTTTTTTCATACTTTTCTAGACTCCTCTTTGTCTCATCCGTGTATTTTTCTCTTCCGAGTCTGTGCTGTTATCTGCTTAGAAAATGGCACATAAGGGCATTGTTCTCTGAGCAAATCTTTAGCACAGCCTTCTGGAATGCTGCCATGAAGAGGGGCTCCCTTGCTCTTGTCCATTTTTTTCATAGTGTGTGCAAACTACTTTAATCTGGATAGAAAGGTATCATAATTGAGGAAATAAAATGCACAAAAATTTTCTGGATTGTTTTCCCCCTAGAAATATAGAAGACAAATGATTTGACCCAGATATGCGACATAACACTTGTGTCACACAGACAGTGTTCTCGTGTTAGCGTCTTATTTGGAAATTCATTCCTCAGGACCCTGATATCCATTCACTTTTTGTTTTCAAATAATATGTACCCATCCATTAATTACAAATTATTTTCCATATATCTTTTATATGAAAAGACTGCCCCTTCTGAAAGCTCTCATTTGGAAAATAACTTTTAGAAATATTCATGGTATGTGTTTATTTCTCCTTTCCAGTCCTAACTCTAGCTATCCTAAGCTTTGTATATTTTTTGAAAAATAATAACAAAAAAGCTTATACTTTTTCATTCCTGTCAAAACAGGTTTACCAGAGTTAGGTGAGCTTAAAATAAAGTAGTTCTTGTATAAGTTAGAAAGTTGATTTGCTCCTTCCATCACGTTCACTGCCTTTTCACCACAGCAAAATTGTAAATGTAAACTTATTCCCTAGAAGATGAGCTGGGCTGCAATTTTCAGCTAATTGGGAGAAACAGCCCTGAGTCGAGCACTGTCAGGCTGATTTGAGTCTTAAGATATGATGATGATTATTGTGTCAAATGTAATCAAGAATGTGGGCTCTGAACTGACTAAAGGGCTGGCTGTTTTTAATTCAGGTTCATATATGAAGTAGACCTCCAGTTCACCGGTAGTCACAGCTGGCCGTGAAAGACAGCAATATTTAAAATGCAATTACATTCTCTATGGAGCTGTAAGGATCAGGGATTGGATGCATGGGGAGAAAATATCCTCATTCTCTCTTCAAAAAATTCTATTTATTTTTGGTATAATACCCTTTATCTTGAAATTTCCCTGTAACTCTATATCAGTGGTTTTCAACTTTCTCAGATCCAATGCCACCCCCTTTCTTTTCTTATAACAATTACTTTGTAACACCTTCTTTACTATCGTAAACCAAAATTTGTAGATAATATACCCTACCTATAGACACAGTTTTTTCAAATGATGCCCTGACTTTTTGTGTGTGCGTGTGTGTGTGACAAAGATTAGCCCTGAGCTAACATCTGTTGCCAATCCTCCTCTTTTTTTTTTTTTTTTTGCTGAGGAAGATTGGCCCTGGGATAACATCTGTGCCCATCTTCCTCTGTTTTATATGGGACGCTGCCACAGCATGGCTTGACAAGCGGTGCATTGGTCTGGGCCTGGGATCCGAACCTGTGAACCCCAGGCTGCTGCAGTGGAGCTTGTGAGCTTAACCACTATACCACCAGACTGGCCCCCTGACTTTAATTTTAAAGAGAAATATGAGTCATTTATAATAAAATAATATGTATTTCTGTATGCAGTTATTCAGTCAGGATCACACTAGAACACAAGTGAACTTTTTAGGTGATTATACAATGAATGCAATATCAACAAATGCACAATGACACCAGTGTGTTGTATAGGGACTCAAACACCATGAGCAGCATTGGCCATCCATAGTATAACTTTCCAAAATGCTGAACAGCTCTTGGCAAAATTCTTAACAACACAAAGTAAAATTTTCCTTGGATTTTCATGGCAGTTGCATTTCTGAAAATTTTAATGTATATTAAAACCTTGACAAAAGTATTTTATGTTTATATGTAAAATTGAGTTAAGTTCTGGGTTCGGGTATTTATAAACAGGGTTTCCCCCATATGAGTGTCCAGTGGGACCTTCAAAAGTGCTATGGGACTTGGGACAGTTCTTTGTTATGTGAGAAGTCTACCATCTCCAGTCCCCACCCCCCATGGAATGCCAGTAACACTCTTCAATCACTGTGTTAGTTCAACATTCCTCCCTCACTTTCCAGAAAGCCTCTTGTTATGTGGTCTGTAAAATTTGGTTAAATATTTTTCCAGACAAGAACTGATCTGTGGATTAATGAAATAACAGTATTCTCTGAGAACCTAACCTATTTCTTGGTGATACAGTTGCCATTTTTACAAGACTGAATGAAATGAGCAAATGTTTAAGATCTGCTGGATATCTAGCAAAGTCTTTAAAAATTCTGTGATAAGCACTGCAGTTATGATCTATTCCTACCACGTTTATTGAATGGCATGGTCTCTACAAAAGGATGATGATGACACTCCTCCCATAGCTATATTAATTGTCTTCTAACTAGATGTTGACAGATGCAGCTAAATTCTATATAAACATCACAGGAGATATTACTGTAGTTCCCCAAGACATTTAAAATGATGAATGCTGCTTAGATGGAGGCTATAAGAGAAATATGAACCCATTCCTTAAAGAGATTAGGCGGGTAATTTAGCAAAATAAACACAAACGCACACATGTATAGAGATAAATAAAACCTACATTATCAATATGTTTGAGGCTAAAATAATTTTTTACATTGAAATTTTAGACTGGTAAGTAAGCAAAATGCTGCAGTCTATTTGCATTTCATCAGGGCATTTGACAAGGTCTTTCATTATATTCTTGTGAATAAGTTGGAGAAATACTGGTTAGATGCAAGGTAAATTGCATAGTTTAGAAACCATTTCATGCTTTTACACAAAGGATGTCGGTTAATAGATCAGTGTTAAGTGGTGAAGGAAGATCTCTTATGCTATGCCACAAGGTTCTATTCTCATCCCTGACACGCTGGATGTTTTTGACAGAACATAAGTGGAGTACAAAGACGGTGCCCATTCAAATTTATGGGTGATGCAAAACAGAGAGGGTAGGAGTGTGTTGCGTGATAGAGCCAAACGGGTGCCTGAACAAGATGCCTTTTAAGGCCCATTCAGTACGCATTACCTCTGGACCAGGATCAAACTTACAGGCAATCAGAAAATTTTGTCAAAATAATGGATTAATTTTGACAGAAGTTATTGTTTGTTGTGCCCTCTGTTTTTGCAGTGCACCTAAAAAATATATTGAATTAACATTGCAGGAGTGCATTTTAAAAATACATTGTTTTCATTTAAGAGTAGCAGAAATTCAGTCAATAACAATTAAATGCAATGTGTTGCCCAGTGAAATAGTCCACCATTTCACTTTCACTGGTAGTACAACTTGATGCAAGATACAAGCTCCATAGATTTAATATCTACATTTCTACAAAGCAAAACACAATTTTGGTCACAGAATTGCTCATTCTCCTTTTTAAACATCTCAGTTATAACTGAATAATAGTCTATTGTATGATCAATTTTCTCTAACAAAGATGATGGCTACAAATTATTGTCAGGTTCAACTGAAATAATGTATGTGAAAGCAATGTATAAACTTTAGAATTCTTTGCAAATATAAATTATTATTTAATAAATTCACATCAAGAAATAATTTTGATTTGTAAGTTTTTTAAGAACAAGGGACTGTGACCTTCTCATTTTTAGAACCTGTGCCTGGTTCATAGTGGTTTTATTGATTTTAACTGAATTTATTGAGTGTATATTAAATACCAGGAACTGTCGTATGAATCCTTGTCCTCAAGGAATTTACAATAAGTTGATGATGATGATGATGATGATGAAGAAGAAGAAGAATATAGGGACTTTTTGTAAGTGGTGCATTCCTAAGTAAGAGTATTCTTGAAAGCAGGTCTAGTCCTCAGATTCGTTTCTTTAGTGTTGTAGTTTTAATTGAAAAATCCTTAATTTATGACTATTCTTCACAAATTTGAATTGATCTTATAAAAGGCCATCAATGCATTTCAAAGTATCTAGTTCTTTTAAATGCAATTTCTCCCCCTAATAATTAAATGTAAGAAAGAAAGAAACTTTAAATCTTTATTTCGATCATCAGTTTTAATTAGCTCAAGCTATTTGTAATTCTACAAATCTTATAAATCATATCTGATTTACAAGTCTTGTAAATCATATCTGAGCCATTAAAAGGGCTTCAAAATTAAAAGGGCAATTCTTTTAGAATCTACCAAGACTTAATCACTTTGAGAGATTAATTCATTTCTCAGTCAGTCTTATAAAAATGTATTTAATTTACTGTACAATTTCTAGGAAAGAAACATCTGAAGTGTTTGATTTTCTTGTTCGATATTTTTAGATGTAAAACATTTCTGAAAAGATATAGACTTCCAGATAATCTCTGTATCATTAGCAAACATTTATTGTTACCATTATGAGAATGCCACAATTATATGTACTATAATGTCCTATTATTTCATAAAAAGAAAAATGTTTTATTACTGCCTGTAATGCCCTCTTTTTGAATAAAATCCTCAAACCTACCTCAAAGTACAGTATTCATCCTAATAGTTCTCTTAGATGGCAGCTGAAGATGATAAGCAAAGGAATAATAATTTTTGTCTTCACACAAAAACACACCATATCCTAATTCATATAATCATCACAGAAAACATAGAGCTTTTGAGAAGAGTAATATATTAATATCCATTGTATTTACCTCAAAGGGAGATTGGCAAGTCTACCTTGAGAGGTAATGTCTTAGAGTGGACTAGATTTGGTGTTTCAAGTTTTGCCACTTACTTTGGAAACTCACCCAGCCTCTCTGAAAGTCAGGTGTCTCGTCTATAAAGTGCTGATGATAATAACAACCTTCCCTATTAACCTAATAAAGTTGTTTAAAGTAACAAAGGAGAAAAGATATATGTGGAAGAGCTTGAAAATTGAAGAGCATTGTCTTAGTGCAAAGTATAACAACACATGTTGAATTTAATGGACTCTCAAAAGTGTATTATTAACCACAAGAGAGTGCTGAATGAGGAAATGGGTAATAAAAGTCACAAATATTTGGAGACCATAACTTGAAGTTCATATTAGGAATTATGAAATCATTCATATTTCCAAATTCCACTGATAGACCTCTACTGTAAGTTCATATCATTTGTTATGTTTTTAGCCACTTCTTTCCTTTTAAAAGGAATCTGCCGTACGTTTGCCTTTTGATCTTAGAAAAAAGAACCAACCTGCCTTGCTGTCTTCTGAATATTATGTATCAACATCTAACAATCCACTGTTCTGTTTTTCTCTAAGTTACTGAGGATGGGAATGCATGTTTGTTTGACCACAAAGTCTTATGAGACTTTCAAGAGATGATCCTAGGCTTGTCTTTTTTTTTTTTTTTTTTTGTGAGGAAGACCAGCCCTGAGCTAACATCCGTTGCTAATCTTCCTCTTTTTGCTGAGGAAGACTGGCCCTGAGCTAACATCCGTGCTCATCTTCCTCCACTTTATATGGGACGCCGCCACGGCGTGGCTGACAAGCTGTGTGTCGGCAGGTGCCCGGGATCCAAACCAGCGAACCCCGGGCTGCCAAGCGCGAACTAAACCGCTGCGCCACCGGGCGGCCCCCTAGGCTTGTCTTTTTAATTGGTTTCTATACTAATTTTCATATATCCTTTTAGAAGAGAAGAAAGCTACTCAATCTAGCTCATCAACATTGGGGACTGTATCTTTTAAAGAGATTGGCATTACAAGTGACAAAAACCAACTTAAGGACTCACATTATACGAATCATTGCGAATTTGTTTAGAGTAGAAATTCTGTCCAACTATAAGCCCAACACTGTTCTAAGTTTGTATTTATCTAGAAGGTAGTGTAACTGTATTTTTCTAAAGATCTTTTACAGTTCTGTGAATATCCAAAATAATATTTTGAGTCTCTTTGTATGAACCAAACCAAATGTAGTCAATTACTCCCAACACTGTTTTCAAATTTCCTCAAATAATACCCCTAGGTATTGTGTCAGTAGAAAAATAAAAAAATATAGATCTTAGATTAAAGAATGTTAATCTCTTTGTTAACAATCCAAAATAGGAAAACATATATATCTTGAATACTTCACCTGTTCATAATATTTTGTACATTTCTTTTATCAACTAATTTTTCTCAGTGGTATATGACAGAAACACAAATCAAATGAAATGAGTAATGCAAAGAATAGTAGAAAGTACATTTTTTACAGCTATCTCCTAGTGTTTTCTTTTCAGAAATGTCCCAATGGCTTTAGGAAAAGTATATAATTATGGTTGTCTCCCTAATGATATATTGTGCAAATCTCAATTTTAAAAATGTTCATAGAGTAAAAGAATAGTGAAAAAGATGGAATATGTATTTTAAAATTCTTTACATGACTGATAATTCCTATACTCTCTTACTATCTGAAGGTAAAGTCTAGGTAATTTTTTTGTTTACTAAAATGTCTATATCATTGAAGAGAGTTTAAACAGCTTCAAAGCTGTGGTTTATCTTTAGAGGACTAATCTATTTTTTGTGCAAATGTGTTGCTTCTGCACATGTTAAAAAGTCATCCTGTGTTGTCTGGGGTGACAAAAGATGGGAATGAGTTTTCTGAGAACTAATCAGCAATACTTGGGGAACATTTAGGTCATGGTTTCCAATTAACTCTGGAGAGTTTGAGTAATTTAGTACCAGACCTCAGGAGAGAAGGGATGAAAACCTTACTAATTCATATGTTGGTGAACAGCAAACCAGCAAATTTGCATTGAAAATGGATTTTTTTGTTTTGAAGCAAAGAACAGCTAGATCTTTCTGCTATACTTAAGGTGGGAGAATATCTCTGCATGTGTGTGTTCCTGTCTGTATAAGTTTTTATGTGTTTTGGTGATCCTGCTTATGGTAAAGTAACAAATACTTAAATTTGTGCTCCAAAATGAAGGCCAGGATTCAGTGGCATAACCTTCCCTGTATTTTTCTTTCTTTTACTACAATGAGTTTTTCAGAGAGGAGTGGACATCAATATCTATTTTCAGAATTAGAAAAACTTCTTTTCTAGGATACAAGACGGGCTGTAATCCCAGTTCTGCCACTTACTTGTGTGCAACCTTGGGAAAGTCATTGTAGTTCTCTCAGAATCAATCTTGCCAACAGCAAAACAAAACCCGTGATAACCTGTACCATATATCTAAAAGGTTTCTTATTTTTATGAAAATCAATTCAATTAGGCAAACTTTTATTGAGCATCCATCACTGTATTTTGAGATAATGACCTGCTAGATGATCTCCACTTCCTTTGATAGGAAAAAGCAAAAAAAAGTTTAAAGGTAGATGTGTCACTTATTAGGCAAATTGAGATAGAAGTTCGTAAGTACAGTGTGATGCACCTTACATTTGAGCTACTGGTAGGGAATCCAAATTAATTATAGCCCTAATCACATTGTAGCTATACTTAAATGTTTACCTATCTGTCTCCTCCACCAGACTTGAATATGTTAAATGCCAAAGTCTATGTCCATGTCTTATTGACTTTTGTATCACCATCACCAAGCATAAGTCCTGGCACATAATACATATAGAATAGATGCATTGATGACTTAATGAAGGAGATTTTGGTAGGCATGTAGAAATAAGAATGAGGTTCAAATTTAACAATAATCTGTGTAGAGGTTAAAACCATTCAGAGGGAATGAAATACCTACCTGAAAGCATACAAAGAAAAGCAGAAGCAGACTATAGGTAGAAAAAAATTGGGAATACCTTGTGAAATGATGAAAGAATGTCTGAATATGTTTTTTTTAATTAACCATTTAATTATTGTTTCTTTTTTTATTCCAGTAACATTGGTTTATAACATTGTATAAATTTCAGGTGTACATCATTTTACTTCTATTTCTGCATAGATAACATCATGTTCACCACCCAAATACTAATTACAATCCATCACCACACACATGTGCCTAATTATCCCTTTCACCCTCCTCCCTCCCCCCTTCCCCTCTGGTAACCACCAATCCAATCTCTGTCTCTGTGTGTTTGTTTGTTGTTATTTTTATCTTCTGCTTTTGAGCAAGATCATACAGTTTTTGACCTTCTCCCCCTGACTTATTTTGCTTAGCGTAATACCATCAATGTCCATCCATGTTGTCACAAATGGTTGGATTTCATCGTTTCTTATGGCTGAGTAGTATTCCATTGTGTATATACACCACATCTTCTTTATCCATTCGTCCGTTGATGGGCATTTAGGTTGCTTCCAAGTCTTGGCTATTGTGAACAATGCTGCAGTGAACACACAGGTGCATGTATCTTTACGTATTGGTGTTTTCATGTTCTTTGGATAAATACCCAGCAGTGGAATAGCCGGGTTGTATGATAGTTCTAGTCTTAATTTTTTGAGGAATCTCCATACTGTTTTCCATAGTGGCTGCACCAGTCTGCACTCCCTCCTGCAGTGTATGAGAGTTCCCTTCTCACCATATCCTCTCCAACACTTGTTGTGTCCTGTCTTGTTAATTATGGCCATTCTGACGGGCGTGAGGTGATATCTCATCATAGTTTTGATTTGCATTTCCCTGATAGTTGATGATGTTGAGCATCTTTTCATGTGCCTGTTGGCCATCTGTATATCTTCTTTGGAGAAATGTCTATTCAGGTCTTTTGCCCACTTTTTAATTGGGTTGTCAGTTTTTTTGTTGTTGAGATGTATGAGTTCTTTATATATTTTAGAGATTAACCCCTTGTCAGATATATGGTTTGCAAATATCTTCTGCCAATTGTTAGGTTGTCTTTTCATTTTGTTGATGGTTTCCTTTGCTGTGCAAAAGCTTTTTAGTTTTATGTAGTCCCATTTGTTTATTTTTTCTGTTGTTTCCCTTGCCCAGTCAGACACTGTACTTGAAAATATGTTGCTAAGACCTATGTCAAAGAGCGTACTCCCTATGTTTTCTTCTAGAAGTTTCATGGTTTCAGGTCTTAAGAACAGGAACCAGACAAGGATGCCCACTTTTACCACTCCTATTTAACATAGTATTGGAAGTCCTGGCTAGAGCAATCAGGCAAGAAAAAGAAATAAAAGGGATCCAAATCGGAAAGGAAGAAGTGAAACTGTCATTATTTGCAGACGACATGATTTTGTATATAGAAAACCCTAAGGAATCCGCCAAAAAACTTCTAGAAATAATAAATTAATATGGTAAAGTTGCAGGATAAAAAATCAACATACAAAAAAAATCAGTTGCATTTCTATACACTAACAATGAAGTAGCAGAAAGAGAAATTAAGAATACAATCCCATTTACAATTGCAACAAAAAGATTAAAATACCTATGAGTAAACTTAACCAAAGAGGTGAAAAATATGTACACTGAAAACTATAAAACATTGTTGAAAGAAATTGAGGAAGACACAAAGAATTGGAAATATATTGCATGCTCCTGGATTGGAAGAATTAACAAAGTTAAAATATGCATACTTCCTAAAGCAATCTATAGATTCAATGCAATCCCTATCAAAGTTCCAACAACATTTTTCACAGAAACAGAACAAAGAATCCTAAAATTTATATGGAACAACAAAAGACCCCGAATAGCTAAAGGAATACTGAGAAAAAAGAACAAAGCTGGAGGCGTCACAATCCCTGATTTCAAAATATACTACCAAGCTGTAGTAACCAAAACAGCATGGTACTGGCACAAAAACAGACACACAGATCAATGGAATAGAATTGAGAGCCCAGAAATAAACCCACACATCTATGGACAGCTAATTTTCAACAAGGAAGCCAAGAACATACAACAGAGAAAGGAAAGTCTCTTCAACAAATGGTGTTGGGAAAACTGAACAGCTACATGCAAAAAAAAAATGAAAGTAGACCATTATCTTACACCATACACAAAAATTAACTCAAAATGAATTAAAGACTTGAATGTAAGACCTGAATATGTTTTAAAACATTTAAAGAGCTATATGGGTGTTAGCTTTAAAAATTTATTTTCTGTGCTGTACCTTAGAGCCTTCATCTGTCACTCTGTGTCAATAGTTAAAAGGCCCAAGTATATTTCTCACTTTACAGTTTAATAACAGAAGAGAAAAGGGAAACATCCCCTCATTGCCACCACCCTTCTGTAGTCATATTTCTAGGTAGATGTTGCCCAAAGACGGACAAAGCAACAGTCTTAGAGTCGTTGCTAGAAAGGGAACTGATGGGATGCTATACCAAGCATTATTGAAGGATTTTGCTTAGAGTCATGCTTCTCATTAGTGCAAATTACTAATAGACTTGCTAGAGATTAAAAGGAATCCTTTCTACAAACTGCTGTATAGCCATAGGTAATAAAATTCTAGCTGCCCCTTGAAAATACAATATAAACTTATTTTTTTAATCAAAATGTAATTTATTTACTAGCAAACTAGTGGAGACTGTTTTGGTTACAGAGTTTGATGTTGACTGTTATAGTTATAAGTTTGATGCTGCTAGAAACCGTTTGTTCCTAAGTCCTGGTGCTGCCAAGGTGCTCATTCTCTCTGACCTATATCTAACAAACAAAAAAGGAAAAAATTGTCATCCCGTAATCCTTCCCACAAAAACACCATAGTAAATGATAGCGGTTAAAATGCAAATAAACCAGGAAGGAAAGATTTAGAATATTTTTTTGGTTATTGCATGACAATACCAGGGCACAGATGGAAGTGTTATTTAGTGGAAGACTGAATGCTGTGAATTTTCCCAATTTGTCACACTTACAGAAACACCTGGGCAAAATAGCCTTTATATCAGATTGAGCCCTTTTTTCCCTAAAAATATTCAATGCATTTATTTCTGTTTAATTATATATATTATATATAAATCCTGCAATACACTAATAAAGTATCGTCAATCCATGTATATAATAGTGGAATATTGTCTGTACATTTAGCTCTTCAGCCTTACCTTGGAAAGTAGTAAGTTTCCCTTTTCTCGTTTGCTTTTTTATATATTAGGCTGCCCCATAAGAAAATGGTCATATTCAACTTAATAGAAAATCTGGTGTCTTAGAGATTTATTTAGAGATGCCTTGATGTGTGTATGTGTTTAGTGACAGATCCGAGTATTACTTATCTGACTGCCTCACTGATAATCAATTCTTAAAAAGAAAATGGAGATGCTGAAGACACGCATGTCTTCTGTGATTCTGCCCGTTTATGCAGAGTTGTCTCTGGATGAGCACCTTCTTGGGCAGGCCCCGGTTTGTACTAAGCTTTCTAGCTCTAGCACGTTGCCCTTTCAGTGGATTCTTGCTTCTAACTGGTGATAATGCAACTCTGCATTATCTATAGATCTCCTTAAAGGGCAACCAAAGGTGCAGTAGCTCTTCAAGCTCGGTTGCTGAGTGTGAGAATCCTCTATCCTGTTCCTTTTTTTTTAAGAGGTTTAATATTTTACTACGCATGTCATTACCCCAGTAATCAGCACACCTTAATTGTGAGATTGTGACTTTTATTATTACTATTATTTATTTATTTTATTTTTTTTGGTGAGGAAGTCCAGCCCTGAGCTAACATCCATTGCCAATCCTCTTTTTTGCTGAGGAAGACTGGCCCTGGGCTAACATCCATACCCATCTTCCTCCACTTTATATTGGGACACCGCCACAGCATGGCTGACAAGCAGTGTGTCGGCCGGCGCCCAGGATTCGAACTCGCAAAGCCCGGGCCGCCAAAGCGCGAACTAAACCACTGTGCCACCGGGCCAGCCCTCTATCCTGTTCCCTTTTGAGACCACAATCTGTGCAAGTAGTTGTATATTTCTCCACATACATTTCTTAAGCAAGTATATATTTTAAATCCTTATTTAAAAGGATTCAGCGGTGTGACAATTCAGCAGGTCAGGTTCTCCAGAAGGCAGATTCTGAGAAAACAATTAACGTGTAGGAATTTTATTGGAGAGCACTCTCAGGATTACCCCCTGTGATGGGAGGAAAGGGAAGGAAGCAGGATAGGGCAGAAGGAGAAGCTGGGCTTCAACGCAGTTGCAACCACAACATCAATCAACCGTCCCCCACTTTCCTCCCCTCCCCTCCCCCACATCCCCTCTTGTCCTGAGTTGGAGCAAGGGGGCCAGGCTATATATATATTTATGTTTATATTTAATTATATATAAATATCATAACCACATATTAACCAGTCATTGGATGTAGCCTGCCTCCAGCAGCTGTCCTAGAAGCTAGGGCAAAACGTATTTCAGTCCTGAAGAGGGGTCTGGGCAGCCCAGCATAGCAGCCACTGCACCAGTAGTTCTCAAAGTTTGATCTCCAGCAGCAGCAATTCTCAAACTTTAGCATATATCAGAATCACCTGGAAGGCTTAAAACGCAGCTTGCTAACTCTACACACAGAGTTTCTGATTTAGTAGGTGTAGGGTAGGACTTGAAAAATTGCATTTCTAGTAAGTTCTCAGATAATGCTGACGCTGCTGGGCTATACTTTGAGAACCACTGTACCACACTGCCCATATTTAAATACTGTGAATGGTATATGATGCCCTTATGAGTAGAAGGAAAATCTTTTGAAGTCACCATACCATTCCCTACTCCATCAAATTCTCAGCCAATTTTGTACATTATAAAGCTGGAGTAGCTGATTATTAAAATTTGTTATATAAAAAAGTACTTAACAAAAGTAGATTATATTTGTAAAGCATCATTACTATTTCTGGTATCTGATCATTGTTACTTTTAAAATTCAGCCAAATTTTCTCCAGAGCCTATAATTTGATAACCTGGGCAGAGGAATTTAAAAAGTAATCCTTCAAGATCTTTAGTTTGGTTCTAAGCCAATTTTTTAAATTTCTTTATGACTCATTATTTCTCATTTTTTATTTATCCTATAAGCCATTTAAAGCCATATGGTTACAGAAAATTAAAAAGCATGAGATACATTCAGAGCTATTTTGAATGCACAAATGTGGCAACCAAGTACCCTTGACTCATTTCTAATCTAGACTTGGCACAATTAAAATTTAGGAATTCAGTGTACATAGATTGATCTCAGGAGAAAGGATGTAGCCTTAAAACTCCCACACAAGCAGGAAACAACAATCTCATCTCTGATCAAAGGGGCCTGTAAAGGAGCTCATTTGAAAAGATTTTCTGCTGTTGCTGCCATTGAATTTTTTTTAACGTATTTTCCAAATTAGAAAATATTCAGCCTGATGTTGTCAATATTTCCGACCACGAGGGTATCATTTAGGAAGATGGTGCCTTACTGTCCTGAGTTCCTGGTCCTCCCTACGGGCCTAATTTACAAAGCAGCAAACTCACTGGTAGGATTTGGCTGGAAATCTCATTGTCTCCGTAGAACCCTTTCATCTGATTTATGTGCATCGCATTTTACAAATATCTCTTGGAAAGTTATTTACTAGTTACTTTCTCTGGAAGCAGAGGGTGAGTGGCATTTCTAGTTTAAGGACAGAGGAGCTAAGATGCATCAAGTACAGCTCATCATGAAGATGAAGCTGATAATAAAATGCACAGGATCTAATTCTCTAAGCTTCACTCGGCCGTGAGAGGGTTTCATATTGTCCTTTTATTTTGTGTGGAATTGGAGTCTTTTAGAAAATATGTCAATGTCTAACCCTGCATTGTCTTCTGGAATGTGACAGCTTGTTTCTATCCCAAATTTCGAGCTGGAGATAGAGTAAGTCTTAGCAATTTCTAATGCGCAAACCAACCTAGAAGTGTTAGCTTGAACTGGATGAAACTGCCGCTTTCGCAGGTCAGAAACGGTCAGAGGTCAGCAGTTACGCATGCCTCAACCTGTAAGTTTCATGCCAGATTGTAACATTAAGACTCTCAGAGCTATTGCAATGGTTCTGAATTTTTAAATCATACTAAATTAAAAGATAAATAATGATTTTGATATTTCTCCCTGCATTGATAGTTTGCCTGTAAACTAGATAAGCAGGGACACAGCAGTCCAGGTTAGCCCTTGAACTACAAGAGGTTTAACTGATTTGCCCCACCAGAACACCAAGCCACCTTTCAGCTGTGCAGTATTAAAGTTTATTTAGGAGTTGATAAACAGCTTAGTGCAATGCTTCCTTTTTTCCAATAGCTGCATCCTCATAAACCTATTCTACCCTCCACCAGTGAATGCAGACAGAAGATTTTTATCCAGTATGAGCGCTGAAACTACACTGTGGAAGACTGTGTGCTCAGCAAAAACCTCACCCATGATGAATCAACAGCTCTTCCAGGGGCTTTGCTGCCGCTGGCTCGGCGGGAGTTGTTTATTGCCTGGTTTGCACATCCCATGATAAAATTGCCACTGAAATAAATTGCAGTTTTGCATAATTATTGACAATCACATCTTAACAAGCAGTGTGTGTCATATTCGAGGGTTCAATATTTTAAAATCCATTTTTAGCTTATGTTTAATCCCAGAAAGTGTTTGTGTAATAATAGAAGGCAAATATGGCATTTAAATAGAGTACTCATTTCCTCATTGCAGGCAAAATTTACCTGAATCTTTTTAGATGAGACTGTTACCGCCTAAGGCAATTTTCCCTCCCAAGCTATTATTATGTAGATGTTTGCCGAGGGCATATATGTCTGTGTCTGCAATACATGCATTATATATATTGTCAGAGAATATGAATAATCTTTTTTTAGATTTTTGTGTCATTAGGGAATTTGGTTCACCCCTTCTAAAAGGTTACAGAAATGAGAATAGGATGTGGGCAGAGAGAACTAACATTTTTGAATAACTATAATGTGTGAGTATATAAGGGGTGAGGCACTCAACTTTACACACATTATTGTATTTGCATTCTCATCGCAGCAATAAGTATTGCAGATGAGAAACTAAGAAATCAGAGAGGTTAAGTAACTTGCCATGTCACACAGCTGGTAGGCGATATTAGGATTTGAACCCAGATCTGTCTGGTTTTTAGGCACTACTTTTTCCATTGCACATAAAATTTTTCTTTTGGAAAGTATTCTCAGTTGTATGACCGTCAGGTAATGAAATTTAAAGCTAACACAATAGGTAGAACTAATAGAACACAATAGTTAGTGTCATGCAAAATGATATTTTATACAATGGTTTCTATGAAATATGTTATTTTTCTACTTGTAGTCTTTTTGTTATCCTTTGCCCTCCAATTCCCTTCTCTTTTTTCCTCCAGTGTTCAACTTTCTATTCTAGGTTTGCATTTTCTTGACTTTTCTAGCCTATCTAAGCCTGGTTTCCTGCCTCAGATAACATCAAAGATAAGCATGGTGTATGGATTTTAGAGTTTTACCTTTAAAGATTAACTTAAACTTTTGCAGCATATTAAAATAAGCTTTCAAAATTGACCAGTAAAAGCTAGAAAGTTAAAAAAAGATATTTTTTGAAAGTTCATATATGAACTTTCAAAAGGCCAAAAGTCCAAATATGAACTTTCAAAAGTCCGAAAGTCCAATATAGATATATAATAGCGTGTGTATGTACACACACATGCACATGCTGTTTCTAGCTGTTAGTGCTTTTAAGAAGAGTTTTAGCAACAACTCACCCCTTTGTTGGTATATTATAATTTAGTCCCTTTATCCTCGCTCTTTTTGTGGGGTTCACTGGGTGCGCCATTCTGATATTTGAGGAGAATTGCATCTGGACATTTGTTTCTTTGCAGAGTGAGCGAGCGAGAGGCTGCTTTGGAAGAAACTCATAGATTACTGCAACAGTTCCCCCTGGACCTGGAGAAGTTTCTTGCCTGGCTTACAGAAGCTGAAACAACTGCCAACGTCCTGCAGGATGCCACCCATAAGGAAAGGCTTCTAGAAGACTCCAAGGGAGTAAGAGAGCTGATGAAACAATGGCAAGTAAGTCAAGCGTTTCTACTTCAGCACTCCTGTGAATCTAAATGCACAATGCTCAGCGTTTGTCCTTGTAATTGGTAAACTGAGGACAAAATAAAATAGTTGTTTTATATGGCCTGATATATTAAGCATTTGGGCGAGAAAGAGAGAGGCAGAGGGAGAAAGAAAAAGTCATTTATTATTTCATTTAACACCCCCATCTTCTAAACAGAACATGTTTTTGACCAGGAAAACCTTGCACATAAAACCAGAGCTTTGGTCAAGGAGAAACTTTGCCCAGAGAAATAAATTAGGAATTGGTTTATTAAATTGAAAAAGTTGCCATTTTTGAGTGTTTATTTAATATTTCACAGGGAAAGCATTTGTATGCATTGTCTGTTTTATTTAGCGTTGCTAACTGAATCAGTTTCCCTTCATTACTTTCAAATACGTTTTGAAATGTTAATCTGGCATTTTGTAGCTTTCTTCCTAACATGATCTGTGAAAATAAAAATGAGATGGCTAAATTTGTCATAGTTAATGATCATACAATTTTCAGACAATTGTTTTTCCTAGAAACAAAAATTATTGCTATAAAGTTTCATGTGTATAAACAGTGAAAACAAAAGTTGAGGGTAGTTTTGTTTAAATGACGTCTTGGTGAGAATCATATTCTGCAGTCCAAGGAGGTTCTTTAAGTTTATTCTCAGTATCTGATATAATTTTCCTAAACTAATAGAGTTTTGTTATGTATAGTTGAGTTTTCTGACTTGATATAAAAACTTTTCTAGTATCTCAAATAAAATTTGGAGTGTTAGAATAATGTGATCAATTTTTTGGACTAACTTCATTCTTTCATATTTTTAAATTATGATAAAAAAAAGTGATAGTATATCGTAGGCTGAAAAATAATGCCCAAATCAAATCATAATAAGCAAAGATTCTTCTCCTCCCCTCCTCGTTGTTCTCCCTTTCGTCTGTTTTGATATGATATTTGATCTACTTTGCATCTTTTGTGTAGAGAGTAGATGATAGTGGCAACTTACAGCATCTTGAATTCCTCATTCTTATTTTATCATTCTCCTGATCCCACTTGCTCCTCCACAACGTGTGTTGAGTTAGTTTCATCATTTGGAAGTAGTTTGTTTAGAACAATACCTGACTTGATCTTTGCAGATATCCCCCATGGCTTGAGAATGTAAAAGCAATGAAAAGTAGATTCTTTTTGGTCACTCTTAGACGAATGGTTAGAAATGTTCTGTTGTAACTTATTTGACTTATGATATTTCATAAGTAAAATTTTATTTCTCCTTGTAAATATCCACAAAGCCACCCTAGAATTTTAATAAGTATATGGATTCACATATTCTCATCACCTTTGGAAGATAAAAACTTTAAGTGGATTTTTTTAGCAGATTACTTTGAAAAAAAAGAATAATCCAATGACTCAAAATAATTTTATAATAGGAATTTAATAAAACATTGCTTAAATTACTGAATAAATCTGGTCAAGGGCAAAGATACATCCATCTATCTCCTATACATTTTATATTTATATCTATAGTACTATACGATGAAAATTCATATATAAACTCCTAAACCTGAGAAACTGCAAGATTCTGAATCATTAAGGAAAAAATTGCCATATTTCCTAGCCATATTTATTATGGAAGAATGGAGAATAAACTACATTTTGTGTTTAGATTTCTAATCTTTCTTTCAAAAACAGTTGGAAATTATACTGAGGAAACTTTCTTAGCTTACGTTATATTACTCACAAAAATGCATTTATTCTTTAAAAGCCATATAAAACTCCGTTAAAGTTCCTGAAAACCTTAGATGTATTTTCTCCTTGACTGTGGTAGGACTAACTAAGATTCCAACATTATTTTAAAACAGAGATAATTTTCTTATTCCCTCTCAGTTAGCGTTGTGTTTTCTATAAAATTTAGTTGCCTGAGGTTGAAACTACATTTTATGGATAAGAATGACATTTATAGCCAGCTCTGATTTTCAGTTAGATGGCTGAATAATGGTCTTTTGATGAAAGATGTCATGGAAAAAACTCTCAACTGCTGAAACTATTGATTATTGGTAATGGCACATTTCAAGTGATAGAACTGAATCAAGATACTGGGGTTTAAAAGCAACGAATGGAAATGCCAAGCTTGAAAGTAAATACGAGTTACATACCTTAGGAGATTACGTGCAATTTCAATATTTCAGCTAAATGGACATGTTTGCTTTTTTTCCCTCTGAAGATGAATTTTTTTATTTTGAACGAAAGGAATTTTCTATAATATGTGTGAAGGAAAAAAGTGTAACGGTACGCCTTTTCACTTCATTTGAGAAAGCTGGTAGCATTATACTCATTGTTTGATTCGTGCTGTAGAGCAAGAATGGTTCTTACATATTAAAAAAGGAAACTCCAAATGCCTACCCAGGACAACAGCTCTCTCAACAGATTCCCATATATCTGTCCACCCAAAAGCAGTGATGTTTTACTTTATATAAATGCTGCTGAATGGAGACAGAGGGTGAAAACCTTCACAAAATATGTTTTGCTCTATGACTGTCAAGTAGTTGTTCTATATATGGAGACTCCAGTTCTTGCTAGACTCCCTGACTATCACTGTTGTTTATCATCTACTTCATAGGATATTTAATTCTCCCAGCAATAATCACAATTCAGGGATTCTATAAGCACACATGTATTATGAATAACCTGATTAATTCCACTGTGAAGAACATTAAAATTTCTTTTTTATATTAGGAAAATAATGTTATTTACTTTCCTTACTAAAAGCAAGGACATTATGGTTGTCCTTGTACTTCAGGATGAGGAGATTTTTCTTATAAATAGTGTTATTTCTGACAGTCTAACTGGATTCTTAAAGCCAATATATTTTTATACAATACCATATAGAGCCCTGAGAGGTGACAATTTGAGAATTTTTAAATTGCAAATTTATCCTTAAAATGAAGAACTATGTTCATAATTGAATCATATTCTTCCTGTGTCCGAAACGTTTCTGCTTTGGGCCTCAGAGAATTGATAAATATATCCACTATTCCAAGTTCGAACATAAAACCATGGGTGACTAACTGAAAATGGGAAGACTCTGCATCTTTGTTAATATTTCACAAGAATTTCACCAATCTTAACTGGTTCTCTAAGCACCCCTAAAAGATAATTGTAATACCAGCTTTTAAAGAAGGCGTGTGGCTGTGGGTATGTGGTGGAGAGAGATGGGCATAAAGGTGGCGTAATTAGGATTTTTTTTCTCAGCAACAGAAACTACGAAGCAGTTAATATTTGAGATTTCTTCATCTGTTATCTGAGTTATGTCTCAGGCTATATCTCTCAACTCACTCCCTTCTCTAATTTCTTTTGTTTTACCGGTGTCTCCTCCCAACCCCCCCATTATAAAAATTCTCTTCTATCAAACAAAACATTTCCAGAGGGACAAGTTTGATCAATTTTGAATTGTACATCAGAGTACACCTGTAAATTAAGATCTCTTGGATTTGTAATACATTATTGAAACTGGGGAAGTAGCTTCTTCAGTGTTTCTCACAAAAATCTTGGCCCATTGGTTAATTCCAAAAGAAGGAAGAATGCAATCTTAGTAACACAATTAGTATTCTGAATAAATTGGATCATCATATTTCTTGGGACATCTGAGAATAGAGAGGTAATCTGAGGATCTCTAATTCTAAGAAAAGGAAACTCTCTTTGTATTCCTTTCTGTTGCTATAATTTGAATTGAGTTTTATATGTATTTTTTTAATCTTTCTACTTTGGTGTCTAATGAATATGAAAGTTAATTTTTCCTTTGCCTGGTGACAACTGCCTCCTGTTTTGGATATGTAAATTTTTTATATATGTTATTTCCCTAAGAACTTTAATTTGTCAAATCTTTATTCAACACCTGTTAAGTACCTAATATGGGACTAGCAATATAAACATGATTAGAGAGATGCTTTTCAAATGCAGTTCAGACAGAGTACTAGGTTGTATAATCAATGTAATGGATATTAATCCACATTTTTCATTTATTTTTTTAAATTTGTATTCAATTTATTTAAACTAAAAAAAAAACAGTTCACCCATTTCTCTCACCCCCCACCTCCCGCCTCTTATAACCACCAATCTGCTCTCTGTATCTACGAGCTTATTTTTTTTAGAATTCACATGTAAGAGAGATCACACAGTATTTGTCTTTCTCTGTCTAACTTATTTCACTTAGTATCACATTTTTTAAATAGAAAGGAGTAAAATTAATAGAAAAGAACGAAGTCCATCACTCTTAAGTAAGGGTCAGTATTATTTTGTGAAACTTTGGTTTCAACTGTTTGTATGTACGTATGTGTAAGAGAGGCATAAACACAGAGAGAGAGAGTGTGTGTGTATGTGTGTATGTACATACTGGATCACGATGTAACATTATATTTAAAAGCCTCTGTTTTGGAATATGATATCTGCCTTTGGGATGTTCATATTCCATAGATGAAGATAGATATGCTAAGACAAAATTATAATACTGTGATGAGTATTATAGTAGAGGGCTAGACAGGGTCTAGTAATGGAAGATGATTAAGCTAAGCCTTCCAGAGAGGCCAGGAAACTCACCTAGGACAGTGTTTTCTGGTCTTGCTTATACATTGGAGGAGCTTTAAAAAAATGCCGGTCACTAGGTTCCACCCCCAGAAATTCAAACTGGATTGATTGCAGCATATCCTGTCCATGATTCTCATGTCCAGCCAAGGTTGAGAACTTCTGTTCAGAGAAAGTTAGAAGAATGTGTTAGGAGTTAGCCACGTACACAGAATTAAAAAGAGAATTGTTTGGCAAAGGAAACAGCATCATCCAAAGTCCTGGACAGTGTAGTAGTTTGAGAATGTGAAGGTACTTCTCTATGGCTGGGGTATGGTTGTTACAAGAAATGAGATTGGAAAGGTGAACTGAAGCTAAATTGGGTAGAAAAATAGCATGGTACAGTAAATAGAGTACGGGGATTGTAGGCAGAAAGACCACTTATTTTACCATTTGTTGCCTAACCTCAAAGTCTCAGTTGTACTCTTCTATACAATGGGTATAATTCTTCACAGGATTTTGTGAGGATTAAATGATAGGATACATATAAAATGCCCACCAGAGAGACAGTGTTGGACTCAAAGGGCTCAGTGTGTGTTGTCTTTCTCTCCCTCTTGCTACCTATCTTTAAGAGTTTGGATTTTATCTATAGTCTGTGGAAAGTCACAGCATAGTTTTAAGCAAGGAAATGGAATAACCAGACATGCGAGGAGAATGAATTGGAAGAATATGAGACCTGTCCAGGAACAAGAATTACAAAGTTATTTCTGTAATATTCCAAGCAAGAAATGATAATTAAGGTGGTGAGGTCGAACAAATGAAACAGAGCTACTTGGAGGTAAAAATCAACATTCTGTACTATATGGGAGGCAGAGGTGAGGGGAGAATGTGAGGCTCAATGAGGAGTCACTGATTGCTTACCACTTGGCATGACTGAGTGGTTTCACAGAGTTGCACAATTCAAGAGGAGAAATAGATGTGGGACGAGAAGTCAAGAATGTGGTCAATTGTTTTCCCCCAAAGTGATGCAGGTATTCAGAAAGCATGTGATTCCTTTGTGTCAGGCATTACAATGCAATACAGAATTATAATGCAAGCTTGCTCCATAATACAGAATTGAATTGGGATTTTCATTCTTCTATCCACAGCTGGTGGCTTTATCTTTCTTCTTTTTTTAAAATTATTTTTATTGAGGTCATATTGGCTTACAACATTGTGTAAATTTCAGGTGTACATCACTATATTTCAGTTTCTGCATAGACTGCATCGTGCTCACCACCAACAGTCCAGTTTTTATCCATCACCCACATATGTGCCCCTTTACCCCTTTTGCCCTCTCCCTGCCCCCTTCTCCTCTGGTAACCACTAATCTGTTCTCCTTATCTATGTGTTTGTTAAGAATGTGGTCAGTTTTGAGGTGTCTGTGAATAATAGAGGTGAAAATATCAACTCCTTAGGGCCGCCCAGTGGCGCAGCGGTTTAGTCCGCGCTTGGCAGCCTGGGGTTCGCTGGTTCGGATCCCGGGCGCCGGCCGATGGACTGCCTGTCAGCCATGCCGTGGCGGCGTCCCATATAAAGTGGAGGAAGATGGGCACGATGTTAGCCCAGGGCCAGTCTTCCTCAGCAAAAAGGGGAGGATTGGCAATGGATGTTAGCTCAGGGCTGGTCTTCCCCACAAAAAAAAAAAAAACAAAAAACACAGAAAATATCAACTCCTTTGAAGCAGTTGTGGATGTGGATCTAAAATTTGGAGAAAGATCTAGGTTGAATGTACAAAATTGAAGGACATCAAATGGAAGCCATAGAAATATGTGATATTACACACAAATCTATATCATCTCCACTTGAATTTCTCCATGGTTCATTCAGAAACACACCTAAAAGTCACCCAAATATCACTTACTGTAGCACAGATTTGGTATTAAGTGATGCCATCTTCTATGTTAGTCAAAGGAACATAGCTATGGAGACCCTCTTAACGGTTTAACCATGAAAAAAGGCGAAGAACTAGCCAAGCTTTGGTGTAAAATTCATACCATGTAAAAAGTAAAAATATTTGTGTAATGTATCCAAGATCTTGAAAAACTTTCCAATAAGGACAATTAGTTTCTTCTTATATGTAAACATGGAAAATTTTATTTTCCCTTTTATTCTCATGTAGCTGCTATTTTCCCTGTTATTCTCATGAAAACACATTCACAGTACTAGGAATTGTAGTACTCAGAATAGATTCAAGGGCCACGTGCTTGTCATCCTACAATATTCAATACTTCATTATGTTCCAGGTTTGGACCCTCAAATTCCTGTAGATCATGGAGAGAATCCAAAAAGAAATAGCAAAAATAATTAAAAGTTTAGAAAAGGAGTTAATAAGGGCAAATGTTCAAGACTGGTATTTTATCTCCTACAGAAAGGAAGACTAAATATAGATTATAAGAATCCATTTATTTTTGCCCAATGATGAAAAAATAATCACCTCAATTTAATGCCGTATGAATTTAGTCATTCAATTATAAGGGTTATAACATTCTGGGCCATGTTACCATGGTCTCTTTCATACGTAAACATGTTAATTGAATGTATTGGAAACTTTAGAACCTACTTCTGGATATTGCCATGAAAGTTAGCTATTATCTGGAATGATACAAGGGAAGCACTAAATTGAATAACTTTGTAATTCAATTATGGGATTCTGTAATTTTATATATACAAACCAGAAGAAAGGCCCGCATAGGGAAGAAGACACTGCATACTGAAAAGTCAATTTTGATAGTCCCCAATAACCATTGTCTTTTATTCCTCACAGAGCTTTTGTGAGGATCTTATAAGGTTATAAATATAAAAGCACTTTGAAAAAGCTTTCTTCAAGTGAAACATCCTTATAAATGGTATGAATTACCATTAGACAAAAGTCAAACTGAAGATATAAACCTAACATTGTACTCTTTAAAATCAACGGATCAAAGTTATATTAATTAATAATGAGAATATTTTTTTCATTTTTTATAATTGACAAAGCATTTTTACTTTCATTTTCTAATTTGACTCTCACTGAAAACATGGTATTGGTACTATTATTTTTTTTTTTTATTTTTAGTTGAGGAGAGTAAAATTAGGTTAAGTAATTTAGCTTTTGCTACTTCCTTGGGAATCAACTAAGCTGAGTTTTATCACACCAGATTAGGAGGGAAATCATTCAAAATAAAAGCCTATTAAATAAATGTTTAGTTTTCTGTTAACAACACCATGTATTTACCCAATTATTAGGAAATATAATGATAAGAGCTCACATTTTTTTTTTAATATTACTATGTGCCAGCCAGTGTACTAGATGCTTTGCTTGCATGGTGTACTATCATCCTACCCTTTTTACAGAAGAAAAAACTGAAGCTCTGAGGGGTTGGGTAACTTCTCCTAAGGTCACACAACTATATAGAGAGGAGGCAGTATTTGAACCTAAGTTTCACGACTTCTGACTTTCAACTAATCCTACTATTTTGCCCATTACTCTAATCTGACTCAGCATTCCAGGCAAAGGCCCAAGATAACCAAAAGCAAATTCCAAATCATCCACCTAATAAGAATTTGTTGATTAACAGAAATATTATTACTTCCTAAACATCCATTTTTCCTTTACGTTTTTCAGTCTAGTTTCTCCATTTACCTCTCAGTTGAAACACTTCTCTAGGAAACCACCATGACTTCCAAATGCAAATACTTTGACCAAGTCCTTGTTGCCCTAGAAATCTATGCATAATTTATTATTGTTACCCACCACATTCTAGAAAATTTCTCATCTTTTGACTTGCTGGGGTGCTGTATTCTACTAATTTTCTCCTACTTGTCTAACTACTCATTCTTTCCTTTTTCTGTACCTGAGGAGCTATTCTGGGCTCTCTTTTCTGTCTTCATCAATCTCATCCTCTTCATTCAATCGTCAATCAGTAGTTACTAAGTGTAGGTTATGTGCTAGGTATTAGACTAAAAACAACCTTTTGTCCATCTCCTTTAATCCAATGATTTAAAGATTTTTATCTCTTTCCAGTATCAGTCCCACATTTCTTACTGCATGTGGGACATTTCTTACTCAAATGTCTCACAGACATCATAAACTCAATATGATCCAATTAGGCCATATCTTTTATACCAAGTCTTTATCTCACATCCTGCCATTCATCACACCACACCGTCTTTTCAGTCAGAGAGATTTCAAACCAAATAGTCATTTCTACATCTCCTTCTCACTTGCCTCACTTTCTAGTTCATTTTCCAGATCTATTGATTTTACTTCCCTAATCCTTTGCACCCGTTCCTTTCTCTCCAGTCCCCTTACCAGGGCTCTAATTCATGCTCTTATTACCCTCACCTTCCTCCAGTCCTTCCTGCCCACTGCATTGCTCCCTAACCTGCAGATTGCCATTTCAAATTAAGCTTTCTAAAGCATAGCTTAGATTGTAACTAGATTATAAATTCCATGAGGGCAGGGATTTCATCTACTTTATTCACTTGTATATTCCCGTTGCAGAAGACAGTGCTTGGCACATGATAGGTGCTTGATAAATATTTGTCTAATGAATGAAAGAATATATGACTCCTCTGTTCAAACACCTTTTATGACTTCTCAAAGCCTTCAGAATATTCCACAAACTCCCTCACCGGGCCTTCCAGGATTGTCCCCCAATCTCAATTTCCAATCTTACCTCTTATGTTTCCTTTCCTTTCCTCAGTTCCTACTAAAATGCACAGCTAGCCAGCCCACTTTTGTGTCTTTTGATGATCTTGTTTCTTCTCTTGGGATTCCTTTTCCTCATCTCAGTTTACCCAGGTGCTACCTACTTTTCAAGGAAAGCCATATTCAAATCCTCCCTTGTTCCCTGAGCCCCCAAGCTGGAAAACATCTTGTCTCCCTCTCAATTCTTGTAGGCATTTCTCTGCACTTGAAATGATGTTTGGTGCTTTCTATATTGTATTAGAGAGGCTGGAGAGGATAGTGTTTAATAGTGTGGGCTTTGAAGCCTGACTGCCTAGGTTAAAGGGTGATTCTGATACTTACTGACCGTGGACACATTTCTTAATTGCCCTCAGTTTACACAGTTATAAATCAGGGGTAATGATAACATCTACCTCATCAGGTTGGTATGAGTATCATGCAAATTAATATATGTAGAGTGCATAAAAGAGTATTTGACAAATAGTAAGCAACCAGTAAACAAACTAGTATTATATTATTACTATTATCAGGTGTGTGTGTGTGTATGTGTATGTATATAAACTTTTGTATTGTTTGTTTCACTATGGACTCTTTAAGGGCACAGTCCTCATTTGATTTGAGTGAGAAACTACTTAATAAAAAATGAATGAATGAATGAAACCACGCCGGCAATATTGGCTACCAAGAGTGTTGGAACTCTGATTTACAAAAAAGAAAGCTTTGTCTTTTCTAACCAAGAAAAGATTAATATTCTTCAATAGATTTTAGTTCTTAAATGTCAATATTAACTCATGTTTGAAAAGCTCTTTAAAGTCTTCAGATACAAACAAACCTTAATAACCCCATTCTTGAGAATAAACATACTACACTGAAAATTAAAAAGAGCTATTTTATCTTTCATAACAACCTCCTTGGGGGAAATTAATTGACTTGCTGCCTTTCTCTTTCAACCAGACACCAGACGTTGAGATTCCCTGAAACACACTTTGGTAAAAGTAGTTTATTTTTCCAAACAGTCTGACCAACATTGGAAGCCACATCAATAACTGTTAATAAAATTGTTTTAAATGCATCCCATGAGGCAGTAGCACTGAAGACAATGAAAAGGCTGGGATTATTCACTTGTTTACTTTGATCTCCATCAGAACCTGGACAAGATCTATATAATTTCAGGCCTTCTTCTCCAAACAAGAATAGAAAAGGTCAGGAAAAGTTCAACCACAGAAAAAGTCAAAGAATTTTATGTCACTTTCTCCTCCTCCCATCCTCCAGCCTCAAAGGTTTTTGGAGGGCTAGTGGTCTTTGAGAGCAGAATTTTTGGGAAAAAAAAAAGATATTCCTTTATGTGGTCAGGAGCAATGCCCCCCATTCCTGTTGGAAAATTCTGAAAGTGTGAATTGAGGGGATCAAATAAAAGAATCTTCAGTCTTGTATTTACAAATTATTTTTAAATGAGTGTCACTAGTATATCTCTTGTGCCTTTCATAGTTCTGATAATAAAACATTTCAAGTACTAGTCAAAGATTAATAGTATTCAAAATAATTTAGATTATCAGCGTGTGATTTTCATTCTACATGAGGTCCATTTGCAGTTTACATGGTTTTCTAAATTACATTAAAATAAAATGTCAAAAAGTTCACATCTTTTTTCATTGTTAACAGCATCAATCTTTGAAGAAAGGTTATTGAACAAAGGTCTATGCATAAATCAGCCATTCCCCATAGAGGTAAAAGAAGCCATTACACCTGGTTAGGAAAGAGAGTTTCATAAATGCAAGAGAAATAAATCATTCCTCACTGGAGGTCATATTAGTCTAGATGGAAGAATGTCTATTTCCTGATAGTGAGAAAGCAACAAATTACTTTTGTTTGCTCCTGCATCCATGGTTGTCCTTCAGAGGTCTATTAGCAACTTGACTATTCAATATTATTATTATTATAACTTAACAATGATCTGAACCATTATAAATGTAATCTTTAAATTCTCTAAAGATTTCAGTTTTCCTCTCTAATTTCCATTCACCTCCAACACCTTTTAAAGTATATTATTCCTCAGGTGTTATAGAAAAAGTTATTCTCTGCAGAAAGCAACATTTCACCTGCTCTCAGGAGCCAACCACATTTCACCTCAATCCTTTGCTCTCAATTCAACAATTCAATATTGGATTCAATTCAAGGCTGTGGCCCCAAATAGAATGAGACCTGGATATTTATGAACTGCTTGACCAGGCATTCTTCCCTATGATTTACTCCATAAATCCTATTTTTGGTTTTTACAGTAGTTTCACAAATGGTTGGAAAATTGTTGTACATTGCAGTTTTAAAAACTGAAATGAGTATAGGGAGCATTTTTACCTGCTATAGGACAGTGTTGACATTTTCTGTTTTGGAGTAGAAAACAATTGTCATTATTTGGATGCAACCATTGGATTGATTAGACAACTCTAAATTCATTTCCTATCCAAGACCTAAAAGAAATTTTGATATTCATGCAATGTATACACATAGTAAAAACATACTTTTTGAGTGAATTCCTGAATGTGACTTTTAAGGACAGCCATTGAGAAGTGGAATCTGCCACAGAACAGTAAAGAGGTTTGAGGATCCAAAGGTTGATAAGAGCCATACTTGGCCCCAAAGAGAAATTGATAGTGGTGGGACTTCGGGGAGGAGGATGGGGAGATCTAGCCTAGGAGGTAAAGGGTATAGTTAAGGTGAATACAGAGTCCTTTGGTCTCCCAGAGGAGGGGGCACCTCCTGCACACCTTATGGGGAGGATCAGGGTAGGAACTCTGGTTGACTTTTGCTACATAACAAACCAGCCCAAAACTTAACAGCGTAAAACAATGAGTGACTTTTTTCTTTCTTTCTTTTTTTTTTTTTTTTTTGTGAGGAAGACCAGCCCTGAGCTAACATCCGTTGCTAATCCTCCTCTTTTTGCTGAGGAAGACTGGGCCTGGGCTAACATCCGTGCCCATCTTTCTCTATTTCATATGGGACGCCGCCACAGCATGGTTGACAAGCAGTGCACCGGCGGGCGCCCGGGATCCGAACCGGCGAACCCCGGGCTGCCAAGCGCGGATGAAGCCGCTACGCCACCGGGCGGCCCCAAGAGTGACTTTTTTCATATGGGAATACACAGTTCAGGCAAGGTTCAGTGGGGTCTGCTTGTCTCTGCTCCTTGTGATACCAGCTGGGGCAGGTTGACTGGCCACTGGAGGATCCACTTCCCAGTGGGCTCACTTACATGCCTGGCAAATTGGTGTTGGCTGTCAGTTTCTCTTCATGTGGGCCTCCCTACGGGGCAGTTTGGGCTTTTTCACAGCACACTCGCTTGGTCCCAAGAGTGACCATCCCAAGGGACAAAAAGTTGAAGCTGCCAGCTTCTTAAGGCCTGGGCCAGAAACTAGCATAATTTTGCTTCTGGCATATTCTATTGGTCAGGCAATCACTGAGCCCAGATTCAAGGGGATGGGACATAAACTCCACCTTTCCATGGAAGAGTGTCAAGAAGTTTTGGGGCCACCTTCTTAAACTGCCATAGAAAGCTTCTTGTAAAAGACAGTGAGCTGAATATTAAACAGCAAGTGGGCATTATCCAGGTCAAGAGAAGAGGTTCTCTTTGCCCAGAATACCCTTTCTTTCTTTGTCTACCTGGCTAACTCCTACTCATGCTTCAAGTCTTGGTGAAAACCCCCTTCTCTCAGAAGCATTATCTGCCCTTGCCCCAAGTAAAAAATTAGATATATAGCAGTATACTGATGTTTTTAAAATTTTCGGTTTTTTTCTACAACAGTACATAAATCAAATAACTTTCCTCCTTACTTAAAAGCTGTAAAATACTCATGATAGTAACTATATAAAACAAATAAATCTTAAGTGCCATAAAGTGTCTCTCAAATAGCCACATAGACGCTTACATTTTTACTTCCCTATTTGCTTTTTTTCTCTACTGTTTGCCCCAAGGTATTTTAATAGCATCAGGTCTCATCTATACCAGTGTGTATCAATTAATTTTTAGAATATACCTGTTAATAACCTCATTTGCATAGCTCTACTAACCTGGGCATAAGGTAGCCTTAAGGGGGTCTTAGTTTTTCTTGCTTTAATCCATCTGTCCTATCATTCTCTTAACATGTCTTTCTCTGTCTCTTTCTCCCTCTTGTTTCTCATTTCTTTTTCTTTTCAAGTGACTTTCAACTAGGCAGAAAATGCATTTCACGTCTCCGTGCCTGCCTCTAGGCTCTATCTATTTCACTCACCCAGCACTGCCCTTTCTGAATTCTTTCTCTCGGTTAGCAGCCATCTATTGAAGCTGGACAAATGATAGAACCTCATTTCTTAAAGGGCCAGAACATTGTCTTGAGCAAGCAGTTAAAAGGATTCGGCAATTCAAAACATGAGCTAATATGGATGAATCTTGAAGACATTATGCTAAGTGAAATAAGCCAGACACAAAAGGATAAATATTGTATAATTCCACTTATATGAGATACCGAGAATAGTTAAATTCGTAGAGACAGAGGGTCAGATAGTAGTTACCAGGGACTAGTGGTGAGGGGATTGAGGACTTATTGTTTAATGGGTACCTGAGTTTCAGTTTGGGAAGATGAAAAAGTTCTGGAGATGGACAGTGGTGATGGCTGTACAACAATGTGAATGTACTTAATGCCACTGAACTGTACATTTAGAAATGGTTAAGGGATCTCCTTTTTGTTTGTTAGATGGGATGCTGCCTGATTCGTGAATCACTGAATAAAACCAATTAGATCTTTAAATTTTAAATAAATAAATAAGTAGTGGTTAAGACAGTAAATTTTATGTTATGTATATTTTGTCACGATAAAAATAAGAGAAAAAACATGAGGTAACAGACTTTTTGAGGGACTTTTTATGTAAGTAGCATAGTATGAGAGAGTGCAAAGTGTCTTATTTTATGGGTCAAGAGATCTGGGTTCTGATCCTGACCACTAACCTGTGTGATCTTGGGGAAATCAGTGGCATTGGGCATCTCAGGTTTATCTTCTGGAAAATGATGGAGCTAGACAAAAGAAATGTTTCTCCAGGTTCACAACTTGCATCATCTTTACTTGGAAAGTTTATTAAAAATGCAGTGTGAGAAGCTTAAGCTCTAGGGATGGACCAGGGAATCTGCGTATTTAAAGAGCCCCCAGGTGGTTCTTGTGCCCATTTGCGTTTGAGAACCACTGGGCCAGATGCTTGCTTAAGGCCATTTCAGCTCTAAAATTTGACAACGTTTGATTCTGTGAGGCAGACTCTCTGTGCTTATGCAGGAGAAAGAAATAAAGAAAATACTAGACTTTCTGCTTGTGTTGAAAAATTTTGATTTGGTATCCTCATCCCCAAAGCCTAGCCAATCAGGAATAGTATTGTTTATTCCTCCCACTGTTTTGGAGAGGCATGGGGAAAAAGATAAGCCAGATGGTACCAAGGAAGATCTACATTACCATTTTCTTTTTTTTTTTTCCCTTTTCATGTTATATAACACTGCCCATGCCTCCATCTGAGCCATGATCATTAATTTAATGTTATGATCTAATGCCTCGTGACACTGAATTACAAATTAGCCGAACACGACCAAATTACGGTATCAGAAGGAAAGTTTCTTTTCTCAGGTTGATTCCTATATCTTAAACCAATTGTATTATTGGCTGAATTTTTTTTTTTTTTGGAAGATTGGCCCTGAGCTAACATCTGTTGCCAATCTTCCTCTTTTTTTCTTTTTTTCTCCCCAAAGCCTCAGTATACAGTTGTATATCCTAGTTGCAGGTCCTTCTAGTTCTTCTCTGTGGGACTCCACGTCAGCATGGCTTGATGAGTGGTGAGTAGGTCTGCGCCCAGGATCCAAACCAACAGACTCCAGCCGCCAAGGCGACACGTGCAAACTTAACCACTGGGCCACCAGGCCGGCCCCTATTGGCTGAATTTTTCATAAATTTTGTCTCAGCCTTGGTTTAGGGAATCTTTTCTTTCATAAAATGTATTTTGTTAAACAGGATCTAGATTATAATCAGTTTCTCAAAAGTAAAGTTAAAAAAGGGAAAAAGTTTTTGTTCTGCTTTGCTTTGATTTGGGGGATGTGTGTGTGTGTGTGTGTGTGTGTGTGTGTGTGTGTGTGTGTTTACAGTACTAAAATAGATTCTGATCAGGACTACATATAAGATAAAAAGTGAAGTAAAGTAGTCAGATAGTTATCACGTGCACTTGATAGTGAATGGATTATCTAGGTATCCTTAGAAAGTCATTACCCCTTCAGCTCTATTTTACTAAGCAATCACTAAGATCCTAATCACAATTGTCTTGAATAAATAGTTTTGCACCTATAACTTTGTATTTATTTATTTTTTTTTGTATATGGGCTCAAGAAATAAAGTTTGTCATCCTTGGTCAATTCAAGCAGAGAAGATTTTATTCTGAATAGGTTTTTGTTGTAGTTTTACTTATTTGAATTTTGTTCCTCTAATCTCTATATTTCTTTGCATATAAAGTATTTTGAGTTATGAATGTGATTAAAATAGAAAATAATTAGTTGATGTATCAGAGAGAAAGGGAAAGAGAGAACAAACAAGAGAAAAAATACAAACCACATGCTTTCCTATGCTATAAAGTTTGTCAAGCCAAGGGAGAAAGGCCTACTCTGGCCTAGTAAAACAAAGGAAAAGGAAATATGGCAGTAAGTTCTGCTGCTTCACCAAATGTGGCACCAAGAAGTCTGAGACAAGTTGTGGCAGAATTTAGCCTCAGTAAAACTCAGACAATTGACCTGCCATGTGAGAATCTCAAAATGAGTTCAGGTGGAGGCATAGGAGTTGAAACCCAATAATATATGCAACATTGATCACGCCAAAATTGCACATAGAAAGCAAATTAGTTCTCTAATAGAGAAGCCAAATTGAAATTCATTCTCTGAGCAGGTTTTCAAACACATTCTTCTTTTACTTTTCTGCTTACAAAAATGGAACACCACCAGAAAAACAAGAATTTGGAAGACAAGACGAAAAAATACTAGAATTCTAAGAGGAGAAAGAGAATACACATGTGCGCACGTACACACACATGATGAGAGAATAGTTTGCTACTTAGTGTATCTGATTGAGAAGTCCCTTTGCCGCAGGCCTTCTCACAGGAAGTGACTAATTCTCATGACGTGAGATATTTTCTTTTATATGGTATTGGAAAAGAAAGAAATTTACCCAAACTCCTTAAGGGCAGTGTTGTATTATTATTTCCATATAATATATTCTCTTCAGAGAAGTAACTCCCGAGTTGGGTAAGACAGGACTTGTGACTTAAATGGCATGCTCCGCTCCCTGTACTAGAAATTGCGTCCATCTGCCTATACTCACAGAACACTGCTAAAGGATTGCTCCACATAAAATATGTGTTTGAATTCTTTATATAAGAAGCTGAAAAAACGGGAGTGGGATTATGTATTTCTTAAATCTAATAGCAGGTTAATCACTGATGATGTTAATAATAATACAGAGCAGTCATCAAGCACAGGTAAATATGTGGCAAAAATTATACCCTGAAGAATTAAGTCCAAGATATAAGTGAGTACTCATCGTTCTCATGTTTTGCAATATATTACCTGCTTTAAAGAAACTGTTATATAGTGCAGTAGATTGAATGATTAACTCTAGTTCTTCCTCCCTTTCTGCACTCACAGCATTGACATTGCCTCCTTATGCATAGAGTATACCTCCCAACCCTGGCCTTAGGGCGTAGCCATGTGATTTGCTGTAGCAAACAAGTGAATAGAAGTGACTGTGTGCTAGTTTGAAGCCTAAGCTTTAAGAGGCCTTGCATTTTCCTGTTTGTGCTTCTACCATATGTATAGCAGCCCAGCTAGGCTGTTAATCTCAGAAAGAGGATAAGAGAAATGTATAGCAGGGCGCACTAGCTGTGATCACCCAGGAGAACAAATGATTGTTGTCTGAAACCATAATGCATCATCCTGCATTATTGTGACAATGGCTAATTGAAACAGCAAATAAGCTTTTGGTTTTCCTGAATACCAATTGAAAATTAATAATATCAGCCATCTTTGTGGTAAAAATATTAAACCTATATATTAATTTTAATGGTTCACTGGCAAACATAAATTTTAAAATAATTATATCTTCCCTTGTCTGGTAATGTCATTATATTGAGCTTATACATCATAAATATAATGTTTTATTTCTGTTAATTATTTGTAAGTAACAGTTGTCATGGTTGGAAACACCACCAATCTTGAGTGGATACACACATTTTTGTACTAAGTTTTTTTTTAAAAAAAACCTCCTTACATCAAAGTGTTACGTAATAGTATGTTTCATTTTAATACATCATGTATTCCCAGGAGAAAGTGAGTGATATTTCGTTTTGTGAGAGAGAGAAAAATAATGAACATTACCATCTGGTTTAACCCTGTGGTGATATGGAATCAAAGTTTTGTTAATTGCTCTTGTGGTTTGTCTTCATAAAGATAATTATATGTGAAATTCCTTTCCAATTTGTTATGTAATATTAGAAATACTTCTAAAATTGACTTGAACTTATTATGTTACCATCTTGTTGGCATAATCACTAAACCCATAGATCTATTTAATTAACTGTTTAAAAGCTATAGTATTCAAAACAAGAATATCATGAAAAGAGATTTTTGAACTAATTCTTTTTGCATGCCTTTTGAATGATTGGATTGTTCAGTATTTCTTCATGTTTAGTTCCTGAATCGAAGTCACACTGTCTATGTAAAAATAGTTGTCAACTAAAGACAACCAGGCAATGGATTTGTCTTGACGACAATCTTTTTATATATTCAGACTTCATTTATTATTAGACATGTCTGTTTTTTAAATTGGTGTTTCTTTACCTTTCTGAATTTAGGAAAATGACTCAAGAGAATCACATTAATTTCCTCTGCCATTTGGGCCAAATCAAATTTGAGGCTTCCAAGAGACATTATCTAATCAATTCGGAGAGACATTTGAAAAGATTACTGTTAATATATCTTCAAAATGAATTAGTGGCATAAACTGTTGCTAGGTGACTTAGGTACAGTTGTAATTTTTAGTAATCCCAGGAGAAGATGCAACGCATTCTAACATGTCGCAGCGAGTGTGATTGCTCAAAATTCTGGGAGGTGGGTCCTCTGCAAGGCTTCCTGATGTCATATTTCCTAGAGGAATTTTATGCCAGTATTTACAGCAGCTGCAGCCATAACTACTTCTGTATTATTCCAGTCACAGCTACTACTATATTATTCACATACCTATATTGTGGTCTGAAGAATTAAGCGGGCTTCATATTCTAGAGAAAGCACTTGAGGAAATGAAGGGAAGTTGGATGTGGATCTGTACATCCCACATTATTGTTCATGGGATCGCAGGATTACCTGAGTAATGCCTTCAAAAAGGAAGGTCAGATTTTGTGTCTTGCTGTTCCCTGTTCCATGTCGTGGATGTTATTCCTGTAGAAGAGGAGTAGAGAGTGGGAAGAAAATGAAATCTGTCAATACTGGGAATATATAAATAATAAAAGTGGCAGTAGGACTGATTAACTCTGAATCCTCTTTATAAAATGACTGGTGCTGTGAAAATGCTCAGTCTGCACAGCTGATTGGGAAATGTATGCAATCTGTTGATCAGAATTCTTTTGTGAATGCTCTCTTCCAGAGATTTACATACCAGAGTTCTCAAAAATATTTCTGTCCCCATGAAAAAACGAAAACTACAGATCTGGGAGATTGCAATTTAAAATAGAAGAAAGTGTTTTCCCACATTAAGAACAACTTTCAAACAAACAATTGATACAAATAAGTCAAAATGCAGTTTAGTTTCACAGAATAGTTTCTTGGATCATTAAGTAGAAAATTGAGTGAGGATAAATGAAAGCCATAGGTTTAGTTCAGTGATCCTATGAAGGGAAATATATTTGCCACTGGTCTGTTAATGTCAGGTAGGATATACATATTTTATTTTTATAAGTAAAGCAACTGTGTTGTGATCTTATATATAATATTATAACAGTAGAAGTCCTCTTATCTAACTCAGTTATAATCAGTGTGCATTGTGTGTTATTGATGTTTCTTTCTGATTTCTAACCAAAACCATGACAGAACCTTAACTGGTAAGTTCAACTCATCAACCCATAACATTTACAAAACAGTTTTATTTGAGTGTTCTTCATTTAAATATTTTTATGTTTCTTAAACCAAGCCACATACTTTGTTTTTTGTTTTGTTTGATGCATAGGATTTAAAACTTTGTTTTCTGAAGGTTCTTCTTCATAAAACCACATCATTGACATCCATTCTTTGCTGCTCCATCCAACTAGTAAAATATCTAATCTGTTTTCAAGGATTTGTTTCTTATCTGTGGTGGTTTTAGCTAAGAATAACTTGTAACATGTATTTTCTAAATAATAGTTGGGTACCGAAATTACCTGTGCCTGGCAATACCATTTTTATTGCTCACTTTAAGATCTCAAGTGATGCATTCAATTCAGATATATTTTTAAATGATTCATTTAGACCAAGAAATACAGCTATTTTAATGTACTAGGGTATTGGTAGAGCCTAGCAAACGATTCTATTTCTTTAATCTCGTAAAATATCATCCATCCATGTCCAAAAAAATTAAAATTGAATTTGTTATACTTTCTCATTTATCTAGAAAAAAGATGTCTTTGTAAAGATCAATTAAGATATGAATTTTCCAACTAAAAACATTTGTGAATTAACCATGTTTCTCTTAGTATTTATTTTAGGAGTCTAGCAATAGTTTTTCTTAGGTTATCAGCACATTTCTTCATGTTCTTTGAATTCAATCTGTGTATTTACATTCAGATGGTAATTTGAGCTTGCTGAAATTTCAAAGTAATGGGAATGATGGAGTATACAACAACATTAGGGTTTCTTATGAAAACCATGGTTTACTGAAGGACATAGGCCTAGCAGAGCATGGTCTGAGAAAGAATCAAAGTCTGGTCAGCCAGCCCTCCTCTAGGGCTAGAAGCTACTAGTCAGGTTTAATCTTTCCAAATCTGCACAAAGGGGCCTAGGGCCCTTGACTGAAGGGGGCATCTAACCACTTCCTTATCTTTTGGCTGCCTGGATTTGTACTTTTACTCATTTCCGAATAAAATTTCTTGAATATAGTCTAAAAGTATTCATTCTGCTTTACCATTTTAGCCAAACTTAACACCAATATAACTTAAGCAATTATAAAAAGCTGTTGTAGTCTTCTCACATAAATGCTTTCTTTAGAGGCAACCTGTTGGAAAGTCCCTAAAATGCAACTTTTATTAATGACTACATATTAGCCCCACCTCTAGCCACCAAGGGCTGATGTGAACCAGATTTGATGATGCCCAGAGGGCCTCAATTTTTCGACTCGTTCCTTTCCCTGTATGGTCTTTTAAATTGCATTATTTACCACTATTTAAAGCTATGACTGGTGAACTGTTCAAGTGTTTAAACTTTGGAGAAAAATATCGAGCCGTCACAACTCTCTTTTTAATCTTTAATATTTAAAATTCACATACCTGTTTGGTACTTAAAGAGAAAATATGTTGAGGAGAATGTACATCTACCATCCTATTGAAATGATTCCCTAGACAAGGAGATGGATTCTTTCACTTCAGACTTGCTCAAAAATATGATGGTAGCTGCTAGTCTTTGGGTTCTATTTTGAACTTTAATTATATCTGCTCTCCTCTTGAAGCTTGGCACTACAGTAACCATAGATCATAGAATCACAGGGCTGAAATCACTAAATCAACTTATCGGATGAGGAAAATTAAGCCCATGGAGATACCGATTTTAAAACACATCAGTCTACATCTTTACAATATTGAATTGCCTAATCTAGGACTATGGTAGATTCCTTCATTTATTTAGATCTACCTAAATATCTCATGACAACGTATTAGAATTTTAGAATATTAACATATTAGAATTGTGTAGAGGCTTTGCACTTCTTGAGCGTGATTTCTTTCAAGGCACTTGATATTTTTTAGTACCTTTACAGAGGTAAAATTGAAATACAATAAACTGTACAATGTTTAAAATGTACAATTTGATAAGTTTAGCATATGTATATACCCTGAAACCATTACTATAATCAAATAGTATACCACTATACATCACTATAATCAAATAATATTCATCACCCTCCCCCAAAAATAAAAATAAAAAATAAAACATGTCAATCTAATCAGCCTCCAATGTAAAACAAAAAGTTATTGTGTTTCAAGAATTTTGATATTAATAAATTATCTCATAAGTTTCTCCCTTGGTCTCCTTTACTCTTCCCATATTACTGCTAGGAAGCTGTCATTCAAATTCAGAGATTATATAAGAAGCAGAGGAAATAGTTGAAGAGGCACATGAAATTGGAACTCTACCTGCAAAAAGTTTTCTCTTAAATTCTCCTCAAATTAGTTGTGGTGGCTGGAGGTGAAATGTACCTTCCACCCATTAGCAGTAATCATACATAAGAAAGGATCTTCAGACGTCTAAACAACAGGAGAGAGCCAGTTTCACCACTCTTTGGCAACATAACTAATAGAAATGCCAAAAGGTACCTTATCACTTCCTTGTCCCTTTCTAGACAAGAGGACTTATTCCCTTTCTGTACAAAAAAGTTTATTTGAGAATCCAATTTTGTTTTAAACTTGAGCTTAGCATTTTGGAGGTATTCCAAAGACCACAGAATTCACAGTCTTAGCATATCGCAGCAGGCTGCTTTCAAATATTGCAATCTAGAACAGTCTGCTTGCAAAGCTGGAAATATGACCTAGTGAGTTAAACTTGACTAGTATTTTGCTTTTTTATTTGTGATCTTTGCCTCTAGCCAAGTATTGCTACCTAATCTTGGTGCCTGGCATGAATATGAACTTTGTTATGAGAATTTGATAACTTTCTAATCATGTGGTCTTTTTTTCTTTTACTTGATGAAGATCAATTCAGCAGAACTTACCTAGATTGTATTGCTTATGAACCGCATTTCAGTTTATAGTATGTATCAGTCAATTTTGCTACATAATAAACACCTCAAAAATTTCAGTGGCTAATAACAACAAATATTTATTTACTCATGGGTCTGTAGTTTAGTGGGCTTTGGCTGATCGTGGCTAGGCTTGGCTTGACTGTGCTTATCTCTAGGCTGCAGGTCCAGTTTGGGTCTGCCTGCTGTAGCTTATTTTGAGACTCAGGCTGAAGGGGCGGCAGCTTCTCAGGGCAATGACAGAAGCACAACCAACGCATTTCAAGTCTCTGCTCTTATCACATTTGCTTATATTCAGTTAGCCAAAGCATGTCACGTGGCCAAGCCCAAAGTCAAGGAATGGGGAGATACTTTCCACCTGTACGAGGTCATGGCAAAGGTGTGAATGTATAGTGCTATTAGGGATGTGAAAGCATTGAGGCCAATAATTCAATCTGTTGGAGACAAGCTCAGCAAGTTGGTTCAAATAGAAGGCTGATTGTTATTTATGGACCTTACAACCCCTTGAAAAGAAAACGGGATCCTTCTGACTATGCCTGAATTGTCTACCCTAATCTTTAAAGTTATGTTGAAGCCTAGAAATTTCCAACAGACAGGAATGAATGGCTCCTCCTTGTGAAATATGCAGCATCTCATTATACAGTAGTAGCCAAACAGCCGTTTTCTTTAATTTAGGAATACAGATGTGGATGTGTTAATTTTCAATTAAGAGTTCTAAACTTATTATCTGCTTGGCAGCTCTTCCATGTGACAGTCATTCCATCTGACTATAAATACTGGCTTTTGACCTAAATTTGAAAGGAACACCCAAAATTCAAGGGCCATGATAATAGTAATTTTTACAACCTGTTTGTCTCTGGTTAAGAAAATAAAAATTATACAACTGCTCTTTTTGACCAATACAAGCACGTAATGAAAATGACTTCCTTTCAAAAGCAAAAATAATAAAAGCTTCAAAAGTGCTTTTAAAAAACTGGGGAAATGGATCTAGTGAATTGACCTCAAAGAAAACAAAAACAAATAAATCACTGCTCAGCATTTCCCAGGAAGGCTGATATCTAGAAATGATAGAGACTGTGGAAGCATGTTGCATTATGGGTCATGAATGTGAAGGTCAAGGTGTGAAATCTTTCTGTATGAAGTAGTGTTAACTGCTTAGCAGCGCATTGTTGTTCAAAGAAGCCACCAAAAGTGAAACAAGCAGTGATATAGTTAAAAAGCTGATACATAAACCTCATCTAAGGCAACACAAGCCATTCTTATAAAATAGTATAGTACTTCTCTTTGTATATGGACCTGGAGTATATTAAAATAAGTCAATTTGTGCCCATTGACAGCTGATTTGAAGATTTCTATATATACCCCCTAAAGCATCATTCCAGGCTGCTTTGATGCTTTTTTCTTTTTATAAGGTGTTGCCAGTCCCGATAGTAAGGAGTTGATATGATTTTTATCCCTATGAAGTGGTTAATTGCTTCCCAAAATATGTTTGTAGTATAGGTGTCACTTCCAAAATATGTCATTAAGAGCAATATTTGGGCAGATTTATTAAATACCACTTTTTTCCTTTTTGACCTAAAAATATTTGTTTGTAGAGCACAGTCTGAGTATTATTATGATTGTTCTGATAAAACTATCTTACAGGGAATTGCCTGCAAGCTCTCCTAAGCTTGAAGAGACACAGGAGAAGATTTGTTAACTGTAGCTCAGCCCTAACCGGAGTGAGTGATTGCAGGGCTAATTTTATACTGATAACTCAGGAAAAGGTCATGCTCCCTGTCCCGTCACAGAACTGGACTCTCTTAATTGATTTCGGGTCAGGGAAATCTTCAGGTGGCCAGTGATCTTGGACAGGTGGATAATGGAATATTGAGGCCATGTCTATGATCAGCCATATAAACACTGGCTAAGCCTGATAACCCAGTGTAATTACCTATGAATCAATGTAACATATTGTTAATACATTAAAGATTTATTTACAATGTAATTGTTATGCAACTGGTATAGCACAGCTGCATCAATCCTGTTGTCAACTTAGATAATGTCAACTGGTTTTGTGATGGGAAGCCTTATAGACACAATCTGGAATTTCCATAGTTCGTGCTGAATAATTGTAACCAACTTCTATGTAACACTTAGAGGAGTTTACTGACCACTTTCACATCCATTAACACAGACAAGTACTATAATAACTCTGTGAAGTGTCAAATCCTTGTCCTGTCCCATAGTCTTATTTGCTGCCCCTTTGTGTTGGTGTCTCAATCAGGGTCCCAAAAGGAAACAGATGGCACATTCAAAATAGGGTAATTTGAGTGTTGATTTACAAGCGCTGCATACCCAGGAGTGGACAGGGTGTAGAGAAATCACAGAAGATAGCACAGGACCCCTGGGCTAGCAGCAGCAGAGCTGTCACCTCTCCTAGGCCTGAAGGGATTAGGGAGGGAGGAGAGGTTTCTGAGAACCCAGAAAAAGAGATCATGTAGATCTTACTGCCTTGGGTAGAACAATGGCCTTCTTTCAAGGGATAAAATTAGCCTTGAACTGACACCCAGAGAAGGAGACCGAGGGAGTCAATACCCTGACCTCAGTCTCTTCCTACCCTTCAATCTCTTGCTTGTTCTCTCCATTAGTCAAATCCAACCAGAAAACTAGAGGGCATAGGGACCCATTGACGTAATCAATGTATCGATGTATCGATGTATCAATGTAATGGAATCAAGTCAGCCCATTGGATGGTGGAGACGGGGGGGAATGGATCTGGAGGTACAAAGAGAACATAGCTGGCACAGCTTGTTTTGTGACTTTATTCTGCATTGTACAAAAATCCAGAGAAATACAATAAGAGGTCTATTTTATTAACAGTCTCAGCGACCTAATAATAATACTCTTTCTTTAAATATTTAACTCTCCTGAATTGTTCAGAAATGTAATGCTGCTGCTATGATTTCTATTAATATTCATCAATCAGCAGAGTACACACTATTTGCTAGTTACTGTACTAGTTTGTAAGGTATAGAGTAAACCTGATTTCAAAGACTTACATTCTAGTGCAGAAAACATGACCATATTTGATTGTGAGATTGTAAGAAATATACCACATAAGACATGCTAATGAGTAAATAAGATCATTCAGAAACTGTTTATTATGTACCCATAGTATTTTCAGTATTGCACTGAACAGAAATCATTGTCCTTAAGTTAAAATCAGAATCAAATCACCTGCAAAATAACCCACCACTAAACTTGAAGCTTGTTGAATGATTCTGTTATTTTTTAAATATCTTCAATATTTCACAGTGTCAAAACAATGTTTACTCAATAAGAGCTTGTTGAATTGAACCAAATGAAACTAAAATAAATAGATTTTATCAAAACCCTACTTTATGCAATTGAATTTCTAACCGTGCCTTCCCTATAAACAAGGAAGAAATAAGTTTCTCTTAGGAGTTTAAATATCTTCTATCTAAATAATTCCTTTTATGTCCTTCTTAAGCAATATTCAGTCCTTCAAAAAATATTTATTGAGCATCTAATATATACTTAATACTGTGCCAGGTGCTATGAAGGATGCCAAGATCATAGCATGAACTTCTAATTCTTTGGAGTTCCAATTAAATAACCTAAAGTTAAACCAGTTTGGAGAGGGAACATTATGCCTTTGAGACTCTAGGTTTCTCTTGATTAGAAAGTATTAAACATTTCAAGTAACTAAACAGATTAAGGAGAATTCAAGGATGCCCCTCACTAGTAAATTTGGATTAGTCTGGCAAATTTAAGACCTGAAATGGAAATTTTTAATAATTAGAAGAAGAGAGAGAAAATTATAATTACAACATTTGTAGAATCTATGTTTATCACTCAACCTTCTTAATCATTTCCTAAGTGTATCTGATGATCAGGGTTTTATAACTCTAGAAAATATGTCTATACATTCTGTAAGTCTCTTCTTTTAAAAAGCTCTTCAATTTTGTATTTTGTTAAAAGTCAAAGCCTCCATGAAAATGAGACAAAATTCAGTGAAAGACTGTAGCAATAAAAATCAGATGTGATTTTCTCTTGAATAACATCTGCGTTTTACAATCCTTTCATGTTAAACTTTAGAAGGATTTATTATAAAAAGCTTCATTGACAGTTAAATCCTATTTTTAAAAGCATTTCTTTTTTCTCCCACTGGTAATAGTTTTCTTTTCTAAACTCCTTTCTAGAATTCACTAGTTGCAGATACATCTTAACTACATTTCATGCTATGTAAAGTGTAATTTCTGATCACCAGCACATGATTTGCAGTTCCTCAGATGCAATTTGCTTAATATCAATATCATGCAAAGACGCTGGTACAAAGGCATTTTCCTTATTACACTGTATTTTTTTCAGTTTTTTTTCTGTAGTTGTTAAATAAGATCATTAAATGTTTTTATTAGTTTTACTTCCTGTTTAACTAGGTGAGTTTGGGATCTCTATTCTCTAAAGCATTGTGCTCTTCAAAGCAAGCAATTGAAAGCCAAGTATTGATTAGTTCTACCAAAGGAGTGTACTGTTAAAGGACATTTATACACATTTGAGTAGCTTAGTATCTCTAATTTCACTTTAATGATTTCTTACATGGAACGACTACTTGTATAGTGCTTATATGACAGTCAATATATAAATATGACTCATCTCTTCGTGGACAGTTCTACCTCCACATTTGTTGGAGTCCCTGTTAGTCGTTAAAAGGAAAGTTAAAACCAAAAGAACAGCAGTTAGTAAAAGTAATGAGAGAAAACATAAACACAATGTATCCTGTATCGGACTGAACCAAAACTCTTCTGATGTGTGGTATTAATAGATTATCTTTCATGACACTACCAGTTATCAGAAATAGAATGGTCATATGGAGATATTAGAAATACTAATAATAGCTATTCCAAAAATGCCTTTTCTATTTGTCTTCACCTTGATGCATTCTACTACTTCTTCAAGGCCCATCTCAAATTCCTCTTCCATAGAACATTCTACATTGATTTCAGCCAATATTGATTTCTCTCTTTTTTGAATTCGTCTTGCATAGTTGAATTAGAAAACCAGGAATTGGAAAACTAGAAGAGTGTATTAACCAAGAAGCAGAGAGGGGAGAGTTTCAACAAAGGGCCAGTCTAAAGTACCCCACTACCATGGACTCCATACTGAGTTCACAGCATGCATGCAGCTGGTATTTGTTGATTTATCAATTAACTGAATCTTAACACATATTGTTATTAAAACCTTCAAATTCTAAATAAAATTAAAAGTATCCTTCTCTACCCACCAATGTCATCCCTGTTATTATGTTTTAATAGCACCCTGATTATCTCTTTCATAGTATTTTCTACAAAATGTAATTACTTTATTTATGTATTTGTTCACTTGGTTATCTATCATCTTCACCGGACTGTAAGCTCCACAAAGGCAGAACCATTATATCCCCAGCATTTAGCACAGTGCCTAACTTATAGTAGGATCTCAATATTTGTTGAATGAATGACCTACAGATATTATTTTATTATGAACCATCTTTTTCTCTAAGTTGTTTTACATCCATTTTCTCAAAAGAAAAGTCATGTAGACAAAGGACTAGAGATTATACATCTTCTTTGTTCTTTCCACAATGTTCTGTATCAGTGCTTCTCTTAGCATAGGTAAGAATTGCCTGGAGAGCTTGTTAAAACATGGATTCATGGTCTGACCCCCAGAGATTCTGATTCAGTAGGTTCTTGGTGATGCCTCCGTGGCTGATCTGTGGAGCACTTTGAGTCGTACCACTCTAGGATGTTAGATGTATGGGCACAGGCTCAACAGAGAGATGTGTGCTTACTTACTTGCTAAATAACAAATGTTCTCACTGAGTCATAGAACTTTGAAACTTGAAAGGACCTTTGCTATCATCTAGTCTATAGGTAGCAAATATCTGATACGTGTGCTATAGCGCTCATCCCCATTTAACCTGTCTATGGCCTCAGAATCCTCGAGAGCACCCCATCACCATCACTCCAGATGAAACTGTTCTCTCCTTGATCTAGTCCCATCCCGTCAATTAAAGATGAAGAAACTGAGGTTCAGAGAGTCTAAGTCTCTTGACAAAGATCCCACAGCCCGGGTCTTCTCAATTCTTGTTCAGCTTTCAGCATCTGAATAAAAATTTCCTAAGATTTACTGAAGTGGCTTCCATCAAATTTGAGTGTCCATAATATGCTAAACAGAGAAATTCATTCCAATAACACGAACTCTCCTCATGCCTTATTCATCATTCCTTGAAATTTTTCCCAAGTAGGTTTATTCTAGTAAGAGTTAGATTACATCAGAGCCTTCCTTATATCAATTTAGAGTAGCTTACTAAAATACATTGCAAAGTTTTTGTTGTTTCTTAGTTGATTTTAATTATGTATGTTTTCTTTCAGTAATGCATCTCTTCCACTACATCAATATTATCTTATGTTAGCAGTAAGTACAAAATAATTGAGAACAAACTATGACAAATTGAAATAAGTCAAAAAGAAAAAAGCAAATACTCTTGTGATCTGAGCTTTTTTTCACTCCTTGAAACTTTGAGAATATCTGTCTTTATTAACTTTTGCTTTTTGCTGATGGTTTCTCTCATTTTATTATAGCTCATAGCATTGTAAATTAATTTAACATGAAAGGATAAAAATGTTGCTCTTGAAATGTTTCTCATTAAATTATGGAAAAATATTACAATAAATAAAGGAAAGGAATGCCTCTAGTACCAGCTTCTGTTTGCTCAATTATTGCAGTACCAAAAGTGAATTATGACACAGTTAACTCAGAGGCAATATTATTGCCATTATGTTATAAAATAGATGAGTTGCAATCTTCCAAAAAAAAAAGATACAGCATAGGTCCTTTGAAAGTGAAATACCTTTTTATTGGTGCTTCGTTCAAATGCATACTGACCCCAGTGTTTTTTAGAGTTCTTGCTAATGATGGACCCAACCTTATACTAAGAACCACAAAGTAAATTTCAGCCAATTGCTTTATTCAGGGGAGTCATTAAATGGAGGTACCTCTGAAATTTTAGAAGGCATGTACTGCCAATTAGCTGAAAGCACTACTCAATGTCCTTTCTATGGTTATATTCTTTCTAGTGTATTTTTAATTGAAGACAACCTCTACAGAGAAGGTGAGAAGTTGCAACTTAGTGGTACTCCTTAGGGTGGGATCAAGGGTGTGGAAGATATTCATCTATATCCCTCACCCCTTCACAAAGAATGGTACTTAACTCATCCAAAGCATATAGGGAGAGAGAATTAAAGATGTATTTACCATGAGCCAAAACAATTGTTCAAAATAAGAAATGGAAGCAGCTTGAGGCCCCTCAACTAGATAGGCATTTTTTTCCATATGGAATTCAATGCATTAATGTCTTAAAATCCTACGGAACAAGCTTATATGAGCATATGTCTAAATATTCTAAGCGAGCTTTTAACAATGAGGCAAATATTTCAATAATTTATCTCCCCCAGTACATAAACCATTAAAGGTCGTAGTCACCTACTGAGTGCAAGGCTCTGGAAAGTATGGCAATTAATCCAACCCAAATCCTCCTTTCCAGGAATTTACATGATAAGGCACAATAAATAATTACAATGCAATGGGGAAATGGCATATTCAACCAAAGAATAGCTGATGAGAGTATTATAAAAATTCTTAGTTTGGAAAATGTATCAGAAATGCATTGGAAGATTTTCAAATTATATTAAGATGCCCAGTTAATAAACTATCAAAACTATCATATGGCTTAAATGAATGATCGATTCTCAAAATTTTTAGGATACTACATTATAAAACACATTAAGCATCCAAACAGTATTTTTGATGATTCAGAAAGAGTTACAGGCTGTTGCATCACCTCAGAATAACTTATAGGCATAGTAATTAAACCTGTATTGTAGACACGCAGAAGTCTTGATTCTTCTGAGTCAGAAGGGCTATCTTCAGATTATGTAGGCAGAGTTGGTTAGAGGGGGTCTAAGTCTGATCTAGTTAGTCTAATGCAGTGGCTCTTAAAGGGAGGGGCAATTTTGCCCTCAGGAGACATTTGGCAATGTCTGGAGGCTCTTTTAATGGTCGCAACTGAAGTGTAGTGGGCACAGACGAGGTATGCTGCTAAATATCATACAACGCACAGGATAGCCCTCCACAAGAAAGAATTATCCAGTCCAAAATGTCAGTAGTGCTAAGGTTGAAAAGCCCTGGTCTAATTAGTGTTTACTCACCTTTCCTGAACTTCTGCCTTCTCTCATAGTAATCTCAAATGCCCAAGAAATTTAAAAATCATTTGGTTATTTCTGCATGCTGTAAGATAATGGTGTCAGTTATGTAGTATATTTATTTTATTATGTTATAAAACATTGATAATATAAATATTGTTTATTCAAACTTTATCATAGCTTATATTAGTATATTATTTAAGATATATTACATTCATTTGATATATTTTATAATAGTATTCATTATATGAAGACAGGTGTTTTACTTTGTTCATTTAACAATGGTTTTTAACTCTACATAAGAAAAAGTATAAATTACAATCAATATGTTTTTAAGCTTGATTTGGGGACCAAATATACATGGATATGCAGACTGAAATTTAACTGTTATATGAAGTCAGAGAAAAACTACATTTATGACCAGATGTTTGGAATTCTTACCCTTTTTTCACACTAAAAATTAGCTGATTTTTTTTGCTTCTGGTCTCTAAACCATGAGATAAGAGAGGCTCAAGTTGACATTTTTAAGCACATCTTGGCAAATGGCATCTTGAGCAACAGTTGGGCACTGTTTCACTGAGATTTTTATTTAATTGGTGGGCTGTAATGCCTGGGCATCAGAATTCTGAAAAGCTGCTCAGGTAAATCTAGTGAGCAGCAAACTCTGAGAACCTCTCTTTTTGTGTAGTATCCCAGTTGGCGGACTCTATAGCAAGACAGCCTGCATTCAAATCCCCCTCCAACTCTTTACTAGCTATCTTTTTGACCCTGGGCAAATTACTTAGACCATGTGCCACAATTTCCTCATCTGTAAAATGGGGGCAATAAAAATTTCTACTTTTGGATCTTATATATGCCATTTACAAATTAGTTTACTCTGAAGATCATCTTGAGGAAAATATGCAGAATTATTATCATTTATCATTTATAATTTCCTCACGAACTTTCTATATTTCAACATCAGTGTTACACTTCCTGTCTTTAACCAATAGTCCAAATATGGATATAAATTACAAGAATAAAACCAATTTAAGACAATTATAATGGTCAGAATTCACTTGGTAGCTAAGTGTTGAGTGATTAAACCAACTGAGTAAGTGAGTCATGTGCTCACCTTTCATCCTCCCCACCATGTATTTGGCATTGTAATTTAATTTAATATATGTATGTTACACATATTATATACATGCTTTTTCAGAATAGACATTACTACCTTTAATAATATGAACTCTCAGAACATTTTTGCAAACTCCTTGGGAATTTCAAGAAAGCCTTTCCTTGGGAAAGGCTCTGTTCATGAAGTCTTAGCGATGTGATCACAGGTAGACCGAGTCAACAAATAGTGATAGCACATCTTAGTTCAGACCAGCTGCATTTCAAGTGCTCAGTAGCCATATGTGGCCAGTGGTTACCATATTAGAAGGTACAGTTCTACAGAGCCCCATTAATCCAAAAAAAAAAAAAAAAAAGTACCTCTAGTCTTTCACTGAAAAGTGATTCTTCACTGCTAACCTTGGGAGCATTTCCAAAGGTAGTTTACAAATTTTAAATATTCTATCTAACCATCTCTGAGGGCTTCAGTTTTAATACCATGGTATTCTTAAAGAATGTCAAACAATCTTTTTTATGGAATGCTCTGAAAGAGCAATTAGAAGTTTATGATGCACATAATGCAAAATACAGGTCATTCTCCAAGCCTGTTTTAGAAGCACAAAAACCATAGTCATTTATCACTTCTGAGAATACTGTCTTGAGTATGTCTTTGTTTGGATATTGGTGAGATTGGGAGGACTTTGTGATAAGAAAATAGTCTTTTAAGAACAAGATATCAAACTAAAATTGATAACTAGGGGGCCGCCCGGTGGCGCAGCGGTTTCGTCCGCGCTTGGCAGCCCGGGGTTCGCCGGTTCGGATCCCGGGCACCCGCCAACGCACTGCATGTCAGCCACGCTGTGGCGGCGTCCCATATAAAGTGAAGGAAGATGGGCACGGATGTTAGCCCAGGGCCAGTCTTCCTCTGCAAAAAAAAAAAAAGAGGAGGATTGGACGGATGTTAGCTCAGGGCTGGTCTTCCTCACCAAAAAAAACAAACAACAACAACAACAACAATAATAATAATAAATAAATAAATAAATAAAATTGATAACTAGAATGAAAGACTATTTTTAAAGGGAAACCTGATTTAGATCATCCATAGGAGCGCATTAGGGAAACACTAGTCTGAAAAAATATCCCACATTTGTTAAGTTACTGAAAGTTACTTGACTCTTATCAACTTAACAAGAAAATTCCCTTGTGGCTGGAGTCATTCTTGATTTTCACGTAAACCTATCTACCTTTGCAAAGCCACTGGGACCTTTTTGCATTGGAAGAATCATTTAGAGCCATTCAAAGTAATGTTAAAGTATCCACACTTTGGAAAAAAGCTACTAATGAGCAACCAGAAACCTGACCTCAAAATTACTTGTGAATTGTGAATCAACAAAATAAACTCAATTGTTCATTTACTAAGTGTGTATCAATTATCATGTGCCTTCTAATTTATAACTCCTCTTTTTTCCCCAAAACTTAGTTTATAATCCAGATGTTTTGGATTTGAAATAAATTTACCACAGGGGGAAATATTATAAATTATAATTAATTTCCTAAGCTATCTAATTTTTAATATGCCTGTATGCATTACTTAACTGTCATTTATAATATTTTTTCCTTAAGTGTTCACTTCTCACTAGAGTAATGAAAGTGAGGTATTATTACATGGTACATGGTTTGATACTTTCACAAATTTTAATAATTAAGTATTTAATGTGTTTTAGAAAAATGTAGCTAGTACCATAAACAGTTGATTTTAAGATATCATTGCTTAGAATGAGACTAAGTAAAAAAAATTGGTGAGTACAAGTCAACTTAGAGAAAAATGTCAAGTAAATAAGTGGACAAACATAGCAGTAATTCTGAAGGTGATTTGTGAAACTGATTACAGTTGTTTCACTCATGAAAAATGCCTTCAGAATTTCAATTAAGAATACCAGGAGCCAGCCCTGATGGCCTAGTGGTTAAAGTTGGGTGTGCTCCGCTTTGGTGGCCTGGATTCGGTTTCTGGGTGCGGAACCACACCACTCGTCTGTCAGTAGCCATGCTGTGGTGGCGGCTCACATAGAAGAACTAGAAGGACCTACAACTAGAATATATACAACTTTGTACTGGGGCTTTCGGGAGGGAAAAACAAGAGAGAGAGAGAGAGAGGAAGATTGGCAACAGATGTTAGCTCAGCATGAATCTTTCGCAGCAAAAAATATTATAAAAAGAATGCCAGGAACTTATTTCTCTCCCCTGATGCTTGTTGTCTCCTTCCTTCTCACCCCCAGTTCCTTCTTCCTCTAACTCCTACTCACTTTCCTTTTCTGATTTTAACAGGAGTAAGAACTCCAGAAATGTGGGAAGATGGCAGGCAATGAGATGAGATAGGACCTGGAATGATAAAATAGGTCAGCCTTGAGGGGTTAGAGAAGTCTTCCATGATGTCTAAACCGAGACCTAAAAGATGAGTTTCTCAGGTTGAGGGGAGAGGTATGAAGAGCATTCTAAGCTGGGCAACATACTGTGCACATCTCTGAAATCATGGGAAAGTGATTTTGAGATGATTCCAGCTTGGTAAAGCTGGAGTTTGGATTGGGAAAGATGAAGCTGGAAAGTTAGCAAGAGTCAGAAAGAGTAATTTTTTTTACTTCAATAGCAATGGCAAACCACTGAAGTTTCTTTCTCTATTTGTTTGTTAAGCAGAGGAGTGACTTCACATAAAATGGAAATTGGATTGAGGTGGGAGGGGCATAAACTGATGCAAAAATATCCTTCACTAGAGTGTTGATGAAATCCAAATGGGACACAGTAGTATAAGTGGTAGAGAGATGTGAATTGCTTCCAAGATTTTCTTCTTGTTGCTGTTTTTGAAGCTAGCCTTTGCCATATTTAGTAATGAATTAACATGGAGGGTTAAGGGAAAGGAAGAAGCCAAAGTTTCTGGTTTGGACAGCTGGAGGCATTTACTGAAGTAGGGAACTCAAGGCTTAGAGTATATTGGAACGGGCAGAGTGTTTTAGTTGTACCTGGGAATTTAATTTATAGTGGTGACTAAGGGACAACATAGAGAGGTCAATGCCGTGGGAGAACTTTTATTACTCACAATTCCCAGGAGAAGAGGATGTGCAACACTCTGCAGGGCTACCATGAGAAGTACCAGGGTCATTCAGGAGGCAGAAGAGGCAAAGGAGAAAGCATGGTTTCTCCTTTATTGTGGTTTCCCTGGGAAAGAATCGGTGAGACAGGGTAGGCAAATTTGAGCAAGTTAGGATTGAATAGTTTGAATAATTTCAGCAGGCTCTGGGCTATATGGGTGGCCTCTAGTAGTCCAGTACCTGGCCCTGACAATATGAGCCTGGTGTGTGAGTTAGATAAAGGAGGTGGTTGGGGATATGGGCTTTGGATTGGTTGGTTTGCATATGAAAGGGAGTCATTCGCTGTCTCTTGGAATCAACTAGGCCTGGGAGGGGCAGTCTCTCCCTGGCCAGCAAGGCCCCCAAGATGTCAAAGCATCATAAAATATAGAAAATAAAAAGCATGATTAATATGCAGGGTGGATGTTGTATATAATTTAGGACAATGGTTCTCACCATTAGCTCCTTTGGAATCACTCGGAAGGCTTGTTAACATACAGATGACTGAGTTTCACCCTCCCAGTTTCTGGTTCTGGAAGTCTAGGGAGAGCATCGAGAATTTGCATTTCTGAAGACGTCTCCTCTGCTGCTGCTATTGGTGAGGGACCATGCTTTAAGAACACTGATTTGGGATAGGTACAGTTTGGCGAATATCCAAAAGGAGCGTAAATTCAGGGGATATTCTTGGGCAATTGGCTATGTGGTTCTGAAATTCAGGATAGAATATTAAGCTAGAAATAAAGATTTGGGGGATCATCTGCATCAAAAGGATAATTAAAATTTGGGGAGTACATGGGGGGCTCTATATATAAAGAAAAGTGAAAAAGATTAACCCCAAGCCTCGCCTCACTGACCCTTGAGAATTGAAGATTGAAAGGAGTCCACAAAGGTGACCGAGAAAACTTCAGAAGGGCCTTAGGAAGCCAAGGAGAGAAGAAATTCACCACCAAAATGAGAAACGCTTGTGGATGATCTGACTGGATTTGCCAGCATGCGTTAACTGCTCTGTAATCACTTATATTAAGTATAGTTATAAATACATGTTTTAATAAACAACTAAACTAGTGCAACTGATTTTTTTAAGTAAAAAAGTGAAATTTGTCAATTAAAATTGTAAATTCACCTTAGGAGGCTGTGGAATTATTCCTAGGATGTTGTTACCATTCAAACCATTTTGGTACTCCTTTTTGAGGGATCATTTTCAATGCTGTGGTTTCTTCTTTTTTAATGTCCTCAGAGGTATCAAATTTTTATAATTTGATTTTTTCATCAGTCTTAAAAGCCTCTTATGATTTACAAAATAAATAAATGATAAACCTAGATGCAATCAATTTTAAAATCAAAAAAGAGATACGTACTAAAATTTTGTATGTTATTGAAAACTGTCTCCAAAGGCAGTTTCAAAAGAGGAGTTTAGTTCCTAAATTGTAACATTACTCACTACGTTAAAGGACAACATTCATTTGAATGAATATGTTCTTGGTCAATTTGTTTTCAATGTCTTCTTACCTGACAGTCATCTCATATAGATGCACGTACAGATATAACTTTCTCAGAATGGCTCTGATAAATATCTTGACTCAAACTTTCTTGATTCTGACGTTCATGTAGATGAGTACTATATGGTGACAATCTTGTCAGCCTGTCTTTGGAGAAGTTCTGAATCCAATTCAGAATATTCCCCCAAACTATTCTGCTATCAAGAATGTGGACAGGAATAGTCAAGGGAACATTTTCAGAGGCTAACATTTTCATGTAAGGCATTTTCCTCATGTAGGAAATTAGTTTACTGATTTACTAAAGGTGTTACCTTCCCATTACAAGAAGCTTTTCATATTAATATAAATATGGCAGTTGTGTCAGAAATGAATTGCCCCTCAAACTAGCACGTGGAAAGAAGAGTTCTGACATTTAGCACATACATAGCTTTTAAAAATACACTCTTTCAAACATGATATGCTATTTCAGGTTTTCCCTCATTTTCAGTTACTTTTTTCCTTTATATTCCTTTCTTTATGTATTTTATCTAATCCATGTCCTGAGATTCCTTTAGCTCTTGAATTCTACTTGGTTTTATTTATTCCCCTGATATCACTATGTTCTAGACATAATCAGTTGTAGGCTATAAATCTGTTATTTCAGGGTAAAGTTGAACATGCATTAGAACTACTCGAGGACTTATTAAAATCCTGATTGAAGGGTCCCAGCCCCAGAGTTTCAGATTCTGTTAGCACTGGGGTGGAGACTGATAATTTGCATTGCTAGCAAGTTTCCATTTAAGATGGATGTCACTGGTCTGGGGACCAAAGTCTAAGACCCATTCAATGAAGGAAAACTAGATGCACAAATTTTCTTCATTGACTTTTGCCGCTGAAGACATTTAGGTGGAGAAAGAGACATCAAAAGGTAATCAGTTAGGTCTGGGTGGGAATTTGCATTTCTATCAAATTCCCAGGGAATGCTGTTTGAGGACCACACTTGATGAACCACTAATTAAAATGTCATTAAAAAAAATTTAGTCCAGCAAAGTCTCCTATGTAATGGGGCCTTAAAGAGTAAAATATTTTGGTTTAATCTGGTCAGTAGTTTCTTGTAGGCTAAATTAGCACCAGCAAAGCTGAGGTTCAAGTTGTGTTCATAATAGTCATAAGGGATACTTTGGAAAAAGCTGAGATTAGTTTTGGAGGTGGGCATGAGCAAGGAGGAAAAAATTTTTAAAAAGATGCTAAATATTAAGTTGGTCATTGGGTAAAGAAAGAGAAAGGGAGTAGCTAGAAATTTCTTAGACTGATTCAGCAAGGCAGGTCTGTCATAGAGACATACAAATGCCTTAAAAGGGGTGATTTCCTCAAAACGCACACAGGAGACTTTAGGGATTCATGACCTCCCTTTCAGAAACGACTTATGCCATTCTTCATTCATGTTGCTTCTATTTGAGTATCTACACTCTCCCAGCCTGTGCTTGGCTGACAGGGTCCTGCCCTCTAGAGTTTACATTCTAACTGGGAAAACAGCTGATGAATTTGTGATTTATGTTTATGTTTGGGTTTTTTTGGAGGGGGTGAGGAAGATTCGCCCTGAGCTGACATCTGTTGCCAATCCTCCTCTTTTTGCTGAGGAAGATTGGCCCTGGGCTCACATCCGTGCCCATCTTCCTCTACTTTATCTGTAGCATGCCTGCCACAGCATGGCTTGATAAGTAGTGCACACGTCCGCGCCCGGGATCCGAACCTGCGAAACCCAGGCTGCCAAAGCAGAGTGTACAGACAACCACTACACCACCAGGCCGGCCCCTTATGTTTATTTTTTAAAAATCACTCTGGCTGCTGTCTGGATAATAGGATGTGAAAGGTGCAGGAGTATAAGGCTGATGCTCTGTTCTGAATTCCATCTTCTCATAGCTTTGTAGATTTCAGAAATCCCTTTCTTTCGTAACTTTTAAGTCACCTTCTTACTGATAATCCTTTGCTGTCGGTTTACCCTTTGCTACCCTTCATTTTAATAAACAAACACACATCAACCGTACCACCACTACTCTCCGACCCCCTTCCAGTGTCACCTCTCCTCTCTCCTTTATTTCACGGTCAATCTTTGTGAAAGAGTGGCACAGCTGGCTGACTTCCCTTCTTTACCCACAATTTACGTTTCAATTCATACTATCTGGCTATTGCTCCTACATGCCGGGCAGACTGCTCTCACTAAGAAAATCAATGTCCTACCCCTTGCCAAATTGCCTGACTCAGCTTCTCTGTGTAATTTTTTCCTTCTTTAGTTTCTTGACATCCTCTTACCAGGTTTTCAAATCTGACCTATCTGCCTACTTTTTGTTCTCTCTCCCGGGTGATTCATCCCCTGCCTTTTCCATAAGTATGAAGGTTTCCCAGATCCCATCCTCAGCCCTTCTTCACTTTCCATCCCACACCCCTTCCATGATCTCATCATCTTCATCCAAAGCTCCATTTAGTACCTATAAGCAGATGACTCCCAAATCATTGTTTCCTGTATCTTTCTCTTGGCCATTCCATATTTATGTCTGCAACTCCCCAGTGAACCTCTATATTTAGGCCACAGGACTGATACCTATTGATAAGCACAGGTGGGATGTACTGGCTAGTGTTTGCTCTGATTGGTTGGGTTTTTGCTAGAGCAGATGTTAAACATTTTGAGTTTTACCTCTGTCCACAGTCATTTCAAAATTATGGGTCCCAAACTGAAATTCCCAGCAAATCTGGATGTTCGTTTCTATTACCTATTTTTCAGAAAATGACACCACCATTTACCCAGTTTTCTAAGCCAGAAGCCTCTGGATCCAGCCAGACTTCTCTTTTCTACACACGTCTACACTGACATGAAATATTACTAATTCTACCTCCTAAAGTCTTTCTTAAAACAGACTTTCGTCTATGACTATCCCTCATTTCAGGCACTTATCACTGTGGAGTCAAGCACACTTGATTTAAATCTTGTAGCCTTGGGCAAATTTCTTAATCTCTTCTAGCCTCAGTTTCCTCATAGAATTTCTATTATTTCTTTGGTTGGCTGAAAGGATTAAATGAGATTACTCGTTTGTCTGTTTTTGCTTTTGTTGCCTATGCTTTTGGTGTCATATCCATGAAATCAGTGCCAAGACCAAAGGCACAAGCTTTTCCCCTATGTTTTCTTCTAGGTGTTTTACAATTTCAGTTCTTAGGTTTAAATCTTTAATCCATTTTGAGTTGATTTTTGTGTATAGTGTTATATAAGGGTCCAATTTCATTCTTTTGCACGTGGATATCCAATTTTCCCAACACCATTTGTTGAAGACATTATCCTTTCCTCACTGTGTATTCTTGGTAACCCTATGGAAGATCAGTATGGATTTATTTCTGGGCTCTTGGTTCTGTTCTATGGTTTGTATGTCTGTCTTTATGTCAGTACCATGCTGTTTTAATTACTACAGATTTGTAATATATTTTGAAATCAGGAAGTATGATGCCTCCAGCTTTATTCACCCTTTTCAAGATTTTTCTGGTTATTCAGAGGTCTTTTTTGGTTCCATATAAATTTTAGGATTTTTTTTTAATTTCCGTAAAAAAGTGCCATTGAGATTTTGATAGGGATTGCAATGAAATCTGTAGATTGCTTTGTGTATAGGGACATCTTAACAATATAATTTTCCAGTCCATGAACATGGCATGGCTTGCCATTTGTTTATGTATTCTTTACTTTCATTGATGTTTTGTAGTTTTCAGCGTACAAGTCTTTCACATCCCTAGTTAAGTTGATGCCTAAGTGTTTCATCGTTTTCAATGCTATTTTAAATGGAATTGTTCTCCAAGTTTCCTTTTCAGATAGTTTGCTATCAGTGTATAGAAACACCATTGATTTTTGTATGTTGATTTTGTATCCTGCAACTTTACTGAGATTACCATACAGAGAGTCATGTACATAAAATGCAGTCAATAAAGAGTAGTTACTATGATTGTTATCAATGATGTTATTGCTATTAGTTTCACCTAGAAAATTGCAGTAGCTTCTTAACTGGTCTTCCTGCATCTCGTTTCAGTTCTTCAGCCAGAGTCATCTTCCAACATGAAGGCTGACTCTGTTACCTCCATTCCCATGTTTAAAACTCGTCAGTACCTTTAAGATAAATTCCCACATCCTTGGAACAGCATTCAAGGTCATTCCTGAGGTAGTTTCACCATGGCCCCATTTCTTTGCCTCCCCCTGAGGAAGATATATAGCAAAAAATTCAAGGCTACCTGGACACTACTCACCTTATGTTTCCATACTGCTGTCTGCTGGGAAGACCTTCCATCTAACCTCCCCTCCTCAGCCCAACTAATTTTTATTTAGTCTTCCAAATAATCTCAAATTCAAGAATAGACTTCTGGTCCACAGGACATCCCAAATCTCTCAGTAAGTCATACAGGATAAGCGTGCCCCAACAAACTGTTGTTCTGATATTTCAAAGTTAAATGGTTAATAATCATATTTACAGAAAAGGAAATGGCAACAAAATGATGGTCCTGGTATAAAAATACATAAGGATATGTTTTGAGTTTAGGATTTTTTTTTCTAACATTTTAATATAAAAATGTTTAATTGTACAGCAAAGTTGAAAGGCTTTTACAGTGAGCATCTAATTCAATCCACTGAAGTATCCATTAAAAATAGTACCAGAAAATATAAAATGTTTGTTTAATACTTCACCATACCTGATTAGATATAGACCATTAGGAAAAATTGTTATAATTAAAGGTTCTGGGTTTGCCATTATATAAAAAGCCTAAGGTTTTCTATTCTAGTGGAATGTTTTGTGAGAACTGTTTTTTCTCCATCTTTATAAAATTTAACTTTGACCTATATTTTGTTAATGCACCATGGGTTAAGCTACAGACATGTGCTAAATAGGCAGTTTTGAAATTGGATTTTTTTAGTTCCTTTTACATTAAATCCTCGTAACACTTAATTGATTAATTTGTATCCATTACCATTTTAAAGAAAATTCTCAGACTGGCAGGTGAGAATTAAAAAGAAAACAAACAACATGGTGATCCCACCTTCAAGCCAATCAACGTGTAGTCAATGTGTCCTTTTAAATTACTAAGGCACAGCTTTCCACAAACTCACAGCATGACTCTATATGCTGCAGTAGCATTGCTAAAATAAGGCAGAATGCAACATCTTCCATATAAAATGTTTCTTTTCTATAAGTTTTCATGATGCTTAGTACACTGCAATGACCACATTATTCAGTTCCAGAATTAGTAGCACACCATTGTGAATGACTCAATTCGCATTGGATTACTCATTCAACAGCATTCTTGAAGGTTTACAATGTGCAAAGCATTACATTAAGTAGTGTATGGCAGAAATTCTCAAATGCAGATGATCTGTGAAGATTTCCTCAATCAGCAGAGAAATGGGAAATATAAGGAGTGAAAGAGAGAAGGAGGGAGTAGACAGAGGAATCATGTAAGCTTGTCACCTGCCTTTCTTAGGAAAGCCTGCCCATTATTCTGAGATCATGTCCTGATTTTTTTCAGTTGTTAAAATGCCCCTTCCATTACAATATGATGGTAAAAGTATATGGTGAATTTTGTTTTATTTTAATAGTTTACCTGGCAAAATTATCATTTGATATCTGTATTAGTTATCTATTGCCACTATAATGCTGTGTAACAGACCACCCCAAAACTCAATATTTCTTTAGTTCACTAGTTTGTGGCTTGATTTAAGTTGGGTAGTTCATCTGCTCTGGCTGGGCTAGCTTATACATCTTGAGGGTGGCTGGGGGCTCACGTGTCTGAGGGCGGCTGGATCAACTCAGCTCTGCTGCTCATATCTTGCTCCTTCTTCCGTCAGGCTAGCCCAAGCATGTCCTCTTGGCAAAGGCAGAGGTGGAAGACCAGGAGTGGAAACATGTAAATATTTTTTAAGCCTCTGCTTCCGTCAAACCTGCTAATATCCCATTGGCCAAAGCAAGTTTTATTCTCCACCCCTTGTGGTAGGCAGAATAATAGCCCCCCAAAGATGTTCACGTCCAAATCCCCAGAACCTGTAAATATGTTATGCTATGTGGCAAGAGGGAATTAAAATTGCAGATAGAATTAAGGCTGCTATTCAGGTGGTTTTGAGATGGGGAGATTATACTGGATTATCCAGATGGGCACATTATAATCACAGAGTCCTTATAAGTGAAAGAGAGAAGCAGGAGTGTGGGAGTCAGAGAAAGAGAGAGAGATGAAGATGCCATGCTGTTGGCTTAGAAGATGGAGAAAGGGGCCACTAGCCAAACAATGCAGGTGGTGTCTAGTAGCTGAAACAGACAAGAAAACAGATTCTCCTCTAGCTTCTCCGGAAGGAACACAGTACTACCAACACTTTGATTTTAGTCCATGAGACCCATTTCGGATTTCTGACTTCCAGAACTGTAAAACAATGAACTTGTGTTGTTCTAAGCCACCACATTTGTGATAATTTGTTACAGCAGTAATAGGAAACTCATATACCCTCCATTGTCCATTTTTTTCGGTAACACCTATACTATTATTTACTTAATGTTTTCCTTAAAATCAGCTTATCTTTGATTTGATTTTTGCTTTTGCCTCAAGTAATTGTACCTGTAAAATTATAGATTGATGTACTAGTGTGTTTTTTTCATAACACACATGAAAATAAATGAACGTTAAAATTTAAACCGTTCATCTGTGTAACACCACAGATCAGCTCCCCGCCACTAGTGTGAAGTAAACCACACTTTGGGAAATATGGATCTAGGTGGTCTAAGGGAGCAAGAGGTGATGCAAAAATGAGAATTTCCAAGAGAAGGAGGCATTTGGCCACTGGGTGAACTTTTTGGCAGATAAAGGTAGAGGAGAAAGACAAAGGATCCAGTATGGCTCTAACATATTATTTGCATTTGTATCAAGCAATTTGAAGCTTGCTAATGACAGGTCTTCTTTCTACTGGCTGAAATGTTCCCCGGGAGTCTTGTCTATCTTCTCATTTAACCTTAGATTTATCACACTTCTTAGAAACATCTAAGCCTTAACTCTCCCCTGGCTAAGATACACACTCACTCCTTTCTATAAAAAAGCTCAAGCTTCTTTGAAGTGCTCCTCAGTCGTTTTGATATTGATGGGGAGAAAGAGCAGTCTCTACCCACTCTGGGTCCTTTCTGGCTGGGCTACAAATTAAATTGACATGAGGCCAAATAGCAGGAGAAAATCAAAGCTTTATAAAGCATGTATACATGGGAGAGACCAGGGAGTATCTCTCGACAAAATGGTGGAGATTCTCCTCTTATATAGACAAACGAGGATTTTGGGGGGGAGTTGGGAGTGTCAGCCACGAGGGATTACAAGAAAAGCACAGTAAAGTTATTATGCAGATTTAAGGCCTCACCTTCCACATTGACAAGTTTCTAGAGACAGGTCATCCACCCCTCTTCCCAGTACAGAGAAGGAGATACCTTTACAAATGGAGATTTCCCTTACAAATGTAAATGTATGGTAAACAGAACTTTGATAGGAATGGGCGTAGCAAAGACCCTCCCAGTCTGTCGATACCCAAAGTCATCCAAGGTGAAGGCCCATCCCAGGGACAGGCCTTCCATCCTAAATTCTTTTAGAGAGTTGGGGGGCAGTGAAGGTCAAAGCCTCCTTCAGAGCAAGGTAGAGAGAGACACATCTTGAGGTGGCCAATTCTGATCCCCCACAATATCATGGTAAACAGATAAGGTGACTCATGGCTGGGGGCTCCAAGCTGCCCCCAGTCCCTGCTTATATGTCCCAGGGCTGAGGGGAATCAATATCTGAGATACCTAAACCCAATCACAGAATGTGTTTTGGCACACCCATTAGAAAGCCCTATTTTAGAGCATTTATCAATTCTGAACTTCTTGAAGACAATGATTTTTTTCCTGTTCTTCCTTCTATTCATAATTTATAACATGATACATGGTAGGTGTTGATAATTGTTGATTGAAATAAAATTAAATGAATAGCAAATGACTTGTCCAAGGTCAAATACTTACACACCTTTGTTTCGCCTCCCTTTGCTACCCTTCATTGCCAAGTGTATCTACTGATAGGCTGCATCTGTAGGCCAAGGCCATCTTAGTTTCTGAATTAATATTAGTGGCTCTGGTAGCACAACAGAAATCTAAGTTTGCTATCTGGTGGGATTTGTAATTAAAATTCTGTGGCTCACAGACTTGGTATTCAATATGTTAGGAATAAACCTGGAGTGCCAAATGATTTGAAAGACCCAGCATTCCTGACTTCTTTTCTTTCTCTTCTCCCCTGGCTTCCCTATTCGTCCAGTAGTTTTATTTGGATACTATTAAACCCTTAGCAATGTTTCTTACATCTCTTCTCTAGAAGCTGTCACAAGTGAGTGGAGGCAGGATGGCACTGGGCTATAGTAGAAAGAACATAAAACTAAGAGTTAGAAGCCCTGGGTTCCAGTAAAAGCTCTGTAGTGGGATTTTGGGCAAGTCTCTTAACTTCTCTCAGCATCAATCTCTTCATCTGTGAAATAAGATTAATGATACCTGTCTTGCCTATACTTCAAGGCTGTTCTGAGGTTCATATGCATTCCCCCTCGATATGGCCTATAAATCTCAGATACGTACAGATAACCTATAATGTTCCACAGTAAGCTTATTATTTCTAGGATTTTTTAAATCCATGACCATCATTGATCCAATCATCTAACATAATAATATATTAAATGTCAATATGTGTGGGAGTCTCTCTGGTTATTGATGTTAATGGAAGTGTGTATAGTTTATCTAAAATAGGACAGAACTGTAATATTAATATATATCATCAATATATGTTTTTAGCAGAAGTATTTTTTCATTATGAAGACAATTTTGGTCCAAAATTAGGCAGACAGCTTTAATTTTGATTAATTTACAAGTAGAATGATGACATCAAAAGAGCTCCTTCTTTTAACTATGAGTTCTTTCTTATACTGAAACTAATCTGTCATTTAGAACAGGGAGACCATGTAGTTTGAAAATTCATTGGCATCATGGAACTAAAACAGGGGCTTTTGAAACCTCTCTGTCAGTTTCATTTTTCTTTGACAAGTGGAGTGGTGATATTTCTGGGTGTATATGAAGCATACTGATTGACCAAAAAAAAAAGTAACATATTTTGGAAACCCCTAACTTAACCATTATTCTCTTTTCCCAGCCACATAGGAACTCTTTCTCTTTGTTCCTAGGTTGATTTCCTTTCTTGAACCTTTTCAGTTCTAAGCCCAGACAAATTGCTGTGGTTCTTTGAGAGGCCACACAAAATAAGTATTGTCCAATGCTAACACTTTGAAATGTGATATTGTAATTACTTACCAAGTGAACATTAATTACGACTAGATTAGAATGGAATTACCTGTTATATTCACATTAATAGCAAATGAGCTTTCCCTGATTGATGTTGTTATAATGAATACAAAAGGAATTAGTAATGATCTGGCACCCACCGAAAGAGACTTAGTCATTAAGGGCATACCATCAAAAGGCAAGTAATACTTTACAATAAGCGAGTATTAATTAAAGTAAAGTCACAATGAACTCCTATTGAATTACTTATATCTGCATTACAAAGATATTAGACTATTGGGATTAATGTGATTGCAATACATTTTATAAAAATTAGTAATGACCAACTATTTAAAATATATAGGAAGCAAATACTTGTTTGTGTTTGCTAAATAGCTACTCCAGCTATTTAGCTTTTTTTAGTGACTTATTAGCATAGGGACAGTGAGGAATAATACCAAGCATTATATATAATATGTTAATTCATATCTTTATATCTGAAAGTATGCATTTTGTTTTCAGCATTTTTGCTCATTTCCAATAGAATATTCTAAAGGGCCTTTAAATTGTAGATGTAAGAATGACTCATTTCTGTTTAAGAAAAAGTATTTGAAAGCTGATCTGCTGTGAATATTGAACCAGATGTTAAGGAACACTCTAGTTAGGACAGAGACTGGGGTGCAGAGAAGCAGAACGAAACCGTTCATATACAATTTCTAAGGAGTAATTGAGCATACACCTATCAAGGGGGATAAAAAGTCAGGCTCTCTCAGTCAGGGTGCTTTCTTTCTTTTAAAAAAAGCACATTTTTTGAAATTTTCTATGGCAACAAATCCATAGCAGAAAGCAAAGAGTTTGCATTAGTTAAATGATCACAGTGTCATTCTTATAATTTTGATACATTGAACATTGTTTAGAACAATTTAGCATGATGTTAAAATAGCTAGAAAACACCTTTTTCTAACATGGAGAGTTAGCTTTTAAACAGGATTAAAATAATTATGTCTTAAAAAGACTGCACTTACAAACTGACGAAATCTAAATGAGGTCTGTATTTGAGTTAACAGTGTTTTACCAATGTCAATTTCCTGACTTTGATAATGTACTATGGTTATTTAAGATATTATCATGGACAGAAGCTGGGTAAAGGATACATGGGAACTCTCTGTACTATTTTGGCATTTTGTTGTGAGTCTTAAACCATTTCAAAGTAAAAAGTTATTTTTAATAAAACTAAATATATATTTTAAGAAAATGCTCTCTCTTCTCTATAACCAGTGGCTAACTGCTCAGTCTGAAAGAATATGTAGAGGTGGTTGGGAATGGCTAAATTAATTATATTTCTGACATGGACTTAACTGATGATTCTTGAATTAGTAAGTGATTAGTAAGTGAATGTGTGTGCCAACATATGTTATGGAACATGTAAATATATAGGATAAAATGATAGAAGCTAATTATTTCTTGGCGTATTGCAATGGGTCCATTTAACGCTGTTTATGTGGGAAGCTACCGTAATTAGAAAAATGAACACAGCCAAACAGCCAAGTAAATTAACTGAAGTTTAAAGGTCTTACGCTTGAGATTTGAAATGCCTTACAATGAGCTTTGCATTTATTTTCACACCAAGTAGACACATTTTATTTTGATTTTAATGTTCCACGTTATAAGGTACAGTGTCAAAGAAAAACTTTAAAATACGCACTCTACCTCCTGATGTGCCCTCCCTTCCAAAAAGGTCGCGTCACAGTGAATACAGCCTTCAGAGTTAATAATATCTAAGAACAAACCCAGCAGTTGTACCAGTGTGATTTACCTCCTGCTGTGACAATTATTTTTTTTATTTTATTAATTTTGCAATTAAATTGCAGAGTTAAGCTTGGCATATTTCAAGCTGTGGCTTTTTCCAGCTATCTCAGTAGTTCGGAGATAACTTCAGATGTTCAACAACACTGAACACAGACAGTCCATATATTATTTCTGTAGCACCAACTTTGTGTGAAAAAAGATTTAACTAAATCTCAAAGAAGTTCCATAAACTAGCTTCGTTATATATCTAAGAAACAAATTAGGTTAAAAGAGCAGAGCCGATTTTTAAATAGCTATATCATGAGCCAAATCCATCTCACCATGATCAAGAAGTTCCTGAAGCACCATGTGTATACACCACCACCAGGCATTGAAAAGGAGGGAGGCAGATAGAAAATTTCTCTAGCCCTCGGGAATCTTATATCCTAACATTGTAAATTTAGCAACTTTAGATTGACTTATTAACATATATCTTATTTATCTCGATGCTGAACATATATTTTGCGATTGTATAGGACCATGAAATAGTCCACACCTCATTTAAACGGGATTTTTATAGAGAGGTGATATTTGTAAAAGATTAGGAGAAACGCACTTTTGCTAATAAAATCATCATTTTCTTTTGTGTCCTGGAAATGAATTGGAGTTAGTTTTATATCTGATATGGCCAAATATGATGTGCAGTTTGCTAAAGACTGAAAAGAGGAGAGAAGCTAAATAGAGGGCTGCAAGTTAACAGACCACTTTATGGTTAAAAAAAGAAAAAAGTAGAGTTGCTGAGTTCCCAAAGAAGCCATCCCCCTTCGACTTGGCACATCTCACTTTAGTGGTTAAGTAAACTGCTGGCCATCTGGGCACCCTGCTGGCTCTGCTCCCATATAGCTGGGTATTCGTGGACAAATAACCTGGCCTTGCAGAATGTTAGGTTCCTTGCTGATAGACTTAGAACTTCTAAGCTGCCTTTTAGATCCACGTTTCTATGTTTCACTCAAAGGCACTCTTGCACCAGAATTATCCTGCAGTGAAGCATAGTGATGAAAGTGTAACTCTGTGTCTGAACACTGGCTATGCTACTTTCACAAGATCACAGTGTCATGTTCCTACAAGCCTCTTAACCTCTCTAGGCCCTCTTTCTAAAATGAGAGGAATAAAGGTTAATATTGTAAAGATTAAATGAGATAACTTATGTAAAGCACTTAGCACAGTGCCCTGCATATTGTGAAGGCTTAGTATGTGTTAGTAGCTTTATTTTATTATCATCATTATCATTAATAATAATGAACCCTGGTTGTCGGAGGAGTTGCTTCTGTCCTCTTATGTCATAGTCAAAATAGGTTAAAGGGTCTTTTATCTCTTATTTCTCTTGGTGCATTATAAATACTTACAGTAATGTGCCTCGTTTGTACATGGTTCTTTAGTTTACAAGACACTCTTTAATGTTACGTTACTAAAATTTCAAAAGCAAGTGTTAAAAGGCCAGAATTTACACGAGTACAATCCAGAGAAGAAGTAAATATTTTGCTCGGTGGATTTGTCAGTTTAGCTGACTCAGATCTTCTCATGTCCCATATCATCTCTCTTTTGATGATCAGAATGCTAGTCAGAATACAACCTTCTATGAACATATTCATTCAGCCTGAGAAAGATCCAGAGGTACAAAAATTGGGATAATCCAGATTCCCCAGTGGAAGCTGGCATACACAGTACAATTTCGAGGAGGTCCATAAACAGTATATTAAAATATTAGCTTGAACCAAATAATATTGCCAGTATTTGAGTGTTTTAGACCTACAAAATTAGCAGGATTTTTTTGCATATTTCAACCTAATAGTTAAAAGAAAACCATGTAACTTAAAGATACAAGTTGTTCCTAAATATTTTGCAGCAAAGAGTAATGAGGAAAATAAATTTTGCTAGTAAATTACACCTGAAATTCAAGGCCATAATGCATTCTAACTCATATATAGAGCAGTACATATTTTCAGTCCTCTAGTGGCCAAATTTAGATGATAAAAAATCCCACCCCTCCTTTACTTCACCCCCTGATCCGTGCGGTTGGCCAAATGTCTTGCTAGCAAATTTTTCTTTCCATAGATCACTTATAGGGATTTCTGGTTAGAAACGGTAGATCATGAAACTTCACTGAAATGAGAATAGGGGAATTAAAATGATATTTAACCACAAGAAGAAAGAATTTAGGAGTAGAAACAAAATATGAGAGATGACAAGTTTTTGGAATACATAAAGGGAATGGAAGAGCTAGCATCTCTGAGAAGACTGAATACCAATTACCTAGAACCTGGAAAGTCTTAGGAATTGCAGGCTCTAGCTTCTACAGAAGGCAGGGATGAGCATGGGGCTGAAAGTAGGGGTATTTTTCAAAAGTGTATCTAAGAAGCAATTAGATTCCTAAGCCTCTCGGCCCTTTCTGTAGAGTCAAAATTGTTGCCTCATCCCTAGCCAACCAGGAGACCGAAGTTTTATTCTCCAGAGAAATTGTACTAGAAAAGCTCTGCATCTGAGGATATCAGTTAGAGAAAAAGGCAAGGGAGAGTTTCCACACTGAAAATGGGAATTAAGTGAAACTACATGTACTGAATAATATCACCCACTTTTCCTGACTGGCTTCTGGAATACTGGCGGCAAATAAATACTCCCAGAAAGGAGTTGAGATGTTTTTCTCCAGAGAAACTGAGTGGCCTTAGATAAAAGACCACCGATACTCTTATTTGGAGGTCTTTGCCTATGTATACAGGATAAAATTCACCTGGCGAGAAGCTCTACAAACAAAGCTTATCATTAATTTTTTAATGCCTAAATCCTAAATATAGATAGGAAACAAAGGATCATCAGACATTTGAGAAAATGAGACCAAACATAAAAACAAGGGAAAATAGGCACCTATAATTAATATCCCTAGAGAGACAAAATATTGGATCCATGAAACAAAAAGAAGATTTTATTAAAAAGAAAAATTCAAAGAACAAAGATATACTTCTGGAAAATAAAATTTTAATAGTGAAGATATAAAATGAAATTGAAAGTGGAAGGTAAATCTCCAAGAAAGCTGATAAAATGCAGACTAAGAAATGAACAATAAAAGAGAAAAGACAGTAAAATTAAAGGATCAATTCAAGAAATCCAACATCTAACTAAAGGAACTCTGGAGAAAATAGAGGGAAGAATTTACCAAAAATATATGTAGAAGAACATTTCTGAGAAATGAAGGGTATAAGTTTTACAACTGAAAGTGCCCACCAAGTTCCCAGCACAATAAAAAAAAAAGACTCACAGCAATGCATATGTGACATTTGGTAACAGCAATAAGATTCTAAAACCTTCCAAAGGTGGGAGGGAGGAGAGAAAGCGAAAGAGAGAAACTGACACACAGAAAGACATAAACCATGTCACTAATGAAGGACATAAGATTTTAAGATTAAAAGTGCCCACCAAGTTCTCAGTACAATAAAAAAAAGAAGGCTCACATCAAGACATATCATGTGACATTTCAGAACAGCAATAAAATTCTAAACTCTTCCAAAGAGAGAGGTGGGGAGAAAGAGAGAGAGAGATTGACAGACAGACAGAAACCATGTCACTAATGAAGGACTGAAAATCAGAATGGCATCAGACCTCTTAACAGCAGTACTTGAAGACAGAAGCTAAAGAATCCATAGCATTATAATTCTGAGGGAAGATAATGTTCAGTTGAGAATTAATAAAGATATAGTCAAGCATCAGGGTATCAAAAATTTACTTTTCAAGTGCCCTTCCTCAGGAAGCTACTAGAAGATGAGTTCCATGAAAATTCAAGAACTAAACAATGAAGAGGAAAACATAGGATCTAGGATATAAGACAAGAGAGAGGTGATGGAAAGGCCTAGGGTTACAGTTGTGCTGCAGGTCTAAAGAACTATTTATTTCTGACAATATTATGGACAAGCTTTTCTGACAAAACTTCCTACCAAACCAACAAGAAATGCAGAATGAAATTAACACACATCCATTTAAAGCTGAGCTGAGGGGCCGGCCTGGTGGTGTAGCGGTTAAGTTTGTGCACTCAGCTTCAGCGGCCCGGGTTTCACAGGTTCGGATCCCGGGCAGGGACCGATGCACTGCTTGTCAAAGCCATGCTGTGCTGGCATGCCATATAAAGTAGAGGAAAGATGGGCACAGATGTTAGCCCAGGGCCAATCTTCCTCAGCGAAAGGAGGAGGATTGGCAACAGATGTTAGCTCAGGGCTAATCTTCCCCACACACACACCAAAAATAAATGAATAAATACAGCTGAGCTGAACTCACAAGAAAGTAAGGAAAATACCCAGGAGCCAATAGAAGAGGAGCCAAAATCTCACCCTGGTGGTGTTTGCTGATAAACAAGAAGCTAAGGTTCTAATAGCCTCTCAAGGATAGGAGGAAAGGTCAGGCTTGGTTGAATTAGAACTGAGATCCCCGTAAGATATCAAAATCCTCAAAGAGCTACACCTGTAGTGAAAGAACAGCCTGGGAAAAAAATCCACCTATCAGTAAGAGGAGATGTCAAGGAAACTTGTCCAACTCAGCCTGGGTTCTGAGTGGGGAAAATGTCTCCTTGGAGAATTTGAAAAATCAAGACTTCTCACATGTTGGAAGTCTGAATTAATACTACCTTTGTGGTTCTGAGAAATCTCAGACTCAGAAATTTACAGGAGGTATTCTTAGGTTGTAGCACCCTGAGGATCAAACACTTCCTAATGGGGAGCACCTTCAACTCGGGCCATGCAGGTTTTCCACAGTTAATACCTTATCAAACATGGGCTCACAATCTAAAATTAATTATAAAACATGCATGGAAATGCCATGAACAAGAGCCATCTGGGAAAACCTAGATCCTCTTCCAATATCTTCAGATAATGAAGTTATCAAAATCAGAAATTAAACAAGCATGTTTGAAATGGTTAAAGACATAAAAGAATCAAAAACTTGAGAAAGCAACAAGGTACTATAAAGAAAAAGAACCCAATTAGCCTTCTATATATTATATATATAATCAATGTAATAAAAAACTCAATGGACAGTTTAAACAGAAACTTAAGACAAAACTGAAAAAGAATTCGTGAACTGGAAGATGATCTGAAGAAATTTTCAAAAATACAGCACAGAGAAAGAAGGGGATAAAAAATATTAAAGAAAACTTAAGACATGAAAATAGAGTAAATATAGTATGTATCTAATTGGAGTTTTAGAAGAATAAACTGGAGAGGAGGCAATATTCAAATAGTTAAGGTTGAAATTTTTTCAGAAATGCTAAAAGACATGAATCCTCAGATTTTGGAAGCCAAGAAATCTCAATTAGGATAAACTAAAAGAAAATTCCACCTAGATTCATTGCAATGAAATTGCCAAATTTTAAAGACAATGAGAAGATCTTAAAAAACACCCAGGGAGAGAAAAGGAGATGACCTACAAAGGAATAATAGCAGGCTTCTCAACAACAGTGGCAAAAGACGTCAAAAGAATGTAGACTCAAACTTCTACATAGAATATTATACCCTACTAAATTATTATTTAGTAACTGGGACGAAATAAACCATTTTCAGAAAGCAACCAGTCAAAGCTGTACCATAAGGGTAAAGGGCTCTCAAAAGAATTTTTTGTTGGAGGTTGGGGGAATGGAGGAGAGAATGAAACAAAGAGAGTAATTACTGTTTGCACATGGAAAACCACCACTAGAATGGCTTTAAAATTCTGTAAAAGTGATTGTGAAGACATAAGTATACAGACACTTAAAACTAAGTGAGCAAAAATTATTTTGTTCCAGGAGGAACAAAAAGTTATACGAGAAAGGAAATATAATCATTGTGTAAAATATTTGACTCAGCAGTGAACAATATTAGTCACAATAAGGTAAAGCCTATATATTGATTTCTTAAAACTCCACTTTGAAATACAAATTCAGAGGAAGCAAGAATAGTAGAGAGGTCCTGTGTACCCTTCACTCAGTTCCCCCCAATGGTTATATTGTACATAACTTATCATATACTATCAAAACCAGGAAATTGGTATTAGTTCTGTGTGTGGTTTTATGCCATTTTATCACATGTATAAATTTGTGTAACCACCACCACAATCAAAATACAGAACTATTTCATCCCTGCAAATATCTCCCTCATGCTACCCATTCCCTTTCCTCCCACAATCCCACCACCCACCATCTTCCTGGCCATCACTGAGCTGTTTTCCATCTCTATAATTTTGTCATTTTTAGGATATTATGTAAATGGAATGATAGAGTTTATGACCTTTTAGAATTACTTTTTTCACTAAGCATAATGCCCTTGAGAACCATCCAAGTGGTTGTGTGTATCAATAGTTCATTCTTTTTTATTGCTGACTAGTATTCTATGGTATGGATTACCAAAGTCTATTTAAACTTTCATCTATTGAGGGACATTATGGTTGTTTCCAGGTTTTGGCTATTACAAATTATGCCGCTATGAACATATGTGTACAGGTTTTAGTGTGGATGTAAACTTTTATTTCTTTGGGATAAGTGCCCAGGAATAAAATTGCTGGGCCATATGGTAAATGTGTGTTTAGTTTTTAAAGAAACTGCTAAACTATTTTCCGGGTGGCTATACCATTTGACATTTTATATTCCCACCAGCAATGTATCAATGATTCAGTTTCTCTGCATCCTCGTCAACATTTGGTATTTCAGCTGTTCTGATAGATGGATAGTGATACCTCATGATGGTCTTAATTCACATTACCCTAATGGCTAGTGATGTTGAATAGTTTGCTTTTGATTATTTACCATCCATATATCATCTTCAGGGAAATGTTTCTTCATATATTTTGCCCATGTGGTATTCAGAGATTTTTTTTAACCATTGAGATTATAAACAAACACACACACACACACGAGAGGAAGTAGGAATATTGGTGGGTTAAGAGTGTTAGATCCTTATTTTCATAAAGAGAAGTCAATAGATAATGACTAAAATTGATAAGAAATTGGGTTATAAGCATAATATTTAGGCGTATGGATGTAAACACCAGAAAAGTATAGCTAAAAGAATATGGAATAAAGAAAAACTCAGATAGAAAGGGTTAGGGTAGAGGGTATGCTGTTTTTCATCATTAAGTCTATAGTATTATTTTATTTTTTTGGAACTATATACCTGTAATACCTGGATAACTTTAAAAAATTATGGCTTATTATTAAACCAAATTCTAGAATCCAACCTCAGTTAGGATCAGAAAGTAGAGTTTATATATTGATTTCCTATTGATTGCATTGTACAACCTGTAAGATTTATAGATCTAATTGCTTAGGCATTTTAGTAGCTAACGGTTATCACCACTGTCAATATCAGACATCTCTAATTAAAAGCCTCCATCTCTTTGAATCCTCTCTTCTCAGTAGCACTCCTAATAATAGCATGTATTTTCTCATACATGTGCAGGGATTAAAGGTGTTGAGACTAGAATAGAGATAAGAGTTTCTGAGCTAGGACACAACCGCATCAGCACTAGACAGACATCAGCTTTATCAAACCATCCCCATATAAACAGATCCTAATGAAATTTCCTGAAGTCTTCTAGAGTGTTTATATCTAATCAGGAAGCAAGAGTTAGGGGATAGGATACTCTTAGCAAATGAAATCACTGTCTTAGGATTTTTTATGAGAAAAGGATTTATTTCTATGAACCAAGGAATATTCAGAACAGATCATCATCTAATATTACTTTTAAAAGCCATCTTATGCCTCATTCACTTCACCTGGGACGTCTAAATTGGAAGAATGTTCACACCTGCTGAAGACTAATTGTTAAGCCATTTGAAAATTACCCATGTGCATCTTGTCTTTGTGGAGGAAGCGTAAAAAACAGTGGAGAGCAATCTAGAGTGGGGAACTTGCAACTGTCCTGGAAGTTCCACTGGATGGCTAATGATCCAAGAAGCATGTGCCAAGAATGGTTATGACCTTTGTGCCCGCCATTGTGAAACACCATGGAGCTTCAATAGACACTAGCAGCAAAAGCCTGAAGGGTCATAGGATATGGATGTTGCTCAATAAACCTCTGTTTTTATCTGAGAACGCTATCTTTCTCAGTCTTAAATCATTTGTCTTGCTATCTTTCACTCTTTTTGTATTTCTATGTGATTCTTTGCCACTCTCTCTTTCTCTGCATAGATATAAGTATGGATGTCTTTTTACCAACTTTAAGTAGATACATCCTTCTGAATATATGAACATATTTGTGAATTGCTTCCTTTTCTTGTCTATTTTTCCATCTTTGTTTTTCTTGATAATTCTTTCTTTGCACGATGGTTTCTGTGTGTATGACTGTGTCTTTACCCTCCCTCCATTTTTTCTTTTCCTTTTCTTCTATTTCTCTCCCATAATTTATCATAATATAGAAAATAAGTAAATTTATTATTTTATTTAAAAAGATATGCATACCATTTTATATTATTCACTAATAAAAATTAAACTGATTCAGTTTTTATTTACATAGCCTTTCCTTGGCATCTGTCTTTGCACTTGAGTATATATGAAAATTACTGACTATTAAAACAGAAATCCCCAACTCCCTTGTGAAAACAAGAAACATGGGTCTTTTCCACCTGCCCTCTTTAAAAAAAAATGTTCCATAGAACCCGTGAGACATGAAGGAACTGAATATAATTTTTTTCAATTAAGGGAAAGAAGTTTCTCCTGAAGATTTTGTAGTGAAGTAAGAAACATTTCTACAATGGACCAAAGCAAAATGATTCATATATATACAGTTGTGGTGACATGAGAAATGGATTCACTATCAGTCCTTTAAGCAGTTCGCCATAAATACTATATGTTGAACCTAAGCTTTAGAAAGGAATGTGTTGTAGACAGTGTGAAGTTGTAGAGAATTCTCTGGCAAGAACATGCACTACAATTACTCTGTGTTATTTAAAAAGAGCAGATCCAAATATTTTGACAAGGCATGGTAAGGTTAAAAAGTCATTTTGTTAAAAATAAAAAGAAGGGATAAATATTCATGACCTTGGATTTGTGATGGATTCTTAGATGTGATACCAAAAGCATGAGCAACAAAAGAAAAAAAGAGATAAATTGAGTTTCAGCAAAATTAAAAACTTTTGTACGTTATTTAAAAAGTCACGAAAGGGAAAAGACGACCTACAGAATGAGCAAAAATATCTGTAATAGTATATTTAATATGTGTCTAGTATCCAGAATATATAAGCAACTCTTACAACTTAAAAAATGACAAACGAGAAAACAACTCAATTAAAAAAGGGGCAAAGGACTTGAATAGACATTTCTCTAAAGAAGATATACTAATGGCCAACAAGCACATGAAAAGATGCTCAACATCATTAGTTATTAGGGAAATGCAAATCAAAACCACAATGAAATACCACTTCAGACCCATGAAGATGGCTATAATAAAAAATGCAAAATTACAAGTATTGGTGAGTGTGTGGAGAAATTGGAACCCTTATACATTGCTACTGAAGATGTAAAATGGTTCAGACACTGTGGAAAACAGTTTGGCAGTTCTACAAAATGTTAAACGTAGATTTAACATATGACTCGGTAATTCCACTCCCAGGTATATACTTAAAAGAATTGAAAATAGGCGCTCAAACGAATCCTTGTAACGCTCATAGCAGCACTATTCGTAATAGCCAAAACGTGGAAAAACCCAGATGTTCATCAGCCAATGAATGGATAAAGAAATTGTGGTATATGCTTACAATGGAATATTATTCAGCCATGAAAAGAATGAAGTACTGATAGATGGCTGAGCCTCAAAAACATGCTAACCGGAAGAGGATGAACACTAAGGGACACATATTCTGTCTTTATGAAATATCCAGAGTAGGTAAATCTGAAAAACAAAATGCAGTGATGGTTGTCAGGGGCATGGTGAAGCTGAAATGGGTTGTAACTGCTTAACAGGTATGGGGTTCATTTTGGATTGATGGAAATAAAGGTGGTAGTTACACAACGTTATGAATGCACTAAATGTCATTGAATTGTTTGCCTTAAAACGATTGATTTTATGTTATGTAAATTTCACCTCAATGAAAAAGAAAATTTGGAGGATGTTTAAAAAATAATTAAATAAAAAGGTAGCTGTCCTGGTTTTAGCATATTCATTTGTTCTAAATACAAGACAGTACCTGTCTCAACCTAATCTAACATGCAGTAAGGGGCTCAATAATTCTGAATAAATAGTTATTGAATTAATAAATATATTTTATTCTAGATTCCACAGAAGCAGACCCACAGTCAAGAATTTAATGCAAATTCTGAGTCAAAGCAGACCCTAAGACAAGGATTCACTTGGGAGGAGAATAAAATATCCACAAATATATAGAGAGGAAATGGGATGATGAAGACAAGACAGTCAGTAAAAGATGCATTATTAAGAGAACTACCCTTGGTCTAGTGGAACTTAACTCCACTGGGTAAACTGTGGGTGTAGTGAAAAAGCATGCTTCAGAGTATTCCTCCCCCAGTGACAAGGGAGCTGGGGTATTTATAGACCAACTCCTGATAGTCATTAGTTGAGGACTGCTTTCAAGGGGAAATTAATTCCCCAGCACTTCTGGCATGCCACCTTGGCAAGAAAAACACTTTTGTGACCAGAGAAAGCCATCAGAGAAAAATAATGTGGGCCCTCACAGTTTGAAGCCAGGCCAGTGCGCACTGAAGTGGTGAGGATGTTTTGTTTTATTTAAATATGCAGATCTAAGGAAGAGCCCTGTGTTGGTTGCTTCATAGGCAAAAATTTTATTTTGATGGGTCCGAGGTGTGTTGGTTAAGAGAAATTGGGAAAAGGTTGCTTCTCATGACTGTGGCACAATTCTTCTCTAAAACATTTTCTTTTTATTAAACAACATTGCCTTACGCAATTATATAAAACATTTAAGTTATATGTGGATCCTTTTTAAAAGAAAACAATTTTCAGCAATCCCTAGGAATAAGTCTTGGCAACTTAAGGTTTTCCAGGACTCTCGTTCAAGAAGCATTTCTCTAACTCAGTAATTCTCAACCAGGGATGATTTTATCCCCAGAGGACATGTAACAATGTCTCAGGACATTTTTGGTTGTCACATTGGGGGTAGGAGTGCCACTGACATCCAGTCGGTAGAAGCCAGGAATGCTGCTCAGCATTCTACATTGCACAAGACAGCTCCCAACAACAAAGAATTATTTGGTCCAATATGTCAATAATGCCTAGGTTGAGAAACCATACTCTAAGCCAGCACTGTCCGGTAGAATTCTCTGTGATGATGAAAATATTTTATATCTGTGCTATCTAGTACTATAGCCACTAGTCACGTGTGGCTATTGAGCACTTGAAATGTGGCTAGTGTGACTGTATACCTGGTATGATGCAATGTACTGAGGAAGTAAATAAGACTGTATCTTGACAGTCTTTGAAGTCAGCGCTCATGGTCTAGTAGGGAAGACAGATTCTTAAAAATAACTTATTGTGGAAGAATGTGGTAAGTGTTATAACAGAGGATGAATAATGTGCTAAATTGGAGGCGTCAGGACTCACACAGACAATTAACAGTTCTCTAAGGCAAATTTCCACTCTTAGCTCAGAACATTGTAATGTGTAAAAGCTGTATTCTATGCAAAAAAATTTTTTTTAATCTTTTCTCATGTAACTCATTGCTTCATCTTATTTTACCCTTTTGTCAGAAAATACATATAAAAGACTGGAATCTGATGGGGCGTTCTGCTTTATTTACCAATCCTATTGAATTTCTCAAAATAGTTTATCAAGGAAGTCTATTAAAGTATTGATTTTTTTCATAAAGGATAGTACAAATGGCACGACAGTCTCTAACATTTTAATCGAGTTTAAAATTAGTCTTGCATTTGAAACAATCTTGCCCAGAAAAATTGTTGGAGAAATTAAGAAAAAAACTTAACATAAAAAATTGATGGGCCACCTAGGCTGTGAGAGCATTAAAATCTGAATCTAAAATATGCTTAGCCGTTGTCACATCTTTCTTTGAAGCTTAAGTAACTCAATATTCCCAGTAGGATACCCGGTGATTCAAAGTGACACATCTACTGTCAGCTCATTTCCCTTCCCAGTGTGCTGGTACAATTTGTATCCCTAGAAATATGTGGAAAAACCTATTAGTCTTGAGTGCCAGAACCTACCAAAAAAAATCTTTGACACCTAAACAAATAAATTAATGATAACATAAGATAAACAAACATGTTAACTTACACTGGCCAACAAAAGCCAGTTTATGAATTTAAAAAAGGAGAAAATGAGATTGGCCACACAGCAACCAATCAGATAATAATATGTTTTTTCTGTTCACTGAAAATCCATATTTGAGGGATAAATCTTTATAGAAGAATTCCAAAAAATATATGGATACTCCCCTTCTAGGAAGTGGACTTTAATTCTCCCTCCCCGATTTGAGTGTGACCTGGACTTGGTGACTTGCTTTCAAAGAATAGAGTATAGAAAGGGAGAAATAACAACTTTGCAACAGACAAGAAACCTGGCAGGCAGCACCTTAACTAAGTGGTCAAGTTTGACGTCGCCAGTGACAATCATGTTGATATCATGTTCCCCCTGATATAAAGTAATGAGAATGGCAATTCCCATGAGACCAGTCTAATCATGAGAAAGCTTCAGTCACAACTTAAGAGACATTCTGCAATATTCCTGACTAGTCCTCTTCGAAAGTGGCAGGGTCATGAAAAACAAGAAAAATAGCACTGCCTGCCAGCCATGCCGTGGCGGCGTCCCATATAAAGTGGAGGAAGATGGGCACGATGTTAGCCCAGGGCCAGTCTTCCTCAGCAAAAAGGGGAGGATTGGCGACGGATGTTAGCTCAGGGCTGGTCTTCCCCACAAAAAAAAAAAAAAAAAAAAAAAAAAACAAGAAAAATATATTTGCACTTCTATGAACAAGAATCACTTACATTACCATCAGCTCTCCACAAGTTGACTTCTAACTCTACAGAGTTGCAAAATAGCCGAACCAGAAACTAAGGTGCAGACTCTTAAAGAATCAGATAACTCCTAAAGGTTTATTAGACAACTTATACAGTTTCATTGAAAAAACACACAGTGATCTTTTAATCATTTCAGAGTCCTTCATGATTTCTTTTAACAGTTTCTATCAGGAACTTGAACGAAATTGAACCAATAATCAAAAATAGGGACAGCAGGCATTTATTTGCATAAGCTCAAACTAAACTCAATGCAAATACTACTGTTTTCGTAAATTATGTTGCTAGTGCCATCGAGTAGATTCTGACTCCTAGCGCCCCTGTGTACAGCAGAGCAGAACCCTGCCAGATCTTTTTGCACCATCTTCTCACCTTCTGGTGCTACATCAGACAATGCTCCACTCCTATTCATAGGGTTTTCATCGCCAGTTTTTTTGGAAGTGGGTGGTCAGGTCCTTCTTCCTCATCTTAGTCTAGAATCTCCAAATAGTGATAACACCAAATGTTGGCAATGATGCAGAGGATGCATGGAAGATGCATGGAAATGTAAAATGGTACAGCCCCTCTGGAAAAAAGTTTGCCAGTTTCCTGTAGCAATAAACATGCAACTACCGTACAGCCAAACAATTGCACTGTTGGGTATTTATCCCAAAACCTGTACAGAAATGTTTACATGAGCTTTATTTGTAATAGTCAAGAAATGGAAACAACCTCGGTGGTTTTCAACAATGAATGGTTATACAAACTACAGTACATCCATGCCATGCAATACTACTCAGCATTAAAAGGAAGTGACATATCGATGCATGCAACAATTTGAGTGACTCTCCAGGGAATTGTGCTGAGTAAAAAAAAGCTAATCTTCAAAGGTTACATACTGCATGATTCCATTTATATAACATTCATGAAATGACAGAATTATAGAATGGAGGACAGATTAGTAGTTGCCAAAAGTCAGGGACAACATGGGGAGAGGAGATGGGTGTGGCTATAAAAGGGCAACACAGGAGGGATCCTTGTGTTGGAACCATTGTTTATCTTGATTGGATCAATGTCAATATCCTGGTTATGATACTGTCCTACAGTTTTGCAAGACGTTACCTTTGGGGAAACTGGGTTCGCGGTACATTGGCTTTCTCTGTATTATTCCTCACAACTGCATGTGATTTTGCAGTTATCTCACAAGTATAATTTTAAAGAGCAAATAAAATTGAGTAAAAAGAATCTAGGAATTTTAGGACTCCAACAGTCACTTTATCTCGCTTGTTATTTTACTGATAGGAAAACCGAGGGACAAAAAGTTGAAGTGACTTGCTTTCATGCTTCACTTCAGTTTTTTTTCCTTCTCTCCTCACTCTGTTATAAGCTTCTATAATAAAGAAACTGTACCTTGTATTCCTTTAATCCCCATATCACTTCAAGTAATGCTGAGCATACATTAACACTCTGTAAAATTTGTGATCTGAGTAAATAGGAGAGGGAGATTTACTTGTATATGTAAACATTGTATTAACATGTTTCACTCTGATATAAATGTGCACATAGAAACTATAAAAATAGTTCCACCCAAAGTATTTAAGATAGTTTTTAAAAAGGTGTTAATTTATGGAGTTTTATTTTTTAATGTTACTTTCTTTTGAATAGGTAACCATTTTCATGGATCAGAAATCAAAAATTACAAAAAGATATACAATGAAAATTCTTTTCCCTATCTCTGTGCACTGTCCACTCAATTCACCTCTCCATGGGCAAGTAGTGTTATCAGCTTCTTGTGTATCCTTCAGGAGATGATTATGAATTTTCAAGCAAATATACATAACTTTATGGACGTATGTATGTGTGTCTTTCTATGTATATACATTTTTACATAAATGGTAGCATATTATACTTACTTGTTCTAAATCATGCTTTTCTCCTTCAACAGTATATCTTGGACATTGTCTTGTATCAGTACATAAAGAGTGTATTAGTTTGCTAGGGCTGCCATAACAAAATACCACAAACTGGGTGGCTTAAACAACAGAAATTTATTGTCTCACAGTTCTGGAGGTTAGAAGTCTGAGATCAAGGGGTAGGCAGGATTTGTTCCTTCCAAGAATGGTGAGAGAGAATCTGTTCCATGCTTTTCCCCTAGCTTTTGGTTGTTTGCTGGCAATCTTAGCATTCCTTGGCTTGTAGATCTCTGCCTTCATTTTCACGTGGTGTTCTTAGTGTGTGTGTGTATGTCTCCAAGTTTTTCCTTATAAGGACAGCAGTCACGTTGGGTTAAGACCCAACCTAATGATTTCATTATAACTTGATTTCCTTTGAAAAACTCTATCTGCAAATAAGGTCACATTCTGAGCTACTGATTGTTAGGATTTCAACGTTTGGATTTGGGGGCCGGGGGCGGGGGAGACACAATTCAACCCATAACAAAAAGCTTGGCCATTCTTTCAATAGCTCCATAGTTTTCCATTATGTGGATGTATCATAATTTATTTAATGAGTACCCTGGACATTTTATTGGTTTTCAGTGCAGTTTTTCCCCTAATATTAGCGTAAGTTTCATAAAATCGAATTATAGTATCTAAGACTTACCGAGATACTATTTAAACAGTGATTACCCCTGTAAACTTCAAGTGCCTTGAAGGCAGGATATATTAAGGGAGGAGAGGAGACTTTTAAAGTTCATATAGAAAAATAAATACCTAAGAATAGCCTAAGGATGTATGAAAAAGAATAAATGTATCTGCATTGGAGATGAGGGAAGGGGCTTGCCTTATCCAACATTAAATTTCCTATAAAGCTTCTGTAATCCATATCATATAGTATTAGCACAAAAAGAGACAAATAAATCACTCAAATGCAATTGTGAGTCCAGAAGCAGATCAGATTGTTTTTGGAAACATTATGTGGCAAAAGTGTTATTTTAATTCAATGGAAAAAAAGATGCTTTATTCAATAAATGCTGCCAGCACTCTCTGCAGTCCCTCTTGAAGAACACAATTTATCTTCTAGCTCATGCAATATAAAAATAAATTTCAAGTGCATTAAAGTTTTAAATATAAAAAAAGAAAAATCCTTGGGATAAGGAAGACCTTTTCTAAACAAGATAGGAAATCCAAAAGTGATGAGGAATAGACCTGTTTACTACCTAAAAAATAACAGAAAACAAAGTCAAAAGACAAACAATTAAGTATATATAATTTGCAACATACATGACACAAAAGGATACATACCCCTAATACACAAATACCTCCTACAAATTGATGTCTAAGGAGACAACCCAATAGAAAACTGGTCAAAGTATAGGAATACGCACTTTACAGAAGAGTATATCCAGGGAAAAGATCACTCTCAGACATTGCTAGTAGGAACATAAATTGCTGTGGTGTTTGAGGAAAGAAATGTGGTATTATCTATTAAAATTTAAAATGCACCTGCCTTTTGATCTGTCACTTCATTTCTGAGAATCAATTCTACAGAAATAAAAGTACCAGTATGAAAGGCTATATGTAGAGAATGTTTATTGCAGCATTGCCGGTAGTGGTCAAAAAGTAGAAAGAAACCAAATATCCGTCAATGGGGAAATTATTGAATAAATTATGAAGTTATGATGGCTCTACAGAATGAATTATTTCTCAGTCTAGTTACATCTGTACGTGCTGTCCTGATTGCATGGAATCTTCAGGCTAGTGGGGCTAGCCATGATATCTTCTTACCAGACAAAACAAGTTTCAGTAAACATATGAACCCATTTTAAAAGTGAAAAAGGCAAAATTAATCCTATGGGATTACATGACCGTGAGGGAGGAACGGAAGGATATATACCAGTTATTAGTATTTTGTTACCTTGGATGCTCAAAGGAGAAAGAGTGAAAGAAAAATAAGAGGAAAAAAGAATGTATCAAATTGTATAAAAAATGAAAAAGTAGACTGTAAATATTACCACACATATAAAGCTATTGAATATGTGCATGGACAAGGACTATAAATTAACATGAAAAACTGAATATGTTTATTTATTATTAGGTGGTTGGATTGAGGACTTATTTTGTCTTCAAATATTATTTTAATATTATGTCTTATTCTATAAAGAAATATGGGGTAGAGGGGAAGCCCTGACACATATAATGTCTGCCATATGGGCACTCAATGAATGGTAGCTATTTTTTATTATTAGAGTGATAATACAGCACTACCCATCTTGGTATGTTTCGATCGACCCCTGACAGCACTGAGTTAGCCTATATTTGAAGGACAAATGTCATTACCATTTCACAACTAATTGTAAACCTGAGTCTATAACAAGCACTCTTGAGGGAGAACCATCTAGTAATACCATGTGTATTGGCCTGGGGATGGAGGGGTGATACTTAAGGCATAGTCAGATTCTCACTCCAGACAGGCCACCCTACGACCTCTCCAAGGAGCAGAGTCCCTCCCTTCCTGTTTCTCTACTCTTCACCCCATTTTCGCATATTCGGCTTCAGCTCAAAGGGCAAGGAGGTATGAAAACTGACTTTCCCCTCCTCATCAGTCACTGAGGTAAACTGTAAGTTTTGTGACAGTGTGGCAGCTGCATATTTGGCTTCCTGAAGATGGGATCCTTGCCCTCAATCCTGGGTAAAGTTCTCAGGCTATAACTGCTGAAGCTTGTGAAGTAGGGACTTTGACCACTTCCTCCAAAAGTTCCTATAATTAGCATGCAACTTGTTAAGTAGCGTATGACTCATAAAAAGACTGCTGCAAATTTATGCTGGGCTGTATGTAAGAACAGGGCAAAGGGAAGCCTTTGGAAGGTGCTGTACTTTTGAGTCATCTTCTTCCTTCCTCAGGAACTAACTGGCCCAGTAGTCACCCAGATGAACAGTAAGCCCATGGAAAATGAGCAGTTTGTGGTTAATATATTAGCACCACAGGTGCCGGAAAATATTCACTGAGCTCTATTTTTAAAAATAGTTTTCCCTATGTTACGGAAGGAGCACTAGACTTTAAGAGTCAGGAGATCTGCAGTCTGCTACTAGTTCTGCCGTTAACTAGCTGTGGCGCTTTGAGTCAATCCTGTAAACATTCTGTTTCCTCATAAGTAAATTAAGAGGCTTACCTAGATGATCTCTACAGCCCCTCTAGCTCTAAATTTAATAACAGTACTTTTTTTGTAGGATCAAAGTTGTATCTTTCATTTTAAATGCTGGGTCTAACCAATGATTATAAGGTTTAAGTGTGCATATATTTGCAAAGCCTTGCAGAGCAAGGCGCTGTCTCTTTCAAGGGCCTATTTTGATATGTCCTTTTCAGTGATAGAAGTGAAAACAAGTTTGCGGGCCCACTGAATCCTGCAGCCCTGATTGCTGTGAAGCTCATTCAGCTTTGTGAAGAACTTAACCTTTGTGGCACCTTAGACGATGTTGCATTGAAGATTTGATAATTCAGACATAGTTCTTTTCTTTCATAGTCACTCTTTCTTAAACGCTCATTGACTCAGTTCTGTAATAATTAGAGAGCTGTGTGTCCTTTTTCTTATTAATTGCTTCATTTTCTTAAAACCAAATCACCTTGCTACACAAAGTGTGGTTCATGGACCGCAAGCCTCAGCATCACTTGGGGACTTGTTAGAGATGTTAAATCTCAGACTCCATCCAGAACTGTTGAATCAGAATCTCCATTGTGACAAGATGCCCAAAGAATTTGCATGTATATTAAAGTTTGAGAATCACCCCAGTATCACACATATGCACACGTGCAATCATATTCACTGCCGAAGAGAGAGAAAGGTATGAGGTCAGAAGCCCTCAGATGGAAATTAGTTACAACTATATGACCTTTACCTCAGTGACCTTTAATGTCCTTATCTGTGTAAAATGGACCCTAAATAATATTCCACAATATTTTTGTTCTGGGCTGTCTAAGGCCACGTTGAAAGAGAAAAGAAACCACCCAAGATTCTCTCACCTAAGATTTTAAGAGCTTTCCACTTAAGCAAGAGTAGAGATGTGATTCCCCAGGCAAAATGTCTAACAGAAAACAACATTGTGAAGAAGAAAGTAAAAGGCTTCCTATGGACGCTAAGAGGAAGTGGCCACAAAATACAAGGCAAAGAAGGAGAAAAGAGTAAATAGGAAGCTGAGCAAGGGGAAATTTTAAGATAGAGGAGTGAGTAGCAGTGTCAGGGACTCTCAGCAAGCTGACTAAGCTTTGATGTGACCACTACCCCTTGGAGTTTCAGCAGGGAAGAGGTTCATGATGATGTAATCAAGGAATTTTCAATGGAACCAAAGCCAACCAATGTGATTGTGGTCAATTGAGAATTGGGTGGTGGAGATAAGGGATGGAGAGGAAGACATGAAAGGAATCTGAGAAATGGAACAATAGCTAGAGTGAAACGTAGGATACACATAGCCACCACCCCAACAATGGAAAGGCTAAGATTCTGAATTCAGGAGCAAATGATCTATTAATTGAAACTCACACTATCATAGGAACTTGTGGACTCACTTAGTGAATAATAGCTGAGAAGTATCTTTGCTTTTTAGAGCGATCTTTGTATATGAAAGTCATCCTTTGGTAGTGAGATGTTCTTCAGTGCCATCTTTTTGTTTTTATATCTAATTTTTCTTAGTTTGAATTCTTTTTTCTTATCATAAAGATGATATGGTATTTTTGCCTCTCCTGTAACTTATTTTAAAGATATATACAAACTCCTTTGGCAGGTTTTCTGCTGAGTGTGTACTGACAACTTCACTGAGATTTGCGTTGAATGTCCTTGAACCCAAACCAGTCACCAACCATAGGTAGATAGCGCATAGGCGTTCTACTTTATTTTCCCCTTTCAAGGAGATCTGGAGATGCAATTGCAGGGGGAGAAGGAAGAAAGGAATTCAGGAAGCGGCAAAATGAAAGAAAATTTTTCTTGTGGAAGAGAGGTCTTTCTGTTACAGCAATAATAATGCCAATAATATATATGTCCTCTGTGTATATACACATAGAGCGAAGGAAAGCAAACTCTACCTTCCAGCAATGTAAAATTGTACTCAACTAGGTATTTACCTAAAGAGAAGTGTCACTCTCTATATAATACGTATTATTCATAGATTGCCACTCTTCAGAGCTCTTCATTCTACCTTAATATTCTTTCTTAGATGATTCACAACACACTTTGTTATCTTCCAGTATTTCCTGTCATTTTTGTAAGCGAAATTATTCAGGCTGTGTTCAAGGGAGTGAATCAAACAGTATGCCTCTCTCCTCCCAGTTCTGCAGTGTTTTTATTCTGGAGTGTCTAAGGCAGCCTTAAAAGAGAAGAGAAGTCACCTAAGGACAGCTAGAAGGTGTGCTTCTCAGGGAGAAGTGGAAACTGCACCTCTCTTTGCTCAACTGATTTTTTTCTAATCTGTGTTTATATGTGAGTATCATGTCTGTGCTGATTTTGTGTGTACATAAATATGAACCTCAGATCTGTCCTTTGTGCTGGTTAGGAAAACCTTTTCTCCCTTCTCCTACACTTCACCCTTTCTGTTTCCCTTCCTTCCACAACTGAAACATTAAGTTATTAATAAGCAGATTGGGGCAATCACCTCGATACACTATTGTTCGATCGATGGAGTCATTAATTTAATAAACATGAATTGAGCACTTGCTAGGCATTAAACACTGTACTAACTGTTAGATTAAGAGATGAAAATGATAAAACCCTTGGCCTCAGGGAGCCTAGAATGTAGTTGGGGAGACAAATGGGCAAATCAGTCACAGTGCAACATGGCCTGTGTTAAAACCGAGGTTTGTGCGAAAGTCTATATACTGTGAGCTGGAGATGTCTCTGATGCCGTCCTGGGAAGCCTAATGGTCAGTTAAATTAAGATGTTTGGAGTGAGAGGATGCTGGGAAAATCTGCTACTACCGTAGTAATTACCCATAGACTTCTCGGTATCATTGTACAAAATAGTTCATGGTCCACGTGAGCCACTGTCTTGCCTTTTTATAAGGAAACATCTAAGTTCTGTGTCATGTAATTCCCTGGGCCTTCTTGGCTTTGCCCCTGCCCTTTGCCTGCTGATACCCTAATCATCCTTGAGGGACTCTCCCACAGCACCTCAACTGGGAGCTGTTCTTGATCCTCCAACTAGCTGTGTTTCTCCCTTCTTCGAACCTCTGTGGCTTTTTATTTCTACTTTATTTATACTAAATTGTGTTTCATTTTTGGAGAACATTCTCCATCTTTATAATTAGACTGTAAACCCTTTGAGAGTATATTTTTCGTCTCTGTAGCCCCCTGTAGTATCTACTGGAGTGCCTTGAACAAATGGGCAGTAAATAAATCCCAGCAAACGTTAAGTTAAATTGCTCCAAATAGGGTATTTAATTTTACATTGACATTCAGTGATAACATATGTGAAACAAACTCCAAGATCTAATCCTATTTCTGATGATTATTTATTTAAATATTAACATTCAAACCCAATTGATACTCTAGATCTAAATTTAGTTTTGCATTGTTTTAAATGTCGTCAAGTGATTCATATCTTATTTTTTGTAATAGTCTTTGAATGGATAAGTGAAAGTGAGCAAGTGTCATCAGAATATGATGCCTATTTTTTAATTCTATATTTCTTTGATGAAATATTTGTTTGTGGACTTTTTCTCCTATAATTCTTTTCTAGATGTGGTCTCACAAATCATTTCAGAAGTCAGTCCATTTCAAGATGTTTTTCTTTTGTGCTTTTTTCACTTCATAGAAAATCAAGTTTGTTCCTTAAAAATTCAGCAAATGGGGGCCAGCCCAGTGGTGTAGTAGTTAAGTTCGCACTCTCCACTTTGGCGGCCCAGGGTTTGCAGGTTCGGATCTTGGGCACAGACCTACACACCACTCATCAAGCCATGCTGTGGCAGCATCCCACATACAAAAAATAGAGGAGGATTGGCACAGATGTTAGCTCACGGCCAATCTTCCTCACCAAAAAAAAAAAAATAGCAAATGATTAAGTAAATTAGATGAATTATCATTATCAACTCTAAGGTTTTTTTCCCTGGTAAGTTCAAATTATTATTTTTTTAAAACTTCACGCCTCCTCTCTCATGTGGGGAATTAGCCTGATGCGATTGTGGCCTCCAGGTGCGCTAACAGTCAATCTATCTGAGAGATCACAGAACCGAAAGACTCCCAGACCAAATTAAAACACCCAAATCACACAGTTTATTACAATCAGTAAAGCACACAGTGAGAAACAAGAGGGAAAGATGCAGGGTAAGTTAACACACTTAGGACAGAGTATAAGTGGGCTGCAAGGGTCATACTCCTTGAATTGTGGGGTATGTATTGTTTTTATGTCCTGTCTCTCTCTACTGCATCAGCCTTCCCCACTAATGGTGTGCTTACAAGGACCAGAGTTGAGTTTCCAGCAATGGAGCCAACAGTGCGTGGTGCCTGGGCCAATGACACATGCTTTATCAGAGACAGAGACAAGTATGCATGGCCACAGCTGTAGCTTGCCAACTGGTCTGATGAATAGCCATGTCATTCTTGGGCAGAGGACTTATGGGGCTAGAATGGGTGTTACCAGTGGGTGGCTGAATTAAGACCTCATGAACATTAAGTGGATATGTATATTTATCCTGAATATTTAGTCTCTCTTGTATATTTAATGTCTCTTGTATATTTGGTCTCATATATATTTAGTATATTATGAATATTTAGTACCCAGGTGCCTCATGAATATTTGGTATCTTTTGGTCCTTCCATCCCTCGCTTTCTATATTTAGCACACACATGCTCTACTTGTTAACTACTTACTTATACTTAACACATTCTATGAATTATGTCGATGTCTAACAAAATTTTTCTTACTAGCTGAATATATCTAAAACATCTTAAAGGGTATTGCCAGTGTTTTACAAACTCAAACTTATTCACCTAATGTAATTGAATAGTCACAAAATCAAATACACAGTATACCTTCATATATAGTCTTTGTTTCTATTGCACATTTCCTTTTGACCAGAAGCCCTTGGCTATTAAAAAAATCAAGAGCTAGAATATTTGAGCCTGATTTGATACTCCCTACCCAACCCTGATAGACCCTTCTAAGAAGATAAAGAATGCTTTTCTAATTTTTTTGCTCAGTTAGGGTGTGATGCCAATAACTCTCCATCCCAGTTTTAATCCCTACTTGGGCTAATTGGTTTTACTTAATCTTGACCACCTGAGATTGCTCCTGGGTTAGACAATTCACGAATACTTGTCTTTAGTCAGAAGAATGAGCATATGAATGTGGCGAAGAAATGCACCGCTGCTGAGAAAACAATAGCAAGCATGTATTATTCCTTTACTCCCTGAATAAAATCCTCAGGGGCTGCTAGTTACCTTCAGGATTAAAGTGGTTTATAATTTTGCAGTGGTGTGCTGGAGCCAGTTCATATAGGCTATTAAGAGCCAATTGTGTGCATCCCCACTGAATTCCTCATTCAGTGACATCAAGTTGGTAACTTAAAATCAGCCATAGTGGGAGTATTTACACCACAGAAATCGGCAAACGCTACAATTAGGGCCCCCCTAGCCAACAGACCCAGAGCCAGTTATTTAACATTTACCAGCATTCCACTGCTTACACGGCCCTTCCTGCTCTAATTCCATATGATTCCTCAAGCCTAATCTCTCTTTACTGAACTCCACAATGAAATGAAATATCTTATTTCATTATGTTTATTTCTTGTTTCTGCCCCTCCATGCGAATAGCTCTCTCTCTTGGGAACAATCTGTCCCTCTCCTCTCACATTTGCTTGGCTGGTTTGTAATCCCCTGTTAGATAGCAGCTCAAACAGAGATTCCTGAATATCCAAAACTGGTTCCCCTCATCTTCAATGTGCTACCTCAGCACATTTATCTTATCCTTTGTCATATGGTATTTTAATTGTCCATGAATTTATATTCCCCTCTAGATTGGAATCTTCTTGAAGGCTTTTTATGCTTTTTTGTACTTTTATATACTTGCCACATAATAAATATTTAATTAATGCGTGAGTGAATAAATAACTGAATAGAGTGAGTGAATGAGTGTTCAATACTGGGTCTTTTGATATCAGTGATAACACATTTTATATATTACCTTGCATGGTGCTATGGTCTGAATGTTTGTGTCCTGCCCCCAAATTCGTATGTTGAAATCCTAATGGCCTATGTGATGGTATTAGTTGGGGGGGGGCCTTTGGGAGGTGCTTAATCTACGGGGGAGGAGCCCTCATGAATAGGATTAGTGCTTTATAAAAGAGTCTCCAGAGAGATCCCTAGCCGCTCCCACCATGTGAGGACCCAACAAGAAGGCACAAGCTGTGAATCAGGAAGAGGGCTGTCACCAAATACAATCACCCTAGTGCCTTGATCTTGGACATCCCAACCTCCAGAACCGTGAGAAGTAAATTTCTGTTGTTTATAGGCTACTCAATCTGTGGTATTTTGTTATAGTAGCCCAAACGGACTAAGACAGAGAGAGAAAGGAACACAGGGCTACTGCCTGGCCTGGTTCTTTTAAGAAAATCCTAACGTAGAAGAGAACCCACATCTGGCTGGGCAGAAGTACCAAGAACCCAGCACTAGTGATTCTCACCACCCACTACTAGCTAGTACAGATTATAGCCATATTTAAATAATGTGAAGTGGTTAGGTTAGAGGAAACCTCTAGAGCAATGGCTCTAATGACCAATGGAATCACCTGGGAAGCTTAAAAAGATGCCCAGGCTGCATCCCAGGCCAAGGATATGAGACTCTTTGGGGGAAACGCATATATCAGGGTTTTTTTTTTTTTTAATTCCTAGTGATTCCAATCCAGCCAGAGTTGAGCCCCAACTAAAGTCTTCTGACTCTCATACTCTCTCCTTCTAGTGTAGGTGAGAATTAAAGGAAGTGTTTTAACAGCCAGCTTTTCCACACTCTTTCTTAGATGTATATTGTTTCATTGGCAATTTGTGAATAGTTGCATATGTTAGCAAAGCTTGACTGCAAAAAATTTCTGCTCCCACACATTCTGATCCCATCTTGACACTGCATAACTGTTGGCGAAGGCAATTTCAACAATGAAGAAGTGGGAGAAATGACCACATTTTATGTAAATACATATGCATTTAAAATCAAAAGGACATATGTAATAATATCGTTTAAGATTTTAAATGAAGGACAATACTTAAGATTCCTCTGTAATTAAATTTCTCAGCAATAGAAAGCATTGTCTTTACAGCTATTAAACATATGGCTGAGAAAATGTTATTCTACAAGCCTTAAGATTTGAAATCTGACTTCATATTAATGCATACACTTTATCGCACAATCATGTATGCTTTCTAATTAGATTTGAAGAGTAGCTATTGCTTGCTTTTTAAACTAAAAGGTAATGGCTGTGGGATGTCAATTATGATACTCTGATGGGCTTGATTATATGATGATTGTTAACACAGTAAAGTACTTGTACATTTTTTTACATACTAATATATTTTTAAAAAAGAATAAGACTCAAAATGGTCTGAGAAGAGTCTTTCTAGTCAGTCTTTCTGGCCTTGGACAGAGAACAAACAATCCCCTGCAGCTAGTTATCTACTTCCATCTTTAAAAGGCCCTACCCTTGGACTAGACAGTGTGCAAGTGAAAAATGTAAATGAAAATTTCAAATGATGGAAATGCCCAGAAGAGGACCACTGATGAGGGAGGGGATGTTGATGTTCCTTATGAACTAAACTCAGCTCAGCATTTACCCTTCCTGCTGTGCAGTGAGAGCAGTGGTTCTCAAAAGTTGAACATGCAGCAGAATCCCCTGGAGGGCTTGTTAAAACACAGACTGCTAGACCCCACCCCAGAGTTTCTGATTCAGTTGGTCTGCAGTGCAGCCTGATAATTTGCATCTCTAACGAGCTCTCAGGTGATGTTGCTGGTCCCGGGACCACAGTTTGAAAACCACTGCCCTGGAGAAAGGGAAAGCTCTCTCTGCTTGCTACATGTCCCTAAGCCTTGTTCCAGTTTCCCAGGAGACAGCCTATGCAACAGTTTGCTTCCTTCCTTTCCTCATTCCGTCCTTCCATAATAACAATAATCATAACAGCTAGCATTTCTTTAGTACTAGGTACTAACCACCGTACACACATCACAACAAACCTTTGAGGAAGGTACTGTTATCATCTCCATTTTGCAGATAAGGAAACATGTAAGAAATTTGCCAAAGGTCACAGCTGAGATGAGACTCACGCCCCTGTCTGTTTGGCTCCAAAGCCTGGAATCTTGATTTGTTCCAGATAAACTCATTTTGTGCTCTGATTTTCACAACCCAAACATTCTGGATATGAGGCTGAGGGTGGCGGTTGGACTAGAGGGAGCAGCCTAGTTGAGCAGGCACTGTGCTGGCAGTGTGGCAGTGAGATGGGCCCTGAGCATCCTAATAAAGGGAGGAGACAACGATTGTCTCTTCCTTCTCCAGGGCCATGCTGGTTGCCAGCCCTCCTCCTGCCCAGCATCTGAGAAATAAGAGGCAGCTCTGTCAAGAGGATCCAGAAGTTTCTATATGCGGGACAGCGCTTAGGCAATTGTTCCTGAGGGTAAATCTGAGATGCTCACAGTGCACATTCAGATACTATTTACAGTCTTCCAGGAATAATATAAATGTCATGTCGAGAGGGCCTTCATGATGTGAATCAAAAAGAACTTCAGATCTTACATTATGTGTCAATGATGTTTTTGTCTTTTCTTTTTTGTGTGTGTGAGATTAGCCCTGAGCTACCATCCGTTGCCAATCCTCCTCTTTTTGCCGAGGAAGGCTGGCCCTGGGCTAACATCCGTGCCCATCTTCCTCTACTTTATATGGGACGCCGCCACGGCATGGCTGACAAGCAGTGTGTTGGTCCACGCCCGGGATCTGAACCTGCGAACCCTGGGCCGCCAAAGTGGAGCGTGCAAACTTAACCACTACACCACCAGGCCAGCCCTGTTTTTTGTCTTTTGTTGTGAAGTGACAGATCTTTACATTAACATTTTACTGGTACTTTTCTTTAGGGAAGTTTCTCTTCTTTTTTTAGTTCACACCTTATATTATAATTACTCATTTACAATTTTTGCCTGTAAATACAGAGCATCCAGTTATGAAAATGCACTGAGGTTTGAGACTTGCTGTTCTGGCTTTAAGAGCTCTGACCTTGCCCTTGAAACTGAAAACAGTTTCCTATGTATGTAGTTGAAATTGAACACAAAGCACATCTTTTAAAACTCTGAGGAATTTCTATGCCACAGTTTTCTAGCCTTAGGTAAGATTTTACTTTAAAATTTGAGGGATGAATTTAGTTGCTATGCAAAAACATGTAGAAAGTTTTGCACACCCAGTCAAATCCTGTGTATGCATCTGTTTATTTTGTTATCATTGGAGTACAAGATCCTATACACTGTTTTGTGGGTGCAGATTGGGGGTAACATCTAGTATCATGTAGAACAGATGATGTAGATATCTTGCCCATTTCCCCTTAGCTTTGGGCTGGTTGGTGGACACATGGGCCAGGTCGAAGTGCCAGAGTATTGACTGGAGCAAACCTCAACCAATAAGCAATAAGGAATGAGAGCAGGTCAGTAAAAATCTCAGCTTTCTCTCTCCTCACTGGGATAATTTTGAGGCATGTTCCACAAGTTTTCAGAGGGTCCCCAGCAACACTGAGCCCCAGTTGCCCACATCAGTAATCTGCTCAATAAAGTATTCTTGACTGTTTCTTCCCCTTCCTGTCTCACTTTTCCTATTCTTCACAGTGTTTCCTAGGATCACCTCCTAAATAAACTACTTATGCCTAAATCCCCCTTTTTTTAGCGAGAACCCAGATTGAGACACCATGATGGGTACAGATACTGTTACTTTGGATCTTGAGTGGACATAGTTACATGTTAGAGATATTATACTATGTATGTATATATAACCTGTGTAATATTAAGCTATGCTTTATTAGGATTATTTACTGATCAGGATTTCCGATCTGTATTGGAAATAGTTAAAATAAAAATAAAATAGTTAAAATTGGGCAAAATGCTTGCCCAGATGCTTTAATATCTGATTGCATAATTAAAGAAGTAAAGCGGAAAGGAAATTATTAGCAACTCCATCTTTAAATGCAACTGATGTTCAAGGAAGTCATGAAGAAAACTCTTTGTGTTGATAAACCGAAGGCCTGTTCTAGCAGACTTCTGTGTTTATTGTTCTGTTTCTGACCATTTTATTCCAAACAAATAGACTTGCTTATCATTATACCCCACCCTTCCCTAGCACAGGGCTCCCATTCTTTGAAACAGTAACTAATTCAGTTCTAAGGAGAATATGAAGAGGGAGGGTGTAAAAAAACTGAAATGAAAAGTGTGGCACATTTCCACTGTGGATTCCATGCCAGTGGACAGTTGATGGCAGACCATGGCGGGAGATCTGAAGCATCAATTGGCTTTATCTCCAGGGGATTCCTGAGGTTCAAATGCCACCCTGGAGAGTGGCAAATGTTCTTTCTCACCTTCCTTGAGTTATAGCTTAGATGATTCAAAGCCAAGGACTGATGAGGTATAAGTAGGCTGCATTGCTGGTTTTTGCCTGCTGAGCTGTTTGGAGATTTCAAAATAATCTCAAATGTAACCTATGGAGTAGTATATGTGTTAAGCCAAAAACTGTAACTTTTAGTTGAAAATAACCCCACACGATCTCTTGTTCAGGGGTAATGTTGTCAAAGATTATGAAGTCAAAAACCCATGAATGATTTTTTAAAAATATCTAGTGGAACTTAGCCCGTGAAAAGTCATAATTTCATAGGTATGAATTTATAAACACGTTTTGTGTTTGCGATTTTCATTTCGTTTTTTTTTATGTCATGCATTTTAGGTTAAATTAGGGGAAATATATCTTTTTTGGCAATATATAATATGCAGAGAAACATAAAAAGTAGGTGATGTGTTTTATGAAAGAGGGCATAGTCAGAGTATATCAGGCATAAGAACTTTGAATTCTGTTTGTTTTTTGTGGCTTCAGAAAAGATTGTTCTGGGAATAGAGAATTCCATTTGGGAAACCTAGCACATACCTAGTTCTGTCAGTAGCAGAGTTAAAATACTGACTTCGAGGGTTCATTTGGAAAAAGCCTACAGAAGTTTTGCATGTTGGGAATAGCTTTATATTCTTATACATTGCACTCAGAGTTTCTATTCAAAGCAAAAATAACTTTGCATAGACCTTGGCTATTCTTTCACATTCTAAAATAATCCATTCCTTCAGGGTAGTTGCTCTCAATTCTGATTTTGTGATACTTCAGATCATCTTTAATTTACTCCAAAGATTTTTAGAAGAGTCAGAAAATCATTTACTTTAACTTAAAACATCAGTGAGTGAAATATAGATTTTTTAAAAAGAGGAGCAGATAAGGGGGATCCAAGAGGTTGCATTTGATTGCTTTCCCTCTTTGCATTCTTGAAAATGTTGTTTCTGCATAGTTTTCTTGTTTCACACATACCCTCCTCATTTTCATGGGCTTTCATTATGCAAAAAAAGTTACCAGAAACTACTTTGAAATGGTGTCTTTCTTTAGCAAGTTCATATATGATTTTATTTGTGAAAAGCTATCTAACTGGTATATCTTTTGTGAAGTAATAGACATACTTTTTAAACTAATTTTTGAAAAATTTTTTTTTGCTGGGAAAGATTTGCTCTGAGCTAACATCTGTTGCCAATCTTCCTCTTTTTTTTTTTCTTTTTATTCTCTCCCCAAAGCTCCAGTACATAGTTGTACATTCTAGTTGTAAGTCGTTCTAGTTCTTCTATGTGAGCCACCACCACAGCATGGCTACTGACAGATGAGTGGTGTGGTTCCACGCCCGGGAATCCAACCCAGGCCGCCAAAGCAGAGCACACTGAACCCTAACCGCTAGGCCATCAGGGCTGGCTCTAGGCATACGTTTTTTAAAAGGTCACTACTTGTGTGTGCACATGTTATCTTCTGCGTGCCAAATAGCTGCATGCACTAGCCCTCCTATTTAAACAATGAATTTATATAATAAATGTTATATAAGGAGCATGAAGGCGTTTAGTTCAAAAAATGATTTTCTAGTTTACTCATAAAAAAGCTGAAGTAACAAGAGAGAAGACTAGCAGAATGTATTAGTCCTTTTCATAATGCCACCATTAAACAGATACTTAAATTCCAAAATGACTTAAATGGGGCCTGAGGTGAGAGATTAATGCCTCTGGAGTAGTCTTCTCCTCCTTTCCTCCCCTGACTTCTTTTCTTTTCCTTTCTGACAACATTTTCACTCCTCATGATTTAAACATCCAGTACTTTTGAGTTGGAGAGCTGGAGAGTGAGGGCCAAAAGGAAAGGCAAGACAGGAGGGGCGTTCAAGTATCAGGGTGCTTGAGAATCAGCTGGAGAGCTTGTTAAAAATGGGGATTTGTAGGTCCCACCCTGGGCATTCTGGTTTAGCAGGTCCATGGCAAGGCTTCTAACAAGCTCCCAGGTGATGTGACCCGTGGACCACTGACTAGCACTGTTCCTGGGGACAGGGCAATGAGAAAGTAAGGTCAAAGGCACCAAGATCAGGTGCTGTGAAAACACCTCTGGTTTCTTCTCTGTCCACCCATTCTTTTGTCTGTGTGATTTTGCAAAAGTCTCTTAACTTCTTAAATCTCAGTTACCACAACTGAAAAATAAGAGGGTTGCTCCAGATCAGGTGGCTTTCAAACCGTGCTTCAAGGCATTTTAGAAGTACTATAGGGTGCCTCAGAGGCCAAAGGGGGAGATGGGGGGAGGGGGTCAAATGGGCTCTTTTCAAGGCTCCCAACCCCCCCCCCTCACTTCCACACTTTTATCTTTCATCTCTTTCATATATTCCACTTCTGAGTATGGTTTCATTTAAAAAAAGATTTTATAACTTAACAAATTTTAAGGAAATGAAAAATCCCAAGTCTGAAAATGACTCATTGCTTTAAAAATGTACAGAACTGAAGACCTTCAAGTTAGTGTACAATTCCAGAAATTCTCTGGTCCTTGCACAGCATCCCAAGTGTGCTACAACAGTGAGCAGTGAATGCCTTCTTTCTGCTCACGAATGTAGAACTCGATCTCATGCACCAGGAGGCCCTTGGTCTGATGTGTTTTAGCTAAACAGACTGCCGAGAGTAGAGGGCAACATCGAGCATTTCTCTGCAGTCACGTCTGATTCATTAAAAATCCAGCCTTCCCCAAAGAGATATTAATTACCTTCTGTTACAGAATTTTTTTAGAACATAATTCTTAATTATATTTCCGACTATTGTGTGATTTGACCATTTTGGAACTAGAAAACTATCCTGTCATTCCATTTAAAGCAATTTGCTTCAACAATTGCCACACTGTTGGTTTGTCTATTTTATACACCATGCTAATTTTTCCATGGTGGTAGCATTTCATTATGATCAGGCTTCATTTTTAATAAGGCCATGTTTATATCAAAGTGTAGATTTCAGTCTTTGTATGAATTGAAGGCAATTAATCTTCCTAGGGCTAGGTTATGTTAACCAGATTGTAATGTTCTTCTTTTTATTATGTTCCTTAAATCCCCTTCATCTCATACTGTACCAATACATTTGTACTATCTTGGAATAAATTAATTCCAGTTATGTGATGGAAAATTTTACTGTAAAAATATCACCTGCAGTGTAAATTTTTCTGTCATATTATCAACTAGAAATGCTATGGGATTTTTGGTGAGGAAGATTAGCCCTGAGCTAACATCTGTTGCCAATCCTCTTTTTGCTGAGGAAGATTGGCCTTGGGCTAACATCATGCCCATCTTCCTCTACTTTATATGTGGGACGCCTGCCACAGCATGGCTTGATAAGTGGTGCATAGGTTCGCCCCTGGGATCCAAACCTATGAACCCCGGGTCGCCAAAGCAGAGCACACGAACTTAACCACTACGCTACCGGGCCAGCCCCAAGAACTGCTATGTTTTATTCTAACTAGAAATTTGAATTATCTCCTTATTTTTTTAACAGTGGGATGGGAAGATGAAGATTAATATCTTTCAATATCCATTCTGTCATTTATTCATTAACTCAGCAAACATATTAGGAATGTTCTATGTGCTAGGCACAGAGGGAGTGTTAGTGATATGAAGATAAGACCAGGTCCCTGCCTGCAGGCATTTCTGTGTTGTAGATAGGAAACTATTCTGTTGGTAGGTGAGATGTGACCCACATTGGCTCTGACAAGAGACATGATGACTGCACCAGCTAACTGGTAGAGAGAGGAAGCTAGAGGGACTGTCCTGGCTATTGGTGTGGCAAGTCCCCAAGGAAAGGGACCAGCTATCCTAAAGAAATGGCCAAAGGGAAGTTGTAAACTTAGATCTAATAACTAAGATATGAATAACTAAAGAATGAGATCTAGTAGAATGAGAGAAAGGTGTCAGTTAGCACCGTGGTTTGGGAAGAGAGGGCAAGGTAAGTTTTATCCAGAGAGAAGCAATCCCTAGATAACTAGGGTCCAGTTCCTGAGGGAGAGAAAATTGGCAAAGTATAGTCAGGTACCCAGGGTCCAAAGCCAACTTCTAACTTCAGCTCAAGCAGGGCCCTGGGGTATAAACCACCACCGGAGTTGTCCAGCCTAAATGACTGAGGACCTAAAGTGATTGCTAATGGGAGAGGCTGCAGCCCAGGGGAGTTCGGCTCACGCCCCCTGGATTCTGGGATTAAGTTGATGTAACACATGGAAAGCACTTAATGTGGTGTGTGACACGACACAAGTAAATGCTCAATAATTGTTTGCTGATAATGCTGCTGCTGTTTTTGTCATTACAAGACTCAGGAAAATAATCTAATACAGGAGTTAATCTGCTGCTGGGCCTAGGGCTTCTAATATTTGACTGGTTGATTTTTATTGACCCAAGATTAAACACAGCCATTACTTCAGGAACAGCAGCTGTAAAGAATCCAGAACAGGCAAAGAATGATAATAACTTGCCATATCTGGACTGTCACTTTCTAGCTGGGTGACCTCTCTATGCTTCAGTTTCCTTACATCTACAATGGAGATAATAGTACCAACCTCATAGGGTTGTCATGAAAATTATGTGAATTAATTCATTGAGCTCATTTAGGACAGTATCTAATACATAGTGAATGCTCAAGTAAATCTCAGACCTCGTCTCCTGGGCGGTGCCCTGGTTTTGGTGCACTCTGGGGTGGGTTTGAGAAGTTCCTTGATTTAGAGCTGGGAAGGGCTGATCTTTCAGGCTGATCTTTGCCTGCAGGTCTTTAGCAACTGTGGCTGGTAAAATCCAGAGCAGCCAAAGGCTAACAAAGCCTTGTCAGAAATCATAAATGCCCATTTTCACAACTTCTATCATATTTGTCATTTGTTCCCTAGAATACTTTTTTTAAGGCAAGGGAAAGAGTAATTACTGCAGATAGCACACGGTATTTTTTTCACAACATATTTTCAAAAATTGTGATAAGAAAAATGTATCACTCCTGTAAAGAAACAGCAGAAGGAAAATGATTTGAGAAATCTAGTAGAAAGATGGTTCTTAACCTGAAACAAGTGTCAGAAGGAAGTCACACGAGGCAGAAGGAATTATAGTAATCATGATGAAGTCTAGAGCTCACACCAGTTACCAGAATGGCAGCAGCAACATTCATCACACACCTCTTCCATGCTGGCCCTGAGTGAGCTTCTGCTGAATTGCCTGGCTGGTTAGGATCGGTGTGGGCATCAGAGGGAATGGGCTGCGGGCTGAAGGCTCTGGGCTTGATTCTGGGCAGGGGAAAGCAGTGTCTGACCATGACCTTTGACTTTGATCTTGGACTTCATTCCATGGAACCACCATACTTTGCAAAATCCCTTGAAGACTCATCCCTTTTTCCATTATACAGAGCAAGAGTCCTTTAAAGCCCTGGGAAGACTTAGCCCTTTTCCATGCTAAGAGTAGGCCACACCTAGATTTCTGGAGATAAAGAGATACCAGAGTATGACCTTCCTTCTGGAAACCCTTGCCTATTCACCCAGGAGTATACAATGCTTTTGCCTTGGAATCAGAATTCAATTTTCATCGTCTTGTGTATATCAGAGCCGCTCTTGCTAACCCTCTGTCCTCTGGGAACCCAAAACGTGCTTGTCTAGAACTTTAGAATCTACTTGACTCTTATACCTTAATTAACTGCCTTCTCTCAATTTTCTTCTTCTTGTGTAGACTTTTGAGGGTCACTTAGACTTCTCAGTTTCTTTTGAAACTTGACCTCTTTTCTGCTAAGTTTAGGTATATGCCTAATCTCTTTAGCCTAACCAAATTCTTAGTCCTGTCCCTGCCTTACTGCTTTCATTACTGGTCTAAAGAAGTATACTTTGACAAGGTCACAAAGAAAATACTTGTTGGTTCACTGTTTATCTTTGCACTCAAGATAACATTTTGACTGTGCTACTCAAAGAATTTGGTGACAACTTTCTTGATCACTCCCATATCTTATCAGTCATCCAGTCTTTTTACTTCATAAAAATGCTTTTAGCTCTTTAAATACTTTTCATATCTATATTAGTTAAGATAGGCTAACTGCTATATCAAACATTCTCCCAAATGTATGACTGGAAAATGGCTTAAATGAAATAGAAGTGTATTTCTTTCTCATGTAAACAATCCAAGGTGACTTCATGCTAGTCGGTGTTAGGTGTGTGTGTGGGAAAGGAGATGTGGCAGCCCACACGGGCCAACAAGGCTCTTGCATCTTCGATACCCAATTTCCAAGACTGCCCTTCTGAAGACATTCTGGGGCTAGAAGGGGGAAAAGCAGGAGGACTGTCCCGAGAGGTGGCCCACATCCCTTGCACTCAACTTCCACGGGCTAGAACTCAGTCCTGTGGCCACAGATAACAGCAGAGACTGGGAAATGAAGTCTAGTTGAGTACCTACAAAGAAGGAGTGAAAAATTTTGAAAGCAGTTAGCAGCCACTGCCACATTATTCATGCCCTGCCCTCTATTCACATTGCCTCTGCATCACTTCTCAACTAGGTTGCTGCATTGGCCTCTTATCTCTTCCCTAAAGTCTTAGTCCCCCTAAACTTTCTGCTACCTTATGCCTGGGATATGTTTTTAAGATGTGACTAATCCTCCACAGCTTTAAGGATAAGAGGTCAAACTGCTTAGGTGAATGAGTGATGCCCGATCCCCTCTGTAGCTCTATCTTCCGGCAACCCCTCACATAAACCCTTTATAAGAGAACTATTTATTTTTCTAATTCACAGTGATAACAGCAAACACTGATGTGGCATCGGACACAGTTCTGACCAGTATATTAACTCATTCATTGCTCACAATAACCTTATGAGTTAGGCAATAGTATGATCCCCATTTCATAGAGGAAGAAACAAACACAGAGAAGTTAAGTAACTTGCCATGGTAAGTGGTACAGCTTGAGTGTCATGACCCAAAGGATAGGGATTCTGGGTTGTTAATCACTGTATTGTACTGCTTCTCCCAATGTTATTGAACATGCCATTCTCGCTTCCTTGAATGCCCCTCCTCTTTCTTCATCCAAGTCCTACTCAAACTTCAAGAATCAACTCGAGCTTGTGTCTCTTCTTTCAGGAAGCCATGTTTGGCCTCGCTCTTATTTAGTTGCTACTTGTCTATGTCCCCGTAGCATCCTGTGCATCCCTCTGTCTCTTCCTGCTGTAGCAGTGGATTTCTCACCATTCTGTAACATCTTTAAGGGGATGTTCAGCTCTGCAATCCCAATGTCCACACAGTGTCAAGAACAGTGTTGTCCAATAGAAATATAATGCAAGCCACATACATTATCTTAAATTCTCTAGTAGCCACATTCTTTAACAGTAAAAAGAAATAAGTGAGATTAATTTTAGTAATATATTTTATTTAACCCAATATATTATTATTTCAGTATGTAATCAAGAAAAATTATTAATGAAGTCTTTTGCACTTTTCTCCATTCTAAGTCTTTGAAATCTGGTATATGTTTTACAATTACACCTCATCTCAATTCATACACTATATGTTCATTGGAAATACTCGATCTGTGTTTAGATTTCATAAAGTTTACAGTTGAAAAAAGCGGATTCATCTACCCAAGTTGTTCCAAACATACCGAAGCTTTTCAATGACTGAACTAAGTATCAGTTTTCAAATTTATATTTAAATTAATTAAAAGTTTTTAGAAGTGCAATCTGTCAATCTCACTAGCACCATTTCAAGTGCTCAGTAACTCCCTGCAGCTAGTGGCTGCAGCACTGGACGGAGCAGCACAGCTCTAAAACATAGTCGGTTCTAAATCAATGCTTACTGAATACATTAACCAATGACAATGTAGATAATTGTCAGTGATTACGTCCAAATTGATAGGTCCCCAACTATTCCATGCCCCACCCTCCAAAGAGCCAAGTTTTATATCACTAAATAATACCCCTCTTACTTCTTTCTGGGCAGAAACAATTTTAGAAAGTAAAATCATTTTTCAATTTTCCAGACTCAGCATTTTAGTAGTGTTCTAGTTTATACCATCAACCCCTTTCGCTTGCTTCTTAATATGTATACATTGTACGAATGATGTTTTGTAGGGCGTGTGATATTGCCCGAGAAGGGTTTCTAAGTTTTGTGGAATTGTAAGAACTACTCGGTTTCCTTCTACTTTTCAGAATGGAAAATCCTCAGAGCAGTTTTCATCCGGAAATGCTGCATTTGGGTTATTTCCTGATTCTCCAACTCTGAGTCAAATATAGGTTTGGTGCATGAGCAGCAGTGTCTCTTGGCTAATCAAGAGTGTCTCCCTTTGCTACGCTCAGTGTTAGAGAAGTGGGGAAAGTCAGCTGGCTTTACAGATTAGGTAAGAGACTCAGAGGCATACCTTTTGATAAGTCATAAATCATTTTCTGTTTATAAAAGCACATGTTAAGACACCCATACAATCTCCAAATAAATGGTGTTTTACTTTTCCTTCAAAATCTCAGTGGGAAAAGGTACTTCTGACTTTTCAAGTGAATAAAAATAATGAATCCTGATTACCGGGTATGTTTAAACTGATTTGCAAAGCAGGTGAAAAAGCATCCCGTGCATACTGATAAGCATCTTGTAGACATCAGAGGATGCATTGATTTAAGGGTCTGTATTTTTCACAAGTACCATATATTGGGATGCAGGTGGTTATTACTCAGTTTGAATTTATCTCCTCTATTTGTATCCACTTATTTAAAAATGCCAACTTGTCAATATTAAATTTCTAAGTTTTCCATAGTAATCTAGTGTTTATTTTGGGTATCCAATTTGGATATAGAATGGCCATACAAGTTATCACAAACTGATCTCCATGATCTGTCTCTGAATAGCAATTGCCAAAATTCTGAGATTATTGGGTTAGCCCCCCACACACCGATAAGTTCCTTGTACTTCCTCTTTTGAAACACTCACATCATTGTTCAGTGCCTGACTTCTCTACTAAAATGTAACGGCCACAAAGAACAGGACATCTGTCCTGTTCACCACTATGTTCCCACTGTCTGGCACCGTGACTAGGACACTAATAGATGTTTAATCAATTCCGGTCTTTACCTGTTCACACTGGGACAAAAGTCTTTGCAAGCATTCTGCCACCATGTGTGTAGATTCAAGCCAAATATGGCTCATAATGGTATTACAGATGATATCTCTGTTGTCCTGCTCACAATCCCTCCTCCTCCTGCGATGCTTAGCCTGACTGACAGTGGCCCTACTACTTATAACATTGGCCTTTTAGGGGTGCACTCGTCACTACATTTTATATGATAGTTTTACGATGTTAAAGACCATTTCCTGTGATCATGCCGTGTCCTCAGATGGGAAACTGAGATTTATTTACACTTGCCACCCAAGGCAGGAATTTAACCTTGAAAATAAGTTAAAATTTGAAAGGTAGTAAATCATAGGGCTGGAATTTATAGTTTATTTCAGCTAAGGAATTTAGAGACCAGGTGTGAAGGAAGGGACATGGGCTAGAAGTAAAAACACTGGATTCTGTTCCAGCACTGATGTTAACGTTGAGCAATTTGCCCTACTTTTCTGGACCTTAATTTCCTCATCTGGAAAATAAAAGAATTAACTAGATCAGGGAAGACGAATAAGTGGATGTCTTCCACTTCTGCCTCATTTGCCCATGGGAGACGTCACTAATAAATCAGTGCTGCATCAGAATACTTCTCAAGACAATGTTCCATGCAGATACCACCCACTAATGTAGTTAGCACATAGACAAAACTTCTTTGTCATCCCTAGGCTACATGACCTTTAAGATACTCTCCAGCTTTAAAATTCTAATAGCTCTATTAAATAGATTGAAATTCAAGAGTACAATAATAATCATTCCTCACCACCAAGAAATAGCCTGAAAAAAAAAAAAAGAGAGCTACTAACACTCTCTTTCACTTCTACTCAGGGTCACCACAAACAGTTGTTCAGGCTGTAAAGCTTACAGCTCACTGTGTGAATGGTGCTTCTTTGGTTTGTTCAGTGCACAAACTGCACAGCTGTTCATGGCCCTCTGCTGCCACAAATTCATTTCTAAATTGCTGTACCTCAGTTCTTTGACTTCTAATTTAACTTTGTATATTATTTCTAGAAGAGTTATGATATATTGAAAACTATCACCATAGGGGAATATTTTGATATCCCATACTTTTCATTATGAGAGGATTTAAAAAATTATTTTTCTTGATTTAAACAGAAACATGTGTGCTGAGAACTCACAGGACATTCATCCTTGCATATGAAACAATAACCACAAAAAAATTTAAACTGCCAATGATTAGAAGGAAGTATGGCGGAATAGTCTTCTGATGCAAGCATACATTTATTTATACATTTATTTCATGGATATTTATTGATGTTCCAGACAGTATGTTAGACATTAGAGATGCACCAATAAATAGACAAGACAGGTTTGATTGCTATCTTCTTTAATCTGTAGTCGAACGGGGGAGGAAGGAAAGTAAACAAGCATCTACGAAATGGTAAGAGCAGTGCTATGAGAGCATGTAAAGCTAACCCAACCCTGGTGTGGTGGGATGAGGAAGGTTTCGCCAAGGAAGGCTCACCTTGGCTGAGACCCGAAGACTAGCAGGAGTTCGCTAGATCAAGTTGCAGATGATGTAGACGAAGTTGTGGTGATGGAGATGGAGATTAATAGGAAGTATACAGATTTGATAGCTACTTAAAAGTTAGAATCAATGCTATTATGATTGTTAGGTTATGGTAGGTGACTTGGAGGGAAGAGTTAAGTCAGATATTTAATTTAGACAGTCAGGTAGATGGTGGTACCATTTATTCAAACCCATTTACACAAGAGATGGAGTGTGTTTGACGGAGATAGAGGGTGGTGAAAGGGGAGGGGTGATGTCAAGTTCAGTCTTGCATATGTTGAGTTTGAGTTGCCCATGGAACATACAAATGGATATGTCCAGGTAGCTGGGTATGTGGACTCTACCTATGGGAATAGTTCTGAGCTGGAGATATTTAATTGGTTTTTGTCATTATATAGCTAATTAAAACCTTGCAAGAGTTTGAAATGGTTTAGGGGAAAGTTTGTAGATAGAGAAGAGGAGAGGGCCCAGGAGGGAACCCAGAAAAATATCAACATTTCAGGGATAAGCAGAGAAAAATAAACTTGCAGTGGGGACAGGGAAATTAGCAATTCAGTAGGTAGGAGACAAACCAGGTGTGTGTAATGTCACAGAATCCAAAGGAAGAGAGACTTTCAAGAAAAAAGTGGCATTCAGAGTTGTCAAGAGCTATGAAAGAGACATAAAAGATAAGACCAAAACATATTCCATTAATTTAGCAACATGGAGGGTACCGATAACCTTGACAGGAGTAATTTCAGTGTTGATTTTGGAGAACCCAGTAATTATTCAGTGGTAAATAGAGAACCAAGATGTTGAGACACGATTGGAAATTGAGAAAACCAAGGAGCAAATGTAAAACAATTCTTTTAAGACTTGTGGCTGGGAAAAGAGAAAGACCGTCGTACCAGAAGATGGATGTAGGAGCAGGAAGAAGAGCATGATCTGAAGACGAGAGGGACTTGAGTATGTTTAAACAGCTGTGGGAAGGAGGCAGTAGAGAGGGAGAGGTTGAGAACGCAGAAGAAATGAGGGATTCTCAGTAGCCTAAGATAGGAATGAAGGCACATCTTCTATTGCAACTACATGGAAGGAGGGAAGGATAGATGTAGTTGCTGGTAGTTTTCTAAGTTTGGTGCAAGATTAAGGTAGGGTACTTCTATCGGACTCATTTTTCTCATTGAAGTGGAAGCTGCAGTTAAATGCAGAGTGATGGGGATGGTGTTAGAGTCTGAGATTTAAGGAGAGTGGCAATTTGAAATAGCTGCCCTGGGATGTTAGAAAAAATCTTGATTACAGAATCAGCGAGCAAAGAAATTCTTTTTGTTTGCACTTTTAAGTCCATTTCATTGCTTCTAAGTTTATGAAAACTGTTCCAGAATCTTCCTTGCACTTCTTATTTCTACCTCTTTTCCTTCTTTTGTTCTCATCTCCCCAATTTAAACCTTCCCTATTTTTTTAAATTAAATGTACACCAACTGCCATGAAATCTGATGATAAAAGATACTGCAAAAGAAGTTTTGATTTTTGGTTTGTTGGCTTGTTTGTTATTATTAATCCTAGGCCACAAGCCTACCTTGCATAAAATGAGAGAGTTATAGTAGAGAAAAATAGTTTTCAATTATTTCATTAATTCAAGGCCATGCGGCTACTCCAAACAGAGAGTATAGGCCAAGAAAAGTCTACCTTGAGATTTTAACTCCCAAGATGGGTTTTCTACCTAATTGAAAGAACCCAATAATTACTCAATCTCCTCTTCAATGGTTTTGTTTTCTGTGCGGTTTTACCCTTTGGCTGATTTCCTAAGTGTTAAATTAAGAAAGATTCTCTCAGAAGGCTTGTTCATCATGTCCTAGAATCTCTGCTGTGTTGGAATGGTCCAGCTTTCAGTGCTTTGTATTCAGAGTACCTGATCTACGCCACGATATCATTCCTTTAAAAGAGAAAACCTTAGCCCAGGCTGGATCATGCCTGTCATGTTCATCCCTGGGGCCTGGCACAGTGCCAGACACCTGGTGAGTGCTCAGGAAGTATTTGTAGGGTGGGTGGATGGATGGACAATGGCGAATGATAACCCTACCGTCATCCCAGGGGAAGTGAGAACTGCTATGACTTGGAAATCTGGAGGGAAAAAGTGGTTAAAACAATCATACAGTACATTGGGCTGCTATCAAGAGAAACCAGTGCTCCATTATGTAGTTACATACCAAGTGAACCAACTCCTTGGCGTTCATTATTAACCCTCTTTGACGTTCTACAGTTACTTGACTTCTTTCGTAACTGATCATTTCATTAACTTATCCAATCATTTTTTCAATAACTCTATTGAAAACAAAAGCAGCCGCACGCCAACTGCCAAGCTGGAAGCTGGAGATACAGCGGTAAGCAAGGCAGACATGCTTCCCACCCTCGGGAGCAACCAGACTAGCAGGAGGTTTCCATCCCAGTGTCTTTCCTCTGCTTTCCTTCAAAAGGAAAACGCTGACATGTATACTTTGCCATATCTCTTTGAAGTTCTATGGTTAGGAATTTTAGATTTAAACCAGTTCTTAGTCCATGACTTATGCATCTAAAATCCCCAATTTTGCTGTTCCTGTTCTTGGGTTTCTTTTTTTTTTTTTTTTTTTTTTTTGATGTCCCTATTCTCCTTAGATATGAAAAGAAATGTCTTGAAAGAAACTTTTGATTGGCATGGGAGCCCCACAAAACCATTTTTGTAAATGTAAACGTGGTATTAAATGTCAGGTATGAAATACATGTAGAATGAATTACGTCTCCATAAAGGAGAATTTAAAGTAAATTTCAAGAAAGTGAATTCTTTCCAGTTTGCATTGCCAACAAATGCAGAAACTTTGATCTTCATTTGCTAAGAGGAATGTGGCAGATGATACGCAATAGATGTAGCAATGTTCACTTACACACCTTTTTTTTTTTTAATAAAAAACCTTTCTTTCAAGATGCTATTCTAGGATCTTTCTCTTGACAGTGTCCTAGTTCTTATCTCTGCTACATACAGGCTCACAAAATGTTTTCTTTGAAGGGCATTTTGTTATTGGCTCTTTTTTTATTTCTCTTCCCATCGTAAACAGAACTGAAGGTGTTTACTCACCATGGTGAGAAGGCACCTGGGTGCATATACAGGGGTGTGAACCTCTGGCTTTTCTCTGCTTGTCATTCCCTGAATGTAAGAAACAGGTGCCGTGAGCAATTTGCTGCCCTCAGTGAACCCCAGGCAGGAAGGGAACGTCGTGTCACGGACCTTTCATTCCTTGGAGAGAATGTATAGGAAGAAGGCTGCCTCAGCTGATAATGAGAAAACATAAGGACTCAGTCAGGACTTTTTTCCCCACTTTATTGGTGGCTATAGGTTTATTCATCCTGATTTGCTCAGGACAGTCCCAGTTTATACCTGTTATTCTCATGTAATTATTAATAGCCTCCCCATATACTCTCAGAAATGTTCATGTTTGGGCAATAAACTATAGGGTCACGCTAATTACGTGGACCAAAGAGTAGAAAACCTTGACCACTAGGGATGGTCAGTGCTTACCCTATGTCTATCCCTAATGTTAGAACTTGGTACTTGTAGGAGGTAAAATTGTGCGTGAAATATATGCAGAGTAGGTGAATGCACATAAATTAGTAAAAAATTCAGCTCAGTTTATTGAGTGTCTCATATGTGCTCAGCACTGTGCCAGGTGCTGACAGCAGAGAGATAAGCTCTGTTCTCCAGAGTTCACCTCACAGCTGTGAGCCAGGCCTGAAAGCACACTGTCTTTCGTTAGCATCCCTTCACTCCTCCCCATGACTTTGTGTATGAATCAAACTTGTGATATTCTACTTCTGGGCCTCTCTTTTGGAGTTTTAATGGCAGTGTATCATGTTTTAATTAATAGAACATCATGTTATGAAACTGTTGAATCAAATCTTTTCCCTAGGCATCAAATGTGTTGTCAGTGAAAATTTGACATCCAGATATGAGGAACAAAAGAGATAAGGAAAATAATAGTGAGATTTTTGTAAAGGATGATGACATAATGTTTGGGTATTTTGCTGTGTTGTCACAACCAAAAGTATCTTGTAAAATAATTTCTTTAGAAATGAAACAAGACGTCAGCCCAGAGGTGCAAACCCTTTTGCCTTCCTCACTTCCTACCCTCCTTTGTTGGGAGATTTCATGGCTGTGACAAAAAGCCATGTTGAGAAAACCATAGAGTTTTATTGTCTGTGGATTTTTAAATGACTAAAGGAAGATACTGCCAATACTAGAGATAAATAGAGAAGCTGCCCATGAGAGTCGACACAGCAGTCAGAGTTCAGTGCAGAAAAGAGAAACTCCTCTAGGTGTGATAATCAAAGAATATTTAATACAGAGGATTAGATACATAGTAAATCTTTGGAAAGGCTGAAGGAGCAGATTTAAGCTTGGCTTCCAGGATAGATTTCTAAAGCCAGATAGAGCCGATCCACCGGGGAACTAGCATCCCTGAGGTACCACTGAAGCAATGAGTTCAAGAACATACTCTGTAACTATGAGCTAAGATTCAGGAAGTTGATATCTAGAGGCTACCACTTTCATAGCCGCTGTTAGCAATGGGCTTTTTCCAACCAGGCAGCTGGAGAATGGATTTTGGAACTATGATGTGGGAAACCTCGTGCTTCTGTGACTAAGCTCACCAACAGAAACAGCCAAAAGAAGCAGGGAGATAGCCTATACCTCACTTCCACCTTCTAGATCTCTCACAAGTACGTCTACTTGATGCCGGGTTGCCAGAGTTAGCAAACACAAATATTGCGTGCAATTTACTTACACTAAAAAAAATTGTTATTTTTCTGAAATTCAAATTTAACTGGGCACCCTGTGTTTTATCTGACAACTCTAACTTATTCAAACCAAATTCACATCCAGAACCCTAGATGCGCAGAAGTCTGGCAAATGAAACTTTTGATTTCCAGCCTGTCCAACTAGAAGGAAGGTGGTGTGGAGCTTTGGGTGAGCCAATCCATAGTATTAACCAAAGTAGATTCCTACCAAGTGTGGCTGAAGCATTCTTGTGCTCTCCAAAACCCTACCAATCTGTAATTCATTTGCTTTAACTCAGCTTCCTCTTTTCAAAATGTAAAAATCTCCCAGAATGTGAAAATGCTCAGACCATGCTCTGGGAATACAGTTTTCAGCAGGTGGGAGAGAAGGATTACTAGGACACGAGGAAATGTGGGGGTAGAAAAGATGGCCCGGGAGGTGGAATGAGATAGGCTGATGCCCACTCAGATCTGCCTTGCTTACTGTTTTGCACTGGGCAGATCAAGGATTCAAAGAGGAGATACTTTCTTTTCGTATTTCTTCTCCCTTTTGGACCCCAAAAGATGCATGCTTCCCAAATCACATAACCCAAAGTTATGTGATCAGAATGACATAGGTCATCCATGATGGAGTCACATAGCTGTATATATGCTGGCCTGAGACATATATGGCTGCTGTTTCAGTGGAAATTCGTGTTTGGGGTTCTGAACCACTGACTTGTAGATGACTTTTGGTCAGTTGGGGACTGCTTTTACTTATTTCATGGGCAAAGATGTCAAAAGGAAGAATGCTGGAATTGCACCACGCTAATTAACTATTTAGTGAGAAGAAATGTCAGCCTAGAGCATGAAGAGAAATACTGCCTCTCAGAGAAGTCAAGGCTGATGAAAAACAATCATGCAAGCAAAATGCCGCTCTGCAGTAGCACGGAAACTTGTTTTTGTTCCCCATTTTCCCTAGGATTTTTCTTGTCTGCATTTAAAACAGTTGGGTAGTTCAAGTTTCAAGGCTACTGATTGTAACAGAAAATCAGTAGTAATTGGGAGCAGTGGGATGTTGGGAGAAGTAATAGAGGTAGCTGCTCTCCAAGTTATCCTGTAGGACTTTCCACGGCAATGAAATCAGGCAGTGGAAGCTTGGCTAGCTGACTAAGTGCAAACAAACAGTCCTACAGAGAATGGTGCTGTCCCTTCAATCCTTTTATCTCTGGTGTGAGTGGGAAGTAGGGGAATTCTTTGGCAGAAAACTTTATCCCAGGGTTGACGAGGGTTATTTGGCTAAAAGAGGTTATTGTTATAGTGAAATCAAACTTTCCATAAATTGTTTGCTATTAAAGCAAATTAAGAGTAGCATTGCATCTTCGATAAGGCAGGTGAACTTTGTAGAGCACCTTGTGAGCTTGTCTTGGAATAAAGGAGACTTACAAATTCCTTTTATTTCAGAGATACAGTAGGTTCATTTTCTCTTCAAAAGTGTGTGTTATTTTTCCTCGTGTCTTACTTCTGCCTATAAAAACATTATTGCACTTACAAAGCGTGATAGCTGTTTGATGAGAATTTGTCAGCATCAGTAAATTAAAGACCCTCAAATTAGTTTCACTAATTATAATTTAATTTCATACATTTAATGATGTTTTAAAACACATGAGTTATTTTGTAACTCCCAACATCACAAGGACAAATTTGATTCCGTAGACAAAGTGTTGTGCCAAACGAAATATTTCATTTAGGCAAAGAGAGGAGCACAGAAAAAATTAGTGCAACTCTCAACGCTCTGTATAACTCAAACATTATGTGGCAATGTATTTCTGTGAATATCATCATGATTTGTTGAAAAGAGAAGGTAATGAACATATGGTGTTTAAAAGGCCGAAATCCTCTTCTAAATGCTTCAGAACCTATTATTTAACTATGATCTTAGATCTAAAATCTGGTCTTTTGAAGGATTCGATTTGCCCTGCATGTTAAAAAATATGATTTCCATGTCACGTTATATGATTAGCTATCAATACGTAAACCAGTAGCCCAGAAAAAATGATTTGATATCATTTTGTACATGCCACGATTGAGGATACTTATGACTGAGGATCTGGATAGGCAAGATATTTTAGGTTTTGGGAAATTTCATAGTTTAAAATCATATTGATTTTATAGTGAAGAATAGTCTAAGTTGCTTTTGAGCTTTCAAAAATGGACTGCCCAAGGAATATTTTCTTGCTTTCTCAGGCACCAGGCAGTTTTCCAGGAGCAAGCACTCATCCGTTCAGGGAGCTATAACGTGTAGTTTCCACTTTTCTAGCAATTGCACTTAAAACCGTGAGAATAGGCCCTAGGATTTACGGAGATCCCCTTCTAGGGACAAGCAAATCCTTTCAGCTTTTACCTGACAGTTTGTCAGTGTTCGCCTCTGAGTTCAAGGAGTTTGTTGCAGCCTCTGAAGTCTAAGACACAGAATTAATAGAGGAGGGTACAAAAATCTAACTCGTATTCGTGGACTTATCTCTCCAATAGAGAGGCTGTTTTATCTTCTTTTGTTTTTTCCTAATCAAGTCGTTAGCATGAAACAAGGACATGTAATCTTACCAGAGTGAAATTGGGGTCATGCCATAGGCTAGCTGAGTGAGCGCTCAATGGCATGATGATATATGGCCACTGCACGACAACACCTTTACCACATCAAATCCGCCCTTTCAGTACATGTTAAATCTCATTTGAAGAGATTTTATCATTATGGAAATTGCTCTGTAAATGTGCCCAGGATGAGCCCCAGTAAAAGTTTGCTGAGAAGAGTTGAAGACAGAGGAGATGAATCAGCAACTAAAACATTATCATCAGAGTTTTCCTGGCTTTAGGCAACACAGCCCGTGCAATAACAGAAAAATCTTCATTGACTCAGTGGTGTGTTTCCCCCAGATTGTTACAGGGCGCTTTGCCTGTAGCACTCACTTCTTCAATAAGCTGAAGGAAAAGTTCTGCTCTCCAGCTCAGTGGGCCTTTTTCTTCCCAACCTCGGAGCCATCACTTGAATTTATAGTTGCCAAAATGAAGAATGCAATCTTTGCCTCATGTTCCTGACTCCATGCCTGCACACAGAGCGGGCCTAAGGTTCTTTAAATGAAAGATGGCTTTCTTTTCACGAAATAAAGAACACCTCTGATTTCTTTTCAAGGTAATTTAAAAATATCTACACCACTGGGTTATGGAAGGCACACGAGGAGGGTTCTTAGGTAAAGGGTAAAGTCAAAATGTTCTTTTCTCTACGGCAGGGATTGTGTCATATCTTTGTGTCACACAACTGATTTGAAGTTTCCTTTTAATCACACTCTTAATTATCTTTTTCTTCGATCTTGAACTGTTTCACTGAGCTACCAGACAGATCCTAGAACCGTAGCTACACTTTCCCTGGGGTACAAACTTCTGTGTATTGCCACAGGCCCCTAGCTAAATGCTCCCTTTTCCTCCATGTTATCTATCCACCCCTCTTTTATTTGTTATTTCCCAAGCAGATGGCTGGTCAAAATGGGAAAGGGCCAGGTTACTTGAATGTGGTTAGTGTGACAAGAATTTCCCTGTAGTACCCAAGGACTGCCCTTTGATATGCCCCCTCCCCCAAATCTAGTCATTTTGTGCCTAGGATCACTATGACTAATCCCAAGATGCATAAATAAGCGAAATTCCATTTTCGTGACATTTTTGGATGTATTCTTCTTCCTGAGAGTTTTCCATTAAAATGGTACTTGAAAGGTACATTGTCTTCAATTATTCATTGTATTTCTTGGAGGTGGAGGTAACTACCGGCAGGCTACTGCTCTCCATTTCCTTAGTGGGTCTCAGAAGCCCATGAAATTATAGGTCATATTTTGTGTTTATGAATATTTGTGCCGATGTCTCAGGAGAGGATCCATTATTTTCAGAAAGGTATTCATGACCTCCAGGAGATTAAGGACTGTTATGCTAGACTAGTGGTTCGTTCTCAAAGGGTGATCCCTGGAGTAGCAGTATCAGCATTACCTGGGAACTTGTTAGAAATGCAAATTCTTGAGCTCTACCCCAGACTGACAGAATCATGGACTCTGGGGTTGGGGCCCAGCAGCCTGTGTTTTAATAAACCCTCCAGGTGATTCTCAAGCTCACTCAAGCTTGAGAACCGCCGTGCTAGACAAACTACCGATACATGATGCAAGCTCATGTTCACAGGCACGTTGGCTGACAGAGAGAAAACAGCCCCCTCTCTTCTACCCCTCATGGACCCCCTACTCTGGCCACATAGAGTTACTCAGCTCTGACATGTATTCTTATCTCATGTTTTCTTCAACTTTACTCATGCTTTTCCCTCTGCTTCAAATTTCATTCTCCCACTTCTCTCCTGGTCAGCTCCCACTCATCCCTCAAGACCCTGCTCAAATGTCATCACTTATGTGATGGCATCTGCAAATCTTGGCGACAAGGCTAATTGCTCTGTGTTCCCATGGGGCTATGTCCACTTTAACATTATCACATGTTATTTGGGTTGTGTGTTTGCTTAAGAGTTTTTCAGGAAACTATGGGCCCGTCAAAATAAGAAACCTGTATCTTGTGATTTTATGAGTATTCTCAGGCATAGTTTAAGGGAGATCCCTCTTTCTGCCAATCCACAAAAGGGAAAAATCAGAAATTCAAAAAGGAACAGAACTCTGACAGAACCAGCCAGAAGGGTTTTTCAACAAGTCCCTTTACTTTCTACTCAAGATAACATTAATAATTAGGTATTACCCACATTGGCTTCCCAGTCCCTTGTTGATGAGGTTTTTTTTCCATTAAACTCTAAACTATGTCAGAAATTCAAGCAGAGATTCACAACAACTATATGGCTCTTCTGCCCCTGTCTGAGAAGAGTGGGCCGAAAACGTTTGTCCATGGCAAAACACTATGGACATGTCTCGTTTACCCCTTCTCTTTCTTGGAATGACCAGGCTTCTTCCTTTATACTCCAGATCAATTACAATGATAAAATCCAACTAAAATTTTTCCTTTCTTACTCAGGGCACCGTGAGGCAGGTTTCCACTGTTCCGTAACAGATATTACAATGTAGCTCCCATGTAAAAATTCTTATGGTGCAAAATAATCTATATAGGCATTCTTTATTACAACTTATATCATTTATCTCTTGGGCATGGAATGACCTAAGCCTTCCGAAACCTTACTCTCCTGGTGATAGTTTTTCAAAGCTACATATTCTCAGATGAAAGAAGCATCGTCTCATGACCAAAGGCCAAGAATGCCCTGGGTCTGCTTCAGCAAGACGGTCCAGGGTCTCTAGGGTGTTCGGAACTGAACTGAACGCTTTGGGAAGGATTAGTAGGCGTACAATGAAAACTCATGAATGGGTTTCTGGCCTCAGCACAGTGGATTCTAGGAATGAAGGAATATCCAAATATTTTGCCAGATACTATTTTGCCAGTTTTCTCACTTTTTGTCATTGTTCCTTTGGCAGACCTGCCAGTGTTACCTACCTTTATATTAAGGTCCACATGAATATCCTTTCTCTTTCCTTTTCCTTATACATTGAAAAAAGAACTACTGTTTTCTCTCCATCACCATCCACCCTATTCCACGAGAGAAGAGAAGCTAAATAGGGTGAAGTAACTCCCTAGGCACCAAAAACCCCATTACACTTTCCAGAAGAAGTAATTTGCTTTCCTTGGTACTAGACAGAAATTAACTCACCAAAGAACACCAGGGAATCAGATCCAATTATGTCAGCAGGACTTTAGTTAACATCATGATACTAGAACTTTCTTTAACATTCAAACTTTATGGATATCTAGAATTCATTTTAAAGGTAGTATCTCTAAGCTTTATGCTAAAGAGTACCCACAAATGAATACAGTTGTGTCCAATGTGTGTTTGTGAATTATTTGGAAATTATCCTGCTATTTAAAGTGAGAAGAATATTGAAACATCTTTGATTTGTTACATCATTAACCTGTTCTAAACAATTGCCTCAGTGTAGGGTTGTTTTGTGGTTGTGTTGGGATATTATGAGGGTTTGGGGGGAGATAGAAGATGGAATAAAGTTGTTCTGCATTTACAACATTCATAATTAAAACAAGCCAGAGGAAATTAACTACATGGCTGTTATGATTTCTAGTGTATTATCAAAAATAATTATGGCACTTTGCCATATGTTCCTGCCTTCTTCTTACATATTGCTGTTGGGATAAGATGAGACTTGACATCAACTAATTGCTTATTTCTAATATGCAATCTTGAACTACAGTGATTCTCTAGAAGAGAAGAATAGCTCTGTGACAAAGAGCTTCTGGAAATAAGAGCTTTTCTAACTTTTAACCCCATACATAATATAGATAAATTGTACAGGTAAATATAACTAGATGTGTATTGGTCCATAGGAAGACAGTTGCCTATTTTAAGAATAAGAATGTATTCTGCTCATTTAGAGCTATTGAAAAATCATGAAAGGTATTAGTTCTGAACTGACTAAGGAGGAATAAATAAGTTGATACCGAACTGCAAAATAATTCAGTTGCCTGGCCATTCCTCTCAGGGCATCACTGTAAATTTCTCAAACCAAATATCTCCCAAGTGCCTTAATGAGTTAATTATTGTGTTGTATTACATGTAGCCCAAGGCAGAAGTCACTTGCTTTGTATTTGAGGGATGGGGGAGGATTTGGGGAGCAAGTAAAAAGAACATAAATTCAGGCAGATCTGTGCTCTAATCCTGCTTCTGCCACATAACAGCTGTGGGATTTAGACAAGTTACTTCGTCTCCCCAAATTGTAGTTTCCTCAACTGGGGGATAAGAAGGCCCACTTGATAGAGTTGATGTAAAGGATTTATGAGGGGTCTAAGTATTAGTTTCTTGCCCTGTTTCATCCCTCTACTCCACCTCCACCCCTCATCGTGGCTCTGCAATAATAAGTATGTTTCAACGTCGGAAAGGCCCATCTGGTCTTTCTCAGATAAGGATAGTTATCTTCAAACAGATGGATTCCTGCACATAAAACCTAATACAAAACCAAAAGTACCTTGAGCACTGTAGACTTTTCATATATGGTTGTCTCTATGATTTAAATGTGCAATCTAGAGTAAAGAGTGTGAAGGCCTTTCAGGATTACCATTGGCAGTGATCTTCTGAAAGATGTCTCGTGTAGGAAATGCTCACTCAATTATGAGCAATGAAGCAGTATAGCAATATCTGAAAAAATATGGCAACACAGTATAGGTTTTATGTGAGTTTTAGATATATTAGTAAAAAAGAAAACTCAACCTGTCAAAGGGCTTGTTTTATCTTCCAACACCAACATTTGGAAGACATGCCATTCTTTTTTATAACTGAAGTGCTGAGCCAAATGGATACCAACATTTGTTCCCCACCAGGTCTGTGGCATCTTAACTTTTTAAAAATGCCTGATAGGATATATTTTAGGTAGAAGTCTCCCGTGCCTATATGCAGTGTTGGTGTTAATGTCCTTGCCTTGTCCTTGTAATTTACTTGGCACCAAGGGGTGAGTGTGTGTGTGTGTATGTGTTTGAAACACAGCATATGTCACGTTTGTCTTACGCCTAGGGAAATGAAACTTAAAATAACATTTCTATCTTTAAAATGCTTTTGTGAAAAGTTACCACTTTTCAGAATTCTCCCTTCCAAAGGTAGAGCAAGAGAAGGATGAAATTGAGTCACACATGCAGCTATTTCTATAATTGATCAGCACTCGATGATGATAGCATCCCTTCTTCTTACTTTGTCCCTGTTTCTAGAGACATCATTTTGTTAGTTCATGAATGGCTGGGGCTGCCTTTCAACTAAACTTTCTACCTCCCTTCTCTCCCTGTTCCCACTTACCCTGAAAACTGCCCCCGAAATAATCATTCTCAAATACTTTTTTGACTGTGTCATGCCTGTACACAGGAAGCAACAGTGGAATCTTATCCTTATAGAATCAGATATGTTCTCCAGGCTGCGTTCGAAGCTCTCAGTGGCCGCTCTGTACCCTTTGATCCTCATTTTTGACCCTTTTCAGCACTACTACTTACCTCCTGCGTACAGCTCTGTCTCCCATATCTATGCATTTGGTATTCATTTTCCTTGCAATGGCCTCACGTATTCTCTGCCAGCAAGCTTGGAGTCATGGAGGGAGGTGAAAGGGGGACCAGAAGGACACGTTTTAATGAAGGCCCTCAATAGATTGGGCATTGGGATAGGTACTTGGATGCAATACCCACATCATCTTGTCTAATCTTTGCCAAAACCTTGTATGGTAGATATTGTTAGCCCTATTTATGGAAGAAAAAAATAAGCTTTGAAATATTTTATAATTTGCCCAAGATCACAAAGCTAGTAAGTGGAGGAAGTTAGAATCTAAACAAATCTTATGATGCCAAAGGCTGGGCTCTTTCCGCTGTGCCATACTTTATCCCAGTTTAATGTTAATCACCCCCCTCATCTTCTCCAGACTTTAAAACATACTCATGCTTTCGTGTACTCTTTAGTTATGTGGACTTTGTAACTCTTCCTCGACTGCTTCAAATCAGATTCCCCACCTAGAGTATAAGCTCTAAACATAAAACAAACATTAAAAAATCATCCCTCAAGCCCTCCTTTGATCCCTCATCCCCCTTCAGGTGCTGCCCTATTTCTCATCTAAACTTCATAGCCCAACTTTTTACTAGTGCTGTGTGTTTGGTCAACCTCCTTAAGTCTTCTTACTCTTACATCTGTTTGTACCTCTCCTCTGAAACTGTTAAGGTGACCAGTGACCTTCCTTGTTGCCAAATCCAACAGCCAATGTTCTCTTCTAATATCACCAGCTTCTCAGCAGTGTTTGACACAGTTAGCCACTTCCTCCTTTTTGAAACCTTCTCTTCTCTCTTGGCTCCCATGGTACCATAATTTCTTAGTTTTCCTCCTACCTCTTTGGCTCTTTCTTTTCTGTCTCCTTTTCCAGTTTGTCTACCCCTACCTAACCTCTGAATGTCAGTGGTCCTCAGGACTTGGTCCTAGGGTCCTTTTTTTTCTCCCTCTGCTCTTTCTCCCTAAGTATGTTTACCCATTCCCACGGTCTTAGATAGTATCAATAAACCGAATAATTCCAAACTCAGAAAGCCAGCCCAGAACGCTCCTCTGAGTTTCACACATGTATTTAAAATCTCTACTTGAATGTCTCACAGTCATTTTAAAGCATAACATGTTGAAAACAGAACACAAAACTGACTTTTCTCCCAGTTTTCACCATCTCAGTAAATGACACTACCATCCATCATTGTTCAAGTTAAAATTTTGGAGTTATCCTTGCGATAGCCCTCTCCTTTACTCTCATCATCAAATTCATTAATATGTGTAAGAAATCCAAATTATATCTCACATCAGTCCACTTGTCTCCTTCTGTAATCACCCTAGCCCAGTCCACCATTATCTCTTGCCTAGATTAGAAGCCCTGGCTTCTAACTGGTCTTTCTGTTTTCTCTCCTGCTTTCTTTAATCTCCACATAGCAATATAGTGACTTATTTAAAGCCTAAATCAGATCATGTCACTACCCTGCTTTAAAAGCTTCTATTGCTTTCCACTGTACTTGAAATAAAATTCAAACTTTTTACCATGGGACTTCAAGGCCCCACATTATCTGAAGGCTCTCTTACTTCATCTCCAGCCACATTTCTTTCTTAGTAAGTTCTAGCCAAGATCTTTCCTGCCACAGAGCTGATGCAAAGCACACCCCCCCCCCCTTTTCACTTGGGAGAAATTCAGTGCCCTTGGTTTTCCTATAACTGGTATCTTCTCGTCCTCCAAGTCTCAACTGAACCCTCTCACATAGGTGTTTCTTGACAACCATAAACAAAGATCACCCCATTGACACCACATGTACACCATTATTCTTGCCATAGCGCCCCATTTGTTACCTTCAGAACATTTTCTTATTTTATCAAACATTTATTTGTCTGTTTACCATATTTCTCCCCTGTTTATCTGTTTATCCTATTATGCTGTGAATGCAGGAGGGCAGAAGTTTATGGATTTTTCTTTACCACTGCAGACTTGGAATGCTAATGTATTAAATATTAGTGGAAGGAAGGAAAGAAAGGGGAGAGAAGGGGGAGAAAGGAAGGAGTGGGGGAGGGAGGGAAGGAAGCAAGGAAGGAAGGAAAAAGGAATTAACTAACTTAAGGGCCGGGACTACATCTTTCTTACATTATATGTGTTCCCATAGCTCCTAGTGAAATCTTAGACATATAATAGGCACTTAATGCATGTTTGTTTGATGAATTAATGTGCAGAACACTTTTGCACTGTGACAGAATAAAAAGAGACTGGGAAAAATAAGATGCAGGAGAGAAAAGATACTTCCCATCTTACTTCCAACCTAGTATATCTGGAATGAACCCTTCAATTTTAAAAAGTAATTTTATGAATAGAGTAAACCAGAGGGTCAGCCAAGAAGAAAAGGCAACACATGTTACCAGAGTTTGGGATTGCTTAAGGCAGTCTGACAAATGGGATTTTGCTCAGTTTCCTCTGGGGCAATCCACCCTAGGCCAGGCATTTTTAAAGATTAGATTTTGAAATAAAGCTTTGCACCTAGGAATGTACTGAAGCAGGAGGGCATATCACTTCTCTCCACTGTTCTAGTGCTTAAGTGTGAGAATTTTCGAATGAGATATGAAAGTAAAGACAACAGACCCTGCAGGATAATAGTCTCTGAGGACCTTAATAACAGCTATTTTTAAAGCAAAGCCTATGGACTCCTAAATCCATAGCCACTCGTTTAAGATGCATTACGATGCAGTGGACCTGAAAACACGCTCCTTATCTACCACAAGCAACCAGCCTCCGAGCCAAATGGCGGTCCTCAAATTAACTCTTGTTTCTCTTGGGATGACAACTTTGCTGCTTTTAAAAGTATTGCAATGGCCACATATAGAATCAAAAAAACAGTCACACCCAGCTGATGAATCTGTACCCAACTGCATTTCCTGAACAAGTTAGAAACCTCTGGTGGTTAGATTCGAGTCCTTATAAGGTCAAGATTGTGGGTCCAATTCCTTTATATGGATGCTTCTCAAAAAATCCATTAGGAAGGTTAATTCTGTTTTGTTTTGCTAGTTTTAATTTCCAATCCCTAACAGACTGATACTTTTGTAACATGCAATAAAAATGAGTTACTTTTAAAAATTACAAAAACCAGACACACAGAATGCAAGCCCATGCTTTTTATTTTTAGATTGCTATAAACGTTTGTAAAGATTTACTCTCAATTTCTGTTCTCATAATGGAGTGTGTGTGTATGTGTGTGCGTGTGTGTGTGTGTGTGTGTGTGTGTGTGTGCTCCAAAATGTCAAGCATTTAGAGCCCATGTTTAACAAGTCATTTTGGATAATCAAGCTAAGGGAGTTTTACTTTTGTATGTTTGTTCTTGTTCTGTTTAACTTCTTTGAAGCATCAACACCTTTTCAGGATATGTTGAGTAAATCTGCTCAAAGAGTTTTACTTACACTGCTTCCTTCTTAAATAAAGTTTACTGAACATAAATCTGCTTTTTCTTACTAATTCAGGATTCACATCATTAACATTAATTATTTTGCTTCACTTGAAAGCTTGATGACGCCTTTAAGGGCTAATCATAAATGTAGGGCTGTTAGTTTCCACACTGTGTGACCCTGGTCAACTATGCATGCCCACGGCTCCTTTTACACCTTCCTGGTTCTCTGTCAGGTGTCACTTCTTGCTACTCTCAGTTTAACCCTTAAGGATAACTTCTCTCCTACTCTGGATCTTCTATTTCTGACCTTTTAAGTTCTTGGAAATCAGATCATCGCTTTTTTTTCCTTTCAGGCTTATTTGAATGAGGTAAAAATTATTGGTAAAGAGGAATGAATGGGTTTATCATTATTCACATACTAATTGCTTTCAGAAAAGATTAGAGAGAGTGAATAATGAATTTTGTAGGGAGATTTGATCATATATTTTTATTCATTCTTCATCTTTTTGTTTGTTTCGTTTGTTTGCTTACTTCTCAGTTACATTCAAGATAGGGAGGTTATCATTTGCCAAGTTCTTTTTTAGAGACAAATAATTCCATATACATAGGAAAGAAAATATGTGGATACTCTTATTCATGATGTTTTGGAATAATATCATAACCACTTGTTTGGATAATAAAAAGAAGTGTGTAGCACTAATTCTCAGCATCTTCCTTCTTCATCTTTTTTCTAGTAAAACTTTTGTAACAACCCATATTCTTCCCCAGTTGTCTTATTACTCATGAACTCCATGGATCATTCTACTTGTCGAATGAGATAGTACAAGTTTGATATTCAATTATCTTGTCTTTGTCCTTTACTTTTCTTCATAAACTTTTATTCTCAGTGACTTCCTAAAAGAAGGTCTTGATCCTACTTAGTTTAAGGACCTCAGTTACATTCTACGTGTTTCTTCTTAACATTCATCATCCATCCCAATCAGGTCGTACAATTCATTGTCCCTGCTCGTAAACCTAACTCACTCCCACCTTTCTGCCATTTCCATGCCATTCTTCCCACTTGGTATACGTTCTTCCTTCTACCTCTCTCAGTCCTATCCTTCCTTCATGGCTCAAACCAAGTCCCATGACTTCATGAAGTCTATTTCTATCACTTGATTTCCACATAGATTCTCTTATAATAGAAACCCTTACATTAGCTATTACTTATTAAAGGCTTGTTGTGTTCTGCACACTGTTCAAAGTATTTTACAAAAATTATTCCGTGCAGTATTTAAAACGAGCCAGCAGGTAGGTATTATTATTTAATATTTAGTGAAGCCAAAGAGATTAAAGAGTTTTTCAACTTATGCAGCTAATAAGGAAAAGAGAAAGGGGAGGATCAAACTATGTCTGTCTTTTTAACTGCACTTTGCCATTAGTTTTCCCTGGAGGCTGAGAAAGGGGACTTATGACAGAAAGAGGTTAGACTCTCAGAAAAGAAGGAAGCGTGAGATTTGAAAAAGCTCTCTAGAAAACAAGATACTCCTTACTCCTAAAACCACCACATTATGAATATATTGCTTCCCTCATATCTGAACTTTCTTGATATTCGCAGCTGAAATTTGCTCCATAGTTATACAGAACTTTAGGCTGTGTGTTTCTTTTGGGAGAGGGTAAATTTGCAAATTACTTTTATTTACACCCATTTTCTTAATTATTTTATATCCTCTCTTGTTGTATTGGATATATCTCTGTCCAGTGCTTCAGATTTGTTTAACAGCCTCCATTACAACAAGACCATAAAATTACTCTTTGAGTACGGAAAACGTTATTCTGCATTGTCTAATGGCAGTGGTAGATTTGCTAAAATTTGGGCAGGAGTATTATTGAAAGGAAAAAATTTTAAATTAATAGGAAAAAACTCAGAGATAATATAGCCTAGTGGTTAGGAGCACAGTACTTGGAGTCCAACTCCTGGGTTTGAAATCAGGCCACATGGTTTACTTAGCTGTGTAATCTCGGGCATTTTTACTTAACCATTCTGTAATATCATCCTCATATATATAAAATGAGAATAATAATAATGCCTACCATAGAGGGTTACTGAGAGGATTAAATGAGCTCACGTATATGCAGTGCTTTGGACAATGTCTGGTGTGCTATAAGTCTTATATATTTTGTTGCTGTTGCTCCTACTGCAATTGTTTCTGTTGTTATATAACAGATGCCTTTTTTTTCTGCTCATTACTTACTGTTCTTCCTAAAGAATACAATCACAAAAAGAAGAGAAAAATTAGGTAGCGTACATTGAACGTAGTGACCAAGGTTTGAGTGATCTTTTCTAGTTGTCAGCAGTGAAATAAAACTACTTAAAAATATCTGTGAAAATTACTTTTTGTCCAGATTGTCTATCCTCCGAGAACCCCTCTTGATTCTCCATACCAACCTCCTGCTTCTCTGTGGCCCCCGAGTCTGAGGTTAATCTTAAGATAAATGCCATCATGGCAGTTTTATGCAAATGTGAGTGCATTCCTTCCTACCCGCCCAGTCCATGTCTCCCCACCTGGGACTCATGCTGCCTGTTTGTACTGAAACATCTCCGCTACAGCATAGCAGCCTCCTAAAGAAAACCTTGTGTTTCTCATTGACACTCACCTCCATTTTAGAGCAACTTACCTCAGTCCCATAGCTTGACAGATTTGCTACCAGCCTGCCATCCCAAAGGAACATGGGCAAATTACATTTATGCTGATGCGTCAAGTCACTACTTAGCGTAATGTGCATGTGGCTCTTGTAGACAAAGGAATGAGTTACTGATGGGAGAATTTCTGTTCTGGCAGCAGGGATATTTTCTAGTAAGGAGACCTTTTCAGTGCAGACAATTTTTGCTCACAGGTGGTCCCGGATGCCCAATTGCAAAATGAGAAGTGAGAAGGGTAGTCAGGATTCCATTTTTCATTCAGAACAAATCAATCCATGTGGGTAAATTCTTTATTAAAATCAGTAATGCTGTCTTTCCCTGTGCTTTTTCCTCAGCAGTTGTTTTTTCCCCCTTGTTAGTAGTAGCCTTGTTCAGCTTCAGTAACTACTATCTGTTACAGCCAGTGCTTAGAGTAAATGGTGTGTGGAGACAGCCCAAGATCTTCTAGGGTCAAAAGAACTGGATCCATTGCCCAGTTCTAACACTTGCTAGATATGTGACTTTAGCCAAGTCAGCTAAACATCTCTGGGCCTCAGTGCTCTCATCTGTAAAACAGAGAAAATATTACGTGCTTTAGTTATTCCTCCTCCTGGAATACAATACATTTGTAAGTGCTTTGTAAACTGTAAAGCCCTTTACTCTACATGTGCCATTTGTTGCTCTAAACCACCATCATAACCTAGACAAGTAGTACTGAGTTGAGTTACCTTCCTGCCAATTCTAAGACTACTTCAGCTGCTTCTGAATTTCCAAGGGGAAAAGTTTTAATCCCAGTATCTATGAGATTTGGCAGGGAATTCTCATTAATATTTAGTTGGTAATATGGATGAATTCAGTAAAAAGCGCATACTGGATTTTAAGATAAGTAAAGACGTAACTGCCTCTTGCATTCCTCTTATATTTCCCATGGTGCTAAGGCTAGACAAATAATCAGTCCTCAATAAATACTGGTTTATTGATTTTATATTCATTTCTTTCTTGATGATACAACAAAGATGTTTATATGCAGGGTAATGTAAATAGCAGAGATGAAAATCAGCAAATTCATGAATCAACATCCTATCCATGGCTGGGGAGACCTCTCATTTATTCAACAAGGTGTTAATGACTTCATGATACACATAATCTTAAAGAACTACTGATTGAGTATGGGTCTCTGCTATAAATGCAGCATATAAAAATTCAAATGTACTGTAATTTATATGCATGTTAATGTAGAAATCTGATTGTATTAGTCAAAATATCTTATTTTCTTGAACAACTAAAGGTTTGGTTTCAATCCCCTAAGTATGTACTCTGAGATGAAGTTTTAAGTAGCATACAAATCAAATACAACAAGAAGAAAAGTAAAGTAAGAGAGAGACGTGAGGGAATTATCTGGATAACTTTGATCTGTTTGCTTTTTAGTCCTGAATTATTTAGATAAATTAACCTCACTTTTCTCTTTTGCTGAAAAAGTGGCAAATTCAGCAGGGTATGTTTTTCCATGGAGGTGCACAAACATGAAACAGATGCATATTTGATCAAACTCCATTTGGCAAGAAGCCCAATACTAGTTTTCCACCACATAAGCTAGTTTCAAAATCACGCTATTTCCTTCCAGAACAAGCCAGTTTGGGATGGGATACAGATAGATGCTACTTGATCTGTTTTAGTATTTTCATTCTTTCAATTTTGGATGCGGTTCTATCCATATTCCCCCTCTTGTCTTCCAGTCAAAGAGAATGGGACGGAATTCTCTTTAGAGTCCATCAGTGATACTTTGACTGCCAAAAATTGTGACAGGATACATTCACTGGCCATCTACCTTACTTCTGAAACATTCAAAATTTTGAGGCTGTGGCTGAAAACATGGGCCAGTTCTTCAGAATTTCTAACATGTTATTGCTGCCACCCTTCCTCCTTACTTTAGAAGAGTAATTTAATTCAATTTTAGAAAGAGAGAGATAAAAAAAACTTTTCTGGTTACACAGATCAATCCAATTGTTCGGAGCTTCAGAATGAATTTTTAAACTTGTTGAACAGAAGCATACAAATCTCTAAAAGCAAGTCAGATAATGTACAAAGCTTCCATTCATTGTGTAGGCAGAAAGGAATGCTGGTACCCGGCAGCTCTCTAAGGAATGTTCCTTTGGCTTTGACTGTTCTGCTGGGAACAAGGAGGGAAACACATATATAAAATGAATTTATAATGTCTCTGGCTTATAATGGCAAAATGATAAGAAAAGTTGGCTGTTTAGTATAAACTGTCAGTTGCATATTCCAGGCCTCCTCTCTTTGAGGTTCCTCCCACATCCACAGGCCTGGCTACCGTTTAGTGAGGAGTACAAAGTGGCTGTTTATTATTATTGACTGGTGAGGCCTGTGCTCCGAAATTCATTCTGTCAACAGAATGTAAGCAAAGTTGGCATTTTAAAGCAAGGCTCTTTCAGTCGCTGGGTTTTCTCAGGATTGCTATGCAACAGGATCAGTGCTGTAGTCCCCGGTTCAGGCTGAAAATGTTACACAGGAAGACATACCATGTAAAGGTCAGATTCTTCTACTATGATGATTTTCTTGATCTGTGTATATACAAATGAGGTTGAATCTGTAACCTCTTATCAAGGTCCTGTGGACTTTGCGCTTGTCAAGCCTAAAAAATACGATGGTATTTTAAATGGGAAATCTTACTAATAAATGTATGATGCTGTAATAAATGTATGATGCTGTAATACCAAGGTAAACTTAATGTGTATTGTCAAGAAGATGTTCTCCTGTGATAAAATCCCATTAATGTGCTGGTGCTGTGGACCAAGTACAGTGTTGTTTGTTAGTGTCTCCGTGCTTTTGTAGTCAGAGTCAACTCTACAGATTACTATGTGCCTGGAAAATATGACTTGACCTGTAGTGTAATGAAATGATTGGCACTGTGGTACACCTTATCATGGAATTTTATTTCATATCACCTCTATAAAACAATATATTTTGTCCATGGACTAGAAGATATAACTTATGAAATTTTTAAAGTTATAAATGTATTATGTTCCAATTGATAATGTCAAGGAATAAATGTATTATACATAATAAGATGCCCACTTTCAATCTACATAATAGCATGAAGAGATAATACACCAAGAAAAGTGACTTGGAGGTGCATGTTCTTATTATTGGCCCAATTGAAATGTCTTCTGAACTAATAGTTTCTTTTTTACAGTTCTCCAAATTCACGTTCGTAGCTGGTCTCTTTTGTTTGGTCATTTTACACATTTTCTTCTTCCTGCTGCCCTGTAGGACCTCCAAGGAGAAATCGAAGCCCATACAGATATCTATCACAACCTGGATGAAAATGGCCAAAAAATCCTGAGATCCCTGGAAGGTTCTGATGATGCGGTCCTGTTACAGAGACGTTTGGATAACATGAACTTCAAGTGGAGTGAGCTGCGGAAAAAGTCTCTCAACATTAGGTAGGAAAAGATCAAGGGCAAAAAATCCAGAAATGAATTAAAACGGCAAAATTTCCCTAGCACAAGTAGCTAATGTCTCATATGTTTATGTAAATCACCCAATTTCAGAATGATTCGTTTTATTTGGAATAAATGAATCATTCATTTGCTTGGTATGAAGAGGATACTTGAGGGTTCAGGTTAGATTAAAATGCTGATGTTTTATAACCACAGGAGAGATGCATATTAAGACATTAGAGTGAATTTAAATGAGGAACACAGCTCTCCTAATTTCATAGAGTTCTCTCTTGTCTTATCACAGGGTTATGCAAAAAGTGATCAAATTAATGTATGTTTATCATGGCATTCTTTCTTTGGCGTGACTCTCAATGCATAACAGAGGACAATCTTTAAATACCATAACACATTATAATTAACAGTGGACAGGGGACCTCTCCATGGCTCCTGTCGCTAAGGAGAGATTAGAGGAACTCTCTGTCTTTCTTTAGCATCCTCTCGGATTTTGTCACCACATCCTCTGTAGACTAAGCCTTTAGTTGTTCTCTACTCCCATATTTTGTACATTTCCCCTTTCTGTGTTTAACTTTCTCTTGAGAAGTTACTGGATGCGTCTCAGCATTTGTGTAAGGAGGGCAGAGTGAAGCTCTTCCTGTACCCATTTTGCAGTACTTCAGTGACAAAGAGCAGAGATAGTAAGCAAAATGCCCAGTGTCTCCTAAATGGCATAGGAAGTACAGGGAGTGGAAGTCAGGCTTCTTGCTTTCTAATCAGTTGCTTTTCCTAATTCACTTCTCTTTATAAAAATATTTTATGCCCTCTTCTGTATCTAGACGAAGGATGGTAGTGGAGGGAGGTAGAAGAGGATGAATAGACTTCATAATAATTATGAGGGAATCCATTAAACATTGGGAGTAGTTACTACCTGTATGTCATAAGATTACACAATATTCTTCTTTTTAGTTCTTCTAAATTGTCTAAACTTTTGACATATAGCATATTTACTTCTATAATGAGGAAAAATTATAACTGAAATTTATTAATTCGAAAGCACTCTTGTAAAAATCTACACTTAATATGAAATAATAATGATGATAGCAATTAACACATGATGCATCACATACCACGCAGTGTCACGGACACTTTGTGTGTCTTGACCCATTTAATGCTCTCAGCAGTCCTAAGTGAGAGATTCTATTATTCTTCTGTCTTTATGTTTGAAGAAAGTGAGGCACGGAGAGGCTAAATAACTTTCCCAAGGTCACTTAGTGGTGGCAGATCCAAGATTTGAGCACAGGGAGTCTGGCTCCAGAGTCTGAGCTTTTAACCATCATATTATACCGTAGAGTATAAAGGAAGAAGAAGAAGGTAAGACTCACCTAACTTTTACACATAAATACATAGTAAGTGAAAGGATGAAATAGAGAAGCTGGTTTCTAGAAGTAGGAAAGGATTTATTTCTATTTATAAGGTTCCCCCCCCCAAATTTGCACCCCAGCTTCCAAGACTCTCATTTTTATCTCCCTATTTGGTTCATGAATTTTGTATCAATGCGTTGATGATGAGTTGGGGGCGACAATGGTCAGTGGCATCTTCGAATATAAGGAGGCTCCATTCGCTTTCTACATCTTAAACTCTAAGAGAGGTCAGTATATGTAATGACAAAGGCCACTCTCATAACATCTGTAATTAAAAAGGAATGAAACATATGAGATGGAAAAGATACTGGTAGATAAAGTAACGAAAATAAAGTTATTCTTTTTTGCAGGAAAGAAAAAGAAAGGTGCTATAACTGTTCTGAACATCACTCAGTGCCTTTTCTCTCCTTCATGTGAACTTGATGAAATAAAAGGAGGATTGAAAGCAGCAAACAGCATGTCAGCCAAAATGTGGGCTCTTCATTCTCAGCAATTTCCCATATGCCAGCTACTGCAGTTTAATTCTTGCTGTCATTAATCAAGTAGAAAACAGTTACCTTAGCTTATCTAAGGTGCTGCAATTCTAGAATTTAAATATTCAGATCGATGGTTTGGGCTCTTAAATAGGCCTCTCTAATAACACAGGATGTGTTATAAACACTCACTTACAAAAAGCAAAGAAATAATTCTTCACATCAAAGTGATTCCGTTTATTTCCTGACACTTGTTTGAAATAAGGATATTAGTCAATCCACACTGAATGGCAGAGTTCAGTTGAGAGAAGCACAGTAGAGGTAGTAATTGGGGATGGTTATGAAATAGGATAGATAAACACTGGAAGAGTTAGATATAGAACCATTAATAACACTTACAAGCCTGCATTGCGAATCTAGTCAGTTCCTCCACTGGCATTATTTTATAGTGAAAAGTCACCACAATTAAAAAATAGTTCCAAAGATACCCTGGAAAGACAGCCCTGTGTTTGCCTAAGCTATAACATATTATACTAAAAAATTACAGTTGGCTCATTGTTTTATAAGGAGTTCTGAAGCCTTTTTTATTTTTCAAAATATAAAAACATTAGTGCATAATTTTACAGGTGTCCATTTTTAATGGAAAAAAATTGAGTTTGAACCCAAATGATTTTGAAGTTTCCCTTTGCATTCCATTGCCTCGTAAGAGGTATCCTTGTGTTTCTAGATCCAACTCCATATTATGCCCTTTTCCCTCCATTTATTTTCCTTCTGCCCTATGTCTTTTTTCTTCCTGTGATTATGATTCTTACTCAAGTCTTCATCATGTCATTCCATATTGATAGATTTGTCTCTGTTCCTTTACATATTGAGACTATCCATTACACATTCTTCCTTGGACACTGTTTCTGTCACATTATTCCTTTGGTCAAGAACTTCAGTCTTGTTGGTGCCCATATTTTTACTTGTTCATTCATTTTTTAGTTCATTCAACAAATATTTACTGAGTGTTTACTATGTACTAGGCACTCCTCTAGACACTGAGTGAACAAAACAAAGGATAATTATTGCTCTCATGAAGCTTATATTTGGTCCCTAGAATCCAGTGGACCCTCCACTCTCTATACCAACTATGCCTAGTAAGACCCTGTTGACCCCTTCCCTTTTCAGTTCTTCCTCTGCCTCCCAGTTCCTTCCTCACCTAGCAGCAATCTAGTTACTCCCCAACAAGGATTCTCTGAGCCAAGTAGATTCTGTTTTCTAACCCCATTCCTGCTCGCCAACAATTTTCTCAGTCTCCCATGTGAGCTTGTCTTCACACTCGAAATACCATCTCTCCTCTCTTCCTCCAAGTTTTGACTCAAATCCCATAATGAATATTTCCCTCTTTGACTGTTCCTTCAGCAGGTTTTCCTTGTACTATTCTCATTTACACTTGATGGCAAGTTCCTTTAAGTATTCATGAGTTGTTTCATAGCGCTATGCTTGTTGCCTTCAGCTAAATTAGATGAATACAAAAACTCCAAGCTCTAAGTGAGTCAGTAAGGTAGAGTAGAGTCCTGGACCAGCAGTTGGGCGACCTAGTTTCTCTTCTGGCTCTGTTACTAACTACCTAGCATATAATCCTGAGCACGTCACTTAACTGCTTCAGACTTCAGTTTTCTCCCTCACTGAAATGAGGTTTGACCAGAAACATGGATGGTCTCTTCAAGTTCCTTTGTGATTCTACAATTCTATTATTTATTTATTTGCATGTGTGTGTGAGGAAGACTGGCTCTGAACTAACATCCATTGCCAATACTCCTCTTTTTGCTGAGGAAGATTAGCCCTGAGCTAACATCTGTGCCCATCTTCCTCCATTTTGTATATGGGATGCTGCCACAGCATAGCCTGACGAGTGGTGCCTAGGTCCGCACCAGGGATCCGAACCCACGAACCCTGGGCCACTGAAGCGGAGCGTGCATACTTAACCACTATGCCACCAGGCCGGCCTCATACAACTCTATTATTTTTAATTCTGCAATCATTCTTTATGAACCTAGGCAAATTATTGAACCTTTCTACCTTAGTTTTCTTATATTTAAATGAAATTGATTAAGTTCCAAGAATATGGTGTAAGAAAAAGTAAATAAGATGTCTTTGAGAGAAAAGAACACTTTAATTGAAATTGTGTTGTATTATCTCATAATTTAGTTCAAGGAAATTATATGCCATCTGTTCCACGTGCATTATCACATCGCATTTTGTCCAAGAGGTATAAGGAGGAGAAGTAAATATTCAGTGATAATTGAGTGCCATCAGACAAAACAAAACATTAGCTGCTTTAAGTGGGAGAAAAATAAAGTGAAAATGTTTTACTTACATGTAAGCATACACACATGCACACACACGCGCACACCCAGAGTTATTGGTGACAATACCCAACATCAGAACGGTGATTAGTCAAAGAAGATGTCTCTCATTCTGAAATATTCCATGGCCATCAACCTTGCATTTTAATTTTGAAAATGTTAATAATTTAAGAAGTGGTCAAGTGAATTTTTTTACCTAAGAAATATGTATGAAGATTTCAATTTAATCTTCCACCAGATTATATTTTCCAGATTATTGTATATACTATTAACTATGAGAATCACATAGGTTGTCAACCTAATTTCAGCAAAATTTACATTCTGTGAGATTTTTATACTTGGGGGGAAAATGTGTAAATGTTATATAAAAATACTCACATTTATAAAATTTTGAACATTAATTTGAGAGGCGAGAACACCAACATTATGTAGTCCGCACAGCGATAAATCTCTTAGAGAGTACTTGGTATGAGAAATTAGAATAGTGAGAGGTCTTTCTATAATGGAGAACAAAGAAAGAGCAGAAAGAGGCAGAGTCTTTCTACCTTTGAAAGAAAAATGTCACTTGGACATTGAGTATCTCTGACCTTCTTTCTCTTACTCTTGGAATGTTAATTATGTTTGAAAGGTGGAGCTCATGGCCCATCTGGAAAAAAAAAGTTTACTTCTCTTTGGGCTTAATTCTCTGTTTATTTAAAGCCCCATAGCTCCCATTTTATTTCTGTGGTTCCTTATTATTTCTGCATTCTTACCTTTTCTCTCTACATGCTTAAGTGCTATCTTATTACACAAGGGTACCAAAGAAATTACAGGGATATATCATTAGTTTTATAAAGAAAGTCAAAGTGAAAAATGAATTCAATATAACACATTTTGCTTTAAGAATACATGCCTTTCAGAGTCAAGTTTTATTAAGGATTTCAAACTAGGCATCAACCAAATCACACTTGAAATATCTGTGTCTAGAGAAATAACAATCACTTTAGCAGCCCCTATAATTCTTAGAGTCTTGACACTGAAGAGTTCCTTGAAGACCAAGCAATATATCCCAACACACCTAAAGGTTCTCCATCTTACCTAAACCTTACAAATTGTAGAAATTATCTGCTTATTAAAGATCAGCACTTGCCTTGTTAAAAGCTAGTAGCCCCTAAGCTCTTGTCTTCACTAATAAAGATTAATAGAAAATAGATGGAAGCTGAGTGTGCCCCTTCAAACCTCCTCTTTTATTTTCTATTGAGTAGATAGGGGTAAATTGAGTGTATTTGCCAATTAGCAGGAAGCCTTTTTGTTCAAGGATCTAAAACATTTGGTGAAAACCACTAAGGTTAAGGATTTCCTCATATAAGGAAAGCTTGTAATTTCCATTTCCCATGTCAAAATATGACAGCTCAAGTTGTGTGCTTCAGCAGCTGCTTTATACCTTGGCATCTTAGTTTCCACATTTGCAAAACAAGAGGGCTGAACAAGAATCTCTAAGGTTCCTTCCAGCCCTAACAGCCTATGATAAAACCAGGGGGAAAAAAGTCATTGCAAATGGATAGAAACATTTTCAGGAAGAGAGGTTCCAAATGCAAACACAGGTTAATCATTTAGAAATATTTGGTATACAATCTTGAAAATAAAAATAGGGCAGCTGCTGGCAACAAACGCATTAGAAATGTGTCTTGAAACCAGTTCACAAGCTTAGGATGGCCAAATAAAACGATTTCTGAGCTCACAGTGTTTCATTATATTTAGATCTCCTTCAAAATCATGTCACTGACAAATACCACCTTTGCCCTGTGGAGACCAAGTAATGTTTAGGACACATAGGAAATAGTTTAAGAAATTCTTTCTTGAAGAATGGTCCTGGAGCTCATTTGCTGAATTGTGAATGTTCTTGTTCAAAGTGCAGAAGTTGTGGGGGTGAAAACTAGGAGTCTGGACTTTAAACAAGCTACTCAAGTGTTTCTCATGCACAGTAAAGTTTGAGAACCACGGCTTTAGACTGGACATCTTTGTAAGTGTTGTTTTAAATCTGGAGCCATTATCTGACTGATTTTCTCTTCTCCAGCCCTTATCCAGTGTCCTCTGTTCTTTATAAGCCTTTTGCTTAAATTTTTGTCCTCATATCACATCTTTCCTTTCACTCTCATGCTTTAGTAAGGAAAAGAAACAGTCATTTGATATGTAGTTAAGGTGATCAAACATTCTGAAATATTACCTAACTCCATACCTTATGGATGAATAAGGTCCCCTCACCCAGATACGTGAGAGCTTTTTGTTGTTCATGGTCCCAGGTCCTTCTTCGGCTCCTCTGTTAACTCTCTTGACTATCCTGTGTCCCTGGCTCCTAACAGCCTCCCTATCTCATGCTATGGAGTTTCTCTTAGATCCTTTAGAACTGAATTCCCTGGGTCTCAGAGCTATTTTTTTCTCTCTTCAGGGACACAAAGGGTTTCATTGACCTGTTAATAATTAGTCAGCACCATTTAACCTATAATAGCGTTGTAGCACTGCCTTATGTAAACAGAAGCAGCAGCTGGAGGCCTCACCATAGGCAGCCTGCCCTTCAACAAATTTCTCTTCCTCTAGACCCCTCCACCACAGGGTTATTTTCTTTCCTCTACCAGATACAGGGAGGCCAAGCATGAGGCATCTTGATATTCTCCCTTACCTTCCCCTCTCCCTCCTCTCAATGCCTGATTGGGACTTAGAGGCACTCAATAAATATTTATTTAATCAGTGTCTTTTCTCCCATTTGCTGCTTTTCCATGACCGGACTATGCTTCTCTCTACCTCCCCTTCAAAATGTCCTGCCTGACAGCCTCCTTCACCCTCAAAGGGACCAAGATGCAAATTTCAGACACGCCAGGGAATCCCCGTAACCAGTAGTCATTACATGCCATTAAACAGCTAAAATCTTGCATAGGGAATTCTCACAGGCTTATCATGGAAAAATAATAACTGAAAGAGAAGGAGGGAACAGAAACATAAAAGAACTGACCTCTACACTATATGCAATCTGCACTATTATATTTAATTCATGGTGTTTCATGATTCATGTATTAGATAATAATGCCCTTAGAGTCTTGAACAATTTAATTTCTCTGATGGAAATGCCTTCATTTTTTTCTGAATATAATGTTTATATTGCTCATAATAGAAAGAAAATTCTGACAATTTGGAGAAGTATAAAGATGAAGGAATATATCACCTGTAAATCCACCTCTGAAGGATAAACAAGTTGTCACTTCAGAATTTTTCTATGCATAGTCGAGCGCATGCACACAAATACACATACACACAAATGTTTTAGAAAAATAAATTGTATACATTTTTGTAACCTGCTTTCTCACTTAGCAACTGATAGGGTGATCTTGTCCATATCCACAAATATTTGCCTATGTCATCACATTGAACATTGCATAGAATTCATAGGATTTGAACATTGCATTACATGAATTCATCATTATATGTGTAACTAATTCCCTAGTATTAAATATTTAAGTTGTTTCTACTTTGCATCAATCATACGTGATGCTATAAGTAACATCGTTTTTCCAGGTACCTTCTTAGTACAAATTCCTTGAATTTAAGCTTGTGGCTTATTGTTTTTGCATATTTCAAAGGCTTTTGTGTATCATCAAATTATTCTTTAGAAAGTTTGGAACAATTTAATTTCAGTCCATAGGTACTATTTGGTGATTCTGTTTGACTAAGGACAGCAGAAGAATTGTATTTGAAATGTCAGGTTATGTTACCAAATGGCAAAGGGAAATGTTGTTCTACCTGGTTGCTTTATATTTCAATCTTTGCAGCATTAGAGACTGTATTATATTTATGTTAGAAGCAGCATTTGTTTTATGAATTAATTAGTAATAGCTGATAATATGTGAGTAATGCAGCATAATTCTTGATTTACCTGAGGATAGAGCTTTGCTAACATTCCACATTTCTTTGTTTTCTGGATGATGATTTATTTTATTAATTTAGCTTCTCATCCTCAAGTGAAATGTGGATTTTATAGCACAGATCATTCCTTTGTATATTCTTAAATGGCTTCCACGGATTAACATGTTCTAAATACAGTTGATGGTAAAGCACTCAGTCTCTTGCCTAAATTATTCATGTTTGGGGAAGGCTTTCAGGCAAATGTCTGATTTTACTTTTCCACGTGAGTTGTTGTCTCACTACATTTTACACAAAGGAAACAAAGCGGAAAATATTGGAACTTGGTGAAAACAAATCCCAGGTGCACATGAATAAAGAAGGGTAGAGGAAAAGGAGAAGCATATGGGAAGAGGAGCAGAAAGGAACAGATGCCAGATTGAAGGGGTCAATGGAAGAGGCTGCCTAGGGTGTAGAAATGGAAAAGTCAAAATGTGGGGAGAGACCTTTTCATTTCTCAAAGCAGAAAGAATTTCAGTACTAGCATGAGTCACATGAAAACTGAGTGGTGTGTATTAGTCACTCGGTCCAATTTTTTCTACTAGAAACATTAAGAATCATTGACTGCAACACTATGGGAAAGTGTATATTTCATGCCAAAAGTCTCAGAATTCTGCATGTGGAAATAAACATATGGCTAAACACTGTCTTCGGTCAAAATTGCCATCAAAATGCCCCCATTCTATGGCTCTCGAGAGCAGATAGCTAGATTTATATTGAGGACTGCTATGTAGTTCACAGTAGGTTTATATACTATGGAACTAACTAACCAGCGTACCTTTAATGGGATTGTTAGAATCATCAATTATCCTTCTAGATATTCTGACATGGTTTGCTCATGTGATTTTTCAGGTCCCATTTGGAAGCCAGTTCTGACCAGTGGAAGCGTCTACACCTTTCTCTTCAGGAACTTCTGGTGTGGCTACAGCTGAAAGATGATGAGTTAAGCCGGCAGGCACCTATTGGAGGCGATTTTCCAGCAGTTCAGAAGCAGAACGATGTACACAGGGTAGGACATTTTTAAGCCTAGTGCCTTGCACATAGTATGCCTTCAGTGACTATTTTAAAATTAGTTTTGACTGAAATTAAGTTGAATAGAAATCTTTTTTGCTCCTCTAATCCAAGGGTCAATTATAAATGATTCAAGCCATTATATTTTAAGTGTCAAAAGTGTCTGCATTAATAATATCCATTAAGAAATTGCCCATCTCTTTTGGTGATCTTTAAAAACGTTTTATTACGGAAAGTATTAAACATATACAAAAGCAGACTGAACGCTATAATAAACACCCATGTACCCATCAAGACTCCAACAATTATCAATTCATAGCCAATCTTACTTCTGTACCTCTACCCTGTCCTTCATTATTTTAAAGCAAATCTCAGTCAGGCATGGATCATTTAATTCATAAATATTTGAGAAAGTATCTCTAAAAGATAAGGATTCACTCTTTAAAAGTAACCACATTGCTATTATAGTACTTTTAAAATGTCAATAACTTTATCATAACAAATATCCAGGCAGTATTCAAATTTCCATTTCTCACATAGTCTGAAATGTTTTAGCAGGTTTTTTGTTTTTACTTTTTTGATTTCAACAAGAATTGAAATAAGGTCCACACATTGCATTTGGTTAATTTGTCTCTTAAATCCCTTTTTTTTACTTTTTATTTTGAAATAATTATAGATCCACAGTAAGTTACCAAACTAGTACAGAGAGATCCCCTGTACATTTCACCCAGTTTCCTCTAATGGTTACACTTTACATAGCTATGAAACAATAATTATTGTCATTTTAACATGTAATCAATATAAAAATTGACACTTACAACAGTTACAGAACAACTCAACTCAGACAAGCCACACTTCAAGCGCTCACAACCAGATGTGGCTAGTGGCCGAACAGGGCAGTTCTACAGGTTTGATCACATTCAGGTTGAATTTTTTTGGAAAGGCTGCTTCACAGGTGATAGTATATTCTTCCATCGTCAGGAGGTGCATAACGTCCTGTTTTCTCTTTTGTGTGTGTGATTTTGGCAGCTGTTAATAATCAATGGCTAGGAGATGCAATGTGATTATTGCCTGTTTCTATCATTTCTTCATTTATTAGCTGGAGTGCTTCTGTGAAAAAAAAAAGTTTACTCATCCACTGTTTGGGTACCCAGTATACCATTCATATAGGATATGCGGGATAAATGTTTCTTCTTTACCAGTCTTCAGAATATCAAATTGTTCACTAGCATCTTCCAACAGTGATTGGTTGTTTCTTTCTTGTTGTTTTTCATTATATTTCAGTCTTCTCTACTAGGAAATGAGTGGGGAAGGCAGAGATTTGGTCTTGCTCACCTCCAAGACCCTAGTACCTAGCAAAGTATCTGGCATGCAGTAGATACTGATAAGTGTTTTTGTGATGAGAATAAAAGATACATGAAGAGAAATGAATAGCACACCAAGTAAATTACTACCAAACAATAAAAGCTTGATAAAATGGTACCACTTTTGTATGTTCAGCACTTAAAGGAAAGATCTCTATGGAGACACAGCCAAAAGTGGCATCATGAAGAAAGATCAAGGGTTTATATTATGCCAGAGAAGAGGATATAGAAGGTTGCAAAAAGGGAAGAGAATATGAGGGAAGACCCAAGAGTCTTTGCAAAAAATTGCCAAGGAAACTGCCAGTTTCTCCTTTAGCCATTTCCCCTCATATAATTCAGAATATTAAATTAGCTTTTGTGGTAGGATGGAATATAATAACGATATTTTTTAAATGTTCTTACTTTGAATAAATAGTGAAAACACTCTGGTGTATATGTAGAAGAGCATTCATTGAGAAGGATGAGCATTTTAAAATAGAATGTATTGGATGATATAGTGAAATGAGAAGAATTTCTACAAATGTTGTAATTTTGTTCTAGTTCCAGAAACCAAAGAAGATGAATCATTGAATGAGTGCACTAGGATTCAGGAGACTGAGATTCTAGTCATATTCTGCCTTAAGTTAGATTGTGATTGCTACTTTGTTCTTCAGCTGAAGGGTGAGGAATTTGGTCCACAGAATTTCCACAGTCCCTTCTAGGCAGCATTTTGTTATAAATATTGCTTCACTATCCCTGGTTATTTGCTTTGGTTACTTGCTAACAGTGGTAAAATGTTAGCACTTACCATTCTCAGTCCTCTTACTCAGGAATCTGATTACAAGTAACATGGTTTTGGGAGATAATGATGCTAGAGTTACAGGTAACATGCACCAGACTGAAGTGAATTGATCCCCACTGGGCTAGTGTGCTTCTTCAGATATCCGCCTGTTACCTCTCTTTGACTTCTCAGGACTTCCAACCCATTGATAACTCTGTGTTCTGTACATTAGGCCCACTGCTCCTCTATCTTTACCTCCCTCCAAGTCCAACTTAGATTCAATCACCGAACATTTTAATAACTCTTTTCCGAAACCCTACAATCCTTTGCTTTATTGTCTTTTTGTTGCTGCAATCTACAAAATCCCAAAGCTTGGAGAATCTACCTAAATGCTTTCTCCTATCCAAACAACCACAGAGCAGACTGCTATAGTACCTTTTCAGGATGACCTACCTCCAGCCTTCCATTGCCAATACATCACTGGGTCAATTTGCCTCCAAAATATATCTTGACTCTGTCTACTGCAGTCATCACCAGAGTTACAAGAGACCATGTCTCCTAACCTTTCTGCATCTGCTCTTGCCACCCTACAATGCAATCTACATTTCAGTCAGAGTGATCTATGTAAAAACGTAAATTGAAATATGTCAGTCCTCATCTTAACACTCTTCAGTAGCTTCTCAGTGCCCTTGGGAAAAGACCAAAATCCTCAGCAAAGACTCCAAAGCCCCATCTGGGGCTAGCCATACTGCCTTCTTTTGGTTTTTCCACTTCTCTATGTTCCTCTCAGGCGAGGCTTTGAACATGCTGATCCTCTGTCTGAAATCCTTTTTACCCATTCCTACCCCTTCATAATTTCCTGGTTAACATCTAATAATCCTTTACATCTTGGTTCAGACATCGAGCAAGCTTTTCTCTGATGCCCACATTTGACCAGATCTCCCTTTATACACTCTCATAACACTGTCTGCTGTTACTTCTATAACACAACATTCTTTGTCGTCATGAATATGTGTGACTATCTGATTAATGTCAACCACCTTCACTAAACCATGTGCTCCAAGAAGCTTTCTTCTGGGGAGAGGGTTGTCATTTTTATACCCAGCACCTTATAAAGTATCTAGTACATGGTAGACACTGGATAGGTAAAGAAACAAAGGAATTAAGGAAGGAAAGTAAGAAAGGAGGAAAGGAGGAGAAAAACAACCAGTGGACTAATCTTAATTTTGTTTATTCTTCTCTAGTCTACTGAGACCAAGGGCAGGGAAAGATACGATAGAGAGTGATGTTCTTTTCTCACTTGCAAGATTTTTCTGTTTATCCCCAACTAACCATCCTTTTGTAGTATGTAGAGCTCTTTGATGCCCACTGTTTCTACTTGTGGTCTGGCCCAATGTTTTCATGAATTTCTCTTTGTATCCTTAAGAAAAATCCTTGTCAAAAAACACTCTCCTGGGGGCCAGCCCGGTGGCATAGTGGTTAAGTTTACGCACTCCACTTTGGCGGCCCAGAGTTCGCAGGTTCAGATCCCGGGCGCAGACCTATGCACTCCATATCAAGTCATGCTGTGGCAGTCGTCCCACATATAAAGTAGAGGAAGATGGGCACAGATGCTAGCCCAGGGCCAATCTTCCTCAGCAAAAGAGGACGATTGGCAACAGATGTTAGCTCAGGGTTAATCTTCCTCACACACGCACAAAAAACAACACTCTCCTCCCTCAAAGAACATCATCATTCCTAAGTGTTGATGAGAGAACAACTTAGCACCCTGTTTACTCAGAGTTTTGTCACATTTATACAGTATCCTTTTTATAGTTGTAGTGGAATGGCTGTCTAGTTAGTAATGCTTTTGTTGCCCGTGGACAAAAAGATCAAAGGAAAATCCTTGAAACCGGGTCTCTCGATCAGATCTTCTGAACTCACTTAGGAACAGAAAAAGGAAACACAATCACTACAAAACTCTGTCAAGATCTAGCCTTTGACAGATTTTATATTTGTAGACTTTTATTTTACTTTGCCATGTTTCCAGAATTATAAATTGTCTTGCTCTTTGTGGGTTTCTTGATTCAAATACTGTTTATATAGAATGTTTGGTATCAAGATGAGTCACTTGCTATTGTAAACTCATTCCCCGTGTATTTGGTGTGTCACTTTTTGGGTTTTTTGTGTGAGGAAGACTAGCCCTGAGCTAACATCCATTGCCAATCCTCCCCTTTTTCTGAGGAACATTGGCCCTGGGCCAGCATCTGTGCCCATCTTCCTCTACTTTATATGTGGGACGCCACCACAGCATGGCTTGACAAACAGTGTGTCAGTCTGCTCCCAGAATCCGAACCTGCGAACCCCAGGCTGCCAAAGCAGAGCGCGTGAACTTAACTACTGTGCCACTGGGCCAGCCTCTGGTGTGTCACTTTTTTTTAACCACCTGCTGACTATCTATTGTAAATTATTACTGCCCTTGGTTGTTGCTTTTTATGGGAATACAAATCCTATGAAAATGTCAAAAGTTGAAACTATAATCAAATATTTTTCACTTTTCTATAAATCAGGATGTTTATAAAACAGGTCATTTATATTTCCTTTGTATATCATTGCAGATTAATGACATGTTATAGCAAAATATCTATGTCTTGTACTCTTTACTTAAAGCAAAAATATATGGTCAGTCTCAATTACTGTGATAGAGGAGTACGTGGTTTTCCTGTAGGTAAGATTCCAAAGCAGTCCATACAGGCAGTTGGGGACTGCAGTCCCACTCCCAAAAGCAATTTTTACAGCCATGGGAGTGGATCTCTGTTCCCCAAACCAGCAGGGCAGCACGACAACAGCAACTGGAATGGCTCTCAAGACTAATTAATAAAATAATGCTCCATATGCGGTGAAGTGTTATAAATAATTAAAGCTCAAATGTGCCTTAGCAAATATAAACTGACCGATTTTTATATCTTTTGAATACATTATCCTGGCTTTTATGGTTCCTCATTACTTGCCTCACTAGACTGACTCGTTTTCAATTAGTGTGTATTATTCTGGTCCAGATATATTTTTAAAACTGACTTCCTTTGTTTTACTTGAGCAGTCACTAAAGTGATATTTATTACTTGTCTACTTCTGTGATTAACCTAGAGAGAGTTTTAAAGGAGCAAGTCATAGTGGGGAATTTCTAAGGAGAACTGCAATAAACCATGAGCTTATATAATTCCCTTGTCCTACCCCAAATCCAAATGGAGATTAGGTCTTGATTATAGGAACAATGCAATGTGTTTGCATTTTTACTAATGAAATTGTTTGTCGTTAGGTTTTCATCTTTCAATTTAAAATCTCTATAATTCCTTCCCTAGAGACCATTAAGGACACCTTCAAAGCTTCCTGAAATTTTCTGGTTAAGATTTAGATGGAACTAATCAATACATACGTTATTAAAGGAGTGGACAGAAAGCCATTATTGTGTGGATGCTGTTGACAAATGAAAAGGCTAGAATAAAGTAGTTTACTTGTTCATTTGTCAGGTCATATATTATGCATGTTCGATTTCCTCAGAAGTCACCACAAAGTGAGGGAGAGGTTCAGAAATTCAATAAAATTACCCTGAAATCATGTTGTAGATTGTACATTTATTTAAGCTAATTCTGTTATCAATGCTGGCCTGCTTTCTTTGGGTATGTTTTAGGATGTGTGTTAGCTTGTTGACTTCCCTGTGTTTTCTTTCCACAGAAATAAAAAATGTCTTTGGGTGCCATTTGTGAATAAAATATGAATAATTTATGAATTGACTTCTCTCCCAAGGTCCTCTTTCTAACCATGTCAAAATATTTTGATATTTTGACAAATACTCTTAAAAATAATATTTGTGTGGTATTTTGCCTTTACAAAGCACTTTCATACACATTCATTTAATTACAAATGAACCCCTGGTCTTTTTCTGTGTTCTTCCTTTTACCAAATGTTAAGATTCAAGTCAGCTCTGTGTTAAAAAAAAATTGCATTGTTCCCTATCACCTCTGAAAAGAAAAAACAAAAAAAGGTTGTAATAGAGTGAGTCATTCCAACATTCAATGACCTGGCCTCATGGAGTCTGTAAACAAGTTTGGTTCCCCTGCAAAATTCATTGTTAGTTATGGCCACTCTAAGGTGTCTGCTTGGCTATGCTGGAGGAAATAGACATCATCTTTTTGATCTAGTCTTCATCACTAATGGAGTAAGCTACCTTTATATAAGTTTGATATTTTATGCAGTCATATTTAGGAATGCTGAATAAAAATGATTTTAAATTATTTTTAGAACTACATTTCTAGGCTTTTGAGGAAATCTGAAAACTAGCTATATCATCAAAACTTAAGAACAGAGTCATCTAGGATTTGCTACTTTTCTTTAATGACTAGACTATAATAAAATAAAATATGAATAATTTACAAATTGACTTCTCCACCAAAGTCCTCTTTCTAACCATGTCAAAATATTTTGATATTTTGACAAATACTCTTAAAAATAATATTTGTATGGTATTTTGCCTTTACAAAGCACTTTCACACATTCATTTAATTACAAATGAACCCCTGGTCTTTTTCTGTGTTGTTCCTTTTACCAAAAAAAAATTATTTTAGGAAAAACTGTACCATAACTCAGACTCCTAGAATTTATTGATTCTTTCAGTAATTATTTATTGAGTACCTACTCTATGCCAGGGGCTGAGGATCCAGTAGTGAACAAAACAAGACTCTGCCCCCATGGACCTGCCAATTTTAGTGAGGGAACTACACAGTAAACCAATAAATTAATGTATAAAATCATGTCAGGTCAGTGCTATGAAGAGAAAATAAACAAAACAGAAATAGAGAAAGACTGAGAGGTAGTGGCTGAACTGAGGAGGTTATATTTGAGTGAAGGCATCTGTGGGTGAATGAGCCAAGCAACGACCTCAAGTGAAGAGTATTCTAGGCAGGAGGAGCAACAAATGCAAAAGCTCAGATGTAAGAACAGGTTTGGGGGTGTTCAAGGAATAGCAAGACAGGTTAGTGATAGGTTGTAGAGAGAGGCAAAGGTCAGATAATGAATTGTCTTGTCTGCCATAGTTTGGAGGTGGATTTTCTGTGTGTAATGAGACGTCACTGGAGGACCATAAGCAGGGATGATGTGATCTGATTTATGTGTTCAGAAGCAGACTCTGGCTGCCATATGTAGAATCAGCAGTAGGAGGAGCAAAACTGAAAGCAGGGAGCAAGTTAAGAGGGTGTTGGAGTCATCTAGGAAGGAGACTTAAACTAGAAGGGAAATAGATATGGTGAAAAACTGTTTGATACAAGATACATTCTGAAGGTAGAGCTGATAGAACTTTAGATGGGATGTGTAATGTGAGAGAAAGCACGGAGTCAAGGAGGACTCTGAAGTCTATGGTTTGAACAAATGGGGAAATGATGATGCCATTTATGGAGATGGGAAAGACTTTGAAATGATCATGGATGAGGGTGTGCACATGGAGCAAAACAAGAGTTCTATTTTTGGATTATGTTGATAGACAGAGACAAATGGTATGATTCAGAAATTATTCACCACTTACACTTGACAATCTCAAATTTTGGCTGAGCCTCTTGAGAATGGATATAAATTAATTTGTCACAAGGTTTCCTAATAATCCATTAATCTTGTACTGTTGCTTCAAAAGGAATTTCCAAAATTTAGGGTTTAGGCTCAATGACCTATGACCTAATTCCCTAAATGACCATGGGAACAGATTGAGCTTTTGCCAGTGATTTCTCAAGGTCAGCTCAGAACTTAACAACATTATTGTCAGTAGGAAGTGACTTCCCCACTGGTTGTTGGAAGCAGCCCAGCCCCTAGGATTGAGAGTGAAACAGCTGTTCGAGATGCTGCGTGGGCACTAAACCATTCCTCCATAGTATCGCAGAGATCTGCAAGCAGGCTGGACTCTATTCTAGCTCATGTCCTTGATCTCAGAGAACACAGCTTTTAGTTTAAAAGACTTCAAAACAATAAGTCTCAATAAGAAGCTTGTCAAACACATTTTCCCCCTACACACAAAACCGTTTTCTCATTGAGTTGGATTAGATTTTTAAAAAAATAATTGCAGGCTTGAAATAGGTCCATTTATTTTTCAACTTTGTTTCAAATTGATTTAATCTCATTTATAGATGTTGTTGTTCATGTTGTTGACTGTCTGAAACAATGGCTAGATGTATCTGATACTGCAATCCGTTATCTTCACTTTTATTCAGAAGGAGAGTGAAAATAAGATGGAACTTTTCCTATCTTCTCTAAAGATGATTACATAGTCAAACGCATAGAAACAGAGGGTAGAAAGGTGGTTGACAGGGGGTGGGGTGAGGGGGAAATGAGGAGTTGCTGTTCAACAGGTATAAAGTTTCTGTTATGCGAGATGCATAATTTCTAGAGATCTGATGTACAAGATAGTGCCTGTGGATTACACTTCTGTATTGTGCGTGTAAAACTTTGTTAAGAGGGTAGACCTCATGTTAAGTGTTCTCAACACAGTAAAAAAGTAAGGATGATTATGACCTTTCTTTATAGCCCATATGCCCCATTTTCATAACTTCTCTAATATCAACTATCTCAAATGAATACGTATTAAGGGAATCCTTTGTCTTTCTGGTTTTTCTGTTATGTTGCCTCTTCCTTCAAATTTTTTTCTTCCATGAATCCCTACAAATTTGCCTTGGATTCTTAGAGACAAAATTCCTGCTACTCCAGTTAACCACATTTCTGAATCTTGCCCTTTTCCAAGATCTTGGTTTCAAACTAATTGGGCATTGATTATCCCTAAATGCTGACTAAATCAGCATTTCGTAAATAAAATATTTCTGATGTGTTGAGACAAAAAAATATGGTGGCTCTTTAAATAAGAAAGGTCATTATGGTGACAGAATGTATTCAGCAATTTTATCATCAGAAATAAAAACAATATAGGAGGCATACAGACGAGGTAGAAATCATATGGAAACTAGAATGATAATATAGGATGACAAAACTATTAAACACTGATCAAATCGCAAATATGACTGTGTTAATGTCCTTGTCCCATGCCTACTCAGTAACCATTTATTGAACAAATGTCACCGTTGGATCACTTTAAATTTTAGGGTCTGTCTAGTGTTCTTTCATCTCCTAGCTGATGCTGCAGACTAGAGGAAAAGCCCCAACCAACAGTTCAAACTATGGAACTTCTGAATGTTTGGACATGAACATTTCCTCTAGGGAAGAAATCACTGCGAGTAAGAAGGCAGAGCTAGTAAGGCCTTGTCTTGAGGAAAATCCATCCAGTAGCTCAAAGGTTACACACAGCTTTGGATCTGTAACACAAGAATAGGCCCAGAATAAGATCTCTTAATTTTTGCAACTGATGGCATTATTTTTTTCTCTAATAATTCATGAGACCAGGCTTTCACCCTCAAGCATGTTCTGCATCTAAATAAACCTGGCTTCCATATAACACACTCTGGTTTTCTAACTGGGTATTCTATTATTTTATTCAACGGTATGTATTGAGTATCTATATTTAAAGCTGTGGCTATAATTTTTTATCGTTAGTAATGATGCCTAGGAGAGACCATCTCAAACTGTCACCATGTAACAGGCCTATGGCCAATTAATGATCTAAACATGTTGATAATAGAATATTAGAACTGGATGTTTGAACTTAGATAAGGTGTTTGGCAAACCCCTGCATTTTCCAAATGAGGACATGAAGGCTCAGGGAGATTTTATGACCCACCTGTTCTAGATCACGCAGCCAAGCTTTGGCCCAGCCCAGACTTGAACTTCAGGTCTCCTGCCACTCAGGGTAGTGCTCTTTTCCCCGCTTCAGTCTGCCTCCCAGGATGGTTCTGTCGAGTTCTGCTAAGTAATATGGAAATAACATATAGTCAGTCCATCAGATTTCAGCCTGAATAGCACAAATATAGCCTTGCCATTTCAATGGGAATATAGGTAAAATTCAGCTCCATGGAAACTGTCCGTGATTGAAAGAGATCTGTGTTTTGAAAAGCCAGGGCTTTTACTCACATCCATAGTAACAGGATGGCTGTGTCTAGGTGAAAGCAGCATAGCTTTTCTCTGAAATGTCAGTCCCTGTGCCCAGAGCTCTCGTCCTGCCCCTCTCTTCTCCGTAGTACATCAAGCACATCAGTATCGCACCCTTCAGCCCCTCTACACGTAGTTCTGAGCTACTTCTGTTGATGGCATTATTAAGTATTTGTGGTAATACTCACTCTATTTTTTCTTATGCAAACAGGAAAGACAGGGAAAAAAGCCTCAAAGAATCAATGACTTGGTTCTTCTCCATTATTTTCAGCTTTTTCAAGTTTTTGATTTGCTTCATGGCCATTAGGATTTTCCACTTATGTGTCTTCCAAATTACTATGATTCAGGGAACTTTTATTTTTTGCTATCGCTCACTTTCAGCCTGGCTTAAGAGATTCAAGATTTGGATTCTAAGTGACTAATGAACTGATGGCTTAGTAAATGCTAACTTATCTATACTTCACTTTGCATTGGTAAAACATTCATAGTATACAAGTCTCACCACAAGCATACCTACTCAACAAAACTACTGACTCCTTCAGGACAAAGACTTGGTCCCTACATCTTCCCTATCTTATACAGAGTACATTCAAAATAAATATTTTTCAATGAATTAATCAGCCAGCAGTCAATCACCCAGTTGGTTATTATTTGTGATGCATAAATACTATCCATCAAACAATTTCACCTTCAAAATAAATGGGTTTACCTGGGGATGTACTGCTAGTATAATTTTGTAGTACACGCTTCATACAAGTTATTTTGTGAAACTTAAGAAGCTGAAGGAAAAATATCAATTTAGTATGCCTAGTTTTTTCTCATTCATAAGACAGCATATTATTTTCTTTTCATGAAGGTGCTCTAAGTCCTTAGCAGTTGCTTCTGATTCTTCCACACCACTGTTTCAAACCCTCAGGCCTGGCTCTTTTGGAAAGATGAAGAGGAAAGTATGGGGGGAAAGATGGGTTTTAAAGAAAATAATTGTATCTATTCAAAAGATTCAGGAAATAAATATCTTAACATTTGAATATTGACATCTAAATAGTATAAAGATGTAATCTGTATGTGTGTGGAAGAAGGGCTCTATGTCTGATACCTTTTTCACATCATCACATGAATCCACCAACGTGTCTGATTTAAAATAATAATCATAATCTATGAGACAAAATCAGTATTGTATTTGAGTATATATTTTCCCAAACATCATTTAAATAGACTTTCTTTGAGAGACAACACACTTGTTATCAAAAACTCAAGTCTCTTGACATTGAATGTTCTTGTTTTTGTTTAAAAATGTCTCCATTTCCTTCCTTTTAAAATGCCATGAACTATTATGACATGCAGGTTATGGCAAGTTGATTAGATAGTGAAAAATTGATTTTCCGTTATTTTAATGCAGAATCTTCATGGGGTTTTTTGTCATTATTGTTGTTTTTACTAAAGAAGCCTCCCTTTTAAACTCCATGCTACAAGGACCACTGATGCCCACTGCTCAGGACAGTGTCTGGTACATAGTAGGTGCTCAAAATTTGAATGAATAAATGGAAGAGAACTTTTCATATAACCATATTTAAAATGATATATTCCTATTTATAGTTTTTTCCACATCATAAGAAACATCCCTATTTTCTTTATCCTCTCATTTTCTTGAACCAACTATTTCTCCGTTTTTTCTGGGATTTTTACCCTTTTTGTATTTAGCCTAAATCTTCCTAAATCCTGAAGATACAGTCACTTAACCCTCTCTTCCATCCACTTTCTTTTCTTAATTTCAGGCAACGATGTGAAAATAATGGTCCTTATGTCTTTGTAATGACAGAACTTCCTTTGTCTTTTTTTTAGACTCATTTTAATCCTCAGTGACTCATATTTAAGAAACGAACTGTGCAGCTGTGGTGGAGCTAAGCCCTTGGCAACAACCCGAGGGGCGAACAAGTGGTCTCTCACAATGGATGGATGGTCATTAACCTTGAATTATTTGCTGTTCAGTTTTAACAATGGAATTGCGTCATCAAACAGGGTCTTGGACTTTTTCAGTTTGATGGGCCCTTTAAGATCCATATCTTTATTTTACAGACCTTACTCCAATGCTTCTCTCTACTTTCTCCTGTCTAGGTCTTTAATATAGCCCTCTTTGCTTTGGTGACCAACTGTCCTGGTTTGCCTGAGACGATCCTAGTTTCAGCATTGAAAGTCTCCCTTCATGAAATACTCCTCAGTACCTAGCAAACCAGGACAGTTGGCTACCCTGCTCCTACCTTCCATCTTTCAGTCCATGTTCAAACCGTTCCTATCCTTAAAAGAACATATCTTCCCTTTACCTGTCATCCTTTCTGTCCTATCTTCCTCTTTTCCCTCTCAGAAAAAAAAAGATATTGCACAAATAGTTTTCATTTAAAATACCTCCTCCCTTTTCTCCCACTCACTCCTCAACTAAACTTACTTCTGAGGCTACTTCCCTCCACCGAAATTGCTCTCACTAAGTCCAATGAACACTTCTCAGTGGTGGTCTTGCTTTACCTCTGCGTATCATGTTCGGACACTCTTGGTCACTTTCTTCCCCCATCTCTCTCTCTTTGATCGTTCTACAAACTATCCCCTCATTTCCCCCAATCTTTCCACCTATCCATTCCTTTTTGGCCTTACATGGGATCCAATTCCTCTGTCTGCCCATTAAATTTTTATATTCTCCAGAATTTTCTCTTTAGCCCACTCCACTGCCTGAGCAATCTTATCTACTTATGTAATTTTAATCCTTTCCTATATGCATAATCATAGGCACTCAGCGGATATTAGCTTAGTGAGAAAATGACTCCTAAATCTCCTTTCTTCTCCCTAAACATTGGACTTGATATTTATTTCCTTTTGGAATGAATGTTACCTCTCCAAGCTGAGTGTGTCATACCCCCTTACTGTGTTTCCCATACAGATCCTCCCTTGTATTAGTGTTGGGTTTTTAATATCCATCTTTATTAACTTGATCCTGAATGTGCACATGAGGTGTTCTGGATCAGAGACAGATTTCTTTTAATTACTTTACGGTAAATATCCTCACCAACCTCCTCCCAAGCCTTACCCCTAGGGAGTCATGATAAGAGCTGATGAAAATTTTCCTACATGAGTGGCTGGGTACTCCACAGGTGAGAAACTAGGAAAAGTGATTTATCTCTGCTTATAAAGGAGAAGGAGGCAGTTGTCCGCTTCTCCTCCTGAAAGTGTCTCCTTAGAAATACAATGGGTCTGAGTCCTAACTCCAACTTCTCCAGGAGTCAGCTAGCCCCATGTGTCTCAGGTTTTACAACCTAGAAATGTCTCCAAGATCTGGGCTTCATATTTTTTGAAATGTAAATACCTAGAGAGGCAGCCACTGCAGTCTTTCTGACAACTTGGAGTAGAGTAGGAACCTACTCTAGGCTATAACCATTTGGCCCTCTTGGATCAGAGAAATTAACTAGACAATTGACTGCAGATATAATCCCAATGGTGTGGGAAGGTTCTCAGGAGGCTAGAACTTTTTATAGGTACACTGAGAAATCCAGAAGAGTTTATTTCCTCACATCTAGTTTAATTGCACCCAGCATTCACTCCTCTACTCAACCTAGAAACTAGGAGGCATCCTTGCTCCTGCCTCTGTCTTATCTCCAGCACCAAATTCTCACACCTCCACTCTCTGTCTTTTTTTTTTTTTTTTTTCTGGTACTATTGCCCTGGGTCAGATCTTCAAAATCTTTCCCTAAATTCTTGCAATTGCCTCCTAACTGGTCTCTCTGATTCCACTTCTGCCCTTCTCAAATACATACTCTATTAATGTCAGGGAAATCTATTTGAAACGTACACATGCCCATGCCACTCCCCTGCTTAAATCCTCTCAAAGGTTCCTGATTACTTAGAAAACAACACCCAGGCTTCCTAGCAGGGCATACATGGTCATAGGTTGAGCTTCAAATTCTGGTTTAAAGGTCTAATATAGTTTGAGATGACAATGTCCTGCTTCATCTGTGGACATGTCCTCTCCTTGTACTTTATGTTCTAGAAAGACTGGCCTACTTGAGAACTATGTATGCCATACTATTATGTCCTGTGTCTTCGCGCCTGCATTTTAATCTTCTTTCTTTCTTCCTCTTCTACCTACTCTTCCCTGGCTAACTCATGTTCATACTTTGGAATTCTTCATGCATACTATCTTCTCCAGGAATCCTTCCCCAATTTCCTTTCCCATTTTGTACACTTTCCACGTTGTATTGAAATTGTTTATGTGTTTGACTCTTCTACTGTATACTATAAGTTCCTAAATGGTAGGGGCTGTTTTGTATTCAACTTTGTATTTCTAGTCTCTAGTATAACCGCTGACACATAGTAGTTCAATAAAGGGAGCCATTATTATTTTTATAATTAGTAATGTCAGTATCAGTTGCCTCCTGTCAAGTCCAAATGGAGAGACTAGGCAAAATATAATTTGCTTGAAATTGGGAAAATTATATTTATCAGAAAAATACAAGAACTGTATACACATACTCATATGCATGCACACGTGCATGTGCACACACACACACACACACAGATTTTAAATGAAATATTAGAAGGAGAATCAGCCTTACATGTAAGCAGAGTAAATGACCCACCTACTCTGTATGATTTCAAGGGTGCAAGAATATCCCACTATACAGAAATTACATCCCCATCCACAGGCTGAATCCTAATATTCCCCTTATAGAATTTCGTTATTTTGGTTCAAACACCTTGCCTCTCTCCACCGAATCGTAAATAACTATGGACAGTGAATCATTTTGCAAAGTATCAGACTCGGGATTCCTTTGAATGGTGAACACCATTAGGATTTTATTTATAAATATGTCATACAATACAGTTCTGGAGCACTCTGATAACATAATGATGTATCTAAAGTTTAAAGGAGATGCTGCTAATTTTTCTCCCAGTAACAGAACAGGGCTTCAATTCAGTAGACAATGTCACTAAAACTAAGATAGAATTGAAAAAAGGTATGAATAATTAAGCCCTAGATCACAATTATTATTACTGTTGTTTTTACAATGACCTCTTCGCATTTATGTGGGACTTAATACTTTCACTAACATCTTCACTTCTGAGATCACAGAATCTGGGTCAATAATTATCTTTGACGGTTTCAGAGTATCTGTTCCTTTATCTTAGCCTTATAGGACGTCTCACAACCCTTAGCACTGGATTATGTATGAATTTTATTGTTTTCACTGTTTCTGGTGTGTTAGTTTTCTCCCTTCTGGTCCAGAAACTTCTTGAAGGCAGAAACTATGCATTCTGCTTTTCTTTCAATCCTCCATATCAAGGAATGTTACAGATTAGAGATTAAAATTGATAACTAGCCTAGATGACCTCAAGATACCTATTCTACTTATTCATATAAAGTTGTTCCCAAAATTCCTCCCTCTAGTATACCTCGAAATATTTCCAACATTCTTGAAGAAGTCACAATGGATAATGGTATTTTTCAAAAGTATTAAGTTTTTGCTTAGTTTACTGTTAACACATCATTTTATTCATTGTCAGACATTCTGACAGAACTAACTGGTGATTATGAATTGGATTAGCTGTATACTTCAGTGCAACCTAAGTTCTTCCTAATGGCTCTTCATGCTTCCCATTATGTTCTGCATATGTATTCTTTTGGGTATGTTTAAGTCTTCATTAGCCCTGCTAGGGTTTTGCAATATATATCGTGCAACTTTAGCTCCAGATTTCAAGTTTGCCAGTCAGGTTATATAAATAAATCACTCTTATCTAAATGAAAGGGCATTAACATATCTTGAAAGCTCCCCCATTCTCTCCAGGATAGTTTTATAAACACAATGGTTTCCTGATTAAAAGAAAGATCTGTATAGCTTCTTTATCATTTTATGACTATCAGTTTGTAAATAAAGGAAATAGAAATTGACCTGGGAATTTCATAACCAAGCTCTGAGCACCCAGGATTAATTTTGAGAAGAATGCCACAAGCCAAATAAGCATTTCTTTTCATCTCATTTCACAGGCCTTCAAGAGGGAATTGAAAACGAAAGAACCTGTAATCATGAGTACTCTTGAGACTGTACGAATATTTCTGACAGAGCAGCCTTTGGAAGGGCTAGAGAAACTCTACCAGGAGCCCAGAGGTAATTGAATGTGGAACTGTAATAACATATTGATAGAAGGATCAGTGGTGACAGAGCAACCCATCCATTCTTGCTGCCTGGGTCAGGATAGCTCTCATATTTTCTAGGTTAAATAGAATCGATTCAAATTAAACATAGATGTTGAAAAAGAAGAAGGAATCACAAACCATCGTGAATAAATCTGTTTGCACATTTATAAATAAACATTAAAAGAGGTTCGTGAAACATTTAGAAAATAATAAACAAGAGAGACTATCTTTGAGGAGGAATTCTATTGTTACAAAGACTACAAGCTAATTTTCAATTTAAGAGCCTGACTGAAGTAAATTAGAGATTGTGGTATACATCCTAACATTTTTCTGCTCAATAGCTTAAGTGAATCCTGAATTATCTGACTGATATAAGGTAGAAAAGATTCACTCATGAAGACAGACTTTAGATGTGCTGGACTATATCAAAATTTATGCCAAAGTGTAAAAGAGCCATTAATCAGTAGGCTGGCCTCTTGTTAAACTGTGCTCTCTTTCTTTCTTCCAGTATGACCTCTCCAGCAATGTTTTTATTTTTAAACAAAAATGAATGTGTCCTAAAACCTTGTCATATTACCAATTTAGAGCTGCCTCCTGAGGAGAGAGCCCAGAATGTCACACGGCTCCTACGAAAGCAGGCTGAGGAGGTGAACACTGAGTGGGAAAAACTGAACCTGCACTCTGCTGACTGGCAGAGAAAAATAGATGAGGCCCTTGAAAGACTCCAGGAACTTCAGGAGGCCACGGATGAGCTGGACCTCAAACTACGCCAAGCTGAGGTGATCAAGGGATCCTGGCAGCCTGTGGGTGATCTCCTTATTGACTCTCTCCAAGATCACCTCGAAAAAGTCAAGGTACTATCTACTACTTTGCCTCAGAGCCCTGTGAAAGACTCAAAAGAGGTTCTAATCTGAACTTGAGTGCAGTATTTTCTTCTCACAGATTTAAAAATAGGACCCTTAGCATTAGAAATCAGTCCATATTTCACAAATTCAAAGTCTTCTTGCATGTGGTTTTCTCCAAGAGAAGATAGTGATCTAATCATCTGTCTTCAATAATATGAAATGAAATATTAAAAAGTTACAGGACGAGGGGCCGCCGGGTGGCGTAGGGGTTAAGTTGGTGCGCTCCACTCCGGAGGCCCAGGGTTCGCAGGTTTGGATCCCAGGTGCGGACCGACCCACTGCTTGTCAGCCATGCTGTGGTGGCGTCTCATATAAAGTAGAGGAAGATGGGCACGGATTTAGCCCAGGGCCAGTCTTCCTCAGCAAAAAAGAGGAGGATTGGCAACGGATGTTAGCTCAGGGCTAGTCTTCCTCACACACACAAAAAAAGTTACAGGGCAAAAAAATCATTTTGATTTTGCTATTAGGAAATTAATTTAAGTGTTTGTACTAAGGTGATCCGGTTTACATGTGTGTATTCTTTATGGCACTTAGTACCATAGTAGGGAAAAATACAACACTTAATCAAGAGCCAGGAGTCTAGATTTTGGCCATTTTGCTAACTAAATTATATGACTTGGGTGAGTTATGGTACTGTGAAATGAGGCCGTTAATGCTGCCCTTCCCTTAGAAGGTAATATATATAATACAATTTTGAGTTGTATTAGCCCACTGCAGAGATGAGGAAATATCATTATATATTTAGAATACTACTGTTCATGAGACCAAAGTTAAATTCCCTTGTGGCACAAAGATGTTAAATATATTTATAAGGAGAGAATATACATATTTAGGAGTATCCTTTTGAAAACCACCAACTTGAAACATATTTTGTTTACTCATCTAGTGTCAAAACCAATAAAAGTCCTCGCAGATTTAGGTTCGAAAGAAGTGAAATTGTCACCTGCACTTGGCACATTTGCCAGCATCCTCATTCTGGAAGGTCTCTTCTCCTTTGGCTTTCAGGGAACTGTTCCATCCACCTTCTTCTTCCTTTATTTTCCTCAATTCTGAAACTCTACCCGTCCTTCAAATGTTGGTGTGTGCAAGTTTCTAACCTTAGCTCAATTCTCTTTTTATTGTATAAATGCTCCATTTTGAAGTGGAATGGATGGTGACAAATCTAAATTTCTATTCTGGATCTCTTTTCTGATCTCCTAACCCATATGCCATTAGAACCAAAATGCACCCATTCTGAAACCAAGTTCATTCATTCTCCTGTTTGTCCATTCCCTTACTGTTATCCCCTTTTACCTGCCCTATCTTCTATGTTTCCTATTTAGGTTGTTAAGGGATCATAATAGAACACTTTGCTCAGGCTTTAAACTTGAGATCTATCCTTAAATCCTTCTGCATTTTCACTGACTGCACTTGATTGCTCATTTTACCTCAGAATCTCTCTTTCATATTTTCTCTCCTCTTTTCAATCAATGTCCTGTTCTAGCCCCCAGCATCTGTTACTCAGATTGTTGTATTATACAGTCATGCACCACATAACGACGTTTTGGTCAACAATGGACTGCATATACAATGGTGGTCCCATAAGATTAGTACCATATAGCCTAGGTGTGTAGTAGGCTATACCATCTAGGTTTGTGTAAGTACACTCTGTGATGTCCACACAACGATAAAAATCACCTAAAAACACACAATGTATCCCCGTTGTTAAGTGATGTGTGACTGTACATCTTTAAATCCAGTTCCCCAGTCAGTGTACCTGGCATGTCATAAACATTTTATTTTAAATATTTGGTTAATGAATGAACAGTTTCCTTACTGATATTTCTGCATTATCCATCCTTTTCCAACTCCAATCCAAACCCTTACAGGAGACTACCTGCCTGAGAATGAAGTCCAGTGAATGAAGAGGGCGGGTGGCCCTTTTCTTCCTAGCCTTGACTTAAGTTCCTGACTGTTGCTCCCATCCTCCAGGCCATTCAGTATACTCTGACCATACCACCCCTTTACCAAAGTATGCCATCTTTTTACACAACTCTCTGCCTTTCCAGATGCTCTTCTCTCTACCTGAATCACCCCACCTGTATCTGGCTGGTGAACTTCCACTCAGCCCTCAAGGCCCAACTCAAATGGCTCCTGTATTTGTAGTTTTCCCTGAGTGTCTCCCACCTAGCAGAAGAAACTGCTCTCAAGTCAGTACTTTCATAGATCATCACACGTTTCAATTGTCACACTTAAATTTCACATATATTGTAGTAAGTCACTTATGTAATTGCTTTCTCCCATAGAAAGTGAGATTCCTAAGAGCAAGGATCACGCTGTACATGTTTGAATTCCCAGCTCCTAGTACAGTGCCAGCAACATATAAGGAATCTAATTCAGCTTTTGTATTCCTTCACTCAACAACGGTTTAGGGGCCACTATACAATATGCTATACATGTAGTTATGAATGAAACAGACTTGGTCTTTGCCCTTATGAAACCTACAGTCTAATGTTGAACTAAATAGCTCTTCGTTAAAGTAATAGGTGAAGATTTGAAGGAAGATAAAAATTTCACTCTGTAACTTCTAAAATCTCTTCCACCCCAACATTCTATGACCCCATGTCTAACATTTAAAGCAATGGTTAAGATTGCTGTCTAGTTGAACGTTAAAATAATGTTTTGAAGTCTATTACCTTGTATTTGTTCAGCATTAAAAATAGTGATTTTATCCAAAAATATAGGAACTAAAAATTTAAAAATCTTCCCCAAAATGGCAAATACGTTTAGGAAAATGTCCCAAAGGAACTAAATAAGTTTATAAATCAATTAACTGGCTGAATAGGTAGGCTTTAGAGCAGACGCAAGGGATTTATTTTTAGCCATGTCTGTCACACAGGAGCACGTGTAGTATACTGAGTATGGATCGAGAATGCATGCAGCATGATTTAATAAAAGAAAATAGCTAAAAGTAGAGGAACTCAAATATCAGCTGGCCCTCACCCAACCCTATTTGCAGTTTTCTCTCAGTTCCCCTCTCTTATCTGTTCTTGATCCTAAGACCAACTTCATTTCCCATACCCTAATTGGTAAGACTCTCATTCTGATCCCAATAATAACAAGCATATATTCATTAAATATTCCTTTAAAGAAGAGCTTATATATATCAACACTTCTATCTTTCTCAGACATAGATACATTTAAGTTATAGTACCTATCAGAATATTTATGTACTAGGCATAACGGATGTGATTATTTTGGTTCCTAAACCAGTATTGTATAAGTATTTTATGCATATTTTAAACTTATGGATTACACGAATTCATATATATTTATTTCCCTTCAGTAACTCCTCTTCATTTTGCAGTGGAAATAAAATAAATTAGTTTTCTCTGTTGCATCTCAATGACACCAGATTTGAAACTCTGAAGCTTTGGTGGTGGTGGTTTATAAGGAGTGAATTTTATTGACTAAAATTTACTTTGAAAACAAGTGAAGAGTACTTAAAACCACTGTTCCCATTTTTCTACTCAGCAATTTAAGCCCTTGGAGGCTCCACACTTTAGGGAACTCCAAACTGATAGCTAGGCATGTAGCCAGAAGAACATTTTATACACCCATATCACTTCATTTTCATCACCCATAGTGACTCTATCGTAATATCCACCCCCATTCTGATCTCACTTGTTAATGAAGTTGTTATTCAAATAACTATGGAATGTGTGTTTCCATAGGTTTTAGCACTATATCATTTCATTAACAAATGTGGCTTTTGAACTTGGAGAATGGGTAAAGCATCAACAACAACTAAGTCCTGGAACACTATGGAAGTGGCATTATTGCTAGCTAATCATCTTCAGGAGAGTACATATAGTAAATCAAGAGAAAGAAATATAACATTAATATTGACTCTTTTGCTCACCAAGAGAATCTCAGCCTTCCAAATATAGCTACCATGGGAAGAACCACTAGAATAAAATTTAAATTTTAAATGCCTCTTCATTTTTAAAATTCATGATTTATACTGCTTATCAAATATTTTAAGGACAGAACCATGATTTCTCACTTTACTGGAAATAACACCAGTGCTTATGCGTCTACGCAAATATTCTTGCTTTCCTTGTAGTAATGGGGAATAAGAATAGCTCCTTGAATCACTAGGTGCTCTACATAGATCTATAAGTGGAACATATGCAGGTTTATTAAGTAGAATAACTTTTGAACTTAAAGTCTACATATGACATTTTTGTTCTTAAGAACAACTCCTGTGTGGAAAAGTTTGTGCAAATTGTTGTTTTTCCAAGTTTTCTTTTTGTTCTAATCTACTATGATTTCTTTACACAGAGAGTGGCACATAATTCTTAAGCCAGAAATATTTCACTGCCCTTAGTTTGCCAGTTGACTTGAAACACAGTTTTTCACACCATAACCATAGTTAAATTCACCCATGTTGGCCGCCATCTTGGAATATGCAAATTTGTCACACCTGTGTAGTTATGCATTTTACGTTTTTTATCAGACTTTTAACTTACAATTCTTGCTGTGAAAAGTCAAAGACGTGGATTCTGTGAGTTTTTCCTTAAAGTTCTTACAGCGAAATATTTTGATTAGACCTTTTTGGAATTACAACTGAGAATAATATAATGATATGTGTGGTAGACCAGGGACTATGATGAAGCCATCAGGCCATACTGACTTATTTATGTTCAACATTCACATCTCAAATTCTGAGAGGAAAACGGGCAAATGCATCTCTTCAGGCCCACCATCCTGAGTCCCTGTGGCTTGGTTTATCTGAGAAATTTGTCAAAGAAATGCTATCTCAGAATTTGACACTGAGAAAACCAAGTGTATTTCCTCCTGATAGATGAGGTGAAATGTGATGCCACGTATTAGAATTTCCTCTTCACTTTGGGAAGCAGAAGCTTTCGGCCATGTTCACACAACTCTGTCTTCTCTTGCTGCTTTTCTCTTCTTAACCCTGGTTCTAATGTTTTATTATTATTTTATTAATTTTGTTATATTTGTCATTTATATGAGTCAACCTTAAATCCTTTCTTATATATGAGTTATAAAGAGAAAGTTTATAATCCTTTCTTCCAGAAATAGGGAATGTATGGTTAGACAGAACCATCACAAACAGGGCAGCCCTAAGAATGATTCAAAATATGTCAGCTCTCCCACCTCTGAATAAAGGAATGATAGCTCCATAATGAATGAGGTGTACTGCCCATAGTAGGAAGAAGAAAATTTATTAATATTTCGTTAATTGTTATTAACTGCAAATGAATTGCTCTGTATTGGATTCTTTTGTTGTTTTTACGCAAATGCTATGTGCATTAAGTGAGCTTTTGATGGAGAAGAAAATGCAAACAAAAAAGATGTAATCCTTTATAAATCTGGGTTAAATATGGAACTAATGCCTGTCATATGGAGCAACCCAGGTTTTATCTAGTTTTCAAGGCATGCAATTGTGAGGTTTCAAAGCATGTGATTTGGCCTTTAATATCTGGGAATACATCTATAAGAATGCATATTATAGTAAAGTCTCACTTATAGACTTCAAAAGTATAGTATTTATTTTTTTAAATGGAATGGTCGTTGTTGGCTTTAATAGAGCTTAGAAACTAAAATAGGAATTAGTCCTCTTAAAATTCTTGACCAAATTATTTGTTCAGTGCAAAATTAATTGGAAATTAGTGTTGCCAAGAGAGCTTATGACTTAGTTCCCACATATTCTCTCTCATTTCCTGCTTTGTTTATAAAGCTAAAAGCAAATGACTTAGGACAGCAATGTCAAATCACGTTCCTTACCCAAGGCATCTGATTTTAGATAGTGCTGGGTGTGTTTTAAAAGCCCCTACCTCAACTTAGGCAAATACAACCTTCGTTTACCATGCTATTCCCATCCTGCCTTTGAAACTTCTGAAAAGGCAGTGTGGAGTAATTGTTTCAGACATCTGCTTAGCATACTTTGAAGTGCATATAAGTTCTTTTTCAGTTTCATTTGAACCCCAGCTGTCTTCACCGAAGTCTATAATCAATCTGAATTAAGTTGTCCTACTTCTCCTAATAAGTCTCTTATTAAGTTCTGCATCAGCCTCTTAGGGAGACTTAAAAGCTAATTCATGTAGAATTGCCATTTTCTACTAATTCATTTGTCAGCTCTCCAAATTCCAACAAAAACAATTGCAAAGACTATTAATTTGACTCTTCATAAACAACTTATGTAAGTGTCGTATACATTGGAATCAAGCAAATGATTTAAAACAGTGGGTGGGAGGAAATGAGTTGATGACATTCAACATGCTTTCTTTTTGACTGTTTTGAGATGCCTTCCACATTCAAAGCATAAAGCCGCTTATTTAATAAGAGACACATCCTTCTGCTTTTACTTTCATAAATAAGATCATTACTGAGTGAACTTTGCTTAAGGACAGGAAAATGCTTTAGAACAGTTGGAAAAGGAACATGTTCTTTTTATTATTGAACTTATTTTAATTTGGACTTCTTTGTATTCCTTTGATGGACTGTGATAAAAGAAGGACCTAGAATTGGTTACCATTGTTATTGCATTAAATTAGAATTGTACAGCTCTTCTTCTGGTCATGGGATATTTAGGTGAACATGGATGGTCAAAATGTTCAGCTAATGAGTTCATTTGACCTAATTGTACTAAAGAAGTATTTAAGTAGATAATAAAAGTTTCTCCAAATATCATCCTTCCTTCTATTTGAAAACAACCATATCAAAAACTGATCCTTTAATACGCCGATCCAGTTTACTGAGGATTTACTCCAGAAGCTTTGTTTGTGGTTGGTAGTAATTATAAATACTATTCCTCAAGAGGCATAGGTAATAAAAGACTATTGAAAACAAAAATTTAAGTAATATAGTATCAGCATTAATGGATCTAAAAACTCAGTCATTCATTCATTTATGATATGGTTAAAACCTATACCCAGAGAAGTCTGATCTCATTATAGTGTGTGAATGTTTATTTTATTTCATGAATAAAATTGTATTGGGAATTATATTAATGGCATCTTAGCTTTCCTGGGAATATTATTATTTAGCACCAAACTGAGGGAGCAAGAATTTTTATTAGCTTGTTTGTATGTGTGCATGTACCACATTAACTAGAAACTGTTCTAAAATATGAGTTATTTATTTAACTGAAATTCCACATTTCCTTAGAAAATGGAAGCACACAACCAATGTATTTTTTTATTCTCCTTTGACATCTACCAAAGTTGTAACAAGTTGAAAGTTCACAATTATGTTACTCTCCTACCATAAGCACAAGGAATGATTTAAGAACAAATAACTCAAGGAGTGGGCTCCTGCTGTGTTCCTGTCATGCTCAGCAATTACAATTTGTAAAATTGCACAGTTAACATTGGCTCCAATATTATGCCTTACACAACCTTACATTAACTAAGTTAAGCAATGGCATTGAGTAATTGTTCTCTGTAAACCAGTTTTCTGGGTATTATGGGAACAGATGTGCCAATGATACTGACGTAACCCTCTCATTTTAACGGGGTCCAAGAAGACTAAACTTTTTCATAATAAGATCTTTTTCAGACTAAAATAATATTTTTAGTTATAGTTTACGTGTACTATACATTTTTCTCTCAATGGCATTTGCCAAAAGCAGTGCTTCTCAAACTTTTCTACTTCAGTTCTCTTAACGGCCAAGGAAATTAAGCCCAATATCTTCCCCTTCCATCCGCTTACCTCCCTTTTCCATGAGCATGAAATTTCTTTGACGTTTGTTTTCTTTTTAAAATCTCATTTCTATTTTGTGATCTCCATAATATATTTGTTGCATTCTAATGTAAAGATTTTTTTCTCTAAGATCTTAAGTGAAAGGAATGCTCCAGTATATTCACCTAGGGATATGAAAGCATAATTTGGGAAGCATGATAGGAAAAATTGCCCAATTTGTACGGGCTTCATCTTTTTCCATCAACTTCTTTCTCTTATGTACGCATGCACAAAGAGTAGATCCTTGCCATTTCAAATTTATCTTTTGCCGTTTTATCTGATCATTGTGATCCAAAAGGTCCATGACTTGTAGCTCTTTGTCATTTTGAACACGTATTCTTTGAGGCTTTTGTGCAGCAGTCACTTAACTAATGACTTGACTAGTGTTAAAGGTCAGATTCCCTGGAAGCAGCCCCTGAGAACAGGGTTCTGGGTGCACGTGATTTATAGATGGTCTGCTTTCAGGAGAAGCCTATATAGAAGTTAGGGAAACACAATAGGGGGAAGAAAGAGCCAAGCAAGTATGCCAACTCAGGCAAAATCTAGATTTGTATCTTGATCCATATGGAGAGAGCTCTGAACTATAAACCACACAGCAGAGCTGTCCTTTTATACGCCAGCCAGTCATTGGCTGTGGCCAGCAGTGTGCTACTAAATATTCATCCACTAGCTCTGAGGTGGGATGAACACTGATTTGTAGCATTTTCCAATTGTCATGATGTAAATACTCCCACCATGGCCGATTCAAGCTACCAACATGATCTCACTGAATGCAAAATTGGGAAGAGACACACACTATTGTCTCTTGGGCTCTGCTCCAGCACACCACTGGCTGCGGCCCACCACTGGGGGCATGAGTTACCTCCCAGGCCAGGAACGTGTGTTACCTCCTGAGCTTGGGAGCTTCCATCAGCAGAGGTCACCTTTCTGCAGAAGAGAAACAGCTGTGACATATTAGTAGCCAACAATCATAGCAGCTGAGGGATGGATGCCCAGGCCAAGAAAAGTGTCCCCTACAACTGGTAAGCAAACCTAGTAATCCACTCAGCCTTCACATCTCAACATGGCTTTTTCAATGCTGTTTTGTTCTTGCATGAGAAATAATTCTTTAGAAGTGATGAAACTTTTGTTTCTTTATGGAAAAACACCCCCCCCCCAACCTCCTAAGTACTTATTGGAATTGGTAATGGAAGAGAAGAGTTAATGAGAAGTTCTAAGAAAGTGATGATTATTAGTAGGAAAATGGCTTTATAAGTGACTTTGGCTTTATGGTTGTATAATCTGTAAGTGTCTGAATTGATCAGATATTTGTGAATTTGAGGATTCGAGTTATCCAGACATAGTCATTGAGAATGTCAAGCATTTTCTGTGGCAGTGGTTCTCACTTTAGTGTACATCAGAATCACCTGGAGGGCTTGTGGAAGCCCAAACTGGTGAACCCCTTCCCCAGAAGGTCTGGAGCAGGGCGGAGAATCTGCATTTCTAACAAATTCCCAGGTGATGGTGACTCAGCTGCTCCAGGGACACTTTGAGAACCGTCATTCAATAATAAAGCTACAGTATATATATGTAAATACATATTTTGTTTATTGTCAGTAATTCTTCAATTATAAGTAATAAATATACTGTTTATTTTTTTCTATTTATTGACATCTGGAACATTTAATTTAAAAATGAATGCAGGCACATGGCCTCCTGTGAGGGTGATTGATAGTTTAGGTAGGGAGCATAGTTTCACTATGAACCCTGGAAATGAAGAATGGCCTACTCTTTCTGAATCTCTCTTGTGAAAGACATTGACATTTATTCCAATTTTCCCGTTGGTATGTTAATTGCACTCATACAATTTTTGAGTTGCTTCAGATGACAACTTAACCTGCCTTCCCATTATTAATCATTTAAAATTAAGATATTTAGTCACATAATTCTATCACATTTACCAATAACAACAGTTAAATTTAAAAATTCTCATAATTTTCTGCCAAACATACTGATTATAAGCAAGTACTTTATGGAGTTTCTGAAATCTAGGACATTCAGAATAGTTGAGGCTATTCAACTTATTATAATTAAAACCTGCTTGCTAGATATGAATAGCTAATAGCTTATCCAGGAATTCTTACATTTTCTAACTTAACTTGTCAACGCATTGAGACTCTGTATTCAGGGGAGGAAGGTGTATGTTTGTGCGTAGAAATGGATATAGATGTGGGGTGAAAGTGGGAGAGTAACTGGGAGAAAGTAGAAAATAGGGGGCCGCCTGGTGGTGCAGCAGTTTAGTTCGCGCTTGGCAGCCCGGGGTTCGCGGGTTCGGATCCTGGGCGCCCACCGACGCACTGCTGGTCAGCCATGCGGTGGCGGCGTCCCATATAAAGTAGAGGAAGATGGGCACGGGTGTTAGCCCAGGGCCAGTCTTCCTCAGCAAAAAGAGGAGGATTGGCAACGGATGTTAGCTCAGGGCTGGTCTTCCTCACAAAAAAAAAAGTAGAAAATAGTCTTAAGTGCAGTAATTAGGGAAGGGACATTTTTTTTCCCCAAAGGTGGTGCAAAATCCCTCTATTAAATGCCTGTGAAAAAGTTTATGGTTGTGGTATGCAGTGAGTGGTATACGTAATGAGAATTATGGGATAAATATAATAGAAACAAATGTCTTAAAATATGCTTTAACGTTAAACAAGCAATATTCAAAACAAACTTTCCCCCTTATTCTGGAATCCTTTTGGGGGGGATGGAAATGAAGGAAATTTTACATTAAAAGTAATTTGATTAATGTTCAGTGTAAAACTGAAATAGCTACATATAAACTCACTCAAATCAAGTATTCATTAAATAATTGAGTTAACTGAATTAGGCAGAGTAAGGGCACATTGATTTTCAATGTTTTTGAAGATTGGCCCACATATCATTCTTATGTTTTTGTTTGTAAACTTCAACATTTATTAAGTTTCCACAGTGTGTTCAGCCCTGAAATGTCAAACTCTCTTAACCAGAATGAGGCTGGAGAATCTAACACTAAGATAGATTTCTATTTTCTTTCAAAGAATTGATTTTTATAGTGAATTTTTTTCTTCATATGGCTAAGAGCCTGCCAGTTCTCTTTCAAAACACACTTGTGTTTAGAAGTCTTGTCCCCTGGATTCTGCATTGTTATAGACTCAGTGGGCTCATTTGAAACTTTTCCCCGTCAAATATTCAAATCCTGTCATTATGATCTTAGCATGGCATTAAGCAAGTTAGCAAAGAGAATAAAGTCAATTTATCAGCAATATATGCCAAAGTACAGTAATTAAGTAGAAACTGACGTGAATAAGGGAAGTAAGCAATATATTGGTTTGTTTTTTTAGAACCAAAGACAAACCACCACTGAGTTTCATTTTATTTACTTATTTTCCTACTCTTTTTTTTTTTTTTTTTTTTTTTGTTGGGGAAGACCAGCCCTGAGCTAACATCTGTTGCCAATCCTCCCCTTTTTGCTGAGGAAGACTGGCCCTGGGCTAACATCCGTGCCCATCTTCCTCTACTTTATATGGGACGCCGCCACGGCATGGCTGACAGGCAGTGCGTCCGTGGGCGCCCGGGATCCGAACTCGCGAACCCCGGGCTGCCAAGCAGCGAACTAAACCGCTGCACCACTGGGTGGCCCCTTACTTTCCTACTCTTAAAACATTTAAACCCAATTTGGAGTCTATACATTGCTGTGAACCTAAATCCTATTAGATCTCATTAAATGATACTGTACCCATTTAATTGCCCCATGGTTTAAGGCTCTTGTCTGTCCCAAGGACAAGCAGACTACATGCAACAACATTTCACCTGCTTCACCCACTACTTGTCAGCTGGCTGTTGGCCTCCACATATTTCTAGCAGGAGCAGGGCTAAAGCCAGAGAATGGTTCATTGTTTACAACCTACACAAACCCATACTAGAATCGCCTCAAGGGTTATCCAATATAATGGTGACTTTTGTGCATCCAATAAAGCATAAGGTTAAAAGAAATATAAGCTAAACAAATGAGCATAAGGTCTATTGATCCTTTGGCTTACACAGTGAATAAAATGTTACCTTTGTAACCACCCTGACATTTTTGTTTATAAAGGTTGAAAGAAGATGTTTTCAAGGTTGTCTCAGCGTTAAAATTGCCTGGAGGTTGGAGTTGAGTGTCTGTGCAAGACCGGTCTCAATGAAATTTGACTCACTTGCCTTTCAAAAAAATCTTAAATTCTTAGTGAAAAGATTATTTTTTAAAGATTTTAAACCCTTTTTGCAACTTAAATAGTATTCTCCTTTAGATAATCAGTAAAGCATCACTCCCACAGATTTTTGAGGATACTAAGTCATACTCCTGCTTTGAAAAAACAATCTATTACTATTAAAGTATATATCTTTGTTAGTGGACTACCAATCACTTTTTTCAAAGGGCAGTTTTGGCCAATGACTTTGAATTTTTTTTTTTGAAATAACATTTGAGTACGTTGATTAGACAGCTTGACACTTAGACACATTTGTGTAAGTAGTAATTTATTCATCATTCACTTGTACTTAAGTGGACATTATCATGATAGCAGTTGTCATAACGGAACATAACAGGATATGAACTTAGGTCTTACCTTAAGATGTGGTCAGAAAAATCAGAGGAGTATCTTAAAAGTAAAAGTTCTCAATATATGGTGAACAAAATGAAAAACTGAGTAAACTCTTGACTCCACTTAAGAAGCTAGATGTTTCACATCCATGTATATACATCAAAGTAAAAATAATAACCACCAGTATATCTGGAGGGGCAACATTACTTGGAAGTGAATACGTAAGACTTTCTTTTCAGCCTAGGAATATGATGAAATGACGATGAACCATTATAAAAAATTTGCCAACCCAACTTTTAAACATGCTGTTGCATAGATTTTAATGAGGAAAATCCATTTTATGTTCATTTCATTTCACCATTTCACTTTAAATAGTCGAATGTCTTGTTCTTTTGTTGTTCCATTTGTAAGAAAGAAACATTTTGGAAAGACTGAAAACATTTATTACATTCAGGAGCTACAATAATCTGAAAGTAAAAGTGGATATTGAAGGGCATTTTCCAATCCTTTTCAGCCCTTTTCCATTTAATTATTATCTCAGCTCTTGGAAAATTTATATCCACCTTTGATTCAGTTCTGCTTTAGTATATCTAAGTTGATAACAATATATTGAATGGATAATCAAACCAGCAAAAATCCATTTTGTTTCAATAGTGAGTGCCTTCCCCACAGAATGAAAATTAAATAAATGTGCCTAGTATAAAGCAAATTAGGTGTAGCATATTACACAGGTATCTCACAACCCTAGATTTTTCTATTCATAATTATTCATACATGCAGAGGTAGCTTAATTTGTTTTACTGGGAAAAAAAAAAAAGAATCCCTTGGAAATACTATATACAATACCATACCTTGTCCTGCATTTTCTTGGTCAAAAATGTTGCATTGTATAGCTCTGGATACATTTTGGCTTGGAATTTGTTTCTTTATTAGCCTATGTAATAACAGTCATCATTTAAATGAAATTATATCCATTAGAGTTAAGCTGTATGATCATAAGAACTTGGCCTATTTTGTACACTGCTGTATCCCTAGTGCCTGGAACATTCCCTGACATATAATAGGTGCTCAATAATATTTTTTGAAATGAGTGAATAAACAAACATGCACAAAAGCACAAGGCAAAAGGCTCTCTTTCAGATACGTTAAGACCTTTAGAAATTATTTTACAGGTAATTTGCCCCCACTTGCCGCCATCCTATCTCTAGCCATTGTTACTTCTTGCCCGAATCTACAAACACTCATTGTCATTTCTTTCGCCTTTTTGAAAAGGCCACAAGCTTCCAGTGATCTACGTGAAATTTTCTAGTTGAATATGTCACACCCGGATGAACGTGCCTTTTCTGTTGTTCCCCTCTGTGGATGACTTCAGCCACCTTATCTACTCAGGGAGTGTCTTCTGACCTGCCTTAGCATCCTTCTTTGCACTTTCCAAATGCCATGACACAACTTCTCATAGCATGATTACATTGTTTTTTAATAACCCACTAAACTGTCTATCTCTGCTAATGACTGTGAGTCTATTGAGAATTCCATTTTCCCAGTGCATAGAAGATGTATATAATACTACACATATATGCATAGTACATAATGGATATAAAATAGGTGTTTTCAAGTGAGTGGTAATTAAATCTAACTAAAACAGTTGCTGAGAATATGCCGTTCCCCTTTGCAGAAACCTTCATCATCTGCATTACAAAGACCAACTCATTCAAACCCACCACAATCTTGCTCCAAGAAAACTCCCATGATTTGTCTTCCACAATTGTCCTGTATTGCATGCTTCAACTTATTAAAGACCATTTGCTCTTCCCCAAACACATTAAGCTTCCCTACCTCATACCCTTTGTTCAGGCTCTGAAGAAATATCTTTCCTCCTCCCAGCATGTTTCCTCTTCCTTTATTAGTTTCATGTACCCACATCCCAATGTCTAGTTCAAGGAGACTTTACAAAGCTACATGATAGGGGAGTGAGGAAAGACAAAATTCCCCTGGGGTGATATTAGAAATTGGCTCCAAAGATGCAGCTACCAGAGAAAGGATCTTAGTCTCTGGCTCTCTTGTGGATGAAGTTATTACCCTCTGCTTTGTAGCATCTCCCTGAACTAGACTGAATAGGACCTTGTGTGACTTTGTATTCCCCATGTTGCCTGACACAATGCTTAGCTGGCTGTAGGTGGAGTAAAAGAAGCAGAAATAGACCCGACCACTGCAGTCATCTTCACAACAGCCCTGATGTGTCCTTGTTACTATCTCCTTTTTACACAAGAGGAAAGGCATGGACAATATTTGTAAATGAACCTTTTCTTTAGCAGAAAACCCCAAAAATGAGAGAGAGGGAGGAGAGAGAGACAGAGACCATCCATAATCTCAACCCCAGCATCATTAGTCCCAATCACTGCAAGTGCCTCTTTGGGCAAAGTATCTTAGGGTGCTAAGTATTTTAGAAGAGATCCCCAGCCCTGTGCCAAGGCTCACCAATTCAGTAGTGGAGCCCAGGTTGGATTTCAGCCCCCTTTGGCCCCTTGGCCAGGCCACTATACAATTCCACAAGGATACTCTAGTATGTAGTCTTCTCATCTTTTCCTGTATAAATATTTTTAATGCTTTTATTCAGTCTTGCCAAAAGGCCCCCCAGAAGTCTACACCAAGTGTATCACTACCAGCAGAACATATTTCCGTTAAATAGATTACTCCCCCTTTTTTCCCATTTGCTCCATTTTTATGAAAACTCCCTGGTTGGTACCAAAAATCGGAATGTTACATTCTTGCTCAGAGGATCAGAGATACTTCAAAAATTAGCACATGCTCCGACATAAAATAAATCAAGTAATAAATCTAAAGAATTCAGATATGGAACCTAAAGGAAATGAGCAGGTTTCTCTTCTTTTATTTAGGAATTCAGTGTCAGATTTCTGTAGGAAACTAGGTTTATGAAGCAATTTGAGATTAGCTGTTGGTCTGAAATATTAATAATTGATGCAAAAATGCCTAATTCTCTTGATTGTTTTTTAATAAAAATATATTGAGTGATTATCGTGTACTAACTAGGTGCAGGAATACCCTGGTGAAAAAAATAGTATAGAATTGCCTTAATGACGATTAGGGTACCTAGAAGGGACAGACAATGAATTAATAAATAGGCAAATAAATATTCACTTACAAATTGTGATCAGTGCTAAGAAGGAAAACAGGGTGCTTAGATGAGGAAAATAGGGGGAGCTTACGTTAGATAGGGCAGCCAGGGATGGGCTCTCTTTAACAGTCACCTTAACTGAGATCTGCAGTCTACGGATAGAAGCTAACTAGGCAGAGAGCAGGAATGAATGTAAAACTCCAAGCAGAAGGAACAGCATGCACGAAGGGTCTAAGTCAAGAATAAGCTTGGTGAATTCGAGGAATGCAGCATCTTCATATTTCTTGTTAAAAACGCCAGATTCTCAGGCCCACCCTGGACCTACTGAATCAAAAATACTGGCGTGGGACCCAGCAATCTGTGTTAACAAACCCTCCACGTGATTATGACGCACGCTATTGTTTCAGAATCATTTCCTTAGACTGATGTTTTGAGCCATGTAGGGAAGGGTGAGAACAAGACAATACCCCTAGGCAGGGGCAGTAGTAGTGCCAAATGTGGGCACAGACCGTGAACATTCTAGGCTGGCAGGAATGTTGGCAAATTCACAAAACCTGTTAAATGTAAAACTTAATCTGCCTAAAATAACTCCTGAATCTGAATATCAATGTCCTTGTAGTTGACGTTTTTAATGGTATATGGATTATTATTTATTTTTAAATAGGTAAATAGATTTCATTAACTGCCATTTTGCTTAATGTTTTGTCACATATAATTAAAATTTCTCAGAAAGAAAATATTGGCATTTCTTCTGTTTCCTTGGCAGCCTAAAAACATGGCCTGCTTAAATGATTTATTTATCCTCATTAGAGACTTTTTAACTTTAATTGTGTATATTTTGCGTTGAGCTTCTGTAAAACACTCATGAACTACCTTTTTAGTTGTTTCAATTGTGTCATTAGAAATCTATGGAAAGCTTGAAATGTATTTGGTTTTTGTCTCTTTGGTTTGTTTGCTTCGTTTTTCTATAAAGGGGAAATAATTAGCAGCCAGTTAGGATTTTAGAAACTAGTTCCCAAGGAACTTAAAATAACTCAGATGTGTACAACTTATTCTTACAAGTCAAAACCTTTCATTTGTGATCAATTCTGTCCTTTTCCTCATTTCCAATTTATATTTTTGGAGGCAAAATGAACATACATAAAAAAGAATGAAGATGGATACTATTAGTGTGGTAAAGCTATAATTCAGCTTTTATTTTAAGAATGTTGGGGTTATAAGCTTCATCATGCAGCCATGTCTTGAAAGGTGAAGAATTATGAATGCAAAGGAGAAAATGTTAAAAACAGAATTTATGCTTTTGTGTTTGGGTGTGCAGTCTTTTTCAATAATATGAAGAAAGACTAGAGATCATTTTTCATAAAAAACATGAGGATTCCTTATGGAGAAAAACAAAGCAGTTAATTGCTCTTCTTTTAGCGCCACAAATTTGGAAGTGTGGTGACTCTGAGGGGAAACCATAGTTAAAATATAATTACTGACAAATGCTTGGGAAATAAAAGCACCAAATTTCTTCATGCCTACAAACTTCACATTGTTTTCCTAAAATCTGGTGTTTTTTTTTAAATTTAACTTACCTCAAGTCATCCTGATTATGTTCAATCTAGGTCATTAGTTCTGAGTCTGTTTCATTATTTATGTCCTTATTCAGTTTGCTCATCAAAAGTGATCATGCCCAAATATGAAAACATACAAAAATTGCCCTGAAAACTGAACGCAAGGAAGAGAATGAAAAAAAAACAGCATAATATTTTGCCTTCAGGCTACCACAATAAAAACGGATGCTGGAATGGAACGCAGTCGCATCTCTATTTTTAAAAAGTACATGTTTCGGTGGCATAATTTATTGTCAAGAATGTCTCTACCAGAGGCAAAAGTGATACTAAAGGCAGAGGGATGTAACTCATTCAGTCTGCAAACTACCCCCTGTGTATTAGCACCACACAATCCCTCAGTATTTCACAGAAATCAGGGACTCGATCTTATGGAAAGGGTGGTATGTCTCAGTTTTGTTGATCTATGGGATGGCCCCATAATGTTAGTAGTGAGAATTCGCATAAGACTCTTGCACACACACACAAAAGTACCTGACATCTGAAGTTCAAAGGTAAAGAAGGAGATTAGGGAACTGGACGAAGTTAGTCTATGTGGTGGATGCTGTCGGCACCCCAGCCCGATTCCTTCACTAGGCTGGTGCACTCAGCCACCAGCAACTCTGACTGTTGACCGCTAAAGACTCATAGTTGCACTCTTTTCCAAGAAACCCCCCTCAGCCCATAGGAAGCCACCTTGCCTGGGAAGTCATACCACCCCTCCTCCCCTAAGACTGCCAGGGGGCAGCTAGTGGCCAAATACCTGATTGACATTGGGGTAGAAAAGGACAATTCCTTTGTCTCAAGAAGGGACAGTATAATTTGTGCTGCAGAGCTCCCCATGGAACCTGGCTGATACTGGTCTCCAGCTGAGACCACATCCTTACTTAGCTTTCTTGCCCTGTCCTCCTGCTTCTCTCACTGCCCTTCTTTTAAGAGCACTAACTCTGCTTCTCCAAAACCCAGCCTAAGGCAGCAGGTATTGGAGACAAAAGCTCAACCTACATCCTGGGCACCACACCATGCAGGCAATCAAACAGAGTAAAGAGCTAAGAATTACAGATAACGAAGGAAACCTCCAAGCCTGTTGCATTTCATGAAAGGCTTGCCTACATCTCATCTTGTGTTTCTTTCTTATTGGTCCAATCATGTTTGAGCAGCTCATTCCCCCTAGGTATTTTAGAGGCTCCAGTAAGCCTATGATTCTCTGGGCAATGCAGGATATGGTCCTTGACTCTCGGCCCCAGTGGCGAGCACTCACTTCCGTCAGGATGATATACCCATCCAGAAATGCAGAAGCTGCAAAACACAGCTAGGCTGTAACTGCCTCCAAATCCTGGGTGACTGGGTTCTATGAGGCCTTCGCTGAGCCACATGTAGGAGCCCCAATACTAGTACTAAAGACCTTAATTTGCAGGATACGATTTCCATTTTCTCCCCCTCAGCTTCTCACTACTAATCCAGCATGAAGAATCCTGGGACTTTTCCTATACCTCCTCTTTCTAGTCTATTTTTCAGGAGTTTTCATTCAGAAACATTTATTCAGTAAGATTTCATTGTAGAGAGAAATATACTTAGTCACTACTTTGTTTTTTAGGTAGTATTTGTAACATAAATTTCTCTGCATGGCATATATAGTCCTAGAATGACATTTCATCGTCAGACCCTACTAATTTTGAATTCCTGATAAGTGAGACAGGACCTCTATGAATTAGTGTGTTAAGGTTTTAGGAAGACTGTTTACTATCCCTAAGAAGGGAGGTTTTTCAGACTCTCAGTAGCACCATTAACATAGAAATAAAATGCAATAAATAAATAATCACATCACGTTATTTCTAAATAAACTCATAAATGGCAGAGCTAATTCGAGCATTCCAGAGTCTTCTCTCCTTCTCGTTGCTTGTGCAGCTACTCCTGTTGTGGCCTTTCTTGGATTGTCCTGGACCTCCACCCCTGACCCCTTACTTTCTCTCCATCTACAAGCTGCATCTTGCTTCACTTCCCTCCTAATCCAGTTTAGATTCCACGGTCTGATTTTCAACCCTGTTCCGGCTAAAATTTAAACTCCCTTATCCTTAAGTGTTTGTGCCACAGCCATCTGACAAAAACCCAAACCTGGATCAACTGTTTTCTCCACGCTTCCATGGAACAATGTTGGAGAAAAATTGGGCAGATTGATTCTGCTAAAAAAGTTTGGTCCTCAGCCTCAAAGGAGCCCTCAGCATTGTCTGGTGACCTCACTGGTTTCTTAGGTCAAGTCCCACTCACAGTCTTTATCACAACTAATTCAAATGTTCCCACTTACCCTTAACTTATGTTTTCATTCGGTGAATATTCGTTACACACCAATTCTATGCCAGGTCTGTTGCTTCCTACTTCACAGAGGAAATGGAGGCCCTCAAAGTAAAAGTTCCTCAACTTACTCTTTCCAATCCTCCAAATTGACCTTCTGTGTCTTGCAGAACAGTCCCTTAACTGGCAAGTCAAAACTACTCCCTCAGAAGTGATGATCCCTTGTTGATAGTCAATTCCTTTCTTTCGTTGCAAAGTGGTTGATGACTAAAATTCGAAGTAAATATTTGAACAAATCTTTAGCTGCATAAGGATAAGCAAAGATCTGACAAACAATTTAATGTCATAAAAAGAAAAAAACTTGACATATCAGACATATATCATTCTAAATCAGTACCTTTATATCTATAATCAGACAACATCTAATGAAGTGAAAACTCTGCCTGCATGAAACTAGTCATAATAAAATTAGACTCGGTTTGCTCTTTTATGAAGAACGTATTCCAGATGTTTAAGTGATTCAAAGAAAACTCACGGTATAATGGCTCCCTTCAACGTTTTCTCACTTACTGCTTTCAAACCAGAATAAAATCTAATGAAATTCTGGTAGTGTTTAAATAGCACATCATATCATTCAGAGTTAACTGTACTTTTTGACATTTTATATTTCGTGTTTAGTAATTTAAACAATTTTATACGTACAATATTAAAAGCTCTAATATTTGAAATACAATCAAACCCAATGTTACATCCACGTAAATGACACAGTGCCTATATTCACTCTTTATATAGTGTGTCCTGTGATTCAGAGTTTAGGGGCCAGACTTCTTGTTGTGTACACTTCTAGGCATTGACAGCCTACAAGCAGGGAGCCACCCTCAGGTGCTATGGAGTTGCCACCAGAATCTAGGTCAACTGCCAACATGAAGACTGACTTGGACACTCTCCTGCCTCCTTTTTCTCTTCCTCTTTTCTACCATCATTTATCTCCTTTCCTCCATCCTGGTGTGCTTGGTGCCCTCACAATGATTTCTAGCTGGCTAAGGTTCTTCAATCTGCTCAGGCCCATCACGATAGCTCCCCAAAGTGAACCTTCACACCAGGTTGTCTCTTTACCAACTGACCTCGCCACAATCAAAGCTTCCATTTATCTTAACAAAAATTTAGGCATTCAGATTAAACTGAACATATGGCTTTTTTCCCTTAATTATCGATAATACTGGTAGCAGCACCAGTGGTAGCAAAATAGTAATAGTAAAAATTTGTAATAGATGCTCTCTATTCCAACTCAGTTAGGATCTAGAGTTCAACAGTTCGTTGAAAAAGTCAGTTAAATCAAGAAATCATAAAAAAAAGTCTTAAACATTTTATTTTATCTTAAAATAGTCACCAATATTTTAATGTTGTGTAACAGTTTTTTTCTTTGAGTGTAGATTCACTGATTGGAGTTCTCCATAAATCACACTGATAATACAAACTTTTTGATTTCCAGTTTCTTTAATGTAGAGAGAGTCCATCAGGAAACATGAGAAGCATTGTGAATACAGAATCCTTCTGAATTTTTTGGATTGTTTTCCTAATCTTTTACAGTTGTCTTGTCCATACCCAATTCAACAATACTTTTTCTTTTTGTTTTTTAAGCAGCTTCCCAGAGTATTTAACCTGGATTTCATAGAAATAACAACTTATTTTCTTTTTAGACTTATGTTTCTTTGGTTTAGGAAATCTTTAATTAAATTATGTAATTGCAATACTGACTGGCAAAAACGGGTTTGTAGAACATACATACAACTGACAACTCAACTAGTGAGAGCTGAAGGCCCTGCATACTGACAGATACTCTAACATTTTATTTAGAGGCTGTTAGAGGTCCCATTCAGTGTGTTTCACAGAGGCATGAAGACTCTAGCTAATCTGATGAGTCTTAAGTGGAGATCAGTTAAGAGGACTTCTTCTATAATTGCTAGACATCAGCTAACAAAAGAAGCTACAAGATCCCATGACAGTGGAGAGGAGAGAGAGAGGTAGAGATAAAAAAGGAGAGGGGAAGGAAGAGTGAGTGTTATGATTAATTATGAGTGCTGGAACTTATTTTTTAATCCCCTTCATCCTCCAAAACATTGATGCAGGATTAAAATCTGTGTCCAGGATTTTGGGGGAGGAAGTGAAAATCAAAATATTCTAATAAGAGATATTTGAACATGTAAGTTACATAATCCAAAGGAGTTGAAATCTAGATATGACTTAACTGAGATGGATACTCAACTTAATGGCTGAGACCCATGCTGGTGAAGGCAGATAATTAGCGTACCAGGTTAATCTGTCAGACTCTGCCTGGCTATCCTGCCATCTCTGCAATGGTTTCCTGTTTACAATTCCCACTTATATGACATTTACTTGTGGTTACTAGAAACACATGTTATTATCCAGAAGAGAATGATTCCATTTTGTAATCGTTGTCCTTTTTCAGGTTTCCCCATTGACATTTAAGAAATCTGTTTTCTAACCTTTCTATTATGCAAAACAAAGTGATTATGGGTCATTTCCTTTTAGATATATGAATTCATGTATGTGGATTTTAACCACATCTCTCCCTGGGCACTTATTCTGATATTTTAAATCCATATATTTACCTATAAGGAAATGGAATAGTAATATTTACTATCAATCCCTATAAAAACTTTCTCACTTTCAGACTGATTCCTATGACATTTCACTGATATGAAGTTGAATAAAGAGGAATACATCAGATATGATTTTTTTGCATGTGTGTGGTCAGTCAGAAGAGTTTCTTTTGTTTTTGTTTTTATTTTTATTGATATATAATTCATATACCATAAAATTCACCCTTTTAAAGTGTACAACTCAGTGGTGTTTAGTATATTCACAAGGTTGTGCCATCATCACCATTGTCTAATTCCAGAATATTTTCATCACTCCCAAAAGAAACCTCATGATTCTTGAATATAATATTTTTAATGACTACTTTAAAAAAGCTGTAAATTTGAGCCAGCCCTGATGGCCTAGTGGTTAAAGTTCAGCACTCTCACCACTTCCACAGCCTGCGTTTGTTTCCCAATCGCGGAACCACACCACCTGTCTGTCAGTTGCCATGCTGTGGCAGCGGCTCACATAAAAGAACTAGAAGGACTTACAACTAGGATATACAACCATGCACTGGGGCTTTGGGGAGGAAAAAAAACAGAGGAAGATTGGCAACAGATGTTAGCTCAGGGTGAATCTTTCCTTGCAAAAAAAAACAAAAACAAAAACACCCCTGTAAGTTCAAGAGAGTGATTAGCACAGTGTCTTACATTATCTAAGAACTACATAAGAGTCTTATACTCCATACAATGCCACATTTTAGTGGTAAGATATTCAGGTTGATTTGAGAGGATAATGCCATTATTTAGAATGTACATACTGGCTCCTCCCACTTGGAGCGGAAGGGAATTGGAGGGTTATAGACGAGGTCAGTGTAAACAATGGTTTTATCAACATGGTGAACCAGAGAAATAACACCTGCTCAGAGCAAGCAAGTTAAAACAGCATGTATAGCCAAGTAAGTGGTGCTGTCCTTGTGCACAGACATTACATTACACAAACAGTTCTCCTCAGTGAGGGAATTTGTCCCTTAGAAATTGCTCATTGGAACATTTGGACATCATGGATCATGTTAAATATCCATAAATGTCATCTGAATAGGGTAGATATGATGCATGGTAATATCCTATCCTCCCCATATCTGCATAGGGTTCTGCTCAACAGATTGTCATGATGCATTTGCATCAGAGAATCCCACTCTAGTGCTTCAGAGACAGCTGAGAAGCCCCACGGGAGCCTTCTTAAGTCATTGTTACAAGGACTGAAATACCAGGAGACCAGGAAGTCATTCTTAGGACTTGACAAAATACCCTAATCTCTAAATGAATCTATTTGTTATGTAGTTGGTGCAAAGTGTGAATGTAATATTTTATGATTAAGTATATCTTTCTAGTGTAAAAAAAAAAAGGATCCATTTCTAGTTGTGAGATGAGTAGAATTTAGAATCTAGCAGCACTATATTTTTCCTGTTACTTTGCCAATCCAGAATTTCTTTGGGGAGGTATATAACATAACAGTCTGGAGGCAGGCAAACCTAGATATGTATCCCAGGTTCCTCAATTTTGACCCATAGAACCTTGGGCAAGGTTTAACCTCTGTGAGTTTGTTTTCTCATGTGTCAAATGAGACTTCTCCAACTACCAACCTTATAGGGTTATTGTGTAGGATTAAAGTTGGATTACATGTGGACAGAGCTCATCACCTAGGATTAGGCACCTAAAAAGTGCTCAGTAAATTTTAGTTATTATTATTCACCTATTAACGAATGTTCATTGTTGTAATGCCACTATAATAGAGCAAATGTCACTAACACTGCACCCCAAACAGAATAAGATATCTTATAGTTCCCATGCGTCTGTTTCTTTGGTTTAAATGTTCTTATCTTCCAATTTACCCTTGACTATTTCACACAGGCACTTCGAGGAGAAATTGCGCCTCTTAAAGAGAATGTAAGCCACGTCAATGACCTTGCTCGCCAACTCACCACGTTGGGCATTCAGCTGTCACCATATAACCTCAGCACTCTGGAAGACCTGAACACCAGATGGAAGCTTCTGCAGGTAGGCACATTATAAGCATTGCAGTTCCTTGTTACAATAAGAGAATGTACAGATAAAGCTTGTTTGTAAGGAACAATAAAAGTAATTTTTCCATGTGATGTTCACAATAATATTTGTGAGTGTAGGATATTTTATATTACTTAATAAGTTCCTATATAAATGTTTTAAGCCTATTACTATTAATTTGTATGAATGGCTTAAAGTTAGACTTTACTATATCTTGCAACAAACATGGAAGATAATGCTGAATCATGATGAAAGAGCTAAATTAGTGGCATGCAGTTACTTTGTACTATTATTGCCTGGATTCTTAAAACATACTTCCCTTTGAAATCCTAATGTAAACAAAAGTCAAAAGTAAGACACATTCTAAAATCTTTTAAAGAAAGAACATCCTATCACAACCTCCACATGGGAGTTTTTCATAGGTTTGTATAATAAATACAGGGACTATAAATGTGCTCAAGGTCACACATTAGCTGTGGAACCTTGGGCAAGTTATTTAAACTCCCTGTGCCCAGCCTTTCATGTGAAGAAAATGGAGATACTAAGTATTTCTGAAGTATCAGTTTATTATTAGGATGAGTAAATCAAAATACATGGAAAGTGCTTGGAACAATACTAGCCACACGGTAACACCGTATAAATTCTAGTTCTTGGTACAATTACAGTTATCATTTTTATTATTGTAACATACAGGTTTTGGAGTCAGACTTTCTGAGTGACCTTGAAGTCACTGGACCTTTCTGGTTGTTAGTTTCCTCACCTCTAACATGCTTGCTGCTAAGTTCATATTAAATGAACTAATTCATGGAGAGTTATTAGTGCAGTACCTCCTTCATAGTGAGAACTCAGAAAATGTTTGTGACGGTGGAGGAGGAGTGTCTGTATGTTCCTTCTGTGAAGGACACTGTTATACCCCAAAACCCTAACACTGGTTTAACCATAGAATCAGAAAATTGTTTTCTCTCCTTTTCCAATTTCGTAGGATGCAGAGAGTATGCTCCTGAGGACAGAGAGGAAACTAGGTTTGAAAATATATGCTTTCAATGTTTTAATAAGAAAAAATAAATAAACCAGGTTATTCTTCCTATTGGCAGTCCGTTTAGGGATATGATTGAAAATTCTGTTAAGGAATTGCTGGATCTTTAATAAAAACAAGCTCCTAATTCAAGACCTCTTGATATCCCACATAATTTAATTCTTGTTGTGACAGATAGTCTTGAAATATTTGTGTGATAGATTGTTATAAGTGGTGTTAACTAAAGCAAGGCAATACAGTTAAGCAACTAACATGCATTTCTATGTCTATTTGCTCCATAGTGGTTAAGTACTATTAAAATCTTATCAGTTTCATCCTTAGCATGTTTTTTATTTTAAGCATAAAGTAATAAATGTCCAATGAAAATCAATGGCAACATTTGTTCCATTCAAGCACTCTTGAACTATATCTTAAAATTTCTTTTAGAGAACTGAATGCCACATTTGCTTTCAGAATGTGGTTCAAGATTTGTGACAGTGGCATGTAAATTTACAAATGAGATCAAAAGATTATGACTGATCGGAAAAGTTTAAAAAAAATCAATGCTAAGTGATCCATTATAGTTGCACTATTTATTTAGATGTAAAGTATGAGAAGATATTAATAGGTTAATTTTTATCCATTCTTTAAGATGAATAAGGACTTGGTCAGAAATATAGGGAAGTACATGAAAGGAGATAGTCTCATGTGGCAAAAAGAGCATTGGCATGAATATTAGAAGGTCTAACTTCAAATTGAAGTTCAGCTGTTATTTGACCATGTTATCTTGGGAAAGACATTGACCCTCTCTCAGTTTCAATTCCCTCATTTGTAAAATGAGACAAACCATTTTGTCTAAGGTCACATCCAGTTCAATCCTACGATTCTGTGTCTGGATATCTGGGGGAGATACAATATGACAAAATTTAGTTTAGAATCAATGGAGTTGCTCCCTTCATTCATAATACAGATGTGGCTCATTGAAATTATGTTTTTCCTTCTATAATTCTAACTTTTAAGCCCCTCATCCCCAAACCCACATATGCACAGCCTTCTCATATTAAACAGTTCAGTTGGTTTGTGGTATATGCTTTTATTGTGGCAAATTTCACAAGTTGCTATTTTTGAACATGACCTTAAGGATACGCTTTAAAAGTTTTTAGTCAAAATGTGATTGATCCAAGGTTTTGGTTTGCACATAACTGAGTCAAGTTGATTCCATTCTTTTCTTTGGCCATTATTCTAACCACCCTGCTATATTATAAATGTGAGTCCTTGTTCACAAAGTGAACAAAGCAAGAAATGAGGTTCACATCAAACAACTTTATCCCCATTACTGGAAGAGCAACTCATATGTCCCGTGGAGAACATTTTGCATTTAGAAGAATGTATATGAGCATTACCCAGGTTCTGTGGAGGGAAGTTTGAGCCTACCATCACTATGACATCATCGTTCTATAAAAATAAAGAATTTAGTTGCAATGCTATGTCAGTTACTAAAATCACGACAAAAAATAAGTATGAGTTCATCTTTGCTTCTATGTCTGCTAAGACAAGGAAAAATCAAGAAATAGACAGTTGGAGTAGTGGGAAAGCAGATATAAACTTAAGAAAAAGAGTCTTAAATTTGGGCAAGAAAGTGTAATAGAAGATATGGAGTTACATACTACCAGGCTATGTCTACTTGATACCAGAATATCCTGGGTTTAGTTACATGATCCATTAATTTTTATTTTAAAAGAAAACCATGCTAGGTTTTTAGCCATATCAGTCAAAATGATAGAAACAGATAAACCATGTAGATATGAACATCAACAGCAGAGTAAGACCCAGTCACAATTTACCTGTACATGGAAATAGAGTGTATAGAGAGTTCTGAATTTATTTTGAATCCACAAATGGAAGTATAGAGACATTGGTTTGCCTGTTTGAAACTCCCTGTGGAAATAAAATCCTCTTTTCTCCCTCAGAGTGGACACATTGGCCTGGATGTTTCTGCTAGACCATTTCACAATGTATTTTTGGTGTAGAAAACCATCATTCCTTGCAGTTACAAAGAGTTTTCACATACATTATCTAATTAAATCCTCATAACATTATGATTATGTATTATGATTACATATTATCACTATCCCCTTTTACAAGTAAGGAAACTAAAACTTAGAAACATTAAGTGACACAGTCACAGTCACACAGCTTGTGTCATTCAGTATTCTGAATTGCAACTCCATGCCCTTTTTATTTCCTCTTCTCAAAGTCCTATTAAGTTTGGACTTAACAAAGTCATACTTTAAAACTATTTTGGGCAACACAGGTGTGAAATACTTTACTTTTTTTCGTGGTTCCTCTCTTTTTTAAATGATTCTCAGGGATATTAACTTTTAAATCTTCCCTTTACAAACCAATGGATTAATGAGCCCAGTTCAGTGTACCTCTTAAAATCACAGCTGTAGTTTCAAATATAAAATTATAAAGCGTTATATTCCTCATTGTCTTTAGAACTCAGCATTTGTAATAAAATCAACCAAAAGTGATTTTAATGCATTAGCTCTTAAAGCAGAACCAATGCTAATATTTGATCCAGTAGGAATGAGTATCGAAACCAAATGGGAAGAAGATTAAACTGATGATAAACCTGTCTAATTTTTGAAGCAATGCACACACATTTAGTGGTGTAGTCATGCTCTTTATTCACCAAGCACAAGTACTATAGGGAATGTTCTACTATAGGGAAATACTACTAGGGAATGTTCTAACCATTTCTCTGCATCATGAGTAAACCCACAAATAGCAACAGAAGCTGCAAATACACTTTAATAGGTTGCCAGAGGGGAAGGGGGGAGGCAGGAGGGTGAAAGGGATGATTAGGCACATGTGGGTGGAGAGGGATTGTAATTAGTATTTGGGTGGTGAACATGATGTAATCTATACAGAAATAGAAGTATAGTGATGTACACCTGAAATTTATACAATGTTATAAACAAATGTTTCCACAATAAAAAGAAAGAAAGAAAAAAAGAGAAGAAATAGAAAGGGTACATGCTTTATTGACTATAGGATGCGTGGAATGCAATCACTTGAAAAATATTGAATATGAAGACATTTCCAGGTATGACATTCTTTAAATATGTTTAAGGACAGTATCACAAATTATGTATGTTTTTTAAGGTTTCCTAAGATTCTTCCAAGGTCATGCAGACAGTTATACATTCCATCTTCACATCTCTGGTAACTTTCTGTCACAGGATTCTAGACCCTCATCTTCTGTACACTCCATTCCTTCCTTCATTCTTTCCTTCTTCTTTCACTCAGTCAGCGCTGAATGAGCATCTACTGCTTACAAAGCAGACATTATAATTGTCCTGTCTGGTCCAAGAACATCCTGACCAAAACCCCCTTTACTGCTCATGCCATCTTAAGCAAAATTTTATAGATGGATTTTCTTTTATTACTTGCATAATGGCCCACCCTGTCTCCCTCTCTCTATGTTATAAACAACAACAAAAAAAATATATGTGCTATTATAACACTAATCCTACAAAAGTATTACCTTTTCAGATCTCAGAATATAAATTCTTCAGTAATATCTGACTGGGATTTTGGTCTGCATAATCAAATTAGTATGATTCGTGGAAGGACATGGGATTGTATTTAGGTGGCCAATAGAAATATTTGCATGACTTCATTTTTAAAAAATTAAACAAGAGTTCTAATTTAAAAAATTAAAAATTCCAACAGAGCAGCTTATGTTCTTTACTTTGGTGAGATAGGTTTTTGAAGCAGGCTTCTATCTATATGTATGTATGTTTGTCCTCATTGTCATTGAGCACAGGATTTGATCTTTTAACTATGTGGGCAGATTTTAAACATTTTCCTCACACTCTTCATTTTTTTTTAAGGATCCCCTACTAGTCATTTTGCATTATGAGGTCCCTTCTAGGCAAGGAGCCTAGGCAAGCTGTGCCATCTGCTCTTACAAATAATGTAGACCTATTACTAAGTGAAGGTGAGGAGAGGACATCCAGCTTCCTTTGCTTCGGTTTTGCTAAGGGTTGGCTCTACTGATGTCTTCTTACATGTCCTTCCTTGACTTTTTCTTTAACAAGACCAAATATAATTCTGCTTGTGGTTAGATCACAGAAGACAGGAGAAAATAGTCTGAGGTCATTCTCAAAGGAGACGTGTTTTCCTACATCAGTGGTTCTCAAATGTTAGTGAGCATCAGAATCTCCTGGAAGACTTATTACAACACAGACCACTGGGCCCCCTCTTCCAGAGTTTCTGATTCAGTAGGTCTGGAGTGGGGCCTGAGATTCTGCATTTCTATCAAGCTCCCAAATGAGGCTGATGCTGCTGATCCAGGGACCACACTTTGAGAACCATTATCCTACATTAAGCACTTGCCAGGTACAGCCAGGATTAAAAGATTTAAAAAAATATATATGACTTCTTAAGACACTTTGAGAAGTTTAGAGGCAGATTGTAGAAAATAAGTATAATGCCATGCAGAAAGTTCTGTATTAGGGGAGTGGTACAGTGCTGCAGGAACATGGAGACCCAGGCACTTAACATTTGTCTTCAAGGCAGAAAGAAGAGGGTGAAGGGAAACTTCTAGCACATTCCTAGTAAGACAGTTTGCTCCTCTATGGATTAATAAATATAAATCCATAAATGTAAAAATAGATCAATAGAATAAACATAATATAAATATGGATTTATATTTACTATATTTTAAGTCACATGGTCTGGAATTATGCTGTCCCATATGGTAGCTACATGTGGATATTAAGCCCTTGAATGTAGCCAGTCCAAATTGAGATCTGTTGTAAGCATAATATACACCTCAAGTTTCAAAGACTTAGTTCAAAAAAAAAAGTAAAATATCTCATTAATATTTATATTGATTACATGTTGAAGTGATAATAGTTTTATGTATTTGGTTAAGTAAAATATATCATTATAATTAATTCCACCCATTTCTTTTTATGATGATTCAAACTTGGGTATTTTTCCTGAAAATGAATCAAGCGAGCTTGTCACTTCAAGTAAAACAACCGGCAGTGTTTCTTTTTACTTTTTTAATGTGTCTACTAGAAAATTTAAAATGACATATGCAGCTCTCATTAAATTTCCATTGGATAGTACTGGTCTAGAACATAATTCTCAAAATCTACAATGGAAAAGATTCACTTGCAGAGCTTCTTAAACCACCCCCTGAGATTCAGTAGGTATCAGATGAACCCTGTGATCCTGCATTTCTGTCAAGCTCCCGGGAGATGCTGTTGATCTGTGACCACATATAAAAATTTGTTCCCAAACTATGAATCATACAGTTTTACAGAGAGGTCTACAAATATATTTTTGCATCAAGCATTGTCTGTAGCTTGAATACAAAATTGTCTTGCGCATATACCACTATTTTTCATAATTAAGTAAATGCAGTTGTGTTACTAAACGCGTATAGATTTTTATCAGTTGGTCACTTTTTCTTAATCAACAGATACTAAGTAGTACTTCCATCATGTAGGGATCCTCTAATTCTTGGAATATTAATAAGAGATCCACAGGCTCAAAAAGATTGGAAACCACTTATCCAAAAATGCTGTAGTAATGTAGGAAAAACTACTCTAACACATTCTAAACAGGAGGTAGCTCTTATAAGATTTCAACTCTAACGTCTAGTTTGATGTGCCTACCTGCAGGAGTTTTTAAAAAGCTGAAGGTAAAGGAAAGGAAAAGGACAAAGAGGAAAGAAGAATGTGTTTGTTTTAGAAAAGGTTAGGTCACAAGAGGATTTGTTGATATCAGGGAGAGAATGACCCGTGAAAAAAGGACAATTAAGTTCTAGGAAAACATCTTTTCGGTAAGGATAGAACAATCATTTATGCTTAACTTCATTCCTGTTTAAACAAAAGGAGGGGAAATGAACAAGGCCCTTTAAAAATTTGAAGAAGGAAAGTGTAAATCTAAATGCCCAGGATAGTTACAGCCCTTAGAACACTCTGAGGTCAAAGTGTACTGTCAGGCTTACAGACGTTTTCCTCAGTCAGTGTGCTATCCGATGTTTTCACAGCCGATTGTACTTGACTCAAGAGGCATGATACTGAGATCGCCTAAGTAACCTTGAAAGTTATGTGGCCCGGATGTTCCAGAGGCCATCCTCCTCACCCCAAAGAAGAACAGTCTAGTTTTCAAGGGCAGTCTCTATTCTTTTTTAAAAAGGCATCAGGATGTGTGGGACTATAGGGAGAAAAATGAATGATGTAGGGAGTGTGACCAAAAAATGACATGAGGTACAAAATGAGTAAGAGTCAAAGAAGTATTTGTTAAAGAGAATGAAAGGCATGTTAATTTTTTCAGAGATTTTTATCATTATGAAGTATTAGTTAGGTCACCCGATTGCTTGATCTCTATGTACCACCTAATTTCTCATTTGTTTTAATCAGGAACTATTTATGCTAGTTCTGAAGGTAGCTACTGTGTCATCCATATACTAAGTGTTTTACTATTGTTTCTCAAAATGTTAAGGGCCGGCCCAGTGGCGTAGTGGTTAAGTTCGAGTGCTCCGCTTTTGCAGCCCAGGGTTGACAGGTTGGATCCCTGGCATGGACCTATGCACCACTCATCAAGCCATGCTGTGGCGGCATCCCACATACAAAATAGAAGAAGATGGGCACAGGGCTAATCTTCCTCAGCAAAAAGAGGAGGACTGGCAACAGATGTTAGCTCAGGGCCAATCTTCCTCACCAAAAAAAAAAAAAAGTAATGTGTTCCTGTTGAATGTGTTTAAACAGCAATTTTATGTATGTATGTCTTTTCATTTCTTGATATCTCTAATTCTTTTTTAGAAATATGCATATAATTATGAGTATTTAAAATTGCCATAATGCTCATGTTTTCTTTTTCTTCTCCCTTGTTCCGCAACTGACATTTGCCCTTCCCTCAAATTTCTTGCTGTTTATTCTTTTAAGTGTCCTTCTCTCTCCAGCCTGACCTCTTTCCTTCACTGCCGCCTGACCCCACCCCACCCCTTCTTCTGCATGTTTGCCCTAGTTGTTTGCTTCTTTGCTTTTCCCACTGTCCCACTGCGTGTGAAACACTCCACCACCAGCTGCTCACATTTCCCATGCTACGTCACGCACCACACTCAAAGAGCTGCTGTTCTCACATTTCCACCAGAAAGACTCCCCCTCTCCTCCTTCCCTGCACATTCCTCTAGAAATAACCCCCTTTCAGACCATATGAAAAGCTGAATGTTAAAGCCAACGCTGTAAGTAGGACTGGAAACTAGCTTATGAAATTTAGAAATGCTATTTTTAAAGGTCAATACCACAAAGTGAATTTTAAATTACTGTAGTTTATCTCAATATTTCTTTATTCTTACAAATTCTATAACGTCCTTAAAATAATTACCATTATGATATCAATTCTCCCCTCAATATTTTCATTGATTTCAAATGCGGATGGAAAATATAACAAATTAGAAAATGATCATTATATTAGAAATACGGCTTTTTACACAGAGCCATACTTTATTGGGCCAATGCAGTTGCATGATATAGATTTGAGAAGATCTGATTTTAGTGAGTGTTATGTGTTCCTGAAATTAATAACGAGCACTTATCTAATACTTACTGCATACCATTCACTATTCTAAGCACTTTCACATGTACTAATGCTTTTAAGTCTCATGACCACCCTACGAAGTAGATACTGTTTTTATCCTCATTTTACCAATAAGGAAAATGAGGAACAAAGAAGTTAATTGGCTTGCCTGAGGTCACATGGCTGGTCAGTGAGAGAGCCAGAATTTGAACCCAGGCAGTCTGGCTGGGGAATCTGTCAGAACTACTAACTATATGATACCACCTCTCTGATATAAAGTTAGACTGACATGACAGTATTTCTTCCTCATTTACAATTCAGCCCTTTAAACAAAAAGTATAACTTCCTCTTCACATCTATTAATTTGTCATGAATCACCTGCATCAAGAGTTTAGGAAATGCAGATTTAAAGTAGGATGATTATATGAATCTCAGACCACAATCTCAGGAATAGCCTGTTTCACCCAGAGCCTGAATCATTCACAGATTAAAAATGAGAGTCTAGGGCCGCCCGGTGGCGCAGCGGTTTAGTCCGCGCTTGGCAGCCCGGGGTTCGCGGGTTCGGATCCCGGGCGCCCGCCAACACACTGCTTGTCAGCCACGCCGTGGCGGCGTCCCATATAAAGTAGAGGAGGATGGGCACGGATGTTAGCCCAGGGCCAGTCTTCCTCAGCAAAAAGAGGAGGATTGGCAACGGATGTTAGCTCAGGGCTGGTCTTCCTTGCAAAAAAAAAAAAAAATGAGAATCTATCTTCTGTAGGACCAGGAGGACTTAATCCTCGAACTCTTCCTGAAGTGAGCAAAAATTCTCCTTCAGTCAATAAATGTTTTCCATCCAATACATGTTATTTCTGGTACCCACCCTCTGCCAGACTGTGTTTTAGATAATAGAGATGCAGTTGCGGAAAAACCAAACACAGTCCCTGCCCTCATGGAGGTTATCCTTTCTTGGGAGGACAGACATTAATTTAAAATATAATATTTGCAAGTCATATAATAATTGCAAGTTGTGGTAAGTGTCATGAGAGAAAATGCAGAGCATATAGTGAGGACCTAAGCTAGGGTGTGTGTGTGTGTGTGTGTGTGTGTGTGTGTGTGTGTGTGTGTGTGTGTGTGTGCAGGGACAGCTGATCAGGAAGGCTTCCTAGAGAAAGTGGCCTTCCAGCCAAAACCTAAAGGATGAAGATAAGTTAACGAAGTGACTTTCTTCTTCATCTGTACCTTTTATTTTAAACGGCCTGAAGCCTGGGACTAACAAACTAAACAGAGTAGTAAAATTCCAGTATGTAAATTTAATAACTAGAAATCATTTGAAGTAATGGACTGCAGAGTTAGCGTGTAATTAAGTCACAGAGAGAGAAGATTTCCTATCGTTCTCTATCACGGACGGCATCCTGTTTGCTTTCTTCACAGCACTGATGAAAATCTACAGCTATGTGTTGCTGACTTACTCATTAAAGGTCTATCTCCCCCACCTGAATGTCAGCTCCATGAGGGCAGTGGCCCTAATTACCATATCTACTGACACTTGGCAGTATCTTTCACATAATAGGCAGTCAATAAATATTTCTTGAATTGCTGAACGGATGAAATTCAGCAAAAATGTTATTGAAAACTACAAAATAAATGGAAAGTTATACCACAGGGGAAAAATTAGGAAGCAAACTATCATTTCTGAAGAAGTAGTACTCATGTCTAGATCTGTGGATTCATAAAGTTAAGCAATGCTTAAATAATTTTCCAAAAATTCCAAAAAGAAAAATATTTGATTAAAAATTAAATATGCATTCTTTACTCTGTGGTGCACGTGGTTCACACATATCCTAGACTTTTATCAACAGTTAATGATCTGTGTGCTCTGAACGATGTGGAATATACTTAATGTTATCTTAGGAGGAAAATGAGATAAAATAGCTTCCCTTCTTCCCCTCTCTTTTTTTTATTGAGGTATAATTGACATATAACATTATATTCATTTCAGGTATACAATGTAATGATTTGATATTTGTATATATTGTGAAATGATCGCCACAATAACATCTAGTAACATCCATCAACATACCTAGTTACAAATCTTTTTTCTTGTGATGAGAACTTTTAAGATCTACTCTTCTAGCAACTTTCAAAAATACAATACAGTATGATTAACTATAGTCACTATGCTGTACATTACATCCCCAGAACTTATTTATTTTATAACTGGAAGTTTGTACCTTTTGACCTCCTTCACCCATTTCACCCACTCCCCTACCCCTGCCTTTGGCAACCACCAATCTATTTTCTGTATCTGTGAGCTCATTTGTTTTGTTTTGTTTTTGTTTTAGATTCCACATATAAGTGAGATCATATGGTATTTGTCTTTCTCTGTCTGACTTATTTCACTTAGCTTAATGCCGTCAAGGTCCGTCTATGTTGTTGCAAATGGCAAGATTTCATTCTTTTTTATGGCTGAATAATATTTCTGTGTGTGTGTGTGTGTGTGTGTGCACGTGCCACATTTTCTTTATCCATTCTTCCATCGGTGGACACTTGGGTTGTTTCCAAGTCTTGACTATTGTAAATAATGCTGCAATGAACATAGGGGTGCATATATCTTTTTGAATTAGTGTTTTTGTACCTTCCCCTTTTTAGAACAGCTTTCTTTCTTGAGGTATAATTAACACATACATATTTAAAATGTATAATTTGATGAGTTTGATATATGTATATACCTGAGAAATCATCACCACATTCAAAATAGTGAACCTATCCATACCCTCAAAAGTTTCCCAGTGTTCCTTGGTAATCCCTTCCTCCTGCCCCTCCATTGCCTGCAAGCAACCACTGATCTACTTTCTATCACTGTAGATGGATTTGCGTTTTCTAGTTTTGTATAAATGTGATATACAGTATACACTTATTTTCAGTCCCATTTTTTTAGTCAGCATAACTGAGATTCATCCATCTTGTTACATGTATCAAAAGTTTATCCCTGTTTATTGCTGAGTGGTATTCCATTATATGGAAATACTTCAATTTGTTTATTTATTCACCTTTTAATGGACTTTTGGGTTGTCTTCCAGTTTGGAGCCATTACAAATAAAGTTGCTATGAACATTCATGTACACGTCTTTCAATGAACTTATGTTTTCATTTCTCTTGAGTAAATGCCTAGGAGAGGGATAGCTAGATTATATGGTAGGTGTGTCGTTAACTTATTAAGAAACTGCCAAACTGTTTTCCAAAGCAGCTGCACCAGTTTACATTCCCACCACAGAGTATGAGAGTTCCAGTTCCTTCACATCCTCACTAAAATTTGGTATGGTCAATCTTTTAAATCTTTGCCCTTTCAATGGGTATATAGTAGTATCTCATGGTTTTAATTTGCATTTCCCTAATAACTAATGATGTAGCCATTTCAGCTTTCTTATAATTAGTGCTGGCATGGTATAATTATTTTCATCCTTTTATTTTTAGCCAATTTGTCTCTTTATAGTTAATGTGCATTGCTTGTAGGCAGCATATAATTGGTTGTGCTTTTTAAAATCCAATCTGACAATCTTTTTTAATTGGGGATATTTAGACTCTTTTTATTTCATGTGATTATTGATATGGTTAGGTGTAAACCTATCATCAAGCTATTTGTCTTTGCTTCATCGCATCTGTTCTCTGTTTGCTTGTTTTTCGGTCTTCATTTAGATTAATTGGAATTAATGAATCCATTCTATCTCCTATGTTGGCACATTAGCTATAGCTCTTTGTTTTGTTATTTTAGTGGTTGCTTTAGGGTTTATAGTATACATCTTTAACCTATCATAGTGTGCCTTCAAGTGGTACTAGACCACTTCACATATGGCATGAAAACATTTCAATAATATGTTTCTATTCCCCCCTTTCCAAACTGTGTGCTATTGTTTGATCCTTTGGGGTCTTTTAAGATTAGGTAGGATTAGCCCGACACTCAGTGCAGGGCTAATTATTCCCCACTGCTGAGGCAAGACCCTTCTGTGTAGTCTACTCAATGCCCTGTGAATCATGAGGTCTCTGGTATTGCCGGTAGGCAATAGGCACTGCTCCCTGCTGTATATGTGTGCTGGACACTGTTACTTCTAATCCTTGTGATTCTTTCCGGGCCTCCAGTAGTTTCCTCACACGTGTGCTAATCAGTACTCAGCTGAATGCTTGAGGGAGGCCCTGTATAGCTCTCCAGCGTTCTCTCTGTCTGGCTCTCTCCTCTCTGGGCTTCCGTCTGGCGAACTCTAGCTAGATATCTTAGTCTTCCTGGACTCTCAGTTCCATCTCCCCAACTCAGGGAGTCTGCCAGGATCCTCTTAGAGTCTTCTTCCCCGTGCTGTGGACTGGAAAACTCTCTTAAGATAGTAAGCTAGGACAATTCTAGGGCTCACCTCATATGTTTTTCCTTTCTCAAGGATCACTATCCTTCCTTGCCTGATGTCCATTGTCTTACACTCCATCATTACATACATTTTGTCCATGTTTTGGTTATTTCAATAAAGAAGGTAAATTTGGTCCTTATTACTCCATCTTGTTTGATAGCGGAGGTCCTAAAATAGCTTTGGAATAGCTGGGGTTTTTTTCCTGATATGGAGATCTTATGCAAAGAATGTTGGAGGAAAACAGGTAATGAGCTGATGCTGTTCAATTCTCCAAACACAGAGATGCTGTTTGTCGCTTACCAACATTGCACATACTTTATTTTTCTTTCACAATAGCAGTGATGGCCTTGTATGTAGGATTGCCTCTGACTTTTTGCCTACTTGTATTTAGGGCCTTGCCTCTGCAATCAAGCTGGCTAAGGCTCAGGCCTTAGTTTATATCTAAAGAATCTGGTCAGGGCCTAAAGCCAAAGCTATGTAGCAAGGTGCTCCAAGCATAAATTAGCCAATAGTACAGCTGCTAAATCTGCTTTTAAAACAGCTGAATATGTCAGTGTGTTTCATCGCTTTAAAAATATCCACTTTGAATTACTGAATATTTTAATATTCTTAACTTTACACTTCAGTAATCATTCTTTAAAAGGTTCTATTTAATTATTTTTAATACTATATTATTTAATGAGCAATGTGCTACCATGCATAAGTTTTATTTTAGGAAAGATGGCCTGTTTAAGTTGTTACCACACATCGATTCAGAGGATTTTAGTTCTGAAAGTCCAGAAGTCCAACCCTTGATTTTCCAAAGACATCACATGATATGTCATAGTTCACACAGCTAGTTAATAATAGAAACAGAAGCAAAAACTTGTTCTATATTCTTTTCACACACCCTTTAGTTTGAGTCTAAAAAAAGGCATTCTTCAGTCTAAATATTCTATATTCTAAAACATTTTTTAAAAGGAATTACTTATCCAAATCCCAGCAGTCTTGCAAGGTCCACATGAAACAATGAGATAAAGACTGTAAAAGTGCTTCAGAAACTATTAAATGCTATAAAAATGTAAGTTTTATTATTAGAACTGCAGTTCATTTCTATGAAACCTTTCTAAACTTTTTCACTTTTCTGAACTTGATTATGCAGTATCTTTTCTAATACATTTGTTCTTCCTTTATAAGAAGAATTTAATCCTTTCTGCCCTGCTGGGTTGTAAAAAGAAGGGCTCTTTTCTTCTCTGGAACCCACTGATATTTTATAGTATTATACATCTAGTGAGTTCCCACTAAATGCATGTTGAATAAAATTGAACCAAATTTCTTACGTGTGGGTAAAGAAAGTATTCTGATCCTTAAAAAGAAAAGATACTTTTAAAGATTAAATATGATAACTTTTGCTCTTCTGTATTTGCAATGAAATTATTTTAATTTGTCTTATATTCAACTAATGCATCATATCTGCATCCCTTTGTTAAAATTGAACAGATTTCCAGATTAATGTCATAATTTCTAACAACAGCTGCCTATACTGGCAGGAAAAAAAAAGATATGAGAGCATAGGCATGAACTTCAGATTTTTTCCCCTGCTTTTGGCATTCCTTTCCTCTGAATTATAGCTTACATTTCTTTATTATCTCAGTTTGACTTAGTCTTTCTAAATATTCCCTTCTGCTTCCATCAATAAATATTTACTGAACTACCTCTTAATGTACTTGCCTTTTTTTCAGAAAACTCAAATGTGGGTGGGTTACTGTTCATGACACTTAGAAAACATAAAAAGATTTTGCATTGCTGCAAACAAGTCAGGATTCCCAATTCTCAGGCATAGATTTCCCATTAGACACTTAAACTTTAGGGGCAATAAAGTTGGCCATAGTGCTACAACTATGGTGCTGTACTTGGGAATTCTAACATTAACCTCTTTGAATCAAGTCCATCATTCATTATGTATCTACGTCTATTTCTGTGCCATGCATAGAATTTTCCTTTTGGAGTCACCGTCCCTCTTTCTGAATGCTACCCGCTGCCAGTCTGCTGAGTGTACTCCATAAAACCCTCTCCTTCTCCATGGGTAGTGGCCCCTTTCCTGCTGGGCAAATTAGATGCTGAGTCTGGTCACTGCAGCTTTCTTTCCAACCTTTTCTGCTCCTGCACCAAGCATGAGAGCTCTCTGCTGGTAGTCAGGATTTCTCTCTGGGAAAGTGGGACGAGTCATCCTCTGTTAGACAGGCCTCAAAAGAGTATTGTTTAATCTGCAGGGTGCAGTTGAGACACTATTATTTCCTTTTCCCCAAATCTACTCCCGCTATCATGTACACATACACCCTTCTCCCTTGCTGGCGGAGACCTGGCTTGTTCAGGATCTACCCTCCTCCAGGTGACCATGCACATTGAGGGGAGGCATCAGCCCTAGCGAATGAATAATGACAGTACTGAGCTATTTCATGGTGATCTGGTGGTCCCAGTATCCTTACCAAGAATTGGACATGGGCATTTTATGCAATCTCGGGCAATAAGGCAGAAAGGGAAGTCTGCTAGGGAAGCGTTCAAGAAAGGTTTTCCTCACCCAGGGAACTAAATTGACATTCTTTTTTCTTCTGAACACTGTGCCTACTTCTTCCCTCTACCTGGAATGCCTTTCCCCCAGATATCTATATGAGTAACTCGGTCACTTTCTCCAAGTCTTGCTCAAATCTCAACTTCTTAGAGAAACTTCCTTGAAAACTGACCACCCTATTTAAACAGCAGTCTGCCCTACCTCCGTCTTCCCAGCCATCTCAATTCAATCCCCTTACTCTGTTATGGTAGTTCTTCTACAAAGATGCCCTCCCTCAACACCATGAATCATGCCTCCAGTATACCTCGTCTAGTCCCCTCGCACACCGAATCTGGGCTGGCCCTGTATTACAAATTGAAGGCAGCAGAAGTGACGCTGCAAGACCCAAGGCTAGATCCGAAGAAGTCTTGCAGCTTCTGTCTTGGTCACTTGGAATGCTCACTCTGGGGGAAGTGAGCTGCTGTGACAGAAGCCTGACTACTGTAAGGCCACTATGCTGTGAGGAACTCTAAGCTAGCCACATAGAGAAGCTGCATGAAAAGACAGAAAAGCTTGGCCAGCCCCTAGCTGTTGCAGCCATCCCGTGTGAGGTGACAGATATGTGAGCAAAAAAACCATCTGGGATATCCATCCCAGTCGAGCCTTCAACTCACTCCAGCTGCCATCTGACTGTAAACACATGTAAGACCCCAAACACCCAGCTGAGCAGAGTCACCTCACAGAACCAGCAGCAACAGTGCTAAATTGTTGTCTTAAGCCACTAAGTTCTAGGGTGGTATGTTGTGCAGCAATAGGAACATCTAAGCTGTTTTTCTGTTTTTTCTTCTTTCCCTAACACTCATAACATACTGCAGAATTAACATATTTAATATGCTTTTATTATTATCTGTCTCCCACCATGAGAAAGTAAGCTTCATGGAGCCAAGGATCTTGTCTGATTTGTTTGCTACTATATCCAAAGCACCTAAGAACAGTTCCTAGCATGGTAAATATTTGTGGAATGAATGAACCAGAACTTGAGTAGCCATTTTGCAAGTGTGTGGTGAGTTCACCTAAGGATGGCAGAGTGGAAAGATGGGAAGAACCTGAATCCTCATGACGCCATTGTGCTTCTGAATTACCCATTCCTGGAGCAGCCCTGCCTCTGCACTCCTTCACTGTTCAGGACATTTTGTGCTAGTTTCCTATTACCTGCAGCAGAAGGCATCCCATCTGGCATATCTTGCAGATCATTTTAATTTGCAGTCATAGGACTCAGATATGACTGAGCCAGAGGATAAATCCAAGTGGCAGACACCATGATGTTCTCAAAACAACTCTTCTTACCGACTGAGGCTTTCTCACTGAATGAAGCGCTTAGTTTATAATATATTCTTTCCTTAGGCCTTCTCTCCAGAGACCTTGGTCTCCCCACGGTAGCTGTCTGGAGAACCACCAATCTCTTAAAGATGACTGTAATACACTTCTGGATATGTAACTCCAGAAGTGGTTACAGCTTGAGATTTCTCTCAGTCCCCATGAGATACACTGCCCATCCCACTAATTTGCCACACTTATCTGAATTTCTCAGACTTAAGCGGGGACCCCCACCACATAGCAAAAACCAAACATTATTCATTACCCTCCTACTTGCAATGAGTTATAGAAAACCTGCAAAACAAGTAAATTAAGTCACTATTTGGTTAATGCTTATGTCCGGAAATCACTTTTGCCTGAAATTCAGTTCAGTACTTTTTAAATGGCTACATTATGCTAGACAGTGTATTTGGCAGTAGGGACAAAGATGTTCATGACACAAACCCCCTTCAAGGTGATTGATACATCAACTACAAACAGTACCATAAGGGCTCCACTACAGATTTGAGGGGGAAAATGTGATATTTACATGCAGAACAGTTAGCAATTAATTTTGCCCCAAGGATGACATTTGAGCTTAGACTTGAGTGATGAGTATGGTTTAAAAAGGTAGAGAAAAAAATAGAACGGTTTTCTAGGAAGGGACAGCATAAACAAAGGCTTAGAGATCTGGGAAAATCTGACATAAGCTAAGATAGTTAGACATCTGGAATGAATGAGGTGTGGGGTGTGTGGTAGGGAGGGTAACAGAGGCAAAATAAGTAATATCTAGGCAAATGAAGTACATGTAGTTAGGGGAGAGAAGAAATATTTAATTTCTCTTTAATTTCTTTTTTCTGAAAATATTTAATTATGTTTTAAATATTTTCCTCAAATCTCCTTTGGACTTTTTACATTTGTCACTCATTAGGAAACTCTATTACACTAAGATGATTTTTCCCTTTTTAGCTTATTTGGCCCAAGTAAACAAGGGACAGAAAGTTTTTAATGTAAAATATCCATTCAACCTAAAAGAACCTTGATGATTTCAGACCATTTAATGTTAAATATTTTAGAGTTCCAGATTATTTCTCTTTGGATGAGCAGAAATTTTTTTGCAGACTTTGAAAATATGTGTTTAGTTTTTAACAGACTAATTGCTGCTGCTTTCATACCAGTCTCATGGGCATCAGCAGGTTCAAGTTCAGCAGGTAGGAATCTGGCCTCTGAGAATGTAGCCTAAGAGTTAAGGAATGCATGATTACTCCTGTAATTACTTGAGAGGGATTCTGAAATCCTGGTGGGGTTGATGGGGCCACCAGATACCAGGGGTCAAGAATGTATAAGAGGTTAGGAATTCAGACTGGAGCTGCGGTGGGGAGTTAGTGTAAACAGGTTCTGAATATAAAAGATCAGGAATTCAAGTGGACAGTTAAGAAACCAACATCTTAGAAATGTAAACCTCACTTTAAGTGAAAGGCTCTCCAAACCAGGACTTCATAATACACTTGCCAAGGCCAGAGCTAGTGTCTATTTACGTGTATGATTCTGGAGTGCAGGGGACTGCAGATGGTGTGTTGGTTAAAATGCTTTCAGCAGCCAATAACGGAATGCCCAACTTAAAAGGCCTTGTATTTGTTTTTCCCAAACTTTTCTGATCATAAGAATCACCAGGGGCACTTGATTAAATTACTAATTCACAAGCCCCTTCACTAACAAGTCTGATTCAATGGTTTGGGAATCTATTTTTTTAACAAGAACCCTAAAGGAATCAGGCAAGTTTCAAAAACACTATCTTAAATAATACAGACATCTGATAATCTAACACAGTAGTTCCCAAACTTTAGCATGCATCAGAATCACCTGGAAGGCTTGTTAAACTACAGGCTGATGGGCTCTACCCAGGGTTTCTGATTCAGTAGGTCTAGAGTAAGCAAGGTCTGAGATTCTGCATTTCTAGTAAGTTCTCGGGTGATGCTGATGCTACTGTGGTCAGGAACTACACTTTGAGAACCACTGGTCTAACACAACCAGAAGTCCAAAGGTCATCAGATCTGGGGCTGATTAATTCAGCAGCTGAACTATATTAAGACTCCAGTTCAGCTTCTCTGGGAGTCTCTCGACTTTCTCCTCGTGATCTCAAGATAGCTTCCCACTACACCAAGCAGCATATCCTCAGTCAGCAATATCCGAGGCAGGAAAGGAATAAGGTACAAGGATAACTTCGTATGTGGGGTGTGTGGGTGTGTGTGTACTGGAAAATAAAGAATTTCCCAGAAGCTCCCTAGCAGATTTCCCCTTATGTATCAGACAGAGCTAGATCTCACTGTACCCCTTTAAACCAATCACTGGCTACAAGGAATGAGATTACCATGATTGGTTTAGACCAGATTTTACTTCTTCCCCAGCACTGAGTCCATCGATGTCCGATATCTGATCATAATTGAGATTCTTTACCAAGAAATAAGAAGTAAATAGCTATTAGGTGGTCAAATAGCTGGATTCTGATACTGGTATGATTATAACTAGGTTTAGGGTTGAAAATATTGATAAGAATGTGAGTAAATAATATAGATATTAGCTTTACCATCACCATTTGCAATTGACTAATAGACTCATGAGGTATTTGGCCCCGCATATTGGGGGAAAAGTGCCCTTTCAAAGCTCAGTGTTTACATGTAGTCATCTTGCTTTTATTATACCTGTATATGGAATTGCAAGCTGTCCCTTCAGGTAATGAAATTTAGACAAGTTGGAACCTGTATAACAGCAAATCAATACTGAAGTTATAGGCAAAGTCTGTACTTGTAGAGACTAACACATAGGATAGAAACATTTCGTGACCAAAATTTAATAAATTCTACATTTAAAGGTATCCAACATAGAGGAAAAAAAATGTATAGAGGCGTGTCTTTTTATATGTTTGCATTTTTCTCATTCATTCCTGAAAGTATATTTTTTTAACAAACACATAACTCAGCTATGACTCATATGTCCACAGCCAATGTAAAGTGGAACATTTAATTGTTTGTTTGGGCCTCATGTCATCCAAATACTTCATTAAAGAATGCATAAAAGGTAGCCCCTGAATTGTAAGGGAAATTTCCTAAGTTTTCTGCATTCTTTTGATAGTGGAAGGTAATGACTAATGTGAGACTATCACCTGTTTTATTTTTGTTTCCTTTCAAGAACTAGATTTTGTTAAGAAAATTAATAACTTTGGAAGGAGCTAAGGTGACAAATGTATTTTTTGTTGGCCAATATCTAAAACTGTTTATTCCTTTTTTTTTTTTTTACTACAGACAATGGTAAGTTTGCACTTCGCATAGCAAAACTGATGACTGCCATATTTGCAAACCCCATCCAGCATGACAGTTATTGGTTTTAACAGCACAGGCTTGTGTCCAGAGACTGGGAAGCTGAATTTCAAAGATTGTAGTCTACTTAGCTGAGCACCCCATTCCATAATCATTAGGTTATCGTTAGGACATTGCATCTAGCCCCACCCACGATCTTGTCCAAAAGAAGCCTGTGCAAAGACCATGCAACTCCGTTAAAATCCAAATCCACACGGACATTTCCCTTCCTGGGGACAGATGGGAATTGCACAAGGGGCAAAACTGTGATAAGCAAAAAATGGAAACTTCCAAAGTGCTGTAGAATCACTGATAATTTTAGTACACTTAACCATACAGTAAGTTTAATGACAGCATTTTTCCACTGCTTCCTTGAGTTGTGAAGATTTTGTTTTTTCTTCTGAGTTGATTGTCTGGAAAATAGCAAAAGATGTTTTAGAGCCTTTGCCGGCAGAGGGTGTATTTACCTTTTGTGCATAAGGGCTCGGGCATTGTGCCCTGGGGCTGCGTTCTCTATACGGTTCTCACGTTCACACACAGCGGTGTGACCGCTTACAGATACTTAACTGTCTTCTCAGATTGAATCAGGCACTGATTTGCCAGCAGCCTTTGGTTGTTGTTTTTGAAGACCATGCAACTAACAGATATTTGTTGTTGGCTCCATATCTACATTCTTTGAAAGCTGAAGAATCAAATTGCTGACATTCAGACAACACTAATTCCCATATCCACGGAGCCTAATTTGCCGTCCCTGAGATCCTGATTCCTGGTGTTCATGGCTTTAAAAACCATTTCAGTGACACAATATAAGAATGGGCTTGGGAGATGCAGTGCTGTCTCCACTAAAGATAATCACATTTTATAAACATCTGCGTCATTACTGGTATGATTCATCTCTAAGCTGTATACAGCTGTGTTTCCAGTTTCAATTAACAATCCCTTAATTGCATATCCATCTCATGTTACTAATTTAGTTAATTTATTCATAATTAAGAGTATTCTGTTTTCTACCAAGGTTTGTCGAGCTCAGAACATTATAAAGAGAAATATTTTAAGGCAGCATCTCCAAGGGATTTTGTTTCTGATAAGCACATCACAGTAAAATGTCATTCATGTGCCCAAAGGAAGATGAATTGCTAAGGGATTTTTTCCCCAGTAAATTAAGAAGCCATGGGATGCTGTAGTGTGTTGTTTTTAAACCAAGTTAAATGCTATGTATTTTGTTCTTTTCTTTCTCCTTTCCTGACATCCTCTCAAAAAAATTATTATTTGATTTGGATTATTATTTAAGTATCATAGAAAATCCAGTCACCAGCGCAGATAAAACTGTCATTACCCTGTCAGGTAATGGTGTCTCTTAAAATCTAAGCTATAAAATCTGTACATTTCAGAGGACATGAAGATCACGAATTTTAAAATTGCTAAAGTCTAAGCAACTGGAATATATCCTTGTGGAAAATGGAAGGCAGATGATAACATGATACCAGGCAGTTAATTCATTTCAGTTTGACCTTTTCAAGAAAAATACACATACCCTTGCAGCAAGGGTCTTGCCTGTGTTAGTGTGTCTGTGTGTCATTAAAAGCAGCAATAACAAAAAATAGTTACCTGCTTTGTTTAGTGTCCAGAAACTGTCCCTTATAGCCTTGACCTATCTTTAAGCTTAAAAAAAGTCTCATAACTGTCCAACAGTCTGCAGATTCTACACAATAGAAGTAAGCCATCTTTTGCCTTGCGTGAATTCAACTAAAGTAAAAAATCCACCATCCCTACTCCCTCTTCCCACTCTGGCAGTTTCCTTGACCCTCAAGAAACCACATATATTATTCACACATTCTTCCACGAATCCAATCATTCATTACCTATTTTATTGATCTCTAATATATATCTGATTCACTTGTTTATCCACCAATTCAATCATTCATTATCTAATTTATTGAACCCCCACTACATGTCTAGCATTGTGCAGGGAGGGTTACATGATGATCAGAAACAGTCATGATTTCTACCTTCCTGGAGCTTTCAGTCTGAAAGGAATCAGACGTAACTCAAATAATCATATGAGTAAATGTAAAATTGTGTAGGGGAAGAAAACTTTTCTTCCCTTCTAGGTTCTTCGGTTGGTCTAATCATTAAATTGCCATGAGGCAGATTAACAGGAGAAAAAAATAAATATAATTTTGTACATATAGGAGCTCATAAAAATATGAGACTCAAAGAAGTGACCAAAGCAGGCAGCTTTTATACCTTTTAGACAAAGAAGCAATAAATTTGTGAAGAATTGACAAGACAAAGAAGTTTGGGCTTGGGGTAGTAAATTCGAGAAGAAGTGACAAGGTTTGTTTACACAGCCTTCTGGGCCCTAAATTCCCTATCTCTGGTGATAAGGGTGTCTATACCCCACTGGTACAGGGAGGGTGCCTTTCACATGGGGGATTTATTTCCTGCTTTCAGGGAACAAAGGTGGTCAGAGTGTGCTTCTTGCGCTGGCTGTTTTCTTAAGTAACTTTAATTCAAAATAATCCATATGCCAAAGTGGCATATTTTGGAGTAGCATATTCTGCTCCCCTTCAATCGCATCGCTTAGTGAAGCCAAGAAGATATACATGATTAACAATGCTAAATACCTTTATGGCCACCTAACAAGACACATAGATGATTCTCAATTAATAACAATTTAGGTCTTGAGGCCATGTTTCTGTTTTCCCTTAACTAGTTGCAATTTGTGACAACGTTTAAATTGTGTACTTCACTATGAGGGGAAAGGCCTGTGTGTCAGAAACAGGTGATATTGTTGACTCATACTTTTCAAAGTAACTGGTAAAAGGACAAGTGTGGTAGTGTATGTATCTTATCCTATCCCTTGTAATTCTGAACTCTTCTATTTTTCTAAAATTTTAATTTATATCTTAAAAAGGCAAGACACAAGAACAGGTGAAAGTGTTGTAAACTGACAGTGGCAACAAACTCATTTATTTTACCATTTAGCCATTGGCTGTCAACATTCACTTAAAATTCAGGCATGGGGGCAAGGTAAAATTTGAAACATTTCTGAAAGTCTCACCTTACCTCATCTCCACAACCCTTTTTTTCCTGTGTTGTTGCAGGCTTATTTGTGTGTGTGTTTGTTTCACATCTTAAATTTGAATTAAACAGAGAGTAGGAAGTTAAAACTATTAGCAGCTATATGTTTTCCAAGGTTGACCACAATTTTAAGTAACAACCCAACCTATTATACAGGTCTGCAGTCTTTAAGATAAATTATTTTCTCAGCCCCTGTGTAGGCTACAGGGTGTTTGAAACCAGAAAAGATACAGATTATCTAGGCCAAACCCCTTAGTTTATAAATCAGGAAATAGATTCTGGATGACTTAGCCAAGATGTTCTCATTTGTTAAAAGCAAAATCAGAACTCAGACCCAATTCAACACTCTTTTCACTACACCATGTTTTTTCCTTATGGAAAACAAAGATGTATCCTATTCAAAAATTTATGCCATTTATCTGAGAGCCAAACATGCCTATTTACATCATATTTTCCCATTTTGCAATAGTAACTCAAATAATAACTTTGGGGGTCATTTTCTTTTTCTTTTTTTTTTGTGGGGAAGACCAGCCCTCAGCTAACATCCATCGCCAATCCTCCCCTTTTTGCTGAGGAAGACTGGCCCTGGGCTAACATCCGTGCCCATGTTCCTCCACTTTATATGGGACGCCGCCATGGCATGGCTAACAGGTAGTGCGTTCTCGGGCGCCCAGGATCCGAACTTGCGAACCCCGGGCTGCCAAGCACGAACTAAACCGCTGCACCACTGGGGGGTCCCTCTTTTGCCCATTTTTAGTTGGGTTTTTACTTTTTTTGTTGTTGAGATGTATGAGTTCTTTCTATATTTTGGATATTAACCCCTGGGGGTCATTTTCTGATGAGATCTTTAGGTTTAGTTGTACTCAAATTTGTTTATCTGGACACACTGAAATCTGCATATAATAATTGATAGAAATATGAATGTTAAAAGTGCAGATGATCATTTTCATTATTCTATGATCTTTTCCATTAATAAAACTCAGAAAAGATGACGAAGTTTAAATAAAGTCTCTCGTTTTTCCAGAAATCATGGACTAGAAACGGGACATTTAGTCTTTATATCTCTTATGTGCTCATTTCATTCCAAGCCTTATTTTACCCTCTATTATTTTGTGGTTTTTATAAAATATTTCTGTGTATTCACCCAAAGAACCTCTTGGAAGAGAAAGTAAACACCACATCTGAAAAATAGCTAGGAATTTTCATGATCTGTGCTGAAGGGATCTGAAAGGCCACCCCAAATAAGAACTCAACTCTGCTTCTTACCATGAATGAAGTTTCCACACTGCACAGTCAGAATAGTGCTACTTGCCACCTACTCGCCTATTTCACAACATTAACAGAGTTCCAGGATTCATGCTTTAATATTGCATGATGGTCCGTGTTTCGAACATGAAGAATGGCAGGGGACATGAAACCTGGTTTGAATCCTTGAATTTCAGGTGGTACTGTATGGGAGCAGGGCACTGATTTCAAGTTGAGATAACAAAGAGAAGTCAGTTGATGGCTGCAACCAGACCGGTGTCTTGTTACAGCTAGAGAACGTGCCTCGGATGGATATGCATGTCTGCAGGCCACTGCTGTAAATCCCTAATGACAGCAGTTGCATGGCACAAAAGAGGTGTGTATCAGCGACTTACAACTTGACTTTGTTATGTCATATAATATGTTATATGTGAACACTAATTAATAAAAATGAGGATCATAATCACTACAGTGGCCCAAGCCTTTGTTACCGTGTGACCTGGGAATACCTTGCTTTGCTGGAACATGATGAGCAAAACTGCATACCCTGTGTTTCTTTGCCAGTTCTTTTCTAAAGCTAAGTTTCTGTGTGAGGATCCAAAAACAGACTTCTCTTTGATGTCAGGTAGGAGTTTTGCTTTGGATCAACTTCCTACTTGAGGGGATAATGACATAAACCTTGCCTGACAATCATTATTTGTCTTTCAGCTGAAGGTGTTTATTCTTGAGAAAGAGGCAATAGACAAAAGCGACTTGAATTCTGGTTCTGGGTTTCCCCTTGATTGCCTTTAATTGAAATATACATGCAATTTAATCCATCTTACTAAAAAGCAATGACCAACTCCTAGCATGTAAATGATTCTGTGATTCTGTAGAAAGAACTTGCTCTCGGTGGTTAATCAAGAAAAAGTTCCTAGGTTTACTATCTTCATTGAGCTTACTCTCTAAAGCAAATCTATTATTCTCTGATTTTTTTCACAGAGCAAAGCAGCATAGAGAAATTAAGCAGCAAAACAATAGTATATTTTTATTCAACTTTCTAGAAAACACCAGGTTTTTTTTTTTAAAGTTTTGATTTTTTTTGCAGACAATGAGGTAGTTAAAAAGGAAATGAATAAGACTAGGTTAACTTGGTAATGACAATAAAGGAAGAAGTAAGAGGAAGAAAGAGAAAGGCAATAAATATCAGTGGATACCAACCAGAGAGATTCTTAAGCTCTGAGAAAATAAAAAGGAGAAAAGGTGGGCCTAGAAATAACATAACCCACTCTCGGATTGCACCTCTGCTCCCCTAGTGCATCCTCTTGGCCCTGGCACCACGTTGGTGCTGCTGTAAGCCACGCCAACGAACACACTGGATGACTAACTTGGGCTCCATCTTGAAATTTCGAAATGAGTAGAGAACCCAAGGATCTGCTCCATAGTGAGGCCTTTATCCATTCAACCAGGTCATGAGCATTTATTCAGCAGCTCTTGTGTACATAACATTACTCCAGATCAGCTTTCCCTAGACTACTGTTCTACAAGACAAGAAGAAGGTCCCTGCACTTACGGAGCCTTGGAATCCAGCTCTAGAGATGGGTTCAACATCTTTATTACATAATTATTTCAATACAGTTGTAATAAGTACTGGAAAGGAGAAAAACTGAGTGCTAAGAGAGAGTATAACGGAGGGGCCTGACCTGGTCTGGTACTTCGGGAAAGCTTCCTGGGGAAGTCATATTTTAGATACACACATGCACACAAGCATACATGCAGGATGGCTATAGCTACTTTCGCCATAAGCATCTTTGCCATAGATAGCTTGGCCGCAAGCATTTTTGCCACAAATATTTTCGCCGCGTGACTGCCGTATAACAAACTTAACTGCTGTAAAACGAAACAAACATAGTGGCTGCATAACAAAATTGCCAAAAAAAGATAAAATAACTGGTTGATGGTTTGGTTTCAACTGGTTGACAGTTTGGCAATTTTGCCATAAAAGATAACATAACTGGTTGGCGGTTTGCTTTCATTTCTCCATTGACGCAGTTCTCCCATTTTTGTGTTACATAAATCTTAGCTCCACATTTGCTACAGAACTTTGAAGCATCTATCAATGGACATGTGACAATATGCCAAGAACAAAAAAAACAGTGTAGAAGGCTTTCACAACGCATTACAATGCTCAGTTATAAATATGTGTCCTAGTATTTAGAAATTGATATCTCTCTTAATGAAGGAAGATATTTTAGCAAAAAAGAAAACGTCCAGTGGATGCCGAACAAGGAGACTAATCAACAAGCAAAAAAAATGTATAATACTGTGAAGGAAAGACTTCGAAGACAAGTGCTTCGGTACAACCCACAAAATAAAATCAGTTGTTTGTGCAGCATTGCCATGAATCTACACACATTTCAAATATTTTGTATTTTGCAGTAAAGTCTTTTTAATTTTGTTATTCATTTTTGTGTTTTATGATGTCCTTTTTTTTTTCTTTTGGGGAGGGAAATTGGCCACGAGCTAACATCTGTGCCAATCTTCCTCTATTTTGTATGTGGGTTGCCTCCACAGCATGGCTTACTGAGTGTTGTAAGTCCATGCCCAGGATCTGAACCCGTGAACCCAGGCCACCAAAGCAGCGGAGCACAGTGAACTTAACCATTATGCCACCAGGCCAGCCCCCCGATGTCCTTTTTAATATCCTTTTATTTTTCATTATTTTATCTTTTACGGCAAAACTGCCTTATGGCCAATTAGTTATGTGGTGAAAATGTTTGAGGGAAAAATGCTTGTGGCAGGAGCCGGCCTGGTGGTGTAGTGGTTAAGTTTGCATGCTCCACTTCGGCGGCCTGGGATTCACGGGTTCAGATCTCGGGCACAGAAAATACACACCACTCATCAAGAGATGCCGTGGCTGCCTCCCACATACAAAATAGAGGACGATTGGCACAGATGTTAGCTCAGGGCCAATCTTCCTCACCAAAAAAAAAAAAAAAAAGCTTGCAGCAAAGATGTCTGCAGCAAGGAGCAAGGATGCTTATGGTGAAAATACTAGACATGATGCAGAATATATTCTGAGTGGCTATGATAAATGCATTTCTTACTATAGGTCATGGTCAAAGTTTGAAAACTATTGTTCTCATAATTCCAGGAAGAATAGAGATCACATGACCTGTTTATCACATGCCTCCTCCAACAGTGCCTAGTAAAGAAGTCAGTACTGAGCAACTACCTGATAACTGAGACCACGTCAGTCATCACTGGAGCGGAAGGCCTTGTATTCACTGGAGGAGAGCTAAGGGTCTAAGACATTTACGTGATAGGGTGCTCAGGGCCTGCACCTGATATTCAGAGCATGTTACAACACCTCTATTTGGATAAACTATGGGTTATACCTCAATGGAATCATTTGTGGGTCAAGTTCTCACACTTTTGTAAATAAAGAGACAAGGGGCAGTAACAAATGGAAATGGGGACTTGTAAGTGTAGGAACCTTTATATGTATAGACCACGTTTTGCTTATCTCTTCATCCATCCGTGGACATTTGGGTTGCTTCCAGGTTTTAACTATTGTGAATAATGCTGCAATGAACATGGGTGTACAAACAGCTCTTCAAGACCCTGCCTTCAATTCTTTGGGGTATATACCCAGAAATAGAATTGCCAAATGATGTGGTGATTCTATTTTTAATTTTTTGAGGATCTGCCATACTACTGTTTTTCACAGTGACTGTACCATTTTATATTCCCACCAATAGTGCACAAGAGTTTCAGTTTCTCCACATCCTCGCCAACACTTGTTATTTTCTGGTTTTTTGATGTTAGCCATCCTTTAAACAGCAAGAAAATTCTGACGTATGTTACAACATGCATGAAACTTGAGAACATTATGCTGAGTGAAATAAGCCAGTCACAAAAAGATAAATACTGTATGATTCCACTTATATGAGGTACTTAGAGTAGTCAAAATCATAGGGACAGAAAGTAGAATGGTGGTTGCCAGGGCCTAGGGGAAGTTATTTTTCAATGAGTAAACGGTTTCGGTCTTACAAGATAAAAAGAGTTATGCAGATGGATGGTGGTAATGATTGTGCAACATTATGAATGTTTTCAATACCACTGAACTGTACACATAAAAATGGTTAGGGCAGCAAATTTTATGTTATGTGTACTTTACCACAATAAAAAAGATTAGAAAAAAAGTATAGGAACCTTTTATTTTTTAACCTGTAAAGCACTGAAGGAAGTTCTTGCTATTGGTACACATGGAGTCACATGGCCCTGAAACAGTTAAATACCTTCCCTGAAATTGATGACACAGCCCCCTTCCTGTGATTCTCCTTGTATATTACTCTTAAATGTAACTGCCTTGTATTGTGATTACCTCACTATGTATACAATTTACTTTATTTGCAAGCCAACCTTCTTTTTTTTAATCCCTTGAAGTCTCTGCAGAAAGATAAGATGTGATAATATATTTCCTGTATAAATTAGCTATAGAGAGTTATATTGTAGTACTAGCAGGAGCTATTCCAAATATCATTTCCCTATTTTTTTAAGGTATACAAGACATCCTTCCACTGCAGTCCTTAGTACTTTTGCATTCAAACTTTGAGTGAAACAGGACTTTAGAAATTATAGGCTTGTTGAGTTCTCAGGCAGCAACTCAAGAAGACAGCCTTTACACCAATCACCTACACTTACCCCATTAATTTTTAATGTTGCTTGGAACAAATTAACATTTCTGGAACGCAAGCTAACCGAAAGAGCCCTGGAGAAGAACAAGACATTTCCTGGCTTCTCATATTGATGAATTTAGAAGGCTGTGCTGTAATATGGACTCCTGTTTCTTCTCAGTGTGTCTTTGTATAAGTTGAGAGTAGCTGAAAGCAGAGTATTAGTTGAAAGTCTAAAAAAAGACCACTTTATTTAAGTCTCTTCTTGCTGGGGCCACTCTTATATAAGTGAGGAGATTACGAAATCACCTACAGGTATTTAATAGTTTTACAGAAGATTCCCTGACCCCAAATATTTACTCATTTCCCACTCTTTACCGGCACAGAGCCTCAAATCCCACCTGCTGTGAACTGACCTAAATCAAGTTGGTTATGCGCAACTCTTAGGTTCTTTTGGGTAAATAATGGAAAGCCACAGAATAGTCTGAGGTAGACGAGGGTTGGCTACCTCATCACAACCTCAAGCCACAATCTCAGACGGAAATCTTCTGTAGAAGAAAAATCATTTTCCCTCTACTTTTCTACGTTCTTGGCTAAGACCTCCTCATAATAAAAGACAGATTGACAGCAGAAACAGAAACAGAAGTTTAATAACATGTATACCTCCTGTACACATGGGAGAGACCCAGGAAAACTGAGTAACTCCTTGACAGCCCATGCTACTGTCTTAAATACCATCTCCAGCTAAAGACAAAAGATGTTGGGGGGAGGGGAGGAAGAAGGGAGACCAGTTATGGGAGGTGACCAAGAGAAGCACAGTAAACAAGGGTCAGGTTGTTATGCAGATTTAAGTCATTGCCTTCTCCATTGATAAGAGTTTCTAGAGATTTACAGTCATCCTTCTCTTCCTGGTACAGGGAGGAAGACACCCTTACAAATGGACATTTCCCTTATAAATGTAAATATCTCTTACAAAAGGGTAACCTACTGTGTTTTCAGAGCTTCTCTTATGTCTGTTGTTTCTTAAAAATAATGAGCTTGATGGGCCCAGCCAATGACCAGCGAGTGATTTAAGTTCTGTGGGCTCCGCTTCAGCCCGCCGGGGTTCGCAGGTTGGGATCCTGGGTGAGGATCCCAACTACTCCACTCACCAGCCAGTGTCCCACATATAAAGTAGAGGAAGATTGGCACAGATGTTAGCTCAGGGCAACCTTCCTCAGCAATAATAATAATCAGCTCAAAGTAATCCTTATGCCAAAGAGGCATATTTTGGGGTGGCATATTCTGCTCGCCTTCAGAGCCTGTAGGGAACTTTCATTACAAGCCACTATTTTCCACAGCACACACCCATTTGTGACATTCATTATGTGCATTACAAAAACCTCTGAGGTTCATAGAGATATATAGTAGTAGCAGTCTTTGGGCTTTGCCCTTTCTCGTGAAATGAAGGCTGCACTCTCCTGGAGTGTGAATTCTTGATTAAGGTAATCAGTTGCCTCTGGAATTGAAGCTTGCACTAACTGCATAGATCAAATATCATATTATCCATGTTGAAGGATTTAGAATTAATTACAGAAATTTCGACGCCACCATTTAACTTGAATTTTAATAGTGGCCCTGTAAGCATGCAAAATTTCCTTTTGAGATGTGGTAACCCCTTTAATCAATCCATCAACAAACCTTTATTATCCAGTTGCTTTACCACCCAGACGGGCCTAAGGCACAGGCTGCACATCAGCATCACCTGGGGAGGTTAGAAAAATCCTGATGCCCAGCCTGCACCCAGACCAAGGCAATCTCGGGGGCAGGGGTCCCATGCTCCCATGCTCCCAGCATCAGTACTGTATTTGTTAAAACTTCCGAAGTGATCACAAGGTGCAGTCAGGTTTGAGAACCCCTGCAGTAAAGGAATTGGAGGAGGAATGGCTGTATGCAATGGAGAACCAGTAATAAGAAGGCTATTGGTAAACAAAATGTGTCTATACAAGGAACTTTTCCTGAATCACAATTCTGTGACCCAGATTTTGGTTATGATGGTGAGTCAGAAAGTCTCCTCCCAACTTGCTAGTCTTTTGACTAGACCTAAAAGGAATTTTGGAGGAGAGATCAGTCACTTTCAAAACACTCCAGCCTGCACCTGACTCACCTCTTGACTCCAAAGGAATCTTTGTTTCTTAAAGAAATATTTGCATAATGAAACTTCAGGGGTCTGGGGGACAGGTTAGGGGTAAATAGAGAATGGGAAGGTTTCAGACGGCTGAATACTATCCCCTGCAGAGCAATGAAAATAACTGTCAGAATAAAATAAGGTTCTGAGAGAAAGGAAATAAGAGAAGTCTGATGGTGGTAGACCAACTTGATGAATGTGTTTTCATCCTGCATATGCATAATAAGTTTGGGAGTTAGGATGAACCTTCATTTAGTCGCTGGAGAATAACTTGCATGGGGAACCTAGCTAGGATTATCTGAGCTGGCTTTTTTCCACCTGGGAGTTTGGCCTCAATACCAGGAAGCCCAAATTCTGACTTGTTTCTCTTAAAGAGTGCCTTTCAGAGATGCCATTAGGGAATTTTTATTGTTTAGAAAATGGTGGCACAGAACTGTTATAACTAGAGTACACCTTGTTCCTGAAATTAATTATCCAGAGCCTTAAAAAATTCTTATCTTTTGCTGGTAGAAAACCTTTGAAACTATATTTGTCTGTGGTATTCACTGCAGTGCCTTAAATATAAAGAGCAAAAATTATTTTCAGAGGAATTTTGAGACAGGGGTGTGTGTGTGTGTGTGTGTGTGTGTATGCATACTTAACATCTATTGGTTTTCCCCAAGGATTGTAGAAATTCCATTAAAATACCAGCTTCTTAAATAGTTACTGAAACTCCAGTTTTTCATATTTTCTTTTATAATATCGGGATGCATTTAGGTGAACTTGCAGCATTTTAATTATATCTGTATCAGATGAGCAGAAGAAATGTAAAAGGGTTTGGGGAGAGATTTAATTTTAGATAGCGACATAATTAACAGCATTTGGAAAAACTAGTAGAACTTTAATTAAATGTCTCTACATTAATTTAGTCATTTAATTGAAAATGTATTGGGATAGTCTTTACAATTTATCACTCTTACTCTTTGAGGGGAAAGGATTTTAAATAACAATGCATCAGTGTACCTACTTTTTTATTATTTAGCTAGATGTCCAACACTTGGCACTTTGTTGAATTTTTTTCCCCTATAGTTTCAAGTTTTTTAAAACAATAATCTGGCTTGTCACTTTTATTTAAATAACTATAAATCTAAGAGAAACCATATTCTGAAACTTCAAGTAAATTTTTTTTCCTTTATTTTAGACTTTAATAGTCTCTAGAGTCACGTTGTAAAGTTTTCATCTTAATATCGTGGACTTCTTTTTTTAATTTTCCAACTTTCTAATTTTTTTTAGTGGTGTTATGCTGCAGCAGTGTATCTGAATTTTAGCAATGCATTTGGCGTGGGTCCTCACAGCATCTTCTTAAAGTACATGAAGAATTATATACTGGGAGAAGCACAGTTAGGTAGATTTGGAGGTGTTTCAGTAACCATACCTAAGGAGGAGTGTTGTCTTAAGCTCTCCGTCTCAGAGGTTTTTAGTAGTGTTAACCACAGACTGGGTTCAGTTCTACTGCATTGCACAACTCCCCATTGCATCTACATAAATGGTGCCCTCTAAAAGTTTTGCAGTGCACAACCATATGCAGCCTCCCTGCCTATACTTCAACCCAGATTTTTATCGGTGATCTAGATAAGAACACAGACTGTGCGGTTATTAACTTTTCAAATGACACAAGGGTGAGAATAACACTGAAAGATCAAAATCAAGACTCAGAGTAAGATTACAGCAGATTAGGATGCTGGACCCAAATTTAAAAAAATAAGTGTTAACAAGGACAAGTGAGATGTACTACTGTTAAGATTTTTAAAATCCTGTGTACAAATATAGACTGAGGAACATGTGACTTGGTGGCAGTTCATATTGTTAAAGAAACAAAATTTAACGAGTAAATTTTAAAGATCTTAACTGCCTTTATTCAATGATCCATGAATTGGGTAGCATCCCATCTAGCAGATAGAAAGAAGCTCTTAGGAGCTATACAAAGTGAAAGACTTTTATAGACAGAAGGGAGCCAGAACCAGGAAGTTATACTAGGCAAAAAGCAGGTTGGTTATGTTACCACACAAAATTGGGGTTCTCTTGCCCGATGCTCATAAACAAGCCAATTAATTAGGGCATCAGCCTTTGGGAAAGAAAGCAGCTTTATTCTGCGAGATCAACCTGCAGGGAGACGGGGCATGTGCCCTCAGATCTGTCTCCCCGATTCAGGATTTGGGGCAAAATTTAAGAGGTTAGGGACAACAGGCTGGCACACAGAAATGCTGGCAGGACAGGTTTTGATTGGTGGGCTTCAGGCATTTATGGTAAGGTTCTAAACATTTATGATGAGGTTCTAAACTTTTATGGTAAGTTGGGGAAGGAATTTTAACACTAGATCTTCCTGAATGACGGACTCCTCGCTTCTGATTAAGAGTCCGACTTTAAAGTTCTGGTCACGTCCCGGTCCTTTGGTTCCATGGGGAGGAGAATCTTTGGTTCCACAGTCATTTCAGGTTAAGATTTCTTCCTCTGTGTGTGCTCTGGCTACGTGACTTTGCAAATTTTCTGAAAGGCAATTCTTAATCACTCTGTTGGTAAGAGATGAGGTCAGTTGAACTGGTACTGGAGGGTCTGTGGTTACAGTTATGGCAAGATTACTTCACTTTAGGGGATGGCAGGGGTCTATCAGGCAGATTACCTAACTAGTGCTGATAAGGCAATTCCTGATTGGCTAGTTAAAGATTCCATTTCTGGGAGAGCCAAAACTGTAATTAAGTTAAGTCTCAGTAACGTGGGGCTTAGCATAAGTGACTCTATTTGGAACTTCTTGTCTTATTTTTCACAATATTAAAAACAGATTGGACTTTTAGGTAACCACGAATTCAGTGTTAGTCTCTAGTATGATCTGGTGTGGCTTGCAATAGAAGGCAGTACAGTATTAGATTGCATTAATGGAATTAACAGAGGTTCCAGCATACTCCTCACTGGTTAAATCACATCTATGACATCATATTGACTTATGAGCACCACCTTTAACAGGGACACTGACAAATGAGAACACATCCATAGCAGGGTAACCAAGATCATGAAGGGTGTAGAGATGGTTATATGAGGAATATTTGAAAGAATGTAGAATGTTCAGTAAGAAGACAACTCAAAAATACAGGACAGCTTCTTCATGCATTTGGGAAGGGTGGGTAAAGGAGATAGTACACTTAAGTAAGAGTAAGAACCATAGGCAAGTGTTACAGGGGGGCTCAATATGAGGAAGAGAAACCTAAACATTAGAGTTGTCATTAAGTGGCTTCACAAATTTCCATCATTTTCCATCTGATCAGCTAATAGGAATTAATGTTTTTATAAAATATTTTATAAATATGTATATAATTTTATAAAATATTTTATAAACATATTTATAGTTTCATAAAATTAATATTTTAACAGTTACAATTGACAGAGATGCACTATAACAATAGCTTATACAGTATGGAAATGTATTTCTGTCTCACGTAAAAGTCCAGAAGTAGGTAGGTCAGGGCTCATTAGGCTGTTCTGCTTAACAAAGTCCTCAGTCCCCCTTTAGCTTGCTGTTCTGCCATGCTGGCCTCATTTCTCACTGTCACTACAAGGCCCAATGTGTCTGCTCCAACTCCAGCCATCACATCTTAGTTTCAGCCCCCAGCAAGATGGAGGAAGACAAAAGGCACAAAGGGCATGTGCCATCAGGGTTTTAAGAAAAACTCTCGGGAACTGAAAGTATAGTGTCCACTCATAGTTCCTTAGCCAGAACTTTGTCACATGATTATATCTACCAGCATGTGAGGCTAAGAAATATATTCTTTACTGAAGGCATCCATGTACCAAACAAAATCATGGGTTGTATTGCTGTGGAAGAAGGGGAGGAGACATACCAGAGGCAATCAGCAGTCTTTGCCATAGGGATGTTTTAGAGAGAATTACTCTAGATAAACAAGATAAACTTTAAGATCCTGTAGACTCTTAAGAGTCTATGATCCTGCAATTTATAGACAATAATCTCTTCTATCTACAAACAGAATTGGTTCTCAAGGGCTACTTGGAAGTTCATTTCCTTCTAAGTCCAAAATGACATACACAAGTGACCAATGTATACAATGTACTTCTTTCTACAAAAGGTCAAGTTTTTCTTTTGTTGCCAGAGTAACTGTGTCTTTTCTTAAAGCAACTCTCTCACTGTTTTGTACTTTTAAACACAGTGGTGTTAATAATAATGGTTATAAAACATTACAAAAATATGCACAAAAAACACACCACAGACTAAGAAAACATAATGGTGGCCTAGACTAAAATAAGTATGAAAGTCCTCTGTTGGTGGCCGCCTTCATTGCCATGCTTCTGCTGAGCCTTATCTATGCGAGTTTGTAAGTAGAGAAATGTCTTGTCTACAAGGAGGCGAGCAAGCGTTGTAAGTTAGGAAGAATGAATTCATGTAAGTTAATGGAGCATTTTTTTTCCTTCCTTGGTAATGCTGTGTTCCTCATTTTGGATTTAAAGCACCTATACCCTTACATAGAAAAGTTTATAGAATTATTGATTGATTAATATTGTTATATGGCTCCTGTTAATCTAAACTCTCAAAGCGTAGTGTAGTCAAAATCAGAAGAAAGCCGTACTGCCCGCTCCTTTCTCTGTTCCATTCCAACTATGAGAGGAGGGAGCAGGGCAAAATAAAGATGGCAGGAGGCCAAGAAGCACAGTCTAGAATTCGTGGGAACTCTTATCCAACATGTGAAAATATGATACTATATGGAAAATTATGCTGCAAAAATTAAACTTCTGCATCGTGAAATGGAGACAAGTTTTATGTCTAGCTATATTGCTTCTCCCTGTGGAGCTGTTCTAAGCACAAAGTTCCCATTACATAATGAACAACTCCTTAAATACTGTGCAATTCTGTATCTCACTAGAAGCACAGTGCAGCAGACTCTGCTTCTCAGTGAGCATTATAAACCTACCGGTGCTGAGTTCTATAGTAAAAGGGTGATGTGTGTGCATTTGGGGGTCATAGGCGAATGCAAGGTTGAAATTCACAATTGAAGCATTACGTCAGCCAGGTCATAATCTGAACACTTTTCTATGATCATGTTCTTTACATTAAAGGTTAAAGATACATGCCACTTTAAAGTGAAATAAGCCAGAGAGAGAGGGACAAACACTGCATGATCTCATTCATATGTGGAATATGAACTAACACACGGAGAGAGAGAACTGGTTGGTGGTTACCAGGGGGAAGGGAGGTGGGGGGTGAGCACAAGGGGTGAAGGGGTGCATCCACATGGTGACGGACAAATAATAATGTACAACTGAAACCCCACAATGTTATAAACTATTAAGACATCATCAAAAATTTTAAAAAAAGATACGTGCCACTTTAAAAATGGTTTAAGAACTTTAAATCATCCACTGTCAAGAAATACCTAAACTGAGTAAAAAAATCTGGAGATGTAATTTCACTACTTATCCTCAGGAACTTTGGACTCACCCTAAGTTTCATGTACTTAATTGGGAGAGTCTGTTTTGTCTGTTGCTGTGAAGAAGATTGCCAGTTTTATCACAGTTGCTTTCAACGATATATAAAATATGTCAGTAGTTATTGATAATACTTGATATCTGCATTGCACTTTAGAGCTGACTGAGCACTTTCAAATTATTGTCTTAGCAAATTGCCACAATAGTCCCGAGAGACTAGTAAATCAGAAGAACCTCCATCCCCCGCTGGAGAGTAGGGGAAACCCCCAGTGTAGTAAAGGAGAGTCTCTATGGAGCTCATGTGGTTGTGTTGAGGAGGAAGCATTAATGCCGCCGGGTATGACTTTTGGAGAAGAAGACAATTCGCTTGAGCAAAAATGCCGTGATCCTGCATAGCGTGTGAGCACTTCCGGAATGGAGGGTCCTAGCATCTACAGGCAGACTGATGGAGACTTCCTCACCCGCAGGAAGTAAACTCAAAGAAAAATGGCTTAGATGCTTTTCCCTGGATGGAAAAGGGTAACACTAAGATCCCAAGGTCAAAAATACAAGAAATAATCGTAATAATTTATTTCTCCAGCCTTCAGGAGCTGTTTTGCCATAGAGAGGGAAGATTTTAACAGAGAACACAGGCCCCCATAAACATTTGTGGCTTTTAAAACTGCCCGATCTGTTACTAAGTGGATAACATGAGCATGATTCCATTGTCGGATCCTCATGCGCCACGTAGTTTTGCTCTGATCCATACCTATTAACTCTGGCCATACTTCTTATAAATGCCTGTCTATGCTAACAAGGGTGCTGGGTGAAAGAGCAGGACTGGACTAATGCTCTCTTTCCCTTTCTGGAGAAACTATTCCAAAGCTGACATCCTAGTGATGTCTTCTCTCATATATGAAGGATGGCAAGTTATGCCATTATTGTTAAAGAGAAAGATGTTGGACCGCTTTGGGTTCTTTTTTTTTTTTTTTTTGGCATTTGTTTCTTTATGTCTAGTTTTATGCTGTTTTAAAATTTAATAGCTTTTTATTGGGTCTCTCTTCTGGTTAAATGTTTTGTGCATGAGAAATAAAGTCAAGAGAAAAAACAAGGGTCATGGAACTAATGGCAAATCCATTCTTAAGTTCAATAAAATGATACTATAAAAGACTTGAGCTGTGCATTGAGTGATAATAAAAAATAAGATAAAGTATCACAAGTAAGATGTAGTTGAAACTTTAAAACATTTCTATTATGTCCATGGTCTTCAAAGGATAACTTTAATTTCATCAGCAGAGTTTCAGAACTTCCAAGTATTGTTTTTATTGATGATGCTCACATTTATGGAATTCTGTGATGACAGTGCTATATTCTCTTAGTGTTTACGTTATTAACGAAAAACTGTGGTAAAGCCTCTAGAGATGAACATGTCTTGGATGAGGGTACCACAAATGTACCTTCCTATAAGCAACGAATAGGCCTCAAGCCACCCTTCCAGCCTAACTGCCGCTCTTGTCCTTCACAAACCACACTCCAACTAAACTCCACCCCCCACTCACCTCTGCTCTAGCTCTGTGTATGGAGAGACAGTATAGGAACTGACGCTCTGCGATCACACAGATTGAGTTCTAATCCCAGTGTACCCCTTTGATAGATAGGTGACCTTGGATCCTTCCTGTGCCTCAATTTCCTTATCTGTAAAGTGGAATCAATAAAAATTAGCTTCATGAGGGTTTTGGAGGATTAAAGTTGCATAACTCATTAAAAAAGATTCTTGGGTGTCAGAAACAATGTGTTGTCTGTTATCATCATTACCATTATTAGTATTAGTTCCTCCACCTGGAACACCAATTTCATGAATTCTGCATGTCAAGACTCTACTCCAAAAAAAAAGATAACTATGTGAGTTGATGGATATGTTAATTAGCTTGACTGTAGTGATCATTTCACAGTGTGTGCATATATCAAATCATTAAGTTGTACACCTTAAATATATACAATTTTTATTTGTCAATTACACCTCAATAAAACTGAAAAATAAAAAGACCCTACTCCGTCACGGAGCCTTGCCTGATTCTTCCAGATGAAATAACTAATTCTTGTTTTAACACTTAGTACTCTCCTAGTTGTATTTTATCCCCAAGTACACTCTGCATATCTTAAAACCAGGATCTGTGTTGGAAAAACATTGGTATTCTCCATGGCTTTGCACTTAGTAGATGTTCAGTAAATCTCTATCGAATGAATAGGAATAATCTATGTTCTTTAATTAGTCTCTAATTTGGTATTAATGTGTTCGAAGCCTCAAGAGCTCATGCTGATGATGATTTGGCTATATCTCACATCTTTTGTAAGCTGGAAAGCTGAAATTCATGCACTTTTTTTCAGTGTAGTAATTTATGACAACTGGCTGGCTGTTAAATCTTCCCTAGGTATATAACCTCTATATCTTTCATTGTTCCCCTCTTGTGTTTTTGCTTTAATATTCTTCAAAGTATGACATCTATTATTGGAACTTTCAGGCCTGAATAGTACTTTTGAGAACTTGCATAGAATGATTGCAGAGTCCTTAGGAAATTGTCATGGATTGCTTTTAGCATACAGTTTACCATTATGGTCTCTTAACTTTTCAAAAAATGTTTCAAAAGGGCACTTAAATCCATGGGTGGAAACCTATTTACATCCATTATTGCTGATAATTTGCTGTTCTGAATTTTGGTTAAGCAAATGATTTGGAGACAATTTTTGTAATATTAGAATTTTTTCTACTTTCTGACTATTTTGTAGCTCTTTCTTAGTAATTTGAGTCAACATAGTCTCTTATTTCTCGTCAATTATAGATGATTGCCAATAAAATGTATTGCTATTTGGCAAATGTCATGAATGTGAGTCTTTAAAAGCTGAGATTTTTTAAACTATTTCTACTGCTTTTGATTTTTCTGGAAATTAAAATTCTAAAACCAGGGCAATGGGGTGCTCAGAAATATACATTGAAAATTCTCTTATGAATTTATCAATCATAGCCCTCAGGCACTGATATGCAGCCAATATATACTAGTACACTCCTACCTTTTCATTTTAAACCCTCTAATTCTGTTCTGACTGGTCAGTGCTTGGGCCTGATTGTTCTGCGTCCATCCCATACTAATGGTTATATACAAGATTTTGAATATCACTCAAGTGTGTACGTATTATTTTTCTTGTCATGTGATATAATTATAATCATTGCATGTTTCCTGAACACAACCAAAGTGTTAATTTAAGTCAATAAGTCTTGTTTCTGTAGTCATTGTTTCCCAGAACTCTCAGGGTTTCTAAGCATGGTGGTTATTCTTCCAGGAATAGTGCTAAGAGTCTCCAGGAGCAGGCATTTCTCTTGAATTGACATTATTTCACACTCTCCGTTTTCCTTACTGTTGAAAAGTATATTTCATTGGTGTTTTGCCAAGAATCCTGCTCTGTTTCATAATCATTTTCTGTTCTCACTCTCTGCACTGAGAAATACCTCTTCCATGCATCAGTTGCATAAATGGCAATTTGAAAGCATTTTTCCACAGCTGGATATTTTTCATTGATTCTTTTCATCTGAAGATCATTCGTTAGAATTCTCTGTCTTCTTACATCCATATCTCCTTTCCTCCTATGTACATGATGCCTTTTGTATTTTCTATATTTAAATGTAAATTGCTGACTTTGGTTTTTCTTTGACTTCGTCCCATGGTCATAATGAAATCACAAATTACAAATGTTACTACTTTTTTAACCTGTTTTCTGACTTGTCCATCCAAACACATTTTACAATTCTTAGACATTAAGCCTCCCGGTGACTGATTTCTCCCAATCTCTTCAAGGCATCTGTGCAGAGTTATGGATTATATCATTGCATTTTGTCCATGTTAGAATTTGCAGAATGTAACCTACAGAATATATATTGACGAATAAAGAAATGCATCCACATGGTGGATGGTTGTAGAGAGAGGAAATGTATATCACTACGCTGCATGCACCCACATAAATGAAATATAGAAAACAGCAGTTTGCCATGTCAGAGCTGAAAATGAAGGTTGTAGCTAGAAAACACAGAAAGTCTAGAATGTATAAAAGGTTTTTCTTCTAAATTCATTCATATGTAAGGTCTAAAAAATTGAAATATCATATACATAACTCTTAATTTTTATATTATACTGGTGTGTCTCTGTGTTTAGGTATACAACTCTGAGATTTCCATAGCCTAGATTTTTCATATAACCACCTGAGCATTTCTTCCCTTGGAGTTATTTTGAAAAGGGAAGAGAGAGAGAGGGAAAAAGAGAGAGAGAGAGAGCTCTACCTATGTATGTTAAGAAAGAAATGGAGGAAAGAAGGAAGGAAGGGAGGGAGGAAGGGAGTGAGAGAGGGAGAAATCCAGTGATACATTACCCATCCTCCTAATCTCACGTATAAAATAGTATGTTTAAATCAGTCTAAAACTGTCATTGTATGATCCCTGAAAGAACTAGGCCCCCCACCCCCAAACTGTTTGGGGTAAATATTTATCCATGTCTAATCAATTCTATGCAAAACTTCTTTATAATATTTTCATTTTCATAAGATCATCGAAGAATCAAAGGAAAAGCTATTTTAGGCAGTGAACATAGGCAGTGATTCCAAAATAGAATTTTAGAAATGCAGGGATAGGTGGAATCACAAAAGATGATCCCATTCATAGTGTTTTATACCCTACAAATAGATTTATATTTAATTGACATTTTAATACCTTCCCATTTTCTTAGAAGTGTATTTGATTCATATTTTTCTAACCATCTTCTTTATCTTTTTCTTTTCATATCCAATATTGAGAAACATAGCGTTTATATCCACAAATAAATGATAATTGAAAACAAGCTCCTTGATATCCAATCTGGAGTATTTGTTTCTTGAATGAATTCAAATAGATAGTTTTTATTTGTGTACATAAAACTAGGATTTATTTTTATATTATTGGTATTATTTCAGAACAAATTTAACATCATAGGTGATCTAGGGATATCTTTTCCTTAGAGATCTTTAAAATGAATCATAAAATCTGGGAACACGCCCTGATACTACAAGTTATCATCAGAGATGATGTTCTTCCTTTCATGTCAAGTTCAGTGTTGGCACCGTATGAAAAAAGCATGTTAAAATAACAGGGTTCTTGTTCTCTGACATTTAATAAAAGAGGCTGATTATAAGACTGTGGTGTTTCTCATTATAATTCTAGTTTCATTTGCTCCCAAACATTCATTTCTTTGCTTAATGTAAAAGCTTTACAAACTTATTTTCTTGCAATCGTAAAACTAATTCTTCTATATGTTTTCCCAGGGATATTAATGTTCATTTTCATTTCAAATTTTACTAGGTAGTTTGATGGGTTATTGATTCCCTCTTTTCCTGCCTACATAGGCAACCCGCATAATCATAGTGATCTACGTTCCTTCATATCCTTTTCAAGTCTGGCCCTTGTACTCCTGCATCTTTCTTCATTTCCCATCTTTGGATCCAGAAACTTTCACATTATCACATTAGTCATTCTTTCCACTAGTTCTCTCCTATACATTTTCTGATCTTTCTCTGAGCTACTAAAGGGTCATTCAGCCCTTTGATGATGGACACTAATTTGCTTTGACCTTGCAAGCACAAACATCCTCTGATCCTTGTTTGCCTAGAGGAATATGGCGGATAAATCACAATATACTCTTCAGCATCCTTCTGTTCAATTTTTTTTCTGAAATCTTTCTCCCAAGAAGACTATTCTAGGTTCTTTCTCTTGGCAGTTTCCTAGAACTTTCCTGTGCTCCTCACTGACTCAAAATGTTATTACTAGAAGGAGACGTAGGGGCTATCTAATTCAATACCCTCATTTTATTCTTTAGGAAACTGAAGCCAACATATGTTCACTTACTTGCCCATAGTAACACAACTAGATATGCAGCCAAAGCTATATGGGATCTTGCCACTACTCCATGCTTTGTCAGCCTCTGTTTATCCCCTGAAACTAGCCCTCTGCCTGACTTCCTTATTTCTGTTCTCTGGGTCACCCAAGCTCAGTCCTTAGAGTGATCTTCCATAATCCATCCCTCCTGATAGCCAGTGAATTGGTAAACCCAGCCGATTATGAAGCTACACTGCCTTTCACACCACACCCTAATTGCCAAGGCTATTGCTAAACTCTATGCACTAGAATTCTCATTCTAGTCCCTCCTTGCCCCAGTCCCTGTTCATACTACTCAGGCTCTCTACTGCAGTGGATGAAAGCACAGAGTCTGGATCCACACAGCTCTGGTATTTACTAGCCTTGTAACCGTGAATTCTCTAAGCCTGTTCTCTCATCTATAAAATGAGGGTATAAAATGAACCCAGAGGCTGTTTATGAGGATTGTATGAGATAATACATGAGAATTATTTAACACAGTGCCAGGCCCATAATAAGTTCTCAATAAATGTTATTTTGGGGGAAGCAATAGAGTGTCATAGTAAGAAAGCAGGGCAGAGGTCTGCAAACTACAGGTCTTGGTTCAAAGCCAACATGGGGCCTGGGTTTTTTACGGCAGGGGAGCTAAAAATAGTTTTTACTTTTTTTAAAGGTTGTCAAAAACCGAAGAAGAACATGAGTTGGGGACCTATGAAGCCCTCAAAACCTAAAATATTTACTTTCTGGCCCTTTATAGAAAAAGTTTGTCGGTCTCCGTTCTAGATTCAGACCGCCAGGGTATTTCTACCACTTATGAGCTGTATGACCTTGGGCAAATGACTTAACCTCTCCAGGTCTTGGTTTCCCTAACTGTAAATAGTACCTATGTTACAGAGTTGTTATGAGAATTAAATGGGATCATTTATATAAAGTGCTTAGCACAGTTGCTAGAATAGTAAATGTTTAATAAATGTTAGCTGATGTTATTATGTCTACTCATGGTTGCCAGATAAGTAGTTTGTAAGCACAGCTTTCATGGTGACTTTTTCTTAAAATTTTTTGAGCGAGTTTTCCTATTTCTTCTCCTACTAAATAAACATTTCACATGCTGGCATTCAATATTTCCAACAATATCAACCAATTCTTTTTTAAAAAACGAGGTTTTTAAAGCAACAGGAAACCTTACAAATAACTAATCTAAATTCATATTATAGATATGGAAACTAAGGACCAGTAAAATTGTGACTTCTAATACCTGAAATCAGATCCTCTCTTTTCAGGTAGTATGATCCGTGTCGTGCTTCTGCCATGCAGTCTTAGAAGGTAAAGGGATTTAGGAATCATTCATCTCCCTCCTAAGGCAGGACTCCCCTCTGTAAAATCCCTGTCCTCTAAGCCCAGTTTGAGCACAGTTATTGATGATAAAATCACCTTTTTCCCAGAGAGCAGCTACGGTTGTTTCAAAGTCTGTATTAAATGGAAATTGACTTTCCTGAAATTTCTATGTATTGATCCATTTCTGCCCACTGAAGCCAAAAAGATTTGTCACTTTTCTGTGTCTTCAAATGTTTGTTGTCAAATTGTCTTCTCCAAGTGTTGTCTTTTTGTGCTAATGTGAACCAGTCAGGGTTTTTTTTTGTTTGCTGTTCTGCTAAGTTGAAAAGCTAAGAAAAGCTTGGTTCTTCCATTACCGTTATATACTCCACTACCAGAACTTGATTTCAGAGTATGCATTAGAAATAAAGGCTTTTGTAATTGCATTTTTCCAGTTCCTCTGTTATTCCTCATAATACCTGCTATAGATTCTTACCTTCCTCTTGGTCTTTTTCTGCAAGAATTAGCAATGGCCGCTTTCAATATGAGCTTTCCAGAACTAATCATAATATTCCAGTTATGGCCTGACCAATAGAAATTATGGTGTTTCCTACATACCATATCGCAGTCAAACCTCTTTTGTATTTTGCATTTACATTTTCTAATGATGTCACTGCTCACTAGAAAATTTGGGGTCGTATTTGATTCTTCTTCTCCATCACCTTCCGTTTTTATTTGGTCTTCAAATCCTGTTGATTGACTCTCATTTGAAAAAACAAAATCACTCAAATCCAGCTCTTCCTCTCTAACCACTCTGCCCTTCTCTCAGTCTCTCTCAGTGGTTATGAATTATTAGGCCTTTTGATGATTAGCCTCCCTGCCCCCGGACTTCTATCCTTCCTTATCACTATTACTAGTTATCTTGCTAAACCACAGGTCTAATCCTGGTACTCCCTTGTTTAAACAAAATCTTCCATAGCTATAGCTTTTTTTTCCCTCCAGGTCAGTACCCACAGCCTGACAAGATGTGGCTCCAATCCACCCGTCTAGCCTCGTATTACATTCCTTCTTTCCTGCACCCCCGCCCTTTGTCTGCTTTTCAGCCTCTGACCCTCTTACCATTTCTTTCTATTGTTTCATGTCTTTGCACATGCTCTTCCTAAACCTGGAAGGTTCTTCTAAACCTGGAAACTTCTATTCTTCCTTCACAAATCTGAGGCAGTAACTTTTAGTGGCTTAGCTTGCAGGCTCTGGATTCAAATTCTAGTTTTGTCATTTACCAGCTTTGTGACAGCAAGCAAATTATATTCTATGCCTCAGTTTCCTTCGGGAAAATGGGGATGAGAATACAACAGTACATTTCTCATAGGGTTGTAGTAAGGATTAAGTGAGATGAAACGTATCACCCTCACATGCATAGCAAAGTACATACTGTGTTCATTGCACATAATTGGTCGGTATTAGTTATATTTTTTTCATTATTCTTAGTACATAACTCAAATCACACTTCCTCTCCCCTAGGCAATGTCAATTGCTCCTTTTTATGTGTTTACCCATTACTTTGTTCGTATATTCGTTTTGACAACTGCCATCACGAGGGGACCTGCTACCTTCATTTGTAAAATAAATCCCAGATTCCCTGAGCCTGAAATGAGAGAAGAAAACTTTTTATCAGGTAGAGTGGGTAGCTGGACCTGGCTGTCCCTATGCTTGTCCCAAATTTCACATTTCCCTTGGGGATCTCTCACTAATTATCCTTGTCATACCCCTGTGTCAGCTTCAAGATCTTGCATCATATTTCCTATGTTGTGATTCTAAAAGTGCCATCCTGTTCTCTCTCTCTCTCTCTCCATCCCAGGTTGTTGCCGATAGCTACTCCCTCCTCCTAAGACAGAACCACGTTTGCATTTTGCTTAAACTACATTTCTCAATTTTACAGCATCTACGAAGGAGACAATGGAATCTAGGAAAGATGCAACAGTTAACAAGATTAACTGGCCAATTTTTGAGAGTGCCGTCCATAAAGTCCACAAGTGAGCGAGGCTTCCTTGTCAGAAAGCAATTCAATCACTGTAAATGATCATTCAAGTCTGATCTCATTCCCTCCTGGGACTGGGAATTGAAAGCATGTTCCTCTGACAATTGTGCTATCAGCGGATATGCTCACTGTGCAAAGGACTGGACACAGGGCAAAGGCAGACATATCCCATCTGAAATCTTGAGTCATCCCTGAGACATCATTTGGGACTCTCCTCTAATCAGACAATTAAAATATGAGTGATGGAGCCCACCCCCCCCCAACTCATCTCTCTGGCCTCAGCAAGGAAATCAAATGCTAATAGGCAGTGACCTCCTAATTCTAGTCAACTGCCCTTAGATATGAGAAAACAGTCATTAACTTAGTCTAAATGCTGCCAATAAAGTAGCCCCTTCAGAGCTGAAGCCCCAAAATTATGCAAGTGAGTTAACTGGGGGGAAACAATTTTCATAGGACAAGCCCTAAATCTAGTTTAGTCTCTTAGTAAGACTTTTCTCATCAAGAGAGAGCCACATAAACAGGCATTACCTGCCTCTCCCAGGGACTACACCTCTTGGCTGTATTTTCACTCACCCCAAAACTCTCAAAGTGCCTAACACGGATTCTTTATTTTGTTGGTTACATTAGACTTTACATTTTCTAACTTTTCAGCACCCTGGCGGTCACCTCAGGAAATCATGCAATCCTTGAATGATTTTCTTTAGAAATGCACATGTAGCTATGCATATGCCCATGAATTATTTAATCAGTTTGTGAAAGGAGGAAAACAACATTTCTATTATCGACCCTTTTCAATCTCTGAGGAGAGTTTGTGAGTCTTGCCTGCAATCCAGGATTGGAAGCAAAAGAAAAAGCACTGACAAAATAGCATTTCATTTTAATGCCACATTATGGGCAGACAAAAAACCCTGGGATTTCCTTTGTCTAAGTAGAATTGACTTCTGGGTGAGATCGATCTTTATCCTCCTCGGTACAAGCATACACATATTTATGTACGCACGTATAATCCCCATCTTTGGAAGCCAAGAGCCCTGTATCGGAGTGTACCTATATCCAGGAGGCAATATCCTTCATTTCTGTATTAATATCAACTCCAAGGTTCGCTGCAATCCAAGACTAGTCAACAGCAATAGGAAAAGAACAGAGGTCAGATACTAAGAAATATGCCTAAATTCATCTGGCTATATCTTCTCTTCCTCCCAAACCCTATCCCCCTAAATTTCTCAATATTTAGAAGGATTCATATTTTTTGTTTGTTTTCCATATCCCCATTTTATTAGTTGGGTTTTGTATCAGTTAGGATTGCAGGGGCTTCAAGGAACATGAAAGCTATCTGGTGGCTTAAATAAATAGAGCTTTATTTGTCTCCAATGTTAAGATATCTGGAAGTAAGGTGCTATAGGCTCAACAATGTCAGGATTGGCATTTTTACAGTTTTTATTGGCTTTTCTTCATGCTTATCACCTCATAATTATGAGATGGCTGCCGCACCATCAGCCAGCATTTCCACAGGGTGGAAAAGAGAGGGTAAAAAGGGTGTATTGGCTTTTGATCATGAAGCCAAAGATTTCCCAGAAACCTTTCCCAGAATACTTACATATCATTGGACAGAACTGTGTCACATGACAATCGCCAACAGAAAGAGAGCTAGGGAGAAGCAGTTGTAGATGGGGATTGAGGTAGTTAACCAGCAGTGTCTGCAGTCTTCAGTGGCAAACATCAGCAACTAATTGTCTAATTCAAGTCAGGGAAAACATAAGGGGATGGAGGTTGGGGTTATTTATTAAAAAGATAGTCATAAAAATGAAGAAAGTGATTTAAGAACTAAGTGTTGGGATGTGAAGTGGGTTGGTAGGGTTCCAAGATCTCAGAAGCAGGAACACATGCATCTTTTTTATAAGTGTTGTCTTTAGCACACTCACCTCCAAACTCATTCCAACCTTGTATCATTTCCTCCTCTGTCAGCTTCCTTGGTGGCAGAGGCTGTGTAGCCTAGTTTGGGTCCTAGAACCCACCCTTCGGGGAATTGAGGAAGGCAAAGGGGCACTATGATTGCCAGCTCTACTAGATCCAAAAGGAATATGGGGAGGAGCAATTCCCCAAAGGAAAAAAACCCAGGCAGTTAGCAGAAGGATGGGATACTGAATGGGCAAAGACTACATATGTTCCCCTTACCGAGACTGGGTGTGCATTGTGCTCTCTCTTTCTCTCTCTGTCACTCTGTTTCTCTCATTTGATGTTAAAACTAAAACACTAAATCATAGGCATTCACTGTGATCCTTATGAGGTCATCAAAAATCTATATTTAAAGTGTACAAAAAGAAATGGGACACCAATTTAATTTTAGGAAAAAATATACTAGTTTAAAAAATGTCTTATTTATCCCCATATTTTAACATGATTTTTAAGGTGTATTTTAAAAACCTGAACTGATTATTTGATAAATGAATTTCAAATGCTATCAATGGTACAAGAATGAATGTTAGATATCCTACTAACCAGAATCCTATTTTTACAAGTTCTTTCTCCAAAAAGATATCAAGCCTGAAGGGCAGAGATTCTAGTGCACATAAACCTTTTCATCAGTGCTCTAGTCCCATAGTAATTCTTACATCATCATCTTCATATTTCAAGCCTTTTTCAAATAACTTCCTCCTTTTTAAGTTGCATACAAATGCGACAGTCTGATATACTTAAAATGGATGTCATATGTCATAAAAAGAAGACCATTGGAATATTACCAATAGCAAGAATTAACAAATATTAGTATAGCTTTAGAATTTTAAAAAAATGAGGGTTCAGGTTCTGGCTCTGCCATACTTAGCTGGTTTTATCTTAGGACCCCAATTTCTTCATATGCAAAATAGTGATATCATCACCATCTACTCATAAGGCTTTTTGTAAAGAGTAATTTGAGTAACAGTAACGGTGCTTAACATACATAAATTGAAGACTCCTTTATAGCCAGATAAGGACCCTAGTTTGTTCATTTGTTTCTTTCTGTGTTTTTAAGCTTCCTCTGAAACTTTTCTCAGAGCTTAGGAGTCATTGTGTTGGGCTTAAATCAGAAGTCCATCGCTTTCTGACGTGTTACATTTTCTCTATGCTTTGATTTCTTCGTCTGTTCAATGGGAATAGCACTCACTCAGTGCTGGCTGAGATTAGATGAGATAATGTGTGTAAATTACATAGTACAGCACCTGCTGTATAGTCAGTATTCAATAAATTGTTGTTGATAATAATAATAACATGATGATGATGTATTCTCTTGATAAGTGAATGCTTTGTTCACCATACCATCCTATGGAATATTTGATTTTTAAGAAAAGTGAAGATTTTTTTTAAGAAAAAATATTTTAAATAGAATCATTTAGATATATTGATTATAAATGCCATCCATCTTTTTGAAGGAATGCACTTGCTTTTCCACATTAAAATTTCAAAACAATGATATGTGGGGATGACAACAGGATATGTCTCAATGAGGCGTCACCTTTTTATTGTCAGTCTTTTGGCTTGCAGGCCTCTTCCTTGCAGGAGACTTTCCTAACATTTTTATAACTTCTTAACATTTTCTGCCCACCCTTTACACCTTCTGTTAATGAGTAGTTCACTGCACATTTTCCCTTGCTTCTTTTTATTTTCCTACTCTTGGTGTGACATTCATTCTTTGTTTCTATGGAAGCTTTTGTGTTGCCTCTGAGGAAACAAATCTGAGTCTTTGAAATAATGAAAACATCACTAAACCATAAGACCTGGGTTTCAGGAGCCTCACGGTGGATTAGTGCTTTATTACATACAACCATCTTACAGTTTAGTCTTCAAGTTTCAATCGTGGACTGATTTTTTGTCCTTTTTCTCCAGCACACACACATACACACTCTTCACACTTAAGTCATATAAACGGGAAGCCTTAAAGATTCCTAGAATACCCAGATGTGGGATTAGGAGACCCAATCTTGACCCCAGGGTCAAGGGTATTTGTAGCTTTGGGGGACTATGCTGGCTATATTGTTGTAACAGCAGGGACAGTTTTTGTCAGTTTGGAGGCTCTTAACTTCTAGTAACAGAATATATAATGAAAACTTAAACAATAGATGTTAATTTTTCTCTTTTAATAAGAAGTTGAAATAAAGGTGTTCCCAGAGTTGGTTCAGCAGCTCAGCAGTATCATTAAGGACCCAGTTCCTTTCCATATTTTCATGTGCTACCTTAGCCTTTGGCTTTGATCTTGGGCTTGCCACCTCATGGTCGTAAAATGGCTGCCACACTCCAGGAATTGCATCATAGCAGAAAAGGGAGAGTGGCAGTTCTCTTCACATTTCAGAAGCCCCAGCTGACTTCTTTAACATCTCTTTGGCCAGAACTGGGTCACATGGCTGTGTTTACCTATAAAGGAAGCTAAGAAATTGAGTATCTGGCATTTTTTTAACTTTTTTTTTAAATAGACTCTATCACTAGGGAAAAAGGGAGAGTGGAATGACTGTTGAGGAGGCAACCAACAGCATTTACCACTCTATTTATAAACCTTTTCTTGATTTTTCCTACTAAATGTGTAGCCTTAGTTTAAAGACCTTTCCTTATAAATCTTTATAGTCCCAGCACCGAGCACATTGCCTGCCACAAAGTAGGAGATAAGAAATATTTTTGAATGCCTCAAGAAACTTGCAATCTGATGGGGAAGATAGCCAATAAAAATATTAATGTTATTATATAATTACAAATAGTGAGAAATATTATGAAGGCAAAGAATAGGCTACTTTGAGAGCATAATAGTAGGAACTTCTTAATGGTCTAGGAAGGACTCTCTGAAAAGGAGATATTTAAGCTGAGACCTAAAGGTCAGGTCAGTCATATGAAGAGTGAGGGGAATGGAATAATGTTTATAAGGCTCTGAACTAAAAGGAGCCAAATGTGGCTGGAGGGTAATGACCAAGGGGGTAAGTGGTACAGGACGAGGCTGGAGAGTAGAGAGGTCATATGATCTGACTTACCTGTAAAAGTATGCCTGAACTGATGTACCTGTAAAACATCATATGATGTGATGTACCTGCTGTCTGGAGGAGAGGTTGAAGGTGGCAAAAGTGGAAGCCAGGAGACCAGTTGGAGGGCACTTGCAATCGTCTTGATGAGTAGAAACGGTGGCTGAGACTAAGATGGTGACAGTGGAAATAGGATTGAATAAGTTTGAGATGTATTTTGGAGGTAAACTCTAAATGGTTTGGTAACGGATTAGATGTCAGGCGTGAGAGATTAAGGATGACTCCTAGGTTTTTTTGTTTGAACAATTTGTTGTAGTATTTACTGAGGTGGTAAAGACTAAGGAGGAAGCAAGTTTGAAGGAGACCAAGAGTTTAGTTTTAGGGGCATTGGGGGTGAGTAAAATGGGTGAAGGAGGTCAAAAGGTACAAACTTCCAGTTGTAAAATAAATAAGTTCTAGGGATGAAAGGTACAGCATGGTGACTATAGTTAACAGTACTGTATTGTATATTTGAAAGTTGATAAGAGAGTAAGTTTTAAAAGTTCTCATCACAAGGAAAATTTTGTAGCTAGGTATGGTGACGGATGTTAACTAGACTTATTGTGGTGATCATTTTGCGATATATACAAACATCGAATCATTATGTTGTATACCTGAAACTAACATGATGTTATATGTCCATTATATCGCAATTTAAAAAAAGGGTTTAGTTTTAGACATGTTCAATTTGAAAGGCCTATAATACATCCAAGTGGAGAAATCAAATACAGTTGCTGCTCAGAAGAGAGACCTGAGCTAGAGGTATAAATGAGAAAGATGTTGATATGTAGGTAGGATTTAGTGTATCGAGAATGGAGATCTCCTAGCGTGTAAAAAGAGAAGAGGGCCTAAGAAAAAAATCAAAAGAATGTGACATCTCAGAAGCCACAGAAGTGAATAAAAGTGTGAGTGATGGATGGCTTTGGGTCTAGGATTTGTTCCTGTTTTAAGTTGCAACTTGACTGCAATCCAGCCAAGGATCCTGCACCCTTCCAAATTATCTGGGCCCTCACTAGACACTGAATTTGCCAGCGCCTTGATCTTGGGCCTCCCAGCCTCCAGAACTGTGAGAAATAAATTCATGTTGTTTATAAGCTGCCCAGTTTATGATATTTTGTTATACCAGTCAAAATGGACTAAAACAGTGAGTTAAACCAGATTACGCCTAAGAAACCCTCAAGATGTTTTAGCTAGGAGTTCAAATATTCATTTAGTTATTCAGTTAATATTTATTGAGAGCCTATAATATGCCAGGCACTGTTCTAGGTACTGAGAATAAAGCAGCAAAGAAGACAAAACTCTTGCCCTCATGGGAGCTTGCATTCCAATAGGGAAGACAGATGATAAACAAGGATATAATACAAATTTAGATGGTGATAATGTGATGAAGAAAAATAAAGCAGGGAAGAGACTAGAGAGCCATATATGAAAGAGATTGTCATTTTGTGTACCGTGATCAGGGAAGGTTCCTCTGGAGAGGTGACATTTGAGCAGAAACCTGAAAGAAGTGAGGGAGGGAGGCCTGAAATTTCATGAGAAATTGTGTTCCGGGCAGAGATGCACAAGCAAAGTCTCTGAGTCTCTTAGTCTCTGAGGCAGGACTAAGCTGATTCTATAACATTTAAAAGAATTAAATTAGGCATCATGAGATTATCTAGTCTAACACCCTGACTGTACAGGTCCATAGAGGCTGAGATTTGGCCAAGGTGACATAGCTAGTTAATGTGACATCTGGGTTAGAATTCACCTTTTCTGAATCCCTCTCAAAATTATGCTACCTTTAAGGTCAATGTGTCTTTGAAAAATTGACAGAAAGCATGGCTGTGGATTTCAGGCCCTACCAAATGTTGATGGAACAATGGCCGTTTTTAGCTTTCTATAGAGTATAAGACTTGAACTTGCCATGGGTGTCATAGCTGAATTTGTAAGAATCAAGTTCACAAATGTACTTAATGTCACCCAAGCACTCTGCATCACCAGTAATGCTGCCCCCAGGGAGTCCCCAGATCTGCTAGTCCTAATCACTGTGCTCAGCTCCATAACCTGCTGGCCCGGACATGATGCAGAGAAGAACAATATTCCCAATGTGATGGTGTTAGATGAGGTGAGATGTCAACCATAAGTGCATCTGACTGAAGAAATGCCTTAAGGAAGCAGCTCAGATGCACTTGAGTATATGTGTCTAGAATGAAACCTACAAAAAATGCTGCAGAGCTAAAGACAGCTGGAAGCCATTGTGACAACCACAGTTACTTTATAGACTAGAATCAAAGACAGATCGCTTCTTTGTGATCAGATAAACCAGGAGCCTAAGAAATCATTCATTCATCACACAGTCAGTTATTCAGTAAACAGTAGTGAGCATCCATTATGTGCCAAGCACTGTGTTAAGTTCTAGAAATACAGAGATGGATTAGACTCCTGTCCCCAGGGATCTTAGGACTACCAGGGGTAGACCTCCCTCTCATATGAGAAATTAAGTGAAGTCAAGCATTAAAGGTGCTACGATTACAGTAACACAGAACCCAGAGGGTCCCAAAGGAAGGCATTTCCTTCAAAAAAAACTGAAAACATCATCAGTTTTTCAGCCTCACACAGACGTAGAAAAACCAACCTCCATCAACAACACCTCTTAATTTGAAAAGCAACAATAAATACCTTTGTATGTCAACTCAAATTAAATCCATAAATATGTCCATGCTTATGAACAGTGATGGTTGCAGAACCCTGAGGATATTTAAGACTCAAACACTTCCTGAAACAAAGTATTTTCCCAAACTTCTTGCCTTTCTAATATGACAACCACAAACATCCTAACTAGGATGTGAAGGTGCTCTTCACGCGCTGACATTATTGATTCTGTTGTTAACAGCGCAGACATGAATGACTGATGATAACTCCCCGGCCCTTCCTCCCTTCTGTCGTTGAAATGGCTCTGTGCTTTATCCAAACAGGGCTTCTGAACCAACAGTAGATGTACGGACAGAGGAGAAATTGGTCCTGAGGTGAATTAACTCTCTTGAGGTAGATTTGTTTGCGCTACCAACAACCTGTGCACTAAACCTTATGAGCCTTCATGTAGGAATTTTAAGGAGAAATGGGCAGTTTGGGGAAAGCTTTATGTTTTTATCAGCTGCTTTCTCTTCTCATTGAGAGCTGAGTATTGTCAAGGGACTTGTAAGGTTTGCCAGTTTAAGAACAGACTTCTTGAGAATTATTTGCGGTCCTCCGTGTTTCTAGTTATCGGTTTTTCTAATTACAAATATTCTACAAACACCATTGAGAGAATGTTCTCTTTTCCTCACAGGTAGATCACAAAAGTGGACCCAGAGTCATTGGGTCAAGGGTTTCTCAGCTCTGAGTTAAATTGCAGCTGCACGTTGTTTTTCAGTAACAGGATCTTCTCTGTAGTGGATGGTAAAACATGCCCACGTCTGTGACCACGAGAGCAGAGCTTTCCAGATTACGGACTAAAACGGGCAACAGGCCATGGTTTCAGTTAGACAGGGAAGGGAATCAGTAGGTATTGCCAGGCAGACTCAGGGATGTCTCTGCTTTGATATTACTTCCACGGTAGTATAGTACACTCAGAATTAAGAAGCACAACTTACACTGGTTTTACAGCTATAATCTCCTTCCTTGAGTAACAATCACCTGCATGGGGAAAAGGAGCCTACATTTCAGGGTTTTTCATGAATTGATAACGTAATAATAAGTACTTCATCACGAATTTATATTCCACAAGTCCTTGTTCTCTTCTCTGCTCATCAGAGTGCAAAATCACAACCAGGAAGCTAGAATTGATATCTAGGAACCTAAATTAGTAGTAGTAGTAGTAGTAGTAGTAGTAGTAGTAGTAGTAGTAGCAGCAGCAGTAGTGGCAGGAGGAGGAGGAGGAGGAGGAGGAGCGGTAGTAGTAGTAATAGCAGCAGCAGTAGTAATACTGAGTACTACATAGCAAGCCCTATCGACACTCTTTGTATGTATTCACCAATCTAATTATTACAACAATCCTGCAGGTAGGTACTCTTATAATTCCCAGTTTACAAATAAGAAGACTAAATAAAGTGTAGTGAGATTAAGTAGGTTGCTCAAGATCACACAGCTAGTAGGTAGACAAGATTCAATCCCAGGTAGTCTGGCTTCAGAGCCTGTGATCTTAACCATTATGTTAGACTGCCTCTCAATAGTGAATTTATTAAAGCTAGTATTAATCACATTTTAACAAGTTGAAGTAATAGAATCTTCGGTTGAAGTGGGCCTTCAAGATCCAGTCTAATTCTTTTCCCAATACAGGAGTTGTTCTACAACATCTCGCCTAGAAAAGCCTTTGCCTTGGCCTTAAAACCTAAAGTGATAGAGAGTCCCTAACTTTGTGAGGCAGCCCATTCCATTTGCAGCGCCCTAATCATTAGGCGGGTATCTCTGGGACTGAGCTGAAATTGATCTTCCCATAACCTTCACCTTTTTGTCTATATGTATGCTTTGAAGCTACACACAGTAAGTGTAGACTCTCTTGGCAAAGACAGCCCTTCACATATTTGGAGGCATTCAACTCCCCCCAACCCTACTATCACTACCAAGTCTTTCTTTAGGATAGAATACAGGAATCAAAATTGAAAACAGGTAGAAAGTAGAAATTTAGTGCCAGACTTTAAGTATTTTGTACTTAAAATATAAAAACTTTTTACATGACAAGTAGAGCAACCTCAACCCCATACATGTACTATGTTTGCAAACAGGACAATTTGTTTTTCCCATGCGTTGACACCAGAGATGCCAAATGCTGACCTGTCAGATTCAATGCATTTTGCTGAGTTACAACCTCAAGGGCTTTCCAGGGGACCAAGCTCTCAACTATAATCATTAAAACCTGCAGAATCCTGCGTGACTCTGGGGAGAAGCCCAGCATGGTTGGCTCTCATCTACCCTCCCCAGGAGACCTACTTAACACTAAGACAGAAGAGACAATCACTGGCTTGGGATCAGTCCCGAGCACCATCCCTTCATTCTAAATCCTGCAAGGGCATCCCTAACCTCCTGGTCCTGTTTTATATTGTGTCTATTTTCTCATGCAACAACTTCATCCCAAATTCCAACCCATACTCAGATATTTGCTCTCCATTTGTACTGGGCGTGAATTTCTAGACATTGACCCCTGCTCATACCCTGACCCTGTGTATTCTGTGCTCTGCTGACCAATTTGAACTTCGGAATAACACAAACTCCCCAGCTACCTTAAAGTCCTCCATTTTAGCTTCATGGCCCCTCCTCTACTTTTTCTGACCTTGACTCTGCTCTCTGTACAAATAGTAATCGCATTCACCCCAAGCAGAGAATCTGCGTCAAAATCCATCAGGATTTCTAACCACATCATTATATCTGTCAACTTCACCAGACTCCTGATCTCAGTCCCTTCCTTTCAACAACCTGGTACTGACACAGTATAATTTCTTTTAAATTATGATACAATTTGATGTGCTTTTCAAAAGATTATGGTGATGATTTTGAAGAGTGTTTGTTTTGTTTGGGAAAGGAGGTTCTACAGTGCTAGTGGCTATAATAGAGTTTTTCAGAGCCTATCCCAGGGTGATTTCAGAGCATTAGAGAATTGAGAGTCTAAAGAGATGTGTGGAGATTAGAGCCATTGGTGGAAAAGATCAGATTATAGAGACACGATATCCAGGGCGGCAGCTGGGACAGGGAGCTTCAATCATGTTTGGAACTGTGGGTCCCAAGGGGATGAAAGGATGGAGGGGAAGCCAGAAAAGGTACCTGCTTATGGGGTAAAGTCGGTTAAATATAAACAATATAGCTATCATTTCTTTTTTTAAATTGTGGTAAAAAAAAAACCCACATGATATAAAATTCACTATCTTAACCATTTTTAAGGGTACAGCTCAGTCGTGTTAAATATATTCACATTGTTATACAATGATACAATGAATCTTCAGAATTTTTTTCGTCCTGCAAAACTGAAACTTTATACCCATTACACAATTGCCCATTTCCCCCTCCCCCCAGCCCCTGACAACTACCATTCTATTTTCCGTCTTTATGAATTTGACTACTCTGGGTACCTCATAGAAGTGGAAACATACACATTTTCTCTTTTTGTGACCACCTTATTTTACTTAGCATAATGTCCTCAAGGTTCGTTCATTAGCCATCTTTTCTTGAACACAGTTTACTCCTAACCACATGGTCTCATTTCATTTTCACGACTGTCTATGGCTGCTGTGCTGTTTTCCATTTTACAGATTAGGAATAAAGGACATTCTCTGAGACTGGGCTCAGACGCAGACTCAGAAGCAGCTGGAGAGTTGCTTGCAGAAGGATTATCGTGGTCCTGTGGAGTGCTCTCAGGATTTACACCACTAAGGAAGTGAGGCGGGTAGGAGTAGGCGGAGGGGAAAGCAGATCCACAAGGCAGTTGCAGTTAAGGCTGCAGTGGGAGCCTGTGGGAAGATCTGGAGTTGGTTTGGCCTGTCAGAGTTGTCCAAAATGAGTCGAATGAGCAGATACTTTGCATCCCTGCCTCAGCTAGTCATTGGCCATAGGCCTCCCCCACAGAGAAGGAATATTACCTTGTGCGAGGCAGTTCCTTGAGGGCAGTAGCTGGAGCGTGAATACAAAGACGCTGAAGAGGGAGTTCAACGTGGAGCACCACAGTAACTACTGAAGATGCTGAAAGAATAAATATATTTCTTAAGGTCATATAAATGACATAAGGAGCAGAGTAGTGTTTATTTGACTTCAAAACCCATGGTCTTTCTACTACACTGGGCTTTCTTTCCAGAAGAGACCCAATATCCACTCTAAAGTTAAACTTGAAATCTATTCGTGGTTAAAATGGAATGAAAGCCCAGAAACTATACCCTTCAAAGCATCTTTCATTTACCTATTCATTACAATTCCTGCCAGCACCAGCCTTTTTTCCTGTTTCTTGTCATGAGGAATGAAGCTGTATCATTGTCATAGCCTTTTTTTTTTTTTTGGTGAGGAAGATTCGCCCTGAGCTAACATCTGTTGCCAATCTTCCTCTTTTTGCTTGAGGAGGATTTGTCCTGAGCTAACGTCTGCGCCAATCCTCCTCTATTTTGTATGTGGGTCGCCGCCACAGTGTGGCTGCCGATGAGTGGTGTAAGTCTACACCTGGGAACCGAACCCGGGCTGCCGAAGCAGAGTGCACCAAACTTAACCAGCAGGCCACGGGGCCACCTCTTGTCATAGCCTTCTAATTGTGCCCCATGCCTAAGGTCTCTCCTCCATCCATCTGATCAGTCCACTGCTCTCAGATTCATCTTCCAAGAACACTACTTTTTCCAGTTTAATTTAGCAAGATCCTACTGTATGCTAGCAGTGTCCTAGGGGTCATAGGGTCACAGATAAGCCATGGTCTCTGCTCCCAAGCTGTTTACAACCTCTGGAGAGAGACAACATCATTGTCACCACCAGCACTACCATCATGGTCATAACAGCTCGCATTTGCCAAGTGAGGCTATTAGGCAGACACTGTGCTACAGGCTTGACACACATTATCGAGATTAATCCTAACAACTACTTTCAGAGGTACCTCTCAAGAGTACTCATTTTTAGATGCAAAAACTGAGGCTTAGGGAGGTTAAGTGCCTTGCCTAGTGGCTCTCAGCTGGGAAATGGCATAGTCAAAATGGCATTCTACCTCCAGAGCATGAGTTCTTAATCATCATGCTTAAAAACTTTGACTTGCCACTGGCCTCAGGATCGGGTCCAAATACCTCCATTATCAATACCCTCCCTATCTCCCTCTGTGCCCAAACAAACCAAACAAATGTTCTCCCCCTGGTGAGGCAAGCCTCCTAACCTTGACACCTGCTGCTTCTGGGCACTTTCTTCTGCTATTTGCTAAGCGCTGGAAGGATTCCCTCAATGCAGATGTGATTGCAGACCCAGCTCAAGCTCAGCCTCCTCCAGAGAGCCTTTTAACTAACTACACTAGAAACTGTGGCCCTAGCCTTCTCCCAGATACTACTCAGTTTCACATATCCATGTCTATTTCCTCATTTGGCCTGTAAGTTCCTTAAGAATTGGGTTTTTTTGGGGCCGGCCCGGTGGCGCAGCGGTTTAGTCGGCGCTTGGCAGCCCGGGGTTCGCGGGTTCGGATCCCGGGCGCCCGCCGACGCACTGCCTGTCAGCCACGCCGTGGTGGAGTCCCGCATAAAGTGGAGGAAGATGGGCACGGATGTTAGCCCAGGGCCAGTCTTCCTCAGCAAAAAGGGGAGGATTGGCGACGGATGTTAGCTCAGGGCTGGTCTTCCCCACAAAAAAAAAAAAAAAAAAAAGAATTGGGTTTTTTTGATGAAAAATAACTCTTAGTTCTTTTTTCTTATTGCCAAGAAATTGCTCACTGTATAAGCTTCCTGAATTTGAATGGTAATGATGTATAGCTTCAAAAGTACATCTAAGTTTGTAGGTTCTTGAAAAGAGATACAGAACCTTATAATTAATATTCAGTATAACTAATCTGATGAAAATTCTGTCCTTGACATATTACTGAAAACTACCAGATTGCAACATTGTTTTAAAATTAAACTTCTTATTTCAAGATAATTGTAGATTCACAATGAGTTATAAGAAATAATACAAAGAGGTCCCATGTACATTTACCCAGTTTCTCCTAACGAAAGATCTTGCAAAACTATGTTTCAATGTCACAACACCCACGTGCCTCCTCCCTGCCCCCTGCCACTACTAACTAATCTGTTCTCCCTTTCTATAATTTTGTCATTTCAAGTATGTTATACAAATGGAACCATGCAGTATGTAATCTTCGGAGATTGACTTTTTTCACTCAATATAATTCCCTAGAGAGTCATCCAAATTGTTGCCTGCAGAAATAGTTGTTTGTTTGTTTGTTTTAATTGCTGAGTAGTATTCTATAGTTTGGATATGCCCTTGTTTGTTTAACCATTCACCCCTTGGAGGACATCTGGGACATTTCTAGTTTTGGAGTATTATTAATGAAGCTGTCACCATTCAGACACAGATTTTTGTGTGAACCTAAGTTTTCATTTGTATGGGATAAGTGCCCAAGAATACAAGTGCTGGGTCATGTGGTAGTTGGATGTTTAGTTTTATAAGAAACTGCCAAATTTTCCCAAAGTGTCTGTCCTGTCTTACATTCCATCAGCAATGTATGAGTGATCCAGTTTCTCTGCATCCTCACCAACATTTGGTGTTGTCACTATTTTTATTTTAGCCGTTCTGATATGTGTGTAGAAATATCTCATTGGAGTTTTAATTTGCATTTTCCTGGTGGCTAGTGATGTTGAGTAACTTTTAATGTACTTATTTGCCATCTGTATATCCTCTTCAGTGAAATGTCTATTCATGTCTTTCACCCATTTTCTAATTTGAATGTTTTTTCTTTTATAGTTGAGTTTTAAGAGTTCTTTATAGAGTAGTCCTTTATGGTATACATGGTTTGCAAATATCTTCTCCCTTGTTTTTTCATCTTCTTAACAGGGTCTTTCACAGTACAAAAGTTTTGAATTTTGGTGAGGTCGAATTTATTGATTTTTCCTTTTGTAGATCATGCTTTTGGTGTCAAGTCTAAGAACTCTTTGCCTACACCTAGATCCCAAAGATTTCCTCCTGCTTTATATGCTTTAGAGTTTTACATTTTACATTTAAATTCGTGATGCATTTTTAGTTAATTTTTGTATAAGGTGTGAAGTATAGGTTGAGGTTCATTTTTTGCATATGGATGTCCAATTGCTCTAGCGTGATTTGTTGGAAAGGTTGGCTTGATTCTTGAAGTGAAGTCAAACTTATCTCCCTCCTTGGCTTCAGATACAGCCACCTTTCATGTCTCCTGTACAGCACAATGTGAATGTCCCACAGACACTTCAGACTTAACTTGCCCCAGAGCTCCTCATTGTCCTCCTCTTCTCCCAGCCCATCCTCAACATTTTCCCCTTCCTAATTTCACTATTCTTGTTAACACTACCCTTCACCCGCTTGAAGCCAGAAACTCAGTTGCCCAAGTTATTGTCCCAGAATCTACCCTTATCTTCAAATCTAACATATGATATATTACCAATTCTTTCAACTCTATCCCCAAGCCATCTCTCAAATTCATTCCCTTCTTTAGATCTCTCCTGCCTCCAGCATCTTCTGCCTCAAATGCTACACAGCCTCCTAATTTTTCTCTCTGATTTTGGTCTTGCTTCCTAATCCATTCTCCACAATGCAGCTATAGTAATCCTCCTAAAATGCAGATCTGATTAGGTAACTCTCCGTATTTTAAAGTTTTTCTATTGTTTCCTACTGCCGTAAGACAGAAGTTCCAACAAGCCTTTCCACAAGACTCTTGATTAAATCTCCAGTTTCAGCAGCAGCACCTAACACAGTGCCTGACTCTCTATGAATATTTATTGATTGACTAATAGAGTCTTAAATTATGGACGAAGTAAACTTCCCATTGTCAACATCATAGTTGTGTTTTTAATAGTATTCACATCTGCATTCTCCAGGTGTCCATGTTTAAAAGAAGTGAAACCTGTCCCAAGACCTGATGTCTTAGGGTTACCCCATCACAGAATTGAGATAAGGACTTTGGTGCAGGAAGTTTATTTAGGATGTGATTGTAAGAAGCAGGAATAAGAGAGCGAGAACAATGAGACAAGAAAAAAAAGATAAACTATTCTCTGGACTTGTGAAAAGTATACAGAATAAAATACATCTGGACATAAGTAGCTAGAGCCTGAAATGCAGAAAGCCAGAGCATGTATCCACCTGCTCCTATCCCCCATTGGTTGAGGGTTGCTGCCAAAGCGTTAACTCCGCTGTAGCTATGCTTGCCCACTCGGGAGCGAGCACCCACGGCATTGGGAAAAAACCCTGGGGCAGAAAACAGGAAGACTCAGGGCTCACTCGAGAGGTGGGATGCTAGCTATAGAGGATGAGGTTCAGCTTGCCCCGAACTTTCCACTGCTGCCGACACTGGAAATCAGAGGTGGGCTGATGAGATAGACTGTGAACAAGAGAGGAATTTGCTACAAACCCACAGTGGAGCAGGGCATCTTCAGTGTCAGTCTTTCTTATGGGTGTCGCTCGAAGACCCGCTTTTTTTTTAATCTTCTGTATATGAAAAATAATAATAATATAAAAATTCAAAGCAGGATAGGCTTTGTATCATTTGAGTGGTATGGAGAATAAGTGCGATACGTGCTATAGGAGCTTACTAGAAAGTTTTAAAAATCTATATTAAATCAACCTTCAGATGTGAACAATTCTGATATGCCAGACCATTTGTATTCTTAACTCATGGGGTTATTGGGAAGATCAAATGAAATAATCATTATGATGCACTTTGCGCAGTGCCTGGCACAAAGCGAGCACTCAATAAATGTTAACGTTTATGCGATTATTATTGTTGATTGTCAGAATTCATCAGACTCACATCAGCAAATAGTAGTAAGTGGTCTGTCAGCAGGAACATGGAAACATTCTCATCACATAGAACTTAATGTTGCGGGGACAGTCATTAAAACAGGATCTAATTTTAGTCTTCTGGGAAACAGAAAATGCTAGGTTCTCCAGAAATGTTGAATCCTTCCTCGGGCATGTAGTTTAATTTTCCAAAACTAAATTGCGTAATCTGTAAAAAGAAAGTGAAATTGTCCTGCTCTTCATAAAAGGCCCATGAAAATCTTAGGCACTATATAACATAAATGAAAAAAATGTTATTTTTCCACAGGGCATAATTAGAAATAAAGAAGCAAGGTCAGTCACAAAGTTCTGAGCTACAAAGGAGGAAGGGAACAAAAATTTTCCCCGTTATTTTATGGCTGCCAGGTTGAACTCATACTTATCCAATGAGCCCCCAATTGGAATACCGTTCTGCACCAACTATACTGATGATAGTGATTCAGGAAGTAAATGATAAGATTCCGTCCTTCTAAAGTGCTTTTAGAATTGGATTCTAGTAAGTTTCATTTTGCTATTGGCCAATCACAAAAGAGACTGCAATAGAGAAAAGTGAAGAGATCATGCTGAAGAGAGGGTACTACATAGAAAAGGAAGAGAGACCCCCTAATTTAGAGATATGGATGGAGGGGAAAAAAGGCAGTTATGCTGTAACAGACGGGAAACATTAAATAAAGCAATAAGAGAGGAGAAAAATGGCTTAGAATAGTAGAAAATGAGTCACGGAGAGAAAGAAATAGACTAAAACACACACAAAAATATAGAAGGACGTTGAAGGGGAAATGTGGTGATGATTACACAGATTAAATGCAAACAGTTAAAATGAGGGGGAAGAAATTCTAAGAGGAATGAGTGAGCAGTGAATGGAATTTCATTATCTTTACCAAAACAAAGTTGGAGTCTCCAAAATTTTTTGAGCCATTTTGAGATCCTTTCACCTCTGCCAACTCTAGACTTCCCCTTCTACTTTTTTTCCTCCTTTTTTTTTTTTTTTGAGGGGGTAGAGAAGCCTTAAGAATAACACTGGCCTTCTGCCTAGTGGTGTTCTCCTAATCCCCTTCCAATGAGTTCCACAGTGGTTCAAAGCCACATTCCGGGGTCCTAGAGACACCATTCTTCTCGCTTCCTCTGCTCAGATCGTTCTGCTCCTGTGCCTGCAGTTTATGTTATCAGTGGAGCATAGCCTGAGGAATCCAGGACTCATGCCAGCTCTCTAAGTAATATGATTAGCATCTAAAGAAACACAAGAAGCTCACGACTTGGTCCTTTTGCAATTAAAATCATATTCAGGAAGACTTTTGGTCATAGGCATTTGGAAAAAAAATTTTTTAAAAGAGTCGCTTCCAGGAATCTTTCTATGTTCAAAACCCAGCTTAAAGTTTCCTACTTCTTACCAGAGTGACTGCCAGTAACGAGGAACTATAAAAGAGTTTGAAAACATAAATTGTTGTGCAACTGCTAGATAATAACAACTCCCTGTGCAACTGGGCAGCATTTCTGTTGCATGGCTTTTTTCCTGGACTCTCCCAATCTGAGAGAAAATGGACATGAGTTCCTCTTTAATTGATCGGACCCAGAAAAGTAATGCGGGTGGCCTCATTTCACCCACGTGTGTCACTGCTGTCTCCAACACAGCAGAAGAGATGACCGAGACACCAAGATACCACTCCAGCCAAGAGGTGAGGAATATTTTTTTGTCGTGGCAGATAGTTATTGGTGGAAACCTGAAATTAGAAAATGTAAGGCGCCTTCTCCTAGACAGAGTAAAAGGGGCAGTTACCCAAGCCCTTATTTTAATAGAGAGCCCATGATGCAAATCTCTTAAAAGGATATATTTTTTTAAAAGGAATAGAGGGTATCGATTAGGGTCTATCAGCAACTAACACCCTTCCTTTCTTTTTCTTTTTTTTTTTTTTTTTTGTTGAGTTATATTTGACATACAACACTGTGTAAGTTTAAGGTATACAATGTGTTGATTTGATACATTTATTTTGCAATGTGATTGCCATAGTAGCATTAGCTGACACCTCTATTGCGTCACATAGTGGTCATTTCTTGTAGAGTTGGGAGCAATTAAAATCTATTTTCTTAGCACGTTTAATGTTTATAATACAGTTTTGTTGTCTGTAATCACTGTACCGTGTATTAGGTCTCCAGGACTTATTTATCTATTAGTTGCAAGTATGTACCCTTAAACAACATCTCTCCCTTTCCCCCACCCCCCTGTATGGAATACCATTCAGCCATGAGAAAGAAGGAAATTCTGCAATTTGCAATAACATGGGTGGACCTTGAGGACATTATGCTAAGTGATAAGTCAAACACCGAAAGACAAATACAGTATGATCTCTCTCACACATACAATCTAAAAAAACCGAAAACTAACACCCTTTCAAATGACCAAATCCCAGGCGGTCAGCAGCTTAGCTAAAATGTCCAAGTACCTTTTCCTAACACAGAAACTCCTTTGAAGATCCGGCCCCCACTAATGATCCCCAGCAGCTCCGGTCAATGCTGCTTTTCACAAATGAAGCTTTTAAAAAACTTCGAGTGGACAAATGTGGCTTTGAGTTTTCAAACAAATCTTTCTATGAAAAAAAGTACTGAAGTGGGCATACTTCACAGTCTTAAATGCACACATGTTATTGAAATCTTCTCAAGCCTGAGAGATTGGTTCGCATCAAATATTATACTCGTGTAAATGTTCTCTTTTCCTAATATTAGCGACAAGGAATGGGAAAGAGGGAGAGGTGAGGTATGCTGGGTGGGAGTCCACCCAAGTTTGTAGAAAGCCTTATGATGGAGAATAGAAACTAACGCGTGCTGCTGACCTTGTAGCAGCTAGTCGTCTAGTACTCCATATCCATTACTGCTCCATGATGAGGTTGGAAACAATATTCAGAGAATTAATGCCCCACTTGGTAAAATCATTATACTATAATGGGTTTCATTCTGCCCTCTCCCACCTTTTCACGAAGTGTCTTTAGATTTAAAAAGGCGGAACGCTCTGTAATTCTTGAACAACTGGTATACCTAGCTCTTAATAGTTATTGTAATGAGTTCATTTATAACAACTTCTAGGCTCAGTGTTAATTTTCGTCAATGTTTCTGTAGTTTCCTTTTTAGTATAAAGTATATTCGGTTGGACTCTTGGCTGTGACAGAAGACTCAGTTCATATTGGTCAAGAAAAAAAGGGTGGTGGTGGTGGTTTTCAGGCAGCCACACTGCTGTAGGCCCATCTGCTATCCCTTTAGCATCCTCAATATCCCCAGCAGAAGAGAGAGAGCTACTCTCACCCAAGAGTTTAAAAACTATCTGGGCCTGACTCTCAATAGCCAAATTAGAGTTGTGTGCCTATCTGGCTAAAGGAATGGAATGCTCTGATTGATTGATTGATTGATTGGTGTTGCAGGTTGGGTCCTCTGGGAAGCAGGTGCCAAGACAGATTTATGGGAGAATAACACACGTGAAGAAAAGGAGAAGGAAGCAGGATTGGTCAGGGGGAGCCATTAGATCACAATGCAGATCTTATGAAGTCTGTGCCAGCTCAACGGGGAGCTCTGTAGCAAAGATTGCCAATTAGAGGAGTCCTGAATTGGGCAGATCTGAGGATAGTCTATATAATTTGGGACTGTTAATCTTCCTTCCACACTAGTTAGGGTCATAGAATGAAACAGAGGTCTTATCTCAAACATCCATATCATGTATATGAAGTAGAGAGTGAAGGTTAATATAGATCAGTGGTTCTTAACCAGGAGCAGTTTTTGCACCCCAGGGTACATAGCAATGTCTGGAGACATTTTTGGTTGTCACAACTGGAGAGGCGGTGCTACTGGCATCTAGTGGGTAGAGGTCAGCGGTCCTGCTAGACATCCTCTAATGCACATGATAGAACAACAAAGAATTATGCAGGCCAAAATGTCAATAGTGCTGAAGTTGAGAAACCCTGCTCTGGAGATAGAGATACATATCTTATGTGCACATATGTACTGAGAAAGGTCATGAAAGCCTTTTGTCTTTCATGAATTCTTAATGAGTTTGTTGTTCTTATTAACATCTATCAGTACTTGGTATTGAGTTTTCATCCAGCTCATTTAACTTTTAGACAGAAAGGCTACATTGAATTAGTGAAATATCTACATCCTGAATTTTTTAAAAATTATGTTTTTAAGATGAATATTAAATTAACTTACATACTATTTAGTATGTAAAGTCTTTGAAGACTTCGCTTTGGTGACTAGATCAGAATCACCTGCGGTTAGCATATAAATTGCCTTATGCAAGTGTTATTTCAAAAGTACTAGTTTGTTTCTGATCTGTTTAAATCTTGGACTGTAGATTTGTTTACACTGGAAGTTTACTCTGATGGATTCTTTCTTTTTTATATGTTACAAAGTTGAATGTCAGTGTCAGCTTGGACTGAAATATTGAAAGTTCAGAATTAGAATGAAATCAGGAAAAATTTACTGGAGCATACTTTCATATGCGAGAACATATTTTTCTTTTTGGGATTTCTACTAAAAAATAACACAACAAAAGTAAACTTTTAGCACTACGTACATGTTTTGAACCATCCAATAGATGCTTTAGCCTTCAGGGAATTTAGCTCCAGAACTACTGCTAGGAAAATAAAAAAGACTGGTTAATGCCTGAAGGGATAAAAAGATCAGCTAACCAAGAAAAAAAAGTTTTCTCCAAGATGTGAAATGTGTGTTCAATCCTAGATCAAGGACTAGGTGTTCAAAGTTCTATGTATGAGGTTTAACATTACTTTGGAAAAGTCTAGAAGAAAGTTTGTTATCAGTGCAATGAAGTCATTTTCAAGTAGGAGCGGTAGTGATACCAGCTATTGTGCAAAATCCACTATTTTGATCTAAACGCAAAATCATTCAGTGCTTTTATATCCAACCATCTATATTCTCATAACTTAAAAAAATCAATTATGACACACTGAGGAAAAGACATAAAAACAAACCATTCTAATCATGATTATTTTGAAAGCTCTTTGTAAACAAATGTGAGATGGTTAAAGAAGGAGGGAGACTGATGAATTGTTGCTTACCAAAATAAAAATAAAAATTGACTATGTAAGTGATACTGCTTGAAATCTCAGGGATCTCTAATTCATTGAGATTATGTCACTAATGGCATATAAAATGCTGTTCAAAAGATACTCCTCAATGGACATGAGATGCTAAGGTACGTAGACTCTGGGTCTGATCTAGGTCCATGGTGTTCTGTGTCACCCCCTTCCTGAAGCCTCCCAGATTGCTCCAGGCCTCATTGCTTTCTCACTTCTAGAAATTCATTATGCTCTTATTGGTCAGTAACACAGACTAGCATTTAAGGAGTTCCTAATTTGTCCCACGTACAGTCTTCTTCCCACAAGACACAAGGTTCTTGAGAGTAGGAGTTTCTCGTGTTCCATCTTTGCCGTCCTCCACAAGATGAACATGAAGTACAATGTATATAATGGCACTTGAAAATACTTGGGGAGTAATTGATTCTTGAGCTCACCTCTCAAACTCTCCACTCTAGACTTGTTTAGGTTCTGCTAAAGGATAGAAATCACCTAGCTATTCCCAGCTGGCCAACTTGAGTATTTATCATAATAAAAGAGGCAAGCTAGGTATGGAACTTTCCCCAGAGATGTGTCTGCCAAGTTCACCCACTCCTCTTCTGCTCTGACATCCACCTTTTAATACAAATAAGTAACAGCTCCCATTTACTCAGTGCTTACCTTGTAGCAGATACTGTTAAATACTTCATAGGTCTTACTTCTTTTTTAGTAAAATATAGCATTTCTGCCCAGGCCATACTAGGAATCCTGCTAACCGTCAGAATGAATGATATGAGGGGCTTTAGAAGAGGATTCACTGCCACCGCCCTCATAATTCTTCATCATTCCATCCACCCTTTGTTTAACCATTTTTAATTGACTGCTTTGGGTTATCATTTTAAACTATGCCCCAACACACTAGTGGTTCCTCCTGATTTTCACATATCTCCTCATCGTCTAGGATAAACGTCTGAGGTTTCCTCAATCCCTCCTTCTTTCTAGTACCCTTACATTTAACCCATTGTATCCTATCATACCATCTCTTGTTTGGCTTTTTTTTTTTTCTGGTAGGCTATCCTTTCTTTACTTTCTCCATGCTTCGGTTCATCCTAAAACACCATTCTGACCATGTTATTTCTTTATTTAAAAAAATTAATGTAGACTATGAAAATGTTAGTAGTAGTTGCCGCCAGGATGTGGAGCAAGATGGCTAGAAGGACGTGGTGAAAGGGAGACTCGCTTTTTAAAGATTTTGTTTGTTTGTTTTTCTTGAATTGTGTTATCATTTGAATGCATTAAAAATAAATAAGATTAAAATTTTAAAGTAATCAGTTGTTTTTAAAAAATTTGAATGCCTTCCCATGAACAACTAAATGAAGTCTCTATTCTTAAACCTGACAGACAAGTACTGCTCTGGTTTGACTCCAAACTACATTTCCAGCCTGACATTGTTCAGCTCTCCTTCTGTTTATACTCTGCATCCGGGCCTTTCCTAGTGCCAAAAAAATTGTTCATGCTGCTCTTGCCACACAGAATGTTTCTTCTATTTTGGCCCATCAAAATCTTGCCCAACTTTGAAGGCCCAGCTTAAAAAAAACCTTCTTCATTAATTTGATCCAGATAGTCTGTAATCCCATAGCTGTTGATGCTTCTTTTAGCGCTTTTAGCACGGTTCCCAGGAAAAGAAAGGAGTGAGCACCCACTGAGTGCCAGGAAGTGGACTCTGACCGTGCACTTTACAACATCCCATTCTCTGTACATCAGTTTCCTCATCTGTAAAATGGTCATAATAGAAGTACATTTCTCATAGGGTTGTTCATTCTTTCAAATATCTAGTTGGATGACTACTACGAGGCAGGCGCTGACGTGGATCCTGGGGATACAGCAATGAATGAAATAGACTGAGTCCTGCTCTCCTCAAGTTTCCTTTCAGATAGGAAAGGCTTAAATGAAATATACCTATAAAGCTCTTGGAACACAGTAAGTGCTCTATAAATGTTAACTATTATTACTGTTGTCACTGTCGTTATTCAATATTTCTATTTACAGATAAGGAAACTAGGGCTCATAGACTATGAGATAAGATGCTGAAGGTCAAATTGCTAGTAAGGGATTCCAACTCAGGTCTTCCTGACCCATAGAACTGGTGGCCTTTCCATTACGTCAGTGGCTCGAAAAACAGGCTATGTGTCAGAATCATCAGTGGAGCTTTAACGAAAGTACAGATTCTCAAGCCCCAGCCTCAAATGGACTAAGTCAGAAATTCTAGAGATGAGCTAAGAATCTGTATTTTTTTTAAACTTCCCAGGTAGTTGTGAAGCACTGTCAAATCAGAGAATGACGGCACTACTCTAAAATCTTTCCCATGCTACTTTATTATGCCTATTTGTAAATATCGAATCTGCAAATTCATTAAAGATAGGCTCCTTGTTTTCTTATTTATTTTTTCTCCTTCCTCTCCTAGCAAAGTGCCTTATAAGCACTCAATAAGTATTTGAGTAATTAATTGCTTAATTATTTAATTAAAGTTGTTCTTAAAATGCAAATACTCACAGCTGTGGTACTAGAAGCCTATTATGAGCTATCATTGATCTTCCTAGGGATATTTATTAATTAGCTAAGAACCAGTACTTGGGAAGGACAGGCTAAACATCTGGGAATGGAACTAAGAAGGCCTCCAAACCAAGTGTTAACCACGTTGTTGCACAGCCTAGGACCCCCATCTTACCTTGCCCACACTTCACTGACAACTTCAGGTAAAATGCAGAACATATATTGCCAAAAATCAAGAGACTTCCCCCCCACCCCACTTTCATTTCTTTTAAGTTGACACATATATCTGGTTTGGAAAATAGGAGGAAAAAATCTCTTTTTTAAAGAAAGAAAAAAATCCTTTTTTCTTGTCACACCACGAACATGGAGTTCACTGCTATACGTTACGATTATAAAGCAAGATCCCAAAATGCAGTGGCTGATTATTCACAGCAGACATATTAAGTCAAGAAGCTTATTTTTTCTCTCTTTGCTAAGGCACAAAGCCTGGGGCTATATGCATTTTTATTACACTTTGCTGTCTTGGTTTCACTTGAGGATTAAAAAGAAAGTCAAGGTACAGTGCACGTATCCTGATGGATTTTAGGATTTCTTGCTTTAGTAAAAGGAAGAATCTCATAAAGTACCTCAGATTATTGCTCAAGGAAGTATACCTACTTCTGTGATGACCTAGAAATTCAGTCTTTTGTTTCTCCTATAAAAGATCACATTGTATTTTGGAATTGTTTTTCCCCTGAAGTTTTCCGCACTATGTAAAGCCACGTTAGAAAAAATAACTTTAGATTTGAAGTGAAAATATCTAAAATAGTTCAGGGAGGTCTTATGACTATTCGGGGAGCTTACAAACCACCTCAGGGTTGGGGTGAGGTAGAGTGGAGAAGGAGGGAGGCAGGGGGAGAGAAGGGGACGCTCGGTCTGAAGAGTGTCAAGAAGGTGGAAAGAGAGATTGTACAGTCTGAGGGAGTGAATTCAAGTCAGAGTTTTAACTCCAGTTCTGACAAGTCTACACTGAGAAACAACAGAAATGCATTGCTCCATCCTCTTTCCTTTCTTGAGACACATGCAGTGTACTTATTGATTTAACCTGCGCCTTATTTTCTCATATGCAAAGAAGAGAGGACTGAATGTTGTAGGATTTGGAAGTACAGTAGATGAGATCTTCCGGTGTATTGATGTGTAAAGAACGGCCTGATACTGGTTTGGCTGCTCTGTGTCAGTGAGAGAAAAGAAAGGCGCTTTTCAGTGGCCGGGAGGAGGAGATCTGGCAACTGACACAGGGGCTCGTGGCAGACAAGGTTCTTTGATATGCGTTCAAATTGACTGTGAAGGGAGTCAAGGTCAGGAAGCTTTGGAAACACTGCAAGGATAGTGTGGGATTTAAGGAGCGTTGATTTCCTTGGTTAAAGATTGTTGCATGCCTACTTCAGCAATTTCTCCCTCCCAACCGTCATTAAAAAGGTGATTGGTAGAACAAACTGAAAATCTACGAGTGTATTATTACCCAAAATATAAGGGTTTCACCATTGAGACAAAAAATGTTTGATTTCTGGTGCTTTATTGTTTTTCATTTATCTTCAAGATTTCAACCTACTTCAGTCATCTTTTAGCGTGAATTTGCCAACTGCTATATAGGTTGTCTTTTTTTTTTTTTCCGATGGTACCAGTTCTATTTTATCCTCTTGGTAATTATTTCAAATTGCCACTTCTGGTCCTTGGGGACACTCCTGTGTTCTAATACCAGGAGGCATAATTATGTAATTACCATGTGAGCATTATGCTACTTATGGCCCAAAATGCCCCTAGAAAGGAATGCTCCAATGGCCTCGGAAAATTTCTGTGAGAATGATATCTTCCAAATGTGGAATAAATAAAGCTCAAGAATAAATAGCTGAAGCTGTAATGTAAATGATTTAATGTAATGGTGTTGCAAGGTGAGAGCCACTTGACTTTAGCTCCTGCTGCAAATCATGAGATACATTAGGAAAGCTTTTAAAAGGGAACCTATTTTTTTAAGATAAAATCTGCATCAAGTTACATCATCCAAACAGAGTAATTCAACTTTTCTCTTATCTCTTTGAGACAAAAAAAAGCAGAAGAAATGCTTGCTATGATCTCTTCCGTTTGCATCACGTTTTTTCATAACAGTCTGTGGATGTAACGAAAAATAAAGGTTTTGACAAATGAAGCAGGATAGAAGGTTGATTGCTGCTTTTCTAAATTAAGATTAATGATACCCTTAAGGTACTTGGGTCTATGAAGTTGACTTCATGTTGATATAACCTGACTCCATTATCACCCAATGAGGCAGCTGCATGAGCATGAAAACCAATAAACAAACTTCCAAGGTGCATTTTAGAAATTGTGAGGTGAAAGCTGAAGGCTTAACAATGGACAAAGGACTTGCTGTTTGTCCTCCTTTGCTTCTGGTTGATAGAAGAGTTCGTCAGAATCAGAGGAATAATGTTCCTGGAGAAGCGCTGGGCTGGCTCTAGGCTAGGGCTCCTGTTCACAACCTGCCTCACCTGTCTGGCAGGGATGCACAGCTACTTGATTTTAGGCTCCATCTGTTTGCCTCAGCAGAGTCTGTGCGCTCTTCTGGTAGGTTGTACAGAACATAATTGGGGAGGACAAGTGGGAGGTGGAGGGGTGGGTGGAGGAGAGAGGAAAGGGAAAAGAGGGAATAAGAAAAGGAGTCACAGATTAAGAAAGAAGGGAATCAGGGGGCCGGCCTGGTGGCGCAGCGGTTTAGTCGGCGCTTGGCAGCCCGGGGTTCGCTGGTTCGGATCCCGGGCGCCCGCCGACGCACTGCCTGTCAGCCATGCCGTGGTGGCGTCCCATATAAAAGTGGAGGAAGATGGGCACGGATGTTAGCCCACGGCCAGTCTTCCTCAGCAAAAAGAGGAGGATTAGCAACAGATGTTAGCTCAGGGCTGGTCGTCCTCACCAAAAACAAAAAAGAAAGAAGGGAATCAGTGCAGAAATATTAAATGGAAGGGGAAAAGAAGCTATGAGAGAGGAACATAGAAAGAGGTGAATTAATGATGGTCTCAGATGGCACACATTAGTGTGCATGCCATAAATCATGAAAAATCAACTAATAATCATACTCCTACTCAAAGCAAGCACTGTGTTAGCAATGGCTGCTTTCCTGTGATCTATCCTGAAGTCAAATGCAAGAAACTCTGTTTAACTCATAAGAGTCTCAATGTCAAGAAAACACATAAATAAATTCAAGGAAAAGAGAGTTCAACCAATCTTTGCATTCATCAAGCTCAGGTCGTTTTGCCATAGAGCTGTTCCTGTCACAAGCCCTCGTTCCAAACCTTATCTCAGAGCATGTTTTTCAGTCACAACTCAAAAGGAACCTGAATTAGAAGAATAATAGATTTTAACCGAAAAAGATTACAATTAGTTAAAAGGATTTGAACTGAAGCTGTAATAAATCTCAGGAGAGTTTCCAGGATAATGTTTGGGCATGTATTTATGAGTGTTACAAGTAAGGATTTGGAAGTAGGAATGAATTATGAAAGCCTCCCCCAACACAGACTCACGCGTGCAGAAAACTATGCGCACTGCAAAATTTCAGTACAAAAATGCATGAATAGACTGTAGAGAGTCATTTGTGTGCATGTGCGTTGTTTATTCACTAGCATCACAGCACAAGGAGAGTTTTTTTTTTTATGGGCTCATTAGTGTAGGTGTGAAGTCTGGTTCTTACATGCCCATGGATATTTATCAAGGGTCTAAACAAACTGAGAGCCAGAAAATTGAAATGTACATGCCCACTTACATCTTTTCCTGAGACTGGAGTAAACACGATTTATGTATGTAGTGCCAGTAAGAACACTTGGACGCTAGGGAGAAATCACATTGTCTAGCAATGTATTTCCACATCAGGAGGGACTCTGGCTCTCCTAAACCTCCAGTGAAGAGAAAAACTTAAAAGTAATTAACTAACAGGTCAAAAGAAATGTGGAAACTGTCGAGAATTTAAAACAAAGTTAAGTTCATTTCGTGATATACGCAAATATCAAATCACTGTGTGGCACATCTGAAACTATTATAATGTTGTATGTCAAATATACCTCAATTAAAACATAACAATTAAACAAAGATAAGCAACAAACTTTACATTTAGATAAATTTATTTGAAATCATTTCTAAGAGCCACATGTCGTCTGTCCTTTTCCTATCTTCTCTTTTTGGCTTATTTAAAGCAATTTTGAAGAAAAAATTAAAGATGTCCTTCAAAATATACAGAGAAATGGACTGAGCTTTGGGAAACAGTCACAGCTAGGAATGGAGTGTGTTATTAATTTAGTTGAATGACTTAGCGCTCAGTCAGTAGCCTCAAAATTGCATTTTCTGGTCTACCATCATCATACTTAGCATAGTGCTTAACAGATAGCAAGAACTCAAAGTCTTTTCATTCATCCATTTATCAAATATTTATTGAGCATCTCCTATGTATTAGGCATGTGCTAAACTGTGAATGAGACAGACAAGGTCCCTATCTTCATAGACAAGGAACTTGAGTTCTGGTAAATATCTTTTGAATGAATGTGAAGACATTTCTTAATGGTGTGAAAGCAGGGAGGTCTCTGCAAATAGTACACTGCCTACAGAACTCATCTGAAATGAGAAAGCGAAGGAGAATAATATACAGTCCTCATAGCGCTCAAGTGTTATTGTTTAAAACTTAAAACAATTATAGAGGAGATTTGGGCTCCTGATTTCTCTTACAAATTATTGCTTTAAAATTTTTTCTTAATCCAGTATTGTGGGCACAATGAATCTAAATGGTTTTCTTCTTTCCTGTTTTTAACTTTGATCATCAAAAAGGAAGGAAGGAAAGGAGGGAGAGAGGGTCTTTTCAAAAACCTGTGTTGGAAATCTCAAAAGAAAAATTCTTTATTTACAATATAGTTGGCCATGGTGGAGATGCTTGACTCAACTATACATTAATTCATTCAACTAATATTAGTTGAGCACCTGCTATATGCCAGGAACTGTGCTAGTCGCCAGGGACATAGTAGGAAAAGAAAGATGTATCCCTGTCCTCACGGCACATATAAAAAAAAAAACCTTTTTTTCCCCTCTGTCATGCTTTTACTGAAGAATTGCTGCAGAATAGATTATAAGTACTCTTGGAGCAGATGGCAGTTTTCTGCCCATCTGGGATAGTTCTAAATAGACCTTCGTGTATCAATAGATAAGGTTTCTTCCAGTTCTAAGCTTTCATGATCTATGATCTAATAGTAGAAACAGGATGTATACTTCCAGAAAGATGTTATACTTGTATTACTTTTTATAAAAGGAAACAGAGGTATTGCCTATTAATTCAGAGGAAATTGAGTTCTTCCTGCCTCTTTAAATAGGTCTGTTTTAACTCCTTTGGCTCTTCCCACTTTGCTCACCTTCTAATGCTCAGTCCTACCCCCTTTATTCTCACTTCCCTTTCCTTCTTTTAATGACTGAGACAAACTGCTCATCTCTAGCTGGCTCTACGTGACCTCTCCAGTTAAAGCTTTCACTGTTAGGTCAAATTCATCATGTTCCAAATGAATTCATATACCCATATGCCATTCCTCCCCATTCTAATTTCCATCAGCAATATCCTCACTCTCCCAGTCTTCCACACTGGAAATCCAGAAGTTCTATTTGCTTCTTCAAAAATTAAGCTCCAACACCAAAATTAACTAGTTCTTCCTTCTTTCAAAATACCTCCTCATCTGTGCTTTCTTTCCCATTCCAGGCAACACAGTCTTAATTCCAACACATATCACCCAAGTCTAGTCAGTTGCAACAGCCTCTATCTGGTCTCAGCCTCCAGGTTCCATTTGAATCTGTTTTACGCCACACTGACAGACTCATCTCCCTAAACTTCAACTTTCCTCTCAAATCTTGAGTCATCTCACAGAAGTCTTGACTGGTTCCCTTGGCCTACGGAGTAAATCTTGAGCCTCAGAGTCTAGAATGACTTGTTTTGCATCATCAGCTTCCAACATTCCTGGCTATCTCGCTGCCCTCTCCAGCACCAATGTTCTGCTGCCTCAGGCCTTTCCTCAACTCATCTCTACTCCTCACCTCCAACCATTATGCTTCCAAAGATCAGAGACTATAGCATTTCTTTCTTGCATATCGTTTTCATTATTAACATATAAATATAAAGTGAACAAATAATTAACCAAGTAAAGAGCTAATTGTGCCAGAATGCAAGGTACTGGTGTATCATTTCTGGCTTTTGCTTCCTAGTTTGTATATAGTACTTTATATTGGTTAAAAACACAGCCATTTAGAAAGGTCTAATACACAGAGGCTATTGTTTCAAGTTTATCAAATTTCCTTTCCTTGCCTAATTGCTCACAGAATAAAATGCTTTGTTCTTAAGTGGCTACAGTCTGAGAAGATCTTGTGTGCCTTCAAGTTTTTCTCTTTCTTAAAGCTATTTCTTTGTTTCTTCAATTGTGCATTCAATCCATGCAATACTATTCTCCAAAGATAATTTGTAGAAAGAAATATTTTATGCTTAATTCTTTAGTTATTTTAAGACAATTTCCTGAATTTTTCTTTTCATTACATGATGCTTTTTTAATTTCAGTCTCACTCTCGTGCATTTTCTTAAGTTTGAGTTGTAATGATGGGAATTCAACTTTTATCTCCTTTTACGTTCTTGACAATGTTGGTATACACTGGAAACTACCACTGGAGTCCTCCCTATATAAGAAGGAAGCAACCTTCAGGGATCAGGGGCCTATAGTGGACTCAGATGCTACATCCGCGTGGTCCCTATGAAGCTACTAACACTGCCAGAGGACGTGGCCTGTGGCACAGTCATGCTCCTTCACTGTTTGCATGTTTCCTTTGGATTTCTTTCTCAGTCCATGAAAAGACTTCTGGTCTGTGTCCCCTCCCATATGGCCTCCTCGTCCCCTCCTCCTCAACCCCAAACTTTCACATTCATCCCTTGATTAATTTGTTCAAAAAGTAACTGATTCTGCATTTAGAAATAATTATGTATTCCAAACATTCATTTGCATGTGTCTTCTACAAGCTTTCTCTCTAATCTTATGGTATCACATTCTTCAAGACCAGGAACTGACCTTGCATTGCGTCATAAAATATATTGATGACCAAAGTTTCATAGATAGGCACACTAGGTTTGGTCTGCTTTCAGTAAATTAATTGATTAACAAATAAAGAAATTAAAAGGCCAACTGCTTACTAAATATTTATAAAATACTTTTTTTTCAACTTTAATCTCTTAGAAGCAGTTAGGAGCAAGATCCAGAATGAATGAGTTTGAATCCTGGCTCCGCCAGTTTACTAACAACTTAAGTTTCGGCAGATTTTGTGTTGGGATTTTTTTTTAAGCTCTCATACTTCAGTTTCTACATCAATGAAGTGGGGAGATAATATTACTTCCTACCACAAGGTTATTGTGAAGATTTAATAGGTTATTTCGTATTGTCATGCACAGAGTACTTAATAAATATTAGCCATTTTTGAATTATATGTGGTGCCTTACACATTATAACCTATTCCTCTCCATTTATTAACCGTAACAGCAACGATAACAGTAGCTACTAACATTTACTGAGCAATTATTGTGCGACAGAAACTAGGCTAAACACTTCACATGTGTCACCTTATTTAATTCCCACAAAAACTCTGTGAGGTAGGACATATCATTGTCCCATTTTACTGATAAGGAAAGTTAAGATTAGAATAATTTACCCAGGGATGTGCAGTCAGTCACTGGGCATTCTTGTTTGTTCTCCCATATCCATCATGTCTCTCTCTCTGTCTCACACACACACACATATTTATTCATTGGTTTGGTCAACTAGTCATTAAACAAATGTTTGCTACCACTTACTGTGTGCAGGGTTCAGTGCATCCTGTGGGAGAGGGTGGGAGAGGAGAGGTAAGCAAGGAATGGTCCCTGCCATCAAGGAGTTTACAATCCATTGCAGGAGATACTCATAGCCATATAACTAAAACAGATGATATGATGAAGATCTCCAAGTATAAACTACGTGCTGTGAGAATGCTGAGGAAGCAATCACTTCTAACCTGGGGGATTGGAAAGTAAGCATATAAACATATAACCTTCTTTCCCCTTGACCTGGGAAAGAAGGGAGATAAGAGCATTCCGGAGACAAGGAGCAGCATGAACAAGTCACTCAAGTGTTATATTGGATGGCATATTGCAGGCAGGTGGAGTTTGGCTGGGAGTGCAAGATCATAAGGCTGGGAAGGTGGGTTTGAAATGTGCCTTGTGATTTCGTGTGCGTAACAATGAAGCAAATGGTGCATTTTTTGGAACTCTACTTGGTTTCCCAAATCCTTGGTCCAAGCACAGATGGGCAAGGCTAGGGAGAAAGTGCAAAAAAGAAGATTGTTCTGGATCTATGCTAGGCACCTGATTGATATTGGAACATCAGAGTTGGCTTTAGACCAGACTGTCTGAGACACTTTTCAGATGAGTTTAAGATCTGTTTTATCTCTTAGGAGTGATCCACACCACAGGGGTGAACCTACTTGACCTCTGATGGCTTGGGGCAAGCGCTGACCAACCCCTAGTTTAGCATGAGCTGTTCAGAGCCAAATTAACATCCAGAGTTACGGAGCTAGAATACCTGGGGCCACCACTGATATCTGGTGGGCAGAATGCCAGTTGACAAAGTATACCATTTCACCTGTAATATTCTTCCTTTTTTCCCCCTACCTAGAATGGAATTCACTAAGCTATCAGGATCCTGTGTCAATATATTATAGAAAAACCTAACAGGAAAAAAAGAATAGTAATTTTTACTCCATTGCCGTCTATAGATATACTTCTCAGTAATTTCCAAGTCTACTAAAAACTGAAATCTGAAAATGTCTTTCCTCTCAGTGTCCACCCTGTAATTACCCTAAATATAAGCCTTGCCTCCACTTCTCTGATACTTAAGTATTAATCAACTATTGGTTACTTATTAATTATCAGTGACTAATTATCACTCAGTGATCCATTAATTATCGACAAATATTATTCCAAAAAACATTAGTCAAAAACAATAGACTGACTAAGACAAAATATCTGTCATTTCTGAGATCCTTTAGTCATTGAGTATAATAGCAAATGGCAGCCTCCCTGACCTTTTCATGAAAGATTTAGAGTTTGCTTTGTTGTTGGTACTAATTGGAGCAGTAGTTCATTTGTGGCTGCCAATGAGTAGAGTAAAAAAATCTCATTTTAGCATTGTCAAGAGAGCAAGTCTTTTTTGTTTGGCCTTGGTTTGATAAAAATGAGTCTCGGAGGCCATATACGGTAAGCGGATATTAAAACCAGGGTTATAAATTGTTGCTTTAGTGTTCCAGCCTTAGAGGCCCAAAAGATCTTACCGAGAAGGATACATTGTTTTAATTGCTCCTCATTATATATGATGAGAGAACATCACTTCTCTCCTCTTCCTCCCAGGTGGCTGTTGAGGACCGCGTCAGGCAGCTGCATGAAGCCCACAGGGACTTCGGCCCAGCATCCCAGCACTTCCTTTCCAGTAAGTCGTTGTCAGCTTTCATTGCTTAACTTCTTCATTGCAGCTTGGTAGCTAAGAATTAAGAGTTGAATTACAATCATCTCTCCCAAATGCACTGGAGGCATAAATCATCCCGAAGTATAACTTGGTAGGTGAATTCAGAAAGTTAGGAAGGGGAGGGCCAATTAGACCATTTTGTCCAGTCTTTAGCTAATGCATAATTGTTTCCTGCAATGTGTTCTCAAGTGCTAACCTTACCAATATTTTTGAGTCTTTAGTTCTGCTTCTAGCACTTCATTTCATAAAGCTGATAACTATGATGTCATATAATTATGATATGATAATTCAATATGTATGACTGTGACTCTATAATTCCTTATCTCTATATATAATTCATTAAATGCTCCCTGCCTTCAAGTTGGAATCTCATCCCATTATGGTTCCTTTCTTTAAGTATTCTTATCCCTCTTTTATCCTTGACCTCTATTCATTCTTTTTATTTTCCAGTTTTACAATTTTATTAATTATATTTATGTATTATTAATCAATATCGTATCTTTTAATTAAATATATTTTAATAATTAACACTAAGAGGAACAGCCTTGACTGAAAGTTTAATGTTGGAACATCCTATTAATATGACAATGCATATTAAATTGTCAAGCTCCTCTGATTAATGTTGTTAATTTATACCACTCTTTCTTTGATTATAAAAGTACGTAGGTTGAGGGTTTTTTGGCATTTAAAAAGCCATACTTCTACCACATGGAGTTAACATCTGTTAACATTTTGCTGTATTTCCTTCCGGTCAGACATGAGTATGTATGAGGGTTTAACCATCATTTTAAGACAATTTCTCTGTGCCTGGCAATGTTACATATATGAACTAATTTAATCCTTGTAGCAACCTATAAGGTAGATACCATTATTATATCCATTTTAAAGATGAGGAAATTGAGGCACACAGTCACACAGTGAGTGGATGACAGAGCCAGCATTCAGACCCAAGAAATCGGTTCCAGAGTCTGTGTCTTTTACTTAATTTATATATTTTATAGAGAGGAAGTGATTCTGTATGATCTCCCTTCATTCTTCTGCCTTCTTCTATCATTGCCATTTTCTACTCCTTTTCTTTCTTCTCCATTTTCCATAGGTTAATAAAAAGATCCATACTCACAAACATTTTTTAAAGTAATTCTTTTTCTTTCTTTTTTTTTTCAATTTCAGCTTTCTCTCTCTCTCTTTTTTTTTTTTTGAGGAAGATTGGCCCTGCACTAACATCTGTTGCCAATCTTCCTCTTTTTCTTTTTTCTCCCCAAAGCCCCAGTACATAGTTGTGTATCATAGTTGTAGAGTTGCAGCTCTTCTATGTGGGACACCGCCTCAGCATGGCTTGATGAGCGGTGAGTGGGTCCGCGCCCAGGATCCGAACTGGCGAACCCCTGGCTGCTGAAGCAGAACGTGTGAACTTAACCACTACGCCACCCAGCTGGCCCCTCACAAACATTTTAAAGTATTTGATTAGATGCTTTCATATGTGTCTCCATTTGGCCATTGTCTTTTACAACACAAATTCTCGGGTGGTGGTCCTGTCTTTGTGTTATACATTGATAGTGTATTAAGTAAGAAGTTGTCTTATTTTCTTGATTGGGTCTAACCTTATTATCTACATGTGGTTGTTATTTGGACAGTATCACACGTGCTTAGGAGGTGCCAAGATAAAACGGGCAAGTTAAAGCACTGTATGTAGTTGAGCGGGATTGGAACTTTTAGAAATGGTTCTAGAACAATTAAAAAGGCTGCAGATTTTGTCTTCTGTATTTTTCCAAATCTCTGGTCTGCTTAAGTCGCCTTAGTGGCAGCCATTCTATTCGATTTAATTGAGATTAAATGTGATATACTTGTAAGTGACTCATAAACCATAAATAAAAATATTGCTATTATGAATATTAATTACTCCTCAGACACTGTGTATATTCATTCATCCTTTATTCTCTCTGCCTGTCCCACCCGAATTCACATGTCTTCTTCATTAAAACCTATTCTCAGAAAATGATGTGTTATACTCATTTAACCCAGGTGACAGGTAAAGTTTAATGTGTACTTCTCCTGGGTTATTTGCATTTTAATAGGGTAAAAAGCCATAAGCCTGAGGAATGGCTCTCTGGTGGTAGAACATCAACCATAATCTCTGGGCTGTAAGGGAAGAACTTTGAGGGGCCAGGTGGATCATCCTCACACCTTTCCAACCATATCACACTGGTGCCCACTTCCAGAAAGGTCAGGCCCGTAGACACAGATACTCATAAAGACACTGATTTACCTGACTAGATGGAGCCAGCCCCAGAAGTCACCAATTTCTTAGGTACTCATGTGGAATATCAATATATGCTTAGAAGCTTTGTTTGTGGATATCAAAAAATGCCAATTTGGTTTAAGGAATATTTGAGAACTAGGATAGTGAGACTAAATAAAGATTGTTTCTTTGTCTTGTCCTTTTTTACATTACACAGGTAATGTACACCCCTCAAGGAAATTTTGAAAAGCAGAGGGTACAAACAGGAAAAGAAAAATTATCTATTATCCTATCACTCAGAGATAACCACTATAAAAATGTGGTTTATACACTTTCTGTCTTTCTCTCAGGGGTGGGGCTGTATGTGTATGTGTGTATGAATTCAGCTTCTTTTTTCTTTTAAACCAAACAGGAATAAAAACATATTACAGTTTTATGACCTCCTTTTTTCCCTTAGAACTATAATAAAAATATTTTCATGTGTTTAAATATTCCTCTACAGAGTAATTTTTTAAATGGGTGGGTAATATTCCCTTCTGTGGCTGCACCAGATTCGCCAAGACAATTCTGAATCACTCAATATTAAGGTTATGTCAAATTTTTCACTATTCTATCCAACATTGTCATTAATATCCTTTGTATATCTTTGTAAACATCTCAGATTCTTTCTACAAGATAAATGCCTAAAAATGGAACTGCTGTGTTAAAGGGTGTTGACATTTGTAAGGCTTTTGATATGCATTGCCAAACTGACCCCTAGAAAGTTACACCAGAAACTGGGCGTGCCATCAAAACCCTATTTGAGGCACAGCGTCTCTCAAGTCACTTATTTGCTGTTAAATTGTGTTCTATAAAATAAAAACAGCTTTCCCCCCCCCCAAATAAAAATGTTTGAAAAAAATACCACTAAGGTCATATTAAATGAGTTTGAATTGATCCATGTCTAGTAATTTGCTTCCAGGTTACTAGGAATAATAGTAGGGTGATTTCTGAGGCTTAGAAATTACAAAGAAAAGGAAAATAAGGATAAGCCACTAACTTCCCCCCCAAACGTGCCCACTGTCTCTCTCTTCACCTTATTCTCTCTCTCCCTCTCCCCCTCTTCCCTCCCCTCCCCCCCCACACCCCTTTGAAAATTACATTACCAGCTGTCTTTGTTTTTTATCAACAGAGAGAGGCAGCCTTTTACCAAAGAAAAGTATTCACTGTTTCTTCTTGGTGGCCCAATCTCTACTTGTTAAAGAAGTTGTTTCTTTTATCTCAGATCTGAGAGAAAATGAGAAGAGAAAAGCATTGTAAAATATGACCCTTATCCATTGATAGACACTAGCTTGCCTTTAATTCTAGCTTTAATATTCTACTATTATTTCTAATTGACTTCTGCAACTTAGACCAAGGAAAAGGAGAAATTCTACTAGTGTGATTTTTTAAAATTATAAGTATGTCATATTATTATAATATAATTATATAATATTATAAATATATAATTATATAATATTATATTATATATAGTAATATGTGTATTATATTACATATAGTAATATGTATAATATATTAAATTATATATATAATTTTTTTGAATCACACTATTAGCATTTATACATATTATACATTATATATGTAGTTGGTAGATACAGTGTCAGTTTCTTCATCTGTCATTGATCAAGAAAGTACTATAGTATTCATTGGCATAGTAGTCTGAAAACTGTCCATCTTTTGTTATTTTCACGAATTTGAGACCTTTTAAAAAAAAAGAATTTAAGATCTTTTTTTCTGGTGAGTTTCTCAATTCTCCGGGCTTCTGTCCTAAATTTTACTTTTCTCACCAAGAAGGATAACTATGTATTTAGGTAAAGGTAGAAAGCTTTCTATAACAATAAAAAGAACTTATAGTCGTCTTAATATTTTATAAGTTCTAGAATTCCCTAAAGGAGCATTTTCCAAGCCAAGTTCCTCGGAACATTAATGTTCTGTATGATGTTAATAACTCTTTCTTGAAAAATAGTTCTGGGGTCAGTAAGATCGGAAAAACACTAGGTTATAAAGATAAGCAAGTTTCTTGCCTGTTGGAATTCTTGGAGCCTTTAATATGCATTGAAACTCTAAGAGGAAGATAGAGTCAGTAGCTCTTCTCCATACTTAGGTGACTGTGGAAGCCTTTTTCAGGCACACCAATTAAGTTCTCACTAAATATGTCGTGGAACATAGTGTGGGAATCTTTGCCCTGAAGTCGTATTAGCCAAATGGTTTTAATGACAAGAACTTTCTGCTGAAGGTAGTAAAAACATCTAATTAAAAAGAAAATGAGTATTTATAAGGCAAAAGGGTCAACTCTCTCTTTCCTGAGGTTTCCAGCCCCCACCCCCACCCCAGGAGTCCCCTTATGCTGTGGAATTTTCTAACTGAAGAGAAGCTTAAAGAGTATCTGCATGAGTTGTTTTCAAACTACTCATTAGTGATTCCTTAAATCAGTTTAATGACTTGCAACCAACAATTTTTAATGGAATGGAATGGAACAGATTAGAAAATATCAGAATACATTGCACAGGCAAGGTGAAGTATTATTTTTAAACCTTGGTTTCAGTTAGGTAAGTGTGTATGTGTGTGTACACTAGGTCACAATGTTTTCCTTCTGTGGGTTACAGTCAAAAAAGTTTGAGAGACACTGAAATGCTTCAGCCCTGCCCTTATTTTACAAATGACATAACCAGGGTCACACAGATGGTTATAATAGATCTGGAGTTGGAACCCAGTTTTTGGACTTCCAAGCACATCTCACACTGCCTTAACCATTAAGAACAAACACCCAGGCCGATGACTGTCTAGTCATCTGATATTGCCACAGATTTTTGTCTTTTCTGTTCCTCTTGATCTCGGCCCTCCTAAGGTGACTTACAGAGCGTGAATTTTTCTCTCCACACCTCTCGGCCAAGTGTCATCTCACCAATGGTTTGAGATATTGGTTAAGAGTTCAGGCTCTGGAACTAGACTGAGTGGGTTCAAATACTGGCTCAGCTACTTAATCTCTTGATTTCTCATCTGTAAAATGGGGATAATAGTAACATTTCATCAAATTTAAGACACACTTTTCCTTCCATGTTTTAACAGCTCTGAAATCAGAATGCATCTTATGTCCAATGGTGTTTTGAATTCAATGAAATATGGTAACATTATCTCATGGGGTTATAATGAAGATCAAATAGTTGATATATATAAAGCCCTTAGAACAGTGCCTAGGACATAGTAAGTGCTATGCAAGTGTTTGCTATTAGCATTACTATGATTATTACTATCAACTTGATAGTATAACTTAGTATCTGGCTATTAGAGTCAAACTAGACATGGAAGGATCATTCATTCTCTTGCATTTAATTCTCAGTGTAAGTAGTTCCTCTCCTTTCCAAAGATGTTTTTCATGGATCTAATCTGAAAGTGCAGTGTTTTGCATATTGAGCACAAGAGCTCAATAGTTATTTGTGTAACTAATGAATAGATGAATAATCAATGATTAGACTCTAATCTCTGTAAGGACAGGATGGTGTTAGTCTTGTTGACAGTTATATTCTCCAGTACCTAACATGGTATCTGTACTTGGTAGATGTTCAGTAAAGTCATTTACAGAATGGATTATGCCTTATACCCCAAAAAGGAAGAGGTAAATTTCCTCCTGACATTGATAATACACAGTGGCATGAAATTTAGCATAGTGACTATCACATAGTAGACACTCAATAAATAACGTGATCTTTTATATTGCCTCTCAGCAAGGACTAATAGCATTCATAACTTTACATGGTCTTTTTTATAAAAGTCGACTCTGCCACATAATATATGAAGGGAAAAAGCTGACTTCAAAATTACAGCATGATCACAACTATATTAGGAAATAAAACCAAAACAACAGAAAAGCACACATAAAGAAAAGACTGAAAATAAAATACATCAAAACACAAACAGCTATTGTGTTTTTGTTTCTTTTTACTTTTGCAGATTTTTTATAAAAAGCACATATTACCTTTATAATGGAAAAAAAACAGTAAAGGTAAAATTTTTTATCCTCTGGCTTTTAACCCAGTGACCTCTTGCAGTATTAAACTCTATTGATGACTATGGAACTCCATAAGATGAATTTCCTTTTTACTGTTTATTCTGAATTTAAAAGCTGTGAATTTCATTGAGTGATCTTCTTGTTCTCAGATTATTAGACGTTTTAAAAAGAGAGAACTGATCAATTATTTCTTGCAGGCTTCCTAATCTTAACTGCCCTAATAAAATCCCTGGTTAACTCTTTCTCTCTTGTTAAAGCAACCCGAGCATTTACAGTTTCCCCTTCCTACATAGGGCTAAAAAGTTTGTTTCCATCTTGAGAGTTGCCAAACCTTCGGCCCCGCCACCCCACCACTCACATACTTAAGAAAAAAAGGCAGGGGAAGAAAAACTTCAACACCTCTAATAATTGCTGACATTTCACTTAACAGTGCTCCAATCTATGCTACCATTGTCCTCATGGGATGGATGAATTTGAAATATGAGTGGGCCAATAATTTAAAGCTTCAGGTTGGCTTAAAGAAGCCATCATGATAAAAGTCAGGAAGAAGCTTCCAGGTACACTGTGAGATGATTTTCAGCCTAAAGCCCTCTATCAGGTAAAATCTCAGAGCAAAACAATTTGGGCCAATTTCTTCAGCAGTCATGTGCTGTTCGAGCGTTAAGAATTTGGGACAAATGCCATCTAACCTCTCAGTGATGCTGATAACATCATGCTGGTGACATCTCCATCAGTTCAAAGATAGCCTTGCAGATGCCCACAAAAAGCAGCCACGGTGATAATAATTACAGTCTTTTCTCAAAACCTTTTTCTATGGCCCTTTCTCCTTGAGTTCAAATTTATATTCTCCAATAAGACCTCAGATTTATTTGCTTTAGAGTATCCTTAGTAACAAAATTTTGCATCACTGGCCCTACATATCCATTTATTTGAACACATGAGGAAGCTTAGGAAAGTTCTCAGTTTCTGCTGTGGGATTTTGTATACTGGAGCTGGTTTATACTGGCTTGAGAGAGCCAATTGTTAAATATACCGTCCAGGAAACCCACCTTTGGTAGCTTGAAATCAGCCGTAGTGAGAATATTTACGCTGCAAAAATTGGCAAATGCTGCAAATCAAGGGGTTTTCTTTCTTTTTTGCATAGCTAGTTTACCAGAACACCACTGAATTTTTCTATGTTATTCAGATGACCCAAGTCCCTGGAGGCAAAGTTCACGATCCAAGTATCTATCTACCTTAGGTAGGATGACCACTGGTCCTGGTTTGTCCAGGATGTTCTCGATGTTTTTAGCACTAAAATTCCCATGTCCCAGGAAATCTCAGTCCTAGGCATACCAGGATGGTTGGTCGCCCTAGCCTTAGGGAAAGTTCTGCAGAAATAGAGCCCTAGGTGGGGGATTCTTATACAAGCAAGTTATCAAGAGAGCAGCATAAGGTGGAGGGAATGCCGGTCAGGGAGTGGAGTGAAGCAAGGAAGTAAGACTGACTTCAGCCTGATCCCACAGGGAGCTCCGGAGCACAAATTATACCACAGAATTGACCCCATTTTGAGGCAAGGGCGATGGGCTTTTGCTCCCCCATGTCAGTCAGTCATTGGCTGTGGATTTCTGGGGAGTAGGGGACAGCAAGGCAGTTCCCCATTTCACCAAGGGAGGTTCTCTGGAGATGGGGGCAATGGGCCCATAGCAGCCAACACTCACAGCTGCTGGGGATGGGTGCACCAGCCGGGGAAAGGGGATCTGAGTGGGACACCAACAGCATTAACCTCTTCCAGACTTTATGAAGCTACTGTGATACCCCATGCATAATCTGGCTTTAGAGCTAAAGGGTGACATTTAGCTTGATCACTAACCACCACTCCTTCATCACATACCTGCGTGGAGATTAGTCTGGTGGCATGGCAGAGATCAGGCAAATGTCTGCTCCTTTTTTGTTTCATCTTCCTCATTGTGACAGATTCCTTTGGGCCTCGTAAGGGCCTAGGGCAGGGAGACTACACCACAGTTCTGAATCAGTTTCATGACACGTGGACACTATTTTGGTGGAATGCTGGCTCTGAACGGTATATTTTTACACTCCCCAGAAAATGAAGGCATTTGTGCTTTTTGGCCTAGGGTAGCATTTTGTCATCTGTCCCAAAATACAAAGCTTTGCACAACAGAAATGGTGGAATCACATCCCTGTGGGCAAAAATCATTACTTTCGTTTTTCCATTTGGATGTTTTCCATTTTCAGAACACAACCAGTTTGCAATTACAAAATACTTTTTGGTGAGAACTTTGAGGTGAGGACAAAAGGCATTTTGTTCTTTTGTAGACTTCCATAAACTGTTCCTGGTTTAAAAACCATTCTCTTGGATTTTTAAATATACTTTCAGATATCAGCTGTAATGTGCTGTGTCTCCTTAAGGCTGTAAGGAACAGGGACGGGCTTAGGTGATGAGGGGTATTTTAAGGATACGTGGAAACATAAGGAAGGATGGGGAACAACAGTCACTATGAAGCATATGTCTGCTTCCCTCTGTATATGGCTTTGTTGCTGTAGACTTCAAGCTCTCACAGTATCAAAGCTTCTCTCCTCTCTCCACCTTCTCCTTACTCATAGTTTCTACTGCCTTGTGACTTCTGTTTTCTTCTTTAGCTCTCTAACTTTTTTTAACTTCCCTACCTCTCTATCATCTCAATTTCTCTCTATGTATTACAGTCAAACTCTCCAAGAAAGAGCATCTGATTGGTTCATTTATTTACTATCTATTTAAGATTAAGGCCACCTCATAGGCCACAGGCCAGACTATAAATCAGGCTTTCTTGACCTGGGCACTATTGAAATTTTGGGCCAGACAATTCTTTTTTGTGGGGACTGTCTTGTGCGTTGTAGGGTGTTTAGCAACATCCCTGGCCTCTACCCACTACATGCCAATAGCACCTCCGTCCCTCAGTTGTGACAACCAGAAATGTCTCCAGACGTTGTCAAATGTTTCTGGAGGTCAAAATTTCCCCTGGTTGAGAACCACTCCTGTATACCAACCCCTGGACAATTTGTGGCCGTAGCAATGGGGTCACATGGAAGACTAAATAGAATGACCTATGTCTGAGGAATCATCTGAGGCTACTTTTCTACACTCCCAGGTACCCTTCAATGAAGAGGAATGTCCTCAGCAGACAACTTTCAGCTGTCTATCCCTTCAGGAATTGCTTCAGCTGCCTCGCCCAAGATCACACCCCTTTCACGGGCAGCTCCTGCTTAATGCAGGAGTATAAAGACCTGGCCATTTTGTTCCAACTTGGGAGGACTCTTGACATTCTAGCTCAAGGGCTCCCAAGGGATTGACTGAGACTGTCACTGGGCTTGCATCCCAGCTTGACTTCTCCCTATTGCCATTCCTGCTTCCTGCTTCTCCCTTCCACAAAGTATTGATCCCAAGGACACATCTTAGTAAATATCCTGCTCTCAAAACTTTGTCTTAGAGTCTGCTTCCTAGGGAACCCAATCTGTGAGGGGACAATATAACTGACAGGTATTTAGAAGCATGTGAGAAAAAGTCATTGTAATAGTAATTCTAGTCACTGGGTAATTTGATTTACTCTTGCTTTCCTAATGAGGTTGATGATTTTGTCCAGTGTATGTAGTGATGATCATTATTTAAGGTGTCGGACCTCATGATCTCCATTAATGGGTAAGGACTTTTGGAACAGCATAAAATTACGTCAGCCTTTTGCCTTACACCTTAAGCTCAGCGGCATACATACCAATGACAGGCAAGAGTTAGAATGAAGGATAGTCAATAAAATAGATCATAAAAGGAAATGGGTTGGAGTGTGAGCACCATAAGGGTAAAGGACATGCACTGTACTTTTTTTTTTTTAATTTCATGCATCTAACACCTGGCAGATAGATGCAGGATATGCCTTGATTGAATGAATAACTGGACACTCTAAAGATTATTCCCGCTCTAATACAATAGGAGAGAACTTAGTCTAGTGCCTAGTCTAATGTCCTGAAAAAGTAATGAGCTTCACTTTATTTCCAGCCAGCTAAGATGATTCATTCTGTCGCTCAACAAATGTCTATTCAATGACCAATATAGGTCAAATTCCGTTCTAGGTACTGCAGAGACAGCAGTAAATAAAAGAAATTTCCTCTATCATGGAGCTTAAACTTTAATAGGAGAAGGCAATCAGGTCATGATACATTTGATAAAGAACAATAAAGCAGGCTAAAAGGGCTAGAGGTGATGGGGAAGGGAACTCATTAAATGGGGCAGTCAGGGTGGTGACATTTGAATAGAGAAGTGAGGGAGCAAACCAGGCAGATATCGGGGGGCAAAGGGTTCCAGGTAGAGGAAACAGTAAATGCAAAGGCCCTGAGATGGGAGCATGCTTAGAGGGTTTGAGGAACAACAAGGAGGCTAGTATGAGTGAAGCTGAGATTCACAAGATGGTGAATGGCAGGAGGTCAGTGAGCAACCAAGAGCCAGACCAGGTAGGGTCTTATCAACCACAGTTAAAAGCCTTTGGGATTTGTTCTTAGTAAGGAGGGAAGACTTGGGAGGGTTCTGAGCTAAGAAGTGACATGATCTGACTTATGCTTATAACATTTATTCATTCATTTATCCATATATTTATTAACAAACACTAGGCACTTGGAATAGGAAGATGAGAAAGACAGAATCCTGGCCTTGGGACACAAATTCTAACCAAAAGAGATAGACCTATTAAAAAATCATAACCTTCTATACTTGTGCTAATTAGTGGGTGTTGTAGGAGTTGCGTGGAAGGAGGAATTAATTCTACCATGAGGGAAACGAGATGTTCTGTATAGACTAGTATTAATGCACATTGCTCCTTGGCTAAGGAAAATCCAAGGTAGAGAGTATTTCATCTGATACGGAATCTAGCAAAAAATGCTTCTGATTGCTTGGCCCTTGATTTCACTTAGCAAGAGTCACAAAATGTATTTGGTGATGAGAATCAGGTTCTCCCTTCTACTTAGCCATTCTAATATGATGGATATCCCCCTTTCCAATTTTACATGTAGCCTCCTTATAGCCCTTTTGTCCAGAAAAGGGATTTCTTATGTATGTATAATGAATATAAATATAGGTTTTAGAGAGTGCTAATGTTTTAATGAGCTAGAAATAGGCAGACAAGAGAGAGAATAATTGAAAGATTAGTCAACATGGGGGCAATTTGACTTGGAAAGAGAAAATCTGAGCGGGAAATGTCTGGGAAAAAAATTAGAAGAGGAATAGAATGGAATGAGCTCATTTATGGTGTGAGTTAAGGACAGAGGGATTTATTCTCAACAGGTAAAAAGTGACTTGGTGTTGTGGAAGTTGACCTAGGCCAGCTATCAAGTGAAGGAAACTGATTCAAAAGACTTGGCCCAGGAGGTCTGGAGCAGATACATCTATTAGAAGTATCGGAGGAAAAGGGAGAGTTTTGAATCGAATCTTGAGTTATCCCTGGAGCCCAACACAAAAGCTCACTAGAAACCTTGCTATTTTAGGGCAAAATAAAGGACAACAAGGCTTATGTCTTAAACAGGACAGGTCAGATAATTCCTCTAACATGAACCATCCACATTAATTTAAATAGAAAAAGGAAGATAGTAAGTTTGGTAATGAGAAATTTAATTTAAAAATCAGAACTAGAAATCGAAATTAAAACAAAAATGGCTTGTTTTATTTCTTTCTAAAAATACTTAGCTATTTGTTTTGATATTCTAAGCAACACTGATATAAAATGATACGACCTGGTTGACTTTCGTAGTTGACACCAGAAACAGAATGCCAAAAGGAAGACTTGTCTCCTTTCAAGTTTTACTACTCTGAGAACATAAAATTTTTTGAACAGTCAAAAAATGGCTAGAAGTGGGATTATTTGCTGGGGTTGTTTCCTAGGCCTGTGCTTTGGTGGTTAACAGTCAGTTTAACTCTGGAACCGCAGAATCTCTCTCATTTCCCTGGTTACCCTGGGATTCCTCGCACTGGCAGTAAGTTATTTTATGGAATAATTATCCTGATAATTCACTGCATTAATAATAATAAGGGTAGGAATAGGAATTTTAAAAATATCGAGCACTTTTTGCTTTTAACAGTGAGGAAGGATTTTACGTGGATTAACCTGTCTAATCCTCACAACAACCCTGTAAAATAAGGATTATTATTGTCTCCATTTCACAGAAGAGAAAACTGAGGCTGGAGAAGTTGAATAACATATTCAAGTTCCTACTTGTAACCATTATGGATTATCAGCTTCGGAGAAGGTGTTCCAGGGACTAGGGAGTGGCAACTCACAAGTCCCAACTGCATAGACTGAAGGGGATAATCCCCATTAATCTTTGGATGATAGTAGAGGAAATGGCTAGTAACAAATGGGGAAGACTTCAGTTTGGGAATAGTTTTCTCTTCTTTAATCTCTTTGATGTTCTCTCTCTATCACCCTTATATAAGAATAGAAAGCTTCTATTCTCATACTCATGGGTCTCCAGGTCAACTATAGTTCAGGTGATCTAGATAAAGTTTGACTGGGAAGCTCTGCTTCAGGCTTCATGTTGGCTGGGTTTGGCTCCAGTCAGCTAGTTCAGTTCAAATTGTCTCTAAATGTGTTGGTTTTTGAGGCCCAGGATGAAGGAACAGAGGCCACCTGGGACATGTGCTCATGGCAGATCACCAGAGCACAAGAGGGCAAGCCTCTATTCATATCATGTCTGCTAAAGCCCCATTGGCAAAAGCAAGTCACACAGTCAAGCCCAACGTCAAGGGGCTGGGAAGCACACAGCCCACCATGGGGCTATGGCTAAAGTATAGATGTTTAATTCTTTCACAGTGGAGTGAAGAACTGGGACCAAAATTTAATCTCTCCCACCCTCTTATTCCTTTCATTGCTGTCATATCCTTAGCTCTTTCTTACTCTTACCTTGCTTTCTAAATGGATGTACATCCTATCTATAGTCATTTGGTTTTTAATATCTGAGTTGCTCCCTACTGGTTCAGGTTTCAAATTTTACTTTCCTTGAAATTTCCCTGGTGCCTAATACACAACCGTTCACACAGAGAGCATTCAGCAAACGCTGTTGACTGCCTGCCGTCTTTTAAAAGCACATCTGGAGAGGCACTAAAGGCACCTGGCAATATTGCACTGACTTGTTAGTAGCTCGACTTAACCCAGATGGCCTAAAGACTGTAGCCACCTTTACCCGGAGGAAAGTTCTATGGTAATACAGTCAGCCAGTTCTGTTTGAAATTATTTAGAAATTCCATGAGCAGATGTCAGTCGCGCTTCTGTTTATATAGACACCTTTCCTCCTATTTCCGGCCTTATGAGGCTTGATTTCTTTCTTACTGTCCTAATAATCACAATGAGGCTCTTGAAGTCTTGTATAAGTCAGTCTGAAGGAGCTTTTCTTTCATGAGTAATGCCACCAAATATTAGTTATTAGACTTTGTGGGACTGCGCAGCCAGCAGCGCTGGGTATTAGATACAGTGTTTATCTCTGCCACTCAGTCACCTTGCCAAGTAGTTTAGTATCAACTCTTGACTTCCCAGATCAAATGTAAGCCTGATGCTCTCAATGACTTCACAATCTACTGACAAATCCAGTGGTGTGGTGTTCTGTTCACCATGTGGGATGGTCTCAGAGCTCAGTGTTATCTGTCTGACAGCTCATATAATATTTACAGGTTGTTATTCGTGAGGAATTTTAGTTAGCCATAAAGATTTTCACAGCCATGGCAGACATTAGAGGTCTCATTCATCACTCTTGTGACCTTCCCCTCTGGAATGTAGCCCATCTGTCTCTGCTGTTGAAATCTTTATGGAAAATCTGCCCATCTTTGAAAGTTTAGTAAGTGATCTTAAAGTTTTCATTGGATCTTTACTTTTGATATATGACATGGACATATAAAGCACTATTCTTAGTTTAGTTTAATGTTTTGAAAAGTGTTAAATTTAACTTGGCCTTTCAGTTAAATGACAGAAAACTTACTCTTGCCACAGGAACTATATGTATCACATCAAAAGAAAATAGAAATCATACAGAAAGCAACTGCAATGGGGAAAAAATTATATATACATCCATATACATATAGCATGAATAACTACATGAAAACTTAAATACTGTATTATAATCTTGATTATGACCTTAGGAAGTGAAAAAGGGGTGGAAATAGGTTTTTCATGTAATTTAATATCATAAAGAAGACCCTAAGCAAATTCCATAAACAAATTAATTGAATGGGCTGTTTTGCAGAACAGGAGAGAGGGATGACCAGTCCTCAGATGACCCCCTCTCCACTGACATTCTCCTCCGTTCATAAACAACTTCTCAAATGCTTAGTTAGGACCTAATCCTGCTACTTCCCCTCTATCTAACCCTTCCTTCAACTTCTGTGATCTGGTTTGGCCTTTACCGCTCTTATGAAATTTCCCTATTGAGATCACCAGCAATCTTGTGACCATATACATCTTCCTCTTCTATACCCTTAGTCCGTTGGAACCCACTGGTGCTCGTACCTTATCATCTAGCTGTGATCCTTGTATTTCACCCTACTTTATTCTAGTTTCTGTATTGTTTTTCTTTGGTGGCTTTTCTGATGCCACTACCATCTCGGGACGTTCCCCAGGGTACAGTTCTCTTTTTACAGGTTCCTTTCCATAAAGAGTCCAGACATTTCATAGCTTCAAGTATCATCTAGTACTTACATTCTTGTCGTTTCACTTGAATTTCAGTGAAAAGACTCACCTTCCAAATATTTTAACCTAAATATATAATTTATCTGAAATTCACCTCCCAGCTTTTTTTTTTCTGCCAATGAAACTCCCAGTTGCCTACTAAGTAAGTCTTATAAGTATAGTCATCTGTGATTTCTCACTTTCAGTGGACACCAAATTCACTTATGAACTACGTCTTGAACTCCATTCTACTAGCTCTAATCCATTGTATATAGTATCACAAGAACAATCTTCTTATCTTTTCATCGTCATAGTCCTCAGATTATAAAATTGTCTATGACCTTCTATTTCCCATTGTATCAAATATGAACTAATCTGTTCATCATTCGTGCTGATGAATGGTGGGCAAATGGTCTACCTAAGAATGAAGGATCTGTTGGGCAGATGCTGTTGGTCTAGGCAGACACTGATGTAGAAAGAAGTTCCATAAGCCTAGGCAGTTAGTGTTCAAAGGCATATCTCTCTGCCACACTTTATACTATATGTGGCACGTCAAGAGTAGTTAGGAGTGGATCCAAGGGTTGAAGACAAATGCTGCCCTGTTGAGGCAGAGAGATTGAGTCTAGGATTACCATCCTTCAGACAACATCCCATAGGTATGTGATTACAAACATTATTTGTATAGTGATTAACATTTTGCAAAGCAATTTCATATCCATTTTCTCATTTTATCCTAACAACATTTTGCTAAGGGAGATATCATTATTCCCATTTTGCCTATGAGAAAAATAAGGCTCAGGGAGGAAACAAGACTTGCTTAAGATCATGTAGTGATGGTGGAGTCAGGGCTCAAATCCAGTTCTTCTGAATCTGTGCTCTGGACACTTTCCACTGGATCCAGATACCTCTCAAGATACTGGGTTGGGCTTTGAGATAGAAAGCCAATGCTGAGTGCCCTTCTGAACTCAAAAAGTTTACAATCTGTCATGGGAGGAGGAGGTGTGAGAGGCAAGTTCTTAAATAATCCACTGTATCAGGCAGTATATCTAACGTGCCTTGAGAATTATACCAACTAAATGCCATTGACCTGAGGAAAATGGATTTTTCTCTTTTCACCTGGATCAATAAAGAATGACTCCTGCTGGCAAGAATGTAATCTGTATAAAATGCCTTTAAAATGTTCATGGGCTTTAATCAAATCAATATACTTCTAGGAATTTTGCCTAAGAAAATTAACAAAACTGTGTGCAAAGATTTATTTACAAGGATGTTCATTGCAGCCTTACTTACAACAACAGTGAAAAACTGGAAACAACCTAGGTGTTCCCACATAGGGGATTTCTTCAATAAACATTGGTATATCCATTAACGACATACGGTTAAGTCATTTTAATGTGAGCCAGGAATGATGTGAGCAGCCATAGATGGTTTGGGTGCGTAGGAGTTGTTCAGTCAGAAGCAGATTTGGCTGCGTCTAACAGAAAACTCAAATAACAATGGCTTACACAAAGTAGAGGTTTATAAGTTTCTCACATAGAAATCCAGAGATAAATTGAAATGGTCATAGGGGCCGCCCGGTGGCGCAGCGGTTTAGTCCGCGCTTGGCAGCCCGGGGTTCGCGAGTTCGGATCCCAGGCGCCCGCGGACGCGCACTGCCTGTTAGCCATGCCGTGGCGGTGTCCCATATAAAGTGGAGGAAGATGGGCACGGATGTTAGCTCAGGGCCAGTCTTCCTCAGCAAAAAGGGGAAGCTTGGCAACAGATGTTAGCTCAGGGCTGCTCTTCCCCACAAAAAAAAAATAAATAAATAATAGAAGAAAAAATTGAAATGGTCACTACATATTCATCAGGAACCTAGATTTCTCATATCTTTCTTCTCAGCCATTCTTAGTGCATGGCTTCTGTAGCATAAGTTATCTAGGTCCTGCCTATATCTCCTCCGGCATTCACCATGCCCAGGCACACCAAACCTAGGCTTCCAACTAGAGACACCTGCGACTCTGCCTTTAAGGCCTTCTCCGGCCATTGGAGCCTGCTCACCACCACAAGGGGCAGGCCAGAAGTGCCAGGGAGTTAATGACCCCGCATACTTCAGGAGTAGCCCTCGAACAACAGTAAGTATATACTCCAGTTTCCTCACCCCTCGGGGGGATAACTCTGATGTGTGTTCTACACTGAAGCCCCCAGCTGCACTGAGCCCCAGGTGGCCAAAGCAGTAATTCATCTGTTATCAGCTTTCCTCCTTGCCCTGTCTCACTTCCCACTCCTCTACCGGTGCTTCCATGAATTACCGCTCAAACTACTTGCACTCCCATCCTTGCCTCCATGTCTGCTTCTGGGGGATTGCAACCAAGTTGCCTTCCATTCTCCGGGTTACTACAGCTCCCGCCATCATCACAGCCATGTTCCAGGCAGGAAGAAGGATGGGAAAAGGGCAAAAGCTGCCTCTCAATTGAGTCAGCCACTTTTAAAGAACTTTCCCAGAAGCCTCAGCTGACATTCGTAGGCCCTAGTAATGTTGCTGCACCCAACAGTTAGAAATTCTGTTAGTAAAGAAGAGGAGACTGGATGTTATACAGGCAACTGTCTCTGTCACTAAGCATGAGGATCCAAAAGCACAGACAAGGAGAAGCACTGGGGTCATGTAAGGAAGGACTGGGAGAAAAAGATGGGGTGAAATCAGAACATAAAGGGCCTTGGATGCTAGAGGAAGGGATTTTAAAATTAGTTTGTATACAGGGGAACTATGGAAGGATTTTGCATAAGGAAGAGCCCTGTGCTCTGAATAGTACTTTGTTGAAATTAATCTATTATGCTATACTGGATTAGCTGAGAAGCTAGGGAGAACCTGAGGGGAGATATGAGGCTCTTTTCATAGCATCAGCATGAGGAAATGTCTGCATTTTGCCCCTCAATATGCACTCTCCACACTTCCCTACCTTGCCCTGGGCCTTGGGAGGTTGACCTGGGTGGGCTGCATGAGTGGGATCTCCAGCCCTGTAGTTTTGGATTGGGCTCAGCCAGTGGAGAGCCATGGTAGGAAATGGGTGGGAAGATGGAGAATGAGGTCAGAAGCTTTATTCCCTTGACTCCCTCCCTGCCTGCTTCCCTTGACCAAAGATCCTGTCACATGACCCTCTTCACCCAGTGTGTACATATTCTCGCTTATTTGGGGGCAGTGGGGGTGGGAGGCACTCTCTCTTCTCTCTCTGAGTTCCTGTAATGACTCTCTCTCCTTGCCCCTCAGACCTAGGGGTGGTACTGGCTCCCTGTTGTTATTAATATTGTCCCTTGTGATTTCTCTACACTCTTCATAGACCTTTGTGACCAACCCTTTACCTAAACTCTACTCAACTTACCCAGTTTGAATGTGCCATCTGTACCCTGACTGGTACAGTCCCATTATAATATATGTTCTTCTAAAACCGGATCCTATTTAAATAATAAGGTCCTTAAGGACATGTTAGAACCTCTTTCTCCACCATACCCCACCCTACTTCACCCCTGCCTGCAAATACCTAGCACAGGGCTGAGTACATAATGTGTGTTAGGTAGAGACCAGTCGATTGATTTTAATGCTGGGATATTAGATATACTGGTTGGAAAATATCCTCAGAGACTAAAATTAAGTGCAAATAGAAGGAACTGTCTGTCTTATTTACTGCTTTAGCTCCAGCACTTTCCACAGTGCCTAGTGCGTAGTAGGTGTTCTGTAAAAATGCGTGCACAATGAATGAAGTGACGTTAGGTATTGTTTTGTTTCTTTAGGAATAAGGGCTCTGTTTTTGTCTTTCAGATAAAAATAGGTCTCATCTTAGCTTTTTTCAAATTAGCTTCTCTGAACTGATCAGAGGATTTAATTTAGACATCTAGAACAGGACCAACAGTGGGGATTATAGATCGTAGGGAGGCAGATTTTGACCAGAATAAAAGGAAGCTGTTTCTAATCATCACTAAAGCTATGGGAAATTCAAAAGAGCCCTCCAGGATGTGGTGACAATGAAGTTATTCAAGCAACTCCTGGAAAATCATTTGGTGGAAATCATGTAGAGGGTAAATTTAGATATCAGATAGAGTGTGGAGAACTTGAACTAGATGACAGCACAATCCCTTTTAAGATGTATTTATTTACTCAGTTTGGCAAATATTTATAGACTACCTGTTATGTACCACACATGATAACACAGAATAAAGTACAAAGAGGAAACAGACCTGGTTGTGATCCTGCATGCACTCTTTACCAGCTTCATGACCTGGGTTCGTCTACTGAACGTTTTTGAACCTCAATTTCTTCACGTGTAATAATGGAATAGCATGACCTCATTGGCTGTTTGGGAGGATTACATTAAGGAATATACAATGCAGGGCACACGGTAGACATGCAACCTATTTGTTTTCTCCATTTCCTGAATCACCCGACTTCAGTTTAGGTAATACACCAAAGTTAGGATCTATTACTTACTGACTTAGGACCTTAGACATGCTAGTCCATGTGATCATAACTGTTTCATCATCTGCAAAATGAAAATAATGATAATACTTACCTCACAGGTCATTGTAAGTATCAAAGGAGCTATTGAGGTCAAGTTTCAGGCACATAAGAGATTTTCCTTCCTCCTATCCCCACAACACTTCCCCTAGATCAAGCATTCTCAATGGGAATGATATTGCCCCCAAGGGGGCAAAAATTGGTTCCTCAGGGATGACGACAATCTTACTCTTTTTATATAAATTGCACATACCCACAATACATAAGCAGACATACAGTATGTCTGTGGTATTAAAATTTCATGGAGGGTAGGGCGCTTAGGAGAAAATGTCTAAAAAGATACCTGGGGAAAGGGGGGAGAGAGTGGAAAGAAGGTCAAGAAACATTGCTCTAGAGTAGATCTTCTTGATAGAATGTGTCCATAAAACCATCACTGGAATTTGCGTGCTTCTGAGGAGCCAGGTGCCAGTGGCTACTTGATCCCCCCAACGCCTTTTTCTTCACCCTATAGGTGAGGTTTCTATTTTGTCGCCAGTGAATGCTGTATTATTATTTTTATAACCTGCCCCCGCTTTTTTTTGACCCAACTGTTATCAAACGCCAAGTCCACCAAATATAAAAGAAAAGTAGAAAGATTAATGAATATACATGGGTCTGAATTGCAGAGAGTGCTCTTTTGGCACAGTTTAAATAACATTAGCATTCTTTTTAATTTTCTGGTTAGGCCCCTGTGTCAACTAAAATATGGCTTAACACTGGGGTGCATCACTTGGCACATTCTGTTCATCATGCATTAAAAAATGGTTGAAATAAGAACTTCCCCTAAACAGGGTGGCCTGTATTTGTGATTTTCCAAACCACCTTGGGTGCAGTATTGGATCCTGTCACCTCGAGGGAGGAAAAGCATTTGAAGGTAGAACTGCTACCCTTTCTTGCTCTTAATAACATACTGCATCTATAACACAAGGGGAAATTCAGAGGTTGGTTTTGGAATAAATAAACTCATGTGTAGTTTGCTATTTAAATTCAGTAGACAATACCCCATGGTGCTGGTGCGGTATGATGATGGATGATTTTTGCACTCGAGAATCTGAATCACAAAGCTGCATTGGAATTACACGTAGTGTTATAGAAACATCTGTATAAGAAAATACCAAAGGACAGTGCAGCACCATATAAAAACTATTTGCCAATAAATCTGCTTTTGGTGGGCTCTAAAAATGGACACATCAGGCATAAAAGATGTGTGTGTCTATTACGTGGGCTAGCTTTGTGAAGGATGACAAGCTTCCACTGGTACACTGAGATAAGAAACAGCTGCTGTTGGCATCAGCACTCCTGCAAGAAATGAAGTGATAATTCTGGGACACACTTATGAGAGTTACCATATATTTGACCAACTTTTGAATATATGAAAGACCAGAATCATCTGGCAGCCCCAAGCAAAACTGCTGACAACCCTTTAACAATCTCTTGAGAAGGAGCACTGAATCCAATTGCATAGAACCATCATCCGATTGTGTGTTATTTCTAAAGCAAGTAGTTCCAGTATGTGTGTCTGTGGAGGTGATGGGGGAGGGGAGGAATGGGGGTAGGTTGTTATTTTCCCTTTTTTATTGACTCAAGGACATTTTTTAGTATAAAATTTCAGAGTTTCAAACGATGACTGCAAAGCAGTTGCTTAGGTGTGTTTATAAACTGTGAATCAAAGAAGAAAAAACATCTTTCAGCAAAAAACTTCACTGAAGCTTACCATTGGATCTATTTAATAGTTACACAAAGACAAAAGACTTTTTGTAATTTTAAAAATTAGCAATTTTTTATTTGTATACTCTATAAAAATTAAATTAATAATTCTAATAATGAAAGCTTAACATTTCATATTGATCTGGAACTTATAATTTTTTTGGATATTCCTTTTTAAATCTTTTCAACTATTTAGTTCAAGTATATTGTGATTATTCTCTGGCATTTTATTGGTCTTTTTTTCCTTTCAATGTTTAACAAAGGAAACGCAACTATAGATACTCTATGTAGGTCTTGCCATTAACTCAGCCAGGTGCCACAAAATTTCCCCTGTCCTTTGCTAGATTTTCTGCTTAAAGGTTGTTCTTTGCAGGCAGAGAGCCCCTGAGCTGGGCCAGGCAGCCAGTAGACCTCTCCAGCACACTTCTCTCTGAGAGATGCTTAGGAATAATGTGGGAAATCCAAATTGACTCTTTGGCCACCAACATCCTCTGAGTCAGAAAAATTTTTTGGACCATTAGAATGATAAAAAACTGGAAAGGGATAATAAGAAGAGAAATTGTGGGGCCTCAGCCCATAGAGACCTTTAAGGAAAGAATAGCCATTCCTTTCTCCGTTTAGGCATTCATAGGCTTGGCAATACAGCCAGTGAGGTAGCTGGTCCAAATGCTCTCTGGAGTTCTCTTCTTCCTTCTATGATGCTGGGTTGTTTTTGAGTTTTTTTTTTTAATTGAGGTATAATTGACATACAGCATTATATTAGTTTCGGGTGTACAACATAATGATTCGACATTTGTATATATTGCAAAATGATCCCACAATAAGTCTAGTTAACATCCGTCCCCATTATAATGCTGTGATTTTAAGAAGAGGGTGCACTGAGCAGCCAGGAGCTGACTTCTGGCTCTTCCCCACGTTTCCTGCTAGAGAGGGCTTGGGTTTTCAAGTTTCCATAACATCAGGGTCTGCCCAGGTAGGTCAGGGAGTCCAGCCTAAGTTCTCAAATCAAGTCTTTACTCTGTGAACTAATCTGGGCAAGAGAGCTGTGTCCTAGAGAAGAAAAATGTACAAGAGAGTTGAGCAAAGAATGAGAACGGCAGAGCGGGGGAGGAATAGAAAGAGAAGGACAGAGAAAGACTGAGGCCAGGGACTACTTCAAAACAGCAGATAAATGTCGTCTTTTTTCCCCATATTAAAAATCTGTCTGCCAAAATGAAAAGGCATAATTAGCAGCTAAATACATATCCGTGTCCCATATCTTTTAAATGACGTATCACCAAGGCACAAAGCAGCATGTCTGGCTGAAGGTTGGGTGATTCGATCCCTCTATAACTCCATATAAAACAAAGAATCTGTAGTTTCATTACCCTTAAATTGTCTGGCAGTGGGTGAAGTTAACTTTTATTAGAAGCTGTTCTTTCATATTATACAGTGTAGTCAAGAATATATTAGCTTTGACGTTTTCTTACATCTCAATACACTGTGGAGTGAATTTACTATAAGACTAATTTAAAAGGGAGCTTTTCATAGGAGGAAATAATGGTCAGCATCAGCTGTGCTTCAGATTACAAGCAGGATGAAAATTCAGGAGAAAAATGGACATACACATAAAATTGCTAGACGTTAATAAGAATGCTTCTTATATTTATATTCCTGATGATAGTCTATGTCTCTTAAAACTCCAGTTTCCTAAAACTCTATTCAGGAGGAAGATTTTATTGTTGAGGAAATGTTACAGTGTCTCCTAACATGATTATTTTGTCTGAAAGAAAGAAAAAAACACATCAGATTAAACAGTATATAAAAGGTATTTTTAGAGTTCAGCTTTGGGAAAGAAAAAAATCCTACAACTTAAGCATTTAAAACACAGTTGAAAGATGATTGATTTGACTGATACACAATAAAGTCATTATAAAATGAATTCCCAGGATGTGAAATTTAATTTCACCTATAGGATTCATCACTCATCACAAAAGTTTTATTACGGTCCGGTATCAGGTGTCATTCTCTCACTTTTGGTTCTTTTCTAATAAGATCATGCTGGTCAGCTGACATTTTGAGGCCCCAATTAAACATATAATCGGTAAATTAAATTGGATTCCGTTTAAACCAAATAAAGAGAAAAACAAGCATATCAGAGTGATAAGTGTAGTACTTTAGCTTCAATAACTCAGAATGTAAATATATCACAGAGGGATGTTTCAGCTGCTAAACTAATAAAACCCAGTCAATCAAATAGTAAAATATATTGAGAAGCAGCAATGGGAAGTGTTATAAGAAAAGAACCCAGTGGAGACACATAAGAGAAAACCCGTCAGTCCGCTCATTCAGTTTCTTATCTGTTCTATAGGTTTAGCAGTGGAATGGTTTTTTTTTTTTCCTTTGCATTTATCTTTGTGCCTGAACGAGTTCAATTTCACTTAGATTAGGACAGAAACTTCAGAACAGCAGGTTAATCCATCCTGTCTTCATGGGCAACTGAGCAAACAGACCAATATCAGTGTAAAATTGTAATTCTGGAGATTAATGTTGTCTTTCCTGTTTGCGGTGAACTTGACCTCCTTGCCTTTTTTCCCCCCCTTTTTCAGCTTCTGTCCAGGGTCCCTGGGAGAGAGCCATCTCGCCAAACAAAGTGCCCTACTATATCAAGTAAGTTGGAAGCATCACATTCTTAAAGGAGCATTTCTTGTGGCTAATCTGTATTTTCGCAAATGAATTTATTTTTAAAATGCAATGTTAGCCTGCCCTACAATACCTGGTTCTTTCTTCCCTGAGGAAGCTTGGACAGTCAACTTATGCAATAAGGAGACGCCTTTAGGAAAAATCCATTTAATGCAGCATATATATAGTGTTTTGTGATTGGAGGTGCTGTGGATTTTTCACAATAGAATAAAAAGCTGCAGATAATATTATTGACAGTGAGAGTGAATATTTACAAGAACAGTTTCATTTATGGAGGGGTTTTCCCACATTTCTTCTTCAGACAAAGATGAAAGATTTCTGCAGCTATATGTACACAAACTGTTTTACGGGAATAAATACTTCACGTACCCCAAAGGCAGGCAGCAGCAGTCCCGGATTTGTGGAGCTGAGGTGTTCATTCTCGATACATAGCACTCAGCATTTTTCACGTAACTGCAGCAAAATGATACTGTTTTCTGGGGCCGTTTGTGTCAAAGGAATACAGGTGTTAGAAGCACCTTCTGCAGGATGCTGCATGAAATACAAATTATGATACACTGGGTTGACATGGAAGAGAGAGGAGAGAAGATATTGACTTATTATGATACGTTAACAGTTTCTCATCGATTGTGCAAGAGAGTCCAGCTTAAATTTAACTTTGAATCGGCTATCTCAACAACAATTTAAATTAATCAGATTCATGAAATAGTCTTCAATACCAACTAAAGTCTTTGAATTTGCTTCTGCCATGAGTCTGACTAAAAATATTAAATGGTTTACCATTTTTTTCAGCCTGCCATCTTTTATCGAGTCTGTTTTTATTCTTCCACTGCCCATCAATTCTTCATAATTCAGTTCTAAAGCAATAATAGCAGTCCTAGATCTTCATTACTACAGTTCTCAAGAAATTTGATTCCATGCCTCAATTTTGTTAACTCAGAAGAATGGGGGTGAGGGAACTTTTTCGACTCTTCAAGGAGAGACATATCCTTTAGGAAAGATTTATCTTTTTAAATTTTCTAGACAAGGTATCTCTTCACGTTAAAAATTCTCCTTCAATATGCTTTGATCCTACTTTTTAATTTTCTTATTTTTAAATTTTATTCTATTATTTTGGTTATATAGAATTATTAATTTAGTCGCTCTAAATTGCATATTTTAAATACCTACTTAAAATCGCCTGTTTTATTAAATAGTATGTTGATTGAGACATGCGCTGTGTTGCTTTACATCCACTGTATATTTTATGGCACTACTTTATTCAAACTTTCCAGTCATCTTCTATACCAATGTCTTCGTCATCACAAGTTTTCATTTCTGACTAAGGTGTTTGAGACCTGCTACTTCTTTAACCCATTTCTAAAGCTCTCGCTTTATGCAATTCCCTTATGAGCTAAACTAAAGACTCTCCTTTTGTGGCTAAGGTTTTAGGACCACCTGAGAATCCAAGACATCTTTAAGCCATTATTCTCCAAATTATTACCCGTTGCGGCTCATTAAGTGTCTCACAGGGACTCCTAGAGTCTCCCCCTAGTCCCACTGTCCTTTCCCTAAATATTTATCTTCTCTCTGATTTTACGCCTACTACAAAAGATCCCAATACATTGCTGTGGAGCAGTGAAAATGAATTCAGTCCAAAAAATAAAAAGGAGACAAATTCAAGCAAAGCTGTAATTCCTCCTTGTGAATTAGTCTCTTGCTGCTCCTCAGTGGAGCCGGAGAGCAGCTACTCTCTATTTGTCCTCCTGTTTTGTCCAGTGCTCCTTCACCTTCTTGAAGATCGTGGTGGCAGTATTGGTAAGGGCACACAGATCTGGGAATAAGAAAACTTGAGTTCTAGTCCTGGCTCGGTCATTAGTTGTGTGGTCTTGGGCAAGTTACTTAACCTAGACAAACCTTGGTTTCTCGTGTATAAAATAAGGAGTTGGACTAGATGATATCTAAGGTCCTTTGTAGCTCCAAGAATCAATGAGTGTGACTCGTTCCGTGATCTTGTCCAAATTCAAAAACTGAAGATCTCAGCTTTTTTTCAAGAAGTTTATCTTTATTTTTTAAATTGTTTATTTTAATTAACATAATATAAATTATTAGTTTAAAAAATCATAGGAGTTCTATTTTGCCACTGTATAATTAGCTTCAGATATGCCCTCTCAACCCGCGCCAATTTCTCTAGGTACCTATTTAAAGAGCTCACATCTTGGCATTTAATTTAGGACTATTATTCTGCCTGGTTTAATGGTAAGAGACATAGAACAATAGTTAAGAGAAATCAGTAGAAAGGTGAAAATGGAGACCTTAAAAGCCTCTGAAGTGATCAGTTCCTTAGAGTGAGGAATTATGTAATTCCTCAAAGATATCTCTGAAACTTTATGGAGATCAATTCTCTCTACGATTATAATCTATCTGATATTAGGGATTGTATAATTTCTCAAATATACCTCTAAAATGTTAAGCTGTAATACAGGCAGAACACATGTTCAGAAAATATGCATTGTCAACAAACAGATTATTAATGTCATTTGTGATTTATTTTTACACATTACTATTGTCTAAAATATTCTATTTTCAGCAAATTACTTTGATGTACAAGGTTCAGTGGACTTCATGCACTGGCAAATGCCATTCATAATTTGAGATGCCTTACTGGTCCAAAAATAACAATAAAAATAAGTTTACGATGACATTACTTCAACCAGTCCCCATTTTTCCCTTTTCTTATCTTGTCTCGACTTCCATTCAAGAGTTTTTGCCACACATTTCCAGCTGCAAAACCGGGCATCTTTTCTGGATTTTTTTTTTTTTTTGATGATGATGCTGTAGAGTGTTTCCTTTTCAATGCTGGGATAAACTGATCATCTAAATAACAAGAGATTTCTGCAAGAGTAGCACAGTTCCTAGCTAGTTGTAGAGTTGTACACTCGTCCTTGAGGTTGTAAGTCAACATCTTCTGCTCTAGATTGCAAATCAGACAGTGTTTATGCCTGCATCCTGACACCAGCTTTTCATATGATGCTAAGAACCTTGATTTTGATACTTCAGACTACATGTTTGTCTAGTTTATTAGTCCATAGCATACATCATTGTTACAGTTTTCATATTCCCTCTCCCTTGGGGCTCTCTTATTCCTGCCAGCATCTCTTTCAGGTTATTTGATTACAGCTTTCATTGCCACTGAAAAAATAATCACCAACAATGTTCAACCTGTTACAACTGCCTTTTCCACTCTCTGCCATTTTGTAGTTTTTTGGCCTACTGTCAAACTCATGAAAATTTCAATATAATAGCCTTTAACCAGCTGCTGCATTCTGTTAGGATTTCTTTCACCTTTTTATATTGCTTACTCCCATATGGGTAAACCAAACGGAGCCAAGAGCTGGGACTCTCTTGCTTTCTTAATGAGTTAGAAAATTATTCTTCTGTGTTCTGTCCTGTCAAAAGAATTTAGGAATCCCAAACTTGCATGCAGTATGTTCCTGAATAGATGACATAATAAGAGCACAAGAAATAGTACATCGGGTCAGACCAACAGGGCAACTAGCCCAGAACTCTGTCCCAGATGCAGGCACCAATGGTTGTTTTGTCAGTTAACCTAGTAATTTTCATTTTAAAAAGTTAGGATGCACCGTGATCATTTCTTTATAATGCATTGTAAGTCAGTTGGCATTTAGTGCATCCAATGGCTTCTGAAACTTTTCCCATTCTCCACTTCAACCTTGTCTTAGGAATAATAAGTTCTGTAAATTTACTGATTTCTATATAAATAAGTAAAGGTATATTTCAGTTACTCTTAAATCTACATCCTTTAAGCTCAAGAGATGGCCCCAATTAAGTGCTATGGAATTTAGTGAATACAATTATATTTACCCAGAGTCAACTTTAATCTCACATCCCCTCACTAACCCCTTTTCATTTTCATCTTCCCCATCTGAGAAATTCTAATCCTTTTTAGGTTTTTAGCCTGTCCTTGAATGAAAGATCAGCGTTCTCCTTGATCATCTTAGTTGCTTTTCCTTGGATCTTTTCCAGCTCTGTTATATCTTCCTTGGGATGTCGTGACTGGACTGGCCCAAATATTGGTTATTAAATTTGTTAGCAATGTCTCTAGTCTCCACTCACTCATGAAGAAAGTAAATTCTGTGCACTGTTTCCCATTGGTGCAGAAATGGAGAAACCAATTGAGGTCATAACCTGCTCTACATTTATTAGTTCTAGCTGAAGGTGGTTTGCTGGTACTTTTCTGTAATACCAGCTGAAGTGTTTGACCTTATATTTCTGCCAGCTGTCCCTTAGGAAGGATTTGATTTTTAGATAAGCTGATCTTTTCTGCCTTCAAAGACGCTGCGGTTGCTAAATATTGGGAGGCATTCACTAATGAAACTCGGTAGTAAAGCTGCTGACTCGATCACCAGTAATGCATTTCCTCGGGTTCCCTTTCTAAATATCTCTGAAGCACTTCACAGAAGAGTGAAAAATGGGGTTCTGGGTAACATGCTAACTCTTTTCAGCTCTTTTTTACATGCAATGCTCAAGAATCAACTCACGTCCAAAGGAGTGTCTGTCTTTTCCTGCTGGTTATTTTGGATTGTATACATTGCTATAGATGTTGTCTGATGACCTTGCCCTACCCTTCTCTCCACTGTCAATCCTAGGTGTGTTTCTACAGCCACCTATTGCATCTGAGCTGCTCACAACTTTCTAGTGGTGCCTGCTTAGCAAAATGCAATATAAAACTTTCCTGGATGAAGCCAACAGTCTCTTCAGTCAACATTTCTTATTACTATTGCTATGTCTGCTGCCAAAATTGCTGGTTGGAGTTCTAACTCTCCTGTCTTCTTATGGCTGCCATTCCTATGGCTCTACAAGTACAAGTATTTGACTCTCTGTGTGAAATTGTGGCCATCTGCCTAGACTTACCTTTTGGTGTTTGCCTCTTCTTGTGTCCTGTTGGTCTTTTCTCAATTAAACTGATGAATCTTGCTCTGATTTTAAGTACCCGTGCTCCCTAACTCCAGTAACATCTGAGTTTTGACACCACCTCCCTCCACACCATATTGCCTCTATTACTACTTTCCGGGCAATGGTTCAGATTCCAAATCTCTCCCATATTTAAAGCATATCTTGCCCTCATTCTTGTTCCAGCTCCCTATTATTTGTGCCAGGAGTTGCCCTGATTTAAGTTTTGAATGAATACTTAATCTGTTCCTTTGAGTTATTGATTGCTATTTCAGTACCTGTATTTATATAGAGAGGAAGCAGTGGTTAGCTACGTCTCAGCTTTAATAGGAGTCAACCTGCTAAATATCTGTGTTGGCTGGTTTGCAGTGGATACATCTTCTGAGAATGAGATGGCTCTTATTATAAAGGACACTGGATTATGATATTCACCTTAGAAAACACTCCCCCATGTCTCATTCCTGAAACCTCACTGTTCTAGGAATGATACCAGTCTTCTGACATTCAGCTGGAACATTGGTTGAGATTGGCAGAGGTTTTCCTAGCATATGAATACCCTATGTAGTATATAATTTTGTGCTGTTTCTGGTAAGATCTTTTACATGTATATTTTCCTTCAAAATATACCTTTTAGCAGCTGACAAGACTATGAAATAGCAGAAATAGTAAATAGACCAGGCGTCAGAAGACTTGAAGTCTAGTGTCAGCTTTGTTATTAACTGGCTATTTCACCAAAGGAGAATCACTTACCTTCTTTGGGCCTCAGTTTCTCCATCTGTCATCTAAGGGGGGGCTGAATCACATGATATCACAGGTCATTTCCCGTCCTGACATTCTCTGATTTTATGAATGTTGACTTTGAACTAGAAATTGTTTGTGACAGTTTTCCAGAAGGGTGAAAATGAATCTTCATATCGCCCTTGAGGATTCTTATTGCACCATCAATCTCACCAGGATAGAAAGGACAAATAATATTCAACTTACTTAACTCTTTAGCACCATTGATAATAGGAAGTGAATGTTAGCAGAGAATCAGCTATCTAATTTTAACTGTCGGTCTTTGAGGATACTGGTGAATATCTCTGGGTAATTAAATTTGTGAAATCCCTGCCAAAAGCCTGATGCTCTGACTTTTCGACAGGCTTTAGTACACAAAGATAACCTAGAGGTCAGTCTTCTCTGCTGTGCTTTCTCCTCCACAGTTTGATGGCTCCAAAGGTCACATTAGCTGAGTCTCATTAAGCTCTGGAACCACAATGAGGGAATAGTCAGTAATGCATAATTGATGATATAACCACGAAAACAACCCAGTTTAAGGTATTAACTGTGGGAGAATGAATGAGACATGGTAGTGTTATGCCGAGTCCTGATTCTGGACTTTGGTTTTTGTAGACCTTGTTGGTAGATACAGATGTTGGTATCTTCTGTGTCTCATAGGTTCACAAAATGAAATCTCACAACCTTCTTTATAGTTTCACAAGCTGGTACATATAACCTTGACTGAAATAACAGACTCCATGAGGATAGGTGTTGTATCTCTTTGTCTAGCATAGTGCCTCACAGATAGCACGTGCTCGGTAGTTATTTGAATGAATGAATGAATGAACACATACCAGTAATTCCACGTGCTTTACAATTTCCTGACTCCTTTTGCCCTCCAAAAATCTTCTAGTGTCTGTGTGTCACTTTAGATCTACCACCCGAATGTGTCTCTCATATTCTCTAGACATCAACTTTAATATTAGAAAGTGTGCTGGTTCTGTTATAGAGTTTCTCGTGCCTCCGATAGTTGGTGCCTAGGAGACGATCCTTAGCATGCATGTCTGAATGGTACACACCAAATCCTGAGGTCTAGATTCTGTTCTATCTTTATCTAACAACATGATTTGGGGTGTAACTCAGCCCATCTGGGCCTGAGTTTCCCCATCAACAGTAAGGAAGTAGAACTAGATAGTGCCTGAGATCACTCTGAGTTCTGGCATCCTTTGTTTCAGTAGAACTAGGGTCTTTTTGTTTTTCTTAAATGTCACTCATGATGCTTCTTCTGGTTTTCCAGTGATCAGTAGAGCTTTAAATTGATCAACCACTGTGTTTCACTAAGCATTTGTGTACAGGATCTACTTTTGGGGCTGGGAGCTAGTAGCCACTGACTCTTAAGAGAATGGCATTGATAGGGTTTTATTTTACAGAAAATTTTGGTAACATTCTGTATGTTATATGTAATGCTTAAAGGTGCCAACATATATACATATATGCAGCAGCTAAAATACAATGCCATATACAGGCCAAACACTCTATTATGTTACCCAGGTATAGCGTGGGTGTCCCCTGCCTCATTCATGGCACTTTTGGGAATGTGACAGTATACATAAAATATATTTAGGTCTGTTTCCACAAAAGAAGAGGAGTAAATTATTTCAGCTATTCCTTCATTTTCTTTTTCTAACTTTCTTAAACATGTACTTCCTTCCATAATCATGTAGTAGAAAAAAAATGTGGGCTGTGGCATCAAATAAATCTGCATTTGAAACCCAACTTTATCATATTCTGTCTCTGTTATTTGAACAGTTTACTTAACCTCACACCCATTCTACTTTCTGGCACATAAGGAATATTAATTAGCTTTCCTTCTCTTCTCTGAAATTGAACTGAAGTCTAATTGACATCTGCTAGATACTGAGTGTTGGGTTTTTAGGAAAACACTCTTACAGATATATCAGTATTAGATACATGTTTAGAATATTTTCCAGGACACAAATATGTCCTTGATCAAATTAGTTTATTTTCATTCTTGGAGTTCCCACATAGTTTGGGGTATGTGTGAATTCCCAAACATTCCTGAACCTCTCCTAGGCTTCTCTAATTGCTTCTTATCCTGTCCCCCTGGGAAGCAGCATCCTGTTGCCTTTATAAAGGTCAGCAGCAGCCCAGACAACATTTGAAAATAACTTAATAACCCTGAACTGCCTCTCCCCCTAGGATAATTCCCTTAGAGCATTAGTCCTTTGAACACTGACCTGGTTGCAGAAAATGTCCCTTTCTCAGCAGGAAAACTCCAAATCCCATTCAGTCTTTGCCTCCTCATTCCGGAGGGATAGGCTGGGAGAGGGCAGGGGATAAGGAGAAGGAATTAAGTACTTCTTTCTGGAAGAATGTTAGCGTGCACACACACACGTAATTTCTCCTTTTAAAAAAATAAACTGAGTGCATTGTATAAATCAGTGCTGTCACATTGCAAAATTTTAAAATCCTTGTCCACGATAGAAAAAAAAAAAAAATCTCTGCTTTCAGCCGTCTGGAAAGCTCCTAAGAACAGGTCCTATATGGGGCTTAGCCCGTTGTCAGCATTCAGCGAATGATCGCGTCTTCTGTGATATCATTAACTCCCGGGTGGATGAAATGGAGAAGCTTCCTGGCTCCTCTTGAAACTTTCAGTTGCTTTTTCTGTTTTCCTTTCTCAGCTTATCCACATCCGTCTCGGTCCCCAAAGCCATTGCATGTGGGATAGTCAGTGCAAAGAGTAATTTTTAACTTGCTTTGTTGTTTTAGAAGGAATTTTTTGTTGCCGTTTTGTTTCCTTTTGGTGTGGCCACTTTTTCTTGGTCTTGAGCTTTCTCTAAAGAGAGTATCTCAGAGTTACAGCCCATATAATCTCCCAGACAGGACGAAAAGCAAAGTTTAATGTGTGTCTAATAAGTGCTAAGTGACAGACTAGCTGTATCTTTGCATTTAATGAGGATACCACCACCAGTTATTATCCAAAAAAGAAGAAATAGCTGAGACTCACAGACGTTGTTGGCTTACCCGAGTCACACTAATAACGACCCAGCTCTGCACCTTTCCCACCAACCCTATGACCTCAGTTGGCTTTGCCCCACCTCACCCTCGGTCTATAACCCCCACAATCCCCACCCTTATCCCCTACATGCATGCTCCAGTGGGTCAGGGTTGCCTGGAGCTCCCCGCCTGGGTCGGGTAAAGTGAGGTGAGAGTCAGTGGCCTGCCCCCTGAGGGCAGAGGCCAGCTTAGCCAGGGTACTCGAGGAGGCAGGTGGGGACACATTTGGGGGCGGGGCTCTTGAGATTTGAGAGAAAAAAAAATTTAATAAAGGGGTAGAGAATTGAGATTTAAAATAATAATAATAAATATCTCACCTATTTCTCCCAGCAGTTTCAGGTTCTTGGTATTGTTGGTTGAAAACTCAGCCCTTAGTATAACCAAGTGTGGCCAGGCCACCACTGTGGGGCTGCCATCTTGGACATCACCAACACTATGCTATTAGTCCTTCCCTGCATTGCTGGTGTCTTCTCCTTGGCCTACCTACCCAATCAACTTCTGCTACTATCCTCTTGCAAAGACCTAAGTTTCTCTTTGCTGCTTTTGGCAATAAAGGGCAACAAAAAAATAAAATGAAACAAAAACCTGGGCAGTCCTAATGTAAGCACTTTCCTAACTCCGTGGAAGCTGAGAAAGCAGAGGATTTCTGAGTCACATCCTGCCACTTCCATCAGGGCTTTGCCAAGATGAGGGTATGACCAAGACAAGTAACCTAAGAGATGCCACAGAATGTGTTTCTCCTCATACTCCCAATTCTAAGTCTTTTTGAAGGGTAGGACCTGATTAACTCAGGTGGACTGGAACAGCTCTCTTCAGGAGCCTTTTCAACAGTAGAACATGTCCTTGAATTTGACACCATCTCCTCCTCCCAGCAACAAAGGCTCATCTTTCCCATAAATCCCAGGCCTATGGTTCTAGCCTTACAAGGCAAATGCATATGGCCTGTGGCTGTAAGTCATGACTTCCACAGGCATTGAACATTGGGTTACCACAAGTACTACGTGTAGAAAATCTTATCTTATTGCAGAATGGTGTCTCTATTTTTTTTACTATTATAACTACATGGTGGCAAAAAAGTATTTCTTATACTTTCTCTTGTAATGACTTAAAATCACCAAACCAGTTTGGGCAATTAATATGTTTTCAAGGGTAATGAATAACTTGTATTTCCTGAAAATTAAGAAAAATCTCTATCTGAATATGTAATCACCCTGTACTAATCTATAAATATAAGTTCTTTATAAAATATAAGGCCAGTTTAATTATTTTTCCTCACTCTTACTTATATCAATGCTACAGGAACTTTTCTACCAAAAAAACATAAAATAGATGGAGCAGGAGGGGCGAAGCATAGACATAGCAAAAGTTTACGTTATAAATATGTTTGTTTATAGCTAAAATTAAAAGAAAAATTGTCAACATTTTATATATACATAGAGAGAGAGAGAGAGGGAAGGAGGAGGGAAGAGAGAGAGGGAAGGAGGAGGGAAGAGAGAGGAGGAGGAGGGGCTGGCCTGTGAGTCATTCCCTTGGGGATGTGAGGGGAATGAATGACCTCAAATCAACAGACCACCTTAAAAACATGCTCATGACCTCCCAGACCTCCTTGTTAATCTTGTTAATGGCATTTACCTAACAGAAAGATACCTGAAGGTCCCTATCTATAAAATGTTTTCAGTAGGATATACTTGGTCTAGGCCACTTTACTTATTGTAAATAAACCTGGAATTTATGGATTTATGGGTCACGACTGGATGGAAAACAGGACATTGTCACACGGGCATTTTCCTCTTTTTGTCATTAACAGATTATAAAATGGAAGCCTTTGGAGATGGAACTGGCTTCCTTTCAATGTCAGTGTTTCTGCATAAATTTTTAAAATTTTTTTCTGTTAATATGAAACCAAAACATATCATAATGTGAAAGAACAGGGATATTTTGGTGAGATGTGTCTGATTATTTCAGGTTCCTTCAGGGAAAGAATGTTTTGTCTGTGCCTGGTGTTTCCCTATAAGCCTTTGAATCATTAGTAAAGATTGGTACTAGATAAGAATCTATGATTTATGTGAGTCCAATTTGAAATTCAACCCTTTATACTTACACAATAGGTACTTATTTTAATTTACAAATGCCCTTTGCAATGAGAGAAAAGAAAGAAAAGCAGGATCAGTGGGCTCATATATTTTCCCTTCCATGTTGTCCCCAGTTCTAGGAAATCACAGGTCTACGAAAAGGTGAGGGTCAAGACTAGTGAGGGACATAGCAGTCAAACATTTCTATATTAAAAATTATATGAATGACATTTAACTTTTTAAAAAGTTAGAATGGATCTTAGAGATAGCGAGGACCTCTGTAACTGCCTTGAAGCCTTAAGTCATGTTTACTGTTTAACTCTTGAAATGTTCCTGTTAATTTTCAGATCCCTTGTCTCACCAGTTAAGCCATAAACTCCTTGACAACACTTGTGCCTTGTACATCTTTGCATCATCCTTAGCACTTTATTATCTTACACATAAGAAACTGGGAATAAATACTTGGTAATTTGTTTTGAGTTCAAGGATTAAGCACATTTTTGAAACCTGAGCTATGATCCTAATAGGCATTCTTATAAAGGAATAGATAACAACAGATTACAGGTGTTCTGTATAATGTTTTTATTCCAGGTAATCCCACTGGAATTACAGTCGATTGAATTATGTTTTAGAAGCAATTTGAACCATCAGTTCATTCATTTTCTATATTTTAGTTGGTTGAGAGCAGAGAGAGCTGCTTATTGGGGTTGGTTGACTGGTTAAACTATCCTGTAAACTGAAAATCTTTGAAAGGTGCTCTTTTAGAGAAGGTATTTTTAAGTGAGTATATTCCTTTAGCAGTACCTGTTGTCAAAACTGTTGTGAGGACATCTTAGGAAAATGCCTTCAAATCCTACTTCTATCAAAACGTACAGGCTGCCTTCAGGAGCTAAGGTTCTTCAGTGAATGCATGTAAGCCTATGTCTCAATATCAAAAGATTTTGAAAGAAGTTGGGATGGGGTAGGTGGTGAAATCTAAAACACTGAGGCAGAGCCAGAGTAGTATCCAGTTGGGAAGAAAAGACCTCAAGTTTGGCATTTAGTTATACTCAACCAGTTCTTGCCATTCTCTGGTAAATATTAGATGTCATTATCAAGCACATAGAAAATAGATTCATTGCATGAACGTCTAATGTTGATAAAAAGATAGCCATTTTTTGTTTCAAATACAATTTGGGGTTTGTTTGTTTGGCAGAGGGAAAAGTCATCTCATTATATCTTTTTAAATAGATTTTATTATCAAGGTACTTAGAGTTGTTTATCTAACTCATATTTCATATATTCAGTAGCCAAGCCATTTCCTTTTACTGTAAGCACTGCAGAGTAGCAAAAGTCGTCTTTACTCTGCTCAGCCTCGTTCATCATCAACAAAATTGCCAATTATGTTGCAAGTCCTTGAATGTATTGCTTGAGAAGAAGATGTATAAGCTGAAAGGAAGCAGCTCAATGTTGAGGTAGAAGTTTGATCTTTCTACACTGGCTGGTAGATTCAAAGCATACTAATCTTGTTTTGACTTTGAACTGGAAAAAAATTAATATGGAAGGATGGAGAAAACATGTTCAAACTACAAAGTCGTTTTTCCTGAGAAGTTATCTGACTATAACTCTGACTATAACTCAGGGTATATCAGAGGGCTTAGATGTGGAACATTTTTTTAAAATTAAAACCTAAAAATCCTGATGTCTAATAGAATGTATAAAAATAGCTATCTCTGATGGATCTGGGATGAGCAGAGGAATACTGAATAATATCATCTGACAGTTTGGGCCATACCTTTACAGTAGTTGCTGTGGCCTGAAAAATATAGAATTAATTTGATAAAACATTGGGAAAAAAACAAGATGGACATAAAATATTTTAAATTAAAAACACTGAATAACAAGGGAAAAAAATCCCCCAGCAAATCAATATTGCTTGGGGAAACATGAATCCCAGACCAGAAATATTTTTATCCAAATAATGTCTAGTTCTGTAGTGAACAAACACCTTTATCACCAAGTGTTATAAACAGCAGAGTGAAGAAAAGAGTACTTAGGATTGTTGGATATACTTCTGAAAGAAGGTTACTTAATTCAGAGTTTCATGCTTGACTCTATCAACTTCTACCAAATTTTTCAATTTAGAATTCTTTTTTGCTTGTCATTGCCTAAATGTACTGTATGTATTACAAAACAAACATAGAGACATGGTAAAATAATTATAAAGATTATTAATAGTGGTAGCTGCAGCAAATAGATTATTATGTTGTTGTATAGATTAATAATATACCTAAGGAAATCTATGGGAAGTTTAACTTGGGATATACTACACCAAAGTAAGGCAGAGATGAAATAATAAACTGATAAGAGATTAAATTTAAGCATAAGCATTTAAAGATGTAAATTCTATAGATGTTATAAAATAATATGTATGCCCTTACATAATTGTATTACTCTTTGAACTTCATTACTCTGGGAAATAAGGGGAGCAATCCTGAGCGCAATAGCATCACTTCTGCTTGTAAACCAATCAGAAGATATATACGCCACTCTTAAGTGTATGATATACATTAAAAAGCTATAATTTGGGGCCACCCGGTGGCACAGCGGTTTAGTCCGCGCTTGGCAGCCCAGGGTTTGCGAGTTCGGATCCCTGGCGCCCGCCGACGCACTGCCTGTCAGCCATGCCGTGGCGGCGTCCCATATAAAGCGGAGGAAGATGGGCACGGATGTTAGCCCAGCGCCAGTCTTCCTCAGCAAAAAGAGGAAGATTAGCAATGGATGTTAGCCCAGGGCCAGTCTTCCTCAGCAAAAAGAGGAGGATCGGCAACGGATGTTAGCTCAGGGCTGGTCTTCCCCGCCCCCCCAAAAAAAGCTATAATTTAATCTAGTTTTTTAAAATTTGAAAACTAATTTTATATAAACCCTAACTGGGCAATTCTTGATACTTTGATTTGAATATTACAGTAAATATATTTTTCCAATTTCCAAGTTTCACGTATCCTTTTCAAAGAAAGAAGACAATCCTTTAAATGCCCAACTGCCTCAGACTTCCCCTGATTGTCTTCTACGATAGTTCAAATCACACAACCATAAATAACGGCAACAAAAACATTTTGGCAGACAATATGTTTTGTTTGTTTTAATGTTCACAATATATGGTACACTTATTGCCAAACCTCACTTTCAATTTTGTTACCAATTAGCAGAGTAGACCTGGTTTGTAAACAAAAAGGTTCTTGAAGCTGAGCCCTGAATGTACTTTTCCTGCAGCCCCAAAGAGGAAAACTTGTGAAATACAAACATTGACCTTTCTCAGTGTCCCAGGTAAAGTTTGATGGAAGTGTTTGTTTTTGTTTTGAGACCAGACTAGATTGGCAGGACATAATTGACTGCTATGTGAAAATACTTGGTGGAACACCTGGGATGGGGTGAGGAAATAGGAAGAGCCAGAGTAGAAGCAGAGAGACCAGTTAGGTGTGTGGAAAGCACTGATGGTAGATTAGATCTAGATAATGGTAGCAGTGGAGATCATAAGAAGTGGTTGGGGGATATGTTTTGGAAACAATCAACAGGTCTTGCTGGTGCACTGGAGGTCAGGAATAAGGGAAAGAGAGCAATGCAGATGGCTCGTGGGCTTTTGACTGGAACATGTACCTGAAGATGAACAAGTTTCGTAGAGAAAAACAAGAGATCTGTCTTAGACACCACTGACAGCACCAAGGGGTGGCTTGGAAAGCTTTTGGTCTCCAGAAATGCCCACTGGTCACTCTTTACCCCCAGCAACAACGGGCAAACATATAATGTAAACAAAAGAATGAGCTTGCCAACTAGATAGCCACTCTTCTACATAGAAATTCTGGAGCTGCCTGGATTTAGACATGTTAAGTTTGAGGCGCTGATTGGATATCCAAGTGTGCAGCTGGAAATATGAATCTGAAGCTCAAGGAAGAGGTCAGGCCAAGGGCTATAACTTTTAGAGTCATCAACATATGTATGGTTCTTAGAGTCATTGGATAGGATGCTATCACATTGGGATGAGAAAGGAAACCCTAGGATTTCTCAGTATTAAACTTGTTTCTGCTCTGCCAAAGGCAAATGTGTTAACTAATAGATTCGCTAAATTGATTAACCAAACTATCTTTATTGGGAACTACTGTGCCAGATATTATATTTGGCATCAGAGATGTGGTAATGAGCAATACAGACATAACGCCTGCCCTCCTGGAACTCCTGCAACTCTGGAACAGTCCCTGTCCTGCTAGTGGAGGAAATAGACATGGAACAAATAGGACCTGGGGCCTAAGATGAGCCAGTGAAGCAGGCAGTTGCTATTAACTACTCTAGCATATTTTAACTTGGCATATTTTTGCAAAGAAGTAAAACTGATTATTCAAAATGTTTAATGCTTCAAGTAGAGTGGAAACAACCTTCTAAAGGAAATTAAGCCCATAAAAAGATGTTCAACATCTAGTCATTAAGGAAATGCAAATCAAAACCACAATGAGATACCACTTCACACCCAGTAGGATGGCTATTGTCAAAAAAACGGAAAATAAAATGTGTTGATGAGAATGTGGAGAAATTGGAGCCCTTATACCTTGCTAGTGGGAATGTGAAGTGGTACAGCCACTGTGGAAAACAGTTTCGTAGTTCCTCAAAAAGTTAAACATAGAGCTACCATATGATGCAGCAATTGCACTTCTAGGTATATACCCAAAAGAATTGAAAGCAATGACTCAATAGATACTTGTACACTAATGTTCACAGCAGCATTATTCATAATAGCCAAAAGGTGGAAACAGCCCAAATGTCCATCAACTGCTGAATGGATTTTAAAAATATGGTATATACATACAAGTGGAATATTATTCAGCCTTAAAAAGGAATGAAATTTTGATGTATCCTATAATATAGATGAACCTTGAAAACATTATGTTAAGTGAAATAAACTGGACACAAAAGGACAAATATTGTATGATTCCACTCATATGAGGTACCTACAACAGTCAAATTCATAGAGACAGAAAGTAGATTAGTGGTTGCCTAGGAATGGGATGAAGAGGGAAGAGGAGTTATAGTTTAATGGATACAGAGTTTCTGTTTGGGATGATGAAAATGTTCTGGAAATGGATGGTAGTGATGGTTGTACAACATTGTGAATGTACTTAATGCCACTGAATTGTACACTTTTAAAAATGGTTAAAATGGTAAATTTCATTTTATGTATATTTTTCCACAATAAAATAATTGCCCCCAAAATAAAGGAATTAAGTAATAAATTTGCATAGTATTTAAATAAAACACCTAAAATACTAATCTCTATTTTTATTTTAATTATACATTAAAGATCTGTATACGACTATAAAAACATATATAAACAAGGTGCAGGAAGTAGAGAGCTTTTTCTTAGGCATCCAAGAATTTTCCCTATGCTTTTGAAATCTGTTGTGTGATTTACTTCCTTGAATTGGCCTGTAATATAGGAGTACAATACCACTGCAGAGGTTAATTGGTGTATTTGTAAACTGTTCTGAAATGCTAAAATGAAAGCATAAAACTATAAAATGCATTATTATTCATTAAAGAGGCATAGTTTATAAGGGTGTCTCTGATCACTGTCAAAGCATGAATGGCCAATTTCACCGATAATTAACCAAGTTGGTATGAAGTTATTCTTTTTACTTGGTATATTTTATTTAACCTCAGTTATATTTGTAAAAACAGAAATTGCTATTTGTTACTGCTGTCAAAATTTCACACAAATGCTAAAACGCTCTTTAATTCTAATGCACCTAAGAAATGTTTGGATTCTCCTTGCCTAAGAAAAATCTCTAGTAGTTATTTAAAGATGTGCTCTTGACTGATTGATTGAATGATTCATTCATTCAATAAATATTTATTTGCCATAGTATGTGTGCCAGATGTCGTGCTAGCTGCAAGGATACCTTTGGTAAGCAACACCCATGCTATCTCTAAAGTATAGGCAGGGAGCAGATAATGGAGTTGAGATACGAAGTATGAATAAATATTACACAGGAAAGAGGGGAGATCATGTGTCAAGGCACTTTAGCTGGAGGGAACTTGTCGATACAAGGAATTAAAATGATAGTGTGACTGTTGCTGGAGGGAATGGGGAGAAAACTTGAAAAGCTCTCTGGCTGATGTGAATGAATTGGATGGGGACCCCATGGATACAAATATATAAAAGTTATTGATGAAATCCAGGTGAGAGATGGTGTTACTTGGACCACAATGATGGTAGGTTGGAGATGTTGAGAAGGAGAGAGATTTGAGAGATATTTAGGAGGTAAAAGTCCTGGGGCCGGCCCCATGGCTGAGTGGTTAAGGTTCAGTGTGCTCCACTTCAGCGGCCCAGGTTCGCAGGTTCGGATCCCAGGCACGGACCTACATCACTCACCAGCCATGCTGTGGCAGCGTCCCACATACAAAGGAGAGGAAGATTGACCCAGGGCTAATTGTGCCAATTAGGCCTATTAGCTCAGGGCTTATCTTCCTCAGGCAAACAAAGAGGGAGATCGGCAAGAGATGTTAGTGCAGGGCGAATCTTCCCCAGGAAAAAAAACATCCTTAGGATAGATAACATGGGGAGGGGTTGCAAAGTGCAAAAAGAACATGTCAAGGGATCATGCCTAGATTTCTGGGCAACGAACAGTTGATGATACTTTACAGTGAGGTAGGGAACACTGAAGAAAGACCACGTTTGGAGTGGCAATTGATTGTGGACGTTTGAGTTTGGGGTGATTTGTGATATCCAAGAAGTACTGCCAAGTAGACAGATAATGTGTCTAGAATCCAGAAGAGAGGTAGGTGGGTCTGGGTTGGAGTTATTAATTTGGATAGCTTTGTATATAACTGGTTACTGACACCATCGGTATGAATGAGATTCTAATGCTAAATTTTGGAAGAGCAATTTTTGAAGCTCTTTGCTTTTTGAAGTACAGTTGCAGTACTAAAAATAAAATTTTGACTGATTTAAAAAGTAATAAAATTTGAAAAAATAATTTAAAAGCCTGGAAAGATGCACATCAAAGTTGTCTTAATGGTTGTAGTGTAGGGAAGGGGGCATCAAAGGGGACCTGAGTTTCATCTTCAATGTTTTATTTTATTTAAAAAGAAGCTTAACCATTACTAATTCTGGGCAGTGGGAGAAAACGTACTTGTTGTTTTGTATTCTGGGCTTTTTTTATTTCCTAAAACTCTTAATCTAAGAAAAACATTTTAAAAATACATCAGTATAAACAACTGGATTGTCTCTGGCCCATTAAATAATTGGTACCAACTTGGTTGCCTATCAGAGCTTACTTCTGTGAGTAAACCCTTTAACTCATGGTTCTTTATACTTGATCAGCATAATTGCACCGAACTTACTTCATCTGACAAGTAACTGTTGTCTACAGCCTCAACTAATGCTGAAAACTCTTACATTTGTATTAAAACTGCAGATTTTGTTCACTTTTTCTCCTTTTCAGTTTGTGTAATTTGTATTGCTGTCTTCAAGTTCACTGATTCTTTCCTTGTCTATGTCAAATCTATGGATGAGCCTATTTAAGGCATTCTTCATTTTTGTTACTGTGTTTTTAATTTCTAGCATTTCCACTTGATTCATTCTTATGGTTTTCATCTCTGCTGAAATTACCTATTTGATTTTGCATACTGTCTTCCTTTTCCATTAGAACTTTTAACATATTAATTATGGTTATTTTAAATCTCCTGTCTGATGGTTCCAACATCTGAAACATATCTGAGTCTGGTTCTGATGATTGCTTTGTCTCTTTAGACTGTGATTTTTCTTCCCTTAGGCATGCCTTGTATTTTTTGGGTGAAAGCCAGACATCTTGTACAGAGTAGTAGATAATGAGGTAAATAGAACTTTAATGTGAGTTATCTTAATCTGGTTGGGAGATGGGCTGTGTTTGAAGATTGTTGTTGCTATGGTTATCATTGTTGAAGTATGTTGTCACTATGGGCAGCAGAGCCTTCAAATTCCTCTGATAATCTTGTTTTACTACTGGAGGCTTCTTAGTGTGGAGCAGGGGCATTCTCTAATGTTCTGATTAACACACAGTTACCTGGATCTTGGAGGCCTGGCCTTCACAAGTATTTCTGCCCCTCCTCCAGAGGTAAAACTTCCTCAACCTCCCATTCCATTCCCCTGGCTACAGTGGGTATCCACCAGTGTTCTCAGTCTATGACCCTGAGGCCCTTTGCCCTGCAGATTAAGGCTTTTTTTTCTTTTCTTTTTTCACCTAGGTGAAATGGGGGGTCCAGATCTGGGGGGTATTCCCTTCCCCAAATTGCCATCGTATTTCACCAGTGCCCTCAAGTGATGTCCTTCCCTCTGCAGAATAAGCCTTTACTTCCTTAAGGGAGAAGGGTTTGGGCGGGTTCACAGTAGCTGGCTGCTGTGACCTTTCCCCAGTCAGCACCACCAAGAGGAGAGGAGCTGTCTCCAGATTCACCCTATCCTCCCTGTGAGAGCCTGGGGCAGTCCCTGGAGGAAAAAGCCTGCAAAAGATTGGGAACCCTGCTATGACTATGGCCCCCAGGAAGTTCACGCTCTCAGGCCCTCACATGGCCTCCAGGAATTTAATCTCCCTACCAGTTTATATAGCATCTGATGGCTTCTGCCACAGGTATCCAAATGCTGAGCCCCTGTGTCTTGCTGAAGATGACTCTCTCTCTCCAGATTTCAGGGTGGCTGTTTGTCCTGTGACCTCATTTCTCTGATAGGTTGATGAAAAGTTGTTAATTTACCTGCCCAGCTTATTTCTTGTTGTAAGTATGGGAGCTACTTCTTTGCAGCTCTCTACATCTCTCAGTTGAAACTAGAAGTCTGAGCAATATTTTGGAAAAATAATGTTTACAAAGTTTTTCCTCTCATAAGAAAAGGAATAATTGTTCATTGTGGAAAACATAGAAAAGGATAAAGAAAAAAATTTCAAATCACCCATAACTACCCAGACAACTGCTATGAACCTATTGGTAATATCTTTTTCCAGTTTTTAAAAATTTCCTAGTAAAATACAGAAGATATCGTTTATATAATTTTGCATCCTACCTTTTGTTGAGCAATGCAAGTTTGTACTTAAATATAAAAGCGTTCTAACTTCTTACTTTACCCGTTTGAAGACCGATGTCAGCTATCTGAAATACTCTGGCTTAATGTCAGGTAAGCAAGTAAGACAGCCACAAATTCCGCTTTCACCTCAATAACACAGGTAATTTGATATTTCTATACAGCCCCTATAATATTGCTTGGCTCAAGACCCAAAACACGATGGGGGTTTTTCAAGCCTCACTCTAGAGACTGTGTAAAGTATTGGTGTCATTTCCTGCATCATATCTTTCCAAGATTTGGAACTTTTCTAGGAACTTTTGTCTAATATTGAAAAATGTGTTTTGTTCCGTCTACATCCAGTAAAAACACCACCAGTATTTGGTTGGCTGCACTAGTGGCATAAAATGATTTCACTGACTAGAGGATGACCCAGAATAGCAATTGAGAGCATTGAAAATAAAATTGTCTAAGGCAATCTTTATAGCAAACCATGTGGAAACAAATTTAAATATGGAATATACCCCAACCAATCCATCTTTAGATTTTTGCCTCAAAACTTGTGCAGGTGAAAAAAAAACCTTTGTTTTAGATAAGTTAATCTTTTGCCATCAGAGAGAATATAACTTATTTTTGTTTCCTCTTGTCTATTTCCAGTTGTTTTAAGTGTTCTCTGTATTTCCTTGTGTGGACACATAAATCAAAATATATCCAGTATCAAGATATTTGTCATATGCAGCACTTTTTCCTCAGATATTTATTTTTAAAATATTTAAACAACTTATCTGCATCATCGCCCCTGCCCTTTTTTAAAACTAACAATTAGTTGGTTTCTCTTCAGTTCTTGTTCAGTTAGAAATATCTGACCCTTAGTTGTAACTTCTGTTTTGGTCTTTACAGTTAGTTTTTAGGTGTACTATTGGGAGATGTTCTCTTTTTTTTTACCTTCAAATTTAAAAAGGGAGAGTTTTATATTTCTTATAAGTCAAAATACAACTGTTCTAAAGCTTCCTTTAAAAAAAAAGAACCAAATCCTCATTGGTAGTAATTAATTTTGACAGTGTAGGCTCAGTAGCGATTCACAAACCTGTACTTTGTGCATTCCTTATTATTCTAATTAAAGTGGAACATTGTGTCCTCGCTAATCATTAATGGGTTTTCATTTTGTAAATGACATTTGCAGAAGTTAAAACAGCAAGTTCATGTGAAGTCCACAGGCAACAGTGTTGAAATTAGCATCACCATAGCAACAGTCTTCCATCATTAGCATTCAGGGCAACAGGAGGTGTTTTGTTGTGTTGTGTTTTCCAAAAAAAGAAAAAGATCTTCAAAGGCAAAACCTACTGAAACTCCCTAGGTAGATATTTATGTTTCTTGTGTGTATGTGTACTGTATTAGATCTCTAAGTCTATATAGAATTTTTTTAATTGCAGTGTGGATTCTCTCCTTTCCAGATTTGTGTTTTTCCTAGTATACTAGCTAAATTTCATGATCTTTCTCCAGCTGTACACGTCTGACCTGCTGAGCAGCATTTACTCATTGCAAACCCGCTGCTCACCAATATGGTTTCCTACGTGGATTGAGAGAATCTGTATTCATGAAAATATTTGGTTCAGTCTAAAAGTGTTATATGCATTCATGAGTTTTGCATTCAATTCTTGGGAAATAGATTTATGCTCTTAGATCCTCTAGTGAACTCATTTAGGGAAAAAATAGAATCATGTTGTAGATATAGGTCACTGATTATTCTCATTCATCTTTAGATGGAATTAAAAAGTCAGTCAAATAAAGGCCAATGTTATCTTAGCTGAGTCTCATGCAATGGTATCGTACTATTACTGTGTGTCTGTATGTGTGTTATTTGAATTCTAATATTCTGAGAAACTTTAACAGTGGTGGATGTAGCAGTTATGTTTTTCTCAGTGCTAAAATGAATAAAAAGAGCACCATATTGACCTACCAGCTGCTTCTAAATCATAGCAGTAGTAGGTAATTATGAAATTCAAATGAAGTTTCATTTTCATTTATTACACAAAAATGTCATAGCTCAAACCTAGAAGTGTTGCCTCAAGCCTGGATGTAGACAGGTATTCATGTACCTTTTACTTTAAACATGAATCACAGTTGTCTTCCCCGTTACATGTAAGGACAAGAAGTTGTACATTCCACTCAGGTGCCTAAAAGCAAGCCTGTGCTAGCCCACACTCACAAAACAAAATGGAGCAAAGGGCATGGCTTTCAGTTAGGGATGCATCTATGCCATTATCAATTCTGTCCCACACTGGATGAGTCTCTAGATCACTTAAACCACTCAGCCAATGGACTGTAACTCAGTGCTTCTGTGGTATTAAAGGCAGCAACCCCCAGAAGCCACATATCCCAATGTGTGCTCCAGGACAGTAGGACCTTAAAACTCATATGTATGTACACATAACCTATGCACCCGCATTTTTCTAGTGCTATGCCTAATCCATGGCTGGTCATCAAATGATGACCAGAAAGAACTTTTTCTTTAGGTTTTCCATCTGCAATGACCTTGTTGAGAGTCAGTACAAGCCAATCAGATGTCTGTACTCATAATATGCTTTATATAAGGATAACTCAAACCCATTGGACAGGGATCCATGACTGACTGCTATGAAAACCACTTCTGACCTTGTGGTACCAGCTCCTACTATCTTTCTTTTTCTCATACATTATGGAAAGTTTTCAAAGTTAGCTTTTCATTCCAACAGATCTTACAAAGCCAAAAACAAAAGAGAATCTCAATGGAAATAACCCCCAACATTATATCTTTCTTCTCAATATTCTGATGTTTTCTCTTATAACATACATATAAGTTCAAAGAAGATTTATACTACAGATTTCCAAAGGAACTACACAAACAGAAGCTTCCTCATATTCACTACTAGTCACTTTTTCTGTCACTCTGGGGATGGTGGCCTTTGGATTGCATCTCTACCACTTGCTCTTTTTCAACCCCTTTTCTCATTTTAGGCATATAGAGCATCAGACAAGGTTTAGCTTAGCACTGTATGAGGACCACGCGGTATAAACTGATACAGGTAGTCCAGTTATAGATGTAGTATATAATCATAGACTTTAGTTTCCAGGGGCTTTTCTCCCATTTTCTATCAATCGATTTCCCTGGCTGAGACATTAGCATTTACAAGTGACCATGCTTCCTATATACACAATTATATCAAGGGTGGGAAAGTAAGTATAGACTTTAGAAAAGATTAATTTTCTTAAGAGTGGATCACTCTACAAATGCCAAGGTGTGTGTTGTGACATAGAAACTCAAATCATTAAGAATAGCTAATGGTTTAGAAAGATCCTACTTGACCTCTAGTGCTCTAAGGTTTAATCCAATTTAGAGCCATGCCAATTCATGTGTAGAGCATAAAACCTAAAGGATAATGAAAAGCCTGGGACTCTGGTGCCAATAAGAAAGTTCTACCAATTGGATGAAATGTGAAAGCATTTATGACTTGGCACCAGGAATGTTATGAGTAAAATTCGTGTGAGCAATGATTGCAGTTATGAGCCCTGTTATTTGTTCCCACTTGTCCGACTGTAATTCTTTCACTTAGCTCAAAGTAGTTCTTTGTAACATTAGGACCCACTTGTCTGCCTTTGGATGGGATTTAGAAAGATGCCTATAAAACAGTTCTGTGCTGGAAATCAGTCTCTTGACCCACTATAAAGGGAGCAGTAAACAGAGTTTTCTCAGGGGAATCGTTCAATATACTGCAGGTCTCCATAAAAATCTTTGTGAAAAATTGTCTTTACTGAAGTCATCATCCATTGGATTAAAAAATAGGTTACTGTTAGCTTTTTTGAAAATGAAAAAAGTTGGACCTTCTCAGTGATACTTTTAGTAGTTTTTCACAACCAAGAGCCCTCAAGCTATCAGTCTTATTTTTAGATGCCATACTTATGGATAGTTATAGAATTTATAGCGTACGATTTAAAGGACTATTCAGTTGTAAGGCAATCATTCAGTTTATTCCCATGGCAGAACTAAACTGAAACCATTCCAGATCAAGGAGAATCTATTCTCTTCTGATTCAGGAAGGAGATTTCCCATCTTTTCATGGATAATCCATGTTCAATGTTTAACATCTCAGGAAGATTTTCTTAATAGCGTCTTCTGATCTTAAATCTTTGGTCTGTGCTCAGGAACATATTGAAGAGTTACCAAACTTTCTAATGTCTCATTGTAAAATGTCACTCTTGGGATTGTTTTTCTCATACCAAGAGTACATGCTTCTGTTTGCTTAATACTTTGGCTTTTACTTTCAAGCTTTAGGTAATGCAAATGAACTTATTACATCCTCAAAGTTAATTTCCTCTTATAAATTTATTCGCAGCATTCATAATTAAGAGCTTCCTATTCTTTGGCTGATATATAAGTCTCAATTTATTTTAGCACATTTCCCCCTCAAGAGAGCAGCCCCCAAAAAATAGAATCAATTGTATATGTCACCAATACACAATGCCAATTCACACACCCTGAAAGTATATTGAAAGCAAACTTACAATGTCTCTTACAAACAGACAAATACTCAGTTCTGAGTACACGCTACTGAAAACACATACACGCTGGACACTTTAAGAGCGTATCCCAGATCAGTACTGTTCAATCAGTACTACCTCAGTCAGCACAGGAATTTTATATTTGAGTTCTATTTAAGGAAATAGATTCAACATGCCATAAACCAGATAATTCTTGCCTTTCTTCAGTGGTCACTTTCTGCTATTATCATTCAAGGGATCGGGTCTCCTCCTCCAAAGACCTCGGATTACCCTGGGATTGAAACCTTGTCCTTTAACTTATCTCTGATAGCACACCTCTATAATGTGTCATCAGTCTAGTATCTACAGTCAACCGATAAGACGGCAGAAATGGGTTTACTCAAGTGTGAACAGATAAAATCCTGAAATGTAAGAGGAAGAGAGAATTTTAGAGATAATCCAACCCAAACTCTTAATCTTACAGACAAGAAAACAGAAGTCCAGAAGGGGAAAGTAATTTTGGTAAGGTGGCTAAACTGGCCTAGAAAACCAGATCTTATGACACCTAGTCCCGTAGTCCTTCTACAAAGCCATGGTTGTCAGAGTACAAGGCATATGCAAGTAGGGAATTTACAAGTAGTCCCATGTGTTTGTATAGCACTTTATAAAACGCCTTTGCATCTGTTAACCCCTTTGATTCTTGCAATGTCCCATGGAGGGTTTGGATAGCATATATGGTTATCCTCATTTTTATGGATGGGGAAACTGAGGCTGTGACATGTTTTGATTTACCTAAGATCACTTACCATGGAGTAAAAGGTGGGACCTCAGTTGTTTTTCTCTAAGCTGAGGGCTTGTTCTGTTGTGCCATATTGTTAATTCATTCCTGTTGGTAAGCAACCCAAAGGAAAAACTTTTATAATCATGTCTCTCTTTTATCCCCGGACCAGCCATTCCACTTTTCACCTAAAGCTTTGGAAAAGAGTATATCCTTTCTTTAGCTTGCTGCTTTAACCATTTGTTTGAGGGTCAGAACTGTGTTTTATGCAGTCACTTAACAGATATGGCCATTTGATATCCACTCCACACTGCCGCTAACCCTCCCCAACCATGCCCTGTGTCTCACTCTCTACACTAAACTGTCCTATCCTACATACATCTTAAAAGCAGCAAGCATGGGGAAATTTTTGATCTCCTTATAATAAGAGGCAAGCATATAATATGGCTATGGAAAACAACCAGCAGGTGAGGCTGTGACACTATAATTTTAAGCTAAGCCTCATTACCACATTAAAGTATCTTAGTTCAATAAATAGATCAGAAAATATGGTATAATTTTTCCTAAATGCTGTCAAAGCAACAACAATAAAAAATTATTAGGCAGTACTATTTCAGTAATGTGTTGTGTTGAATGCATTGTTTTCAAGGGCATTTTCAAAACAAGTTGCTTAAATCACATTTTTTTTTACTTGAAGAATAACATTCAGAAAGCGTACAAAAATGATAAATGTTCATCTCAGTGCAATCATCAGAAAATGAACACACCCATATTCACCATCTAGGACAATAAATAAAACATTACCAGTATCCTAAAAGGAGATTCTATCTATTTATCTAAGAGAGAGACCACCACCTTGCCTCTGTGCCCTCTCCCACTCACTACTCTCCCTTCTACTAAAGGTAACCACTACCTTGCCTTTTAACACTGTGAAGTAAGTTTTGCCTGTTTTTGAACTCTGTAAAAATGGAATCATACAGTATAGAAACCTTTGTTTCTGTGACTCAACATTGTGTTTATGAGATTAACCCATGCTGTTGCATGTGGCTGTCATTCATTTTCCTTGCTGTATGATGCCCTGATATAAAAATATACCAGAATTTTTTTATCCATTCTATTGGTGGTAGACATTTTGGTACTTTTCCAGTTTGGAAGCATTATGAATAAGGCTCCTATGAACATTCTTTTATATGTCTTTTGGTGCACATATGTGTACGTTTATGTTGGGTGTATATCTGGGAGTAAAATTGCCTATGTTGAGGGTATGCATATGCTGAGCTTTAGTAAATAGTTCCAAACACTTTTCCAAAGTGGTTGTACCAATTTACACTCCCACTAGCAATATATGAAAGTTCTAGTTGCTTCACATCTCCACAGTACTTGATATTGTCAGTCTTTAAAATTTTAGCCATTGCAATGAGTGTGTAGTAGAATCTCAATGCGATTTTAACTTGCATTCCCCTGATTACTTATGAGGTTGAATATTTTTACATGTGTTTGTTGGCTTGGCCATTTGGGGTATCCTCTTATGTGAAGTATCTATTCAATCTCTTGCCTACTTTTTTTATTGCTTCAGCCCTCTTTTTCTTATTGATTTGTAGGAGTTCTTTACATATTCTGGGATGCAGCCCTTTGTAAACTATATGTGTTGCCAATATCTTCTCCCATTGTGTAGCTGGCTTTTTAACTTGCTTACTTGTGTCTTTTGATGGATAGAAGATCTTAGATCTTCATCTTAATGTAGTCCAGTATATAACTTTTCCTTCACAGTTGATTCTTTTTGTGCCCTATTTAAGAAATCTTTGCCTAACCCAATATCATGAATATTCTCTCTTACATTGTCTTCTAGAAACTTTATTTTTTTATCTTTCACATTTATATATACAATCCACCTGGAATTGATTTTTGTGTGTGTGTCATGTGTGAGATAGGGATTGAGTTTCATTTTTTACAACATGAATATCCACTTGGCCTAGTACCACTTCCAATCTTGAAACAATCCCAATGTGGTTGTGATGTACAATTCTAAACATTCACTTTTGGATTTGATTTGCTAATATTTTGTTTAGGCTTACTGCATCTATGTTCATTAATGATATTGGTCTGTAATTCTTGTCAAGCTTTGGTATCAGGATGATTCTGGTCTCGTAACAGGAAGTAAGCAAGTATTGCCTCCTCTGTTCTCTGGAAGAGTTCATGTAAGATTGGTATTTCTGCCAGTGACTTGATCTGGTCCTAAAGTTTTCCTTGAGGGAAACTTTATAATTACAGAGTCAATTTCATAAATATCATAGGACTATTCCAATTTTCTATTTCTTCATGTGTCAGTGTTAGTTAGTTTACTTAAAGCAGACTAAGCTACTCTAAGATTGCTATGGTCAGACCTTGCTGGTCTAAACCAGAGGTTGCAAATTTAAAAGCTAACAGTGTCTAGCCTGCTAATGTAAATGAGCATGGCTGGCCAAGGATAAGGTAATCAGAACTGGTGAGGACTACGGAGTGTATGTCCCTTTACAGAGTGGTGGCTGTCAGCTCCAGCCAATTATTACCATGTAAGAATGGGAGCCCAATATGGCCATATCATTCCCTTTAAATGAAAAGTCAGAAATTTAGATTACTTTGTAAAAAATCTATGAATATTTAAATGTTGAGTAATTCAAACAAAAGAAAAAGCTGTGTGGGCTAAACAAAACATATGTACATGCCAAATTTAGCCCAAAGAATGCTAGTTTGCAAGTTTTACTCCAAACTAATGAAAAGCACGATAGCACAGATGTAATTCAATTTTTAAATAAGAAAATTTATTTTTATTTGACATTTATTTATTTATTTTAACTCACACTTGAATGTGAATTTGTTTGCCATTTACTGATAAATGATAAGTGAATGTTACTGTATTTTTAAAGTTTAGACTTTAAAACACCCAAGTCTGTGAACAGCTAAAATATTTTCATTTACTCTCGTGTTTTTACATTTGCTTTTCTCTAAATCTTATTTTGATGAGAAACTTAGTATCTTTGGACTTTTCAAAGGACTGATTTCAATTAAGCTGTCCTCACGCAAAGTTTTAGAATTGTCTAGTTCATAGCCTACCTTTCCTAAAGTAAATCTCGTAGTCTCATTTCAGGTTACTGGGGGGTTTTTTTACATAGTTACTTTTCAAGATTTTATGTGGTTAAGGAATCTCAGATTTCTTTTATTTTTTTATTTGTTTACTTTTTTGGTGAGGAAGATTTGCCTTGAGCTAACATCTGTGCCAATCCTCCTCTGTTTTGTATGTGGGACACCTCCACAGCATGGCTGATGAGTGGAGTAGGTCTGTGCCCGGGATCCAAACCCACAAACCTGGGCCACCAAAGCAGAGCACACAGAACTTGAACCACTCAGCCACAGGGCTGGCTCCGGATTTCTTTTAATTTTTGTAGGAAATCTAGATTACTTTTGATTAAGATCCTGTAGATAAGATGTTTAGGACAGAAACATCATGAATGAAAAATTATTCATAGGAACCCCTTTCTAAGAGTATTATTTTCATTAGTTGAACAAGTATTTATAGCCAGTGTACTAGGCAAGTAGAGACCACAAAGATGCATAAAGACTGCTGTTGCTGTAGTCTATGGTCTTGTAGTCTAATAATTTATGTGTAAGTATAAAATAGTACACTAAAAATACAATAACTTTGAACAATCAAACCATTCTCAAATTGTTTTTATTAGACATACATCAGTTCATGTATTTGGAGTCAATATGTACCTAAGGTAATTTTTGAGCTATTTTCAGGATTAAGTATTATCTTATTACTACCACCATCGCCAAAGACATTACCTATTTATCTGTACTTCTAGGGAAATTTGAAAACATTAGAATGAAAGAAAAGCAATAAAATAATTTAAAATAATAAAATAATCAAAGTGACTATATTTGACATGTAAACAATGTTAAAAAGTATTTTTATAAAATTTACCAAATTATAATTTATTTTCTAGTTTGTAAAGTGCATTACATACATTATCTCATTTAATCTGAAAAGACCAGGATAGGTTGCATTGTTCCCATTTTATAGTCAACAATACTGATATTTAAAGAGATTATAGTCATGTGCTGCATAACGACATTTCGGTCAATGACAGACCGCATATACCATGGTGGTCCCATAAGATTAGTACCATATAGCCTATGTGTGCAGTAGGCTATGCCATCTAGGTTTTTGTAAGTACAATCTATGATGTTCACACAACATCAAATGCTAATGCACATTTTTCAGAATGTATGCCAGTCATTAAGCTACGCATGACTGTATGTGATTGCCTTAATCTATTTTGGCTGTTATAACAAAATATCCCAGACTGGGTAGTTTATAAATGACAGAAATGTATTGCTCACTGTTCTGGAGGCTGGAAGTCTGAGATCAGGGTGCCAGGATCATCAGGTAAGGGCCCTCATGTGGGTGGCAGACTTCTGGCTGTGCCTTTCAAGGAGGAAGGTGCTAGGGAGCTCTGTGGGGTCTGTTTTATTTATTTTATTTTATTTTTATTTTTTTTCTGAGGCAGACCAGCCCTGAGCTAATATCCGTTGCCAATCCTCCTCATTTTGCTGAGGAACATTGGCCCTGGGCTAACATCCATGCCTATCTTCCTCTACTTTGTATGCGACACCACCACAGCATGGCGTGACAAGTGGTGCATCGGTCCACGCCCAGGATTCGAACCTGAGAACCCGGGCCACCAGAAGCGGAGCACACGAACTTAACTGCTACACCACAAGGCCGGCCCCTCTGTTCTTCTTTTTTAAAGTGTTCTGTTAAGCAAATTAAGAAATGAAACATAACTTTAAAGGTTCTATTTACTTTTTTAATTTGATATGGAACTAACAAAAATTAGAATTTATTCTCATTTAAAACTATCAAAACAACCAAACACAACTATATCTGTATCATCAATTATAATAAAGATTTAATTATAATTACATATCAGAATGTTAAAATTTTATGACCTGTCGATGCAAAATAACCAGTAACCATTCTATAGGTGAGAGAAATAAGGTGAGTTTTACTTGAGCCAGAGTAAGGATTATAACCCGGGAAGGCCTTAGAAAGCGTTCTGGAGAAGCATGGTTTTCAATACAGTCTTATATCTTTTTAGAACAAAGAACATACATTAAACACACCCAGGATACATTTTCATCAAAATTTCAAAGGTATTTAGTTGCAAATTAGCAGGTCAACATGACCGTGATGTCCGGATGTCAGGAAAGAGACTAATCCAGACATTAGCAATACGGTGTTACCAATAGGGCATAGGAGGGGAAGTACGCATTCTTCTCTGAAGAGAGTGTATTCTTCACTTTAATGGTTAAGCAGATGTACAATGTATGTTAGATAGGCCATAAGTCAGGCTTCTTAGCTCAAGCCGAATCGGTTTTGAACCCGAATAGTTATCCCATATACCTCAATATGTGCGAATCTCTTGTCAGACCTTGTATTTCATTAAGAAAAGCAAAGAAGTTGATAGAAAAAGCTAGTACCGGTTTTACATCCAAAAAGCCTAAAAACAAGATTTTGGAATTTTCTATTATTTATTTATTTTAAATCTTAGACTAATTGAATAAATAAGAGCAACACAAATTTGGTAATTCTGGTAGGAATCTTTCCTCCAAACTTGGCAGCTGTCAGTTATTCTTAGCGTTTTCAACAGCATTCTATGTGATAAAATCACCTGTTATTTCTGATAAAATGGGCAAAGCACACATAAAATCTTTTGCTTTGTCTTAACATCTCTGTGGCAAGGAACTGACGTTATTCAGTTCCTTTGTCCTTTCCAGACAAAAGCCACCTCTGTATGGTTCTATAAGTCTTCAATTCGAGGGTATAACTGTTATCTTAATGGGATTGTACTTGGTTATCTGATAAATTGTTGGCAACCTACCCACATTACTTCCTTTAACTGATGTCAAATTCACTCAAAAATTGACCAGCTTTATCTTGCAAGTAGTGAAGGGAAGGGCTTTCTTACTCCTGAATGCACCTAGATTTCAGGCCTTTGAAAAAGATTGAAGATACAAATTGGCCTACCCGCCCTAAGTAGGTGATACCCACAGACTTAACTAGCGAACTGCTTGTCCAAGGTATATGAACTTTTCTATTTTGAGAGGAAAAAAACTTTCTTGTGTTTTTTTGACGTTCTATTCCCCAACTTATGTCCAGGTTCAAACCATTACACAGCATCTCATTGTCTCATTGCCTCTAAAATCTTTCTCCTTTCTCTTTTCTTCCACATCTACCCTTCTTCCAACTGCTCTGAAGCAATCGTTTTCTCTCCCTTCAGCCAAGGGTAATGTTGTCACGCTCAGTCAATTGGCTTGGGAAACTTACTTGTCTTTTTTGTTTGAACACTAGAATCCTACACTAGTTACCATTTTGAAGACTTCCTGGTTCAGACATTTATCTATTAGGATGAATTCTTAATCAGTGTCTTTGATTGGAGTGTTTGAAGCAGTCTTTTTTTTTTTTTTTTTTTTGTGGGGAAGACTAGCCCTGAGCTAACATCCATTGCCAATCCTCCCCTTTTTGCTGAGGAAGACTGGCCCTGGGCTAACATCTGTGCCCATCTTCCTCCACTTTATATGGGACGCCACCACGGCATGGCTGACAGGCAGTGCGTCTGCGGGCGCCCGGGATCCGAACTCGCGAACCCTGGGCTGCCAAGCGCGGACTAAACCGCTGCGCCACCAGGCGGCCCCCTGAAGCAGTCTTTAATTGGAGATTTTAAGGCATCAGAAAAGATGCATTGAGAATGACTGAACTCATGCTATATAAATGAGAATTACTTTACTGTTTGCTACACACTTCATTGAAGCCTGATTAGATATAAAAGTGTATAACTAAAAACATTTAAAAACACATAAATAAGTGCATATATGCCTAAATGCATACCAAGGCATTTTGATATTAGCCTTCAATTCCTTCTTAGTAGAAACTAGACAAATCAGAAAAAGAGATTTTATCCTGATCCTGCTGTAGATTACAATTTTTTCCCACCATCCAGTTTTTATTGATCCTCTTCATTGTGCTTTATTCCAATCTTGAGCCGCAAAGGTTGCTTTCTTCTATCAGAGCTTTTAATACTCACTGACAAGAATTCTTGGTCTCTCTGTCTGCAGTTGCTCCAGGTGAAGATTTGAAATAAGGATTCCTCATCAACTTGCTAAGGCATGCTACATCCAATATGTTATACAAAGTGCCTGCTGCCAGTTACTCGCCACCTAGAATGTTTTCTCTCTCTCCTCTCTCTCTCCCACCTCTCCCTCTTCTTCTGTCTTTCCCCGCTTCCCTACTTCCTGTTCTACCTTGCATTATGGGAGTTAGAAGGATTTTATCCTCAGTTCCTTTTGGCAGACAGAGAAACTTTCAGATTAGAGTCAAATGAAAAAAAGCTATTCCATTATACAGATGTCCAGATGTCCTAATGTCATGATACTTTCTGTAATACTCTGACATTGAACCTCTTCTTTATGTGCAATCTATGTGGGCTACGCTTATGCATAGGAGGCATACCATAAGCATTAGTTGTTTTAATACCCAGGTTTCCTAGGCTCTGGTTTGTGCTAAAATGTAATATTCAAGTAAAAGCATTCCAATAAAAATTGAACAAAGAAAGATTCTGATTAAACATAGAGAAACATTGCATCTCAAATGTTAATGTGTGTATGAATCACCTGAGAATCTTGTTAAAATCCAGATTCCGACTAAGTCTAGGGGGAGACCTGAGATTCTGCATTCCTAACAATCTCTCAGGTGATGCTGCTGCCACTGCTGCTGCTGGTCTGGGACCACACTTTGAATGGCAAGGCAGTAGACTAGTTTTGATTTACCCATTCACTTGTTCCATGATAACTCTCAAAACAGATTGCTGACTTTGCAACAATTTATAGCACCAAATAAAGATTGTCATGTGCCTCATTTTTTAACCTACCATCTTGAATCAAAATTATTCGATAAACTTTCCAGGTGTGCATATCGATTGTCATTTTAAATAGGTTCCAATGAAATGATGATATATAAGTAGGAGTAGAGGAGTCAGTGACTTTTAGTAGTTTGGGTTTTGTTTAGAATTTATGCTTCTACTTGCTTTGGAAAGAATTTGCAGTGGCTTAAATACAAGAGCACAGGACGAGTCGGTGACAGGAAAACCCAAGTGCATCTGACATCTTCGCTTATCAGGTCTAGAAGACAACCTCTGTTACTTGGTAGCAAGCTACTGGGAATATTGGTGTTCAAAGCTGTGTTTTCCCTCAGGCAAAAACAGCATCAAAATATAACAAGCTTTTTACTTCTGGCATGAGTGATAAAGATGCAGACTGAGAAGCAGGTGAAAAAACTTAGCTTATGCTTCTAAAGGCTAATTTTATATAAGTGTTCTTGTCCAGCTGTTCTTGGTAGGTCCAGCTGCTAGTTTAACAGGACAGGTGGTAATCCCTGTTCAGTGGCTCATTATCACCCAGAGGCTTTGATCTGGCTAATACATAATCAATCAGGTTCTGAATTTTAATATCCTTCCTATTTTCATTTCACTTGTTTTACCTAAATTCATTTTCCAAAGTCCCAATATGATTTTGTTTTTTAATAAGATTATTTTTGATCATTTATTTATTTTGACGTAACTAGGCTCATGATATGCCAGCTGGAGTTTATTACACCCCTGAATCATAAACTTTTTTTTCTTCCCTCTTTATCTCCTTACAAGATCCAAATTGCAAAACCTAAGGATAAAGTTTTAATTTGAGAAGCACAAAAGACTGAAACCATTTTGGAGGAGAGCATTAATGAAAATCAATATCTAAAAGCCTCATTTTAAGCCTCAGAGCCCCATGGTTTACGCTTCTTTTCTAGTCTCTTCAGAGTTTGATATGCATAAATCAACACTAAGAAACATTAAAAAATAGTCCCAAATGTGAAAGCTAACTCCCTTCTACTAGTCATGTATTCTGTAATGCATATGGTGATTATTTATTAGAATGGTAGGAACTGAGATATTTTCCAATATTTTCTTTATTTGTTATTTTGTGTTTATATAACTATGTGCATTTACTATGTCATATATATTTATCATGTTATATATATACGTATCCCTTACAGGTATATGCTTTTAAGGTTGAAAGAACTAGCTGAAATTTTTGTCTCTTCGCTCACAAACATCTATGCATTTAAGAATTTGCTTCTTTTTACACCAGTAGTAAATATCTCAAGTTGGCATAACTGTCTTTAATGCCCTAGAAAAAAGCTTCAAAATGGGAGGGATTTTGGGGAGTGGGTAAGTAAAAGACCAAGAACCCTAAATAGACCAAGGCAAAAGGACCCAGTCTAAAGGAAATGTTTATATTCTCCCACTGCTATGCTCTGGGAGCATTAGATTTGTTTGCGGGAAAAAAACAATTTATAATAAAGCTTTAAAAATTATTGACAATAGTTCAATTCATATTAGCTTTGCCCACTTCCTTGTTATCTCAGAATAGCACCTCCATGGACAATGGAATGGTCCTAACAGCCTAAATATGGAAAGCTTTAAAAGCAGATGGCTTGGGGCCATTCTGCTTATTATATCATTGCTTTCAATAGCATAACTGTTCTTCTCCAACGGCCCTCTTTGTTTTTTGCTTCATTACTGGCACATTTCTTTAATATGTAATCTATAACATTAACATGAAAATGGCTCTCAAATACTATTACTTTCTCCATCTGTGACCCAGTACTGTTTATCATCATCTAATGATCGTTCTTATTGCAGATGGCCCTCTTTAAATGCTTCAGAATAGCATTTTAAAGACATTGAGGGTGCTTCCTATGTAGATTGACAGACTGAATGGTTTCATATCTAAAACCTCGGGTCTACACAATGTGTGATAAATGACTGGAGAGGCAAAGCACCAGTCAGTTCCAAAACAAGGTGTTAAGAGGAACAGGAAGAAAGTGATAAAAAAGAGGAATATATATATATGGGGGGAGGCATTAGCATTATCTTGAAGAGGAGTTGGAGTGGGAAGAAGAGAACTTAATCATAAGAAAGTTTTTTATTGCAATACTTGAAGAAGTTTACATTTCCTTTCTGATAATTCACCATGGCAGTGATAGAAAAGGAATGATAACCAAACTGACAGTTGAGTTCTCCATGGCTTAACATATACTCAGTTTCTAGGTTGAGATTCCAGACTCCTGAGTGCCACAGAGCTTCTTTAGTTGGGTCTTTTTTTCCTTCTCAAGATCCTATCATATCACCAAGAATTCTTTGTCTCCATCGACTTTTCTTCCTCCTCTCTATGCTTTCTTCAAATACAGACCCTGGCTGGGAATTGTCAATAAAATATCTGAGTTGGAGCAGAAGTATTGCTAGTGATGCCTCCATATATCAACTCTTTCCCCAATTGGAAAGTCACCACACATGTCGTGAACGTGTTCATCTCATGGCTAGCCATTGTGATGGGGAAGAGGTGTTATGAGTCTGTTGACAGCCCTACCGTTCCTAGATGAGGTCAAAAACGATATTTTCTTTATCTGCTTGATATTTTCATTTTCCTTTTTCTCTCTATAGGTAAGCTCTATGCAAAAATCAGCCCACATGTCTTATCATTCTCTACATAATGTTCATGGTTCTTAACATCACTCTCATATCAGAGAGTAAATGGGGACTAAGGTGAAAAGTAGACCAGGCCAGAGCAGTTATCAGTTACGAGGACCAAATTAATTGTGAGTTTTTGACAATACAAAACTTCTATAATTACTGTTGTAACAGGTTGGTAGCACTTGCTTCAGAGAGCTAACCTCAGAAAAGAGAAGTCTCCTGGCCTTAAAATACAATTTTTTTAAAACCTATAATTTAATTCCATGGGCAAGTAGGCCATATTTTGGGCTTTCCTCACCATTCAGACGCTATAATGTCTGAATTTCTATCCTAGATTTAAATTTGCCAGGTTGAAAAGATGCATATAAATATAAACCCCATCATCTGTGAAAACATAACCATTTTCATTCCTTCAAAGGATGTTTTCTTTTGCAGAGTTTCAATTGTTTCGCTTTTGGTAATTTTTACATTAAAGTAAAATTTTACATATGAATTAAACTCTATAAGCTATTTCACTAAGAAGTTTCACCTAAATTTGATTAAATTCATTATTATTAAAGTTTGTCAGAGTTTCTTTTAGTTAGAAAAGTTAAAAAACATGAGTTGATAGATTCACATAGAAAGTTATGAAATTTAAGAAGAAACGCCAGTGGATGATTTTTATTCAAAATTATTTATGGATATTGTGTGTATCTGTCTTCATTTTCAGAATAATGCATATTATTATTAAATTTGGAAATATTCTAAATTTAGAAACGAGACTCCACTTGATTCAAAAAACACCTTTTTTCAGATGTCTTTTTAAAATCATAGTTGAAATGCATTCAATTCATACCTTCACACTCAATCCTCATGCACTGTCTTTTTTGTTTTTCCCTACCTCTCCTCTAACTGTCCTTTACAAAGATGAGAAGTTTTCTTCCCGACATAAAATTCCCTTGATTATATATTAGAAAGAACTGACACTTTGCTGCAAAGTTTAGGAAAAGCTAACATAAGTAGAGCTTCTGTGAAAACTGTTTTACCAGAAAATACTGGATTACCTGCTGATAAATAATGAAATTTTTTTCACCATTCACATTTGCTTTTCATTGAAACTCATAAATGACTTTATTAGTCTTAGGTTGCACATTTCTTTTTGCCATGGGTAAAGATGCTTCTTCAGTAAAGTGTTCGTTTATAGTATTCAGAATCTTGAAATATAACCAATGTCACCGAAGGGTAGAAAAGTAGAGGCAAGGAGAAGTAGCTCAACCACTTTTCTCCCTAGTGAATGATCTGCTGTCAAGTTCTATAATCACATTTCATCTATAAAGAGAGCTTTGAGCAAAGTCTATGTTTTGCATACATGCCTTTACATTTAATTACAATTGAATATAAATATATGCCAATTATTTAGCTCTAGTTAAAATCTGCCAAAATATCAGAGGCTTGTGGGGGATGCAAATTGGAGATTTGCATAGATTTAGGGTGCAATTTCAGAAAAGTAAATAAACATTATTTTTGCTCTGTGGCTAAAAGATGCTAGGTATGTTATCTTGTTTACTCACCAAACAAGAAACGACCACCAAAAAGCAATGAAACAAATCTCTTCGAACCTTCTTAACCTCTCCATTGCCATTGCCATGACTTACAAGTCAGAAATAAAGAAGCTCTTCTTTACTGGAGGTCATAAATTCATTAGAGGGCCGCAGATAGGTAAGGAACGACTTAATACGGTCTGAAACATTCAAATCACTTGCTTTTTAGGAAAGTACACTGGCTTTTAAAATTACATAAATCCAACCAAAATTTTATTCAAGTTTAATGGGAACAGGATTCTTCTCTACACTATCTTAGAGACATTCTCAGCTCATAATGTTTTTGTTGTAATATAAATAAAATCAATTCAGAGGCTGCATCTAACTTGTTAGAAGTGCTACCATGTTATTCTAATGTCTAACCTCTGGGTGCATAGTCCCTCTTTCTACACAACAAGAGTGTGTTCTTCTCAACTAATAGCAATTAAAACCATATTCCTTTTCCCATGAAAAGAGCTTCTGGTGGTAGTCTTGGAGAAAACATGAGAAGGAGACTGGGGATGTCATAAAAGGAGATAAGAGAGCATTATTATTATTATTATTATTATTATTGCTAAGATTCACCCTGAGCTAACATCTGTGCCAATCTTCCTCTATTTTGTATGTGGGTCACCACCACTGCATGGCCACTGATAAGCGGTGTAGGTCTGTGCCCAGGAACCGAACCCAGGCCACCAAAGCGGAGCACGCTGAACTTAAGCACTAGGCCATGAGGCCAGCCCCAAGAAAGCATTATTTTGACATTTAAAAAATAAAGAGAAGATGAATTTTAAAAATTATAAACCAATAAGCTTGATGTTGATGAGCAATAAAATCCTAGAAGAGGACACTGAAGTGATTAATAATGAGTAGTTAGAATAACATGCTCCTGGGAGTCAGCATGATATCCTCAAAATTTGTCATGCCAAATTCACCTCACTTCTATTTTTATTATGGCTACTCGATGGTTAGATGAGAAGACTGTTATAGACAGTGTATCTTATGATTTTACACCACATTTTTCAAGTTCTCTTTTGATGATCTTGGGAACAAGATAAAGAACAGTGGGCTGGATAATAGGGTGAATTTGCAGCTGATAAACAAAGACATCCAAAGAATGTCAATTGATAGTTCAGGGTTAATATGCAATAGGGTCTCTGTCCTTGGCCCTATATTTAAGATAAGCCTTTGCACACAGCTATTTCTTCTTCAATCAACTCCTACCTTCACCTCAGCCCTCTATCTGAAGACCTCTGTTGGCCAATTTTGCCCATGTATCACTACCTCTGTGAACCCTGCTTTGGCTGTATTCAGTGAGCACAGCTTTCCACCAATGCTTATCAAACTAAATTGTGATTGTTTGCTTATACATATGTCTTCTGCTCTAGTCTGTGAATGCCAAGAAGATAAGGACCACTTTGATCCATTTTGGTCTCTTTACTGCCTAATATAACCGAATCCATAATAGGTACTCAATTGTTGATAAAATGAATGTAGATATAGCTATACTTATTAGTAAATTTGAAATTGACAAAAGTCACTAATATTTATATGAGAAATATATCAAAATTCAAATAGATTTAAATCAGAAGGATCAGTTCTTATTACAAGATGAAATACAAAAGCATATTTAAATAAGACATAAATCTCACATTTGGACTCACGTAATCAGTTTAAAATCACGGGAGGGAAGAGACCTTAATTAATATCAGATTATGTTTAAAAACCCTTGGGTTTTTAGTAATCCACAAATTCAGTATGAACAAAAAGTGTGATATGGCATTTACAAAACTAAAATGCTACAACAGTTGTAGAGGGCGTTAATAGGGGCAAAGAAGGGGATGTAAGTATCCCACTTACTCAGTTCTGAATATCACATTTTAAGTGGATCCTGTTTCTCAAAGTGTCACCAGAATAGCCAAGGGTCTATAGGCCATATTATATAAGAAAAAAAATAGAAAAAAAGGCAAGTATTTAGATTTAGCTTAGAGAGAAATGGTATTAAGGAGACTGTAATAGGGGGCCTCAAATATTTAGAAGGTTAGAACACATGTGTCTTATTGCATTTTGGTGGTTATTTTTTGTTTATTTTTCTTTGTTTTGTTTTGTTTTTTCCTGTTTTGCCCAAGAACAGATTCAACTACATATGTGGAAGTTATAAAAAAGCAAATTTTAACTAGGTATTAAAGAAAATTTTGTAATTGAGCTACCAAAAAACAGAATCTACCACCTTAAAAAGCAGTGAACTCCCTGTACAGTAGATCTTCAAGGCTGAAATGACTGTCTCACCCCTAAGGGCAATTTCTGTATTGGATGAAAGGATGTAATTCATTAACCTTTAAGGTCACTTCTGAATCTAATGTTTTGATGTTTTCAGCATTAATCAGAAGGGACTGACAGCATGACCTGAATCTGTCCTGTGTTTATATAAACATCCTGTGTAATGCACCTCATTTTCTGTCCAATTGTATTCATTTTGAATGTTAAATTTGGTTTTAGGGCAAATGCTTTTCTAAAAAACGTTTAAAATCAACTTTATTAAAGGATAATTTACACACAGTAAACTGAATCCATTTAAATTGTACAATTCACTGATTTTTTGGCAGCTACGTACCCATGAAACCATTGCTACAGTCAAAGACAAAACATTCTCATCCCCCAAAAGCCTCCTTATGCTCCTTTGCAGGCCATTCTTTCCTTCATCCATGGCCCCAGGCAACCACTGATCAGCTTTCTGTCACTGTAGATTAGTTTGCATTTTCTAGAATTTTGTATAAATGGAATTATACCTTTTTTTGTGGGTCTGGTTTCTTACATGCAGCATAATGATTTTGAATATCAGGAATTTGAAAATCAGTAGTTCATTCTCGTTTAATTGCAGAGTACTTTCTATTGTATGGATATAACACATTTTGTTTATCGTTCACCCACTGGTGGACATTTGGGTTGTTTCCAGTTGGGGGATATTATGAATAAAGCTGCTAAAAATTGTATACTTGTTTTTCTACCTAGCCTTTGAAATCTTAATTTTGAGAAGCACACTACAAAAATAACTTCACGGGTTATGTGTATATTTGTTTATTGTATTCATTTCAGGTGTTATCTTAGTTAACAAGAACCTAGATGACAAGTACCAGGGATAAATTGAGCAGGTGTCAACTGAATTCTGGGAGAAAGTCCTAGTTTCTAATATTCTTTCTTGGGAGTGGATGTGTATCAGCTATCTTTTGCTGTATAACAAACCACCCCAAAACTTAATGACTTAACACAGGGGTCAGCAAACATTTCTATAAAGGACCAGATAGTAAATATTTTTGGCTTTGTGCACTATATATGGAACTCTGTTGCATTTTTTTTTTACAACTCTTTAAAAATGTAAAAATCACACCTAACGTGGGAGGCTATACGAAAACAGGCCATAGGCCAGACTTGGCCTATGAGCCCTGATTTGTAGATCCCTTAAAACAACAGCTACTTATTTAGCTCACTATTTGATGGATGGACTGGGCCGTTTGGGTGGTCTGGACCAGCTACTATTCTTTGCTGGGCCTGTCCATGCATCTGTGGTCAATTAGCAGCTGGATGAGCTATCATGGCCGGACTCTCATGTCTGATGGTGGGCAGGCTGTCATTTAGGAACAGATGCAACTAGGTCTGTGTGTCTTGTCATCCAACAGGCTGGCCCAGGCTTATTCACATGGAGACTTGTCAAGTTTCTGCTTGTGTCACATCTGATGTTGTCTATTTGGCCAAAGCAAGTCATGTCATAGGGTCATCCCAGATACAAGGGATGGGGAAAGACTCCACCTTCTGATAGGAGGAGGTACAAAGTCACATTGCAAGAACTTGATACCAGGGAGAGGGCTAGAATTTGTGGCCATTTTGCCACAAGGTATTGGAGAAAAGTTGTTAGAAGGTTCTTTTGTGGAATGAGAGGACTCTGAATTTAGGTATAGGGAAAATGAGATGTGCTATGATAATTCTTGCTTTATGAGCAACCTGTGGGGCTTGGCAATTGGTTTGTAGCTTCACAGCCAATGGTAGAAATACAGTATCCATAGTCTAGTGATTTTAAAATGTAAAAAATACCAATGTAGTTTATTAACTACTTATTATTACTGGGAATTTAATGAATGCTATTGTGATTAAATCCTGAAGAAAGAAAGATTATGACTTCCTTTCTGGTTACTCTCCTAGCTGGTCACTCTTTTGAAAAGAATTTTATTCTTAAATCTGTTATTATTTTTACTCTTAATATGCTTAATATCCCCATAACCATAGACTGTCTAAAATATTCCTACAATCATGTGAGAATTTTTTGTCTTTTTTTGTAAGCATAATCATTATCAGTCTTCATAAACACTTATTCAGATAAATTTCCCCAAGCACTTAATAGGATGACTTTATAGGTATTAAATAGAATTGGACTCATTCAGCCCTAACATGTCACCATTCTGTCAGGCATGCATTTGCCAATTTGTTGGCCTAGTCCTGGGCACACTAGCAAGGACTTAGAATTAGGTCCCACTGTAGGGTGAGAGCAGAAGGATTGTTTCTCAGTTTATGTTTTGAAGTGTGTTGCTCAGACAGGCAACATGCAGTTTTGTATAGTAGTGTGAGCTACTTGTTACTCCCCTTGACAGTACTTTCAGCAGCAATGTTTTTCCTTCTGCAACGTGACAATATCACCATGCCATTTGGAGTAAAAAGAAAAGGCTGAGTGATTCCGAGTATACTCTCAAACAGCTACCCAAACGAACAGCTGGCAGAGAAGACACTCCCTAAAACTTGAAACACATTCTCAGGCTCTGTGACACCTCGTGTGGCTACAACTTCAGACTTGATGAACTCCTCTCCAGTTTGTGAGGACCTAGATTCCCACACTAGAGTCTTGATATTAACTCAAGAATATGATTTGATATTCTAATAGGGATGGTAGTATTTTCTGCATATTAGCCTTCCAGAGATAACAAAACCCAATATTGGCCCAATACCTTTTTTAATTCCAAGAAAGCATAATCTGAGTTCATAATCAGATTTCCTGACCAGAAAAAAAAAAAATCTGTGCCTTAGTAAATTATTATTATGAGAGACGAGCTCACAGAGTCAACTTAAGAAACTCGCTTCAGCTCTTCATACACTACCAGAAACACAATGATTTAAGCCTAGTTAGCTCTCAATTGAAATATATGCTCTCTAATCCCAAGAGGTCAAACTAACAACCTTTCCCTTTTTGCTTTTGTGTGTGTGTGTGTGAGGAAGATTAGCCCTGAGCTAACATCTGTTGCCAATCCTCCTCTTTTTGCTGAGGAAGATTGGCCCTGGGCCGACATCTGTGCCCATCTTCCTCTACTTTATATGTAGGATGCCTGCCACAGCATGGCTTGATAAGTTGTGTGTAGGTCCACTCCTGGGATCCGAACCGGTGAACCCCGGGCCGCTGAAACGGAGTGCACAAACTTAACCACTACCTGGGGCCAGCCCCCTTTTTGCTTCTTTTTTTAATGTCTCTACTTCTGTACTTATAATCCATCTAATATTGTGTTTCATCATGTATGAGTCTTCCCCACCCCCCAGATTATAAGCTCCTTAAGGTCAAGGCCATATTTGAGTCCCCCTAGTAGAGGAACCTGATTACAATGTTGAAATTTTTAAATATTTCTACGTCCATCTTCCAAACACTTCCTAGGTTTTACTAGTAGTAAAGAAAAATGAGAAAAGTTTGACTGATAAGCAAAGATGTATATAAGTGCTCCGTAAATACACCATGATTGCAGTCATTTAAAGAAATGAATATAGGAGAATATTTAATAGAGAAACTTAGTCTAGGTGCAACACATGAAAAAAATTTCCTGGAAATTTGTGGATTCATCAAAATTCCTTGCATTCATATTTTCCTTTTATCTTCAAAAAGCATGCCTTGACAAAAATAAACCAGAGCCGGATTACAAGATTCAGCTCTTGGTAAATTATTAATTGGTTAAATTGGTTTTTACCTCCATTTCCCCTTTTGTGGATTCCTGTCTTTGGGGGGAATTCCTACGACATCCTGGCTGTTCAAGGCCTGCCACCAAGAGGACTTCTCCATCAGGCTGCAGGGGATCTTTCTCTCCCACTGTCCCTCACAAAACCAATATTCACTTGTCTCTCCCTACTCCAGGGTTCTGCTCTCTGACAATATGAATGTGAATAAACCTTTTAACATGTGTGAATAGTCTTTGTATTTTAACCTCAGCCCCGAAGAGTGATAGTAATGGTGTGAATTTTACCCCTATCTCAAGCTTTTGGTTAGTGATTTATCTTGCAAAAAAAATCTTATTTTACTCACTTCCTTTCTTCTTAAATGTAAAAAACAAAAGGAGGAAAGGTTCCCTTTGCAAATTGCTGAAGGGGAAAGACTGAAACTCTTAGACCTCTGTTTTCCCTCACACAACAGTCTAAAAATGAAAAGTTAAAGTGACTATGCTGAATTTTTTCATGCTATATTCCTAATAGTATTCCTGGACATATTGGGTTTTCCTGTAAGGAATTATACCTGCACAACAGGCTACTTTGCATTAACATAGCATTCCCCAGCTTTCAAATCGCTTACATAGTCATTTTGTCATTTGACCCACACTGTGGCCCTGTGCAGTAGTATCTGAATTTTACAGATCAGTCAACAAAGCTCCAAAGGGGTTAAGTGACTGGCCTCTAAGGGTGAAGTGACTGGCTCTAAGGGGCAGAATTGGTCTGGAGTTCTGCCTTGCTGCCTTAATGCCTCTGCTAGAATAGAAAGCTATGCTTGCTGAAGATTAAGAAGCTGCTTTTGATTCTGGTAGATATTCATCTCAAAGGGGAAAAAAAACCCTGGTATCTTCATTCAGTAGTATTTGACTAATAAATTTTCCTTATCTGTTTCAACTTAGGATGACTTCCTTGTTCATTTAATTGACTGGTAATTCGTTTGTTTACTTTTTTCCACATCTCAAGAACCAAGTCATAAGTATTAAAAATGGTTACATTAGCATTTAACATTTTTTATGAAATTCAACTATTTCAGAAGGGGGTAATTTAGGCAGGCGTGTATGTAGAAGTTTGCATTTTAATTAAAAAGCCTCAAAATGAAATGAACCTCTGACAGTAACAGATGACTACTTCTAAAAGCTGCGTTACCATTTGATATATGCTTAGTATTTTCTTGTGGATAATAAGTCCTACGACTTGTTTCAAGAAAAGTGACAGGACTAAAACAATTAAAAAAGACAAAGCTGCTCTTTTTAAATCATATGCTCATAAATAAAACTGGGTTGTGAATTATTTCCAGAGAAGCAATTGACAAAGTATCAGTAAATCACTCTAGGAGCTAAGGCTGTCTTGGTTTTTTTTTTTTTTTTTCCCGAATGTTCAAACTGAACCTCTATCCTTGTCCAATGATGAATTTCCTTTGACAAATAAATATTTACAAAGTATGAAATACAGACTTTGTGCACTTCCTAAGGCCAAAACATACTGTTTAAACTAAAATTTAATATTTTCTGTCACCTCAAATACACCAAAATAAGAACATAACTTAAAAATAATTCTCTCTTGTAGCACACTGTCCATTAATCATTCAGATAATATTGGCTTTGTGAGTTTTCAGATAGAAAGAAAAACTGTAATTTCTAGATTGATCAGAAAATCTGAGAGTGCTTATGGATTTGAAGAAAACAAGAAAATCTGGCAAAACAGAAATTTCTGTAACCCCCATTATTAAGTCAGGAAGGACAAAGCTTTCAACATCCTCCCATTTGCCTGTGAAAATTCTTCATGTGGTAAAATGGCTTGATTGGGTAGATCAAAGGGTTAATTTACTTGTGATTTGAGAAAAGACTGAGACTTCCCTTATTTTTTTCAACTGTGGTGTGTGGGAGGAAGGTAGAAAGAGGCCCCAGAATGAATTCACTAATTGGGGTTTTCACCTGCTGTGAGTCTAATAGAATACAAAGCCTTATTTGTAGCTGAAGAGGAAGGGAGATTATGCAGAGTGTCAGAATTTCTGCCTAGTTTTGAAATTCCTGTTATTTGGCACAATCGTTTGGGAAAGGCAGACAAACAGTTACAGCTTTGAGCTGTTGTTAAGGTGGACCAGGAATGCTGTAGTCAGATCTGCTTGAACCACCTTAACCAGTTATGCCTTTTTAGCAGGAGGGGTGTGCTTCCTATACACGGGGTAGCGCTGTAGCTGGCCAGGCTAGTAGGTACGAGGAATTCTTTTCCAGGAAGCAACCACCGGCCTATGAGGTTAATGAAGTGTGGCTTATTTTAGTGAAGATGCTAAACTTCACATCTTTTTAGATGTTCAGTTTGATATAGGTGGCTCTGTGAAGCTTTGAAAAATCTTATTAAAAGAAGACTGCGTGAGAGTGAAGCCAAGTTTGACTTTATCTGGAACCTGTTTGGTGAAATCTCTGGATTAGATGGCAGCTGCCTCAGAGAACTTTCCTCAGCCTGGCTGACTCTGCCTCCCTGCAGGGGAAGGGCCTGGAAAAATAGGCTTTTGTGTGGGTGTGAAGTGCTCTGTGTCGGGATGTAGAGGCCTCTTCATTTACTAGGTAATGTGAACTGACTGGATATTCTTATATTCAGAAGATGCCGGTTTCAGATTGATCTAAAGGGATCGTTATACATATTTTAATTAGTACACCATGGTATTTACCCTAACTAGCAATGACTCACCATCATTGTAAGCATTTGTTGGACATCTGATTCACTCTTCATGGCTAATACTTGTACTATGCAAAGAGAAATATGGAATCCTTATGTGTTTACTAGATACCCAAATGTTGAAATTTTACTATAAAACATGTATTATGCTTCATTGAAGCAATATCTGAATTTCAAATGGATTTTTATAAAATGATGCAGGTTAGACTTAAGAGTGGTTAGGGAATAAAAAGCAATTCAGGTAGAGACTCTTGGAGCTAGAGGAAAGCTGGACCCTAGAAGGTGGTGAAGGTGATATCCCTCAGGGCTGTCCCCAGGCAAGTGCCCAGTGCGAACCATTCCCTGTCTTTTCCTTTCTCTTTCTTCTCCTCATTTTTATACTGGTAAAATCAGGCTAACGTTGAAACCACAAGCAGCCTAGAAAGGAGAAGGCTGTGTTTGTGGAAGACAGGAGCAGCCTGGCCTCTACCCTCAGCCCTTCACACCCTCCACTAGATGGGCTCTTCCAAACCCGTGACCCTACAACACTGACATTTCAAATTGATAGATCCCATCCACACATCTTCCCTCTGAGCTCCAGACTCAGAGGTCCAGCTGCCTCTTGGATCGCTTCACTTCTACATCACAGTGCCACCCCAAACTCAACATGTTCAAGACCTAATTCATCATCTCTCCCTGAGCCTCTTCTGCCTAAATCTGCCTCCTCCTCCTAAATTCCTAGCTTGGTGAATATTACTCATCCAGTCTTGGGAGTCACCCTAGAAGAGTGATCCTCAACCTTGGCTGCATATTAGAATCACCTGGGGAGCCTTAACAATCCCAATGCCCAAGGCCAGTTAAATCAGAATCTCAGGGTGGTGAGACTCACGCATCCAAATTTTTTAGTGCTTTCCAAGTGATTCCAGCAGTGGCCAAGCTTAAGGATCATTGCCCTAGGTCTTCCCTCTCTTCCATTCATACATCCAATCAGTCAAGACTCCTATAGTTTTTACCTGATTTTATTATTTCTGCACTCTCTCTGCCACTGCCGTTGTTCAGATCCCCATCACGCTGCAAGTCACCTTGTATCTGGTCTCCTGATGCCAGACGCTTCTGATCCAGCCTCACACCATTGCCCAAGTGGTTTTTCTATAACACAGATCTGACAGGGCCACACTCATGCTTAAATTCCTTCTTTAAAAAGTTCCCACATCTCTTTCAGGATATAGGTGAAACTCTGGATCGTCACACCAGATTCTTCTCAATTTGCCCACCTATCAAATCTCTATCCTGACATTCTCTCCCAAACACCAAGCAGACCACTGAAGCTCCTGGAAAGAATAAGTTGTGGCCTCTTTTCCTTCACACCTGCTGTTATTACCTTTCGTAACTGTTGATTTGCCTTTACCTCCAACAGGCCAGAAGCTCCTTTTGGGCCTACAGAGGAGGCTCCTAGAAATAACTGTCCAATGAATGAGGCTAGTCTTTTTCACCTCCAACAGGTGGAGTTAACTTTCTCCTCTATCAGTCATCCCCACTCAGCATCCAATCTAGTACTCTAGAGGGTAGCTTCGACTGGAGGGGTCCCTGTTTCGTCAGGGTCCTGGGAGAAACAGATGGTTCATTCAAAAGTGATACTTGAAGAGACTGTAATGAAAATGCTATTTACAAAAATCTGGGCAGGGTAGGGGAAAGAACAAGGGTAAGGGGAGGGAATGGTTTAGGGAACCTGGAGAATGCTGTTGCTGTAGGAAATGACTGCCCAATAAGACTTGTGGCTGTAGGTAAAGGAACTCAGCCACTGCCAGGCCCAAGGCCAACAGGAAGGAGCTTGGGGAATAAATACCCAAACATCTCTCTCCTCCTGCCCTTTCATCTCCTGTTATAGGCCTTTCATCATTGCCTCCCATTAGCTGAAAGCAAAAGGAAGCCAAAGGGCAAGAGAACCTGTCTGATGCCATCCATAGAGGTCCAACCTCCTGGGCACAGAGCAGAGTGGAGAAGGGCAGAGAACAGAGCTGGAGGGGAGACTGGGGGAATATCCAGCACAGTCCCTTAAGTCAGGAAGTCCTCATTTTTCTAAAGTACCTACAGTGTTTAAGTGATTCAAAGACTGGAGTTTTGGGTATGAAAAAAATTACCGGGTCACCTTCCTAGACCTTATCCCATCTCATTACTTCCTTATGCCTATTTCTAACAAATTTACTCTCCTCTGCTCTCAGCCAGCAGTAAAATCGCTTATGAGCACACAAGAAAAAATACAGATCTTCCCCCACAATAAAAGAAGCCACATCTCTCCATGGCAGCATAGCATAGTGGCTAAGAGCATGGGCCTTGAAGCCAGACTGCCTAGTTCCAATCCTTACACTGCCACATTCCAGCTGTCATACTGGGGACAAGTAGCTGGTGGTAGGTTCTGGAGGCAGGATTTCAACTTAAGTGTTTTCTGGTAGCAGAGCCCCATGCTCCTTTCATGTTTGTGGTTCACACTGAAACAATAATGATAATAATACAAAGGAGAAGAGGAGGAGCTACTATAAGCAATTAGTGTATTATCATCATGGCATCACTATAATTTATATATGAAGTGAAGATATATAAATTATGTTATTTTCTTAATGCCTTTTCCTAATAAGCAAAATTCATAAGCTAACTGAAATTGACAATAGTTGCTGTGATGCCCATGTCACTTCTTAATAATACTTTCAGTATTTAATTTCTAAAATAACATCAGGATTTGGGAACAAGCCTTCAAACGCCTATAACTCCAGTCTAAAAAAGAATTTAAGGATGTATTTTTGAGGATTGCCATCTGTCAAATTTAAGAAAAAATCTGAATAGTGATTTCTTATTTTCCGTTCTTTTTTTTTTCCAAAGAATTGTTCTTAGTGGTTTTCTAGTTGGACACTGAGAAAATAGACTTGAGCATTTATATTTTAGAGAAACATATCAGAAGTCCTGAATCTTGAGCCGGTAATTTAAAAGCGTAAAACAAACAAAAAACAAAGGATGAGAATGACAACATGTCTCACCACACAGGTGTTGCAAACCTTTAGTTGATTGATGTCTAATATTTACAAATGCCCATGCTGTAAGGTTTGTGTCTTTTCACTGAAATAAACGTAAAGAATATTGAAGTGATTTGCTAAACTGATGCTGAGATTACATCACTGATTAATTGCAAAGGCCATGACTTCCTCCTCACAGAACACTAATCCTTCTCCCCCAGTCAAAGCTAGAGGCAGACCTAGAATCTACAGTTAGACAGAGGGACAGCCTCACCCAAAGCGAATCCTAGTATGCCCCCCTCCGACCGGAATGGCAGTTGCCTCTACAACTCACTGGCTCAAATTTTTTTTTTTATATTTTGAATATTTGCTTTAAAATGGCAGCACCAGTCATACCTACATGCACATGTCTTTAGTGCTAACGTTTACATTTTTCTTTGGTTTGTCAAGGCAATAAGAACCTCGGCACTCCCTTTCCCTTTTTGTTCATGTACTTTATGTTTTGCCCCTTTGGCCATGCTGTAGCAGACAGTAAAGGGAGACTGATGTCTACAGTCCTTTCAGCTCGAACATTCTACGGGAAAAAAATGTTGAGAGAAAAAAGGATATTTAAAAAGAGAAGGGACAACACGTTTTAAACTGTAAACCGAAGTGGAATGGATCAAGCAGAAGAGAGCGTGACAAGGAAATGGGTGAAAGAAGAGGAAAAAAAAAGCCGGCCAACAAAATAAATGGACAAAGAGGGACAATGAAAGGGAGGGGCACTAAGGGAGCCTATCTTCAAATACTCTCCGGACTCTAATCGAAGATATTATGTGAAGGTTGTGAAAAATTCTTGTGCTAATGAAGGCTTTCTTCTTTTTGGAATATTCCCAGGCTTGAAATAATTTTGCATAGTTAACCCGTAGCATCATATTGCAAACTCTAAGATTAGAAATATTTGAACTGTCCAAGCCCGGTAACTTCTCCAATAAAATGTTCCATTGGAAATGGTTTCCTTTCAGATTTGTCTAGAAGATTACTAAAAGACCAAACCGTGCCACACCATTGGTGGTGGTGTTTTGTTTAGAGAATCTATACCAGTGCTTCTCAAACTTCAGTGTGCTCAGTTTCTGATTCAGTAGATCTGGGCTGGGGCCTGGGAATTTTCATTTCTAAGTTCCCAGGCGATGCTGATACTGCTGGTCCCAGGACTACACTTTGAGAACCACTGCTCTATGACAAATACAAACGCAAATGCTTCCTAAGAAGTCCATTTAGCTTCGGATGAACATAACCTCAATTTCATGTCCTTACAGCCCCACCACTTTAATCTTCAATTGAGGGAAAGTGGGAGGAAGAGAATTATGCTTGTGATTTTTCTCTTTCATTCTGTAAAAAGAAAACTCTGAGCCCACACACTTAATTATCTGCGATGAGGTCATTTGCACCTAGGTCATTTATTTAGGCAACAAGTAGCCTTGCTGGAGGTTTTAAGGGGGTTCTAGCAGGGCGGTGTGTGGCTTCTAGGTTCCTGGGACTACCTTAAATCCCTTCCTCTGGCTTGCTTTCTTTATCTTTTCTTTTTCCTTTCCGTTTTCAAAGCCCTGACAGCCAGGTCTCTGGGAGTCCGAGTTCCCAGGTCGCTAGGTGGGGGCGGAGCCCAGCCCCGCCCCGCCCCGTCTGCCCGCAGCGCCCCCTCCCCGCCCGCCAGCCCGCCGGCTCCTCCGCAGTGCTTTCAGCTGCGAGCCTGGGCGGCGGCGACGGCGCTCGACTTTCGGGGAGCCCGGCGGCTCTGGGAAGCTCACTCCTCCGCTTGCGCCCTCCCCCCGACCGCGCAGCCCTTGCAGCCATGAGGGAACAGCTCAAAGGGTAAGTGCATTGGGGCCCCCTCCGATGGCTGCAGTCGGTGCACTTGTGGCTCTAGCAGGGGCCAAACCGAGGCGGCCAAAACTTGGACAGGCGCAGCGGCTGGACCCGGGGCACCGGGCGGCCGGGCGTCGAGGAAGCTCCCCCGCGGTCCCCGCTGCACCGATGCAGGTGCGTCCCCGGGGCTTCCCCCCAGCGCCTAGCTCGCTGGGAGCCCCTTCCCCTGGCTTTGGGACGGGCTCAGAGAGGAAAAGCTGATTTCTTGCCCTACCCGAAGGGGACAGCGCGTTCCCCACGCGGGGACTGGGGCTGCGGGAGCTTTTTGCTCCTTTCCGGGCTGTCTGTGTGGACGTGAGCCAGACAGGCTGTTCCTAAATCGTCGCTCGACCTCGCAGAAGGAAGGGGCGCCCGGCTCTACCTTCCATTGCACTGCAAGTGCCAAAAGGTCAACTTTCTGCCTGATTTCTTCCGAGGATTCCAACTGACATTTCCCTCGTTGCATTTTCTACTGTGTTCATCCCATGCCCCAACATTTGCAGAAATCAGGAAAGAAAGAAAAAGCAATTAAAGCCTAGAAGTCAAGAATTTGACATAGAGAGAAGATCGAGGTTTTTTTATTTTCTTTGCCCTCTGGGATTGAGTGTGGAGCCCATTTCTGGGTGCCCTTCTCTCGCGTTTCTCCAGGTGTCTGCTCGCCTTGAAGCAAAGTTTGTCATCCCCGATCCGATCATGACAATGAAAAGGGCAGGACACTTTGTTTTCCTCAGTTAAATTTGAAGTTAAGTTTGAAGCTTAAATTGAAAGGGTTTATTTGCCTGAGGGAGGCATATTATTGATTATAAAATGCTTTAACATCATGAAAAAAATGCATCTGATTTAAGTGGCAAACCAAAGTCTAAGTGAAATCTACATTCGTGTCCAAAATGCTCTTCCTGGTCTCTCTGCTTCTTTATCTTTGTCACCCCCCATCACCCCTTCTCTTTTGCCTAGATTTTTTTATTTCCTTGTGCCAAATCCAGGCTTTGGAAGATACAGTTGCTCTTGGAGAAGCTAGAGGAGCAAATGCAACGACACAGTTATATGAAAGGTCTCTGACCTTTGATCACCGTGGAATTGGTTTCAGTCATCATTGTTTGATCCTGGGTTGGGCACGACCCTGAAGTGAAATTGCTTTGGCCAAAGTTGATGGTGGATGGGAGTTAAGCCCTGAAAAGCAAATAGAAGTGAGGACAAGTAACAGCTGGAACAGTCACCGAGGCAATCATCTTTGCCCTGGCTTGAGCCAAACAGTATAAAATGTTAAATATCCCAGGGAACAAGAAATGGGGACTAGAATAGGATTTCTGATGCTTAGATTGACACCTACTCCCCTAACTCCCTCCCCACAGTAGCAGAAACTTTTAAATATATTTTCCCATTCCCACCCTGCCAGTATTCCAGCAATGTAAGCCAAGTTCAACATTCAGCGTGCAAATGCCAAGGTTCCTCTAGAAAAAGAGTCTGATCCCCAGATTAAAGAGAAATGATTTTGTGTATGTGGATCAATGGGCTCCAGATTATATATGAAGCCAAACTCTAATCCTCTGCAAATCGCAAGAGAATGCTACCTTTTTATATCGCTGCATAGCGAAAGTTTCCTCCCTGGGAAGTAGTGGAAAGATATTTTTTTAAAAGGCAACTGTTTGGAATATTTTCAGTACCAAATAACAGTGGTGGCAGAAGAAATCTTATTTTAATTAGGCAACTGCCATTTCTCCGGCAAGAGCGGTAGAAATTTGTTACTTTTTATAAGTGTTTAATGTTTGTTTTTAAGAAACTAAAAAAGCAATTCCAATAAGTCTGATTATTCCAGCACTGACAGCAGGAACAGCTCTGAGGCGGTTATAATAACCTTGCACACTACTTGAAACTAAAGAAGGTGAGAGAAAATTTAAATTGTATGGTAGGAAATTAGGTCAGCCCTGTGCTCAGTAGAGTAATGCTTTAATTTCTTATTATTGACAAGTAGGTGTTGCTGGGGTCTTTTGTCATGTCTAGTGATTTTGCATTTTAATTTGCATCAGGTTCCTATCATGGCCTCAGATAACAGGGAAAAGAGAAACTACTGTATAGCTTGTACACATTTAGAAAAAGGAGAAATCAGAGTTTGAAGGCTGTTCAGAGAGGCATATCTGATGCCAGGTTTTGGAACCAGCAGGGCCAAAATCAATAACATTTTTTAAAGATTTAAACTGCGTTTTAAGGGTTATTTATGAAGCGGGTCTCAGTGTTAATCTCCATGCAGAATTTTGATCTATGTTGAACATCATTGTTCTCAGGAAGACTGAGCAAAGATGGACCCATTAACTTGTGAACAGGGCTCAGCATTTCCTTTTTGGCTGGACATGGTATATGGGGAGTGTGTTTCCGATGTGAAAAGTGAAGTGCAAAAAAGAGACAGTTACCAAAAACAGTACTACCCCCCCTTCCACTGCCACCTCCCCAGCACAGCGTAGTTTTCTGTATATTCCAGGTAAACCTGAGCTGCTTCTCATGGAGTTATTGAAAATTCTGTGGTTTGGAAGACAGGCACCGAGTAACAAATACAGCTGTAAAATCTGTATTGATCACAGATAAAAACTGTTTTGTCCTATAAGGTGGAATATAGATATGAGTGATGCAAATTTGTGTTTGTCATTTCATCCTGTTCGTCTTCATCTTTCCTGTCTTTTTGGGGGGTTAAATATGTCTCACTAGGGCTTTGGATTCACCACAGATCGAAAATACCCACATACAGTGAAGTGAATATTTGGTTTGTCATATAGTTACCAAAAAATCTAAAGTCATTTCAGCTATGTTGCCAATGGTTTTTAGCATTAAACGATTAAAAGATTATTTTTCTAGTTTTGAGGATCAGTCACACCGTTTATTCTTTTCGTCTTTCCACTTGTGCTCACTTCTTTTGCTTGGTGCTAGTTTGCGATTGAAGTGAAACTAAGACGGCAGAGATGAAATATAAATCTGTTTTTCTAGTTACTTTGCATTGCTTAAAAATAAAAGGTTTGTGTGTTGGAGGGGAAAAAGGTAAAAGAAGATTGGCTTTTGGATTTGTTTGAGTTCATTTATCTGGGTTATTCAAGTCCCCCAGAATCACAAGTAATTGGAAGAATGAGCACCTAGAAAGGAGTAGTATCTAGTAACACACAAATGGGGGAGAGAAGGTGGGGGCTTAGAATTTCTTTCGTCTTCCAGTAAAGGAAATTTCAGATTAGCTCAGGACTGATGAATTAAAAAAAAAAAACTAAGGGAGCTGGCCCTGTGGCGCAGCGGTTTAGTCTGCGCTTGGCAGCCCGGGGTTCGCGGGTTCGGATCCCGGGCGCCCGCTGACACACTGCCTGTCAGCCACGCCGTGGCGGCGTCCCATATAAAGTAGAGGAAGATGGGCACGATGTTAGCCCAGGGCCAGTCTTCCTCAAGCAAAAAAAAAAAGAGGAAGATTAGCAACGGATGTTAGCTCAGGGCTGGTCTTCCTCACATAAAAAAAAAAAATCTAAAATCCTTTTCATCATTTTGAACCACTGGAATAAATTCCTTAAAAAGGTAGAAATGTAGGTATATCAACAGTCATAAGGGTTTATTTGGAGGGAGGGAGCTACAGGAAGCTCTCATTTACTCTATGTGGGAATCTCCTGTCACTTGTATGCAAGTTTCTCTTTTCTTTGGGAATTGCGTTTGGTATAAGTTGTTGCTTCCCCGTGTTCCTCCGATTTCAAGTCCATTACAGATGGTGGCTTTTCAGAGAGGTTCTTGTCTGTCTCTGTCTGGTCAGGTTTATCAGCTCAGACAGACGTTTTTCTGCCCATCTATTGAAGATGCTACAGTCCTCCCACATGTTGAGGAGATGGGACATTATTATGCAGTGTGGGTAATAAGTGCCTGTACATGTGGACACACATGCTTTTCCCCTCTCCTCCCTCCCTCCCTCCCTGGTGCTCACATATGGATGGCTTTTGGAAATGGCGGAGGCCTAAATGCAGGGTAGTCTCAGGAGAAGATAACCTTTCCATGCCAGGCACTTGTGTACAGAATTGGTACACACTTTCCCAGCTAAAACACGCCCGAGAACAAGCAACACTTTTTTCATGAAGCTGCAAGCTGCAGCCTCCTTGTGCTGTGCATATAAAGTACCAGTCCCACCCACCCCTTCTCCAGATCATAAACCAGCTTGGTGATGGGGCTTCCTAAAACCCCCTAAAGCATGGACTGCATCTCCTGCTCTTCTTGCTCTTTAAGACTTGGATGTCACTCTGGTGCATTCCCTTGACTGAGAAACCTCTGTCACACTCCTCAAATGCGAATTGTCTCTGTGGAAAAGTAAAACAGAAATGAACATGTTTGGAGGAGAGGGAAACAGCCCTTCACAAGTGAGCATTTTCTTGTCAATTTCTTTCAGTAGCCTTCACTGTTCAATCAATAAATAGTAAATATCAGCGGGATGGTCTTTGAAGTTGTGCAGTTTGGGGCATTTCTATGTATTTTTGTGACGTTTATGATTGTGTTATATTTATCAAACCACAATAAATGTTTCTCCTTTTTGTTTATTTTTTTTAAAACAGAGGTAATACACTTGGTTGTTTTTGCTCTCTACGAAGGGTCTTGGGCTTGGCTGACTTAACTGCAGTTGGATCCACATCTATATTATAATCAACTAATAAAAGGTTTGCTTTAAGTGGGCAGTAATTTGGGGGCCACATAACAATAAAAACCACCACATTATTGCGTGCCAGAAGACGCTGGTCACATAACTTGTGTCAACTAATCTTTTAACTCTGCCAGGTGAGCAGGCTTGCCCCAAATTTCACAGCTAGCAGGGCACAGAGCCAGAATCTAATCCTAAAATTTAAAACCTATGCTGAGGTCCCTTGACATTGTTGCCTCCCCAAACTCCTGTTTCTGTGTGAGCCCTCTGTACTTTCTGCTCTCCTTGAAGTGTCCACATTTAAGCTATTTCTCCTCTCTCCATCCCCACCCTTCCCCCAAAGATTATGAATAGGACCTGCCTATGAGTACTGAAATATCGTTCAAGACTGCATTTTACTGTATCAAAGCCGGTCGTGTAATCCCTGAAAGCTGGAAATCCGATGCTATGGTGATTTATGTAGATGGGCCAAAGTAAGGAAAAGTATACGTAGTTATCTCTCCCAGGTTTATTCATGTAATTGAATGAGGAACAAAGGTGTTTTGTTCTTTTTGTGGCAGAGCTGATAGCCGGCAACCACACTTAGCTAAACTTCAAGAAATGGAAGAGAACCGTGAATGCTTCATTCAGGCCTAAGTAAATGCTATAGGAAAAGGTGTAGTGGTGGATAGAGTACTGAGTTAAAAAGACATTCTAAAAGTAATGGGAAGAGGGAAGTATGATATATTAGTTGGGCAATGGATATACCTTAAGCTGAAATGAAATACAGCTATCATTGATATGAGATCTGGATATGTAGAAGAAAGAGTAATGGAAAACTGTCAGGAGCAGTGAAAGCAAATGAGAAGTGAGGCGATTTATATATTAAACTAATGTCCAGTATCTCTTTGACGGAGTTGAATGATGCTTCTCAGTGTCCTTTTTCAGTGTTCCGCATTGGACGGGTGAAGAAATCCTGAATTTTGATTATTGATTACATTAACAAGTTCATTTTATTAGAACAGAGGCATAACCGACTTGTGAGTGCAAAAAAGAAACAAACTCTGGTTACCAAATAATGTTCATATTGCTTTTCCCTTTAAAAGCAAAGCTAGGGGCCTCTCTGCTTGTAAGAGAAACATTCTTCACTACGTGATGGAAGTCCTTTGAAGTAAAGATGCGGGATGATTCGAGAGCAAACCATGCATTTTTTTTCTCCTTTTCTCTACTAGCCATTATAAATTCTAAAGTCTCTCTTTGTATTTTATGTTTTAGCCACGAGACCCAAACAACTTGCTGGGACCATCCCAAAATGACAGAGCTCTACCAGTCTTTAGGTAAGGACATGGCCATGTTTCCTCCAGGTTAAATGGCAGATGACTTTTAGGATAAAGTAGTTTGTAGTGTGCAAGTCATTTTTTGTCTAAATATGTCACTAAATTGTTGAAAAGGTGAAAACGACACCTTTCTATCCCAAATTCATGATCAGCTTTATTTTTTTCAGAGGTTCCTTAAAAATAAGTTTTAAAATTTCATTAATTCCTGAAAATTCAGTATACCTGAGAAGGTCGAAAGATCTTGTAGTTTTCTTTGCTGCCTAAAAGGATGGAGAAAATACTCGCAATTCATGGCAGTTTTTTCCCCATCAAGAAAGAAAACTGTTTCAAGTTGTCCTTATTGATTTCTTCCTTTTGGAACCAAGACAACGCTTTTCCAACCATGTATGTTGTGTAAAGGAAGTATCTGCAGTCTTCTCAGTACTCATAATTCCTAAGCCTGTCAGGTCATCAGCGTAAACATTTAAATGATTTCTCTACTATGGCTTGTTTTGTGTTTGTGTGAAAGCCTGACAGTTTTTTTTTCCCCTCATAACTTGGAATTTTTTCAATAGATGCACAGCCTCCAAATAAGGGGAAAACACCAGTCTTTTTAATGCTTGATGAAAGTGCACTCTATACCGTTTTAGATCCATCGGTAATAATCTGAAATGAATTCTCTTACACTGTAACTAGTTGTTTTTTTTAATAAAAAACTAGTCATGTCTACGCTACTACTAAAAAAAATTTTTTAAGTCTACTTTTTGTGAATGGATATAATTTACAGACTAAAATGCACGAGGTGAACCCTTTGGGTTTAAAGTTGTGTGACAAAGCCCATAGGAATCAGGGTGCTTAAACATGAATTCTGTATACATATATATATAGATGGGGTGCATGTATCTGTGTGTGTGTCTGTGTGTAGTTATTACTGCCTTTCTGTCATAGGTTCCCATTGGTTAATGAATTGCAGCTACAGAGACATTAAGGAATGGGTAGAAGATATTAGCCAAAAAAATTGTTTTCCCAAACTTCTTCTAATTATAAATGAAATTAGTTTCTCCGGGAAGATCTGAAAAATACAAATAAAAAGCATGAAAAAGAAAAGAAGTCACTTGTAATTCTACTAGCCAGAGATATCCAGTACATTCCAAGTAATGTGTCATTTCAGTCTAGCAGTAAGAGTGTGTGTGTGTGTATATACACATACATACACACACACACTTTTAAACATTTAAAGAAAATTAGGATCAGCTAATCTTCAAGTGCTGCATTTTCAGCCCCTACAGAATGTTTCTGGCTTATAACGCTGCACTGTTTAGACCACAGGTGGAAAACTTGAATGCTTATATTTTGGCAAATGAGAGAATGAAGACTTCATCTGAAGCGGGCAGCAGCTGGGCTGGGGAGCTGGTAGTTGTAGCCCAGTGCTCTCAGGACTTTGGATTTTTCAAGAGAAACTAGAAATCTGTCAATAAAGAGGTAGTTTAAACTTGTCTATGGGCCTCCTGATTATGATGTCTGGTTTTCACAGACTCAACCCACTTGTAATTTTTTCTACTGTAATCACAGTGATCTCTAGTTGTAATATTTTCATTTACTTTTATTTACAAATAATAATTATTTTAGAATTAATACTTGTTCATATTTTTTAAAGTTTAAAAATATAGACAAGGTAACAAACGAAAAAGAAGACAAACCATCTATAACCCACCTCTTAGAGTTAAGTAACATTTAATAATCGAGTAGGTATCTTCAAAAATTGCTTTCTATACATACGTTTTTACAACAGTTGGATCATTCTGTTTTGTAATCAGCGTTTTTTCACCTAAAGGTAATGTACCATGGCCATATTTTCATTTCATTGGCTTACTTTTAATTACTCTGATGAGAAATCACAAACATGGTTGATAAAAAGCTAATTATGAACTATCAATGAATAAGTGTTTGTACCTTCAATAGGAATTAAATACACTTTTTGTCATCATATTTCTAAAGTTTTCTCAGTAGTTTGAATGTTATGGTAAACTCAAAGCTGGTAATCCGACATGATTTGTGATTTTGGGCAAATCACTGACTTTGGAAGATAATGGAATTTTATAGTTGCAGGGTATTTTAGAGCTCATTTATTATAAACTTTCTCTTTGATGAAGTCAACTTTATTGAGGTAATTTACATATAATAAAATGCAGCCATCATAAATATGTGGTTAATTCCAACCCCCTTTGAAATTCTGTTTTTTGCTGTCTTAATAACAAACATCTTGGAAATGAACTAGGTGTTGAAATTTGCTTTTCAGCTTTCAGAACTAATATTTCTAGTATTTTTATTATAATCAAACATTACTTGGGGTAACGTGGATCCAAATGTAACTAACTCATCAAATAACATCTTCCATTTAAGATCCTAGTGTATGTGCTGCACATGGAACATCTCGGCCACCGTCGTGCGTGGTGGATCATATCAACAGCCATATTTCACAGGGGAGTGAAGTCAGGTGCAAAGAAACCATTTATCAGGGCTACACAGCTACACTGGGATTTGCCCCAGGTCTTCTTTTAGTATTTTTACTTATCTCATTGATTTTATTAACTTAGTAAAGTATGTCCATATAGGTTACTACGCACTTGCTACAAGTATATACAAATATACAGTTTTACCTATGGATAGACAGTTACTTGAATGGTATTTCTGGAACAAACCATTGCATTTCCAGAAATAGTATGATGCGTTCCTAGACAGTAGGCACTCTTCCTTTCACTACTGCCAGACACATGGAATAATTGATTTAGTTTGTTATGTGTCTACATCCCTGAGATACCCTATAAGATTAAGTACAATTATTACTGCCCTTCCCAGCCCCACATTATGGTGTTTCAAAGTTGAAATATAAGCATAACATACTGAAAAGAAACCTTTTATTTATTTATTTTTTATTTTTATATATTGGCTTATATTTTTCCTCAAGAGGTAGCCCTTTAGGTCCAAGTTGCTATTTTGAGCTAGTAGGTGAAATGGTTGGAAGCCTTCAACTGCACTCAAGTCATGAAAGAAATCATGAAAGCAAATCTGGTATTGTAGGCTGGTGTGTTAAATGTTTTTGACCATGCTTAGGTCCCTTTCCTAACAGAATCTAAACCTCTTGTCTGTGGTGACATGTTGAAAATGTCAAGATGTTGCTTATCCCCAACCATCCCCCCCACTCCAGACATATCTCAACTGTAGAAGCTACAATAGTTCACAATATGCATGAAATGTTACACTCTCCTAAATATGCCCACTTCTGAGGAGGGTTCCGTTCTCTAATTTGCCAAAATCCCCAACCAGCCTGTTCAACACATTTGTTACTTGCCTTGCCCCCCAAAGCATTCAGGTGTTCTCCCCCACGCCTCAGTCATGGTCTGAGCAACATAGTATTTTAAGCCAAAAACATTTTGAAAGGACTGAAAAAGTAGCACTTGAGCATTAACTGATGGAAGGCCATGATATTACTTGAAATGTTAATATTGGAGATCTCTAGTTAATAGAATTCTAGGTAATTTTTTCCCCAATTTTCTACAATGAATTTATATTATTTACCATTAGATATTTAGCAAAAAAAAGTTTCTTCATCAATACTCCCTACCCCATTCCTTAGTGTCCCTACAGCTATAATTCATTAACCAGTGAGAACCTATGACAGAAAAGCAGTAATAGCCACGCACCCACACACACGTCACACATACTTATACATACACAGAATTTACATTTAAATATGATGATTCCCATAGACTTTGTAGAGTAACTTTAAACACCAGGAGATCATCTTATATGTTTTTACTCTCTAAATATGTCCATTCACAAAAAAGCAGACTTAAAAAATTCAAGTGGTAGAGAACACATGGCTAACTTTTTTGATTTAAAAAAATGTAAGAATATTCATTTCAGATTATTCTCAACAGATCTAAAACAGTTTTCTAGGGTGAGCTTTCATAAAATGTTAAAAATATTTGTGTTGTCCCCTTATTAGGCTGTGTACCTGTTCAAAAAATTCCAAGTTATGAGGGAAAAAATTGTCAGGCTCCCACACAAACACAAAACAAGGCATAGTAAAGAAATAATTCAGTATTCACACTGACGACCTGACAGTCATTAGGAATTTGAGCATTGGAAGGTCTCCAGAAAATTTTTTACACAACATTAACGATTTGGCAAAAGCATTGTCTTGTTTTCACAAGGAAGAGATCAATAAGAACAACTTGAAAACAGACTTTTTTTCAGCATTTTTCTCTGACTAGCCCCAATGTGGTGGAGTGAGTGGCATATGAAAAAATAAAGTTTCCCATATGTATTTTTACGTGAGCCTTAATATCCTTTATCTTTAAAATGAGAGTATTATACAAAAGTGTCTAAGAATTTTGTTTGTTTTTCTTTTACTTGGGGCTGAGCTGGGGCAGGTTGTTTCCAAAACTTGCTGTGATCATAATTTTTCAAGAATTACCTTCGGCTGAGTCTGCAGACAAATGGATTCCTTAAAGTTTAATCATTCCTATTTTTTAAAATGCACATTCTGGGAAAACAAACAACAGGGAGAAGATCCTGCCACCCATCCGGGTCTTTCAGGCAGAGGGAGGCAAGCTATTATCAAATAGGAAGGCTCTTGAGATATTTCCCACAAGACCTACTGGGCCATCCATTTGTTGTTGAGAAGGCGTCTTCTTTATCGTTTCTTGGAAGTAATAATATGCTCGATTCATGAGGTGAATTTCAGGTTTCTATTAGCATTTTTACAAATTTAATGGAAAGACTGTTATTCCAATAGGTTATCTTGCTGATTTAAAACCTAAGGCTCTTTAAGGCTCCAAAAAGCATTTATAGAATCAGTAGATGTTAGATGGTAATGTGCTCTAGAATTTACTTTGAAATACTAATATAATATTGATTTACATGAAATGCTGTTATATGATTAAAAGCCTGTCATTTTCCCACAATTTATGTCTAGGTTCTTCAAGTTCATCACTGAAATTTTAAGTCAACATTTTTTTTTAAAAGCACCCCGCCACATGTAATATGTTCTGCTTAAAAATACTTTAAAAAACGTATTTCTTAGTCTGTCTTATTGGGGGGGGTATATTAATTATAAGTACATAAAAATCTTTATGTGCTCCCCTCCATGGTTCCTTTCTCCACTACAATATGAGGTATTTACATTACTGATCCCAGCAACACAGCACAGGAATAGCAGTTGCAAAGGAGACAAGTAGGTAAAAACAGGATAACGTGAAGAGAGAATCATTAAGCTTCAGAAGATTAACTGACTTTATTTCAAACCGTTAACTAAAATCTAGATATGCCGTATGATCTAACATTACTTATCCCAATTTCCTTTTCCTTCGTTGAAGCCCCTTTAACTACCAGTTTTTTCTCTAGGGGCGCTGGTTCTCCTCCTTTCCTGTAGTTCTGGCATTCTGCAGAAGGATCTAGCCCCTCTTATCTGTTGCCCAAGATTTGGAACCCACTACCCATGATGTTCACCAGAATGATGCAAGAGCTCTCAATTTTCAAAAATGGACTTAATGAATGTTTTAGGAATTCTTAGGAAAAGTGGTCTTAAAAACGCTATGATTTGAAGGCGGTCCATCAACACATGGCCCTTAGCCTCATGCCTGTTTCCTGAGAAGAGCTCCAGAATGTTAAAATGAGGGCTTAGTTTTAGGGTCTGATGGTCCTAGGCTGGTGTGATTCTTCAGGCAGTCCTAGTTAAGAGGACTAGTTAAGTCCCAGTTAAGTCAAGAGGCTAAGAGTTTCTTCAAGATACAGGAATATCATTATTAATAAATAATTGCAGCTGCCAAAATAGAGTTAGAAGCACTGCCATAGAAATCCTGTACCTCTTTCCTCAGTTTGCCAAGAGGAAGGAGAATAAGTTAGTTTATTGTCTTTCTCTTTTGAGAGGCTTTCTACAGTCCATTAAGTATTCCCTCCTGAGGATGCTCTATGATTGGGAACTGCGGGATTCGGAATGACTATGAATTCCTTTTGCATTGGGAGCTTGTTCTAATGCTTTTCTCAACATATTTTGTAAGCTAAACTGTTCTCAACTAAACCACTCTATTTAGCATATTCCTTTCCTTGTCTCTTGTCTCTAGTACCTTAAGTAATGCTAAGTATTAAAATGTTGAATTCCTTAAGTAATGCCAAGTATTAAAACCTCTGCCTTTCGATTTTCTACTCCCATGCCTTGAGCTGGAAAGAATATCTAAATTCAGATCCTAGCTTGGGTGTGACCTTGAGCTAGTCCTTTGCTTTCTCTTGGTCTTAGAGTTCTGATTTATCAGGTTGGAGTTCTGATTTATCAGAGATCTTCCCTCTCTGAATGTTTGGCTTTAACTCCTGGCTAAATTAAGGCTTGGTCTTATGGATGCTATGCCCAACTCCCCAGTTTCCTGTTGTCGCCACTAGCCTGGAAGATGTGAATAATAGGATCATCACATTTATCATAATTGTACTTTCGTTTGTGTTGCACTTTACAGTGTGCAAAGAGTTTTCAGAAATGACCGTATTTAATCCTTACACAGCTGTAAATTAGGTATATAGCTGGCATATGACCCGAATTTTCTATCAATTTTAGTTTCAGGTCTTCTGTCCTGCCATCCCTTTGAGTAGACATCCTGTTTTTGATTTGGAAGATAATGCTACCATATCAGTGGATGGGGCAACTGTTTCCTTCTTTCTATTTGGACTTGAGCAGGCTGAGGCGCAAGACTTAGTTGACTTATTCATACTGACGTGTGGGGAGAAGATAAGGAACCGAGTCCAGAACACACATTTTATTGGCTCCTAGTTTGCTGTTCTTAAAGGAATATCCATTACTTGTACCACGATTTATAAAACTGCTTTATCAGCATAATTAAGCTATGGAATCTCAAATGACGTTCTTTATTCCCTGGCTGACAAAGTTAGCACAGGAGACTTACTCAAATTTGCAAAATAGAAGACTTAAGACATTAAGGCTGTTATAAATGTTCTTCCTTTACTTCTATCCTGCTTATAAAGAAAAAGAAAAATAATCTGCTCTTTTAACTTCAGTCAGGATCAATTGATTTTCCGCACTTGTAAAATGGAAATGTAATCTTCAAATCAAAATTTATGGCATTTTAATGGAATATTCTTTTATAATATTTTTTCTTCAAGTAACTTGCTTTAAAGCTCCTAATTGAAGTACATAAATAAATAGACATTTCTGAACTGTATCTTCCAACGCTTATTTCAGAAGGAAACTCAAAAAGATTCTCTCTCAGAGTTAAACTGGTTTACAATTTAAAAGGGCTGCCAGATTTTAGTTTACTTGATCTAAATAAGTGGAGCATTTCGGCTACACCTGCAGCTGTGAGAAAAGTGCTGGATGTGTACAATTTTATGTAGCTGGGTCTGCAGAAGACAATTTTTGCACACGAAGTAAAGGCATCTAAAAATGTGTCTGCTCTTCAGACATTTCCAATATTTCTTTTTTAAGTGCACAAGTCTGATTACCTCTGTACGTCTCTCGGGAGCTGCAGTTTTGCTGGAAAGAGATTCAGAACAGTCAGAACACTCACATAAAATAGTGAGTTTTTAAAGTCCGTACCCTCTACGGTAGTAATAAAATGACCTAAAAATGTTCTGAAACACTCTCTTATAACATAGTGGATGAATCATTAGCTTATTTATGAATTGGTAATATTCTGTGAGAATGTTTCAGAATTTGCCAATCCATGAAGTCTTGATCTCCTGCATAACTCCAGGGACGCCCTCATGCCCCCGTATAAACTGAAGCTTATGTAACTGGGACAAATGTTATATACGTGCGTGTGCACATATTTTTATATATTTATCTATATATATTTTTATCAAGTATTAATTTTAGTGGGAAAGTGATTAGTTTTATATTTTGCTTCCTAGTTCTGTAAAGAGACTGTCAGTTTTAGAGCAGTGTTTCTCAAACTGGTGAAGGGCAGTTTTTTTTTTCTTTAACATATAGTACCTCACAGATTTTTAGGTGGTCCTACTGAAACTGACTAGTATGCACTCACACCACATGTAACTCACTGCGCAAGTTCAGCAGCACTCGATCTGGTCTGTCCTCTGGTCCATGAAATGAAGTCACTGATCATGCATTTGAATGTCATGGCAATGTGAAGGTGCCATAAAAGTTGCTTAACATACTCCCAGTTTTTGTCCTTATGAAGGACCATACTTTGAGTAGCACTGTTCTAAGAGCACTTAATTTTTGAAAGTATAAATGTCAACTCAAATCAAATGACCTTGGGTGGGGATGGTAATTAATTGACACCAAACAGGAACACCTGAAAAATGTTATTTATGGGAGTTTATATTTTGCTAATTGAGTCAAGTTCAGGCAAAGAAGGGATCTGTCTTCTTTTCCATTTCACAGCCCTCCTTAGCAATTATTTTGGAGGTAAAAATAATCGAATCACCCTGATACAGGAAAGGGCCAGGTAGTAAGTGGCAGGGCCCCTGCTGCCTAGTTTAATGCTTCTCCCACCCCTATAATTCAATATAACATATAGAATGTGATATTTTTCAAATACGAGTTGGTTTTTATGCAAAATATAAAATATAGTATGTGTACTCTTTACATTATATGATGAATTCAGTGGGGAACTGATTGATTATACTGTGATTTTACTATTGTCACTTTATGAGTTTAGGTTGGGAGGTAGTGTGACATAGCAGCACAATAGTTCATTGACTTTGAGGCTGGTGAGGTGTGGATTTGAATTCTGGCTCTGTCACTAGTTCTCTGTAGCCAAAGACAAAGGCACTGATGATCTTGAACCCCAATTTCCTGACTTATTAAGTAGTTATGATGATACTTTCTGTGGGGAGTGTTGTGAGGATTAGAGATAATGTATGTAACATGACAAAATGTCTAACATAGTAACTACTCAAGGAATTATAATTACTATTAGTAATGGTGATGATGATGCACTGTTTATTATTATTAGTGTTATTATCTTATATCATGTCCCTCCTTATCCAAAATATGTTGGGTTCCTGAGTTCAGATACCAAGAGTTCAGACAGTGAGGGACGCCCAGGTTCCAGTCTTCAAGTCTGACACTCAGGGAGCCACTTACTTCTTCTAAAGTATTTTACCTCTTAACCAAGGTACCAAGGTTTACCTGATCACAATTTACCCTAACTTCGGGCAAGTATTCACTACTTCAATTTGAAATGCAAATTAGAATAATAAATTTTCTACTGTGTTCTTTACCCTCCTCTCAATTCTAAAATAATATACCTTTTGTAATAGAAAATAATACACACCATAACCTTTAATCATAAATGCAACTGAATTTATTAATACATACATATGTGTGTAACTTTATATCTCTCTTCCTGTCTATGTCTCTAAGACCTTAAAAGTTTAAATAAACTATAGAATCAAATATATGTGTCATAAAAACAAACTGGTAGAGAAACATGCCTAACAATTTGTAAGTAAAAAGAGAGAGCCTGTAAAATAAATGTGACATGCTCAGAAAAGTGCCTGACACATAGTAAACACCTAACAAATGGTGGTGACGCTATTATGGTGGGGGAGGGGGCAAGGGAATGGCCACAGAAGTAAGGAGGGGTGAGACCATAAAAAGCTTTATATGACATGCTGAGAGTTTTGATGCTGAGGAGATTTTTGATTTGGGTAGTGTATCAATCAGGATCCAGTTGGAAAATAGAAAGCACTCTAGTTATTATAAACAGAGGGAATTTAATTCAGGAATTTGGTTACCCAATGATGGAAGAGCTAAGAAGCCAAACAGACAGCCAGGAGCCTCTGCTACACCCAGGGCTGGAGGGACAACAGCAAGAGGTGGTATCATTAGAGCCCCAAAAGCCAGGGCCATCAGCTGGAGCTAGAACCAGTGGCCAGTTGGGACCACTGATGGGAGGGAGCTGGAGCCAGGAAGGAGACACAGCTACTGCCAGAGCTTTTGCTGAAGCAGAGCGAGAAAGGGAGAAATAGCCTGGCCTCTCCTCTTCTGCGCTTTGGTCTTCAGCCAGTGACTCCTGTTGGCCAAACTTACCTGGAAGCTGGTTGGTAAGGGAGCAGAAAAATGCCGTTCTCTCTAATAAAGAGCAGAGCAGGGAAAGGTCAGAGAATGGATCTGAGAACCAACAAGCAAATGACTGAAGTGCAGGAGACCTTATGGATGGTGATGCAGCCAACCATTTATGCCAATATGCAGGGATGAGAAACACGAAGCCTTAAAAGCTTTCATAGGACTTACTGAGTCTGAGGTGACTTAGATAAGGCACTAGAAGGGCACAGTGTCTTCGAAGGAAAGTGACCTAAAAACTAGGAAAGAGGAGGTAGCAGTAAAAAGTGATCTGCAGAATTTCAAACACTAGGGATAAGCTCCCATGCATTTGATTATAGTACTTGCATTGTTTATAGTTGTTTATGCTCAAGTCTCTCAAGACTAACTCATGAATTTCTTTAAAGCAGGAACTGTCTTCTTAATTTTTGTCACCAGTGCTTGGCTCATGGTAGCTTCTGAATAAATGTTCATTGAATGAAACGGTAGAGCAAAGGAGAGTGATTTTGCTGGGGACGAAGACAGATACCACTCAAGAAGACAGAAAGATATAGACGATGTTTTCCTAAGGCAGATTATTAAACTGGCAAAATGGAACTCTCGGGAGAGATGGAGTTCTTTCCAGAGAGTAGAAGATAAAGCCTCAGAGTAATAAAACTGAGAATATCAATTAAGTTTTAGATTTTATTGGCAACTTGATATTTTAGCAACACCAGGTGAAGTGCTATTCTGGAAATAATTTTGACCTGAAAGGAATGCTAATTGATAATCAAGAAAATAAGACCCTTGAAAGAAAGTGTCAGTTTGGATCTGGAATTTAAATAACAAGGAAAGGAAACACTGAACACAATTTGATATGCTGATAGCCTCATTTATTCACTAGTTCTTTGACTCAACATTTAAGAGTGTACCAAGCATTGTGAATCCGAAACTTTAGGACGACAGGCTAAAAATATTAAGGAAAATAAGGCTTATTGAAAGTATAAAATTTTCTTATCTAAATTCTTTTGAACACTAAAACATATATGTTCATTCCAGAAATTTTGGAAGATGAAGTTAAGTGTAAAAAGAAAATAAAAATCATATCAAATCTCAGTGCTCAGGGGGCCACCCGGTGGCGCAGCAGTTTAGTTCGCGCTTGGCAGCCCGGGGTTCGCGAGTTCGGATCCCAGGCGCCTGCGGACGCACTGCGTGTTAGCCACGCCGTGGTGGCGTCCCATATAAAGTAGAGGAAGATGAGCACGGATGTTAGCCCAGGGCCAGTCTTCCTCAGCAAAAAGGGGAGGATTGGCAACAGATGTTAGCTCAGGGCTGGTCTTCCCCACCAAAAAAAAAAAAAAAAAAAAAAAAATCTCAGTGCTCAGAAGTAGCCACCATTTACATTTTAGGTGATTGCTTCCAATCTTTTTTTCTATGCATTTTTTTGTATAGTTGTTTGAGATAATATTATGTTTATAATGTTGTATCCTACTTTATTCATTAAATGTCATGTTTTCTCTGTTGACAATTCTTCAGGGATATTATTTTCCCTAAGTTGTGTTTTTTTGAAGTACCAGTTTTTAAAAAGAATTTCTTGTTTTTCAAAAATTAGTTTGTGACAAAGAAAACTCAAATTCGTGTTGAATTTATGGAAATAAATCTTTAAGATTCTGGAGACTTCTTATTACAAACAGGCTTCTGAGAAGAAAGCCAAGTAAAGTGTTATGATGCCTTCTGTCCAACAAATTACTTATGTATTAGAGATGTTACAGAATAAAGTCAGTGTGGTCAGAAATAGGCAGTCAGTAATCAGAAGGTTGATAAGTAAAATGTATCCTATGGTAAATATAGTTTATAAATTTAAGTGAACAGTTTTCTGCCACAAATATGTTAATGGACAAAATTTCTTTGACCAAATATTTATGGTCTCCAAATGACAAGGCAACTATCCTTGGAAACTTTCAATATTCCAGGAAAATCTTTGCCCTTCTTAGCAAACAAGTTTAGACAGAAACTCAACTTTATGATGAGTTGCTGTAAGTTTTAATTTTTACAGTAACTGATACGTAAAAATTCACTTAGCTTTAACTTATCTGTCTGGAAAGAGAATGGCTAGCGGAAGACTTTATCTTCTCAAAACATTGTGCCTACAGTTATCACATTCTGTTCAAGGTTCTTCATTAACACTGTCAATTAAAGCTTGTAGCCTCTTGCGTCACTTACATTTTCTGGCCAAGATGCAATTAAAGAGTATGGAGGGGCCGCCCGGTGGCGCAGCGGTTTAGTCCGCGCTTGGCAGCCCGGGGTTCGCAAGTTCGGATCCCGGGCGCCTGCAGATGCACTGCCTGTTAGCCATGCCGTGGCGGCGTCCCATATAAAGTGGAGGAAGATGGGCACGGATGTTAGCCCAGGGCCAGTCTTCCTCAGCAAAAAGGGGAGGATTGGCAACAGATGTTAGCTCAGGGCTGGTCTTCCCCACAAAAAAAAAAAAAAAAAAAAAAAGAGTATGGAGCTAATACTTCTTTCCACAGTTGTTTCCAGTTTTTTCACTGTTCTAAGTCAGACTATGAGGAACATCTTTGTGCATAAAGCCTTTCCATATTTGAGTCATAGAAAGTGTAATCGCTGAGTCAAAGGGTATTAATGTTTTTAAGTTTCTTGGTATATATTGCCTGAAATTCTCCCGAAATATTGTGCCCATTTACACTCTCAATATAAGAAAATGCTCATCTAACCACGCCGTTACCACCGTGGAGCATTATTTTTACTTTTGCTATTGTAATAGGGAAAATAAAACTATCTCATTGTTATTATTTTGCATATCTTTGATTACTAGTGATCATGAACATTTTCTTTTAAATGTTTACTGAGCATTTTTCCTCTTTTGTGAGTAATGTAAAAGCAAAACCAATTTCACTAAACAAAACTCTTCCAAACTTTTCTGATATAATGCAAGCTGTTTTTCTTTGTGTTGAGGGACTCTTGGTGATGAGAGACTCCTGATTACATCAGTGCAGCTTTTGAATTATGCCCTAGCTTTCTCTTCTCCAAGCTAAACAAGCCTAATCCCTTTATCCATCCTCAGTGGACCTATTATCTACCCATTATGTTAGATTTTCTTATTCTCTATGCCAACTCCAGTTTCTTCACATTTTCTTATATATGCAGAGCCCTAAACTACAGTGGTTCTCTTAATAAAGGGCTGTTCAGTTATAGGAAGAGGAGGAAGGTTGCTCCCTGCCTCTTAAGTGATGGAAACTCATACATATCATAGGTATGGACCATTTATTTTTACAGTGTCATGTGAGGTGTTGATTTTTTCCCCATAAATATGGAGTACTTAAAATGTTCCAGGCCCTGCTCTGAGTAACAGGATACAAAAAAACATAAGGCATGATTCCTGTTTATCTCCCAAGCTGGTGTGAACCCGGATATGCAATAGACCTTATGGTGTGGCAGAAGTCCTTGCCTACGAGAGTGAAGGGCACAGTAGCAGCTCTACTTGTGGCCAATGGGGGAACGCTTAAGTTATTCTAAGTCCTTCTGTCTTTGGAACCCAAATGACAACCATGTTATTTCCTCTTGTTGCTGATATAATAGTTTATTAATGTCAGCGTATACCCATTTTGTTTTTCAAGGCAAATTTAAATGTCTCAAGTTGGAATGACAGAAGGTTTAAATTCGAACTAACACACACACACACACACATATCACTGCCTGGTATCGTTCTACTTGTGTGTGGATTCTAGAAAAGCATATGTCAGCTTCACAAAAGACCTTATTGTTTTCTATGGGGAATAAAATTGACGTACGTGCAACAGTTAATAAATGCAACAAGACTATGTGTGGTACCTTATTTAGGTAGAAAAAGCAATATTGATTAGAATCATTGGGGAAGGCTATTTGGAGAGTAGAACAAAACATTGTTCTAGGAAGGAATTTTGTAAGACTTAGTTAACTTAAACAGTAGGCTGGGATATTCCAGATGGTGTAGCAGCATAAACAAAGGTATAATTGAGACAGAGACTAGCTTGTTTGACAGTCAGTGAGGACATTGTTCTGTGAGAATCTATTCCAGATTTCTTAAGAAAAACCTGATTCACTGCCATTAAATGAAGGGCAAATTAAGTGCCTTAAATTATAGAATGAGGAATTTAAATTTCATTTGGTTGGCAATGGGAAAACATTGTTGAATCTTCAGAAGAGAGAGATGATGAAGTCTGTGTTCTGTTTTTAGGAATAAGAATATGATGGGATGGTTTAAGGATGTTTAGAGAGGAGGGATTAGTTATTTTGTTTTGGTTTGTGGCAGTTGAGATGATGAGGGTCTTAGGATAGCAATGGGGGAAAGAGGAGGGGGCATGGCTCCAGAAGTTTTCTTCCCAAGGTAGAATTGCCTGAAAATAGTGACAGGTTGGATAGATTTTAAAGAAAAAAGAAGAGTTATAAGATGCCTTCTAGATTTTCAGCTTGATGACACAGAGAATGGTGATATCATTGAACGAAAAGAAGAAACTGCAAAGTGGGGCAATAGGAAGTAGATCTGAATCTTATTGATTTATGTACTTATGGATTTATTTATGTAGTTCACCTTTTTACAAAAGTTTATAAATGTATGAACTTCCATACCATAGCATTTATTTCTCATTAATCTTCTCAAAAGCCCTTTGAGGTATATTATTATCTCCCTTGTAGAGAAGAGGCTCAGAGAAAATAGGTAGTTTGCTCACATAGCATAGCTGGGGTTTAAATGTACTTTCAACTCCTAAACCAGTGATTTAGCCCCTGAGCTAAACTTTCTTCCTGGGAAGTGACAGTGGCATTTTGGAGAGGATGTATCCTGAAGGCATTTGGAAAAGGGACCTAAAGAAATATTTTGGAATCATCAACATGATTAAAAGATTCCTTGTATTTTTATTGCACTTTATATAGGAAATACTTGGGGCAGGGTAAGGTTCCTAACTTTTACTGAACAAATATATATCCTGGACATATCTTTCCTAAAGGTTTTAAGATACAATATCTCATAGAGTCTTCACAACAGACCTCGTAACGGGTACTGTTTGTTGTTCCCTTGACAGATGAAGAAACTAACGCTTAAGATTTGGGGAAATTAAGATTTCTTGCCCAAGCACACTAGGAGACTGTATCATATTAAGAGGAGTGGCTTTAGTGTCAAACAGATTTGAGTTTTAATCCTTAGGCTTTTGGTTTCCTTGTCTGTAAGATGGGACTGAGATAACAATATCAAAGTTAGAGGTATTATATGAGAATTTGTGTATTTATTGCTAACGTACAGTAAGCACCAAATAAATGATAGCTGCTATTACTGTTCTTTTACTGCAAAGTCGTAACTAGAACCCATCGATTTTTCTTCTCTATTCATTAGTTTTTCCATGATACAGTAGTACTCTTGAGGAAGACAGTGGGTGAGACCAAGAATTTGGAAGAAATCAGAGAGACGTGTGGAAAAGAAGATAGATTGATTGATTGAACACACAGTCATTTTTTAAAATATGTGCACATGATTTTAAAAAATGAAACAATAAAAGAGGGTAGTGTGAGAAATAAGTCTCCCTCTCAGCCTTGATATCAGTCACCCAATTTCACTCCCCAGAGGCAACGAGCAGTATAGGTTCTGTTTCCTTCTGTAGATATTTTATGCATACACAAGCAAACATACGTATATAAATATGCCCTTTTTTATACACTGATAGCATAATAGACACAATTTTCTGTTTTTTGATGCCATCACCTTTTCTATAATTAAACTAATGCTTGCTGGTTTTTTTTTCTGTAGAGGAATAGCCCGACAGATTGTGAATGAAAATTTGCTATATGGAGAGTTACGTTAGTATTTTTATGAGACGAAAACCCAGAAATAAACATAAAAAGTTTAAAATCAGCAACTAGTGGCCTTTAAGTCAAACTAAACAACCATTTAAAACTCGGTAAATGCTAACTGGTTCTCATGACTTCTAAAACAAACAAAAATTCATTATTCCAATGGAGAAATTAAGATTATTGTCAAAAGTACAGAGAGGATGAATTATTTTATATGATGACACATTTGAGGGAGTGTCTGGGACCTGACTTCTTGATTCAGGATTTGGGCTGCTGATGCTTTTTAAAAGAAATGTTCACATCCTCGCATCCTGACTTCCTCCTATGACACACTCCACTTTAGAACAATCGTGACTTTTCTATGTCAGGATGGTTTAGAAGGAGCTGAATCTTGAAAACTTAAGAAGATCCCAAGGTCTAGAAACTACTGTAACAGGGGGAAAATGAGGCCTTGCTTGCTTCTGGGTAAAGTGGTTTTCCAGATTTAATGGGAACGTCAGATGCTTGTCAAGGTTAAAGAAATTCACGGTCTCTCTGTTCAAACTGGGAGCAAGTGGGAACCCTTAAGCCTAAAGAGTAGTTTCGAAGCCCCACTTAGAATAAGCCTTTGTATTTTGTTCTCTGGCTCTGTCAGGGAATGGGCACTGCGATAGAAGTGTTAAGTGTTCTTACTACAATAAAACAAAATAATAAATAAAAGAAAGTAGGGGAATTTATGCTTCTGGTTTCTGTGAATATTTTTGGCATTTGCCTGTTTAAGAGAGTTCCTCAGCTACTTTATTAATTCAACTAAAGCACCCCTTCTTCTCTCCAGGGAAGATTAAAAAAAGAGAGGGGCCAGCCCCAGTGGCCTAGTGGTTAAGTTCGGCATGCTCCACTTCGGCGGGCTTGGGTTCAGTTCCCAGGTGCAGACCTACACCATTCAGGGCCATGCTGGGGTGGCAACCCACATGCAAAATAGAGGAAGATTGACAACAGATGTTAGCTCAGGGCAAATCTTCCTCAGCAAAAAAAGAAAAAAAGAGAGAGAAAAAGACTTGGCTACTAGGTCTTGTTTTTCTTCTAGCTGACTATGGAACCCAGGGCAAGCTACTAAGAACTTTCTAATCTTTAACTTTCTCATTTGGAAAATGAAAATTTAGAATGAGGGATTTCTAGTTCTAAGATGCTATAATATCATTTTCTTATTTGATAAAAATTATAGGTTTTTTTAATCCCCCAATGAATACCCATAAGGAGTAGGTAGAGATAAATTAAAGCTACCTAAAGAATTTAATTCCTGGTTGCCCAGTAACCATTAAATCCCTCAGCAGTCAGGCAAGAACCACATTCCTGCCTTGAGACAAGATTTAGTCCTTTTTGAACTTATCCTTAGGCTGTGTTCCAAAAGTTTATTTGTAAGTTAGTTGCTTACAACTTGAAATAAAATGTGTTATAAATGGTGGTTAGGTCCCCAAGTCACAGAATCTTATTTAACCCTCAGAGTGCCTAATACACTGCACAGTATAAATAGAGTGCAGCTACATTTTTCTAGGGGAACAAAATGCTTTTTGGGTAGAAACTCACATTGCTGGGGGTTGATTCCTCTACTCGGAGCTTCTCTGGATAAGAAGAACTGAACATTTAATTAGAAGAGGTCTAGTTACCTTCCTTGTCATTCCACCACCCCAATGGCCTGTCAGCTTCCCTCTCTCTGGTCCTTATTTTACTTTGTTCGAAGGTTTCGGTGATCTGAGAGCTTTCCCACCACTCCCTACCCTCTGCCTCCTGCCCAGAGTCATGATCCTGCTGAGGGTACTGCCCATCACCTTCATGCTGATTAGGATTACAAACACACTGGGCAAGCAAAGACTCCTTTCTCCTATAGCAGAGGAGTGGGGAAGGCCATCAAGGGCTTTGAGTGTCAGAAAGATTTGGCCTTGAATCCAGGCTCTGGGATGCAACCTTAGGGAAGTTACTAAGCGTCTCCGAGCCTCATTTTACTTATCTTGAATAAGGTTGGTAATGTGGAAGTCGGCATGGTGAGCACTCCCTGCGTCAGGTACGTGCCGCATCTGCCCTCAAGCACTCAATGAATGTCAGCGCTCCTTTTGCCATTGGCCTGCCACCTCTGTTTTTCTCTTAGACATTAGAGGGAATACTTGGATACAAAAAAAGACTGAAGTAAAAGTCACCTACATTTTAGGGAGAAAAAGTACTGCTTTAAGCTTGCCCCCAAGTAGTGTTGTCTAGGAGTCTGAGGAAAATCAAAGCTGGGTCAGATCGAGGGAAAGCTGAGATGAGAGGAGAGAGAAACAAAGAGGTAGAGAAAGGGGAATGGTTCCTGTCTGCTGTGAAGGAGGGGAGTCGATCAGAGAGGGGGGAAGCCCTGGATAGTGCTATTGACAGGGGAAGGGGGGACACACATTCCTGTGGCTTGAGACCCGTCCGTGAGATGTGCAGAGGAACTCGGAGTCGGCCTGATTTGGGGATTGAACCCTTAAACTGGTCAAATGAGAGAGAGCATGCTTTATATCAAGCAACTTCCAAGTACAACATAGTTTTGAGGTGATAAAGAAGAATCTTTTCTCAGTAACACTGAAAATTTCCATTTTTTGATTCGAATGTATTGTCCAGACACACAGACTGGTGAGTGTGGATCCATCCGTAAAGCATCCTTTCTTATTAAAAGCAACTCAGTCTATGTCAGGGGACAAGGCAGTCCATTATCTAATGAAAAGCTCCTGCCATCGGTTAATTTTATAACAGCTGCAGCTGCTAAGTGATTGGTCTTTTTTTTAAAGAATGATTTACGTATTAGCATCTTTATCAGGATCTAATCACTAGTATCTAGTCTCCAGAAATACTAACATATAACACTGAAAAGAAAGCATTATTCTCTGTCACATGCTTCATTTTTATCAACATACATAACTAGACTTCTGCATGCATGGGCAGTTTGAATCGTCACCTGTTCCCCTCCCCAACTAGAGTATGTGAAACACAGAAATGAGCAAATTTTACTGTATTCCTAGGCGCTTGAATTGTGTACTCTCTTGGACTAATTATTCATGCTTAAGGATTTAACAAATTTTCTTTTTCCACGTCTCAAACAACAACAATGACAATGACAATAAAAACTCAAACAATTTCTTTTCCCTAATAAGACTAAAGTGTGAGAACCAGCCTAAGGCCAAAATGTTGCAGAAAAGTATTTTGCAAGACACTTAATTTGCTTTTCCCATGGTAATTAAGGTCAGATTTCCACTGATGTTCATTCTGACATCCATTTGATTCATGAAGGTATTGAGGGAAATGGATATTGGCAGGGGCGGGGGATTGGAAATTGGGGACCAGAGAAATGGAGAGGTGGACAGAGGATGCAAATCATTTTCAATCAGAACCTAAAACTTACACTGTCAGATAAAGGATAGATTAAGAAATCTTCATTTGAGTTTTAAAACTTCTGAGTAGTTGAAAGTTATCAAAGCTTTTTTTTTTAATAACATTTATCTTAAGAGCTATGAGTAAGGAAAGATGTTACTTGGCTTTAAGTAGATTTTGCACTAATGAAGAGATAAAGATATGAACATGTCTAAAGAGTTAATGAAAAATTAATTATACATGTTCATATATAGGTAGACAGTAATTTCCAGAGAAATAACTTGTGTGTTTAAAAATTCTTATTCTTGTCTTACATCTGGGCAGAATCAGACTTGTGAACATCTCATTCAATACAAATGTTTAGTTAGACCCCCTACAGATCTGTTTATGTCTGGAAGAGTGCCTTATCCAATATAAGCCCTCTGTTATTATAAAATTGTTTTTAACATTAAATTAACTGTCAACCTGTCCCGCATCAGTGGCACTACCTGGGAGCAAGGATGGGGTAACTGTGTGGTCCAAGATCTCTTTACTGCTAACTTTTTCTCTGCCCCAAAGAGGATTGCAGGGGATGGATGACGTTCTGTATTTGGTATTCTGCATTTTGTTGCTTACAGTTTAATTAACGTGTCAGTTAGAAATACATTTTGCTGCAAGTAACAAAACATCTGACCAGCTATATCTTAACCACATAGAGGGTAATGTTTTTTTGTATAACGAGAAGTCTGGAGACAGTAGAGAGCTAAGGAAGAGTTCCACAATGCCGTCAGAGATCTGGCCCTCTGTCTGTTCTGCTGTATCATCTTTAGTCAGTGGTGCTTGACCTCATGGTTCCATGATGGCTGCTGCTGCTCGGGCAGGAAGGAGCAAGGACCTTCTCTCTCTGAGGCTCTTTGTCTTTCAGTTTGGAAAAGGAAAGCCTTCCCTGCAGGTATCTTCTCAAGCATTGATGAAAATTGTGAAAGTGGTGCCCCTGACTGGCTTAGAGAATTGAGATCCTCCAGACTTTGTAGTAGAGAAAAACCAAGGAGAGGGACTTTGAAAAATGAGTGTTGAGTGAACCAACCTACAGAATCTGCCGTGTTTAAATACAACTGAGTCATCCTTCTAGATTATAAGCATTCTCTTTAGATCACATTTGTTCTTGCTCCCTTTATTCCACCTCGTTTATATCTTGGGAGAGTCTTGCTATCTTTATTATGTGTGTTTCAGAAAAGAAGCCCAAGCTCAGGCTGTAAGGGGTAAGCAAGAAAATCATTCCAGTGATGTAATGGTGGGGCCTCTGGGACCAGTTCAACTGACCCCGTCTTATCAACAGGGTAATTAAGAGTTGTCTTTCAGGAACTGAGACCCCTTGTCCAGTCCAGGCCGGTTGAGACTACCAGCCCTTCAACTGGGCCTGCGCAAATGCTCGATGAGTGACCTTTTTGACATCAAAGAGCTAAAAACTCCCCTCTCAGATCATGGTAATGCCACCATTTTGTGAACATACGTCCTATGGAGAGGCATGAAGCTAGACTACACTTGTGCAGATCATCAATTACCTCACTTCTCCTTACCTCCAATCATCTCTCTCTACACTTCAGACTGCCCTGTCCTTCATCCCATAAATTGTGCCCCAGGCCCTGGATTGTGGAGACAGATCTGAGGGCACATGCCCCCTGTCTCCTTGCAGATCGATGTCACACAATAAAGCTACATTTCTTTTCCCAAAAGGTGATGCCATAATAATTGGCTTTTTAAATGAGCATTGGACAAAAGAACCCCAATTCTGTGCGTTAACAGTGATTCATGCATAGCAGTGAAAAATGATATTATTTGAAGAAAAACCAGATGTAGAATCAATGTCACCAACAGCTTAAACCTGGTAAAAGTAGGGAAGTTCCTTTCAGAATCTCATTCAATTCAAACCATTTATGGAGCACCAACGTTTACTGCTCTAGGTGCCAGTGATACTAAGCACAACACAGTCTCTTTAGAAGTCTCCATTTCCTTTCCTCATCTTTCCTTCCTCAAGAATAAGCATGAAAGATAAAGCTACTTCTAATTAGTTATGTCATTCATTTTTAACAGTATTGCTATACACTTTATTTTTATTTTTATTGTACATTGAGTGTTAATTAATCTTAAATAAGCCTTTGTGGACTAACTTAGAAATTAATGACTGTTTCATAAATAACATGGCTTAAATGGAAAATTTTCAGTTCCATTAACCTTAAAAATGTTCACTGGAATACAGCTTACGTCATGTTGGAAACTACTTTTGTGTTTGATATATAAAAATACGTGACTGTCTATTTGCTTTATATGTTTGTGTATGTACATAAGCATGCTCACATAACTAGAGTTTTCTATGTGTATATTGCTTGGTACATTACAAGCACCCAGGAGACACGTACTGATTTTGTGTGAGTGAATAATTTGTCTTATTTTCCCCAGTATTTTAGAAGCCCGAGTCTTTAACCCCTGAGCTTAGTGCACGGTTAGGCCCATCATAGGTGCTTAGATAAATGTTAACTGATGATTTAAAACGTATAAGTAATTGTCACTTCATGAAACAGTCAGTAGACTGATGATGGGTTTTGGTTCTGCCTTCCCATCCATTCTTGTACTGGAAAAGTAAGTGTATTGAGGCTATATTTTTGGTGGCACAATCGTTTAGTTTGAATGCATTAGTAAAAGGTGGAGTCCAAAGAATTAATAGCTGGAAAATTTTTGGAAAACCCAGTTAGAACTGTTTCCATAGAATAATCTGAGTGAAAGCCAGATAACAGCTAGCTAATGGAGGAACTCCACAGTGAGAGCTTTGACATGGACACAAAAAAGAATCTAACTGAAGGGTAAATGTAAAGTTTTGGGAAGAATAAGGGAGTGGTCTGGCTGAGACAAGAATCTAAAAAGAAATGCCTCCTGGGGCCAAACTGATGATTTAAATGAAGGAAGGTGGCTGGGTGGGAACTGGGGCAACCTGACAAGCTACTGTTAGGGCTAAATGGGCCTCAGCTTCCCCTATTGTCATGCAAGAATGTGAGTCTTTAGGTTCTTCCAGAGGGGCAGGACAATGGGAAATCTCTAGAGTTTTAACTATTGGCAAATCATTCAACAATTTTAAAAACCATTATGTGAGCCAAAACTAACCAACCAAACAAAAACAAAAAAATAAATCTGCAGACTAAATTCAGCCAGTTTGTGACCTCTGGTTTATGGTTACTGGAGAAATAATTGAAAGAGATTGGAGTTTTGGAAGAAAGATCATATGTTGAAATCTTGGGAGATAAGGATGGAGAAGAAATAAGTTAGCTGAGAAGGTGAGGCCAAAGTAGGAATGTTAGTGTTTAGGAAAATCTGGTTGAGATGTTCTAAAACTGGAAACAAAGGTGAGGCTAGCGTTAAAGGAAAGGAGGAAATTTACTGCTGTTTATTTTCATCATTAAAGTAGGTTTTCCACAGATTCCCCGACTGTGAGAAAGGATGGTAGATTTGAAATAAGTAGCGTCAATCATATTACAAAGAAAGTATGTTTTTCCAATCCAAACAATAGGGCAGACAATTTTTAAAAAATAATTTGTGAGCTCGGTTATATGAAAAGCTTTGCAAAAGTGTAAAAATTGTCATTTGATAATTTTAAATGTCTCACCTTTATTATAAAAAGTAAAATTTAATTAAACTGTCTCTACCCTAGAGAATCTGGGATGTGTGCTCACTTATGAAGAAAGAGAGTGGTAAGATTGGTTAATTAACGAAGTTTAGAATAGAGTTAAAGGAGACTGGACTAAGTTTATAACTTCATGTCATTCTGATCCTTCTGTCAGTAGTTGAGTTGCCCATGTTAGGTTTGAGGAAAACAGAAGAGAGCAGTGACTGAAGGTTCTGAGTCAAAGAAAGGGAATAATATCGTTCATCCCAGTAATGAGAGCGGACTGTGTGGCTAACTCTCTTGTCAAGAGGGAGACTAGAAGGAAGGAGCATTGGCTTGATTTGGTTATAATTGGAGCATGAAGATGACAAGTGAGAATGATCAGAGATTGAGGACGAATTTAGTGACCTTGCTGGTTGAAGTTCCTTCTGATGATAAGGATGGCAAATGAGGAAATGCTTAGATAGAAGAGCTTTTTCAGTGGGTTGACAGAAGAAAAAAAGGCAGACTAAATATGGGGTTCAGGAATAGGGAATGAAGTTACGGACTTGGATTCTTTCAGTATGCCAGCGTGGCACCTAATCCCTCTGTTTTCAGTGCCTTATCTCACTTCCAAGCTTAGTTGCTCCTGATTGCCCCCATGGTCTGGTGCAGCTTCTCCTGAGATTAAACCTCCAGCCTTCGGTCAGGATGAAGCAGGAGGTAGCTAGGATGCTTGGCTGCATGGGGTCGGGGAGAAGGTGTTTAGGGCTCTAAAGACTTGCAACCAAACCTTGTATTTTCAGCCACATTACAGCTTTCAGAGGAACCTGGAGCCTCTCATTTCAGACTTCTTGGCTGTATAAATTGGCATGCACCATCACCACCAACTTCCCCTCTTTCCCTCACATTAATTTAGGCTTGGGATTTCTCTCTTCTCCTAAATCAGGTACTGCCAGATCATCTTCCAAGCCTCCAAGATACTGGAGCTGTGGTCTGTTCTCATCTCGTCTCCAGTTTTGTCTCTTTTCTTTTGGGTAGATGTCACTTTTAATTCTTTTCCTGTCATCCTAGTAGAGTTTCAGGAATAAGGAGAGATAAAGGAGTCTGTGCCATCTGCCATGTTTAACTGGGAATTCCAAGTCCTAAATCCTTAGCATGATGTGCAGGGCGCTGCAATGGGCCTCGCCCTGCCTGCCTTATCTGGGGCCGTCGCCCTCTGAGATTTCAGCAGTATCGGCCTTCTTAGGATTCTGTGTGTGTGTGTGTGTGTGAGGAAGATTTGCCCTGAGCTAACATCCATTGCCAACCCTCTTCTTTTTGCTGAGGAAGATTGGCCCTGGGCTAACGTCTGTGCCCATCTTCCTCTACTTTATATGGGACGCCGCCACGGCATGGCTTGGTCCATGCCTGGGATCCAAACCTGCGAACCCCGGGCCGCCAGAAGCAAAGTGTGTGAACTTAACCACTACATCACTGGGCCGGCCCCTCTGTGCTCTTTTATTTCACAGTTGAACTTCTCAGTTTTTTGTTTTTGGTTTATAACCTGTTTCTCTCTTCCGCAATTCTAAGTCTTCCATATTTGTGCCACACTGGGTACTTTATTGCTTCTCTTCATTTTTTAGAATTCTAGAGTCACTGATGACAAGTAAGTAACACCAGTTCACATCTGGAAACATAACTTCATAATAATTATAAATTCACAGGCTCGGCTTTCTGCAGTTCATGCAAGTATGAACGTGTCATTCCTATTTATCTCTGTGTAGGTTTATTTTTCCCCCGTTTAACTGAAGCTCTATGTTGATGATGAGGTTTTAAAGGGGTTAGATTTTAAGAGGCCTCAAATATATCAAAAAAATTATAGGTCAAGTATAATGTGTTAATGGACCCCTTTTCTCTTGGCTAATTCTTTAAAGATATGTTCCAGAAATGCTCCCCATTCTTGAAGAGTTCTTGATAATTTTACATTATATTCTAAAAACTTCTGAAGCTTGGACATCTTGGCTCAATTTGCTTTCAAGCCGGACTTGGTTTAAATCACTCAGTTTATCTCAAGCCTCATTAAGACCCTTGCTTCTTGTCTGTTCTAGTGAGTTTGAGCTGGCAAGAATCATACTTGCCATGTGGAGAGTCCATTAGAACACTATTGGAAGAATGAGGCTGGGGAATCACAGATATACTATTGTATTTTAAAATCTGCCACCTTCCTATAATAGAAGAGCTGTGGGGGGAGACTGCTTTGTTTTGGCTTCTTTGGAAAATTTGAAAACGTATTAAAATAGACATGCAGTAGTAGTTTAATTCACATTGTATGCCAAGCACCGAAGTTGGAACTGCTCCAAAAAAAATCATACTTCCTCTAAATTTTATTTTTCACTCATGATCACCTGAGTGATTTGGATTAAATTTCTTCTGGGAATTAGAGTTGGTAGGAAGAAACAAAGACCACAACACTAATTTATCTGTTGGAATAATCTTTAGCCATCCAGCTCTTTCCATTCATTAAATTTATGAGGTCATTATCATTCTTTCTACCTAATAGATAAACATACTGAAACTTTGGGCCTTTCCAAAAAGTCTCCACAAGCCATTGGAAAGCTGGACTGAAATAATCCTTGTTTTAAATTCTAGACCTCAGTTCAGTCATAGATAGCAGGAGTTTTGAAGTATGATTAAAAGGCAGAAACCAGCTGTAAAATTTAAGTGAAGGGGTTTAATGTTTTAACTCTACAAAACTTTCCAAAATTTCCCATGACTTTAAAATGCTGAGGTGTTTTTCGCTATTTTTGCAAGAGCATGTCTAACGTGTATATTTGTGACTCGAACTTGATCGGTCTTTTCTGGTGAATTTGACACCTTCCACCACTACCTTCCACAGAATGAAGGTAAAAATTGTAAAACAGAAATATTTACCAAAGTCAAGAGAAATTCATAGGCTAGACAAAGGGGCAAAGAAATCTATTGCTTTGTGCCTCAAAATAAAAGCCAAGTGGACCATCACTTTAGTAGCTGTTGATTCAACTTGAGAGGGTAGATGGTTTGATATTTGCCCTTGTTCCTTACGTTTCTAGATTTCTCTATTTTTAGTCTAGAATCAGCCGTAGATAAAATAATTCAAGTCATGAAGAGGAATGTACAGTTCAGCATTTTTATCCTTCTGAAGTACGCTTTCTACCAGCTGCCATGGAAACATTGTGTAACCTGTTCCTTGGATAGTCTCGCTCCTCTTGAGTTCTGGTTGTGAGAGCTAGTGAGCTCATTACAACTTGGATCAGAATCCTGGAAAGGCAGCTCCCAGGGAAACTGGAGGCCAGCCTCCCATGGGGGATGGTGATGGGGGGCTTTAGCTTTATTCTGCATGAATACTTAGCTACAAGGTCAGTTCCAGCCCCAGCCCAGGACAATGTCACATTGTCCACAGCTGTACTGCATCTTGAAGTTTCTGTGTGCATCCTACACACTTTCACAAGGCAGAGACTTATCTCTTTCAGCTGTAAACCAGAGGGAGTGGTGCTGCAGATTCCTAGCAACACATGCAGGCTCAAACAACACAGATGGTTAACTCTCTTGAGTAAGACTTTTAAGGCACCAGAACTCCATTGCAATTCACTGATGGTTACGGGCTATACATTTGTATGGCTTCTGTTGCGTTGTGATGCAAACTAGACATTTTCCCTGCTACTTTCTTCTGGTATGCCTGAATCACTGTTGGAGAACTGATTGGACCATGGTGCATAGAAAACTGGTGGCAGAAGGCTTGTTCTCTGCAGTGGGTTGAGGGTATGCAGAAAGGGTGTCAGGATTAACTTGAGGCAGAATATGCCATAGTTAGAAGGATTTGGAAGGGAAGAAAGTTTGAACTGCTTTAGGGAAGCTGAGACCACTGCTAGAGCAGGAATATTGCAGATGATTGTCTCTGATAGTATTCCACAGTGAACCACACCCTGAAAGAATCAGATCATCCTTGCCTCTCCCGCTTGATCTCTAGCTCCTGAGATTTGCCAATTCTTGGTATGAACTGTGAGATTTGGATGGAGCTTCTGACCTCATTTAGATCATTTGTTCTGAATTCCGAATAGACCCAGGATAATTGGAAAGGGGGGTAGAATTGGGGTCATAAGAGAGGAATGCTAGTTTCATGAAGAAGGAAGATAGTAGGAAACTAGACCAATGAGTTAAGAGGCAATTGAAAAGGAGGATTGGAAAGAAAGGGAAAAAGAAGAGAAAGTTTTTGCCAGTATCTTCTGCCAAGATGTTTGATTGGCACATAGTTCGCACTCCACACTTTTGTATAAGTATATGAATGAAAGGAAATTTGGGGTTGGAGGCCTATCCCTTGTAAACTGCTATAGGCTGGTGTTAAGGTAAAAGTGATCTATACCTGACTAGAAGTGCATTTCCCTGTCTCTGCGTTGCTTATTTTAGAAAGAGCCAAAGGCACTCATTTACGAGTATGTGTGAAGGAACTCTGCACTAGCAAGTATAGGGACTGGTGAATGATTGTACTGGTGATTGTACTGGTGAATGGTGTTGCACCAATCTGGAGTGGAGGACAGGAATTACCTTCTCGTGGATTAGTGCCAAAAGACGACTCATACCGTGAGTTGGCTGAGATCACCCAAGAAGATAAGCGGTGATGACTGGGGAAAAGGCACAAAGGAAGAACTACCACTCTTGGGGGAGAGAGAGAATGAAGGATACTCAGAGGGACCCAGATAAATCAAGTTCTACTCAGCAGAGAACAAGGTCCAGGGAAAAGTTAATTCACTTTGAGGAGAAGGAATCTGTACCCATAGCCTTTCAAGACACTTCTGGATACTTTTAATTTATTGAATACCTTTTCTTGGTGTTCATCATAAACAAGAGGCCTACAAATGTATCCCAGAGGTGAGTTTTTGGTCTAATTGACTCTACTAGTCATTAAATAATCTCTGAAAAGCCCACAAAATGGAATGTAGGAAGATAGAAAAACAAAAGACAACACAGGTCTTTATACAGAGTTTATACTTGAACTTTAACAACATGGAACAAGAAACTTTATTAAAAGGTACAATTAAAAGCTGATTGTACTTGAAGGTTCATATGAGTCACCTGGGGATCTTGTTAAAATGTTGATTCTGATTCATAGATCTGGGTGGGGCCTGAGATTCTGCATTTCTAACAAGCTCCAAAGAGATGCTGATGCTGTTGGTCTTTGAATCACACTTTGGGTAACAAGGACCCACACAGGTTCTCTTTGGTAGGTGTTAGTAGCCACTCCTGGTTAGACATAGTTTGAAGGCTACCTTCTTATCTACATCTTGGCTACCAGTTTATAATGAAAGCAAGTCTCAGAACAAGCTGTGTCACATGCGAACATGTATTTGCCACGGGGCGCAAAACAATCTTAAGCCTGTGCCAAAGGCACAGTGAAGTCACAGCTCTATCTTTTTGAGTGCTTGGCTTCAGAGGCTCCCAGTCCACTCCTCTAACACAGTGGTTCTCAAAGTGTGCCCCCAGATCAGCAGCATCATCACCTGGAAACTTGTTAGAGATGCAGATTCTCAGGCCCTCCCCAGACCTACAGAATTAGAAAATCTGGGAGTGGGGCCTGGGAATCTGTATTTTTAACCAGCCCTCCAGGTGATGTACGCTCAAGTTTGAGAACCGTTGCTATAACAGCAAGATTCTGTCAACCATCTAATTGAATTCAGGCAACCAAGAATCAAATGAACCACAGTGAGATATTTTGAAATCTACCCAATGGCACCATTTCTAAAGGTGGGGGGGGGGGCCTGCTAGATTCTTCTTACACCCTGTTAATGTAAGAGTGGGGAGTGTTTCTAAACCTTTTTTGACAGTCCTCATATTTTGCAAACCACTAATATCACCAATGGAAGACCATCTAATGTTAATTAGGATAATTCATGAAACCCCTGGTGTAATAGGAGCTAAATATAGCTGAAGCACTTACAGTGGCCGGCTCTGGAGTGAGGCTTTTTGATTAATTGCTAGCTAACCACCCCTGGAGTGTGCATTCCTGATTAAGACAACTGACCGCCTCTGCAGTGTAGCTTAAGCTAACACACACATACATCATATTGTACTGTCCATGTGAGGGTTTTTTTTAAAGTCTTACCACCTCCTTTATTAAGGCATAATTTAAAGACAATAAAATGCATCCATTTTAAGTATACAGTTTGAGTTTTGACAAATGTATACACTCAAGTAATCTCCACACCCATCAAGATATATAACATTTCAGTCCCCCAAAAAATACCCTTGTGTTCTTTGCGGTCAGTTACCTACCCCCACCCCACTCCAGGCTACTGTCTATCTGCTTTCGGTCGCTATGGGTGAGATTTGCCTGTTCTAGAATTTCATATGCGTGGAATCAAACAGCATTTACTCTTTGTGTCTTGCTTCTTTTACCCAGTATGTTTTTCAGATCAATTCACGTTGTTGCTTTATCAGTAGTTAGTTCTTTTTTATTGTAGAGTAGTATCCCATTGGATGACTATTCTACAATTTGATTATTCATTCTCCAATTGCTTTGTTTCCAGTTTTTGGCTATTATGGATAAAGCCACTATGAACATTGATTTACACATCTTTTTGTGGACGTGTTTTTATTTCCTTTGGGTAAATATTGAGGAATATAATATTAGGGTCATAAGATAGACGTATGTTTAATTTCATAAGAAACTGCTAAACTGGCTTTCCAACCAGCAGCATATGAGAGTTCCAGTCGCTCTACATCCTCGACAACATTTAGTATTGTCAGTCTTTTTGATTTTTACACTGAATATTTTAAAGTAAATTACAGACATTGTTTTTCTTCCCCCTAATTTCAATTCAGGTTTTTATGTTTGGTCTCTGCAAAGGCCATAAAGCTAATGATGTTGACCCAAGTGACTTGGATATGGATTAAATTATTTCCCTTTACTAACTCCCAATTAGAATTGATTTTGTGGGAGCCATCTGATCATGGCAGTTAGTCATGTTTGCCAGTGTATTTTTTTCTTTCTTTCATTCTTTTGTTCATTTCTTCATTCAGTCTGTCAATCAGTCCCCAAGCTGTATTAGACCTGCTTTTTTAGAGAGTAGTTGTATATTATATCACTGGGAAACATGACAGAAGTAGGCGACAGTGTACTTGTCTTCAAGGAGCTTTTTGGAGCTGGGTTCCTGAAACACGAATACACAGAAATGCTAGAAAAGAAATACAGCCCAGCATATATCAAGGCTTCCACAGACACGAGTAAGGGCATCTGATCTACATATAGCTTCCTGCTAGGTGAGATGAGGTGGGACTTGAAAGACAGGTGACTGTAGAAACCACAGTAGCAGAAATTGTTGAGTTGTTAATCTGTGCTGAATGTTAGAATGATCGCACCTTAGAATATAAAGCTAAATGTTTATTTTAGTCTCAGTTATATTTTAAAATACATCACACACACACAGACACACACATATGTTGAGTAAGAAATACTCAAAATGCTAACAGTGTGTATCTTTGCGTAATGGGATTATGGATGATTTGTTTACTGATTTTTTATTTTCCTGTAATTTCTAAGTTTTCCACAGTGAGCATGTTTAACTTTTATAATCAGAAAACAATGATACATTGCAATTTGATTGTTTGCTAAGATTTCACAGCTATTTCAATAATATTTTCTTGTTCTCTTTAATCTTGTGTAGCAAAGATTCACTACAATAGAACCAAGATTAGTCTAGAAAAAAAAATACCCGTCCTTCTTTTCCCATTTGGGAGCAAGGACTATATGAACGCCCTGCAGGCTGTGCCACTGTAGTCCTTCATGGAACTTAGCTTTTCTGATTGTCAAAGAACAAAAAGACTTTTTTTTTTTCTTTCCCCATGTTGACAGAATTTCACCTCCCAAAACTTGGGGCATATACAAGAGATTTTTTTCTCCTAGCCTATTTTTGTTGTTGTTGTAGCTGTTGGCAAATCATTGGGAGTTTTTGTCTGTGCTTTCTGATGAAATAACAAATGATCTTTGTTTTCCCTCTTTTTTCTTCAGCTGACCTGAATAACGTCAGGTTCTCAGCTTATAGGACTGCCATGAAACTCCGAAGACTGCAGAAGGCCCTTTGCTGTAAGTACTAACCAGTGCTTGAAATACTTGATAGTTACTCTTTGCTTAAAAAAAAGTGGGTCAGAAGTATTTTCATTTGGAGAGGGGAGAAATAGCTGTCACAAGTCCCACTGTAATGTAGAATTCATTTGTTAAAAGTATCTTTGGCCTAGTGTTGGCCTAGACTATTTTGTTATATTGTTTAGAATCATTCCCGTCCCCATTCCTCAGCTACTGATGTTAAATTGATAAGATATTGGTCATTTTTATTTTCCAGCTAATGGCATTGGCATCCAGGATTATCTTTATGCAATTTGAATTATCTCCTCATATTCTACCTTTATTTCTTCTTCTTTCCAATTGTATTTAGTGTTTGAAGTATCAGTATTAGATTGCCTTATCCAAACCGAAGTTCACAGATGTGTGGTGTTTTTTTTTAACTTGAATGCTAATGTTCAGATAAATGCTATGAAAGAAGAAAGATGACAAGATTGTTTTTCTGCTTTTGCTAAACATCATACATCAGTGGAAAAATCCTGAAGTGTCATACAGCTCTATCTTTCTTCAGATAGTTTACATAACTATCTGTATCAGCAAAGTGAATTATAGTGTAATATTGTTTGAGTGCCCATGTACATTGATGATATGACCATGAAGCAGACCGGCACAGTCCCTACCTGATGGAACTTATAGTCTAGTGAGGGATATACAGGGGGTCCGTAAGTCTGGAGATGTAGGTAATGCATGTAAGCTCATCAAGAAAGTCTACAATCTGTAAAAAATAAAGTGATAATGTCTCTATTTCCAGGCTTTATGGGCACCTTGAGGAAAGGTAAAGAGACAATTTCAGTCATGTATTTAGACATGTAACAGTGGAAGAATGGGGTAACAGATAGTTGTGGGGGTGAGGTTCAGAGAAGGTTTGCTCGAAGAGGTGATATCTAAGCTACATGAGTCCAGAAGGGTAAGTAGAGCTCGCTCTAGGAAGTGTTCTAGTCAGAAGGAATAGCCTGTGCTGAGGTATGCAGTCCAGAGATACATTCAGGAACTGAAAATGCTTTAGCATGGCTAAAGCACCGAGTTCCAGGGAGGGGCTATGGTGAAATATTTGACTGGAGAGAGAAGCTGGAAGCAGACTGTGCAAGGCTTTTCAAACTTAAGTAAAGAATTTAGAGGTCAGTGGGGAGCCATTCCGGGGATGACATGATGAGATTTTCATTTAGAAAGATCATTCTGGCTATGGAATAGAGCATAGATTCAGGGGATGGGGGCGGGTGGGTTGTGCAACTCATAGGAGAGAGATTTTTTGAGCAGTTTCGGTAATCTAAACCAGCAACATGGTGGCCTGAATTGGCAGAGTAGGAATGGAGAGAAGTAGAGAGAATTGAAAAATACTACTAAGGTGGAATTGACAGGCCTTAGTGATTAATTTGATTTGGTGGGTGAGGGGGAATCAAGGAAGATACTTAGGTGCTTGGCTTGGGTGAATGGTGGACTTGCCTGGTAGAGGCATAAAGCTGTGGTGCTCAGGAGAAATATACAAATAATAATATTTAGGAACCATCAGCATGTAGATGCTCAGGGAGAGTGTAGAGTAAGAAGGGTATTTAAGACAAAGGACGAACAATATACAGGGGAAAGTGCAAAGATATGGCCGGGGGGGGGGGGAAGGAAAACACCAAGAGGTTATAGTACCACATCCTGCATGGAAAGAAAGAAGAAAGGGCCTGCCACCAGGGTCAGATGTTGCTGGGAGGTCAGGATGAAGTTGATGAGAGTGCCCATTGGATCTAGCAACAAGGAGGCCCTTACTAACTTCAGTGAGATTTTAGAGGCATGGTGGAGGTGATGAAGTGGGCTTAAAATTAAATCAAAAGTGGTGATGTAAAGACAGTTGGTATGGACAGTTCTCGGAGAAATTTAGTTGTGAAGCGGAGAGAAGAGGGGTGAGAGTTAGCTGGAAGGGGCTGAGGAATTAATGAACTGTACATACATATCAGTTGAGAGACACTTGAGTCTATTTAATGAATATGAGAAGAAGAGAGGACAAGGTTGAAATTATTGGCTCAAAACGAGGTAATAAAAAAAATGTGAGTTCTCAGAGGATAGAGGCAGGTAATCCAGAACCCAAGAGAAGGAAGGGGCACCTCTCTTCTACTGTAACAGGTGGGGCCGAGGAAAGGATTTGTGCAGGGCCAGGTAACTAAGGAGATGGTGGCAGGAAGATGAGGGATGCCCATGTCAAGGTTTCTGTTTTCTCTTTGAAGGTGGAGGAGAGTTCTCGTGCTGCAGTTAGCAGTGGAAGGTGGTGAAGTTGAGGTTGGGCTTACCTTTGTGGAGAACAAGAGAGGGGGCTAATTTGAGAAGCAGCATTTTGGAGCCCACAGTTGGCTGAGTATTCTATAGCAGCACCAATCTGCAGGGCTGCGGTGTTTCTCCAGACGCACTCAGCAGTCAGGAGCTCAATGGCTCCGTCCCAGGGCAGGCAGAGGACAGCTGAGCAAGGGAAGTGAGGATTTGGGCAAAAGAGTGGTTAAGTATTTAAAGTGCTATCTGTCAAGTCCTTGTTGGGTAGGAAAAGCTGTGAGTTCAGATGGAAGCTGGTGGTTAGGAGGTAGAAGGATCAAGAGGCTAACTGTTCAGGGAGGTAGAGGAAGAGGTAGTGCCAGGAGTAACTGGAAGGCCAAGAAGCTGTGGTCAGAGAGTAGCATAGGTAAACATTATTTCAGAAGTGGAGCAGTTCCCGGTGATTAGGTCTAGGATATGACCATTTGAGTGGGTGGTAGAGGTGGAGTAGATGTGAATCTCCATGGAGATGAAATAGGAAGTTAAGGAACTGAGAGGCTAGAGTGAGGCATGAGTCATCCATGCCAATGTTGAAATCATCCAGAATTGGGGCCAGTACTGGGGAAGAGAGAAGGACTGTGAACCCTGGCTATCAAGTGTTCAGGAGTGAAGGGGTCTGACCAGGGAGGTCTGCGGAGGCTAGCAATAAGATGGACAAGGAGAGGGGCCGCCCGGTGGCGCAGCGGTTTAGTCCACGCTTGGCAGCCTGGGGTTTGCGAGTTCGGATCCCGGGGGCCCGCCGACGCACTGCCTGTCAGCCACGCCGTGGCGGCGTCCCATATAAAGTGGAGGAAGATGGGCACGGATGTTAGCCCAGGGCCAGTCTTCCTCAGCAAAAAGGGGAGGATTGGCAACAGATGTTAGCTCAGGGCTGGTCTTCCTCACAAAAAAAAAAAAAAAAGATGGACAAGGAGAGTCGCTGGTGTGTGGTTTTTTACATAGAGATGGAGAAGAAACATCCGAGAAGTGGAATTGTTTGGAAGGAGAGAGTAGGCTTATCCTCTTCATCTTGGTCTCTCCAATGCTTAGCACAAAGCCTGGCACAGAGTAGGGTTTAATATGTTTTCATGGAATACATGCATGAATAAAAGTAAATTTAGGTTTCCATTTCCTTATAGGTTATAGTCTAAAGCTATCATTTTTCAGCTGTATAGCTGCCAAGTTTAAGTGGTTTTTAAAGGGCACCCCAGGCCGAGGATTTCCTTAGGGACCTGTTAATGTCCCGGAGCTGGAAAGAGGCAGTTTGGGGTGGGGCGGAGTCAGAGGGCTGGATGGAGAGTCTTCTGCCTCTTTTTTTTCTCCTAGCCCTGCCCCATACCAGAGATACTACTTTCCATTGATAAAGGGGTGATTATGAACTGGTTATTGTAAAGTCCTATAGTATATAGCAGATTCCTGTGAGATCCTAAAATTTCAAAACAGACAATCAGCTGTTCCAGGTTATCCTTTGAAAAGCCCAGAAGTAGATGAGTTGGAAAACCTTATAATGACTGTCCCTTTCCACAATGTTCATTTTGACCTTGGATTTAGGCATTATTCACTTCTCCTGTTAAAAAAAAATTCTGTTCACAAATGTGTCTCATTTTCTATCATTTCAATTTATGTTAAAATTTCCAATAAACGTTGGGAAAATTGGGGAATTTGATATTATAAAAAATGTTGGCCATTTAAGGTTATAATCTTGTAATAAAGTTAAGCTCTGAATGTACAGTGTAGAATTTCCACTTTTAAGCAGATTTGAAATTCTCAGCACTTCCCTTCTGAGCATGACTTTTCTCATATTTGAAAAAGATTTAGGTATAGCAAAATTGGGGTGTATTTATCTAAATTAAGTACTGGATTCTCAAGAATGGTAGGAGGGTTCCATGTGTAGTATGAATGTAGAAGGAAGAGTTCACCAATCCTGTTATTATTGGAAACGTGTGGTCACACCACTTAGCTAACTGTTCAGTGGATGATATAAGAATTTCCTCTTAATTTTGTATTTGCTTAGGTTTATCTTCTGGCCCTTTTGTCATTTCTATGCCTGCAAAGCCATGATAAAGAGCTATTGTCTGTGGTACAGGCAAATGAAACTTGTCCTGGTTAGCTTTTCCAACCGAAGGTCACTTCCACTAACTCTTACTTTAATGAAAATTAATGATGTTATCTCAATGATTTCCTGATGCCAGTGAAGAGTCTGAATTACAGATGCCTTAGAAAATATGCAGAGCTACTGCTATTTAGTACTTGGTCTTATTTTTTCACTTCACTATCAAAGCTTCAATATTGCGGAAACCTAAATAATACAATTTTATCCACTATAGAGAATTTGCTATTTAAGTTGAGAGCATCACCATTGGCCTATAATGTCCCCAGTGTGTAATCCGTTTAATGTTGCATGACTCTATCCTGCCTTTCAACACATTGTGAATGAAAATTAAGCTTGACAGAAAAACAGAGACAAAGAGAAAATCTTGGTAAGAAGAATTTATAAGGTGGTTCATATGGCTGACACTCCATTGAAAGTTATGAAGAAGATAATCTAAGCTTTTTCTTTCTCTTTCTGTAGTTCTGATGACATCCTATAGATGTGTGGCTTCTAACATTAAAAATATAGCAAACTTCTAAGAGCAGAAATAAAAATACACTTAACAAAGCACGTGTATTTAGTTTATTAGTGTGTGGTGGGTTGGAGAAAGTCCAAACCATAGGGCTAAATATACTGCAGTTGACAAATGTGACAAATACTCTGCAAACAAGAAATAGAGAACAATTTGCTTCTGTTCAGCAATTAAATCACACAGTAGAGAGATTTGGTACAGCCTGGAGTTGTCTGAATAAAGGCACGGCTGCTGGACACACCCTCACCATGACAAACCGGGTGAACAATGCGCTCCTTTCTTGGTAAATGCACCTCAGCTTTTGATTGTGGCATTAGACAGGGTTTGGTTGCTAAGAAGACTCCCAGGACCCACGATAACATGGCTTACAAATCTCTAGTCTCTTGCAGGAAAAGGCTACAATAAAGGCAACAGCATTAAAGTCAGTATATGCATCCACAGCCACAGGCTGCCTCGCATAGGAAGGGGGCCCGAGAGGCCAGTGTAATTATTTTGTCCCTCCTCCACGAAAATCTACTTTTCCCATATATTATGTATTATTTTTCACGTAGATTAGAGGCCAGATGTCTGTTATTTCAGAATTCAAAACATCTTGAGGACAGAGCCAAACTAATTTTCTCAGCTCACATGGTTTGACAGAAATTGGTGCTCAGAGAGGGGTCTTGTAACAGGACCCATCTCTCTCCCAGGGGAAGCACTGTAGTCCTGTTTAAAATTTGTCCAGTACACATGAGTTGCACACTAGGGAAGGAATGGTTGGCCCTCAGTCATGGTGCTGAAGCTGTTAAGGAGTATCTAGTAGGTTCCATTCTCCAGTTATCATTGGTTCCATTTCCAGTAATCATTCCAGGAGGCTTGTGATCCTTATTCTTCTTCTTGGAATTGGATGCCCTCAAAGTGCTCCCTTTGCACTAGGAGGTCTTTACCATCAGCTTATTTTTTCTCATTCAAAGCAAATTCTACTTGGCCAGATGTCCCTTACCCAGCTCCTAATTCTCCTAAAGTTCTTTTATTTCAAGTGGTCCCATGCTCTTTGGTCCACCAGACATGTTGTTGCATTTCATACTAACATCTTTACTATAACTAGGAGATAAATTTGAGATGCAGAATGTTGAGTCTCCCAGGCTAACATCATCTGAACAGTAGTCACTCCTAGATGGACTTCGGTTTGGGCATGCCATAGAAATTTCTATAACCATCCACATCAAATTTCTGGCTTTTCAATCTCAGGGAAGTAGGCCCACCAAATTAAACTTAATTCTTCCTCAGTGATCCACGGGTTCCATTTGTCCCTCCACCCATTCGTGGCTTTCATCACACAATAACAGGGCAAATAGCTACTTTTTTTACACATAATATTATGACTGATGAGACATATAGCATATAAACCTTCTACCATATAGCCAATACCTTTCTTAAACCTTCATCATCACAATTAATGGCCACACAACGTTCGTTCAGAGTATTATAAATCAGAGTTCTCAAGATTTGACTGGGTAAATATTCCCACAGGGTACTTTTCAACACAGGTTCTGAATAATAGATATATCCTGTCAAACAAGAACCAAAAGACATAGCCACTTTAACATTGCCCCATGGAGTCATAGTCACAGTCAGAACTCCCATCTCTTCATCCAGTGTGTTTGATAGATTGGCTAGCTGTCCTCTTCACTTCTTGGCTCTTTAAAAGGGCATCTGAGTCATAGCTAAGGGAGCATATTATTCTCTTATTTTAAGCCTCTTTCTAGGCACCAACATTATGTGAGGTTTTCCCTTTTTAACACCCATTTGGTGGCTTTCTTCCCTTCAGCAACGATCTTCCCTTTCTTCCTTATCATTAATTTTAATCCAGACCTTCCGCCTGCACAAGAAGTATGTCCCTTGGGTTCAGCCACTGGGCTAGTTCATATTTAGCTGGTAGCAAGATAAGACATGCCAGAGCTTCTCCTTCAGTCTCTTCCCAATGGTAAAGGGTCAGATTGGATCAGTACAGGAAAATGGTGTTATCCTGTCCTCTAGGCAACAAAACATTTGTGACAGTCAGCCCCAGTTGGGCAAGGTGTGGAGAAGAATTAATCCATTCCATCAATCCCTGTGGAATTCTTGCACTTATGTTTCAACTAATAGCCATAGTATCTTGTTTTGGAATATTACCAGCCTTTGAGACTCTTAATTGTAGCCCCAGTCCAGGGACTACTAGGTATGGCATTGAAAAAGAAAATTGTGGTGAAGTAGGCAATGCCTGTAAGTTCCCCACTTGAATTATCTTTTTAATTGTAATTGGTCTCACAGATATAGCCCATTTATCAAAAGTGATAGTTGCCCAGGTTCCTTTGGTTGGAACTCCACCTGCAGGCCAGAGAGGGTGAAGCTCAATGGAAGGAGATCCTGAACTCACTTGAGCTTTTACTAATGCAACCAGAGTTGAATTTTTAGCAGACCTGCCATCAGTTTGCAATTCCCTTCTAATCCATTTTGTTAGCTCCAGAAGTTCAGGTTCTACCATTTCCAGATGCCACTAGAAAGTTGTATTATTGATAACCAGTTTCAAAGCCTGTGCTACTTCAAACCAAGGGTAGCTTGACAACCAGCAATGGTTCATTTTCATCCCTTTTATCAGAATCACCTTTTAATCTTTTGAAATAATGCCTTAGCCACATTTCTGGCTAAGGATGAATCGGGGGTCTTCTAAACAATCTTACTTCTGACACTCATTGCACTGACCATGGCAGTTAGGGCTCAGTTGCTAAAGAAGACTCACAGAACCCAAGTGACAGTTCTTACAAATCTACAATCCATTACATGAAAAGGCTACAGTATACAAACAACGTTAAAACAAGGATATGCATCACACCCACAGGCTGCCTCACAGCATAGAGTCCGGAGAGCCCAGGTGCAAGCTCCAAGTGCTCTCTCTCTGTAAGGGCCATACCGGGATGCACTTTCTCTCTCAGATCAAGAACCACCGATGTGAGTACAAGCCACCTTGGAAAGCAGGGAGCACAAATTGGAGTCTTAGCCAGGTTTTCTTAGAGCCTCCTGGTAACCTGGGCATATTCTTGTTATGTAGCCAGTCCCAAACTGAGTGCCCTCCATGGGTCTCACTGAGGTCAGGTAAAAATGGCCAGTGTTACTGCTAGCAATAAACAATAGCGATAACATGTAACCCATGGCTACACATCAACACAGTAAGTCACTTCTTTTCACTGCTTTGATCAAGGCTCTGCGTTGTATGGCTATTTTAGCAAAACATCTCATGCCAATTCCAGAAGCTTCTGGAATTAACCCTCACAGCACAGATAACTACATCAAAGTGCACTGGCTTTCTCACTCGGCAAAGATTTGTTTGGAAAGCCCTTCAGCCTGAAGTGTAAGGCTGCGTATAGAATAGCGTGATGTCAACAACAGCCTCCTCTTCCCACAGGCGCCTTCTGCTGCCTGGGCAAAAAAAGTCAGCAAACACATAGCAGTTATCCCATCATGACCCCCCCATCTCTGTCTGCACTAATTAGGTTACAGGATTATTTATATATTAGTAAGTATCCGGTACACGGTATCCAGATTGACCCATGGGATGCGCTTGGGGTTGTGTGGGTACCATGGGACTTGTTCCCACCAACTTTTTGATGTTTCTTGTTTCTCCTACTGTTACCACTAGTAGGGAATGAGGAATGGTTTTCTTTTTCTGTGAAGTCTCTTAGGACACCTTCTGCAACCCACCTTTCTGCTTTTCAGTACGTATCTCCACGAGGAATCAGAAAACCTGTGTGTCCTGCCATAACTACCACAGCAAATTTTCTTATCTCTGGTCTCAGGTTTCTCAACTGCAAAACGATTCTGAAGGTGCTTTCTAGTTCTTAAAGCCTATGATTCTGTAAAAGCCAAATAAAACCAGCCTCAGCTCCTCCCTTGTGGCATATGTAGAAAGGAATAGAGTTAGCGTTTGGACCTAGAATGTTGAGAGGACAATTAGGCACAACCAGAGCCTCGGGAACCGTTAATGGGATCTTTGTGCTTAAGTCCCCCTCCCCCATGCCCCACTTTTATTTTCCAGTTTTTCTGCATAACAAAGAGGACCCTGGAGAGCCAGTCATTTTTGTCCTGTCCCCACCCTCTCGCACCCCCACAGCCCTCATGCAGGAGGGGCACCACCAAATGTTCTTCAGTGGCGACAAAACCTATAGCATCCTCTACTGTAAAAATATTTTTTGAAAGAGAGGGTATATTAGGGTATATTAGGACATACTCGGGTTTTTATATAGCTTTAAAATATATTCCCTAGTGAATTCACTAATGGATGGAAATATATATATATATATCTGTATATATATTTTTTTCTGTGAGGAAGACCAGCCCTGAGCTAACATCCGTTGCCAATCCTCCTTTTTGCTGAGGAAGACTGGCCCTGGGCTAACATCGTGCCCATCTTCCTCTACTTTATATGGGACGCCGCCACGGCATGGCTGACAGGCAGTGCGTCGGCGGGCGCCCGGGATCCGAACCCGCGAACCCCGGGCTGCCAAGCGCGAACTAAACCGCTGCACCACCAGGCCGGCCCTATATATATATTTTTTTTAATGGAAATTCCTAGCTTGAGATAAAAGGATGGTTTCATAGAATTGTGTCTGCTGGTTGCTTGTTGAGGCTTCTAGAAACAGCTAATCATTATGTTTAATGTTTCATCAAAAAATCTCAATGTATTCTTTAAGATGCTCATTTTTTGAACAGTTAGGTGTATGTCTGTGTGGCAATTAAATTGTCCCTATCGATTTTCTCACCTCTTTTCAAGTCCATAGTATCAGCTGTGTATACTTAAATAGAAGTCTTTTAAAAATTGTTCAATGAAAGTGGAATTCTGTTTGATATGTTTGTTTTGGGAAGTATGTTCTCCAATCTTCTGTGATGGATCCTTCTTGTGTTTAACCATATCCAGTTTTAGCAGAGCACACGGCACAGTACTTCTCTCCTAACTGTCGTCTTCTGCTCCTGTTATTTCAGAGCAATTGCTTTGCTTCCCTCTGGAGCTATTTATACTCCAAATTTTCTATTCTGTGTGTTTCACATTCACCTGTACAGAGATAAGAGTAGACCCGATAAAAAGGAATTCATGCAATTTTGCTGTTGGTTTGTTTGTTTCCATCACACTGGTAAATTAGACTCTAAATACAAAAGTGAGTCTAAAAATTCTCTCTTGTTAGTTCTTATATCCTTGCATATAAAGCAAAATATTTGTAATGATTAAGGCAGAGTAACAAAAAAGAAAATAATAGAGAAACTTCAAACCACCTGTAGCTTCCTTTAATATATAAAGAAACATGTTGGGAATACTGGTATTTGGAAGAAACCCATTCCTCTCTTCTGCTAATGGAAACTGTGTGCTGTGTTTCTAAATGTTCTCACTACCTGCCCTTGGAAATGTGTCCTCAGAGGAAGTCAAGCACACAGAAGAGAGAATGAAAGTTTGAGTCTTGTGTCTCTGAACCTCTCTCTAGTCTCCCGTGCAGTCCCGGCTCTGCCTTCCCCTCCTCCTGCCCTCCTGCCTGTTTGCGTTGTTATTTTTTTAATTCGTTATTCTTTTTCCTACCTGCCTCCCTCTCAAATCACGTTCCTTTCTGCCACTTTAAACAAAGTTGCGACTTCCATGTGAAGAGGTCACTTCTTTATCTTGAGAGCATTTTTAAGGAAAAGGGGTAGGATTTTTGCTTTCATAGGATGAGTGCTTGTCCAGGGCATTTTAGGGAAACTGGTACATGGAAGCACAGAGCTTCCTGGGATGAAAGGCAAAGAAAAAAAAACCTCCTACTTCAACCACCAGGTCTCCTTCATGTTTCCGGGGAAAGTGCAAAGGTTACTATTTTCCTTTTTTAAAAGAGAAAAACATGCACTACATAAGTATTAACATACATAGGTATTAACCACTATTTTTGGGTTTTTTTTCCCTTAACATTTAATTAGAACTAGCTGCAAATAACAAGTAAAGTACATTAAAGCCTTAAATTTGTGTCTGTTTAGTATTGGGCAGGCTGTTTACCGACTGGGATTGCCCATGTTTATTTGCAGTTACGTGTATAATTGTCTTGCCTCCTCCCCCTAGATGTGAGAGATTTACTTAATTAATATTGATTCTTTCTCTCAAAGGACTGAGAATCCAGACCAGAGCTTAGGTGTATAAGACGTTATAAAAGCCACGTTGTTGCATTTCCAATTTGGCTAATAAATTGGCTTTAGAGAAAAGCATCTTTCCATAACACCTGGGAGTAAAGCTTGTGATTTGCTCATGTTGGACAAGTTTGAGGTTTCACTTAACGTTAATTTTTTGTCTTTCAGCATATTATTAAATATCCCCTCAGATCAAGGGAAACCCCCCCCCCCACATTTATAAAGTTCTTAGAGGACTTGAAAAGTACATTGTAAAATACAATTTGAAGGTGAAAGGAGAAATAAGTGAGCCTCGGTCTGAAAACTGGATAGATTATGCTGTTGCTGTAGTTTTTCCATAGAAAATTTTAGTGAAGTTGATTGTTTTTTTACCTAATGTTAAGGTAGCAGAGAGATTGTGAAGTGACTGATACTTCAAGGAGAAAAAGGCTTAATGATTATAAATGCATAGCTGGAAATAAAGTTTACACAACCCTAACCATACAGATTAACCAAACTGACCTCCTCTAGTACTAATACAGTCATGCACCGCATAACACTGTTCTGGTCAACAAAGGACCGCACATACGACGGTGGTCCTATAAGATTAGTACCATATAGCCTAGGTGTGTAGTAGGCTTTACCATCCAGGTTTGTGTAAGTACACTCTATGATGTTCGCACAATGACGAAATTGCCTAACGACGCATTTCTCAGAATGTATCCCCGTCATTAAGTGACGCACGACTGTACAAGAAAGGATTATCAGGAACTCTTACAAATTCTCTAGTGAAACAGTTTTTTTCTCATTCAGGTGGAAATGACTCTGTTCACATAGAACATGACGGATACCCTTAACTCTCAAATATTCCCCAAGACTTCAGGAATGGGAACTCTCTCTTTGCTCACATCTTCACCCAATGCCAGTGAGATTCGAGAACAACTTTAGATCCTGAATACTTGTCAGACTCATCAAATTTAGAGCTGAGGGATAAAAACAAAACGCTTTCAGAGGGTAGGGTTTGGATTGGTGTTTACTAAAGGGTACGAGACAACCCTACCAAGATTCTCAAAGGAAAAGGAAAAATAATAAGAGGTTTTTTTCGTGTTTGAATCACTTGTGATTTTCTGTGGCTTTTGCAGTGGATCTCTTGAGCCTGTCAGCTGCATGCGATGCCTTGGACCAGCACAACCTCAAGCAAAATGACCAGCCCATGGATATCCTGCAGATCATTAATTGTTTGACCACTATTTATGATCGCCTGGAGCAAGAGCACAGCAACCTGGTCAACGTCCCTCTCTGCGTGGATATGTGTCTCAATTGGCTGCTGAATGTTTATGACACGTACGTATCCAAGCTTTTTTCAGACGCTGCCACAGGAGGCTTAGTTTACAGAATGCTGACGGTATAATTAGCATCACAACAGGGCCCCAGTCTAGAAATATGGTCCTCAGGATGAAAGTTTCATGAAGCTGTGTGACCTAATGCTGTCCCTGTGGTAAATCATTTTTGCATTTATTAGAGCTGAAAAATATTTTGATAAGCTAGGAGGTAAGATCTAGAAGGTAGATTGCTCTCAGATTAGAAAACAAATAAAACCCTGAGATATTCATTTTTCTAATAGTAGAATGAATCAATGTGTAGCCATTGGTTCTTTCTCTTTCTTGCCTGTGTATTTTGAATTCCTCCATCCACTTTGGGGGTGGCTCCCTCTCACTGGCAGAAATGGATGTGCTCCTGGAGATGCTGGCACACCTGTCACCAGATCTGAATAGCGTTAGCTGATACTCAGGAGATTTTTGCAGAAGATTATGAATTGATAAGCCAAACAAAATGAAAACAAGCACTTAATGCAGCAAATTCAGCTCCTCAAACTGAGGAAGTTTTTTTTTAAATAAGGTTTTATGAAGTTTTAGTTTGGCACCTCCATTCATCACTCTCGGAGAGCACTTGTTCATTTCTTCTGGATTGCACACAGGAGAGATCCCAATTTCTAATTTTTGTCTTGAGCTTAATGAATACAATTGAGGAAGATAGCAGAAGGAATTGGTCTTAATTTTGCCTGAATTCTTCTTAGACCTCAGAATTATTACATGCCTCGTTTCACATGTCAACAAGAACATATCCCCATCCGGAAATCTGGGAAGGTTTTCTGAAAGGAGATACATATCAACTCTTTTGCCTTTGTTGTAGATACCTCTCACCTCCTGGATTAAAATGTATACCTTTTTTTCTTTGTTATTTTGATAAAGTATTGCTTTTGAACTTCCAAGATCACCTGGCTATTGCAATCTGATAATTATCTACCAACCCTTTGAAGATGTTGGATTTTAATTGTGGGTTACACTTACATTTGCTTGGATAAGGATTTGTATTCAGGTCTTCCCTCAAATATATTTTGGTACCATTTTCTTTGCAGATGACGTATGAATGGATTCTGAGTATATAACTTCCCTTCTACCTGCCTGAAAATTATCTGTGGACAATTTTAACTCCTTGAGGATCTTAGTTACTGTATAAAGTCTATTTGTTAAACTTTGATTTGCCTTTTTTAAAGAAAGAAAAGATAAAATCTTCCAATGATAGTAATTTTGTTAATGCATTAAGATCCAGGATTTCTGTGTGACTAAGGGATTTAGTAAATTGTACCAGTTGAAAGTTGAGCATATTGTTCACCAAAAATAACCACAATTGGGACCAATCCTTTGCAATTTCTAAGTGCTAGGTGGAGAATTATTCTAAAATCTTTTTTTAACGGACATCTAAGGTTCAGTTGCTTTCCATAACAAATAAGCTGAAAATTATTGAAAGACATTTGCTACCAAATGAGAAATTTTTCATTTTTTTAAAAATTTTTTCCCATGGACAAAATGAACTTGTTAATAAATTTGTTATGCAGAAATATGTTTATTTCAGCTTTATATGTAAAGTGAAAGCGTACATATATTAAAACACTGATAGAACAATAGGTTATTTTTAAATTGTTCTTTAAGATCATATATTTGAATGCTAATGGAGTGTATCATTTTTCTTATGAAGATAAACATGCATATTTTATATTATTTGTCATATGGCCTGAAGTGATTAATTTTCTTCTCAATAAGGGGCAATCTGATGAAAATCTAAGAGTCTTGAAGAGAGTAGAGCAGTTAGTTGCTGGCAATTTTTATGGTTTCAATAACCAAAGTAGGTAATTAGCTGCAGTAACCAAAACAGCTTAGTGCATAGTAGTAATTCTTCTACTTACCAACTTAAACCCAGCTGACTCTCCTTGGATGAATAGAAGGATATTTTTTCCTATTTTATGTAGAGCTACTCTTACAATTCAAGTAAGGGCTTTTAAGAATTGAAAACTTGATAAATGTTCATCGGTCAAGTTGGTCAAATTTCCATCGCATTCTAGATCAGCCAAGTAGATAATGAGCTCAGACAAGTTCCTAACAATCTTAATAAAACAGTGGTCAATAGAGTTCCCATATCCAAGGATTTTTTCTTAACTTAGAAGTGTTTACCGTCTAATCAAGTGTCAGTAATTGTTTTCTGGTTTGATTATTCATCATAGGGGACGTACAGGGAGGATCCGGGTCCTGTCTTTTAAAACTGGCATCATTTCTCTGTGTAAAGCACATTTGGAAGACAAGTACAGATGTAAGTCATGTATACTAACTCTGTATTGTTTTATTAATGTTGGCTAATTAACCCAGTTTTAGATGGGGAATGACATGGTGTTCTTATTTGACAGCAGGTTCTTCATGTAAGATGTAGAACTGCTTTTAGAGTGTCATAAAATCTGCTTTGTGCTGTTCCCTGTCAAACATTAAATTGCAGGTATTTAAATAGAGAATGAGGATTAACTTCTCCAGTCTGAGTATTATTTTACATTACATTGACTGTGTCTGAATAAAACACGTGTTCCTAGAGGATAAAGTCTGATTTCCTAACCCCTTCATATAAGTCAGAAAAATAAATGTGAAGGTTTAATCCATGCATTTACCTAGTCCTTGGATTCTTATTTAAAGAGTACTATCTGGCATTCACGTTCAAAAAGCATTGTTTATTTTATAATCATCTTACTGCAAGTTGTACTGACATATCTAATTCTGTGACATGATTAACATTTTATTATTTGAGAGACAGCTTGCCATTTCTTACAGGGTAAATATCACCTTATAGAATTTCCTTTTGATTAGCCATTGGGTTCTTCTACTTAAAATTTGTAAATCCAAATTAAAAGCAAATGCTATAGGAGTGATGGTTGAGATGACTAAGCAACCATTCATTCCCATTGTGAAGGGCTGTACGTGTTTTCCCCTTTAAATGCTTATAAGAAATCTTCTCGGTAGGAATATTAAACAAACCTAGTCTATCTTGTCTTTTCTCTTTTCCCCTAAGGCCTAGCCACACAGGGATGAGGAGACGTGCTGAGCTTAAGGACAGGCAGGAGATAAAAGAGATTGAATTCCTCCGAAGCCACTCTGTGTCCTACTGCTCGTTTCCCCCCTAGGAGTAAGCCACAAAATACACAAGCCTTTTTAGCTCTCACTTTTATATAGTTTCCACTTGACTTTTCCCATCATAAGAACCAAAGAAAAATAACCAACAGCTTGTAACTACTTAAAAATGTATTTTGGATAAAATAGAATATTTCTATGGGCTTTCCTCCTTTCAATATTGTGGTTACTTGTTATAGGCTAGCTTATCCTCACTCTAACCTTATCAATGGTATAGTACCAGCACATCATCATACTAAATTGAATCATTAAGGGAGCTTTGAGTCTGTTTCAAATAACTACTAAGAGGGAACATGTTTTGAGGTCAGTGAAACAAAAATATTAACTTCAAACTGGGAGATTTGAAAATAATTCATAATTTTGAAAACACATCTACATGTGTGTATTGGAGAGATGGTAAAAGGCCGTGTGTGAGATCTCAAGTTTGTTATTGCCATCTTAGATATCTCATTAAAATATTTAATTTTTTAAAGTTTAAGTGACTTATGGGTAGGAAAAGCTTTCTTAGATTTACTTTTTTGGCACCTTTTATTTAAATACAAGGGGTGATTAAAATTATTGTATTTCTGAGAACAAAACATATGTTGCAAGTGTTTAGTGTGTTCGTTCATTCTGTGAACCCACGTATATTGGGCACCTGCTATCCTCTGCTGTTCTACTCTAGACACTTCTTGCACACAGTTGACCAAGATACAGTCCTGCCCTCAAGGGGATATCATTCTTCAGCCAAAAAGACAGACACATATTACATCAGTGACGGTGTCAAATGATGTGAGCTACTTACAATATATATAGCATCCTGGGGGAACTCATACAAGAAACTCGATGATCTTATGACTTCATAAAGCAGTCCCAATTTGGTACATTTCTTAATCTCTGATGTCCAAGGGGATGGTGCTTTGGGCCAGTTATATGGTTCTTAATGCTAAAACATTTATTTTATGATAATGGTTATGTCCTATATATAAAATATTTCCCAAAGAATTATGTTCTGGCTTAGGAAAAATTCAGGTGTCAAGACTATATGTAAACTCTCATTTCTTACAGGGCTGTAGTTTATTTGCAAGTTGTCGCACTTCATATATACACAGTGATGATTAACTTGATCCATAAAAATAATAAATGTCCAGATTAGCATACAGTAGAAGTAACCACTCTCTGTGGGAATATTGGCTACTCTCGAGAATTGGTATTGGAATTGAGTTGGTTGGTAGGTTCTGCTAGCATCTAGTTAGTGCTGCTTTTGATTGTTTCAATTCTCTTCTTCCTCCTGTAGACCTTTTCAAGCAAGTGGCAAGTTCAACAGGATTTTGTGACCAGCGCAGGCTGGGCCTCCTTCTGCATGATTCTATCCAAATCCCAAGACAGTTGGGTGAAGTTGCATCCTTCGGAGGCAGTAACATTGAACCGAGTGTCAGGAGCTGCTTCCAATTTGTAAGTTATTCGTCTTCTTACGTAACATATTTATTTTTTTGTATTTTAGAAATTAATTAAAAAAAACACAAACCTGCAGCAGTTTCTCACATTAGCTCTTCTGTAGGCAGGTACGTAGGGGATTTTTGATATTTGAAACCTCTGTAGGTAATGGCTTCTGGAACTCTGGCTTTGGGGAGAGAGGACAGTGCAGAGGAAGGAAAAGAAATCTCTGTCTGCAGCAGGGACCCCATGGTTACTAAGGTGCTGGGAGGAAAGGGAGTTTGCACTGGTTCAGTGACAGAGGAAATAAATCTCCAGCCGTAGAAATCCTTTGTAAATAAGAAAATGACCTTTATAGGTGAGTCTCTTAGGTTTTTTTTACCTAATGCTATAAAAGCCTCTTTTTCAATGGCTGTTGGTAAGTAGTTGACATAGCTATCAGTTTTTTAAAAAAGTTTTCCTTTTGTAGCTTTGACATTCCTCTACTATTCCAAGGCCTGGATGGTGACTTCCCATAGTCTTGTAACAAGGTTGGAAGTTTGTGCTCTACTAATGTCCATCACTAGCTCCACACACTCTTGTCCATTCTCTTTCTTATCCTGCCCGTTGCCTTTTCCACACCATAATCAGTGCCCCTAGAAACACCGTCTTCCTCCCCAATGCCTGAGCACTCCATTGATCAACATTTAGGTTGTTTCTATTTTTTAATACGGTAGGTAATGCTGCAATGAACATCTTTATGCAGTTAGCTCTTTTCTTTGATTGAAGTTTTTTCCTTAGGATGAATTCTCGGGAATGGGATTATTAGACTACAAGATAGAAACAGTTCTGTGGCTTTTAATACATGTTACCAGATGGCCTTTTGTCAAAAGTGGTTCCTGTTTGTGATACCACCAGCACTGAAGGAGTGAGATATTTGCAGTATCACATTATTCACGGTGTTCTTATGTTTTTTTTTTCTTATTCCAAATGTTTTTTTTTTTAACCATTTTTTTTATTGATGTCTTAATAGTTTATAACACTGTGGAGTTTTAGTTGTACATTTTTGTTTGTCCGTCACCATGTGGATCTAACCCTTCACCCCTTGTGCCCACCCCCCACCCCCCTTCCCCTTGGTAACCACCAATCAGTTCTCTCTGTCCGTGTGTTCATTTATTTATTTTTTTTTAAATGCTAAGACCTATTTTTCTTATATGGAGTTTCTCAATCCATTCTAATCCCATTAACAATAGAAGTAGCTGTAGAGATACCTGGGTTAGACCTGTATGTAGTCTTTGACCACAGACTAGGGTAAAACTATAGAAGGCCTCCTGGGCAGAACATTGTGAATGTTTAGATGTTTAAAGCAATTTGAGCATTCATTTAATAGTTAACTGGGCAAATAAATGCACACACAATAAGCCCATGTATGTAGAGTTGGATATACTGTTAGGATTGTGTGGCCAAAATTATGGCAAATTAGCTGTAAATGTAAAATAGATATGGAGAAATAAATGCATTTTTTCACCTTATACTCAGATCTCCCAAAATATGAACAGACTATCACTACCTCTAGATTTTTTCTTGCATGTGGCTGCATTAATATTTCTACTCCAGAATGTAGACATAAGTAACTTTCATACAATGAATATTAATGGCCACAAATAGTTCAGATTGATTTTGGTTTTTTAAAATACAATTATAAAACAACTTGCAATGACATGAAGTTTTGTTTCCTAAGTGTTGTTTTCTCTTTAGTCAAGTTGCAGTTCCTTTTTATGTTCTAGTTGTGAAACTCACACACACACGTTTCTGTGTACATATTTATACACCGTTGTGTGTGTATTGTGACAAGGGTTGAGAGTAAGGGTCAGAACACAAACTGGCTGACAGTCATCTATATTCAGAGACAGTTCCTGCTGCAGAGTAAGCCAGGCTGGCTTCAGGGCCACTGGTGCCATTGTCCCGTCGCCACCCTCACTGCAAGACTCTGGCTCCCTCTCTCCTTTTCATTGAAATATATTTGACAGATAACATTGAGTAAATTTAAGGTGTGCAACACATTGATTTGGGACATTTATACATTATGATTGCCCTTCTAGCAATAGTTAGCACCTCTACCACCTCACATAATTATCATTTCTTTTTGTGGTGGGAGTAAGTGAGATCTAGTCCCTGGCTCTCTTGAATTTGGTTGTCAGGATAAGGGGCTGCTGAACAGACGTTCCACTTTCCCTTGTGATGTCCCCTTATTAGAAGCCAGGTTCGTTCCACGTCGGCCTGTTGCATCTTTTAGCTGGATGCTTGCCTTCTTCGCTAACCCCATGCCTCTTGTTTTACTGTGCCCTGTCTCTGTAATAGCAACACTCTCTTCTCAGTGTCAAAACTTTGAACTCAGTCCACCACTTGATTGCATATTTATTGAATGCATTCTGGCTAGCCAGTCTCCAAGCTCTTGGGAATGTCTTTTGTGAGACTGGGGGGAAATCCATCAAGATATTAACAGTGGTAACAGGTGGTTTTTATTTTCTTCTCTCTACTATTTTGTATTTTTGTCTTTGTCCATTTAGAAGTAGAAAAAAATTAGCAAAGTGTTAACTTTTTTTTTTAAGAGGAAGAGACATCTTTTGTTTGATTCTTTTTCATTGTCCCTCTTACGCTGTTTTCAGGCCTTCTCATCACATGCGTAGATTATCACACTATCTTCCTAGCAAGTCTCCTCTCCATACCCTTGACCCTTTCATTGGTCTTACTGCTCTCATACTGGTTTCAGAGAAATGGATTTACTGTGTGACACCCTCCTTAGAAATCCTAATTTCTCCATTTAACTCGCAGACCTTTCCTAATCTGTTTCCATAACCGCCCACAGTTTGTTTTCACTACCATGAAATGGCTTCTCCCTACCATTTGTACCTACCATGCTTATAAATAATATTGTTACTGTTGCTACTAATAATAATACTTTAGCTTGGTTCACATGAATTCTCTCATTTACTCCTCACCAACCCTTTGAGGAGAATAGAATAGGCAGGCTTCGGGGTTTTTGTTTTTATTGTTGTTTAAGTGGATAAACAATTTATCTGTGCCCCTAAAGTCCCTCAGCTGGTGGAATAGTTTGATTCCTAGTCCAGCATCCCCACCCCCCGACTCCCCATTTACCACCTCTTTCCAAAGGTGAAATAACAGGCATTTATTCTGGCTCCCTGCTAGAATAAGAGATGCCGTAACAAAACAGGGAACATAGGAGAGTTGGGGGGAAGAGGAATCCTTGTTTTAAGAAGTTGAGTATTGGAAAATGGGACGTTTCTAGTAGGAAGTTGTACACATTCTATATGTACACAGCCAGGCAAGGTTTATATTAGAATTAGGGATCCTCTCAACTTTGTAGTAATTTGCAGCCAGGTTGAACAGATCCACTGCGAATGCTTACTTCAGAATCCACGACGTCCTGGCCCTGCTCAACCAGGTGCTCTGGCAGTCACCTTGTCTTTCCCAAGTGCATGAAAATGTGATGTCTACTGTAGGGAGAGATAACAGGAGTCAGAAAGCCCTGTGCCCTTTGTTTGAAGTGTAAGACCTTGAGAATGGGGCCAGGCTGGTTCCCTTAGCAAGCTTGTGCTCAAAGGCTGCTGTTTTAGCAGCCTAAGGAAACAGCAGTGAAGTACTTGTTTCTCCTACAAATGCATTCCTTGCATCTCAGAGGGAGATGACGACTTCAGACTATAGTCCTTTTATTTCCTTCGTTTTCTTGTTACCGACTGGAAAACTTCTTTTCTGGTTGGTACAGTTAGGGTGGTGTAACCTCTGATTCAGACAAGGGCCTGGCAGGGGCAGGAAGAGAGATGTATTTTCACGTGCAGTGCCCGCTGAATGATCTTTGAAAGGCTTCTTCAGCCCATATCCATATCTTTCCATTCTAGAGATACATAGCGGTGATGTTTGCACAAAAATATGAATGTACTTAATATCGTTGAACTGTCCACTTAAAACTGGTTAAGATAGTAAAATTTATGGGATGTGTATTTTACACAATAAAAAAATTGAGGAAAAAACCCCCAAAAACTAAGGGAGAGAGAGAAGGAAATTGCCAAGTCCAAATAAAATGTTTTGCCTTTTTAAAAATCAGTATGGGTCCTTCAAGGAATTATCCAGTAAGCCAGGAAATGAAGTCATATCTGTCGATATTAAAAAGGAAAATTCACTGTGAACTTATGGATTTGACAGTGGTATCTTCATTGACACTAAATGAGGCAATAGGATGTGTTTCTACATTAGAAGCATACTGCAGTCAACACATTTACTGGGAGGTTGACTCTTGGGGCAATAGTAAAGTTTGAAACTAGTTTGTTTTAGAAATACAGCATCAATTAATGCATCATCACGTTGTTCCCCTTTCATATTCCATGGAAACATTCCTGTTGACAGAGTAGACTGATCTTTAGCATCTCAGTAAGGCCAGGCCTGCCCTGGCAGTGAGTCACGCAGACTGCCCAAAAGAACCTTGGAGATTGTCCACATCTCTCCTTTTTCAAATGAGAAAACTAGAGCTCAGAGAAGCAGAATGAGTATATTCTACATCCTGGACTTATGAACTAGACATCAGGCCTGAGTTCCCTATGTTCCAAGCTGGTATTTCCTTCTGCTAAACCATCGAGTAGAAATAGATGGCTTTCACCAGTTCAAATACTAGACTGGACTGAGGAAGTGTTAATGTGATCCCTGACATTAATTTTAGGTTATAGGAGGATGACACGGATAAGTGAACACCCCTACACCTACCCCAGCATGCATGCATATGCACACACCCACACCATGATTTTTATTTAAAAAACTTTAATCCCAATTCCAGATGTATAGTCTACCTTCAAATAAAACCAAATAATACTTCCTTTTAGGTGGGAAAACTTTACACTTTTAGGTGACTCCAGAAAAGAGTCATGTGTCTGTAAATTGGTGTTTGGCAGTGCCCTGCGAAGTACCACTCCCCCTCGCCCCCCATGACAGTCTTTGTAGTATTTTCTTCTGTAAACATTTTAAGGACTTTATTGTTTAGATAGAATTGAGTATACCAACTTTATATTCAATACGCTTCACCTACGAGAGCTTGGGTGTCAAAATCTGTTTATTTTACATCTGTTTTCTGCCTCCTGTTGTATTCATGCATTCAAAATGAATAAGTTGCTTTTTCATCTGCCTGCTGAATTTTTGTATTCATATGACAAAAATGAATATCATCTATGCACAGTTGTAATGTAGAATGATACCGAAATGAGAATAAATTACAACCTCGACTGTTGAGAACAAGTATATGTATACGTATCTCATATATAAATAATAAATCGTTCCAGAATATCTGGAGTAGCAAGTGGCAGAGTGGTTAAGCACAGAAGCCCTGAAGCGTGGGTTCAAATCCCAGCTCTGCTATTTGCTGGGTGTGTGACCTTGGGCACGTTTCCTAACCTTCCTGGCCCCTAAGCTCTTGGGGCAGTTGTGAGGCTTAAAGGGGCCAATAGAGGCAGAGCACTTAGAGTTGTGGCGGGCACATAGTAGGTACTCACTGACTGTTAGCTATGATTATCTAAAATGTTACAAGAGGATATCCCACCAAGATTAACAATTCCTTTCATCTAGAACCAAGCATCTGTAGATTAGATTTTAGAGACTCTTGAGGTTCTGTTTTCTCTACAACTGGTAAACTACCATGCCAGGACACTTCTTAACTGGTTTGACAGCATTCCCCATGCCAGTTTATCACATTTTATATTTTCTATTCTATTAAACTCCTGAAAATTCCACTTGGCTTAGGTTTCCTTTGGCTTTTTGTTCAGTCATCAAAATATGGGCCCTTAAGGGGCCAGCTTGGTGGCGTAGCGGTTAAGTTTGTGCACTCTGCTTCGGCAGCCCAGGGTTCGCAGGTTCAAATCCCAGGCGCAGACCTACGCACCACTCATCCAGCCATGCTGTGGTGGCATCCCACATACAAAATAGAGGAAGATTGGCAATGGATGTTAGCTCAGGGCCAATCTTCCTCACCAAAAATTATATATATATATATATATATATATATATATATATAGGCCCTTAGGTTCCATTGACATTCTTTTTATGCCCCTTCTGGACTGATGGATACTCACTAGTAACTAAGATATTAAGAGTTACTATAGTTTGGTATTCACAAACAGAGGTAGCAGCACTGAGCTCATGGACAGTTAGGTAGAATTCCAGCAAATTTTTAGGAAAGACCTTTTATTGGGTTATTATCGGTCTTGAGTTGACTACTGGTTTTCAATTGCTGCTGTTTGCTTTTTTTTTTTTTTTAACTTCTAATCTATGGTGGGTTTAACTTCATAATTATCCATTTAATTTGTTGTGGTTTGTGTGGTTATCTTCTCAATGTGGAGTAATGGATATTTTCTTCATCAGTATTTTGAAGATAGGTTTGTGTTGTAGTTGAAACCTGTTTCATTCATACATTTATTGCCAAGGAAAAGCATGTCATTCTGTTTGCCCTCCTCAGCCTTCTAAAGTAGTGCTTCATTGTTATGACCAAATTTTTCTTCTTCCTTCCTTCCTTCCCTCCTTTCCTACAAAAGTTGAGGCAGAGGTGTTGAAAAAAAAATGTTTTTAAGAGCCATGCTTTTAGTTGGAAGAGTATTCTGGACTCCCTTTCATCAGTTCACCATTAATTCACATTGAAACTTACCCAAAAGGCTCATGGAAACAAGGAAACATGAGTCCAACATTTACCATTTTCTTTTTTTCCCTGTTTGTCACTGGCTTGTAAATTTGATTTTTTCCAGTGGCAAGTTCTTTCTACAAAGATTATTTAAGATGAAGGGAAGTGTATCCAGGGTCCTTAGTGTGTCTTGATCATCTAATCTAACAACTCGAGTTTTTTTGTTTGGGGTTTTTTTTGGCATTTGATAGAATATTAAAAAAATTATTTCTATCTTGCCTTTTCTTTAAAGCTACATTTAAAAGAATACAGTAAAATTTATTCTGGTGTTCAGTTCCATGAGTTTTAGACGAATGCATATAGTTGTGTCACCACCACTACAGTCAAGACACAGAACATTTCCATCACCCCTAACATTCCCTCTTGCTTTATGTCGTCCCATCTGCTCTCAGTCTCTGGAAACCAATACTGTTTTCTGTTCCTGTACTTTTGCCTTTTCCTGAACTGGATTTTAAATGATCGTAGGCGGCAGTAGTGGAAGAGTTTACCTTACATCTTGTACTTGAGCATAACAGGTCCTGATACATACTTAAGAAAGCATATTCCATGATATCTACAGACAAATATATGTGCTTTACCACGTATATGTGAAACTTTCCTGTTAAATAAGAACTCCTTAGCATAAATTAATAACATTGAATATACTTAAGGATTTGCATAGATTTAAAAATGGTTCTTACGGTCCCTGGAGCCATAGTGTTAATTGGTTTATTAGTCAGGTGGAGTGGAGAGCCTGAGGTCCGGACAGTTGTCCTTGAACATGTAAATGAAGAGTGGATAACCACTGGGTGTTATTGTTTGGGCTGATTTTATCTTTAATGGGTGATTCAGAGTCCTGATTAATATTTAGAGCCGTGACTGCTGGCCTCCAACCTGCTCGTTGTCTTCAGAACTTTAAATAAAATACTTGATTTCTACCCAAGACAGCAGTTATGGGAAGTCTTTTACTTCTTGTTTCACAAACACAACTCCTGACCTCTCAATCCTTATTTCAAAGCAGAAAATTTTCTGTAAATGTGGGGATTCTTAAATTCATTTTTATGGCTGAAAATTCACAATTGAGTATCTGGGAAAAGCACATCTAGGCACAGTGTATGAGGGGATGCTTTAGGAACAATGAAGCTAAGAGAACAGGGAGGAAATCAGTTTGTTAGGTTTGTGTTTTTTGAGAAAACTAATCCTGAGGAGCTTTTCACATTTTATACTAGTGACATGAATACCATTTCCCCCTCTTCTTTCACAGTTATTAAAGTCACTCCTACCCACCCCCCTGCCTGCTTTGCCTTCCCCCATGAAGGGGTGATTTGGAAGACACAATGGTTTCCAACCAGCATTTTATTTTGGAAAAATATCAAGCATAAAGAAGAATTGAAAGGATAGTATAACAAACACCCATACGTCTCGTACATCTCTGCAACCCATGGTTAGCGTCTTCCCCCATTTGTATTTCTCTTCCTCCCCTCTCTCTGTGTATGTCCGTATTTGAATACACACACACATTTTCCCCCTTTACCATTTAAAAGTAAAAGGACATTATAACATAAAACATAAACCCCTAAATACTTCACCGTATGTCTTTTTTTTAAAGGACTTTCTGCACCTAACTGCAATACCCTCATCACACACAAATTTAACATCAGTTCAGTAATATCATCTAACATGCAGTCCACATTGAAATCACCCCGTTGCCCCAGAATGTTCCTTATAGCTGGTTCTTTTTTTCCAGGAGCCAGTCAAGGTTTTTGTCTTGCACTTGCCTGTCATGTCTCGGTACTTTCACTTAATCTAAACAGTCTCCCACATTTTTTGTTTTTTCATTCATGACATTGACATTTTTGAAGAAGATGATAGAGGTGATGTGTACTTGCCACTGCCTCACATCTAAAGGGACAAAATAACACTTTGTTCTTATTGGTAATGCTAAGAGCTTTAAGGTGCTGCCTGCCAGGTATTTCTGTTATAAAACTATCTCTTTTCCTTGGTAATTAGAAAGTCGTTTTTGTGATATTTTGAGACCCTATGGTTTTAGCCCCACTGATGATGCTTTTCTAATTCAATTATTATATTGGTGGTTGCATAATAGTTATTTTCTAATTCTACCATTATTTCTGTATGTATTAGCTGGTTTTCTTCTGTAAAAGAAGAAACTTCGCACTTCTCCCCTCTCTTTTTTCGAGTATCACTGTGGACATCCAAGTTGATTTTGAATGTGCAAAGAATGGGACTTCTCCTGACTGAACTACCTTTGGATACTATTTTTGCCGTGACATTGTTTAAGATGCCAGTGCATAGAACTGACAGTCCTTTTCCCCCATAGCAATGTAAACGTATGCCTAATGAATACGTCCCCATATTAACCAACTTTTTGTAGGAGCAACAGGTTGACCAAAACATTTAACGTGAGCAATGTGCTGATGAGGATTGAGAAACTCGTAGACTTTTCTGTTTCATTTTTTCCTTTTTGCTACTTCAATATATGCTGGCCTATAGCTATCAGTCCATGTAGCTCGGATATGCCATAGCATCTAACAGTAGGAGGAAGGACAAAAAGAAGGGGGGAGGGAGGTGATTGGAAGAGATATGAGTATGCATTTATCACAATGTTTTTTTGCATATTCACTTGTATCTTCATAGCACTCTCAATAGATCAGCATAGAATTCAGTTCAAGATTTGGTACCTGGGCAATGTCCCAGGTAGGCCTTACTTAGAGTCTCTAGCACTCTCGGACAAGTTAAAAGATTCAAAGGATTTTGGACATCAGCCTGTATGTTCCCATGGGAAATCACTTTTGTCCTCCCTTTTTAAGACTACTTTAAGCATACATAATTTAGCGTTAAAATAATAGATAGCCTTGAGTTGTTTCCTTAACCTCCTTGAGGCTTTTTTCATCTGTAACATGAAGTTAAACAGATTGTCTCAAGAGTTACTTACCCGCAAGTTTCTTTGATTATATGCTAAAAGTTAGGAAAAGGCAGAAAGGGAAGTGGATTACTCAAAGCTTGGTCATTGTCAGCAAAGTCTTACCTGATTTTCTGGGTAACAACTCTTGTAACAGAGATATAAGATGCAGAAAACAATCTTGTACATATAGTGTGGCCTTTCACACGAGACCAACTGTTCTCTGAATCGAAGCAGCATAGACTAAGAGCAATATGTGAAAAAACATTGTGTGGACCCTCATAGAAATGATCCCTTGTGTCACTACACTAGTTTCCTCAGCAACTCAAATGTACAACACAAGTATCTTGTGTCTAAGAGGATCAAAATGCCACCTTCCTTCTGTTTTATTTGTTACATGCAGGTTTTGTATAGTTTTATAGGAGATTTTTTTATCACTCATTTGATTTTCATAAAAATTGGGGTTGTTTGGAAGAAGAGTCATTAATATTCTTTACGACTTGTTCTTGTTCCTCCTTTTATGTTCGTTGCTAGTACAGACTTCTCTCTTATGTAAAATATTCCACTGATGCCCTTGGTAGATTCAGAGATGGTTAAAGAAATTGTAATAACAGCTCAGGGAACAGTCAGGAACTGCCTGTCCCATACCGTCTGACCCTGGCTAGCCATTCTCCTTGTGGTTTAAAATCTTTGTGTACAGACTGTATTTCACAAAACACTTTTGATCAATTTAAATTCAAATCTTTCCAAACACTAGGGCTTTTTACAATCAGGGCCAGAAAAGTCGGGTTGTCAGCTTTTAATGCCGTTACCTATTAACAATGGCAGCAATATTGAAATGGTTATTTGGATTTATGAAGGGAACATTTTCCTAGTGAAAACAGCAAATGAAAATGGCCAGGAGGGAGAGATTAACCTTTTTAAAAATCTGTGATTTGTCCCCAGTGTTTTCCATAAATTTACCTTTTTTTGTCAATAAGAATGTTTAGAAATTCTATTCATACATATGAATGTTTTCAATATTTATAATTTTGTCCTTTAAATGGGCAGGAACTCTATTAAATAACATGAAAATACACTCACACACACACGCACACACTGTTGTACTAGCTGACCTGCCTTACCTTGCTTGGGATAATTATTTGCCGTGATTAAATAAATTTCTGCTATTTGTCCTGGAATACATTGCATAGAGTTGTCTATTTGGGAAGTGACTTGATTTTAAATCGGGGTAAACGATTTGAGAATGTTCCCTTGTGACTTCCAGTTTGGGGTTTCTTATTCATGAGCCCTTTTTCTTCCCTCTATCCACAGTATATTAACCAGGGTGGCCTTTCTCTCCCTAGCAGTGGTTGAACAGGCTCATTATCGTGGCTTCTCAGTTTCTGTGTGGTAGAGGATAGCTGCCTGCCTGTTAGGTGCCCTGCAGGGCTCCCAAGGAAGTCTAATGTTTAGTTAATTGTAATGTACCCGTGTTGGTTTCTTAGTTTTGACAAATGAACCATGGCATGTAACATGTTAACATTAGGGCAGGGTTTCTCAATCTTGGCACTATTGACACTTTGGCCCGGATAATTCTTTGCTGTAAGGGGATGTCCCCCAAGTTGTTGGATGTTGAGCAAGATCCTGGCCTCTATCTACTAGACACCAGTAGCACACCCCACCACCCCCCAGTTATGACAACCAAAACTGTCACCAGATATTGTCAGATGTCCTCTGAGGTACAGAATTGTCCCCGGTTGAGAAGCACTGACCTCGAGCATGGCTGCCTGCGAGTTTCCCTTAAGGGCCCTCAGTATGAATTTTGTGTGTTCCTATATTTTAAGCCAGATCATTCTAAATATATCCTCCAAATCCAGAAATAGACTATTAGCCTTTGGTTGTGATACCATAACAGACAAACCAACAGAGAGACATTTACTTTTAAAACTATTTAAAACTAAACATTGGGCAGTTTGAGAATGTACTTATAAGGGTTGTCTAAGGAATAGAAGATAAAATAGGTTCAATTTTTTGCTCTTCAGGATGACTAGGCAGTTTTAGTTTTCATTCTAACCTCATTTAGATAGTATCGCCCTTCCTTTTATTTATTGTGATCACATTGTAGCTTAATTCCCACCCATCACTGAATGCAGCAAACTTTTATGGAGGGTATACAAACATAGTTCCTGTCTGTAAATAACGTGCAATCTAGGAGAGAAACCAGGGAGGTTTAAGGCAAGTATTGTTTCTGGGACGGTAGTTCCTTTTTATCATCTGCAAACTACTCTTGCATAAAGTACAATCTCTTGCATAAAGTTTACTTCTCTTCATACTATTTTTTTCAATTTATCACGTGTTGACATGGTTTTTCAAAAACCTCACAATTGAGAAGACAATTGCCTTCTCTTAAAAACGATGTATGTGTTTATGGTAGCTGGAGTGCAGGGCTTGCTGAGAAATCTTCCCAGCACAATTCTTCTGTGGCCATGAATTGATACCATGATCCCAAGAGAAAAATGAGTATTTAGGTTGACCCCCTGGTGGCCATTTGTGGCCTGGTCCTTCAGTGCCCAAGGGTTTATGGAAATCAAACATGAAAGAAACTTAAAAGTTATTCTGAACCCCGGCAAGTCCCCTAACTCCAAACTTGCCGCATAAAGTCCTTTGAAATTATTATATTGGTAATTAAATCCCTTGGCTCGAAATTCCAGATATTGGGATTCCTTTAACTGTCTTTGTACTTTGTTAAAATGACATTTGTATAAAGCCACCCTGTGATCTGCTGTAATGGAGCAGCAGAAATGACAACTGATTCCTTCCCCTAGCCTCCATGCTACGGATAGTTGCTGATAGGTAAGGACCAACAGAGAAAGAGTGGAAACCCAAGATACTTCCAAACCATGGCTGTCACAACAGAAGGAGCTTTTTGCATGTGCATGCCGTAGAAGAGGAAAAATGAGGTGTTGCCAAAACCAAAACACAAACCCGGGGCTAAATGGCCCATTCTAAGAGTTTTTGCTTAGATAGTTTGAAAATGGCATTTAGGGGTTTGGGCAAGCTCTTCCTTGATATCAAGAGAAGATAGTGGAGGCTATATGAATGTCAGCAAATAATGGCACCTACAAGGATGATCTCAATCCAATGCCATCACACCTGTCTTTTGATCTCAACAACTTCCTACCGTTCCAATTTATCCCTATTTATTTTTTCTAGAATGATCAAAATGTAATTTTAGCTCGGTTTTCGTTCTGGTTCTGTTAGATCTTTATAAAAGCTTGCCTGGTCTTTAATTCTTTCCTTCTTTATTGCCAGACAAAAGGACAGGGAATATACCACTAGGATACAGAATGGTTTGCAGTAAAAATGAAAGATAGAAACAGAATGAGAATGTGAATCCCCATATCTTGTCTTCACTGCATCAGTTGACATAGGTGAGGAGTTTTAAAAGAGCCAAAATGATGGATCTTGCATCTTAGGAGATAGAAAGAACCTTGAGAGAATTTCCAACCTTTAAGCGCAGGAGAATCTATAGTATTTTGAAAAAGGAGAACATTCAATAGCTTCCCTTGGTAATTCACACTAATGCTTTAACAACTTTCAGCATCAGGAAATTCTTCCGTATGAGTTACAGCCTAAATTCTTCATGCTGCTTAAGCCTGTTTCTTCTTGTTCCGTCCTCAGTGGAGGGATCGAACAGCTGGTCACAGGCCCCTATGCAAGAGCCATTCAGATAATTGAAAACTGTTATTAAATTGCCCCTTCAGCCACTCTTTCCTGTTCATTCCCTGTTTTTTTTCATGGCTAAATAATCTCAATTCCCTTAAGCTGTTCTCATAGGTCTTTCAAACCCTTTAATTATTGTTGTGCCTTTCTGCCAAGCCTTCTCTAAGTTCTGGGTCAGCTGTAGCCACCAGAACTAGACACCTTTTTCTAAGCAGGGTTTGAACAGTACGGAGAGTAATGAGATCATTTCTTCACACTATACTTGCTATGCCTTTAGTTATACATACAGACATAGTGTTTCTTTCTTTCTTTTATTTTTTACCCTTAACATTTGTTGCTGACTCATGGTCAGATTTTTTTTTCTGTTTTCTGGAATGAACAGAAGCTTTCTGTTATTATTGCACTTTCTGTATTGAGCCTGAATTCTTTCTCTGCAGCATGTCTTTGAATCCATCATTAAACAAACTATCAATTAAACCTAAGTCAGGAAAAAATATATAGGTTCAGATTAGGCAACATCATGTTTTAAATAGGAATAAATTAGTAATGCTTTTCAATTTACTGTCTTTCTATAATGGTTTGTCTCCTAGCTAGAAAGGGTTATTTTGATAGTTTCTAGACAGTGGAGCAAGAGATTGTTATAGGACATATTGTAGCTGAAACTTGCAGTTCTGTTGACAAAGTCTGTCATGGTGTCTTTGTATACAAGATGGAGAAACGTGTGCAGTGGAGACTAGACAGTAATATAACTGGGAAGAGTCAGAGTTCAACAACCAGAGAGGGCTGAGTCCTGGATCTGTGTTGACCTGAGGTGCAGGCTGTAGTGGTGTGGCTCATGTTTGACCTTGGCCTGTTTGATCTTTTCACCAGAGACTTTTTGATGAAGACAGAACGCATGTTTCAAAATGCAAAAATTACGCAAAGTTAGAAAGAATGGCTAATTCATTGGCTGTAAGAGTCAGGCTTCTTGGCGATATTGATGAGATTGTACAATGGGCTCAAACTAACAGGAAAGTCCTTGACAGAAGTGAAGGGAAACAAATCCCAAATGAAGAAGTACAGAATGGAAGAATCACTGGAAACAGCCAAGAACAGCATTTCCCATCATGCCCAACAGAATATTAGTACCTTGTGTTCACAAGCCTTTTAAGTTAAAAAAAAAAAAAAAGATAAAGGTCTTAGGATCACTGAATAGTGTGGGAAATTCTGAGGTTGAACAAAGTTTAACGTGTTTCTTCACCAACGACTTTCTCAGCTTTTAATGTGTTAACGTGCATTAAGAATTTTAAGAGGTGGATATAATGTGCAAAGTTTCCTTAATTAATTTGACCTTCTTTTCATGAAGCATTTTACTGGATGATTGATCTGCTGGATGCACTGGGAAACACTGACCCAGAGATTTTAGTTGAGTAGAAACCCTATGTGAGCCTATAGTACAGAACAAAAGAAAGTCATCTATTACATTGTTCAGAGAAACGGAGGTACCATTCCCAGCAGATCATATTTGGAGAATAATTTTCTAAAGGACAATGGCAAACCAAGCCATGTCATATGAGGAAGAAATACAAGGAGTAGGGATGAAGAGGCATGGACAGACATGGCAGCTCTGGTAAAATATTTACAGGGCTGTGTGAAGGCTGAAAACTTCTGGGTTTCTGGCTGGATGGAATAATAATAATGATGATAACAAGAGCAAATCCTGACATGGCTCTTGCTGTGTGCCGGACACTGCGCCAAGTGCCTTTTGTTAACTCATTTAATTCTGAAAACAACCCTACAAGTAGGTGCTATTAATAGTTCTAGTTCATGGCAGAGGAAAATTAAGACACAGAAAGATAAAGTTATTCTCCCAAAGTCACACAGCCAGTAAGTGGCAAAGCTGGGGTTTGAACTCTCGGTGGTTGGACTCTGCAGCCTCCACTCTTATTTGCTTTGCTGGTGGATTTCAGCTCATTGTGATGAAGCACTTTTGACAGGGGTACCTGTACACAAATGTTCAAGATCATCCATTAAGGATGTTTACTCCCTCTCACAGGTGGTGTTTATATAGTGGTTGTAAGAAACACTGGTGTTGGATAAGAGTTTGGATGACTGCAGGAGGTCTTACGCTTTGTGGTGCCATTCCAAAAGGATAAATTCACTTGCATGGGCTCTTTCATCTTTAAGTTTTATAATTTTTTTTTTAATTTCCAACAAAGTACCCCTGTGATGGCACTCTACACAGAGAAAAGTGCTCAACAGAAGCTTTTGATCAGTAGCTTGAATTAATACCATTTTGCAGCTAGGAAATTCAAGGTTAAACAGCTCATTATGATGCTGTTAAATTTATAATCAGGGGTAACAACTGGAGTACTGCTCAAGTGGTGAGTGTTGCAAGCCAAATGACCCGTCGGTCCAAACCCTCCTGCCTTTCTGTCTGAAATGTGAATAGGTTCTTTATTAGCAAACCACAGTCCAAGAGAAGCAACATGGGTTTGCAGTTCAAATGCTCATTATTTGTATGATACTAAATATCCCATCGTTAGTTCAGTTTAAATTGGCCTCAGAATAGGTAGTGCCCTTTGGCTCCTGGCAAAAGCAAATGAAAATCCTTTCTAGAGAAGGCACTTTTATTCTAGGGCTCATAGTATCTCCAGAAAATATTTTTAAGGTCAATGTAGTATGTAGTAAAAAAAAAAAAATTAAGCACACAAGAAACCAAGGTAAGGGAGAAGCAGCAGAAATAGCAGACCACAGAAGCAGACTCACAGTAATTTTATATCTTGGAATCATTAGAGATGATTTTTTTGAAAACTGTGTTTACTCTGTTTAAAACAAAAACAGGCAACTTTGACCACAAACTTTAGAAGTGACCTTAAAAACGACCGAAGAGAACTTCTAGACATTAAAAAGTACAATAACCAAAATTTAAAACGTACTGTTTGGGCTTACAGCAGACTGGATGGTGCTAAAGGAAGAAATAGATACCCAGGTGATAAGACAGAAGGGATTATTAGGAATGAAGCACAAATGATACAAAAAGGGAAAACCAGGGAAGGCCTATTCAAGAAATGCAGGCTAGATTGAGTGAGTCTAACATTTATCTGAGAGATTTCTGTAAGCAGAGCAGAGAGGGAATGGAGAAGAGGCACTGTTTGTTGAGATCATGACTGAGAAGATTCCAGAGCTGACTAAAGACTCTACCCCACAGATTCAAGAAGCCCAGTGAATCCTAAAAAGTATAAATAAAACCCTAGAAACACAAGAGACGAAAAGGATAGATTATTTTCAAAGGAGCAACAGTCAGTTTTACTGCTGACTTCTCAACAGTAGCGACAGAGAAAATGAGATAAAAGTGGAATAATATTTCAGTGTGCTAAAACAAACAAAAGCAAAAGAGAAAACCTTTCAATCTAAAAATCTATACTCAATGAAGATAGCTATCAAGAATATAGATTAAAAAAAGAGATTTTCAGACAAACAAAACCTGAGAAATTTGCCACCAACAGACACCTACTAGAGGAATTTCTAAAGGATATACTTAGGTACAACTGATCCCAGGTGGAAGATTTGAGATAAAGGGAGCAATGAAAAACAAAAAAGTGACCAATATATATATGGGTCAATCTAACAATAGAAAAAATTAGAACACCACCTTGGCGGGTTAAAAAAAAGCAAGATATAATTAAAATGCATGGCTATAGTAGTATACAAATCAAGTGATGGGTAAATATGTATTTCGAGTTTTTTAAAATCATTGTACTGTTTGGGAGGAATGGTGTTTATTAAATTTAGACTTGGACAGAGAGAGAAGGGAAGAGAGAAATAGAGATAGAGAAACAACAGGCCAGCACAAAAACAGCCCTAGACCGAGAGGTTTAGATTCCAGTATCAGTTCTGCCACCGGTTAGTCTTATGGCCTTTCAAAAGCTACTTCTCTCACCTATGTCTCCGTTTTCTTGTACGTAAAATGGAACTTTGGGACCAGATGCATTTTAAAGCCTCTTCCTTACGATTCTATGAAACATTGAGAAATAGATTCTCTAGAAAAAAGGGAATCAGTAGTTTCCAAGTTGTTGTTTTTTACCTCCTTTGAAATTTTATCAATAAACACTTGCATTTTACTTCTGGCTAACTCTTACATATCTGTTCAAAAACTGGAGCTAAATATAGTCTCACTCAGGTGTGTATTTTGCTTTCCTTTTTCCGTTTGTTTGTTTTGCTTTGCTCTCTTGTCATCCAGTAGCCAAACAGTTCACCAAAGCCTTAGGGGTAGGTGGCTCATTGGATGTTAGGGGGACAGTTGCAGAAACAGGCTGTGAAAAGTGGGCCTCAATGGGCAACTATTGTTCTTTCTTTTTAACTTATTACCTGAACTGACAACTGCCTCCTTGACTTTCTCGCCTTCTCTTCTTGCCTTCTTCGGCCCCCCTTCGCTCTCCCTCCTGTCTTTGCAGGCTAATAATAAGCCTGAGATTGAAGCGGCCCTCTTCCTAGACTGGATGAGACTGGAACCCCAGTCCATGGTGTGGCTGCCCGTCCTGCACAGAGTGGCTGCTGCGGAAACTGCGAAGCATCAGGCCAAGTGTAACATCTGCAAGGAGTGTCCAATCATCGGATTCAGGTATGAGGAACTAAAACAATGTCATTTTTTTCTTATCGTTTCTCACCTTTTTATGACTTCATCTTTTATCTCCTATGCCGGTTGATGTTGGTTTCTTCCTCTCCAAAGTGGGAGAGCAGGTGATTGGGCTGGAACATCGATCACTGGGTTATTTTGGTGGAGCTGACTCATCAGACAGGTATCCCTTTCCACCTTCACTCTTCAGAGCCACTTTCTTGGTTGAACGGGAGTGACTGCCTGTCTCCACAGAGATATTTGTCTGTCAAGTGTATACAGATTACTGTGCCTCCTTCTCCCTGGAACCAAAACATTTTGACCATCTCTTTCTTTTTTTCATGGTCTTTTCTGTTTATAGAAACTCTCCAAGAATCAACTCTAAGACTAAAAGATGATTCTATTTGGGGAGACCCCTCAGGGGAGCTCAGTCTCTTACTCACTTTGCACCACTTTTCTTCCCCTAAAGTAACAAGAATTGTTTCAGGCACCCTAGAACTTACTTCTTTATCTGTGAATCTGATTCCACTCTTTGCAGAGTATCCTAATGAACTCCTAAGGGAATAGAAAGTATGCAAGTAAATGAAAGATTCACAAAGCAGCTAAAAAAAGAAACTTCCTTATAAATTTAAAAGTGAAAGAGATAGGAAACATAGCAGGTTATTATTCTGATATTCTTAAAATGTCATGGAAAACAATTGCCTCTTAAATCTTCAGCCTTGTTGACCTGTTTGGAGAGACAGGATATTTTTAAATGAATTAATCTTATTGAACAATAATCCCAAATCTAAATTCTGAAATGATAATGTATTCAAACATCTGGATCAACATCAAGGTTTCCATAGCGATGAATCAGCCATAAAGTTGTAGCTAGATACTCTGTGCCTATTCAGAACCTACTTAACAGCTAAGTAAATACTCATTTCTGGTTATGCTTAGACTTGTTTTATTACTTTGTTTCCTAATAACTACTTTGTACCATTTGTGTGCTTTTTATTCACTGTGCTCCTTTACCTGTTGGTGTTTGTCCTTCCATACTTCATGCTGTTTGCAAAGACGTTTTACAAAAACCTTTAGAGGTTTCTAGAGCCTAGATAGACAACATTGAGCAGGCAGTGCTTGCAAAGGACAGCTTCTTTTCTTCCTGGTTTTTGGCAGGTAAGAATGATGCCATGGGGGCGGGGAGGGGAAGCCACAGAGGATGCATTCCATTTCTCCCCTCTCTTTTCTCAGCTTCCCTGGCTCGTGAGATTTATATACAGGGGAAAATTTTAGAAAATAAAAAAGGAGAATGCTTTGGAGGCTCTAAGAGTGTTTTCACATTCAATTCTTTTGCCTTTATCAAATTAGATTATTTTAGGAATCAGCGCTTCTCTTTCCTCCTTCTCCCCCTCTCAAAAGATGGTTGGGATCTAAAAAAGGTAGCTTTTTCCCCACATTCCCATATGTGACAGAAGGAATATGTTTATCTGAATTGGCTAAGGTTCTTATCTGAGAAGGCAAAAGGCAGGGAGAATATGCAACAAAGAATACAGTATTGTGAGAATAGGGGGAAATATACCATCTAGTACTTGGAGATTAGAAATTCTTTCATCTAATCCAAATTTTTTCTTTTCTTGGGGCTTCAGTTATCTTTTGTGGGTAATGTGGTGAGGGATTTCTGAAGAGAAACAGATAAAAGAGATTATCCAAGTAACTCTCTGAAGATGAATCATGTCAGTCAATCAGAAAATGTGATTGAAACAAGATTTGTTTTAATTGAAAGTTCTTGTTTAATTTTCTTTTGTTTTATGAAACTGCTTTATCGTTATAATTTTTTTTAAATAATTGCTTCAGAAGACTTTTGTCCCCATGATGGCCAGGGGGGCCTGACCTGCAGCGCATCAATCTATTTCTCCTGGAAGTTCTTTCAAATTCTTGTATTTGGTCTTCCAAAGGCTGGAAGTTTGCCAGTATCTTCCTATTTAATCTGAAAGAGTTCCTAGTGGAGTTTAAATAAGAACTGAGTTTTTCTTCCCTCCTTCCATATGTTCATAGAATAATCTTTCTGCCAAAATGTTTTGATACTGTAGGAGAAGCACCAGAGAAATCTGGAGGTAGGAAGTTAATCACTTACCTTGTGGGATTAATGAACGTTGCATTCTGTTTCTAGAATTGAGACAGTGTGGAAGAAGGTTTATTAAAGAGTGTTCTTTGGGAATTTGATTTGAAGAAATGCATATGTGTTTGTTTTTGTTCTTCCTCAGGTACAGAAGTCTAAAGCACTTTAATTATGACATCTGCCAAAGTTGCTTTTTTTCTGGTCGAGTTGCAAAAGGCCATAAAATGCACTATCCCATGGTGGAATATTGCACTCCGGTAAGTTAGATGCCTCCCTGACACAAGTGTTAGTTCACCTGGGAGAGTTTCAGTTTTGTACATTGTTGCAGATCCTGTGCAATGTTATGATTTATAAGTTCCGCAGCTGAAGTGGCTCCAAATTCTAGGCTCCAGGATTTACCTTATCCCTAGTGCATAGGGCAGTGTCCTAGACACTCAACAGATATTGTTGAATGAATAAACGGCCTTTCCTTCTGTTTGCACGGTTGTAGGGAAGATGTTTTCACATTTATTTTGCACATCCCTGGAGGTTGTGTGGAGAGGTTTTATGGCCATGGGGCATGTTGGGTATGGGGAGGATTATGTGGGTCTCCCCAAATTCATAATCCATCACTTTCAATCAATTTTGCTTATCTTTTATCTGTTTTATATACTAACACCAACTAAATGTTAGGCATTTACTTTTTAAACTACTCTGTGAAATAGGTGTTATCATCCTCTTTTTATGCATGAGGACTCTGAGGTCCTGAGGTTAAATAATTTGCTCAAGGTTCTATAATTAAGAGGTGGAACCTTCTCCTAAGATGCTATTTTGGGAAAATGTTCAGTGGCGAATAGAACCCTGAAAAATCACTGGTGAAATGGAAAGAGCATAGACTTGGTGGTCAGACAGACCTGGGTGTAAATCTTATGGTCTTTTAACGCTAGCTGCTTGCAATTCAAGGTATGGTCTGTCTGTCGCCCAGCAGCATTGGCATTACCTGGGAGCTTATTAGAAATGCAGAAACTCAGGCCCCGCGCCTGACTTTCTAAATCAAAACCCACATTTTCGCAAGATCTGCAGGTGCTTCCCGCACACATCCAAGTTTGAGAAGCTCTGCTTCAGAGCGTTTTTCTCTTCCGTCATCAGAGTGATCCTCCCAGTTATTTTGTTGCCTTTCTCACTTTGATTCTTTTTGCAAAGGTATTCAGTGATGGACAATGTACTATGTTGTGAATAGAATGATATTTAGTGGGTGAAATACAATATCAATGTGGACAAATAGTTTTTAAAATAACATAAAGTGTGGCAAAAGTTAAGGCCACCTTGTCGACCTTCTATAAACTACCATTTATTAAGTAGCCGAGTAGTCGGTATACTTCATTTATTCATCAGAACTTGTTGAGGCATTATTGCCCCCATTTTACAGATGATCTGAGCGTCGGAAAGGTAAATAACTCACCCAAGTTAACCCCACTAGTAAATGCCAGGCCTGGTTTCAAAGCCCTGTTTTTGTCTGATTCCAGAGCCTTCGCTCTCAACCCCCACTCTCTCCTAAATGACAAAACAGGTGCCGTGGGGCAGAACGCTGGACTGGTCCTTTATCTGCAGATCATACCTTCCTAAGTCTGATCTCAGTGCGATTTCCCTTTCAGACTACTTCGGGAGAAGATGTTCGTGACTTTGCCAAGGTACTAAAAAACAAATTTCGAACCAAAAGGTATTTTGCGAAGCATCCCCGAATGGGCTACCTGCCAGTGCAGACTGTCTTAGAGGGGGACAACATGGAAACGTGAGTAGTGGCGAAAGCAAACTGGCTCTCATTTGACGTATATTTGAGCTCCTCTCGGCTGAATACCCTCCTTCACTCCCAAATGCAAACAGTCTCTCCTATTTCTTTTTACTTTAGCTGAAAAGAGAAAAACAAGCTGATGTTCAATCGCCATTTCTCATGTCAGTTGTCCCACGACAATTACGTTTTCCAAAAGTTAAACTTTTATCTTACAGGGAAAAAACCACGTTACAGCTACTAATTACCTTACAAGCCTTGTAAGAAATATGGGACTGTTTACAAATGAGTGATTCCAATATTTCATTTTGATTTTCCTCCCTCACATACAGTAGGCGTGTGTCTTTTTGTATCTGATTGTGTGGTCATATCTAGTCACTTTTTTCTACTTGAAAGAAAATATAGTCACAGGAAATTTCCTCACAGTAAGTAGTAACGATTCTCATGATCAAACTGATAATGTCTTCACCTCTTTTAAACCTCCTCTTCTTTTTTCCATAACTCTGATGGCAATCGCACAACTGTTTGTTTTTCTTTTAATTCACTTTCCACCTTTGTTTGGCTGTTGCTTCCCATGGTTCATACTTAATTGGTTGAATTTTATTTATTTTGACCTTTCAGTAATTTTTTTATTTTTTGTGGCTGAATTTGCCTGTGTCTCTCTTCACCACGTCATTTTTTGTTTTGCAGTCCTGTTACTCTGATCAACTTCTGGCCGGTAGATTCTGCGTGAGTACTTCTGCTGAAGGGTGCTGCTACCACCAACGCATTCGCTTGCTTGATTTTTAAAATTTTTGTTCTGTTTGTATTGTTTTAAAGACATATTAATTTCCCTTCCTTCATTTCAATTTTTCTTCCCTTGATAAGCCTTTGAGAGCGCCATCTACCACAGATCAGGAGAATCAGAGTGGGGTTTTCAAGTCCCCACCTGGTCAAATTTTAACCAGCAGAAATCCTGGCCTTGAGTTCAGTTTAACATCAAAGAAATTATTGGGTTGTTAGTTATATTCCTAGGAGACGTGTTTATGTATTCTTCAATTATAAGCAAGGAAGAGCTTTCTGATTACATAATATTCTTTAGCCATATTTCTTGAGATTCAATGCTTTACAACCTTCAAAAGGATGATGGATTATTCTTTAGGGCCTGTTATAAGTGAACCATTAAATATCAACAGAATTTGTTTTATAGTATGATGTTGAGTTTGGTTGAATAATTTCGATGAGGTGTGTGGACTCTTTATCAGGTAATGCCATGCTAATTGACGAATCTTTATATACATGAGTTTCTCCTTTTTGAACTAAACTCACTTTACTCTTCTCTCCAAATTAAATATTCAGCTCGTAAACAGTTACACACTTACACTGGGAGGAAGAAGTGTCCTATAGTCTTTTTTATTACTATTGGTGTATATTAATAATACTAATATTAGATACCAACAGATAATTGATTTATCTCAGAGTTTATAATGTTATTAGAAAACTCCTTTTGGAGCCTGTGATTTATATATTAGTAAACAAAGTGTGCATGGTTTTAAACTTATATTGTGTGGGGGTTTTAATAACAAATTTTTGGTACTTCAAAGTGTACTTTATTAAAATATTTATTTAAAGTCAGACAGCTGTACTATATATAAGAGGGAAATGACCAATTTGGAAGATGGGCTTATGTAAGAATTCAGTTTGTTTTTATGGGGTCTTTTTTATTGTACCACCATGTAAATAATTTAAAGAAGATCCTTTTTTAAAAATCTTGTAGTGACAAATGCAAACTATTAATTGAGGCTTATTTTCAGTCTTTATTGGCCTGAAGGAAGTATAAGGCTTCCCTTTCTTTTTTAAAGCTGCATTATTGTGCCCCTTAATTTTGAGATATGGTAGCTATACCTGATTTCTTTAATCATCATGCTTAAACAACTGAGGGAGTTATTTAGATTCAATTATCTTCCTTGCTATTGGTAATTGTTTTCCCTAACCCAGGTAGGCTCTTTGTTTATAGAAGTTAGAACCTTTCATAAATGAGAAACTTAAAAAAAAATTGATAAACTGAAATTCTTAGCTTGATTGGATCCTGATAAACGAATGGATTTACTCTGCGTTGGAGTAAGTTCTAACGGATTGAAAAATCCAAAAGACAAATATGCTAAAGAATAATTTTTAAAAAGGCACAGATAGAGGTAGCACAAAATAATAAGCAAAGAATAGCTAACAGTTCCTTGAAAGGAAAGAAACTTATTGTATACATAAGCTTATGAGAAAAAATCATGACAATCAGTTTAATGTAAGTTATTTTAAGTAGAGGGTGTTTGTCTTTCTTAAACTTTGAAGAACTTTAAAATAACATCCTTTATTAAAATATCTTCTCTGACAACTGAAACATACGCACACTTTGCCATTTTATAAAACGTTTGTTAGATTATTCAGAAATAGTGGAAAGTTCTAATTTTGAAGAAGAAAACAAACCTATCAGACTAAAGTCTCTGTCTTCTTCAATACCAGTAATTTTATTAAAGTCTTTACTCATAGGCTTATAAATAATTTATAAAATATATTGTAAAGCTATCTTATTCAAGCAGAAGAGCCAGGTCCTAAGGGTTTTATTTTGCAAGAATTCTGTCTGATGTTAGCAAATCCTATGAGGATGACAGCGTTTAATCCATTTAATATGGATCACAGAATTAGAAAGTTTACTGAGATACAGATCTTTTGTTTTTCCTTAGACAAAACCCTTATTTACCTGTGTTTGTCATATTATTTGAAACTAAATCCAGCCTAAATAAACGTTTTATATTGTTTGTCCACAAATGAGACAGTCAAACAATATCCTTTGAGCTATTCTGCTTTGAAACCTAAATGGATGAAACCTTATTAATGGAGTTTTCACAAAAGAGAAAATGACAGTGAAGTGGGATGGAATTGGCCATTAACGATAATAGGAATAATCCTTCTGGCTATATCGTTTTGTATTTAGGAAGTGGGAAGGGAGAACCGTATTCTTATTTTCCCCTGGAAGAGTGTTTTAGAAGGCTTTGCGTTTAGTTTTGTTTCTGGATTAACTGGTTTTGTACTTTTACTAATTCGTGGTTTTTAAATGATTCTTCTCTGACCAGTACTCCCTTTTGGCTCATTTTCTGGTTTAATAAGTGCCTCTTTTAGTGTATATATTTTTTAGATTTCTCCTTATTATGAGTTCTTGTGCTTCTGCATGCTGTGTTAGGTGCTACGTACATTAATAAGAAAAATAACATGGAATTATCTTCAAGGCTAAGAATTAAAGCTCTGCATAAGATTTTCTGTATGAGATTTTATTAAAGATTTTTGAATTTACATGCCTAGTTTTCTTGGTGTAGTTATGCTCCAAGGTCTCAGGTTTTCTTTCTTCAATACACTACCAGCATAGCAACTATTATAAGGGACAGCACTTACATATTTTCCTTGATGGTGGACTTTTAGCTTATAAAAAGCATATAATTGAAAGACTGGTCTGTTCCAGAAGATGGGGCTTATAAGCCAAATAATCCAAGTACTAAATTATCTTGACTTGCAATGAATATTTCAAAACAAACCATAGAATTTTTTTAAATAGTGAGCTGTTCCAGGGTTCTAAGAAATTAGCAGATTAACTCTCCAAAACTATAGTGAAGATTCACATGGAAATCTTTGGTTCTGCTTCCTTCTGTTTCCTCATGACAATTTAAATGTCTTTGTAATTCATTCCAAATTTGATTATGGTGACACTTGGCCTAGACAACATTGGTTTCATAAATAAGACATTTATCTCTCAGGGAAGACTTTAGTACCCTAGTTATTTGCTGTAGTGTGTTGTAATCGTTTTATGATTATGTGTCGTCTTTAAGAAACAGGAATTTCTAGCAGCTTTCCTATGTGAGTCTAGGTAACTACATTTTTTCTTTTTTTTATGTAAAAAAACCAAACATATTCTTCTTAGCATTCTGATGAAGTCCTTGAATGCTGCTTGGACGTTGGACTAAACTAGTCCTCACTGAATAGATTACTGTTGACTTTTGGATCCATGCCTTTATCTACGGGCTCTCTGTGTCAGGAGAAAAATAGAAGAGACCTTTTGTCCTATTCCGATTAAAACAAACAGCACAAGCCCAAACTGGTTTTCAGAACAGATAGATTTTTTTCTAAGGTTAATCCAAAAGATACTATAAAAACTTCAAGGATAATTAATAGATCAGATATGAAAGAGTGGAAAAAAGGGTAACCCTATGAAAATTCTAGTCTATGGAGCTAAAAAAGTACATTTTTATACTCCAAAAGTATATAGACTATTCATGTTAATCCTCCCCTCTTGTTTTTCCCTCTGTATATTAGCACATGGTATCCCTAATAAGAAATATTTCAGATATTGTGACATTCTATTTTAAATATCACAATATAATTTGAGGTCATTCAATTTGATTGCATGAAATCCTGCTGCTAACTTGGTAGATACATTCCTTCTTTACAAAATTGCGCAGACCAAGACATCTTCATATGTGGAATCTTAAGAAGTCATGGACTGGAGTGGCCTCTTTGGAACTAAAATTGTTGACTCTAAATGTACCCTGCAAACTTATAGTTTCCCTTCAATAAGAAGACAGCTAATAAATGGCATGAATGTAAACGGTTTAAAATTTTAAACCACGTAGTGCTAACACAATTTCAGAACTGTAGGCTATGAGAAATTATAAGGCAGGCGGACAAAATGTCACGTGAAGATTGTCTTCCCCAACCTTTTCTATAATCAAAACTTTCCACAGAAGTTTTTGATCTTTCTTTATGCTTTTGAGAAAAGCAGAATTATGAGAAATCATTTCTCAAACCTGGATTTAAAACACTTGATATCTAAGATACAGGAACAACTAAATGTGTACATTATCCATAGAATTAGAATAAAAGCATTCTAGGCCATGTATATAACATAACTGTGTGGTGGGTTTTTTTCTCCATTAATGGATGGTATCTTTGACTAATCACATTTTCTGCCTTATAGGCCTGCCTCGTCCCCTCAGCTTTCACACGATGATACTCATTCACGCATTGAACATTATGCTAGCAGGTATGAGACTAGTTGAATGCCAGGCAAATATTGATTGAAGTAACTAACCAAGGAAAGCTAACCTATAAGAGTTTTAAACAAATCTTTTCTTTTTTCCCCAATCTTGTCTGATTTCTACTAATCAACTTGCCCTCTAACGTGCATGCCATTCCATTGCATGTTGTTTTTGGACACGGAAGAGCATTAGTTCAGAACAATCTCTCCTAACCCTGGCCTTTAAACATTTCTGATGGCTGTGTTATGTTTGGTATACTGAGCACGTTTAATAAATTGGCTTAGAAATCATCTAACCTTCTTAGAAAACTGCTAGACCAGACACAAATATGTGAAGAAATGATACTATGTCATATGGAGAATATGAAAGCATTGGCTTTCCATTTGTGTGTTTACATAATATGCTGTAAAGAAGAGAATAATGAATTTTTCTAATCCTTGGGCCTTTCTGTCCCGCCTTCTTTGTGTTTGAGATCATTTTTATACCTAAAAACTGAATTGCTAATTGTAAGATATCTTATGCTTGTTAAATAAGTCTGTAAGAGTTTGGTTAACTTAGTTATAAAAAGGCTTTATTATGGTCTGAGGTGAAGGAGGTTTTTAAAGGTAAAAATTGGTGGCGGAATGTTTAGAGAGCTTACTGCAAATCCATTCTTTATCAATATTCTAACCGCTGAACATGTTTATCACCCATGGAAAGTATTCACTAGCTATATATATGTCTGTCATCAGTGGAAAGCTTTAATTGTCTTAAAAACAAGGGGTAGTGTAAGGTATGGAGTGTATTTGTTGTTAGGGAAGCTTTTCTTGTGAAAACAAAGGCCAGTTCTCAGTGAAAGGAAGATGGATCTGTGAAGAAAAAAAAAACCAACAAAATATAACTTCCTTTATAGTTTATAGCATGAATGTGAAGCTACTAACTAACTAGCTGTGGTCCACCACTCACTACCTCAAAATGCTTAGGCCAACACACACATCCTTTAATTTGAAGGATTCCTTTCTCCTCTTGACATGATTTATCCTTTAGTTTTCAGGAATGTTCGATTAGGTCTTGAATAGATTCTAAGAAGTCACATAAGTTTTAATGAGCTTTTACGTTTTTTATCAGGCTAGCAGAAATGGAAAACAGCAATGGATCTTATCTAAATGATAGCATCTCTCCTAATGAGAGCATGTAAGTATCCCGTCTCTTTTTACAAAATGTTCCTGCCGATGAAATTGCTTTGAGGGATTTAGAGGTAGGGTAGTGCAGGAGATAGAATTAGCATTGGATTCATTTGATCTTTCAAGGAGCCATTCGTTTCCTTTTTTCTTTACAACCTGACATGGAATGAGCTCACCCAAATTGTGGCATTATTGGTATTCCAGAGTAGCAAAAATAGTTTGCCTTATTCTTATGTAATACCATATTATCTTATTTAATACCATATAATACAAATTGTTGAGTCCCAAATACTTAAATTATATTAAATGCTTAATCTTTGACCAAACCTGCCAGATATTTAAAGGAATTCGATATGAATTTTTTAAATGATGGCTAAGTAGTATTTTCTCCACTCATGGGAAGTGGAAATGTAATCTTGGTATAGTTGCATTGGTATTCCCATGTGGTAGGTTAGTTGGGCATTTTCCTTCAGAGATCTGAAGTAGTAGACTTTTGTGATTTAGTATCTTCGTGAGCTCAATAAAGTGAGGCAGTCCTTCACTCCATCCAGAAGAGAAGAGGGAGTACAAATTCAGGTCACGGTTGTTCAGTGGGATGATAAGCCAGGCTGTCAGATTTAAGGAAGGAGAGAGAGAGTGATGCTAAAAGTGGCAGAGAACACAGCTACGGCGGGGCAACAGAAGCTTCACCGTAGAGTAGGGAAAGTATTCACAATAAGGAGCACTGACGAATGTTGCCGGGAACCAAGGACCTGAGATGGAGGGAGCAAACTAAGAAGCTAATATGAAGGAAAACATAAGGATCTGCTAACTGAATAGATAATTTAGAGAGAAGAAATGTAGTCAAAGTACAATGATGTTTTTAGTTTGAAAAGTTATGGATGTCTCACCACTTTGTCATAGAGAATCGAGGCAAAGAGAAGAATGGTAAATTTATCATATGTCATTGGTGTGGCAACCCAGCGTCACACTCAGATGAGAAGAGGGCCTTTATAAGGATTTAGCTGAGGAAAATAGTATCAAAGTGGCATTTATACATAACTGGGTATTGAAGACACGAGACTGAATCACCTGATCTGGTACATAAAGGCGATCAAGGTAATAATAAAGAATCAAGTCAACACTCAGTCATTTATATATGACATAGTCACCTAAAACCAAACAAAACAACCCTTTTCCCAAACGTAACTGGTACATTCTCCCTCTGAGCTATGGGGACAAGAATTAGTGTATAAAATACTTTGACAGGAAAATATGTGACCAAAGAATCAACCAAATGTAAACAACCTGAAATGATTTGCTTCTTTGGGTCACTGACTTTGCTATGAGAAGCTCTACACATTCAAATTAATTCAAGTTGTGTCTGTATAATAATGGCTGCCATTCATTGACTGCCAAAGAGAACACTAAGAGAACTTTATAACTGTGTTATCATTAAACATGGGAAGGTCTAGCAATAAAATTTCAGAATTGGGGAAGAGGGATAATAAATTCGGTGGTAAAACTGCTTTTGTTTTGTTTTTAAATGAAATTTAGCTTTAGCTCGTTCTGAGGACATAAAATCCATTTTGACTCAGCGTTGGTGGTACAACCATGATATTTTAGGGACAAGTCTGGAGAAGCAGTTTGGTGGATTGGTTGACTTCACTTAATTTTTTTTTTTTTTTTTTTGCGAGGAAGACCAGGCCTGAGCTAACATCCTTTGCCAATCCTCCTCTTTTTTGCTGAGGAAGACTGGCCCTGGGCTAACATCCTTGCCCATCTTCCTTTACTTTATATGGGACACCGCCACAGTATGGCCGACAAGCAGTGCGTCCGCGTGCGCCTGGGATCCGAACCTGCGAACCCCGGGCTGCCAAGCGTGAACTAAACCGCTGCGCTACCGGGCGGCCCCTTAATTGTTTGTTTTTAACACCCAATCATTATTTTTAGTCAGCTTTTCACTTCTCAACCAATTACCTGGCTTGATGGGCCAAAATCATTTAAATCAGGAGGATTTTCCTCTAAATGTCTGAATTTTTTTCCAACTCAGAAGACAGGGAGATGAGAGAAGGAAATGAAATGGGTGAGGAGAGGGGAGTATTAACATATCATCTTACTCATGTCTAGCCGGAAACAAAGAGCTTTAGCCTCTCATTAAGAACAAAATGAAGTTCTTATAACATGGAGGTACACAGGCTTTTCAGGAGCTAGGAGCAATACATTTAGAAAATAATTTCTCCAGTGTATTAGAGAGTTCCTAGTTTTAAGGAAAGATTGCAGCTACCTTCCAAAATATAAGCCTTTTGCTTCTTTGTTCCCCAAGATTAGTCCTCAAAAGCTGCTCTAAGGAATGAGTTGTTCAGTCTTCTTTTAATTAGTCACCTTAATGGCTTTTTTCTTTGAATTTTTGTTTTCCTGTATAAACAGTAATTGAATGAAACAATCATTTGTCTACATTTTCACGTTTGTTGCCATCCTGCCTCTATGGCTTTTATAAGTTCAAACTGGCTTAACCAAAGCAACACTTTCTGGATACATTGCCTTTCACTTAAGAAAATATATACTCTCTTATTTAAGGGCTGCAATTTTTCCCTGGTCAGTATCAGCAACAGCGTGGGTTTTGAACAGATTGTCTTGACAGGCTTGGTAGCAAAAGCATTATACAGCCATTATTATGTCTTTTAGTATTTATTAACTATTGGTTAAACTATCTACATACAGTCCCAGTATTTCTGTAATTCTGCCATTCATTTACCCATGTAAACAGGCCAATCAAATTCAGTTGAAAATTTGAGCGAGAAAACTTTGAATTGTCACCAATAGCATGGTAGGCCATAACCTCAGCAGTATCAAAATGTCTTTAGAAGCAGGAAAAAGGGTCTAATTAATTGTTAAGAGCAAATAAATGTTTCTATTTTTAAATACACACCTGAGTCCCTGACCCCCAAAGCAAAATAAGGGGGGAAAAAACCAAAACCTTTGATTTTATTTTCCAGAGATGATGAACATTTGTTAATCCAGCATTACTGCCAAAGTTTGAACCAGGACTCCCCCCTGAGCCAGCCTCGTAGTCCTGCCCAGATCTTGATTTCCTTAGAGAGTGAGGAAAGAGGGGAGCTAGAGAGAATCCTAGCTGATCTTGAGGAAGAAAACAGGTGAGTTTTCTTTCTAGCTTTGTATTGGTATGCAGAGTGCATACGCTTGCACACATAGAAAAGTGCCAGGAATCTTCACTTAGAGTCATTCTGTGTCTAATTGTTTTCTACAATAATCTGTTTAGCTCCATTTACAGATTCTCTCTTTTCTTCGTTTTCTGAAAGAAGAAAATGAATGCAATAGTATGATTAAGAACTCATATTTTAGGTGTGAAAGGCATGAATGCTGATGGTGGTATTTGATATGTTGCATGTATTTCAGAGGCTTTGATTTTATATTTGAGAATAGAGTTTAAGAACAACCAGGTCATTTAATTTTATGATTAAATAATTTGTACATGTGCTTGGCCGTATTATCTATCTCAAAGCATTTAAGAAAGTAGGTTCATTGGCTCGGTCATATTTGGGAACGAATTAGTGCATCTTATTTTTTCATCGTCAAATGCAGAAATCATTTATGCTCACCATCATAGCAGATTAGTGAGACGATTCCAGTTGTCAGTCATCACCTGAAAAAAATGCGTAAAAATAGCAGAAATTTGAGAAGTAAAAGACTAAAGAAAATTTACAATGACTGCAGAGAGGACAAAGATGTAAAAATCTGGGATATTGTGTGGTGTCAGGAAAATGCAAATCATTGGATTTTTACTTTTGTGTTACATTTATTATATCACAGGTTCCTTGGTTAAGAAAGGCTTTTGCCCATGATCACTTCTAACTCGCCGTGCCTTCTTTAGACAAATGCCACCAGGCAAGTCTTTAAAGGAGCAATTGCTCAAATTGTGGGACTTGAGTACTTTCATCTCTTTGGTTTAGCACAAGGCACCAAGACCTCTTAATCTAGGTGACACAGTGTGTCTGAGAACAAGTGCCCTCAGGCAGTATGTCACCTCAAGATGAAAAAGCAAACTGCCATTCATCCATTGCTTTCTGCTGCCACTGCCCTCTTTCTAGCTCTTAATACCTCTGACCTGTGGCCAGAACTCCTTATCTGGTTGGCTTCCCTTTAGCCTCTTTCTCACCCCTCCAGTAAATCCTCCATACTGACTCTAGTTGTACATCTTTCCAGAACCAAGACCCATCATGACATTCTTCTTTCATTGGATTTCTGCATCTATAAAAAAAATCCAGCTTCTCAGCTGGGCAGGTAAAACCTTCCAGTTTTCTCTTGACCTGCCTTTTCAACTTCATCTTCTTTACTCCCTGTGCCTGGCCATGCTGTTGTAGCTATTTCTGAATACTTCCAGCCCTCATCCACTTTCTGGGTCTAGCTCAAGCTTACTTCCTAACCTAGCTGCTAACTCCCAACCCTCCACTGCCTTTTCTGACAAAGGAGTCCTACCCATCTTCCATGACCTTGTTCAAAATAATTCCCCACAAAGCCCTATCAGATCCCTGCATTTGGAAGTACTCTATCTTTTGTCTATATTCTCAGGATACTTTGGACTTTTCTCAGAGAACTCTGTGACAGTTTGCCTTCTTATCAGTTTTTTTCCAATGCCTCTCTCTTAACAAGATGGTGAATGCCTTGGAGCAAGGACTGTGTCTTAATCCTCTTAATGACCCCTATAGTACCTAGCATAGTGTGAATATTTAGTGGGTACTCAGGAAATGTTGGGTAAAAACCTAAGTTAAGAGTACAGAGAGCCTATCACACAGTAGCATCCAGGAGGTAATACTGAACATTTTGTTGGTTTTAATGGGAACATTATTTTTGACCTTATTCATAAGACTGTTTGACAGTGAAGACCATGGTAGAGAAAACATTTCCCTCTACTTTATTGAGGATCATCATTAGTATCCATTTATGTTAAATCTTTAATTATTTTAGGGGTCAAAGTCAAATAGGAAGAAAAAGTTGGAATTAGCATTATAAATACAATTTGTTGGTATCCAGGAATAAAAATATTTTTGTACTATGTGATTGTAGCCATTGTGTAATATATCTTTCTATCTCATTGGTCAAGAATTCTGTCTTGTTTGTTCTTAGCACACTTTCCTTCTATACCATGACAACCAGGCCAAAGAATGTTGGTAAAGAGTACTAATAACTATCATGTATATATCATTTCATCATTTTCAGAGCACTTTAATGTATTTTGGGTCATTTAATCTTCCTAAAAGCTCTATAAAAAGATGGATGGGAAAATGTAGGTTCAGAGAGGTTCAAATGGCTTGACCCGGATTTCACAGTCAGCCAGCGGCAGAACCACGTTCAAATCCAGATTTTCTGACTCAAAATAGCCACCTCTACCTTGCACCAGATTCCCTGGAATGTACCTTAACTTGAGGGAATATTTTTAAGGACTAGATATGAATAAACCAGTTCATCTACTTGTGGTCCAGTGATAACCACTTTACCCTGAAAGATATCCAAGACCATGCCTCAAGGATGGGATGGTTTATTCTCTGAGAGAAAGAAAGAAAATTACAGTGGGGCTGCTTAGAGCTCCAAAATGAAGAATGTGGTGTTGATGCAAGTCTTGCTATAAGTTATCTTGACCTTCAAGTAAAGGTCAGGATGAGCTTCCTTCTTTCTCACTCCACTTTGTCACATTTTCATTTTCTGTCATATCCCAAAGAAATGTCTCTGCAGAGCTCCCCTCCTGAAAATAACCTGTCTGGTTTCTTTTGCTCTGCCATTTCCTGCCTTCCTACAGTTCTGCTCGAAGAGCTTCAGAGCCATAGCTTTGCCTTCATAATTCTTGATTTCAACGTTGCTTAAGGAGCCTTTAATTCACCATTTCCTGTCCTTCCTTTGCGAGAACCCAGGAGGTCATTAGATGCCCCCTCTCGGTGCCTGCCAAACTGGCTGTATTTCCCAAGTCAAATTGCCTACATAATTGGACCAATACAAGCACACTTCTAGAGAAAATGGAAAAGGATATTTAAAATTGAGATCGTCCCATGTCTTGTGGACATGTACTCACCATATCTATGTGTATTTTGTGTTCCTTTATTCTGTAGCTATGGCTTATCTCCAAATGACAGTTAGCAAAGGAAAGAGGCTTGGAGATCCCCATTCCTGATTAGATATGTTATTGAATTCTGTTAATTATTCTTATTCACGACACCGCCCCACAATCCCCTTGGAAAACAGAATGGCTAATTTAGAAGTGTCTCAGGAGTGTCCTCTCTCTGTCTTTAGGATTCCATTTTTCCCAGTTGTTGCACATAGCATTCAATGAATATTTGTGGAATAAATTAATGAATAAATGAATTGAAATGAAGCTGAATTTATTTTAATTGTAGCAAATCTGACTCTGAGTTTTCTCGATAGTGTCTCTCATAAATTTGGGTGAGTAGTGACTTATACAATCTTTAATGTTTCACTTCTGTATGATGTCTCTCCCTCATACCACAGATAATTCAGATTCACCTTGATTTGGTTGAGACCCGTTGGATGTTGAGAATTTGCTCCACTGTGTGTCCTTAGCATTGCAAACTCAAGTTGACTTTTTCTCCTGCACAGATTAAAGTCTGCAGTCTTCTCACTGAAATCTGGAGTGTCCAATCCTGACATATTTTTCTCTGCACTGTCTAGATGAACTAAGACTTGCTCTGAAATTCTACGTATGAAAACGTAGTAATGAAAATGTAGCCTTTATGAGAGACGAAAACTCATTGTCGTGCTGCTTCCTGCATAGCAAATTGATTAGATTGTTCCCAAGTCTAAAAGGAGGGTAAATACTAACCTGATTCACTGAAGTCTAAAGTTAATTAAAGTGGTTAGTAGATGTTATATGATAACGGGGATCTCTGTGGCTTCTTAGTACCTACTCAGTACCTTTCACATGTCTTGTTGGGTGACCAGACGTTATGCAGCCTAAATTTGAGTTTTCCTTGCTCCTTTTCATTCCTCCAGTGGTTAAGCAAGATTATTAATGTTATATTCAAAGAAATTCTAGATTGGTTACTTATACCACTGAATTAAATAGCTGGAAATCATGATCTTGTTGCGTTCCCTTGTAAATGACATGATGACTTTGGGCCCTGAGCTAGTAGTTTTCAATCTTCATAGTCTCAGGATGTCTTTATTCCATGTTCCTTCATTAGGTCTTTGTGTGAGTCTCAGATGATGCTGAGAAGATAGCCAAGATGAAGGGAGGCTGAAGGGGTCAGGAGTGGGCATTTCGAGCAGAGGGAGGAGCATAAACAAGGGTGTCAGGGTGAAGAACAGCAGAGAATGTTTGGGGAACTGCAAACCGTTGTGTTACTTTTGTAACAAGGGAAGGAATGGGAGGAGATGAGGCTGGACAAGTCAACAAAGCCAGGTCGGGAGGGCGTGGTGTCATGCTGAGGAGTTGTTGATGACTCCTCACCTGGTACAAGGAACCACTTGGGGTGTAAGCCGGGAGTGATGCTGCTAGATTTACACTTATATACATCACTCGTGCAGCTGTGTGGAGGGGGACTTTGAAAAGAACGACACTGGAAGAAGGAAATCAAGTTGAGAGGTAGCAGGGAAACCCATGAAAAAGAGGACTAGGGTCTAAAGTAAGGGAATACAAATGGGAAAGACAGGCTGAATTTGAGTGATATTTCAGGGGAGGGGCAGAGCTGTTTGATTTGGTTATTTGATGGATCTGGGGAGGGAAGGAAGGAGTCCCAATTCTGGTGGGTGCATGGCGAGATGATGGTCGTTTGCAGCTGGGACTGACAATTCAGGAGGAGTAGCAGCAGGTCCGTTTTCTAATTCAGCAGTATTTATAGAGGTCCTACCTCATGGGTCAAGTAGCTGGAAGATGGTGAATGGGGTATGGGAGAGGTTGAGTTTGAGGTCTTGGTGACACACTCACATGTGAATGTCTGACAGTGAGAAATAGAGCTTTGAAGCTTGCAGGAGAAGTGTGGGCCAGATATTAGACATTAGATCTAGTGATCTAGAGATATCAGATCTAGGAGTCACAAACTCATAGGTGGTAGTTGAAACTGCGAGAGTGAATTTACTTACCCAGGGAGTGTGTGGCAGAAGGAGAACACTGGGCTTGGTAGAACTTTAGAAGATGTGAATGTTAAAATGTTTATTTTATTACTTTTATTTTTTAATAGGTAATACATATACATTACAGTCATGTGTCACTTCATGATGGGGACACATTCTGAGAAATGCATCATTAGGCAATTTCATCATTGTGTGAACATCATAAAGTGTACTTATACAAACCTAGATGGTTTGCCTACTACGCACCTAGGCTATATGGTACTGATCCATCGTTGACTGAAACGTCGTTATATGGCACATGACTGTGTATGAAATCCAAAGGGTTCAAAAAGCCATATTGAGAAAAGTGAGTCTTTAACTTTGCCCCCTGGCTGTAGTGTTCCCAGCTCTGGAGCCTACCACCTTTATTGGTTTCTTGTGTACTCTTTCCAAGATATTCTCTAAATATGTAAATACTCGCAAATATCTTTGTGGTTGTTGGGATTATTTCGCATAATGCTGTGTAGTGTTCACTCTGGTCTTTTTTTTTTACTTAAAGATCCCTAATTACTTTTCACATGCTGGAGGAATATGCCAGAAGAGGGGAGGAGAGCTTGGGAACTAGAGGAGCATTTTCCCAGAGGAGGCAGGAGGGAGAGGGGTACAGGGCACAGGAGGAGGCATGGCCTTGAATGGGAGAAGGGCCACCTCTGAAGACAATGTGGTAGGTGAGCAACTTAGGGTAAGAAATGGGAGCTGGGAGGACAACGGAGTGAATGTTAAATGTCCAGTAGACGTCACTGGTAATTAGTAGAGACTGATTCTCATAGCTGGTCTATACATTTTTCAAGTTGGATTGGGCAGAAAAGAGTAGTATCCAAGAAATTTAATGAAACTAGGCCTTCATGTCACTTGGCAACATGGACCCCCAAGACAAAGGGCTACAGAGCCTTTTTAGATAAAGGGAGCTAGTTTTCCCACATAAATCAGACAGCCAAGATCTTTTATGGCAAGAGAAGTTGGCATATGAAGAGAAGCTGAAGGGCATACACACTGCATTTAAAAAGCTGTGCAAGAGTCAACCGCCTCAGCTCTACTCAGGCGGACAGGTACATGGGGTGGGGTCTCCGTGATTCAGAGGCTCAGTTTCTAACTAATCAGTCCAATAACTAAATTTCCTTTAGTTTATCCAGAGTTAATCAAAGCCTGAGGGGACCAATTCATCCTATCCAATTCACGGAAGTGGTTGGAGAACCCAGAATGACAATTTATTTCTCCCTTTGTCCTAATTCTCTCTCTTTTTAACTGTCTTGTTATACGAAATGTATTAATGTTGTCTTAAACCTTTCCGGGGAACAGCATGGGGTTTAAGTACAAATACTAAATCTATTTAAACGGGGACTATATGCTTTTTACAGACTGAAGTTGTGGCTCCATTTCAAGGTCCTCTGTCTTAGATATCTTGGAAATCAGAATACAAATCAAATTGTCTGGTGAGCTTGGAATCTTAGCATAGGAAACTGGTCATCAGGACTATTTCATACTACAGAAAAACTGAAGTACCGCACTGGTGATGAGAATGTTCACAACTTATACGTACAGTTGCCATCTCCCTAGAACAGACAGGATCAAAGCGCAAGTTCTTACAATCCATTTTCCCTTTTCAGATCCTCCATGAAGACCCTCATCCTCCTTTTAGCTTTCCTTACCAGACCATCCTGCTCCAGTAGAACTGATTGTAGTCATAACTTTCTTTAGTTACTTTCCAGGCCTGAGAATATAATTCCATTCAGTTCGGCAGATAGTTAGTGAATGCTTAATGTGTTTTTCAAACTGCCAGGACCACAAAAATGAATAAGCCTTGGTTCTTACCCTCCTGGAGCTCAAAATTTAATAAAAAAGCATTAAAATATAAACAACTAATTATAACTCAGTGTTAAACAAGTGCTCTGGGAGCACAAAGGTGAATGATGAATTCTGTCTGACGGATTAGAGACCTTTGCAAAGGGAGTTGAAGATAAAGACTGAATAGGAGTTTTCTAGGCTGAAAGAGGGGGAAAGGATGAGCTTTCTAGACTTGATGGAGCAGTGAGTAATAGATGGCCATAGCACAGAATGAGGAGAATAAGAGAGTAGCAGAGTGATGGGTGGAGACCACTGTTTAAAGGACTTTACCTGTCATACTAAGGAGTTTGGATTTTATCCTATAAGCAGTTGAACAGTGAAGGTTTTATGAGGAGGGAAAGATTGAGAAAAATAATTGTAGGCAGGGAGCTAAAGCCATGGAGATTGGAAGAAGGATAGGAACAGTTCGTTGAAAGATGGCCAGGTTCTAAACTAAGGATGTCTTATGGGGCCAGCCCGGTGGCATAGCGGTTAAGTTTGCGTGCTCCACTTTGCAGCCCAGGGTTTGCAGGTTCGGACCCTGGGCACAGACCGACGCATCACTCGTCAAGCCATGCTGTGGCAGCGTCCCATATGAAGTAGAGCAAGCTAGGCATGAATGTTAGCCCAGGGCCAATCTTCCTCAGCAGAAAGAGGAGGATTGGCAACAGATGTTAGCTCAGAGCTAATCTTCCTCACAAAAAAGAATAGTAATAAACTAAGGATGCCTTAGGCAAATGAAGAAGGGATGGAGAAATGGGAAGGTCACTGAATGAATCAGGCCAGCAGAGATGGGAGAGAGAAGAATTGGGTGGTATGAAATTTTCTAATTGGGGAACTGGGAAATGATCATTAAAAAACAAACAAAACAACATAGTACACACAGGAAAAGCTACCAATTGGCAAAGGTCAATGGATAGAGAAAAAGAACTATGTATTGCGCATACCAAGTTCTGTGTGCCCAAGGAGAGTTGAGTGGAAATTTCCTATAATGATTTTCTGTATCCACTTTCCAAAAAGGAGTTGGAAAAAAACAAAGCAATAAGATTCCCACAGTATAAATAGTAAATAAAGGAACATAATAGGGATTAGCATAGTTGATGTAATTGAGCTTCAAATTCGGTCCTAGCTTCCCTGCAGCCAGAGGGATAAGAGGAAACATAATGATTTGTCTGTCTCTTAATGTTGGATGAAAGAAGCATGCAACTTCCTAAGGAAACACGATAGTTTTCCTGGTTCTAAATAATAATAATAATAACAAAAAAGACAAATAACTGTTGTTTGAGTGCTTGCTGTGGACAGGAACTGTTCTGAGTACATGTAAGAGCTTATTTAATCCTTAGAACAACCCTACAAAGGAGAGGCTATTTCCAAATAAAGACTCCTTTGCACAGAGTATGAGGGACACATACAGCTAGCAAGGAATGGGGCCTGGATTCCAACTCAGGCAGTCCTGGACTCGTACACAGTGTTAAACTGATTATTGGCTACTGTCCTTATCAATATTTTTATAACAAAGACTGAAGGAAATTTTATCTGGCTGCTTCTAGTGGCCTTTGATAATTGTAGAAAGCTTAACATTAAAGACCAGAAAAAAAAACATGATGACAATTCTCCACGGTAAAGGTCACTGTTGCCCAAAATGTGTTCTGCAGAATAACTCTAAGATACTCTAAAAAAAGGGGGGGGGGTGGATTCCAAGGACAGATAAGCTTTGGAAACACTTGTATTGGAAAGTCATGATTAATTCACATTTGCATTGAGGAGTCTTGAAGTAAAGAAACATGATTAGCTTTGTTTATCCCATTGTTGCTTACACGTACTTGACCTCAGCCCAATTGTAATGTTCTATGGAACACATTTTGGTTAGAAATTCAAGTCTGTACTACACTTTAAAAACCAGGCAAAGAGATAGCACAGTTGGCTGTCTACTGTGGTTGTTGAGAAGCCTAGCCATTGTCTTTCTGGGAACATCAGAGGAAGTAGCTATAACAGGTGTCTCTGCAGATGAAGCCTGGATTTTTCTCACAAAAGTAACTTTTTATTTGCTCCAGTAGTAAAGCCTATAAACCCAGAGACCAAAATGATTTAGTCTGGAAAATCCAAAGATAGGTATTAAATCATCTCCCATGACCACAGAAAATTCTTTGTACTCTTTCTATGGAATATCCCACTGAGTAACCTGGCTTTCCAATCAAACTACCAACAAGAATTTCCACCAATAACTTGACAAAATTAACTCACTGTATGGAGTTCTTAATTGTTGTTAAATGATTGAACTTTGAAGGATGTCTACCAAAGACAGCAACTTTTGCTTCTATCACAATTACTGTTGAATCTTTCTTTTTAAGTGGTTAGGGGCAAAGGCCAGTTGTTACTTGAGGCCTCTCCTGGATTGTGATAGAAAAGTAATCAACACATAGGAAGATATTTCTCCCTCTTTATCTTAAAACAGGAATGCAGGTGTAGCATTCATCTCAACAACAGAATAAGGTATAAATTTAAAAGACATGTAGCTAATATATGGCCCTGTGTAATTCTACTTGAGGAAGCTGATTCCTTTTCTGGCACTGAGTTAAAGAGGATAAATGATCACTATATCAACGTTGTGTGGCTTAGTCTTAGCGACTTCCAGTTCACAGAACCCATGGCTAATGGAGACATCCAGAAGATTGTTGAAAAGATAGGTCTAGAGTTTAGAAGAGAAGTCTAGATTGAGGAGTTAATGGGTTGGTGGGGGGGTAGAGTCATGGACTTGGAAGAGGTGGAAGCCTAAGGTAGAGTCCTCATAGGAAGCAAATATATATGTGGAAAGAAGATCAAAGACCTCCGGGTGTACTTGATTGTAATTGGGTATGCCCAGTTAGAAATGGTTTCCTGGTGTGTATTACTTATATAAATGGATGGCTTCTGCAGATGGCTGAACTCATCCTTTTTTTTAAAACTATCTTAATAATTAAAGTTGACCCTTTTCTGTATCTCCAAATTCTGGGTTACCTTATGGTACCACTCTGTCTGCTAACTATAGGTAATAAGTAAATCCATATGATCCTTTTCCTATAATTTCCTAGTAAATCAAAGTGATTATTTCAAAGATAGAAATAACCTATATTTTTAGCTTTAGCAATGAGCATAATCCCCAGTCCTTGTGCATTGGTGTAAGGTTTGTCACTATGGTGGACCTGAACAATATCCCACACGCTGGAAGTTGAGCTCTTGAAGGATAAGAGACAGTCTCTCGTGTATCTTTATCTCTGTAGTGCTAGGTGTAGAAATATATGTTGATTAAATGAACAGATGAATACCCTTTGGAGTTTTCCTGTTCCCTGATGGATTTGGGGACTGATTTTCAGTGTCTTCCTTGTTTTTCTCACTTCTTATGTTATTGTTCTTTCCTTAGATTTGTTAATATACCTGTTTAGATTATCATATCATTTTCCATTAGACTGAAAACGTCTAAGTTGTTTAGGCTAACTCAGACTTAAGAGTTTTCTGAGCTTATTTTTAGGCTCTCTTTTAAATTCATCATCTGAAAATACTGAGAAGTATCTACATAGGTAATTCTGCCGGCATGTACACACCATTTTTATTTTATGTACATAGGTTAAAATTGATTCCTCCATAGTAGGAGACAGCATTAGAAAATTATTGTCTTTACTGGAGAAATATCTTTTGTGCTATGAGAAATAGAATATTGAATCTAGAACTTTTTAAATAAGAGCTTCATTGAGATATAATTCACATACTATACAGTTCACCCATTTAAAGTGTGTAATTCACTGGTTATTAGAGTATTCACAGAGTTGTGCAACTATCATCACACAATCAATTTTAGAACAGTTTCCTTGCCCCAAAAAGAAACCCCATACCCATTTTCACTCACTCTTCATTTCTCCCAAACCAACTCCACCCTAGCCCTAGACAATCACAAATCTACTTTCTGTTTCTATGGATTTGCTTATTCTGGACATTTCATAGAAATGGATCATACAATATGTTGTCTTTTGTAACTGACTTCTTTCATGTAGCATATTTTAAAGGGACATCTATGTTGTAGCATGTATTAGTACTTCACTCTTTATTACTGAATGATATTCCATCATATGGATATACCACATTTTTTTAATCCATGGACATTTGGGCTGTTTCTGGTTATTGACAGTTATGGCTAATGCTACCATGAACATTTAGATACAAGTACCAGGACTTATTTTAAACAAATGATTCTGTAGTTTCTGTCATTGTAATAGAGGAGGCCATAGGATCAGATATGGCAAGAGTGTACAGCAGTGCATGCTAGGAAGTGAAAAATAGGCCATCAAGATGAATTTACTGGGAGAGTTTAAGGCCGAATCTAACTACTCATGAGGGACTCAAGCCGGGACACAAAAAGCTTAAAATTATGGTTCTCCTAGAGACTGTTATGACTTTTTTTGCTGACCACAGACAATGGAAGTTTTGATATTTCACTGTATTTGTCTGAAAACTGAAACACACTTTTCCCAATGGTACTATTCCTGGGACTAGACTTCCTCATTTCTGAAACCTCTCCAATCCTGGTGTGCTTTTTGAATGGTGAAGACTGGCCACTGTCATTTTTGTCTTGGGTTTTGTTTGTCTGCCTTATTTCCAGGTATAACAGGTTTTTTAAAGGAATTCTTCTCTTCTTGTGTTGAACTTTTGATTAATACATTTATTTTATAGACAATAATGTCTTAGTCCCTGATCAGGAATTTGTGAAAAATATCTCAGTCATTGAAGATAAAGAAATTAGTATTGTCAGGTTCTGTCTCTTGGAACTCGAGCAAGATATAGATCGATGCGTCAAGGGCAGATACATTAACCCTGTAGACTTGGTTCAAACATTTTATTACAGCAGTAATCTGTGGACATAATTTGATGATTTTGTCACATGCCCAGCAGATCTGGTCAAATCTAAGGAAATCTCATCCTAGTGGTCTTGGCTCAGTGATTTCATTTTGCCCAGATGCTTAGCTGTGATACGCTTTACCACAGTGCAGATGATGGAAAATATATAATAATTCCCAAATTCTAGGGTAGCTACAATAATGACTGGGGGTCTAGAACTGAAGTATATATAAAGAGGGCAAATACTGAATGATGCATCCATTTCTAAGCACCATATATGTATATCTTCTGCCAAGTTCAGGAAGTCTTAGTAGATTGCTCTCTTTTGGTAGGAAGTTTTCAGCACACCTGAGGTTCCAAACCTAAAACATGCAGAATATAGACAGAAAGAAGTAAAAATAATAATGAACACTTAGAATGGGCTGGGCATGGTTCTAAGAAAGTTGTACATAGGGAATATAGACCATACTGGCTCATTAATCCTCCTGATGGATTAGTGCTTAAGTCAAATGCCTAGCCGTAGCAAGGGGCAGAACCTAGTTATGAATCAAGGTCTTTCTGACTCCAAAACCATGCTCTCAAACCCTGTTCTAATTCCCTTCTCAGCCCTGGGTGGTAAAAGGCAATGTGTCAAAAAAAATTAATTATCTTATTTTTCTTTATATGCTTCAACATCTCTTTTAAAATGTAGACATCACTGGAAAAAAAATGGTACATCATTATAAAATCCCAGTAAGGTTTAAATGACTTATATAACACCTTTATACTGAGCAAATTTCAGCAGGAAAGGGGTTGGAATTAAGAGCTCTGAATGCATGAAAGGGGGACACTGGTAAGAGAAAAGGATTAGAAACAAGAGCCTGGGGGGGGGGGGGTTTCTGCCATTTTTACTAGTTTGCATAAGGCAGACCTAAAATATGCATAGTTTTACTTCCCACCCTGTGAGCTTCTCCTTAATTAACACTGGTAATGCCAAAGCACATTAATGTCTTTTTCCATCTAGTTTGGGGGTATTTTTGACTCTGTATTTGATAAAATTTTACAGTATAGCTTTAAATATTTTTATTATAATTGAAAAGGCTCTGTGCAATTTCCAGTTTTTATAATACCTCATGCTTGCAAAATTTGTCTTTCCTTTTTTTTTTTTAGAAACTGCTAATTTGCTAGATTTATAGTTGCTGTAATAGTTCTATATGATTCTGCTGCTTTTAATACTGTATGAGGGTAAAGCTGGATTTCTCTGGGCCTACTCTTTTTAGATACAGACCTTTGTAGTTGTTCCCACTTGGTGAAATAGATCCTGTGTGTGCTCATGCTTTGGTGTACAGTTTAATGTATAATATTGTTAAGAAGACATTGATCACTAGGAAGTAACCTTCAGTTCTTTATTTCAAAAATACCATTATACAACTATATAATTACACATAACAGAGAAGTTCCATTTAAAGAGTAGATGACCTACACTGAAAATACTTGACCTCTGTAAATTACACAAAGATTGTTGTAATGTTCTTTGTCATAACTAGCCTGTAGCTAGTTATAATTGCTAGAGGGGCCAGGTGTTTTCATGTTTTCAGCAGGTAGAGGTAAGGCCAATTGGATTCATCTCTTGTATCCATTAGTTGATTAGGATATTTTTATTTATTTTATTTTTTATATAAATGACTTTATTTTATATTCCCACCGTAATGTATTAAGTATAGATACTGCTACTTTTTTTAAGTAGTGACATAATAGTTTATAACATTGTGAAATTTCAGTTGTACATTACTATTTGTCAATCACTATATATATGTGCCCCTTTACCCCTTGTGCCCACCCCCAACCCCCTTCCCCTCTGGTAACCACTAATCTGTTCTCTTTGTCCATGTATTTGTTTATCTTCCACATATGAGTGAAATCATATGGTGTTTGTCTTTCTGTGTCCGACTTATTTCGCTTAACATAATGCCCTCAAGTTCCATCCGTGTTGTTGCAAATGGGATGATTTTTTTCTTTTTTTATGGCTGAGTAGTATTCCATTGTGTATATATGCCACATCTTCTTTATCCATTCATCAGTCGATGGGCACTTGGGTTGCTTCCACGTCTTGGCTATTGTGAATAATGCTGCGATGAATAGAGGGGTGCGTAAGTCTCTTTGAATTGTTGATTTCAAGTTCTTTGTGTAAATACCCAGTACTGGAATAGCTGGGTCAAATGGTATTTTGATTTTTAATTTTTTGAGAAATCTCCATACTCTTTTCCATAATGGCTGTACCAGTTTGCAGTCCCACCAGCAGTGTACGATGGTTCCCTTCTCTCCACATCCTCTCCACCATTTGTTCTTTTTTGTCCTGGTAATTATAGCCATTCTAATAGGTATAAGGTGATATCTCATTGTAGTTTTGACTTGCACTTCCCTGATGATTAGTGATGTTGAACATCTTTTCATGTGCCTGTTGGCCATCCATATATCTTCTTCGGAAAAACGTCTGTTCACATCCTCTGCCCATTTTGTGATCGGGTTCTTTGTTTTTTTGTTGTTGAGTTGTATGAGTTCTTTATATATTTTGGAGATTAACCCCTTGTCAGATATATGATTTGCAAATATTTTCTCCCAGTTGGTGGGTTGTCCTTTTGTTTTGTTCATAGTTTCCTTTTGCAGAAGCTCTTAGGGGAAATTTTTTTAATGTAAATTTGTATCTGGACAACCACATTTATACACCTGATGACATAAAATTAATCAGATATATTTACATAGTTGTAGAATGGAGGGATTTTTTAAGCTCTCTGGAGAATAAGAAATAAATAATGGATAGGAGACATTTTTTTAGGATGACTGGCTGCAGGAAGAACTTGTGGTGACAGAAGCCATGTGCAGTGAATTTGAATTAGTGTTCTTTAGCGAGCTACCAGAGAAATATACACGATAATCAAGAACATAAATAGATTCTCTGTGGAATCGTCGTTGATCACTGACACATATTCATCTGCATTGAAATGCCTCCATAAATACATTCTAATAATTAGAGAATCAGTAGGGGTGAGATAACTTAAAGAAAAACAAAATATATATTGGTAACAATATAAATCGACAGCCAAATGTTAAAATGAGTAAACTGTGTACTTATGGTTAAGCTTTCAAACAACTCACCATGGAACAGTGGTAAGTATCTCATTGCTCTTTTATGGGAATGATCTCCCCTACATGCTTTGTAAATACTACATCCAAAAAACTAGCATTATTGTATACTTTAAGAGTCATTAGCATAGATGTTTTTAAATGTAAGAAAATGACTTAATTATGAGCTAAATGGCTTCATGTCCCATCCCCTAACAAAAATATGCCCTAACCGATCTCCGTAACCATGACCACATTTATTTAGAAACATTTAGTAAAAGTTATCTCTAATTCAACCCCTTGAACATCAATTTTTCTTGATTAAAAAAAAAGAATTTAGACTCAGAACTTTGTATTTTACTTGGTCTCTGGCCAAGACACCTCTTTTGAGCTATTTCTGGCTTTTTGAACCTGTGGCATGACAGCTTGTCCTGCCTCAGAGACTCGGGAAGAAAAACTAGTCCCTCAAAATCAAGTTTGTTATTGAGCTTAATAGAAGATTTATGTATGTCACATATTTGTTTAGGAGAAAGGCGCTTGTGTGGCTCATTTAATCCTGTCCTGGTGAATTTACGTTTGAATGAATGCTGAGGGAAGCTTGCCCATACATCTACAAAATCAACATGTCCTGGTAGGCTTCTGATTAACATAACATTAGCTCTGGCCTTAGGCATCTTCCTCTGCTCTTACCATTTATCCGGTGATAGATAATATACGGAGTGAAAAAGACCTAGCTGGGCTTTAAAACAAGATGAACATCTCAGTGGACCAGAAATGGAAAAAATGCAGGGCATGGTGAGCAATGTGTGGGGCTAAGTTACTGGGCTTTCAGCTCCTGCTGTAGTAACAGGAATCAAAATTCTCCTCACAAGGTGGAGGCCCAGAGCCAAGCATCTGAAATCAGGGCCCTGCAAAAACACACCTGGAGAGACATATACTCACTTATACTTGAAAGGAAAATGAAAAAAAGAGCAACTTGGACTGCTGCAGGCGACTACAGCTTATATGCAGCCATGGACCTAATGCGTAGAAGCCTAGGGAAGAAGTGAGGAGTGCATTTGGAAAGGAGAGCGTCACAACCTTGAAACCAGGACCTGAACCATGCTGCCTGCTGATGAAATTAGCAATAATTGCATTCATATCACTCAAGGTAGGAGCTGCAAACTACCAATATAAGATCAAGCTCTAGACTAGAAGCCCTGCTCCCTAAGTGGGAGCAGCCACAAAACCACTTGCCAGAGAGAGGTGAGTTCAGAAGGAAAAGAAAATATAAAGGAAGATACTCACACACAAAATAGAACAGAAAACACACACCCTATCCGTTTCAAAACTTCCAAAACACGTAAAGACTTGAGATAGCCCCTCCAAACTGACCGTCAAACGATTGTTTGTAAGTACACTTAGGATGCTCAAAGATATAAATAAGGAAATACCATTTATTAAAATAACAAGAAACTAAGAAACAGATAAAGAACAGATGGATCTGAAAAAGACATCTTTGGAAATAAAAACTATCGTTATTGAAGTTACTAAACTCAATAGACAGGGTAAATTCTAGACTGGACTCAGAGAAGATAAGGGAATTAAAAGATAATTCTGAGGGCTTTACTGTACATAGCACTGAGAGAAAAAGATGAGCAATATAAATGAGCAATTAAGAGAAATGGAGAATTGACCGCAAGGCTCTAAAATATACCTAGTAGGAGTTTCAGAAGAAGCGAATGGAAGAAATGACAGTGAAGCAATATTTGAAGCTACAATAGCTGAGAATCTTCCAGAACTGAAGAAGGATGTGAGTCTTTAAGGAAATGGTCTCCTGAGAGAAATTTCAAACATCTGGGAAGGCAAGAAAGGCCTGCTTAGAGCAACTGGTATTCTTTACAGCTCAGCTTTGGGAAGCCCTGGCTGATTCAAATCAGCCTTTTCTGTTTTTCACTGGAAAACATAAAAACAGAAATGTAATGTGTTGTATATACTAAGCCATGTTTTCTGAACAAAATAACTCATGAAAAGAGAGTTCTGTGGACAACTAGACCCAGAGGATCAAGATACCAAGGAAGACCTCTCTAGAAAAGGTAGCCTCCTGTCAGTATCTTTGTGAAAAGTAGGTGGGGAGACAGTAATTGTTTGTTGTGCTATCCTGCAGTCCATGCCTAAGAACAGTGTTTTCAAGAGGAACATCATGGATGACCCAATCTGGTAGAAAGAAGAATCTTGAATAGATTCATAAAAAGGTGGTGTTAGTTGGGGCATTTCAATGAAAGTAAATTTCTTTTAGTGAATAACTGCAAGGGAAAAAAATGAAGATAATTGCTATGAATGAAACCTTGTGAACACCGGATACTGCTTAAGTTCACAGAAACATTTGGCTGATTGTCAGTTAAGTGGTCAGAAATTGGATTTAATTAATGTGGACAATTACATAACATTGGTTCACAGCCAGAGGACCGATCTTCAGAATCTGGCTGAGGGTAAACTTATTTTGATAAATCTCTTCTTATTACTGCTTTGTCAAAGTAGATTGCTATGAAACAAACTATACACACAACTATCCTTGAAGATTAATGACAGGATTTCAATCAATACAGATAGGAGATCATATTCCAATAGATGAAAAAGATCATGCATTGATTTCCTGCGTGACTTTAAACAAACAAATTCCTAGAAAACTTGTAACGTTAGGTACAGGGCAGAGCTTTAAAAAAAAAAAAAAGACTACATTGGATTTTATTTCTTCTTCATTGTGGAGATCCAGCATTTTGAAACTAAGCATTTTGGAAGATATGCCATCCCCCACAGAACATTCATTCCAGATGTGGAACAACAGGAAATAGTTCCCTAACCTGGTCATGAGATTATCTTAACTTTCTCAAACTGGACAATGGGAAAACTCTTCTTGCCTACTCACCACTTGCATCTCGTGTCTTCTCTCATAGATATAGATCTCTCACATTTGTGGATAGGGAGTTCTCTCACCTGATGAACTATAATCTGTGAACAACAGAAATCTGTCATCTTATTTTGATATTTATCATAACTAGAAGAAAGATATCAAGAGTGCTGATCAGTCACTGGGTATTAAATAGCAAAAGTAGCCTCAATTGGAATTGTATTCTCAGCAATTCTAAAGCAAGAAGGAAATCTATATGCCTAAATGTATTTATGAAAAAAACGTAAAAATCAAAAATAAATGATATAAGCATTCGACCTGAAAAGCTAGAGGAAAAAAACAGTAAATTACAAAACATTATGAAGGGATGTAAAATGAGACTGGAATAAGTAAAGAGCTTTACCACATTCCTGGGTGTGAAGGCTCAATAACATGAAGTCAGTTCTTCCCAATTTAATCTATAAATTCAATGTAATTCAAACCCAAAATTTCAACAAGGATTTTCCTAACATATGAAGATTTGACACCAAAATCATAGGGAAGATCAAAGGGGTCAGAAAAGCCAAGACAACTTTAAGCCAGAACAAAGTGGGAGTGAGTGGACCTGTCAGACACTAATTTATGTAAAGCCATAGTGTGGAATCTGCACAGGGACATACAAATAAACCAGTGGAATAGAATAGAGAGCTCAGAAGCACATGTATATTTATGGACACTTGATGTATTGCAGAGGTACCATGGAAATCAGTGGGGAAAAGATGGACTATACAATGAATGGGGCTGGCTTAATAAGTTATTTATGGGGGGAAAGTAAAATTAGATCATATGCTGACACCAAGCACAAAAGCAGATTCTGGGTATATTAAAGTCCTAAATGTGAAAAACAAAATGTTAAACTTTAAAATGTAGTTTTAAAGAAGATTTTTCTTAAACAAAACATAAAAAGCAGAAAACATGGAGGAATATATTGAAATTAAACATTTTTGTACAACAGGATGCCGTGAACAGAGTTAAGGATAGGCTACACTAAGATGCGGGTAGGAGATGGTATTTGCTGTGCACATAACTGGCAAAGAAGAATCTATTCAGAACTTTAAAGTAGTAATGAAAAAATAATCCAGTGGGGAAATGGGTACAGGGAACATGAAAAGCCAGTTAACACGAAAGAAGTTCAATCTCATCAATAATCAGGGATGTGCTAATTAAAATACACCCATCAGACTGGCCAAAACTTGAATGTTCAATGACACTACGTGTCTGATGAGGTTGTGGCCAAATGGAAAACCTCATACAGTACTGGTGGGAGAGTAAATTGGTATAAGACCATTTAGGAGGGCAATTTGGTGACATGTAGCACTGTTGAAGATGTTGCTAGAACCCAACGATTCCACATCTAGATATATTCTGTAAAGAATCTCTTAAACAGGTATCCAAGAACAGGTAGAAGGAAGTTCATTGCATCACTGGTTGTACTAGTGGAAAGTTGGAAACAACCTAAATGTCCATTGACGGGAGAATGTTGTCAGCATATTGAAGCAATAGCACAATACCTTACAGCAGTTAAAATCACCAACTATTATGTATGAACATGGCTAAATCTCAAATGGTGTTGAAGGTAAAAAGCAACTCTTAGAATGGTATGTACAAAGTTCTTAAACGTAAAACTTAAGAACATACAAAATAATGCTGTTAGATTGAATCACATGAAATGCCCATTTTTGCAGGTAAAAAACAGTCGAATATCAGCATCTTTGTTAAGTTCACCCTAATATTTGTGGATACAGTCATGGTAATGAGGGACATGGAATTCAGGGTGGCATTATCTCCTTGGGGGCGATGGTGAGGAGAAACTGACATGGTATTGAGGAGGGTATGTGGGGGAGCTTCACCCTTAACTGCTATATTTTACTTATTCAAAAAAAATGTTGAAGAACATATGGCAAATGTTAAATTGATGGAAGCAGTGTGGTGGGTTCGTGGGCGCACTCTTACCATGTTCTTATACATTGCTGTTGAAAATATTTGATGATTTTCTAAATAAACCAAAGTGTTGATAGAGGTCTAAAAATGGTGATTTCATGACATTATAAAGAAATACTTACAAATGATTAAATCCTTTGCTGCTTACTTATCTGAACACGGCACTCATTAGGCTTTTAGTATAAAATAAAAGGTTGAAAAGCATCTCCCCTCACACACCGGGCAGACACTTCAAATTTTATTTTGGTTTTTTAGCATTGCCAAGGTCATCATCATAAAAACCATTCATTAAGTGCCTCTCTTTTGCTTGCTATTGTGTTCGGTGGTGGTCACATGTATCTCTCCGCCATTTTATATGAAATCTGGTGATGATATTCAACTTTCTTTTTTGTTTTTTCTTTTTACCTGTTTGATGCCAACAGGAATCTGCAAGCAGAATATGATCGTCTAAAGCAGCAGCATGAACATAAAGGCCTGTCCCCACTGCCGTCCCCTCCTGAAATGATGCCCACCTCTCCCCAGAGTCCCCGGGATGCTGAGCTCATTGCTGAGGCCAAGCTACTGCGTCAACACAAAGGCCGCCTGGAAGCCAGGATGCAAATCCTGGAAGACCACAATAAACAGCTGGAGTCACAGTTACATAGGCTAAGGCAGCTGCTGGAGCAAGTGAGGCCACCATCTCTCTAACATGGGATATTTACAGAAATTCCTTTGCCCCTCTTTGTCAAAACCGAAAAATAGAATTCCGAGTCCTTTTCAGAAGTGCAACAGGCATCAATTTGTGGCGTACTTAGTATGTGTCTAGCAAAGTGCTAGATATCAAGGGATATCAGAAGAGGAGGAAAACTAGTATCTTTCTGTATTTGTTCGAGATTGTCTCCTACAAAAATGTTTCCTTTTTGACCAATTTGAAATTCATCTTGGAAACAAATGCTGGAAGCTTTCCACTAGTTCTCTAAAAGTGAAAATTTTACCTCTTGAAATGGAACTCTTTTTTTGTACTAGTCTCATTTTCTGGTATACCGTTGGTTTTTTTCTTCTTTTCATCCCTGAAACAATTTTTTAAGCCTCCATTGAAAACCTAACAAGATATTCCACTGTGGTAGGGCCTACCTGCCCATGGTTCTGGCTTTCTGGGAATTTTTAATTTAGGGATATGTTCTCTCCATCTTGTTACTTAATACTTCAAAAAATATGAATTCTCCATTATATTTTTGTGGTCTCACACAGTTTAACCATTCTCACATGACCTTGTAAATCTTTCAGTTATTTAGTCGAATGAGATTTTATATATCTTGTTCCACTGTAGCTGGAATTTTTTTTCGAACTTATAAGGGGGCACCATTCAGATACAAAGATGATATCCATGGATCTTATCAATAGTAAAATTTCCCAAATTCAACAATCTTTGGGAGGTGTCTAAGTAGGAAAGGTCATAATTTCTGAGTCATGAGTGTCTACAATATTCTTATATTTATATATTTGTTAGTTATGAAAAATAATTCTGTTTTCTTTTGGATGCTTTAGCCCCAGGCAGAGGCCAAGGTGAATGGGACAACGGTGTCCTCTCCTTCTACCTCTCTACAGAGGTCAGACAGCAGTCAGCCTATGCTGCTCCGGGTGGTTGGCAGTCAAACTTCAGAATCCATGGGTAAGTGTCTGCCTTAGCTACTCCTGGATTGTGTTCTCTCTTAAGGTCTGGAAATGCTGAAATGTTTGCTCAGAGGTTCAAATCATCAGCTAAATTATCTAGTATCAGTTCTGGACAAGGCATCGTCATGAATGCCTTAGAGGTACAAAGATGAATGGCACAGTCCTAGCCCTCAAAGGGCCGGCCATTCAGTTACTCAGAATAAGGCAGGGTGGTATTAAAGCGTCATTCATTTTGGAGACCAGAAAAGGCTTTATGACAAACTGATATTTGTGAAGGGTTCTGAAGGATGGAGCAGGACCCAAGCCTACTTTGAAGAAGGAATAGCGTAAGTGAAGATGCAGAGATGAGGCACTTGGGCCAAGGGTGGGAAAGAGCCAACAGTCCAGTTAGTAGAAAGATAAGGTCCAAGCAGGAGGTGGGGGGAAATAAGGCTACAGAGGAAGGTTGGCATCACATTGTAGTGACATGAATGTTGGGTGGAGGTGTTTGACTCATTTGGGTCAGTGTCAGGGAGCCATTGAAAATCATATACCAGGTAAGACATATCTAAAAAGAAATTTCTAAAAAGATGTATTCTGGCAGCTGTATCTGGCCCAAAGTTAAACTTTTATAGGTGGAAAGACCAGTTCGGAGGCAATTGCAAAGGCCAACTCATGGGAGCTCTGAGGGCCTGGGCTTGAGAGATATGAGTGATGGGCTCTGAAGAAATGGCTGTGAGACTGTTATTTAAAATAGAGTCCCCAGGACCTGGGGACTGATTAGAAACTGTGAGGAAAGGAAATGAGGGAAGAGGATTTGGTTGGAAGAAGATAGTGATGCTTTTCACTGTGAACATGTTGCCTTTGAGGAACTGGCAGGTCTAAGTCACATCTGGAAAGAAGTTAAAATACAGGTCTGTAACAGGTAAAAGGGCAGGCCGGAGAGATTTGAGAGCGAGCCTCACCCAGTTGACAGCTAAAGGGTGTGAGGTGAGAAATATATAACAAAGGTGCTTGGTTACTGTTCCTTGGGGAAGACCTCCGTTTGGGTGATGGGGTAGTGACAGAGTGAAGAGGTTCAAGGGATAGGTTCAAGGAAGATGTGGGCAAAAAGTCAAATGCTGAAAAGGACTCAATGGAAATGAAAATAAATGACAGCTCATTGGCTCACCGTAAATGCATTAGCCACTTCTGGGGAAGCATTTTCGGCCAAGAGAAGGGAAGTTGGAGAATTTCTGTCTTTTCAGCGAAATAAAAGACAGGTAATTTTGAAAATGATTGAGGCTTGAGGAAAGTGAAGATACTTTTGGAACATTGCCAAGTTAACACTGAGGGCTTAGGTAAAAGATGCATCTGTTGAGGAAATGGTCGGCATGGTCTGGTGCTCTCTGCAGTGTTCTCTGCCTAGGACTGGGTTCTAACATAACAAGTCCATGAGGAGTAAGTGATAAAAGAAGGTCAAAACCAATAAGGCATTTTGCAGTGGTAATGAATCCATTGTTAAAATGGCCATGACGAGGGTTGCCAGCCATCTGCTTATTTGTTTTTCCTGCTGCTCTTGGCTGGATAATAGGGAGTTTTAATGAAGGCCCCAAATACTTGGTCCATTCCCCTCATTTCTTTTTCTCTCTTAAGGCCCAGCATGAATCAGCTCCATGCTCTAGGCTTCCTTTTCCCTGGGTCCTAAACTGGTTATACTTGACCCTCTTGATCTTACCTCACAGAAAGGAAGAGACCTGTGACTCCATGATTCCTCGCACTGAAAGCTCTGTTGCCTGGTATCGTGGTGTGGTAACATGGAATTTATGTTAGAGAGTAGAATAAAGAGAGGTGAAGTTCCTAACCAAAATTGATGGGACAAAAAGGAAGGGTCAAGGGTGTGAGTGCGTTTTAAGGTGGGAGATTGGGGGACCATGGTCAGGAAAAATAGAAGATGTAGCCTCCCAGTGAGCCGCTGAAGATGGGGGAGGAGTGCAGTTCATGGGGTTGATAAGGCCAGGGTTGTTGGGCTCATCCGCATGGTGGTGAGGTCCTTATGAATGGAGAAAGACATTGAGGAAGGTGGATGAGGCCACTGAGGAGATGAGCATTTCTGAGGGAGACAGGGTGGTAGAAGCAACTCTGATGAACTTCAAGAACCTTGAGCAGTGGGCAGAGGCATATCCTCCTACAGAGAAGTCAAACCTTGCAGGAAAACCAGGTTTCAGTTCTTTTGTGAAGGAAGAGAAAATGTTTGAAGTTGTTTTCCTGGCTTTACCACACCTCAGTGATTTAGGGCGATCTCTGCATCAGATTCTCTTTCTCTACATGAGAAGTGAATATAGCTAATGGACCATTGGGACTGCAAATGATAGCTCAGCATGTGAAAAAATATTATATGCCTTTGTAAAGTCTATAAATTCCCAAAACAACTGAGTTTTAGTACCTCTGTTGTTATTTCCTACTGCAAGATTTTCCCTTTTTTTGAAGTAAGCAAGGCATGTGAAACAGTCACGTATTTTAGCGGTGAGATTCAGAGCCCTGGGTGCTTAGAAGCGTTAATTATTTAGGCCTGTCAACACTGGCAAAGAGGCAGCGTGCCCATGAAAGCACCCAAATTAAAGTACACATCAGACTGTGGTCCTGATAATTTGTGGAGCTGAGAGGATTGTGGCAGAACTGAATACAGGGACAGAAGTGCTTTTTCCAGTGGCTAAGTTAGGCTAAGAGATAACTTGTGAATATAAAATGGATAGGCCCTGTTGTTATGTTTGTCCTCTGAAAGAAAAGAAGACTGAATTCAAAGGTGATTTTTTTTCGACTGGATGAGCCAACTGCATTCTTGAAGGATGCACACAGGTAGGTGTTTAGATGAATGCGGTGTGTATCCTCATACTTTGAAGGTCTGAGATGTGATAAGGCTGGGATTTGCTGAACCATATTCTGGATAGAGAGGTGCATTCTCTGTATTTAAATACAATGACTTTTTAAAGTGAAGTATGGGTGAAGTCATGCTAGGTGATCTGTTCAAATGAGTTGGAGTGCTTCCTCAAATCGTGAAATACTTATCACTGTAAGTCTCTGTGTACCATATGTGGGTTCTGTACTTTTTTTTTTTACTGAGACAGGGTCCTAATGAAGAAAAGGCAAAGAAATAGAAATTAGCAGAGTTTATCTTCTTTTGGCTTTCATGAGCTATATACACAGGAGTCTATGACTTCTTAACAGCTTCTCTCTAATTATTCCTTAACTTCTACCCAATCACTCTTTTTAAAAAAATATTTTATATGTTTTTATATGTTTAATTACAAATGTTAAAAGGTTCCTTAGCTTCTTAATTTAGAACAATTTCAAACTTAGGGCAGAATTGCAATTAATTCAACATTTTGCCACATTTGCTTTATTTACTTATAGTAACATCAATTTATGTGTGCATATAGTTTGTTGTTTTTTATTTCACTGACCCAATTAATGATTATGTTTCATACATAATGACACTTCATCCCTAAACAAACACTTCAACATGTATCTTCCAAGGTAAGATACTCTCTTACATAACCACAATAGAAGTATCGCACTCAGGAAATTAACACTGATACAATATTATTATCTAATATATAATTTAAATTCAAATATCCCCAATTCTGGCAATAATATACATTATAGCTTTTTATTTTTTTATTCAAGATCCAGTGAAGGGTCAGGCTTTGCATTTAGTTGGCATGTCTCTTTAGTCTCCTTTAATCTAGAATACTTCCCTAGCCTCTTTACATTTTTCATGACGCTGACATTTTAAAAGAGGTCAGGCCAGTTGTTTTGTAGAATGCTCCTCAATTTGAATTTGCCTGCTTGTTTGCTCATGATTGGATTCAAGTTAAATATTTTATGTCCGATTACCAGCCCAGACCTCTCTCCTGAGGGTCTTTTGGATAAAATCATGGATAAAAATATAACCCAATCTGAAATCATGATCAACCGCCAGAACATCTGTTCCAGTTTTCCAAACTATACAATAACAGTCATTTTCCACTTTCTTCCTTTACCTCCCTACATTTTCATTTTTTTAGCTTCACTGAAGTGTAATTGATTGATAGACAAAAAATTGCACACATTTAATGTATACATCTTGATGAGTTTGGACACATGCATACATAAACCCACAAAAAAGAGCAAAACTCTTCAGTTTAGCTGCTTTTGCCCAAATGTAGCCCTCATCATGTGATCAGCTGAACAGACAATATGAATACTCTCCTAATTGTTTTCTCTGCCTTTGGTCTCTCTCCCTTTCCAAGCCATCTTCCAGATGTTTCCAGTTCATCTCCCAACATTCAGACTGTGTTATTCTTCTGTTTAAGCATTTTTGTGGCTCCTGTTTGCCTACAGAATAAAGTTCATACTCTCTAGCCTGGTATTCAAACTCTACCTTCTTCTCCAGCCCAATTTTTTACTGCCTTCAAACAAACAGGATCCCCCTGCCTCCATTCACAGACCTGGTGCTCATCCACATATATCATGCTGTTTCACTAATCTATGCTGTCAGTCATCTCCAGCCCTGTGCACAATGTTTTCTTAACCTGAAATATACCATCCTTTCTTTTGACTCAATTAGTCTTTTTGGAGAACTTCATCATGCATTATGCAGCCTAATCGTGCATTATATCTTGTAATTTATTTCATTTTTATAGTTATCAGCATTTTTTTTTCTTCTCCCTAGAACTCCATAGAACTTAGTCTTTGCCCTGAAGGAGCTTAAATCTTGCTCATTTTCTTTCCCATTTGAGCACCTTCCATGCAAAAAACATTTAGTAAAGTGCTTGTTAAATAAATGTTTTAGAAATCAAGCACAATACGTCTTGTGGAGATATGGAACAGTCCACACACTTAAGAAATTTAGCTGGAGGTTCTAGTTCAAGATGGCCACGTACGAGGGGCCTGAACTTGCCTCCTCCCACAGACACACCAGATCTACAGCTACACACAGAACAATTCCCTCTGAAAGAAATTCAGGAACTAGCTGAGCAACTCCTACATGTTGAGCAAATGAGGAAAAAACCCACATCGAAACAGGTAGGAGAGGCTGAGACACCATCTCACTGTAAACCCCACCCCTGGTATGGTGACACAAAACCAGGAGGGAACTCCCAGTTTCTCCCTGAGGAGTGAAAGCTTTGAATCCCACATCTGACACCCCAACTTTTAAGACTCCTACCTGAGAAACAGGCCTCCAAAACATATAGCTTTGAAGTCAGTGGGGCTTGCATCCATGAGATTCACAAGGATATAGTGAACTAAGAAACAATACTTAAAGGGCTCACACGGACTCACCATGGCTATGCCCCTAGGATACAGCGCAGAGGCAGCAGACTGAAATGCGCCCACTCTTTCTGTGAAAGAAGCCTATTTGTTTATTTTAAAAGCTTCAGCCTGAGCAAAAGGCTTCTAATTTAATACAGATATAGGGGCTGACTGCAGTACTCTCCAGAGACCATGGAGGCCAGCAATTGCCATCTTCCCACTCTCCTGCCTTGCTGCAGGATACCAGTATCTCCCAGAAAGAAGCCTCTGCAAACATCTGGTGCTCCAGTTTTTGTGACTGCTGCCCAGAGGACACATCCCGTGATAACCTGGCTCTGGTGGGCAGTGAGGCTTGTGTTCATAGGTTCATTGGGATGATAGCAAACAAAAAAACAGTTCTTAAATGGCTAACCCCCCTAGGCTCAGTGCAGAGGGAGCAGACAGAAACTCACATCTAGTCTTTCCCTGAAAGAGGTATATTTGCATACTTGAAAAGCTACTGCCTGAGGATTGGCAGGACCAATCACCCTGCATCTTGACGATGACTGAGATCCTCCTGTTTGGGACACTCAAAGTTCTTGGCACACCCTCAACTACTGGGAACCATTAAGAACAAAGAGCGTTGCTTGGACAATCACAAAGGTTTGAGAGATGACTAAGAGTGGGGGCAGGGTTGAAAGATGATAAGGTTCATCTCCCACACCAAAGACTGGAAGAGGTGGCTGTTTTATCTAATGTGTAGTAACCAACACAGAGAGTCAAGGAAAATGAAGAACTAGAGAAATATGTTCCAAATAAAAGAATAAGATAGAACCTCAAAAAAGACCTTAATGAAATGGAGATAAGTGATTTACCTGATAAAGAGTTCAAAATAATGGTCATAAAGATACTCATCAAGGTCAGGAAAATTGAACAAAGTGAGAATTTCAACAGAGATTGAAAATATAAGACAGTACCAAATAGAAGTCACAGAGCTGAAGAGTACAATAACTGAACTGAAAAATACACTAGAGGGGTTCAACAGCAGACTCGATGAAGCAGAAGAAAAAAAGTCAGTGAACTCAAAGACAGGGCAGTGGAATTCATTCATCAGAGGAGGAGAAAGAAAAAAGAGCTAAGTAGCTTAAGGAACTTATGAGACACCATCAAGAAGACCAACATTTGAATTATAAGGGTCTCAGAAGAAGAGAGAGAGAAAGGGGCAGAAAACTTTCCTAACCTGAGGAAGGAAACAAACATCCAGATCCAGGAGCCCAGAGATTTCCAAATAAGAGGAATTAAAAGAGACCCACAGCAAGACAAAGACAACTTGTTATGTACAAGGGAACCCCCTAAGACTATCAGCAGATTTTTCAGCAGAAACATTGCAGGCCAGAAGGGAGTTTCATGATATATTCAGTGTTGAAGAAAAAAACTCCAACGAAGAATACTCTACCCAACAAAGTTGTCTTTGAGAATTGAAGGAGAGATAAGGAGTTTTCCAGACCAGCAAAAACTAAAGGAGTTTAGCACCACTAGACCAGTCTTACAAGAAATGTTAAAGGGACGTCTTTAAGCTGAAACAAAAGGGTGCTAATTAGTAACAGGAAAACATATGAAAGTATAAATCTCATTGGTAAAGGTAAATAATATATAGTTAAATTCAGAATAATCTAACTAAATGGTGGTGAGTTAATCACTTATAAATCTAGTATGAAGGTTAAAAGACAAAAGTAGTAAAAATAACAATAATTAGTTAAGGGATACACAAGAAAAAAGTAAACTGTGACATTAGAAACATAAAATATGGGGAGGGGAGAGTAAATATGTAGAGCTTTAGAATGTGTTCAAATTTAGTTGCTATCAACTTAAAACAGACTGTTATAAATATGTTTTATGTAAGCCTCATGGTAACCACAAAGAAAAAAACCTATAGTAGGTATACAAAAGAGAAAGAGAAAGGAATCTAAGCATACCAGTATAGAAAATCAGAAAGGAAGAGAGCAAGAGAAGAAGAAAGGAAGAGAGGAACTACAAAATGGCCAGAGTACAGTTTTTAAAATGGCACTAAGTACATACCTATGAAAAATTACTTTAAATGTAAATGGACTAAATTCTCCAATCAAAACCCATACAGTGGCTGAATGGATAGAAAAACAACACATCCATATGCTGCCTACAAGAGACTCACTTCAGATATAAGCACACATAGACTGAAAGTGAAGGGATAGAAAAAGATATTCCATGCATATGGAAACCAGAAGAAAACTAGGGTAGCTATACTTATATCACACAAAATAGACTTTAAAACAAAGACTGTATTAAGAGACAAAGAAGGGCATTGCATAATGATAAAGGAGTCCATCTAAAAAGAGGATATAACATTTGTAAATATTTTTGTACCCAACATAGGAGCACCTAAGTAAAGCAAATATTAACAGACCTAAAGGGATAAATAGACAGCAATACAGGGATAGTAGGGGACTTTAATACCCTACTTTCATCAATGGAGAGATCATCCAGACATAAAATCAATAAGGAAACATTGGACTTCTTAAACAACATGTTCGACTAGATGGACTTAACAGATATATACATAACATTCCATGCAAAAGCAACAGAATACACATTTTTCTCAAGCTCACATGGAACATACTCCAGGATTGATCATATTTTAGGCCATAAAACAAGTCTTAATAAATTTAAGAAGACTGAAATTGCATCAATCATCTTTTCTGCCCACAATGGTATGAAACTAGAAATTACGGGAAAACTGGAAAATTCACAAATACGTGGAGATTAAACAACATGCTACTGAACAACCAATGGGTCAAAGGAGAAATCAAAAAATACCTCGAGACAAATGAAATGGAAACACACTATACCAAAATGTAAGAGATGCAGCAAAAGCAGTTCTAAGAGGGAAGTTCCTAGTAATAAATGCCTACATCAATAAACAAGAGAAATCTCAAACAAACCACCTAACTTTACACCTCAAGAAACTAGTAAAAGAAGAATAAACAAAGCCCAAAGTTAGCAGAAGGAAGGAAATAAATATCAGAGCAGAAATAAAGGAAATAAGGTCAAAAAAAGATCAGTGAAACTAAGACATGGTCTTTTTTTAAAGATAAACAAACCGGTAGCTAGACTCACCAAGAAAAAAAGAGGACTCAAATAAAATCAGAAATGAAGAGGAGACATTACAATGGATCCCACGGAAATGCAAAGGTTCATAAAAGACTACTGTGAACAATTATATGCCAACCAACTCGACAACCTAGAAAAAAATGGATAAATTCCTAGAAACATACAACCTACCAAGGCTGAATCATGAAGAAATAGAAAATCTGACCAGACTGATTACTAGTTAGGAGACTGAATCAATAATCAAAAGCCTCCCAACAAACAAAAGTCCAGAACCAGATGGCTTCACTGGTGAATTCTTCCAGACATTCAAAGAAAAATTAGTACCAATCTTTCTCAAACTCTTCCAAAAAAATAAGAGGAGAGAACACTTCTAAACTCATTTTACAAGCCCAGCATTACTCTGATACCAAAACCAGACAAGGACACCAGAAGAAAAGAAAATTACAGGCCAATATCTGTGATGAACATAGATGTAAAAAACCTCAACAAATATTACAAACCAGATTTAACAATACATTAAAATCATACACCATGATCAAGTGGGATTTGTTCCAGGGATGCAAGGATGGTTTGACATCCACAAATCAATCAATATGACATACCACATTAACACAATGAAGGATAAAAATCATATGATCATCTCAATAGATGAAGAAAAAGCATTTGACAAAATTCAACGTCCATGTATGATAAAAACTCTCAACAAAGTGGGCATAAAGGGAACATACGTCAACATAATAGAGGCAATATATAACAAGCCCACAGCTAATATCATACTCCACAGTGAAAAATTGAAACCTTTTCCTCTAAGATCAGGAACAAGACAAGGAGGCCCACTCTCACCACTTTTATTCAACATAGTACTGGAAGTCCTAGCCAGAGCAATCAGGCAAGAAAAAGAAATAAAAGGCATCCAAACCAGAAAGGAAGAAGTGAAACAGTCACTATTTGCAGATGACATGATCTCATATATATAGAAAACCCTAGAGACTCCACCAAAAAGCAGTTAGAAGTCAATGAAGTCAGTGAAGTTGCAGGATACAAAATCAATATACAAAAATCTGTTCTGTTTCTATACACTAGTAGCAAACTATCTAAAAGAGAAATTAAGAAAACAATCCCATTTGCAATTGCATCAAAAAAGAGTAAAATGCCTAGGAATAAGTTTAACTAATGTGGTGAAAGATACTGTACACTGATGAAAGAAATTGAAGAAGACACAAATAAATGGAAAGATATTTTGTGCTCATGGATTGGAAGAATTAATATTGCTAAAATACTACTCAAGGCAATCTACAGAGTTGATGCAATCCCTATCAAAATTCCAATGGCACTTTTCACAGAAAGAGAACAAACAACCCTAAAATTTGTATGGACCCACAAAAGACCCTGAATAACCAAAGCAATCTTGAGAAAGAAGAACAAAGCTGGTGGTATCATGCTGCCTGATTTCAAACTACATTACAAAGTCATAGTAGTCAAAACAATGTGGTATTGGCATAAAGACAGACACAAAGATCAAGAGAACAGAATAGAGAGCCCAGAAAAAAAAAGCCACACATATATGGTCAATTAATGTCTGACAAAGGAGTCAAGAATATACAATGGGGAAAGGATAGTCTCTTCGATAAATGGTGTTAGGAAAACTGGACATCCACATGCAAAAGAATGAAACTGGACCATTATCTTACACCATACACAAAAATCAACTCAAAATGGATTAAAGACTTGAACATAAGACCTAAAACCAAAAAACCCCTAAAGGAAAACATAGGCGGTAAGCTCCTTGACATTGGTCTTGGCAATGATGTTTTTGAAGTTGACACCAAAAACAAAGGCAACAAAAGCAAAAATAAACAAGTGGGACTTCATCAAATAAAAAGCTGTGTACAGCAAAGGAAGTCATCAACAAAATAAAAAGGTAACCTACAGAATGGGAGAAAATAGTTGCAAATCATGTATGTGGTTAGGGGTTAATATCCAAAAATTATAAAGAACTCATACAACTCAATAGAAAAAAATCTGATTAAAAACTGGGCAGAAAGATCTGAATAGACATTTTTCCAAAGAAGACATACATTGGCCAACAGGTACATGAAAAGGTGCTCAGCATCAGTAATGATCAGGGAAATGCAAATCAAAACCACAATGAGTTATCACTTCACACCTGTTAGAATGGCTGTTATCAAAAAGACAAGACATAACAAGTGTTGGCGAGGATATGGGAAAAAGGGAACCCTTATGCACTGTTGAAGGAATGTAAATTGGTGCAGCCTCTATGGAAAACAGCATGGAGCTTCCTCAAAAATTAAAAATAGAACTACCATATAATCCAGTCATTCCAGTTCTAGATATTTATCCAAAAGAAACAAAATCACTATCTTGAAAAGATACCTGCACCCCCATGTTCACTGCAGCATTATTTACAATAGCCAAGACATGGAATCAACTTTAGTGTCTATCAACAGATGAATGGATAAAGAAAATGTGGTGTGTATGCGTGCGTGTGTGTGTGTATGTGGATATGATAAAGAAGATGCACCTGCATGAGGGAATATTATTCAGCCATAAAAGAGGAGGAAATCCTGCCATTTGTGACAACATGGATGGGCCTTGAGGGCATTACACTAAGTGAAATAGGTCAGAAAGAGAAAGACAAATACTGTATGATCTCACTTTTATGTGGAATCTAAAAAGCCAAGTTCATAGATAAAGAGAACAGATTAGTGGTTTCCAGAGGTGGGGAGTGGGCGAAATGGGTGAAGGTGGTCAAACGGTACAAACTTCCAGTTATAAGATAAATAAGTCCTGGGGATGTAATGTATAGCATGGAGACTATAGTTAACAATACTGTATTGTATATTTGCAAGTTGCTAAGAGAGTAAATCTTAAAAAGTTCTCATCATAAGAAAAAAATTTGTAGCTGTGTTTGGTGACCAATGTGTTAACTAAACTTATTGTGGTGATCAATTTGCAATATATACATATTTCAAATCATTATGTTATACACCTAAAACTAATACAATGTTATATGTCAATTATATCTTAATTAAAATAAATAAAAAAGAATATTAGCTACTAATTTCAATATCTTTCACCATCATTCGACACTGACCAGCTAATAATCAGTATCATCATTGTATATCATAATATATTGAAGCAGTTACACACAGCATTTTTATGTAAAATTGAAATCATCTACCTTAAATTCTAATTTTAAAAAGTAATCGAAGCTAAATATCAGGTACTGGATAAATCATTTTTTTCCTTCTGAAAAAGTCGAGAAAGGCAGGAAAGACGTAAGTAATAAGGTAATCACACACCAAGGTGGAAATTGGTTAAAAACATATTATATGATTTAGATCAGTAATCCAAAGAAAAATAATGGTGGGCATATTTAGTTATACACAGCTGCTTTTTTAAGAGAAAATTTTCTAGCTCCCTTTTGTGTAAAGAGAAAATAGTTTGCATAGGTGTAAGCAAAATCACTGGAATAAGGATTCTTGTGTCTCTTCTGTGTAGGCTACATAGGTTCTGGCTAAATCACTTTTTAAGCAAGTAGAACCATTACCATTTGAATTGAGGAAAGGGAAGTGAGTCAGATGAGATTTCCCTTCAAGAAAGCCTAGAATCATGGTGAGTTTCAGAAGACTTTAAAGAATATCTTGCCCGAAGCAAATCATCCCATTTCTTTTTTCTCAGATTAAGTTGAGTCATCTCACTCCTTTTTCTTCACTTCAGCAGTGTCTATCATATTATGCTATATCAGGGTACTATTTTAACTTTGACTGTGCCTGTCCTTATTTTGAAACATTCATTTTTAAAATGTTTCAGTCATTTCTTTGGACCATCTTCAGGCAAGCCATGGAGGCTACAGCTAGTAACCTAGAAAGGATTTTTATGCATGTTTGTGGGCATCCCCTTGGAGTAGAATCAAATTGAAGTGTTAACGCTAAAGAATTGTCATTAACTAAGTTTGAAATCCCTTGACCGTTAGCAATATGCTTTTTGAGCAGGCAGTGAAACAGTGAAGTAGGGATGAGGCCATGTTTCTAGTGTGCACAGTTGGGACTCAATATCAATAAATATTTTCTGATTATTCAATAAATAAATAAATGAATAAATGATTTTTTTTTTGGTTGGGGGAGGCTTGTGGTCACAAGTATTGTTAGAGTCAGGAACATTTTTGGGTTGCCTATTATACTATAGCTACATATCAGTGTATGGTTAGACAACCCATTAATATTGGTTTCTTGCTGGTTTGATGCCTTAAAACAGAATATATCAGTCAGCTATTGCTGTGTAACAAAATAATCACAAAATTCTCAGGTTACATATTTCTCATTCATTCATCTGTTGGTTGGCTGGAGTTTTGCTAGAGCTTACCTAGACTTGACTCCAGGTTGTGGGTTGGGATCGAGTCTGTTCCACATGTCTCTCATCCTTCTTGGATCAGCAGGCTATCTGGGCCATGTGCTTCTTAGGGCACATAAGCACAAGAGGGCAAGCCCAACCACCCAAAGACATTACAAGCCTCTACTTATGACATATCTGCTAACATTCCATTGGCCAAAGCAGGTAAACAGGTTACATGACCAAGTCCAAATTCCTGGGTCAGGAAAGCACACTCCCCCCAATACTTGGTCACTCTACTCTGTCTATGTTGACCTTCTTCTTGCTGTTCTTTAAGCCAGCCAATCACACTCCCCTCTCAGAGTCTTTGCATTTGCTATTCCCTCTGTCTGATGTGCTCTTCCCTCAAATATCTACATGGTTCACGTCCTCCTATCCTTGAAGTGTTTGCTCAACTGTACGTCATCAATGAGGACTTCCAAGACTCCCCTTTCTGGAGTCTTCCTCTGTGCCCCTCGCTAACCCTCTCTTCTGAACGTTCATCACCATCTGACATACCTATATAATTTATTTGTGTATTTGTTTAGCCTTTGTGCCTCCATAAGAATGTGAGTTCCATGGAGACAGAGCTTTTTGGTTGTTTATCGCTGTAACCCCAACACTCAGAACACTGCCTGGCATATAGTTGTCTTGTGAGAAATCTTTGAATAAATAAACTAATCTTACTGTTTTTAAATTTTTATGGCTTTTTTTTTAGACATTTAAAATCTGGCTCAGTATTGAATAGTCCAGTGGTGTTATTCTAATTTCAGGTGTCATTTAGCTGTTTTAACTTTTCCAGTCTAATTTGACACAGAAAATATCCGGCATTTAGCATTTTTCAGTGTGTTAACGCACCTGCACTCATGCATATATGCGATAAATCTGATTTCAATTCTTAAAAGATTAGTTAAACCCGAAGGACTTTTTACTTACTGAGAAAATCTTGCGAAAAGAATAAACCAAGATTATACTTTACTTGTGTAGGTGCTACCTAGGATTTAATAGGCTCTCAAAAAATGTTTGAATGGATACATTTATCACTGCCATGAAAGTTTTTATTAAAACAAATATGCCTGTTTTATTTGGATTGGACACTTACATTTGAGACTTACAGATGATAGTTTATCTGTAAAGATGAACTTGGTTGACATCATTAGGTTTATAGTTTATAATTTGATCTTTGAAATAATTCAGGGAGAGGAATGCCATTCACTTCATTGAATTGTACCTGAATGTGAACTCAGTATAGCTGAGTTCCTAGAGCTCCAGTACAATGTGCTTCAGCTATAGGAAATATTAACATCATTGCTTGTGAGTGTCTCTGTTGGTTCTGATTTATTCTCTACGGCATACATCACTAAAGTGGACTCGCTGCCATTAAAATGCCTCATGTCCCCCAATTGGGCAAACATTTGCATCGGTAATAGGACAGAGAGATGTAATCAACCCTGCAGTTGTCAGGATCCTGTTCCTCCTGGCAGTATTTCATTCATTCCATCCTCACCAGATAATGGTAGTTTAACTCACAGGAAGAAAGAAACTAAAGATGAGGAATTTTATTTTTTCATTTCTAAAGGCGTAAATACATGCCAGTAGTGTGTGGGTGTCGGTGTGGGTGTGTGGATAGATAGATGCTGAACTTGATTTTTTCACTTCCAAAGGCATAAATATAAGTAGTGTGTGTGTGTGTGTGCACGCGCGCTAGATATTGTAACTTCCTTTTCCACCGTGTGACCTTAATTCTTTAGCACTCATTTCCTGTCCTTAGTATTTCAAAGAGGTTTCCTGTGGTATGTTATCATGAAACTCACAGAAGCAGAGGTTTTTTGTCCTTAGCCTCACATCCACCTAGGATACGAGTTTGTTATAATGATGAGCATTGCCGAGGATTCTTTCAGCTTGTGCTTTAAAAAAGGATGAAAACTTAGTAAAAAAAAAAAAAAAAATGCAGAATTATAATCATAAATGAAAATCCAAGTGGCATAGACCAAAGGAAATGACAAGCATATTTAAGTCATTAAATCACTGGCTTCCCAATCATTTCCAAGTCATATGTGACCCTGAGGTTGTCCTTAAGCATGTTCATTATTGTTCATTTGCTGAAGCAAGGTCTTGTTTTAGATGGAAGTGACAATGTGCTGAACAAAAAGAGCTTGAGAAGAAGCTCTTTGCACTATTGGAAGCCTGAATGTTATGAAAGATTAGTTTCAGAGGACCTTCACTGTTCAAAATAATTTTGTCTGCGCTGAAGAAATTGCTCCCTCACTACAAATGCTGTTTGAGGTGTATTTCTTTGACACATGAATAAACAGTAGAGACACAGGTCAACAAAATCTACAAGGAGACCCATCCGCAGAGGAAGATCGACCATCCTTAAACTCCTTTCCTTCCAAATCATCCTTCTCTCCTCACATAAACACATTCTCAAAAATTTAAAAAAATGTTTCCCTTTATCAGCCTCCGGAAACATAATTATGATAAAGTAGCCCCGTGTAACAAAGAGTAGCCCCATGTAACAGAGAGGAGAGGAACATAACTCCCCAATATAGTTCATATCTACAGTCCTTAGAATATTAATATTTCATTACATATATAGGTCACATACAACTTTTAGTTCTCCCTATTACATTGGACTTTAAAAGTACCTGAGTTTTGTTTATATTTTTGGTTAAATGTCAAAGTAAAGAGTGGGGAAAAATCCCTCAGTGTCTCCACTCCTTTCTTACCTTCGTAAAGTGAATGCAAAATGTCACATTCTTATTTTCTTTTGTGTTCAAGAGACACACTGCCAGTGTCCAATAAAAGTTTTTTTATTACAAAGAAAAACGCTTCACATTCGTGAATGAAGCGTAAGAAACTTATGTCAATTTTATCTTAACTTCTAAACAGATGTACAGTTTTCTTCTCCAAAGATAATGACGTAGATAAATCCCTGCATGGAATTCTTCTTCCCTTTAAGGAATTGTTCCCTAATTATTAAGCTCGAGGGGTTATTTTTATTTATGTTATTTATGAGCAAGTGGAAATGAATTTATAATGGATTTTAAGATGCAATCATGGACCTTTTTTCTAGTAGCTCTACTTTTTCCTTAAGTGCAATTTGCCATTATTTGTGTTTGCTTTCATTAGGCGAGGAAGATCTTCTCAGCCCTCCCCAGGACACAAGCACAGGGTTAGAGGAAGTGATGGAGCAACTCAACAACTCCTTCCCTAGTTCAAGAGGTAAGCCCCACTACCTAGAAGTAACTCAGACTTACTGGAAGTAGGCCACTCATTTCCATACCCAACTAGTGTGTGTATTTTCCACGTGTAAATAAACATGTGCTGACAGAATGCCAATTTGGGATCACTGTGAGAAGATTTTATTTTTAAATATAAATTTCTGGTTTGGAGTATTCTGAATTCAAATACTTGTGTGATCAAGATATTTCGAGAAATAAGAATGCTAACAAAATATTTTACTTACTTGACACATTAGTCTGAAGAGTTAATTATGAGATAGCTTTTACTTAAGAGCAATTATTATGTGACGTTTACAAATGAGGAAATTAATGCCCTGATGGTGCCTTTGCCAGGGACATATATACAGCTACTATGTGACACAGTGAGGTCTCGAACCTAGTGTAAGGAGCGGGGAAGGGGGGAGGACTCTGACTTACAATCTGTTGCCTTTTAGATTTAAAAATTATAACTTACCCCATCATTTAAATACAGGTGCAATTAAATCTTTATATACTAGTTTGTTGGGGTTTTTTTCACTTCCATAGATGGAATACAGTCTTCACATTGTTATTAACGGCTTTCATTTATTTTTCTCCATCACTTTGGCCTCGTGTGTTTTGCCCATTATACAAAAAACAGCATCTATCCCAGTGAATTTTCCCACCAGTCAGCATGAGCTTCAGATGTCTTACTTCATCCAAGGAGGTATCTTGCTGCTGTTGTTAGTTTTTTTGGAGTATTTATTTTGGTTTATTGCCCTGACGTAAGACAAAGTCACTGACCCACCTCCCCTCGGTGAATGAAAGGAATGGCAGCAGTCACCTGTGAGCAAATAGAGGGAAAGCCTAGGGAAGCCAAAGGGGGAAAACAGAAGGCTTTCTGGCCAGTGATTGGCTTCCCTAATGGGCAGCCTGGGAGGCAAGGATGGCGGAGAATCTGGCTATTTGTTCCTCTCCATAAGGGCAATGAGGAGGGTGTTTTGAGTCATCTGTTTTTCCTATCTTTTTGTTCAGTGTCGGTTAACAATGGCCATTTCCTAGTTAGTTGATGTACAAGTGAACATTGTGCAGTGCACATTAAAAGCAATAATGTTCTGATAGAGCGTTGCTAAGGAACTGTCAGGGGAAGCTAATTTTAAATGTCTGCAACAGCCATCTTTTCACCACTGAGCGCCTCTGATGTGCTGATTTTAACAGATAAAAATCTTATCTGTCTTCCGCCCACTGCCACACCCCCCACCCGCCACCCTCATCCCCATCCTGACTATCTTAGCTGCCTCCTCTCCCTAGATGCCATGATTCATAATGAGAAGACCACATGCCAGTTTGACATAAATCAAATGCTTTCACCTGTATCCTGCCAGCTTTTACTAGCACCTACTATGTACCAGTGGAGGTGTTAGGGATGCATGGAAGAAATGCCAAGTTCTTTGCCTTCAAGGTGCTTATGGTCAGTTGGGGACACAGACTTCCAAAGAAGTTCAAATCGCAATACAATAATATTATTGCTGTAATGGAGATGTCTATGACGTAGGTGAATCCCAGAAGCACCCTTTTAGATACATAGGAGGGGGTTAGCCTCAGGCAGAGCAAGTGTATTCTTCAAGATCACACAGCTACTAGTGGGGCCAAGACTTTGGGCCCTGCATCTGGCACACATTACATTGACCCCAAGCTTTCCCTGGAAGGTCATAGACACGTGTCTTCTCCCAGCCTCTTGAACTGAAAGCTTGTTTACCTGCTCTGTGAGAAGTTATTGGGTGCTTGGTTGGTGCCCTGGGCATTTCTTCCACATCTAAACGACTAGAGTACAGCAGAGAAGAGGCTACAGCAGGGCTCATGGCTCTGCTTCTCCACAGGAGCCTTGCCTCCCTAGATCCCTTTTTATACCGGGTCTCTGGTCCATCCTAATTCTCGTTAAGGTGAAATCCTTTGCACCCTCTCCCCGCATCCCCCTTTTAGAATCTTTGAAGCTAGACACCACATGGGTATGAAAGAAGCCACCTGGAAGACTAGATATATACTTCCTCCGATATGGTATTTGGCAGTTAGCATCTCTGATGTTATATTTACTTCTGTGATGTTGATTTAGTTATATGGAAACTCTATTTAGACCGCCTGGGTAGTGTTTACTGAATTAGTTCTTATGGAAGCACATCATCCCTTGGGTGCTAATCTGAGTGTTCAAATATGGGATAAGGAGGCTTTATCTGATACCAATTCTATTAACTAAGCTCCTACTTACTCAGTAGTACCCTGGTGGCCTGAGAGAGTTAATTAATTTTCCTGAAGAAAACACAATCAAACAAAAAACATACAACAAGAGAGTAGATAAGGTGCTAGAACATCTGGCTGGTCTTTCTGTGATGTTATGACGTTGATATTTTTTCTTTTCTTGCTACTTCCTGCCAAATTAGGCCTTATTATGGGCCTTTTACAATTTTGCACCCAATTCCACACCAGCTGGGTGTCCTACAATTCAACTCCGTTCTGACACTATCTACCTGGAGTTAGCATCAGATCCCACAGGTTAAGGACTCAGTCCTACAAGACTGCTCCCCACTTCAGACACCAGCCGCAAGTCCAGTTTGTCACCTGTGCTTCTGACCTACCTGCTAGAGATCAGAGGTTCCAATGACCCCCTCCTTTGGGTTAGATTAGCTTTCTAGAGCAGCTCACAGAACTCAGAGAAACATTTTACTTACTAGATTACCTGTTTATTATAAAAGGATATAACTCAGGAACAGCCAGATGGAAGAGACACATAGGGCAAGGAATGGGGAAAGGGTGCAGAGCTTCCACGTTCTCAGAGCACGCCAGCCAATCTCCCCAAATCTCCACGTTACCAATCCAGAAGCTCTACGAACCCTGTCCTTTGGGGTTTTTATAGAGGCTCCACTACATAGGCATGATTGATTAACTCATTGACCATTGGTGATTGGCCAGTCTCCCTCAGTTCAGGAGGTGGGACTAAAAGTTCCAACCCTCTAATCACATGGTTGGCTCCAATGGCCACCAGCCCCCATCCCCAGGTGCTTTCCAAAAGTCACTCGTTAACATAACAAAAGACACCTTGATGCCTCTCATCACAGGAAATTCCAGGGGTTTTAGGAGCTCTGGGCCAGGAAAGGATGAAGACTAAATATATATTTCTTATTACAGATCACAGTATCACACCTTTTTTCTCCCCAAATTCAAATGGATAAAAAGTCTCATCATTGTAAAAACAGGCCAACCATAGATATACTCTAAAAAGTGGTTTCTTGATGCTTTATTTCTAAAAGCTCATTATTTTATTTTGAAAGAATGGAGACTATATAAATATAATATGTATTTTCTTTATATATATATAAAATATATATAAATGGTAGGGTTTAGTGGGAACATCTTACCAGTTAGTAGGTATGTTAGGTTGATATTAAGCAGAAAATCTTGAGAATCTTAGGTTCTTGGGATTACAGACTCTCCCAAATGGAAGGGCCTTGAAAGGTCATCTTAACATCTCTGATGCCCCAAACAGGGGCTTTCGACTTTTGACCATTATCCATAGTAAGAGAAACATTTTATATCTCCACGTGGGGTAAGGATATAAAATAAACTTTATGTGTGTGTGTATGTATATACACACATATATGTATACACCCACCATATATATATATACACACACACAAACACACGTATATGTGTATAGTCACATATACATACAGTGATCAGAAACAAAAGTGTCGTGAAGCAATACCTTCCATACTACATATGATTCACACTCTTTCTCGTTTCATTTATTGAAAAATAAACTGCTGCTTGCAACGCACTAAATTGATTTTCTGATCCAGTGGTTTAAAAATACTGATCTAACCAATCTCAGTTTTTCTTGCCCAGGTGAATGTCTTTTTTTAAAAATTACACTTTAAAAGTTTTACCATGGAAGTTTCTGCCAAGACCTTGCTAATGTCTTAGAGGACATTGTACTTCTAAGTCTGCCATCCACATTCTCATTGTTGTGTTACGAAAAGTGAAGTTCACGGTTGCTACAGCTGTTTCGGACAGCTGTTTAAGTAACTCAAAACAGATGTCAGAGCCAGAGACCTGACATTTAGTGGAAATGTGCTATTAAATACCACCTCATGGTTTACTTAACCCTGCTAGATAATTGCCCACAGAGGAAAAGGCTTTCTTTAAAAAAATTAGGATTTTCATAAATATAAAGTATATAGTAAGAGAGTTATTGTGTACTTCAAATTTACAACTTTTTTGTTACCGTTTGCCACAGTTTTGACTTAGAGCTCAAGTCTTAAGGTATCACCTAATCTTCGTCTTTCCTTTTCACAAAAAGTACCAGGAAGACCAAAGAAGTTAAGTACCTTGTTCATCATCGTTCAGCAAGTTAAATTAGGTTTCTCATCTTATCTCGATGGCCTTGCTAATCTCTTATCCAAATTAATAAAGGGATTGTATGCTTCTCCATTTACTGATAAACTGATAGCCAACACTATCCTGCATAATAGCCAATGTAAACTACAGGGTGTTCAAGGTGTGAATGTGTGCACGTTTAGCTTTGCGATTATATCTTTCCTGATTAATCTCTAGATATAGTTAGTTCGCAACTTCACAACCACTTGGGGGATTTCAGTGTATATTAAACATGGAATGTTAGCTAATTTCTATCTAATCTATTTATCCATAATCTGTCCCTCAGTCTATAAGTATATATAGAAGCTGAATTCCACTGAATAAAAATCATTATCTACTACAAAACACTTTCAAAATCTCCACATTATTCTATGGGAACACTACATGGTAGAACGAACAATAAACATAATTTTAAAATAAACTCTTTAAGCGATTTGTCCATACATCTGATCATTTAGCAGTCTAACAAAGGTATTTTTATCCATCTGTGCACTCATGAAAGAAATGCTTCCCCAGTCAGTGATATGGTTTTGGGCTCTTTGAAAATGAGGTGGCACTGTACATAGATTAATGAATGGTAGGAACCAAGATAAGCTCTTAGTGCAATAAGACAATTCAGAAAGCAGTTAGCAGCGTTATGTGGGTATTTCTGCCTGTGTAATCTCTTCCCTGCTGACCAGTGCCACCTTAGTTTTATCCCCAACAGCCCATACCAGCCTCTCCTTCTCGTACAACCCCTTTCCAAATAACCCCCATACATTCCGTTAAATGCCTCTAAATTACCAACCCAACAGCTTTGCAAAACCTGCCATCTTCTAAAATTCAAGTCCTGTCTGTGGTTCTTTGATGGAAGAGCAACGCAAAGAACAAAGGCAAATGGCAACATCATGTGCCCCCTTTCAGGCACCATTCTGTTTCCTATCTGCTTCCATAAAGGATCTGAGCTCTTATTCCTTTCAACCGGGGGCCAGCAAACCAGAGTCCATGGGTCAAAACTGACGCACTACCTGTTTTTATAAAGTTTTATCAGAACACTGCCACACCCATTCATTTTCCTATTGTCTATGGTTGCTTTTTTACTGCAAGGACAAGAGTAGTAGAGTTGAATAGTTGCTGCAGAGACTGTATGGCTTGCAAAGCCTAAAATATTTACTATCTGGCCCTTTACAGAGAAAGTTTGCCAACCCCCGCTTTCTGCAATTTTACTGCTGTCCATTCTAGCTCATTACATATTTACAGTCACAGGCTTTGGTGCTGATCAACTTCCAGCTCAACAGAACTGTGCATTTGAATTGACTTATGCATTTATATCCACGTTCACCAAAGATCCAGCATGTTTCAGTATATTTAAAGTATAGCCATTTGAGTCTTCTTTCACTTGTAATGACACAGAAATCCTAAAAAGGCACCCATTCTTCCTTAACTTCAAGACGGTCAGTGAACTGAGATAAAGAAGCTAAAGGCATCCAGAAACAGTAACATCCTGTGATTCTGACTCTGAAATAAAGAATTACAACTGATCGTCTCAAGTTCATACTGCCTGAGGAAACTCAACTCCTCCAGACCTGACCGAGCCCTTTATTTAGACTCGGGACTCCCCCAGCACACTTCCTTTCTCTCTTGATTCATTTCCTGACAACATACCACATTGGCAGATGGACACCCTAACTGAAGGTTTAAGGAAACTCGTTTCCAAAGAATGTATTTATGAAATAAAACTTTCATCTGGTACTTGTACTTATTTATTGGTCAAGAATTTTTTTAAATGACGCAACCAATTAGCCTCTATTTTGTTACTGTAGAAACTATTCCTAATACAGTAGGGAACATTATGTTTTAACTTTTTTTTGAACAAAAAGCAGACCTTCCTTTTGTACTATGCTTATGAGCACGTTGGACTCCAAGTGATGAGGGAGGATTTTGAAAGAGATTAGGGTTAACGTGGCTCTGGGAGGTCCATTTTAAATAAAATATGGTTTCTGAAGAAGTACCTGAAACAAAACCCAAATCATTTGCTGCGTATTCTGCAGGGATCCGTTGATAGTGAGCTCAGAGTGGGCTTGGTGTAGAATTCATAAAGGTATGTAACCTTTATCATTCGAGCAACCATAATTACATTCTGAAACTAAATCATATTGTTTTCAAACAACACTGTCCTTCCTAAAGTTCTGAAGTTTTAAAAGTAGGTCAAAGTTACAAGCCAGAACAAGTTACTAGCCCTTAGCATCCAAGCTAAAGGGTAGCAGGCAAGGCCAAGTTGCCTAAAACACCCAAGGACTCTTGGCCATGACCTAGTGGTTACCTTACTAATTCAGTCAGCCAGCATTTATCAAATACCCATAGTGTCGAGGTATAGTACAAGGCATTGGGGATAGAGAGGTGGATAAGCAACATGTGGGCCCTGCCCTCAAGGAGCTCATGACCTTCTGGGAAAGGGAATTAATTCTACTACTGGAAAATATAACCATGAAGTATAAAGATATTAAAATTAAAAAAAAAAACTTGCTAAAGGAGTCAAAAGGAATGGGTGAGTAATTCATGCTGGGATTCATTGGAGCCATCAAGGATGAAATGATATTCTCCTCTCTTCCCTTTTGCCTGTCATCTGGTGTGGGCTACTACTGGGAACACCCACAACTGAGGAGCCAGTACCCTTTTTCTCTCTCTCTTTTCCCTGGTTTGAGGAGTGTCATGAATGCCTTGACCATGATTGCTTGGTCAAGCATGCAGTTTTTATACTCCTAAGAAATCTGACTAACTTAGGAAAATTCAGAAGGAAGGAAAAGAAGGACGGAGGCAGAGTCATACTTAGAAAACCTTTAACTGTATACTAGAAGTTGTAAACCCTGAACTTGAGTTTTGAAAGGTTTCTTTTGGAGCCCCTGAGCATTGTGGGTCAGGGGGGAAGGGAGATGCTGTACAGGATCTCTCATAGCTCTGCTTTTATGTGCTCTACATACTGGGATTTCATATTAGATTGTCTTAGAAAGTGTCCCATTGCTAAAGTCAGTCAAAGTTTGAAAACCAATATTTCATTTTGAAGACCCTCGAGGTAAAAGGAAATCGCGCGCCTAAGACATGGTAGGTATAATCAGAGGTCCCTAATTTTGTCTAATTATAAATATTATCATAGAAAACTTTCTCATCAGAACCTGCTTTTCAAAAAATAAATAAATGCATACAGATGTAGGATTCTATAAAGAAAAAGAAACAAGGCTGGTGGGTGTGTAGCCATTGACTCTCAAGGCTCCTGGTATCTGTTGAATTATGAGGAGGAAGTTGAAGGCTCATTCCTGGATCTGGCTCCGTGGCTTGCCCATTAGTGGGACTTATCTCCTTCCCCCTTTTGTTTCTTTCTATTCTCTCAAATGCCTGCAATCCCATCATGGGCATGCTCAGCTTCTACCAGATAGAACAAATTCTCCCAAGAGGATAGAGTCCAGCCTCTACTCGACATTCTGCCTTGCATTTGGGGTGTAGACTTTTGGCACACAAAGTCAACTACTGTTTATGTTTTGGTGTGTTGATTGTCAAGTCGAGAGTGAAGAGATTCTGAGATTTATGAGCATTAAGCTTGATATTCACCCTTGAATACAATGTTCGATTTGTCAGATTTCTATGCTGTGCCAGCTTTCATCCAGTTTTATCCCGTGAACTCTATGGATTCTATAAGTGATGTCTCCTGGCTCATGTTATCTGTTTACACTGATTTTAAGTGTATGTAAAGGTTATTTGACTGGATGTGTCTTTTGGGTTTTTTGTTTCTGTTTTTTTTTTTTCAGAAGGGAATAAATGAATTGTCATCTCAACATTTGTTTGATAAATGAAGCAAATTGGTATGAAACTGTATATTTATGCATGATTTTTTTTCCTTTCTGATATCTCTGCCTCTTCCTCTCTCTGTTATTAAAGGAAGAAATACCCCTGGGAAGCCAATGAGAGAGGTTAGTGAGATTCAGGCTCACAGCCATGGCTTCTGTCTGTCTCATCCCGCTTTCTATGTTTGGCATTTGTGTGAGAATTGTATGCGTGCACGCGCATGTGTGTATTACACGTGTCATCATGTAAGGATGGTAGTCACCTCTCCACTTGCAGCTCATGAGGAACATTCTTCAAATGTTCATGGCCATTGTCATCACCATGACGACGACAGGACCAGGGTTTGGGGGCGCAGAAGTCTCTTTAAACTGGCAACCCTTTATAGTCCCTAGGTTGGAGTCCTGCAGTTCATCATCCGTTGCCATTTGCAACACAAAGTCTTCAAAATAAATTTAGCCTTGAACATAACTGTTGAGTCATAAAGCTTCCTTCTACTTCCAGAACCCTAGCATTTTCTGCCAGAGCCTTTGGTTTTTATTCGTCTGGATGACTTCATTTTGTTTTTGTTTTCTTTTTTCCTGGTTCCTACACTCTTTCTTTCCCACTTTAGCTAACATTTTTTGAGCACTTACTGTGTGCCAAGCACTGTTCTAAGCACTTACCATCTTTTTCATTATGTAATCTTATGTAAACCGATGAGGTACATACTCTTATTAACCCCATTTTACAAATAAGGAAACCGAGTCAATGAAAGGGCAAGCAGTGTGTCCAAGGTGACAGAGCCATGATTTGAGTTCAGGTAGTCTGGGTCCAGAGCCACAACTCTTATGCTTTACTGCCACTTTAGAATGGTGTTTGAAAGGCTTATGTCATCTCAGCTTGCCCTTTAGAGGATCCTTTTTTTTAATTTGGCATTTTGAGCCAGATAGAAAAACCAATTAGGGATAAAAATTGAATGTTGGAGTCTTGAGGGTTTTTGTAATGCCTCTTTATGGGTTAAAAGGGGTATGGTACAGCATTATCACCGAATGTGGTTTGGGGTTTTACGGTGAAAGCTGCTTCATACTTCTGTTCCACCAGGAATATTGTCTGAACATTGAATGACCTAATCAGATGACTATTGGATGACGAAGTGTTTAGTGATAGCCCAAGTGAACCAAGAGTTTAGTGTGAAGGACGTGAGAAGGAAAGGTCTCCCGTGGATGGCAATAGCATGTACTATTCTGGGAGACAGGTTGGACGGGTAGATAGTCCTTACGTGAGAAGGTTCTGGATCCCTAGCAACAGGATGGACAAGAGTAGCCACTGATTCATTTCAACATATGGTGTCATACTGGAAAGTCTGCGAACACCATGCCATGCAAGTCTAATGAACTTAATGATCCTTCAGTGTGTCCACACAGTGCTCCCTTCCAAGGCATGGGGCAGTGGGGTCCGAGGGAGGGAGTGGTAGGCTGGGAGGAGAAACTGAGGAAACCTGAATCGGTGAAGCATTGACGGTTTGCCTGGCTCACGTACTTCTTATGTGAGACTTCTTGGGTTCATTCTTATGGTAAGTGCCCCTTAAATTTCATTTTAACTTGTTGTAAGAAGTTACACCATAATTTTGACCACCCTGAACATGTTTCTTTCGTGAACGAATTTTAGAAGAGGCCAGCACATACCATTGAAGTCATATAGGCATATAGTACCTGAAGTGTATTATAGTCAGATAACTTTCTAGAAAGCCAGACTCAAAACAATGGTGATTCTTCTAATGCTATGAAAATACCCCAAATGTACAGTTTTTTCAAAGATTACATTAAGAGAAGATAAGCAAATTTCACAGCAGTGTTCTGGCTTTGCTTTGGCCAATTTAATGCTAACCATTTATTTGGGAATTCTATTTTAAAAAATAGAGTGCCAGATTGCTATTGAGGTCTTGGATCTCTGCCAGAAAGTCTCAATTCCAATCACTGCGGAAAACATTTCCCTCAGGCAGTGGTGGCATGTGAGACTAAATGTGTTATAGTCAGCACCAACTTGGAAAAACATACAGCTACCCTAATGTTGAACGCACGGTGCCTTTGTGTTCAACAACTCTTGCTTAAGAATGGATTAAATGAATACTTTCTATAGACGTATGTTTGTGTCCACTTGTGCCTGAAGCTGACCGCAGATGCCTGCATCCTGCCTGCTTTTCAGCTCCTCTCACACTCATAATATGAGATTTCAAGTTTGACTGTAGAAAAATCTGTCAAGTAAAATTAATGACCTCACTAATGTCCTGCCTTACACGCATGGATAATAGAACCAGGACACAAATCTATTTTCTCTATCCATATTGCAGTGCAGTTTTATGCCTCCAGTGGATTGAGGTATATGATTCTTTGGGGCAGTATTTTGTCAAAGAGATAGAAGGTTTTTTTCTGGCTCTAAAGAAAACCTCCATGAAAAACATCAGGATCATTATTCTGGTGAAACAGGTATTTGTAAATAAAGTAACCAAAAGCATAACATAGATATGATGAGGTGACTCTGAACATCCATTTTTCTAGCATAGGGGTGGCCATGAGGTCATTTGTGAACATTTAAGAGTGTAGACAGGTTAAAGGCCACCTAACATTTTGTGGGACTGTGTGTGGTGTATTAAGAACAATGAACTTCTATTTTATCTGGTGACTATTTAAATAGCAGATACCCCTAGAACTTATGCCTCTTGAGGGACTCAAGAATTTTCCTTCTGGGTAATAACTGAACACCATTTCAAGGAGTAGAAGCACCACTTGGCTGTATAATCTATAAATGCATTTACTTGTCTTTATTATCTTTTGAACTATAGTCCACATCCCCTAGCACACAGACTAAAATAGGCACTTTTTGATTGTTATCAATAAGCCAATGGCAAAAAATGAGTTCTTCCCTGCTTTGTTTATGTTTTGTAGTACATTTTCTAGCTACCAGGTGAGCTATACTATAGTCAGATGTGAGTAAGGAGAAATAGTTGGAGTTATATTCAGGCATCAGGTTGTAAGGGTCTTGGGTTTTGTTTTGACTGGCTTCATTAATAGCTGTTAAGATTGCAAGAAATTAAGAATTTGAAGTTAGTCCATCCATTTTCAATTATGCATGAATCGTTGTGCAGATCTCCCAGGGTTTCTGGGCAGTCAAAAATAGAGACACAGGAAGCCCTCTAACCTGGTGGCATCAGTTATGTATTTGCACTCTAAGGAGCAGCACTATGTCTTCCTGTGGTTTTTATCATTTAGAAAAGCCAAAGATGATTTCAGTTCTTCACCGAGGGCTGCCAAACCATCGGCCCACTCTATGAATAGTACATATGCTTTGTTAAAAGTTTTTATATCTGCAGTCTCAACCAAAATCCAAAGTGATTTTTTAAAACATAATTAGTTCTCACGGAAACTCTTTGCACTAATAAAGCTCAAAGAGATTTACAGACTTGGTCCCCTTAATATAAATGGCTGAATGGTGTTAAACTTTTAATGAGTCTTAACGTGATCTAGTGCCATCACTGTTTAAGTGCCTGCCTGTGAATCCTCTTCAGATCCTCTCTCTCATATTTAAAAACGATACGTCTCTTGAAATAAATATTAGAACAGAATACCTGCCCTGGTCTATCTTTAATTTTTATAGAGATTTTAACAATTATGGGAATCTGTAAAGTTGATACATGGCAAGGTAGGGATAGCCTAGTAAAGCATTTTTAGTTCCAAAGGCAGTACTTGAATAGTGGAATGATTTACTAATGTCTAAGAGTTAAAATTGGCCATATAAAAATATGGGAAATACATGGAAAGGCAAGTCATAAAGTGTGTCTCAGATTATCTTACTCGAGGTCTGAATTTTGCGACAAAGTACGCAGGAGCATTGTGCTGCTTTTGTGCTCCATGCTGGGGGATACATGCTAGGTCACCTCACATTATTGTTAAAAGGCTATTCTGATAGTTAACCGTCACTTAGGAGGAGATCAAAAATGGATTCACAGGATACCCCAATCCATGCAATACACGTGGGTCATATTATAAGTAGGCGCTAGAGTAATTTGGAATGAAAAGTGATTTTTATTCTAAAGCTTCCTAATTCAAACATTTATAGTGTACAAAAATGTCGATTCAAGAGTTTATTTTTCAACCCAGGTAAAAGCAGAGAGAAAACAGTCACCTCCACCATAGCCTTAGAAGTGAGCCAACAGCTTGAAACAGCCTTGAAATGAAGATTCCATGTCGTGGTGATGGTAGTAGTGATGATAATGGTGGTGGCAGTAGAGTGGTGGTGGTGGCGCTGAGGGTGGTGGTGATAGTGGTGACAGTTACAGTGGTTTGATAGTAAAAAAATTTTACTAATAAAATTTTGTAAAATATTTCAAATAAACTTTTTGTAAAATATATAAAAAATTTTTACGTAGTAAATGATCTCCCACAACAAGGTGGAAAAGGTGCATTCCTTCATGAAATATTCCTGTTACGACAGGAATCTTGCGCTTACCATGGAATCCATTGGATATATATTTACACTGGGAAGTTGAGTGCAGTCTTTGACATTTTTCCATTTAAATGACACCAGTAGCCTGATCCAATGTTAAGCTGATACTAACAACGTGGAATGGCTTCATTAACAAGGCTTTGCTTCTTCCTGGAAACTAGTGAAAAATCAAGCCCTGTTGTGTATATCCTCGATACAGCTTCTGTATTGTCTTCACCTAGAAATGGGACATGATTTCCCAAATGGTAGAGTCAGGGTGATGCTGTCTGCACCTTGTGTAAAGTCTGTCTTTCTCTTTGTTTTCTAGGACACAATGTAGGAAGCCTTTTCCACATGGCAGATGATTTGGGCAGAGCGATGGAGTCCTTAGTTTCAGTCATGACAGATGAAGAAGGGGCAGAATAAATGTTTTACAACTCCTGATTCCCGCATGGTTTTTATAATATTCATACAACAAAGAGGATTAGACAGTAAGAGTTTACAAGAAAAAAAAATCTATATTTTTGTGAAGGGTAGTGGTACTATACTGTAGATTTCAGTAGTTTCTAAGTCTGTTATTGTTTTGTTAACAATGGCAGGTTTTACACGTCTATGCAATTGTACAAAAAAAAAAGTTATAAGAAAACTACATGTAAAATCTTGATAGCTAAATAACTTGCCATTTCTTTATATGGAACGCATTTTGGGTTGTTTAAAAATTTATAACAGTTATAAAGAAAGATTGTAAACTAAAGTGTGCTTTATAAAAAAAAAGTTGTTTATAAAAACCCCTAAAAACAAACACATACACACACACACACGTACACACAAACACACACAAACTTTGAGGCAACACATTGTTTTGCATCCTTTTAGCGTGATATCCATATGAAATACATGGCTTTTTTTTTTCTTGCATATTAAAGATAGGACTTCCTCTAACACCACCAAATGACTATTTCACATTGCTCCTTTTGGAATTAACTGAGTGGGACTGGCTGTGGGTTTTCATTTTATACATCTATATGTCTATAAGTACGTAAATGCTGTAGGTATATAGATAAATAGATATAAATTTCTGGAGACCTTTTAAATTTCTTGTTCAAATGTTCCTGCCACTCACTAATGGAAAGAAATTGCTTCTGGTCACCCAGGCTTACCTGTTTGGTCTAAAATGCATTTTCCCTGGAGCCTGAAGCCAGAAGGAAACTACCACACTCAAACATTGTCTGGGGCTCCAGATGTTTCTCATTTTAAACTTTCCACTGACAACTAGAGTATTGAATTTTTTAAAAAAAGGAACATATGAATGAATACAGAGGACTTAGTATGTCAGAGTAATCCGTTGGTTGATACATTCAGCTTCCTGCCGTTGGCAATGCCACGATTTAGATTTAATGATGCTTCACTGGAAGTCAGAGCATCAGAAGGCATTTTTTTAACTCCCAGACGGTAGGAAGACTATGGTAGGGCTGGAGGGCTACGGATTCCCAGCCGATCCCTGTGAGGGAGCAAGCCAGTCTTGAAGTAAAGGATTGAATGAATGTTCATAACCGTACATAGAGATCTTTATAATTACAACTAAATTATTCTTCCCTCTTCCCACAGTCAAACAGCAGTGGGTGTTTTGGCTTTTCTCTTTTTTTAATATTTTTTCCTCATTGCAAAGAGTTTTTAAATGCCGCTAGACTTAATTTAAAACAACCCTTGGAAAATTGTCTAAGACAGTGGCCCCATCACATTGTGACACTGCTTAAATATCCACCCAGAAGCCCATGACCTGTGTTTCCTTCCTTTGCATTTCTCTATAAGCAATTCCACACAGGTTTGTAACTGGGAACGCAAATTGATTCAAATGTTCCAAAAGGTATTCCAAACCCTTTTTGGTGGATTAGACAGGTTACATATGTTAAAAAAAACAAAAATTGTTGAAAATGAGGAGAAAAACTCAAGAGGACTAACTGGTAGGAAAAAGCTTTACTCTTTCATTTCATCTTATTAGTCTTTGATTTTTTTTTTAATCATTCATTCAATAGAAATCACTGTGTGACCTATTATTTTGCAAATCTGTTACCTCTTACATTAAGTGTAATTAACTTTTGGAGAGTGGGTTTTGTCCATCATTTTATTAATGATAATTAACATCAAACATGGCTTCTCACGCTATTTCTACCTCACTTTGGTTTTGGGGTGTTCCTAATAATTGTGCACACCTGATTTCACAGCTTCACCACTTGTCCATTGTGTGAACATTTTTCTCCCATTTCCTTTTTCCTTTATAAGTTCCAAAAGAAAACCCAAAGCTCTGAGGTAACAAATCACATGAAGATTTGGTTTTAGTCTTACATTTTTTTTCTTCTTTTATGTGACACTGGATTTTTTTTTAACCACAATTTAAAACAAGGGGTTACTTTACTTCCTACTAAGAAGTTTTAAGTTTCATTCTAAAATCAATCAGAGGTAAATAGAGTGCATAATTTTGTTTTAATCTTTTTGTTTTATCTTTTAGACATTAGTTTTGGAGTGAGTCTGTCAAAATATTTGAATAAGAATCGAGAGCTTTATTGCTACATTTTAAACATAATTTGGACATTATTTCATGTTCTTTATAACCACTGAGTATTAAACTGTAAATCATAATCAATGTAACTGAAGCATAAACATCACAGGGCATGTTATGTCATTGTTTTCAGGTACTGGGTTCTTACTTGAGTATCATAATATATTGTGTTTTAACACCAACACTGTAACATTTACTAATTATTTTTTTAAACTTCAGTTTTACTGCATTTTCACAACATATCAGACTTCACCAAATATATGCCTTACTATTGTATTATATTACTGCTTTACTGTGTATCTCAATAAAGCACGCAGTTATGTTACAAAAAGTGTTGATTGGACTGCAATACTTTGTTTTTATTTTAATTTCGTTAGTTATTTAATTTTTAAATAGGTAGTTCATTCATATGGTTGAAAAATGAAAACTCTAGAAAGGCAAACAGTGAAAAGACCTCAGCTACCCTATTTCCACATCATCCTCCCTGCCCATAAGTAAATATCATTACTAATTTCTTGTGTAGCCTTCCAGAGTATCTTTATATAAGCAATTACAAACATAGTTCCTACTTTTTTCCTTTTATTACAGGGAAAATCACATTCTATGCACCCAGTTATATGCTTTGCTTTTTTAAACTTAAGAGTGGACTTGAGATTCATTCTTAATTATATTGAACTGGATCTTTCCATTTCAATGTATAAAATGCTTTCTCATTCTTTTTTATAGCTGCATAATATTTCAGTGTATGTGGGATATGTGAGTTTTCAGTCTTTTGCTATGACAAACGATACTGCACATCTTTCATTTTCATCATTTCGCTTGTTCAAAAATATATCATCTGTGGGACACATTCCTAGAAGTGAAATTTCTGGATCAAAAGTGGTGTAAGCAATTGTAGCTTGGGAGGTGACAGATGATAGATGATAATTTTTGTGCAGCAATGGTCATGGTGTTTGTTTTGTTTTCTGTTTTAGTAATAAGTATATAATTAACCAGGTTGCAGTTTCCACTTTGCTTCTCAAGAGACTTTCATATCACTTCTATTGTTGTTAATAGTACCAGACCTAAGGGGAAATAATGAGTGGGAGGAGTCTCGCCTAAAAGGATGTCTCAGAACTGGTTCTGGGGAGGATACCCCCACGGTGCACAGTCATGACCACCACCAGAGGGAGCCCCCCCCCACCACTGTCCTGCTTCACTTCTGCCCTAGCTGTAAAGGAGGCTAAGAAAATGAGTAGCAATGTCAGCTCCTCTAGGGAAAGGCTATCTTTGCCTCCCGCCAAGATTGATGGTGAGGAGTTCCCCAGCAGGGTTCGGTTGCTGGAGGTCCAAAGAAATGACAAAGTTCCACCAGGTACAGCTTAGTCTAGTGATTTCTGGAAATAATAGTGGATGATCAAGCTCATTAAAAATGATATTAAGTGGGTGTGGCATCTCTGCTATGAATCACGTGCTGAGCTTTTGAGGGTGAGGTGATATGCTGAGCTAAGTGACTACTACATTAAAAGAGTGTCCTTGAGGTCCACATATACCAAGGCTAATTTTCATCCTATTTAAATAAATAAATCATTTATCCCTCTTGCCATTTCCCAAAGCTGCCTTTGTTTGAAACACCGGACTGGCTGTTGTTGTTTTGATGGCACTCAACTAGGTAACAGAGGAATCTTTAACACTTTCACTGTGTCTAAGACAACTGTGTGTAGATGACTCTGAGGAGGGCATTTGGCTTTCCATTCCACACTTGGCACGGGCTGGAGGGAAGGGAATTATTTCAGTTAAAAATTAAAATGAATCAAGCTGGCACAGATTGTGCACCAGCAAGCAAAATGTGTGTTTGGGGGAAAGCACCAAGACTAATGGATGTGTTCTGTGGAGCCACGGTGGGATTTCCCTGAATTTGTAATGCTCTAATGGAATGAATACAAAGGCAGGCACTGGCACACTTGCAAAGACTTTGCCTTCAAATTAAGTGTAGGAAGGACACGAATTGAATTCTTTCCCACAGTAGCAAGCAAAGCCACTAGAGCAGGAACCACAGACACATTCTCCATCGTTCCTTGGACTTCAGAGTGCTGTGATCTCATGGATTAATTTGACAAGATGACAGCAGCAACGTGCCAGACACTCTATAATAAACAATATTGTGTATGTGAACTTCTTTGGGGATGTTTGAGAGTGGCTTTTGTGTACAGAAAAGATTATGTACAGTAACTTAAATTCTATGCATACATACATATATGTGCGTGCATATGTATGTATTTTATATACATATTCAGGATAAATTTTTAGCTCTTCTATAACTTTTTATTTTGAAATAATTCAAACTTACAGAAAAGTTGCAAGAATAGTACAAAAAACCCTCCATATACCCTTTACTCAGAATCAACGATTGTTTACATTTTGCCCTATTCTCTCGCTTTCTTTCTCTCTCTCTCTCGTCAGTCTGTTTTCATCCTGAACCATCTTGAGAGTAAGTTTTAGACATAATGCCCCTTTACACTTTTAAATACTTCATGTATATTTCCTAAGAACTAGGACATTCTCTCGCATAACCATGTTACAATTATCAAAATAAAGAAATTTAACATTATACAAAGTTATCTACTCCCAGCCCACATTCAATGTTGTCAATTGTGCGATGATTTTTTTATAGTTATATGTGTTTCCCTCGTCTGGTCTAGGATCTAAGTCACGATTTCATGACATTTAGTCATGTCTCTTTAATCTTCTTTGATCTGGAACAGTTTCTCTGCCTTTCTTTGTCTTCTTCAAAGACACTGACATTTTTTAAGAGTACAAGCCAGTTACTTTGTAGGATATGCCTCAGTTTGGGTTTGTCTGATGTGTCCTCATGATTAGATTCAGGATATGTGTTTTTGGCAGCAATATGACACAAGTGATGATGTGTCCTCAGCACATTATAGCAAGAGTCATGTAAAGATGGTCCATCCCATTCTTTGTGATGTTAACTTTGATCACTTGGTGAAGGTGGTATCTCCAGGTCGCTCGATTTGGTATACATTTTAAAACCTAATTATTCTTAAGTCTTTAGGTTCAACTTAGAAATCTTATATATATATATAAAATGTAGATGATCTGTATAAAATCAGGTCACTTTCTGAGAGTTCCAATTCAATATGGCAACGTAGGAGGCTCCTGAACTCACCTCTTCCCACAGACACAATGAATCTACAGCTACATACAGAACAATTTCCTCTGAAAGAAACCCAGAAACTAGCTGAGTGACTCCTACACATATCACGCAAATGAGAAAAAAAAATCCACATCAAAACAGGTAGGAGAGGCTGAGACACAATGTCACCATAAACCCCACCCCTGGTATGGCAACACACAACCAGGAGGAAACTCACAACTACCAGCTTCTCCCTGAGAAGCAAAGGGTTTGGACTCCACATCTGCCACCCTAACTTTTAAGATTTCTACCAGAGATATTAGCCCCTAAAATATCTAGCTTTGAAAGCCAACAGGGCTTGCATCCACGAGACCCACAAGGCTATAGCAAACTACGAGACAGTTCTTAGAGTGCTCATGCAGACTCACCACGGCTAAACCCCCAGGACACAGCACAGGGGCAACAGACAGAAACCTTAGTCTTTCCTCAAAAGAAGCTTATTTGCTTGTCTTAATAGTTGTGGCCTAAGAAGCAGGCTTCTAATTTAACACACAACAAGGGGCAGACTCTCCAGAAACCCCAGAAGCCAATGGATGCTATCTTTGTACTCTTCCTCTGCCTCACTCCAGGCTGTTGGTATCTCCCACAAAGGAGCTTGTGCACCCATCTGGTGCCCTGGTTTATATGGCTACTGCCCAGGGAATGCCCTGTGATTGCCTGACTCTGGTGGCCAGTGGGGCTAACATTCGTGGGTCCCACAGGACTGTTACAAACAGAGAAACACTTCTTAACTGGCTATCCCCCCAGGGCACAGCACAGGGGCAGCAAACAGAAACACCCATCTCCCAGTCTTCCCCTGAAAGAGAGGGTCTGGCTTCCAATCAGCCTGTATCCAGGTGCTGACTGAGATCCTCCCCTTTGGGACACTGACAGATCTTGGCACACCCTCAAATACTGGGAGCCACTAAGAACAAAAAAGGCTGCTTAGACAATCACAGTGGTTTGAGAGACAACCTAGAGCTGGGCAGGGTTGAACAGCAAGGTTCATCTCCTACACAGACCACTCCTTCAAGACAGGGCGAGATGGCTGCTTTATCTAATGCATAGATACCAATATACCAATACAAAGAGCCAAGGAAAATGAAGAAATAGAGGAATATCTTCTAAATGAAAGAACATGATAAAACATCAGAAAAAGACCTTAATGAAACAGAGATAAGTGATTTATCAATAAAGAGTTCAAAATAACAGTCATAAAGATGCTCACCAAGGTCAGGAAAATGCATGAACAAAGTGAGGAATTCAACAAGGAGAAAATATAAGGAAGTACCAAACAGAAATCACAGAGCTGAAGAATACAATAACTGAACTGAAGAAATACAATAGAGGGTTTTAAGAGCAGGCTAGACGAAGCAGAGGAAAGGATTAGCAAACTCGAAGACAGGTCAGTGGAATTCATCCAGTCAGAGTAGCAAAAAGAAAAATGAAAAAGAGTGAAGATAGGTTAAGGGATACCATCAAGCAGATCAATATTCACATGAGAGGGTTCCCCGAGGAGAAGAGAGAAAGGGGCAGAAAACTTATTTGAACAAATAATGGCTGAAAACTTCCCTACCCTTAGGAAGGAAATAGACAAACAGATACAGGAAGACCAGAGAGTTCCAAATAAGATGACTCCAAAGAGACCCACACCAAGACACATTATAATTAAAATGTCAACAGTTAAAGACAAGGAGAGAATTTTAAAAGCAAGAGAAAAACAACTTGTTACATACAAGGGAACCCCCATTAGACCACCAGCAGATTTTTCAGCAGAAACTTTGCAGGACAGAAGGGAGTTTCAGGATATATTCAAAATGCTGAAAGAAAAAAACACTCCCAACCAGAATACTCTATTCGGCAAAGTTGTCTTTCAGAACTGGAAGATAAAGAGTTTTCTAGAGAGGCAAAAGCTGAAGGAGTTCAGCACCACTACAGTACCTTACAAAAAATGTTAAAGGAACTTCTTTAAGCAGAAACTAGAGGACACTAATTAGTAACAAGGAAACATGAAAGTATAAATCTCACTAAAGGTAAATATATAGTTAAATCCAGAATAATCTAATGTTGTAATGGTGGTGGGTTAATCCCTTATAAATCTAGTATGAAAGTTAAAAGACAAAAGTAGTAAAAATAACAATAACTACAATAATTTGTTAATGGATATACAAGATTAAAAAGATGTAAATTGTGACATAAAAAACATAAAATATATGGGGGAAATAAAAATGTAGAGCTTTAGAATGTATTAGAACTTAAGTTCTTATCAACATAAAATAGATCATTATAAATTTAAGATGTTTTATGTAAGCCTCATGGTAACCACAAAGCAAAAACCTATAACAGATGCACAAAAGATAAAGAAAAAGGAATCTAAGCATATACTACAGAAAAGTATCAAATCACAAAGAGAGAGAACAAGAGAAGAAACGAAAAAGGAATTACAAAACAGCCAGAAAACAATGAACCAAATGACAATAAGTCCATACCTATCAATAATTACTTTAAATGTACATGAACTAAATTCTCTAACTAAAAGAAGATATAGAGTGGCTAAATGGATAAAGGACCCAACTATATACTGTCTACAAGAGACTCACTTCAGCTTTAAGGACACACACAGACTGAAAGTGAAGGGATGGAAAAAGATGTTCCATGCAAATGAAAACCAAAAGAAAGCTGGGGTAGCTGTACGTATGTATGTGTGTGTGTGTGTGTATACACACCTAGACAAAACAGACTTTAAGAAAAAGTCTGTAATAAGAGACAAAGAAGGTCATTATATAATGATAAAGGGCTCAATCCAACAAGAGGACACAACCTTGTAAATATTTATGCATTAACATAGGAGCACCTAAATATATAAAGCAATTATTAACAGACCTAAAGGGAGAAATAGACAGCAATACAATAATAGTAGGGGACTTTAATATCCCAGTGCCATTGTGTTTGAGTTGCTGCAGCTTTGGACCTTGGCAGACACCAAATTGGTCCTCAGAGGCCCACGCCAGCAAGCTGCATTGCTTTCCCAGGTCCTTTGGCCTCCCTGAAGGTGACAGACTTTCGGCATGCACAGTTCGATCTCCCATTCTAGCCTCGGGTGGTCCCCCCTCTGCACAGCCTTTGGGCCAGATCCTGGTCCCCTATACCTGGCCGTGCCCCTGGAGCAAGAGGTGACTGGCTCCACGGTGTGACTCTGATCGGGTGTGGAGGGAGGGTGATTGGGATTTGCTTGATAGCTAGCATGAGCCAGACTCCCTAAGGACAAGTCTGGGACGAGGGGCCTCTGGCACCTGGGGCACTCAAGTCTCTCATGTCAGGACTCCCCTGCCGAACCCGTAGAACTCTTGACATCTCCTGAGATTGGGCTTCCTCTGGGAAGAGTAGTCGTGGCAGCCCCACCTTGGGCCTGATTCTGTTACTGCACAAAGTGCACCATCTGCTGGCCATGAGACAAAAGCCTATTGTCAAGAGGCAAGATGGTGGCAGAGAAAGGACAGTTTATTACAGCTTGCTAGCAACGGGGAAGATGGCCAACTAATGTCCAAAAGAACCATCTTTCAGAACAAAGACTACAGGCCAGTTATATAGGGGGCTGGTCTCTGGGTGGGGGAGGCATCTGGTCTCTGGGTGGGAGCATCCATCTGATCTCCGGGTGGAGGCAGATATCTGGTCTTAGTTCCTGATAGTCTTTTGTTTGACTGGACATGCATCAGAGACCAGAGCAAGGCCCTACACCCTGATCTTTCAGTTGTCATTGATGATGGCTATCAGCATAGACTCTCTGCCCAGAGGTCATCACATTCCTAAGGAACTCAGGAGGACAAAGTTATCGACTTTATTGCAGCTGGGAGGGGCCATAAAATCCACAGAGCCTGTCAGTTAATCAAGTCATTCCAAGTTACAATATGGTTTCTTTTCTACAATATGGCTTCCCTTATGTCAACCTTGTATCGAGCAGGTATCAATTCTGCTGCCGTCTGATACTCAGCGCATCCCAACCCACCCTCTCCCTGCCCCTCCATCTGGACTCACAGTTACTACCCCCCCGACCCCCAGAACGAGGGAGTGAACTGTTCATGCACGGCTGCAAGTTTTTTGAAATATTCTGCTACCATATACTGTAGGAACTGAGTCCAGTTTTCTTATACCGTTCATTTTGAAATCACATTTGTAAAAGTACACATTTTCAATTGCGACCTAAGGCTAATCTCTCCAATTCGCTCATATGCCAAATTGCCACAAACATTTTAAGCACTTCAACAAACACAGATTATTCCTAAATTCAACAGAGAAGCATTAAAACAATGGGTTATGTTTACTTCAGCATCTCTTTGTTTTATTCTAAACTTCCTAGGCTTTCGAGACTTACTTGACAAGGCAGAGCTTCTCAGTGGTGTACTCCTAACGCGTCCCAGGAGTGTGGAGCTCTTAAACCTTGCAGTCTTGAGGGTGGCCAGATGAAGTCTATAACCTTCAGCCTCCTGCAGTTAACCAAGGATGCCCTACAATTAAAAATCAATTTCTCTGTATGTCATGATGTGAAAACAGTTGGAAAACACTGCACCGAGGGAATACTTTTACCATCCTGAAAGTTGAGGTTACTTGTTCAACAATTCCTGTCCCTACTAAAACTAAACATCCTAGGTATAGTGACAATTTTTATCAGTCAGAAATTTGTGGCTAACGTGGGTTAAATCCCCTTATGGATAAACATTCAATCCCGTTTTATAGTCCTCCTAACAACAAGAGGACTCCAAGCCATATGGGAAGTAAGTTTTTGCATACATTCTTCATACCCTGATTTCCTGGGTTTGACTTACCCTTTTACCTGTGTGGGAAATTGCAAGCCCCTATATGAGGGCTCCTATAAGTCCTAGCTCACTGGCCTCATCCATGGATTATGTGGCTTGTCTTGACATAATTATTAACAAAACCCTTTCACTCTCAAAAAAGCCCTGGTTAGTAGAATAAATTACCTGGCCATCCTACCTATAACCACGTTGCACCTAACTTCCTCCAACCACAAGTGTTTCTCAATAGAGATGCTACTGGCATCTGGGTTGGGACAATTCTTTGTTATGCACGACTCTGCCTCACTGCAGTTCTCCCAGTCATTGTGATGACAAAGCCACCTCAACACATTTCCAAATGCCTCCTAGAGAAGCAGTGGAGAATTACTGGTTCTCTTTTCAGTCTGAATACAGGCTGTATTCTTTTCATATTCTCCCTAATTGGCAGGTTCCAGGTCTTAGAGATATTTTAATGGCATTAGTTCTTGCATACTTTTCCTATTTTGTCCAACCCTCTAGTCACTTTTCTAAAGTACTTTAATGTACTACCCTGGGTGAAAACAATGACCATCTGATAAAAGCCAGCAAATAAAGAAATGTTTTCCAAGGGTGGAAAACATATCATCATTTGTTTGCATTCATTTAAATGTAACATCTGACCTCTTACTGCGTTTTCAGCTTGTAGTGGATACTGCGCTGCTCCGGCCACCTCCCCTCTTGTCTTCAGGGCCAGGACACCCGCACCCCAGCTTCTGGAATATCGGCTGCTGATGGCTCACAGCTGTGTCCCTCCCTGGGCATTGCCTTCAGCTACAGGGAACTGCCTTGCCCAAGGTAACACCACCTCTAATGGGGAACAGCCTGGGTCAATAACTGGCTCATGTAATGATACAAAAACCCAGTCCCCTTGCCTCCATTAGAGACAATTCTGAAGGGCCATCCCAGCTCCAGAACACTCTGTGAGATCTGCTCTAGTTGCAATCACATCACAGTCCAGCTTCTCTGCCCCACCTGCCTTCCTCACTTCCTTTAGGTGTATCTCCCATCAACACTCCCCAGCAAACCTTCTGCAGATGAAGAGAATACTCCATTTCAGAGGCTGTTTCCGGGGAGCTCAGCCTAAAACATTGCTGTTCGTGTTATTGGGAAATAGAGTTGCGAAACAAGAAGAGTAACCTAAACCAGTCTCCCTGTTTCTCCATCCTGCTGCCCTCTACTGTCAGACTGTCCATCTGCTTCTAGCCATCAGCCTAGCCTTCTTCACTCACTGTTACACTTATTCTTCAAGGTTGCATCTGACAGGTCATCAGTATCCTTTCCTTCCTCCATACTGAGCTGAATCACCCTCCTTCTCCAAGGTTTACTCACTCATGGTTGCTTCCACCCACATGCTGATGTGTGATGTGTATGTATATGCGCTTATACTTTTACAAACAGTCCATCCCCTGTGGCATGCTCCCAGGCTCACTCCTTGAACTTCTCTTTAGTGTGTATGCTACCTTGGTGAGCTCATTCAGTCTCAGGGCTATAAATACCTTCAATATGATGATGACTCTGGGATTTGTATCTTCAGCCACAACTTCATCCATGAACTCAATATTGATAGATCCAGAAGCCTCCTCAACACCTCCACTTGGAAGCCTATTAGTCTTATGTAACTGATCATGTCTAAAAATGAGCTCCTGATCTACCCACTACCATCACCTCCCCACCACTGCCTAAAATGTTCTCACTATCTAAAACATATTAACCCCAGCTGTTCACGGTAACTCCATTCTTCCAGTTGCTCAGGCCGAAAACCTTGGAGTCACTCTTGACTCCTCCTGTTCTTTCATACTAACATCCATTCCATCAGCACATTCTATTAGCCCTCCCTTCAATATATATCTAGAATCTGGCCACTTCTCCCTATCTCTACTTCCACTGCTCTGGTCCAAGATATCACAATCACACTACTGAATCATTACAATAGCCTTCAACTGGTCTCCCAATTTCCACCCTTTCCTCCTTCAGTCTACCCTCAACACAGGGTGATCCTGTTAAGGCGTAATCAGATCTGGTCAGTCCTTGGCTTAAAATCCACCAATGGCTCTCCACCCCAGACTGGAAGTCAAAGTCCTTCTAGTGGTCTACGAGGGTTTGCACAATCTGATCAGTACCTCTCTGTCTTCATCCCTGCTACCCTTCCCCTCGTTCACTCTGCTCCATCCGTCTCATTGCCACCTTATTGTTTTTCAAACGCACCAGCCAGTTCTGACCTCAAGGCCTTTATGCTGGCTGTTTTCTCCACCCAAATGCTGTACTCCAGATGCCTGTTTTGCTGGCTTCCCTACCTTCATGAGGTCTTTACTCAGAATTCACCTGTTGAAATAAATTTCTAGGCCCAAGATGGAGCTGCGTCTGCCCAGGGTGCCACGTCGGCAAACCAAAACAGATAATTTTCATGTCCTTGTAAATGCTCTACTTGACCAGAAACTAAGTCTATCCAGTCAGCCAATCCTCAAACACCAAGCCAACTCTAGGATCTATACTTATTTCTTTGTTCCTTATTCTTTATCCTATAAAGGCTTCCTGCCTTCCATTCCATTTTGCAGTCCTCTGGACCCTTGGGAGCAGAGACTGCCCGCTTCATGAAGTGTTAAATAAAGTTTGTTTATATCACCTAAATTGTCTTCTTTAATCATTTTTAACAACCTTCTCAGTCAAACCTATCCTAGCCACTATTAGAATTGCAACCCCAAACACTATCTTTCCCCTTACCCACTTTATTTTTCTATATCATATTTATTGTCAGCTGGCATATTATGATTCTTTACTTATATATTTTGTGTATTATCTGTCTGCCCCAGCTAAAATGTAAAGTTTGTGAGGGTAGGGATTTGGGTCAGTTTTGTTCACTATGATATCCCAGAGCACCTAGAACTCCTGGCACATAGACTGTGCTCAGAGTGAATGAATGAACTAGAGAGGAGACAAAGTACACAAGGAAAGTGGCATTTAGGGATTTCATATACTAGCTTTTCTTTGCTGGGCATTAGTCATGTTCTTTTCGTGGAGTGGTGTTCAGAGCTCCAGGATGAGACAGCCTAGGGACATTCTGGCAGAGTCAGAGACATAACTGCGTAGGAAATAAGATCTTAAAAGAAATAAATAAGGAAGCTGGAATTTCATACAAAAGGGAAAAAAACTGAGGTGATGTCACGTCTTGCATTGAAGATGATGACCAGCTGTTCTCCAACTCTACTGAGGAGAGAACCAAAACAACAACAACAACAAAGGAGTTTAAATCCTAGCTTAAAGAGTTTGGGATGATATACGAGGAAGAATTCAATAACAACCACCCTGGCTAAATACTGGATGCAGTGGATTCATCTTCCTCTGCAAGTTTCTATAGGAGAACATATTCTCCTTTAAGTCTGGTCCTATTTGAGAGTAATGTAGGCAGGTAAAAGCTAAAACAAGAAAGTGAAATGACTTCATAACAAACCTTTCCCTCCTCTGACTCTCTGGCTTATATTTCACTGGCTTGTTTGGCTGAATGTCTTGTCTAACCCTGGCCTCTTTCACATATAATAGGAGTTCCCACCCCAAGTCACAACATAGTTAGCACCCTATGGCCCATTCTGCATTTTGCTCAAATACAGGTCAACATTTGCACCCTTAAGTAATGTTAAATTCTTACTTAAATCTTTCCTCAACCTATCACCCCCGCAACCATGTTTCTCTTTAAAATTTTAGTATCCTGAAACTGTATATAATACCCTGATGTACTGATACAAAACCCAACCTACTACTATATGTATGGGCCGTTTAAAAATTAGTAAAAAATTGTAACTATAAACTAGGTGGGATTTTTTTTTTTTGGTGAGGAAAATTGGCCCTGAGCTAACATCTGTGCCAATCTTCCTCTGCTTTGTATGTGGGACACTGCCACAGCATGGCTTGATGAGCAGTGTGTAGGTCTGCACCTAGGATCCGAACCTGTGAACTCAGGGCCGCCAAAACAGAGCATGTGAACTTAACCACTACACCACCAGGCCAGCCCCTAAGAGGCTTTTCTAACTCTGAAAGCACAACAGTCTAAACAAGTATATCAATATTCATAAAATAAGCATTTACTAGGTTTCTACTTCCAGCCAAGCACTTAGGATATGAAGTTGAAAGGAGTTAGGTGTGTGCTCTCTTGTATCTAACAGTCTACTAGAGGAGCCAGGTGAGAAATAATTGCCATAGGTCATGATATAAGGCTCACACAAGCTAAAGTGGTAGCACAAGGAGGGTGTACTAAGCAAATAGAGTGAATCAGGCAAAATTTCATAGAGAAGATCCCTACACTGGATCAAATAATTACATTGCAAGCACTATGCTAATATCCTTTCATGTGTTTTGTTTGGAAAAGACTTTTTCAATTAATGTGATCTTCAGAGTAAATTAATGTTCCCAGCACTGCATGATGGTCATGAAAAGATCCTGTATGGAACTGGCACCCAGATGTCTAATAGAGTATCATGCAGCAGGAGGATTATAATTGCCAATAAAAAATTCCAAATTTCTGGTCACATTTAGCAAAGATTATTTAACACACAAGCATTACTACAAGCAGCTTGAATCCACCAACATCCCCATCTGAATATCAACCAAGAAGAGCACTGCCATACAACCAAACACACATAGTAGGTCCTAATTAATTTTTAGTTGGATTTCATTCTTACATAAATGAATCAACAAATTAAACACATAATATATTCATGTGTTTGATAGATTTGTATAACCCCCCTTTCATCAAAAAGGCAGTGTATTTGAAGGTTTCTATTAAACATAGCAGATTTCTAAATGATAAGAAAAATAACTAGAGAAGAAATGAAAGATTCATATTAATAGCAAGAATCGTTATGCTAATTGTGAGTTATTTGTGCTCTGTACTATTTTTTGCTTTCTACTGAATAGTCATTATCTTACTCCATGTTTCTCTTTCAAATCATTTGGAAAATACAAATGAAGAAGCTGAATAAGGAGATATGCTTCGACATCTGCATTCTGAAGTGTCAAATTAAAGTGACCATGTAAGTCCTGCCCAACTCAAAAAGAAGGTGAGTTACAAAAGTTTCTTCCGAAGATGATGCAGTCAGGAGAAGTTAGGTTGGGCTGCAATAACAAGTAGACCCCACAACCTCAGTTGCTAAACTCAACAAAGGTTTATTTCTAGTCCACATCACAGATCAAGGACCAGGCTCCTTCCATCTTGCAACTCTACCATTTCTAACGCCTTTGAGTCCAGGCACATGAACCAGAAAATGAAAATATGTAGAAGGAATATTTGTGAAAGGCACAGACCTTTTCTGTTCGTATTCCCATTGGCCAGAATTCAGTCACAATTTCCCAACCTAACTGCAAGGAAGGCTAAGAAATATAGTTTTTCGGGATACCTAGGAAAAGGAAATGGATTGGTGAACATCGAGCTAGTCTTTGACACAGAGAGAAAGAGCTTAAAACACTTTTTTATTCAGGCAATGTTATATATTATGATTAGGATCCTAAGTCAACCCACCCAAAATGCAACTGAAGAACAGTGCCAATACAGTAACACCTTAATGACTGAAATGTCACCTCTCTGGCCGTCTTGTCTGCCAAGACCAAAGTTGAAAACTTGTTAACAGTCATAATAGAGGTTCTGCATTCCATACATTTATTCATCTTTCATTCAGCAAACATCTATTTTGCCTACCTGTGGTAGGCACTGAAAAAAACAGAGATAAGATCTAGTTATTGCTCTCGGGGGCAATAACAAAACTAACTTTTGTCAGATCAAGACAAGAACCAGGGTGTTTCCAGGAATTGCAGATGGATCAATGTGGCTGGAACAGAATGGGTGAGACAACTGCAGCAAGGCCCAAAGCCCAAGGGCCTGTGTGCCATGTTGACAGCAATTTGGGCCTCAAATGGAATCCACTGAAGGAATTTAAGCACAGGAGTAACTCACCCAAATGAGTGCTTCTGAAAGACCACTCAGACTGCCTGCTGCATGGAAAATGAACAAGCAGGACTTGGGGAGAGGGCTGTGGCTACTATGTAGCTGCCATCGTTTTGCCATCAAGGACATTTTGTTGTAGACACCTTGACTTGGATGTTTTGACATGGCGTAATTCTGAGGCACTATAAAATACAAGTCATTAGACATTCTCTTTCCATTTTCAAAATGAAAATCGCTTTGTTGTTTTTTCCTTCTGATTATATACTTATTGTGAAATATTCAGACAATACAAGGAGGTATAAAGGAAAAGTAAAAATCACCCATGATCCAGTGGCTGGTGAAAACTGCTAACATTTTCAGTGTATACATTTCCATAACTTTCCCCATGCATACTTTTTCTAATAGAAATGTGATAGTATCATAAATACAGGTGTAACCTGCTTTCTTTGTTTAGCAATACATTCTGAACATTTTCTCAAGGCAATAAGTATAGTTTGGGATCATACTTTTTAATGGCCATAGAGTATTCCACTGGCTGAATGTTTCATGAGGCAGTGGAGGGTAGTGGCTAAGAGTGTAAGCTCTAGATTCAAATCGTCTGGATTCTGATGCTGGCCTTAGCCAAGGGTCAGCAAACCTTTTCTGTAAAGGGCCAAATAATAAATATTTTAGGCTTTGTGGGCTGTATCAGTTAGTTTCTTCAGAGAAACCAAACCATCAGGATATATACAAATAGATACAGATATAGATAGTAGATATAGTCACAGTTAGATAACTATATATTGTTATACAACAATATAGATATAGATAATAGACATAGTTATCTATATCTAGCTATACCGATCTATCCCTGTATATTTATATATATGGAGAGAGAGAGTTGTTTTAAGGAATTGGCTCACGTGATTGTGAAGGCTGGCAGGTCCAGAATCTGCAGGGTGGGCTGGCAGTCTGGAGGACCCAGGGAAGAGTTGCAGTTCAAGTCTGAAGGCAGACTACTGAAAGAATTTCCTCTTCCTCCAAGGAGGACAGTCTTTTTCTATTAAATGGATGAGGCCCAGCCATACTATGGAGGGTAATCTGCTTTATTCAAAGTCTACTGATTTAAATGTTAATCTAAAACACATCTCCACAGAAATATCTAGAATAATGTTTGACCATGTATCTGGGTACCACGGCCTAGCCAAATTGACACATAAGATTAATCATCACACGGGCCATATGATCTCTGTTGCAAACTACTCAACTCTGTCATTGTAATGTGATAGCAAATATACACAATATGTAAACGAATGGACATGGCTGTGTTCCAATAAAATTTTATTTACAAAAACAGCTGGCAGGCTGGATTTGGTCCATGGCTTGTAGTTTGTTGACTCCTACTCTTAGCTGCTCTCTTATGTGACTTTGGACAGGTCATTGAAGTTCTTTAAACCTCTGTTTTCTCATCTGTGAGAAATGGGAATGATAATAGTTCCAAATTCAAAGGCTGAGGGTGAGAATCAAAAGAGACAATATTTGTGGAACATCTGGCACAATATCAGGTACACGTTAGGCACTCAATAAATCTTCTCTTCATTATCATTATTTATCCATTACCTACTGACAGAATTATTTTAAACAGCTTTATTAAAGTATAATTGACACACAATAAACTGCATATATTTAAAGTGCACAATTTGAAGTTTTAATATATCTATAATACACTCGAAATCATCACCATAATCAATGATAGTGAATATATCCTTCACCCCACAAGGTTCCTCCTGCCTTCCCATTCCTTCCACCCCTCCCAGCCCCCACTCCCACCACCAAGCAACCACTGATCTGCTTTGCATCACTCTCCTACTAACAAAATTTTGATCGTTTGCAACCTTATACTATTAAAAATGATGCAGTCATGCACATCCATGAACAGATCTCTGCATATGTGTTCAATTACTTCCTGAGAATAAAACGCCACAAGTAGGATTGCTAATTTGTAGAGTGTGTTCATTTGATATTGTTATATATGTTGAAAAACTGCCTTTCAGAGAGGTACCAATCTGCAATGACTGTTTCTCCCCACTTATTTTCTATTGTTATATTGACAGTGTGTCTGTACATACCTAAAGTAATTCTGTGTGCTCAGGTTATGAGTGTAAGTGTCGGTTCACATTTGAAGTATCTAGAGATAGTTAAACACCATTTGATGGGTGCTAATCGAGAATCAATACCTTCAGAGGTGATGACCTAGCACTTTAGTAATGAAAAGAGATTTTTATTGGTGAGATGAGTGGTATTCTGGCTAGGAATGTTGTACAGGTTCTACAACCCTTGCGGGAACAAGGTACAAAATTCCAGCCCAGGTGTCTAATTCCATTGAAGCAGCATCCCAGCTCCAGAGTCCTGTTGATCCTGTCAGATCCTGACTCATCTACCAAACCAGCCAGTCATGTTATCAGGAATAGAGGCGCATCTACCACAGAATAAGCTTTCATTCTCTTTTGTACTTGCTTGCTAATAAATGTTAGTATGTTTGAGAGAATTTGGCTTAATATTTAATGTCACAGTAATAAACTAGCCCCTAACAAGGTTGCAAGGGCTGATATGCATAGCCACCACTGAGCTTTAATATGTTCACTAAAGGAACTTGACATTTGCTGCACTGCCAAGTCGGCTTAGGTCTGTTTGCAACATTTTTCTTATCCCTGCCAATCTGAAAGAGAGATCATGCCTTACTGTTTTTATTTGCATTTTCTATTAATAGTTAGGTTGAGGATCTTTTCATATGGCTGTTGACCATTTGCCTTCTTCTTCTGTGAATTACTTGTATATATCCTCTGACCATTTTAATAGTGTGGTATTCACATTTTTCTTATTGGCTTCTAAGAGATCTTATTATATTAAGGTCTTCTGTCATATGAGTTGCAAACGTTTTCCCATTTGTCAAATATTTTAACACTGTTGATGGTGTTTTTTCTGAAGTAGTAAACGTTATCAATATTTTTCTTTATGGTTTCTGGCTTTGGTGTCATGCTTAGAAATTTCTCCCCCAAGATTATATAAATAATCACCTAAATTTTCTTGTAAGGGTGAGAATGACTATTTCATACATTCCTTGGAAAAAAACATGTAACAGTTGAAAGTTTAATGGTTTGTAAAAAGTACTCAACAGGTTTTAAAATTTCCTTTCTGATAGGACAATAAAGTAGTAAAAATAGTTTTTGGTGTAATTTCTGAAATTCGGCCCTCATGCTTTACAGTCTCTCTCTCATCCTTCTGAATTACTAATTCAAAATGGAAGGGGAGATAAGTTTGTAAGCCATGAAAGGCAGAGGACACAAGAATACAGACATAGAACCCTAACCTTCACCAATGAGACACACCTATGCCAGGCTTTGAATCAGAAGTTGGTGACTCTTTCACTAAGTGTTGGATTGTAAAACAAAAAATAAATAGGAAGTGACATCAGCAACATGGTGGAGTGAGCTGTTCCATTTGTCTCTCCCCCTCTAAATTACAATTAAATGGACATTCATTAACTAACAGAGGATACCCACACAGAAATATCTGAGTCAATTCGGAAAAGCACCATAAGCATTATAGGTATTCCAGAGGGAGAAGGGAAGAAGAAAGGAGCAGAGAACTTATTCAAAGAAATAATACCTGAGAACTTCCCAAACCTGGGGAAGGAACTGGACTTACAAGTACCTGAAGCCAATAGAACTCCTAATTACAGCAATGCAAAAAGACCTTCTCCAAGGCATATAATAATAAAACTGGGAAAAGTCAATGGCAAAGAAAAAATATTAAGGGCAGCAAGGCAGAAGAAAATAACCTACAAAGGAACCCCTATCAGACTTTCAGTGGATTTCTCAGCAGAAACCTTACAGGCTAGGAGAGAATTGAATGACAAATGAAAAATACTGAAAGACAAGAACTTTCAGTCAAGAATACTCTAGCTAGTGAAACTATCCTTCGGGTATGATGGAGAAATAAAACCTTTCCCAGATAAACAAAAGCTGAGGGAGTTCATCGCTACTAGATCTCCCTTACAAGAAATGATGAAGGAAGCCCTCATACCTGAAACAAAAATGCAAAGATTTACAAAGCTTTGAGCAAGGAGATAAACAGACAGACAAAATCAGAAAATTGCAGCTGTCTACCAGAACAGGTTAGCAAACACTTAATTATAACATAAAAGATAGAAGGAAGGAAAGCATAAAAAATAACTATAAACACTTCAATTTAGTCGCAAAGTCACAATACAAAACAGAATAATTTGTGACAATAACTCAGAAGGGGAAGAGGAAAGAGATGGAACATGCTTAGGCTAACAGAGATAAGAGGCTGTCAGAAAATGGACTATCTCATCTATGAGATCTTTTACACAAACCTCATGGTAACCACTAAACAAAAAATCAGAGCAGAGACACAATTCATAAATAAAGAGAAAACTGAGAAAACCATCACAGAACAACACCAAACTGAAGTGGCAGTCAGAAATACAAGGGAAAAGAAACTATGGAAATATAGAACAACCATAAAACAAGAGATAAAATGGCAGTATTAAGCCCTCATATATCAATAATCACTCTAAATGTAAATGGATTGTATTCTCCAATCAAAAGACACAGAGCAGCTGGATGGATTAAAAAATAAGACCCAACAATATGCTGCCTCCAGGAAACACATCTCAGGTCTAAAGACAAATAGGCTCAGAGTGAAGAGATGGAAGACAATACTCCAAGCAAATGGCAATCAAAAGAAAGCAGGTGTTGCTAGACTTATATCAGACAAAGCAGACTTCAAGATAAAAAAGACAATGAGAGACAAAGAGGGACACTATATAATGATAAAAGGGACATTCCACCAAAAGGAAATAACACTTATGAATATATGTGCACCTAACACAGGAGTGCCAAAGTATACAAAGCAACCACTAACAGACCTAAAGGGAAAAGTTGACAGCAACACAATAATAGTAGGGGACATCAACACCCCACTTACATCAATGGATACATCATCCAGACAGAAAGTTAACAAGGAAACAGTGTCCTTAAATGAAACACTAGACCAGATGAACTTAATAGATATATAGAGAACATTCCATCCAAAAACAGCAGAGTACACCTTCTTCTCAAATGCACATGGAACATTCTCAAACACAGATGATATGTTGGGAAACAAGGCAAGCCTCAATAAATTTAAGAAGATTGAAATATCAAGCATTTTTTCTGACCACAATGCTATGAAACTAGAAATCAACTACAAGAAAAAAGCTGGGGAAGTCACAAATATGTGGAGATTAAACAAAATGCTACGGAACAACCGCTGGATCAATGAACAAGTGAAAGGAGAAATCAAAAAGTACCTGGAGACAAATGAAAATGAAAATACAACATACCAACTCTTATGGGATGCAGCAAAAGTGGCTCTAAGAGGGAAACTTATAGTAATACAGGCCCACCTCAACAAACAAGAAAAATCTCAAATAAGTAATCTAAAACTACACCTAACAGAACTAGAAAAAGAAGAACAAACAAAGCCCAAAGTCAGCAGAAGGAGGGAAATAATAAATATTAGAGCAGAAATAAATGAAATAGAGACTAAAAAAAAATAGGAGAAAGGATCAATGAAACTAAGAGCTGGTTCTTTGAGAAGATAAACAAAATTGACAAACCCTTAGCCAGACTAAGAAAAAAAGAGAGAAGACTCAAATAAATAAAATTAGAAATGAAAGAGAAGAAATTACAACAGACACCATAGAAATATAAAGGATTATCAGAGAATACTATGAAAAACTATATGGCAACAAATTGGATAACCTAGAAAAAATGGATAAATTCTTAGACTCATACAACCTCCCAAAACTGAATCAAGAAGAAATAGAGAATCTGAATAGACCAATCACAACTAAAGAAATTGAAATAGTAATCAAAAACCTCCCCCAAAAACTAAAGTCCAGGGCCAGATGGATTCTCTGGAGAATTCTACCAAACTTTCAAAGAAGATTTAATACCTATCCTTCTCAAACTATTCCAAAAAGTTGAAGAAGTTGGAACACTTCCTAACTCATCCTATGAAGCCAAACTTCCCTGATACCAAAACCAGACAAGGATAATGCAGAGAAGAATTTTATAGGCCAATATCGCTGATGAACATAGATGCAAAAATCCTCAACAAAATATTGGCAAACCGAATACAGCAATACGTTAAAAGGTTACTACACCATGATTAAGTGGGTTTTATACCAGGGATGCGGGGGTGGTTCAACACCCACAAATCAAGCAATGTGATACACCACATTAACAAAATGAGGAATAAAAACCACAAGATCATCTCAATAGATGCAGAGAAAGCATTTAACAAGATCCAACATTCATTTATGATAAAAAATCTCAATAAAATGGGTATAGAAGGAAAGCACCTCAACATAATAAAGGCCATATATGACAAACCCACAGCCAACATCATACTCAATGGGGAAAAATTGAAAGCCATGCCTCTGAGAACAGGAACAAGACAAGGGTGCCCATTCTCGCCACTCCTGTTCAATATAGTATTGGAGGTTTTGGCCAGAGCAATTTGACAAGAAAAAGAAATAAAAGGTATCCAAATTGGAAAGGAAGAAGGGAAACTCTTGCTGTTTGCAGATGACATCATTCTATATGTAGAAAACCCTAAAGAATCCACCAGAAAACTATTAGAAATAATCAACAGCTACAGCAAAGTTGCAGGGTACAAAATCAACTTACAAAAATCAGTTGCATTTCTATACACTAATAACAAACTGGCAGAGAAGTCAAGAATACAATCCCATTTACAATCACAACAAAAAGAACAAAGTATCTAGGAGTAAATTTAACCAAGGAGGTGAAAGACCTATACACTGAAAACTACAAGACATTACTGAAAGAAATTGAGGAAGACATAAAGAAATGGGAAGATATTCCATGCTCATGGATTGGAAGAACAAACATAATTAAAATGTCCATATCACCTAAAGCAATCTACAGATTCAATGCAATCCCAATCAGAATCCCAATGACATCCTTCATGGAAATAGAATAAAGAATCCTAAAATCTATATGGAACAACAAAAGACCCTGAATAGCCAAAGTAATCCTGAGAAAAAAGAACAAAGCTGGAGGCATCACAATCCCTGACTTCAAAATATACTACAAACCTATAGTAACCAAAACAGCATGGTACTGGCACAAAAACAGACACACAGATCAATGGAACAGAACTGAAAGCCCAGAAATAAAACCACACATCTATGGACAGCTAATCTTCAACAAAGGAGCCAAGAACATACAATGGAGAAAGGAAAGTCTCTTTAATAAATAGTGTTGGGGAAACTGGACAGCCACATGCAAAAGAATGAAAGTAGACCATTATCTTACACCATACACAAAAATTAACTCAAAATGGATTAATGGCTTGAATGTAAGACCTGAAACCATAAAACTCCTAGGAGAAAATATAGGCAGGACACTGACATTGATCTTAACAGCATCTTCTCAAATAACATGTCTGACCGGGCAAGGGAAACAAAAGAAAAATAAACAAATGGGACTACATCAGACTAAAAAGCTTCTGCAAGGCAAAGGAAACCATGAACAAAACAAAAAGACAACCCACCAACTGGGAGAAAATATTTGCAAATCATATATCCGACAAGGGGTTAATCTCCAAAATATATAAAGAACTCTCACAACTCAACAACAAAAAAACATACAATCCGACCAAAAAATGGGCAGAGGATATGAACAGACATTTTTCCAAAGAAGATCTACAGATGGCCAACAGGCACATGAAAAGATGTTCAACATCACTAATTATTAGGGAAATGCAAATCAAAACTACAATGAGATATCACCGACACCTATCAGAATGGCTATAATTACCAAGACAAAAAATAACAAATGTTGGCGAGGATGTGGAGAAAAGGGAACCCTCCTACACTGCTGGTGGGAATGCAACCTGGTGCAGCCACTATGGAAAACAGTACAGAGATTCCTCAAAAAATTAAAAATCAGAATACCATATGACCCAGCTATCCCACTACTGGGTATTTATCCAAAGAACTTGAAATCAACAATTCAAAGAGACTTATGCACCCCTATGTTCATTGCAGCATTATTCACAATAGCCAAGACATGGAAGCAACCCAAGTGCCCATCAACTGATGAATGGATAAAGATGTGGTATATATACACAATGGAATACTACTCAGCCATAAAAAAAGACAAAACTGTCCCATTTGCAACAACATGGATGGACCTTAAGGGTATGACATTAAGTGAAATAAGCCAGACAGAGAAAGACAAACACAGTATGATTTCACTCATATATGGAAGATAAACAAACACAGGGATAAGGAGAAGAGATTAGTGGTTACCAGAGGGGAAGGGGGTGGGGGTGGCAAAAGGGGTAAAGGGGCACATATGTATGGTGATGGACAAAAATTAGACTACTGGTGGTTAACACGATGCAGTCTATACAGAAACTGATAAATAATAATGTACACCTGAAATTACACAATGTTATAAACTATTATGACCTCAATAAAATAATTGGAAAAATAAATAAAAATTTTAAAACTAAAAATAAATAAATAAAAAGAAGTTGGTGACCCAAAGAAGCAGGCACTGCCTGAGTCATTGTGACATGGGCAGCAGCAGATACACGCAGTTTCCAGAAGCATCAGCAGCAGCGTTCCTAGCAGTTGTGTCCAGTGCCCAGCATTAGTGATGATTGGAGCTGCCTGTCCCAAGGAATGGTGGCAGCATGGTCTCCACTAGAGAAGTTGTGTTGGGAGATTGCAGCCCATTGGAGAGCATGTGAACTTTCCAATCTCTCTTCTAGCTTAAACTAACAAGAGGGGTTTCGTTTGCAACTAAGAAACCTCAATGATATAGAAGCAGAACCAGGAGTGGCTACAGAAAACATAACCTCAATGTAATGGGTGTCTGGGTTGGTCTTGCTGGCCTGGTGGGCCTGAAGGCAGTGAACGTTCACCCCACCATCAGCCCCTATTAGGGGCTCTTCTATAGTGGTTCTTATTGTGCACTGTTAGCAAAAAGAGCTATATTGTATCTACCAAGCCATACCTCCCATCCCCCAAACCAACCCACTCACAAACATTGTGAAACTCTTACTGGTTACATAGTAGTGGAAAGGAGAGACAACCATTCTCTGTCTTTACCGAAGCTGAAGCAGCAGCCAGAGTAGCAGGAATCAGATTTCCTTGTAACCAGCTTAAAAAAAGGAATTGACCACTGTGGTGACATTATGCATTAGAATATTCTATACATACCTGAAATTGACTCAGTGTTTATGCCCCTGAAGCCTTCTTTTGCCAGAGATCCTGAAGGACACTGGGGTTATTTGTATCCAGGGAGCTGGGATTCTAATATAAAACTTGCTAAAACATGCACACACACATACATAATTAAGATGCCTGTTACCTTATGTTGAAAATATGACTAATTCTTTTAGCCTAAAAGTATTCATTTAAATATGGTCTGTACCAAGGCATAATTTTTTAGCACAAAAATCATAATCCATTTTTAAAAGACAATAAATGAAAATGTGTGAAAAATAATGGTCTTGCATCAAGAAGCAGACCTTTACACCAAACCGCTAATGAAAATACATATTAGATGTTGGAAAAGCTCATGAGAAGATTATTTTCTAATGGAAGCTGTGTTTAGCCCATCCTACCCCTAGGAAATTGACTTAAGGGTGAGGTAATACTTTAGGTAAACAATTTAGGAAGTCTATCCAAATTGCTCAAAGTGCTTTGCAGACATGAGCTAATTCAGCCTTGTAAACAAGTTTGTGTAATTGGATTCATGTCCATTGTTTCCTTTGAAACTGTTTCATGGGTGGCAGTTTGTTGAGGGAAAGTTGTGTGAATAACACAAGCTCATCCCTAACCTCAGGGCATCTTTGGGGGTCCTGAGATGATCCTTGACTTTTGAGGCCAGACTTCCTGGTTATATCATAACACCTTCCTGCTTCCGGCTCCTGGAGCTTCAAAATGAGGAGGCAGCTGTGAGGGAAGGCATGTGGGGGAAAACCCCTCAAGGGACAGGAGGCTGGTGATTGTTATATTTCTTTTAAAAACATCCTGAGACCACACAAACTTGGGCTATTTCAGCTATCACCTCCTCTGAACTTCAGAGCTCCTGGGTAACAATAGGAACTCAGTTGAATGGGGATGGTCACTCGGCTCCGTCCTGTAACAGCTGCCAATCTATTCTCCCAGCACTCCACTCAGATGATTCATACCCCCTGTAGTGGGGGCTATGGTGCTGGCCCAGATCCCCCCTTCAGGACTGAGGGACACATCCTCCCAGCTGCCCCCAGTGTCAGCTGGTGCTGGCTCACTGCTCAGTCCCGCTCTGGGAATTACCCACAGTTGAAAGTTACTTTCTCATCCAAAGTTATACCCCCTTCATGGGGGCAGCCCTCATTCAACCACTGGCCAATGAGGAGTAAGTACAAGGTCCTGATTCCCTCACTCCAATGTAAGACAACTCTGAAGGGCCACCCCAGCTTTAGAGCTCCCCATGGGGTTGGCTGAGGGGTCTGCCTTACAGTTCAACTTCTCCCTCTACCCAGGCCTGCTTCCTTCAGTTCCCACAGGTGTATCTCCCTAGAGTACTCCTCGATGAACTTCCTGTGCACTAATCTCCATCTTACAGCCTTTTCCCAGGGAACTTGACCTAAGACACACCCATTTTAAGTACAAGGCTGCATTTGGAAGAGTCAGGAAGAAAATTTTGCGGGTTTACCTAATTTAATTCTTTTACATTTTTATTACCTATAATTAAGTCGTCTCTGAGGGAAGTACTGACTAACCTTGACTTTTTTTTTTTTTTTTTTGGTAAGGCAGATTAGCCCTGAGCCAACATCCACTGCCAATCCTCCTCTTTTTGCTGAGGAAGATTAGCCCTGGGCTAACGTCCGTGCCCATCTTCCTCTACTTTATACCTGGGACGCCTGCCACAGTATGACTTGATAAGTGGTGCATAGGTCCACACCTGGGATCCAAACCTGCAAACCCCGGGCCGCCAAAGCAGAGTGTGCAAAGTTAACCACTACACCTCTGGGCCAGCCCTAGCCTGGACTTTTGACTCATGGTTATAGCAGACGGGGACCGATGCCAAAAAGAGGTTTAGTTCAGGGTTAGCAATTATGTAACTACAGCATGGCCAGCAGGTTAGAGTAGGACACAAAGGGTTGGTCATGTGTTAATTCCTGAGGGAATTAATGTCAAATGAGACTTGAAGAAAGAAGAAGGGAAAGTCAGACAGAGAGATAAATACATATTGAGCACCTACAGTATAAGCAATGGGGAACCAACAAAGAGGAAAAAACAATATGGCTCCTCTCTCTTGCAACCTACAGTCTAACTGGGGGGAAAAAACACTATTAAGGAAAGTGTGGTATGTTGTAATGGGGGAAATATAGGATGCCATGACAGTACATACCAAGAACACATAACCCTGTCAAGTAAAGGGTTGGGATAGGAGAGAGAAGAAAAGTGTTTATATGCAACAAGATGAACAATTAATGGACAGGGAAAAAGAGGACTTTCAGAAAGCCAATCCAAAGAAATAATAATTTACAAGGCAAAAGAAGGAATTTGCAGGAAGACATTCTATTTATAATGCTGAAAAATTGGAAACCACCCAAATGCTCAACAATAAGAGAATGATAACAATAGAATATTATGAAGTAGTTCAAATGAAAATAATGAAGATTACATCCATTTGTGGAAATGTGATGTGAAATAATATTAAATGAGTAAAGCAGAAATGGTACATGTTCACTGGGCTATAACTGTATGAAAATATGTGTCTTTATAAACAATGACTTTGAAAACTATGTACCAGGGGAACAAGAATTTAATGTCTCATGTTTCCTTTTTTCCCCTACCCCCATGGTTAATTATGTCACCTTTCTGGCCTGACTTTTTTTTTTAAATGTCTTCTTTTCCCTGTTATGAAAGTCTTATATATGCATACACTGGTCTAGAAATGTTTTTTAAGTCTTTCAGAAATACTCAGAAGTTCCTACTACAATGAGAAAAAATGGTAATATCACCCTGGGAAAAGACCAACATCTTAGATTTTATGGAGTTTTGACTTAGAGGGAGCTGAACATTTTGAAATGACATAAAGGATATACATATCTTAATAAACAAGAGACTTACAACCTTTTTGGAAGGCCTTCTTGACAACATATATAAATAGCTTTTCAAAAGTGGAGTCTTGGGGCTGGCCCAGAGGTATAGAGGTTAAGTTCACACATTCCGCTTTGGTGACCCGGGGTTGGCAGGTTCAGATGCTGTGCACAGACCTTGGGCACGGACCTACACACCACTCATCAAGCCGTGCTGTGATGGCGTCCCACGTATAAAATAGAGGAAGATTGGCACAGATGTTAGCTCAGGGTCAATCTTCCTCACCAAAAAAAAAAAAAGAAAGAAAAAAGGGCATAGTCTTTGACTCAGTAATTCCAGTTCCGGGGGATACCTAGTGGTGTCATGGTAAATGTTTAACAGCTGGATCTCTGGAGGAAAAGCCTTGAATTTGTAGTGTTTGCCAATTTCCATGGTGTAAATACTCCTATCATGGCCAGTTCCGAGTTATCAGTGTGGCATCAAGAGATATGAAAACATATGTCCACACAAAGACTTGTATGAAAATGTTCATAGCATTATTCATAATAGTAAAAAAGTAGAAACAGTCCAAATATCCACCAACTAGTGAATGGATAAACAAATTTTGATATATCCATACAACAGATACTACTCAGCAATAAAAAGGAATGAACTATGGATACAAAAAAACATGGATGAATGTCAAAATAATCATGTTGAATGAAAGAATTATACAAAATAAAAGCATATACTATAAGATTCCATTTACATCCAATTCTAGAAAATGCAAATTATTGTGACAGAAAGCTGATCGGTGGTTATTTGAGGATGGGGGGCAGCCAGAGGGAGGGATTACAAATTTTTGGAGGTGATGGGTAAGCACCCAGGCTGACTTCCAATGGGTAACATCCACATCTTTGTCAGAAGCCTGCCCTCGGGTTGCCAAAACTTATAATGCCCTACAAACTGGGTGGAAGTGCCTAGGAGTTAACATTTCCCACCTCTCCTGCCCCTTTGCCCCCACTCCCCTGGGCAGCCTTTAATGATTGACAAGTGCAAGGGCATAAATGCCCAGTTCCCTTGCCTCTTGGCTGCGATAATTCTGAGGTGAACTGTTAATACTGGTGGGATTAAGTTCCTGTTGCTCCTGTTGGTAGCTGGCCTAATAACAAACCCATTGATGGGCTGTCTTTCCTTCCCTGTATCACTTCTCCACTCCCCTATCCATGTCCGTGCACCCAAATAAACTACATGCACTCCAATCCTCGTCCCAAGGTCAGCTTCTGGAAGAGCCCAATTCAGACAGGGTCAAAGATTTGATGAGGATTTTCCCCTAGAAATTGGAAGACGAGATTGATTAGAGGATTTGAGTTCTAAGGCACTGCCCCTCAGACCCTTTGAGTTAAAGTACAGTTTCTAAAGCTAACATCTGGCACAAAAAAATTTTCACAAAGGTGGATGGGTAATAAAAAAACAAAGCATTAAGGGCAGGTCATCATGATCTCTCTTACACTATTGGAAAAGATGGAGACATTACAAGAAGAGGAACCGTTGGTCTAAAAGATCAGAATATTTGCGTAGATTGGGTTTTGAAAAAAAAAGTGGCTTTCCAGTTCCTTCTCCCTGTACCAGTACCTGCAGCTAACATTTGTTCTTACCAGGCACCTCAACTCAGCCAGAAATTGTTCCATGTGCTGGGAACATGGCACTGAAGAAGACAAATAACATCTTTCCTCTCATAGAAAACATACTCTAACAAGGGGAGACAGATAATAAACATAATAAGTAACCACAAAAATATCAGAGAGTGATAAGTTATTTGCAGAGAATTAAAATTGGGTGAGATGAAGGTAAGGGCTGATGGTGTGGCTGCTTTAGATTTGATAGTGTGGTAGATTAGATTATTGTTCTGCAAATATCTCCCTCCATGGGAAAAGTACTTTCTCTCCCCATTGATGTGGGCCATGTGAACTGATTTGGACAATGGGGAGAGGGACAGTGTGTGAGTTGAGTTTGGGCCTTAGAGGTTTGAGCATTTTTGTTTGCTCATCTGGGAGGCAATGTGGACCCTAGACTGAGATGCAGAGCAGGACTGCCCCAAACATCCTGCAGGACTGTGAATATGAGATTAATTCTTGCTGTTTTAAGCCACTAAATTTTGAAGTGGTTTGTTATAAAATATTATAACAGCAATAGCTGACTGATCCCCACAGTCAGGGAAGTCTCTCTGAGGAGGTGATATTTAAGCTGAGATCTGAATAAGAAGCCAGTTCTGTGGTGATCATTCCAGGCAGACAGGACATCTAACATAGGTAAAAAGATGCAAAGGTGGGGATTACTTGGCATGTTCAGGGAATTGAAAGACAACCTGTGAGGTGGGACTATGTGAATGGCTGAGTGGGAGAGTGGCATGAGATGAGACTGAAGGGGAATCAAGTGAAGTCCAGCATATAGAGGGTTTTGCAAACTAGAATTAGGGGTTTGGTTTTCATTCTAAGTACAACGGAAAGCACCTGGAGGATTTAAGCAATGAAGTGACACAATCACATTGAATTTTGAAAGATCGCTCTGGCTGCTATGTGGAGAACATATTAAATGAAGGACTTGCATACTTCCCTGCTAAATCAGGATGCAGTTCCAGAATGTTCGTCAACAGAGTTCCTGAACTACTAAACAGAGTTAAAATCCATATGCCAACTTAAATTTAGGTGGTGATAGACACCCAGATAAAATACACAAAAAAATAACTTGAGGTACTATTTCAGTCATATGTAGCAAACCACCCCAACACTTAATGACTTAAAACAACAATTATTCATTTGCTTACAAATCTGCAATTTGGGCAGGGCTTGATGGGGACAGCTCATCTCTGTTCCATGGGGAATCAGCTAGGGAAGCTCACCTGGGGATTGGAGGATCCATTTCCAAGATGGCCTCATTCATATAACTGGCAGGTTGGGGCTGGCTGTTGGCCAGGGGCATTTGTTGTCTTCCATGTAGGACACTCCACATGGCTGCTTAGATTTTCTCACAGCTTGGTGGCTAGGTTCCAAGAGCAAGCATCTAAGAGGACAAACCCCAATGATGTGCAAGTGCTTATGAAGCCTTTGCTTGCATCACATTGCTAATTTCCCATTGGCCAAAGTTCGTCACGTGGCCAAGTCCAGAGTCAAAGGGGGAGGGGAGTGTGAAAGGCATGAATACTGGGAGGTGTAATCTGTTGGGGGTCAACGATGCAACAAAACAAAAGCCAGACCAAACCAAACCAAACTGTAAGTGAACTTTTTAAAGAAACACATTGATTTTAAAAGACTTTCTCCAATAATCAAGGGGAAGGTCTGTGAACTCACAACAGGTTCATTTTTGAAAATCACTATTTTAAATAACTACATAGACTTCTTTTTAGCACCTATGAAATCCACCTTTTTAAAATGTATTTCATTCTTAGTTATAAATATATAAAAATGTAAATAACATGATATAAATAGACAACATGTCATAACAGTGGTTGTTCATTTTCGGAAAATTAGAAAGCATGAGAGAACCAAAAAAAAAAAAAAAAGAAAGGAAAAAAAGAGAAAGACATAATCTTTAACAGAATTCCAAGGCAGAATATCAGACAATGGTGAGATTTTTCCTCCTTTCTCATGCAAGTTTCACATTTCAGTACGTGCAGACTAGATCCCAACCCAGTGCCACTTCAAGCTTGTAATGTGATCCTTTGTGGCATTAAAAGGGAACATATTTATTTGTCACCCTTCCTTCCCCTCTGTCCTCTTTCTGCACATCTACCTCCGCAGTCACCACAGCTTTGCCCATATCTGATGCAGCTTCTTTCACCTGTCAAAGCCATGCTGACACATTGAAGATGAATAGCAGGTAGTGCATTCCATTTTCAGCACCTGGATGACCAGGGGTTTGGCTTTAATCTTGCAGGGCATCATGTATTTCTACTGACTCTGAGTAGACAAAGAGGGAGCTTTTCCATAATTGTGCCCTGCCACTATTGTGACCATGAGCTGTTAACAGGAGATAAGCTAAGCAAAGGCTGGCCAACCCCATGTGGTGATTCAGACTGCCTTGTGGCTCTTATACTCTCCCTTGAAGAAAGTAAAGTTGGTACAGTTAGGATTGACTTCCTCTGAATCAATTGACCATGGAAGAGGACATACTTCTTCAATATTCCCTGCAGAAAATAAGTAAGAACACTTGGGGAAAGTGTAAGCTCGATCAGGGTTCCTGTAAGTCTGATACCTTGAATTTACTTTGTATTTTTTTATTTTATTTTTATTTATTTGTTTTTAGTGAGGAAGACCAACCCTGAGCTAACATCCGTCGCCAGTCCTCCTCTTTTTTGCTGAGGAAAACTGGCCCTGGGCTAACATCCGTGCCCGTCTTCCTCTACTTTATATGGGACGCCACCATAGCTTGGCTGACAAGCAGTGCATCGGCGGGCGCCCGGGATCCGAACCCGCGAACCCCGGGCTGCCAAGCGCGGACTAAACCGCTGCGCCACCGGGCGGCCCCCTACTTTGTATTTTTTTAAATCAAAGTATAATTTACAGTGGGGGGTGGACACAAGGGGTGAAGGGATGCATCCACATGGTGACGGACAAACAATAATGTACAACTAAAACCCCACAATGTTATAAACTATTAAGACATCAATAAAAAATATATAATTTACATAGCATAAAAGGAAAGATTTTAAATATACAGCTTGATGAGCTTTAGCACCATTGTAACTACCATCCCAATCAAGAGATGAATATTTCCATCACTCTAGAAAGTTCCCTTGCATCCCTTTCCAGTCAATCCCCCTGCCAGAGGCAACCACTTGCTGACTTTTATTGCTATAGTTCAGTTTGGCCAATTCTTGCACTTCATATAAGTGGAAATATACAGTATTGTGTGTGTGTGTCTTAGGCTTCTTTTGCTCAACACGATATCTTTGAGATTCATGCATGTTGTTGAGTATATCAGTGGCTCATTCCTTTTATTGGTGAGTATTATTTAATTGTATGAATATACCACAATTTACTTATCCATTCACCTGTTGATGGACATTTGAGTTATTTCCAATGTGGGGCTCTTATGAACGAAGCTGCCATGAACATTCTTTTACAGTTCTCTTTGTGTACACATATTCTATTTCACATTCCACATACTTTGGAGTAGAATTTCTGGGTCATGGGATAGGCCCACATTTAACTTTATAAAAAACTGCCATACTATTTTCAAAAGTGGTTGTACCATTTTATATCCTCACCACATCCTCACCAATACTTGATATTGTGTTTTAGTCATTCTAAAGCTAAAATGGTATCTCAGTAATGATACACTGAATCATTACTTTCAAAATCCAGGGAGCCAGGAAGTTGGAAGTGAAGTAAAATGTCAGCATAAACCCTTCCTATTCAACCTGGATGTGGACCCAGATCTGCAACCACACTCAACTGCCACTCACTCTGGGTCAGCATCCACTTGACATTCCATAAACAAAGGGCTTTATGGAAAGTTGATATCCTACCATATTCAGTAGAACCGAGATACCTTCCATATTTAACTCCCTCTTCTCCCCCAAATTTCAATGCAGATATTCAACCAAATATATCATATGTAACTGAGAAATACCCAGACAGAATCTGACTGAAATCTCAATTTCAGAGTATCACCTGTAACACCAAAAAACAAGTTCAATGTCACTGCTGAAGTTAAACCCAGGGATTTATTACCATAGAAAAAGCTAAAGGCTAAGTTGGAAACCCTAAAAGACCATGATCCTCAAACTGCCAGTCATTCACCTCATGACTTGAACCAAGTCTCTTAACCAGCCAGTGCTCTGGAGTCCTCATCTATAAAATGGGTGTGCCAAATCTGTCAGAGGTATTTGATGAGAACTGGTTAAGCGTGAAAAAACCCAAACTTCCTTAAAGAAGGTTTCCGACAAAATAAAAAATTGTTCTTTTTTTTAACTTTACAACTATGATTTAACTTACTTTTAAAGAGGGAAAAATAATAACAAAAATCAAAGGCAAGAGCCCACTGCTTTTGCTTTCTCTCTTTATTTTATATTTTGTCCTTTTTGTCCAGCTATTTCTGGAGGCCACAGCTAATAACAAATAATGCCCATTGACTAACCTTCCTTACTTCCCCCAAGTGGTGACACAGAGCAACTCTATTTAGGATAACATCTCCTTTGCAGAATATATCCCGAAGCTTCCTGGATTGAATATTCAGTAATGGAAAAGAGATAGCGCGAGAGAAATTAAGAGGTGGAGAAAGAGGAGCAGTGCTCTTTCTTCAGCTATTTGACAAGCATTGGTAACCAGAGCCACCACACACAGCACACTGGGAACAGAGGAGCTTTACTTCAGGGATGTTGCTATCCTACACATTGTGAAAGGCTTCCTCGGCTGAGCAGATGATGCTAAGGAGCACAGCTCATCCACCTACTGGGTCTCCCTGTGCACGCATAAGCAGTCATGATCCACCAACTCCCTATTGCCAGAATTCATTGTACTTCCAAGTTGCAAGCTGTGAGAGCTAAGGGCACAGTGCTATGGGCTCAGGGTGCCAGTGACCTCTGTGCTAGAGAACTTAGGAAATATAACTATAGAAATCATTTGGAGTGTTTGCCAAATACTTTCAGCTCTCCACTTTCTAGGCACGTGGTGAGGTGGCATTTCTCTGTCCCCTTTGAAGTCACAGCATGTGATTTTCTTTGGCCAATGAAACATAAGCAAAAGTGACATATGTCACTTCCTGGTGGAAGCTTTAAGAGCCAGTGTGCAATTTGCCACGTTTTTGTCCCACTGCTCTGGTGAGCGTGGAAGTATGTGTTGAGATGAGGCCTCTATCAGTCTGGATCCCTGTGTGGCAATAATGAACAGGGTCCCTTATTGATGCACAATGGATATCTAGTACAAGCAAGACCCTATGCTTTCATGACCCTGAGGGTAGGTGCCTCCTTAAATTTTGTGCCCTGGGCACGTCACTTGCCTCACTGGCCCTGAGCAAGAATTAAGCTTTTATTGTGTAAGACAGTGAGATTTGGGGAGTTGTTACTGCAGTGCTCTGTAGCCCATTCTGACTGATAAAACCCCCCTGCACTGGACTGGAAAGAGGAGCACAGACAGACTCCAGCACTGAATCTGAGCTTTCCATGACCTGGAGGCTCCAGCTCTGAAATCATTTCTGTTTTTATTCATAAGTAAGCCATGACATTTGGGAAAATAAAATCATATTAAGTAATCAAATTCAGTGAATTTACAGATATTCCTGCATGTGATAGGCATGGCCAGAAGAAAAAACTAAGCAAGTTAACAACATAATTGGGGATTGTCCCAGGGCAGGGTGACTGTACATAAAGAGAAAGCAAGAGGGTAAACAGGCTGGTCAAGATTCAGATCAAATGCCTAGTCGGCTCTTCTCAGGGCCCATTAAAAGTACAGGTGTACCTCGTTTTATTGAGCTTTGCAGATATCACGTTTTTTATAAGAGCTTCCACCAGCAAAAAAGATTACGACTCGCTGAAGGCTTAGATGATGGTTAGCATTTTTTAGTAATAAAGTGTTTTTTAATTAAGTTATGTACTTTTTTTAGACATAATTCTATTGCACACTTAATAGACTATAGTGTAAACACAACTTTTATATGCACTGGGAAACAAATTCGTGTAACTCACTTTATTGCAATACTCACTTTATCACAGTGGTCTGGAACTGAATGTGCAATAACTCTGAGGTACACCTGCAGTAAAACTCCATTTATAACATGCACTCAGATCCGCCACAAATTACCTGCTGGGTAAATCAAGCTTTCCACGTACACAGTGATGGGTATAAGCAGCTCTATCAACGTAACACAGAAAGCCTGTAATACTCTTTATCACTGTGCTTTAGATTTCTGCCTAAAAGTATTCCATTTGTCTTCGAAATAATCACAGAATTAAGTACGATGTGGTACAAAGTGGGATTCTTTGGAATCACAAAACCGTGATGAGCTCTCAGACCTTTTCTAGAAAATCAAAGTAATTTCCCCTTGCTGCAAACCTTCAGATACTTCATATAATTAGAATGATTGGCATATCATGCAGCCTTAGGCTGGGAGATTGCTCAGGTGCTTGCAAAGTGGGCTTAATAAAGCCAAGCCTGAGCTTAAGCCCAGGTGGGTCAGTTAGCTTCACACAGAGAAAATCCTTCACAGACACAAACTACACCCACAATTGTGGTCTCAAGACAAATTCTCTCAAATTAGCCACAAAGGAGCCTGGATAAGCATGTCTATACCTCTCCATGACCCATTATTGCTAATGGAAAAATAAGTCCTAATACTCCTCTTACTGGTTACATCATCTCTCCGGGGTCCTGCCTACTAACACGCTATCTTTCAGACATGCTCTTCCCTAAAATATCACTACTTTATAACAGACTACATACCCTTAAAGGAGCTTCATTTTGGCACAGGTTCCAGACAGCTTTTTAACAAACTATTATGTTAATTGAGCCCTTTCTCTTGAGCTCTGAACCCAGTAGTCACTGTCCTACAGGGTCCCTTCTCTTGGATGTCCCAGAACTCACGGCACTCAAATAAAACCCAGGTCATCACCTTTTTCCCCACCTGCTTGGCCTCTTGCATTGCCAGTAACGAGAATGATGAATCAAAGCCTGAAATCTGGGAGTCCTAGATGCCTCTCTTTCCTTCATTACCCACATCCATCTTGAAATCCTATTGATTTTCCACCTCAATGACATTTGCACCCCATCTTTCCTCTCCATTTCCCTTGCCACTGCCCCACTCCATGCCTCATCTTCTCCCCCTGGATCGTTACAGAAGTCTCCTGGCTGTTCTCTTTCTCTGCAGTCTCAGGCCTCTCTATTCTACCTCTCACTCACGCCAGAGTAATCCGTCTGAGACAAAAATCTGATTTTGACACTCCTCTGTTTTGAAAAGTCCCAAATGCCCCATTGGGTAGAGAAGAAATCCCAGAGCCAGGCTCTGAGATTTTCAGATTTCTCTCAAAATACCTGTAGCTCCCCCATGCATTCACACATCATCCATCACAAAGCTTGTAGTTCTCTGTACATTCTATGACATAGTGTCACACCTCCATGCTTTTCCTCATGTAGGGTCACTAACTGGAAAGCCCTTTCCTTCAAGTTCCGCCTGGGGAATTTCTACTCATCAGCTCAAATGTTACCTCTTTGAGGGCATTCCTGAGCTTCCTTCACTCTTTTCCTTCCTTTGTGGACCCATTGTTCCTGTAAAACCTTCTGACTCCGTGTTTCAGCTATCTTTCACTGCAAATCAACCCCCTTCCCCCGCAAAACATAGTGGTTTAAAACAAGAACCATTTTATTATTGGTCATGATTCTGTAGGTGAACTGGTTCAGCTCAGTGGTTATTCTGCTCTTTGTGATGTCAGCTGGGGCTACGGTCATCTGGAATATCTAAAATGGCTCATTCACATGGCTGGCAGTTGGTGTTGGCTGTTGTCTGGGAACTCAGCCTCTTTCCCCCTCCTTGTTGCTACTTCATGTGGTTTGGTTTTCTCGCAGCATGGTGGCTGGATTCACAGGGGGAAGTGTCCCAAGAGTGAAACTTCTAAGTGGAAGGAAGAAAAATCTGCCCATCCTCTTGGAAATCCCAGAATGCCACTTCCACCACACTCTATTGGTCAAGGCAGTCACTGGGTGGGAAAAATAAATGCCAACTCTTTAAATGAGGAGCAACATCCTCAAACAGGGAGGGGAGGAATTGTTGGGGCAATCTTTGGAGACTATCTACCATACCCTGTTGGTTTGTATTCAGTCTATCCCTAAAATTCTAAAAGACTCTTGAGATAAGCACTATATATATATATATATTTTTTTTTTTGTGTGAGGAAGACCAGCCCTGAGCTAACATCCGTTGCCAATCCTCCTCTTTTTGCTGAGGAAGACTGGCCCTGGGCTAACATCTGTGCCCATCCTCCTCCACTTTATATGGGACGCCGCCACAGCGTGGCTGACAGGCAGTGGATCGGCGGGCGCCTGGGATCCGAACCCGCGAACCCCGGGCTGCCAAGCGCAAACTAAACTGCTGCGCCACAGGGCCGGCCCCTAAGCACTATATTTTAATCATCTCTTTATCCATAGTCCTTAGCACAGATCCTAGAACATGGTACTTAGATGCTTAATACATGTTTGCTGACTCTATCAATCCAATTAAATCAGATTAAATCAGCCCATAGTTTTTGAGGACCTAGTCTGTGCTATTCTATCTTGTTGGGTACTGTGGAGTTGAAGAAAGGGTGTTTGCCCCCCAAGAGCTTATGAGTGGGGGACAACATTGCACCAAAGGGACACAACAGAAAAGGAGATAATTATAGTTCAATAGTTCAAAGGCAATTACAGACAAGCCATCACTGGGTGGTCCATGATTGATTGCCATGCTAATTGTCTGGGCACTAATCCCTATAGATCTTCAGAGGATGCTGTGTTCACTTCAGACAGAAGAAGTCTTAGGTAGGAGATGGGGTTGGATCTGAGTCTAAATGTCAAGGTAGGACCTGGGATGGGAGAGAAATATGACCACGGTGGAATACCAGAGGCAACTATATGGAGATGGGACCACACTAGTTGCATTACTTAGTATGCTTACACACACACACACACACACAATTGTAATAATTTTTTCAAAAGAAACCTTGCTATAAGTACACTCTAATAAGTAAGTAAATAACAGGGGTCGGAAATGTGAGTTCTAAGTAATTTTTAAAAAACAAGTACAAGAGGGCTAGCCCAGTGGCGTAGTGGTTAAGTTCGTGCGCTCTGCCTCGGCGGCCCAGGGTTCACAGGTTCAAATACTGGGCGTGGGCCTACTCACCACTCATCAAGCCATGTGTGGTGGCATCCCACATACAAAATAAAGGAAGATGGGCACAGGTGTTAGCTCAGGGCTAATCTTCCTCAGCAAAAGGAGGAAGATTGGCAACAGATGTGAGCTCAGAGCTAATCTTCCTCACCAAAAAAAACTAGAAGAAATGGATAAAACATGTATGGCATAGATTATATTGCTCACCAAATATCATGTTTTTCCAGCCTCCCTTAAAGTTGGTTTGGGCTGAAGTGCACATGTCTTCTGGCCCAAGGCAATAAAGAGCAGGTGGGAGGTCTCCATGCATCCTCTTTCCTTTCTGTGCAGTTGGAGGTGAAGAATTCTGAGATGGCAGAACTGCAGGATAGAATTTAGCCTGCATCTGTAAATTAACCATTGCTGGAGAGCCACGAAAGACAGTCACTTCATCTGCCTCAGACTGTGAGGTGAGCAAGAAATAAATATTGCCTTCAACCATTGAGATTTTTAGGTTTTATTTGTTACTGCAGCATAGCTTACTCTATCTTGACTATTATGCCTAGTGTTCTCGGTGAAGGAATTGAACGTCACATAAAAATTATTCATCCTCTATTTAGAAAAAATAAGCAAAGAAAACTTTTAAAATCTACTTTTGGCTGTCTGCAAGTGAGACTTATGCCTTCCTTCCTAGGAGCAAATGATTAAGAGATATCTGATTGAATAGCGTCTACAATCCCCGATGTACATTGATTGGACTCACTTACGCAGTGCTGTGCAGAACACTCTGCAATAGCTCTAATCATGGGCAGTAGAAGGTGAGCAAGGAAGGACAAAGGTTAAAATAAACAGATAATCCTCAAACCTTATTAAGTTAACATATTCCCTAACCAGACTTTTTAACATGGCTACTAAAAAGTAGAAAACGACTCTCCCTGCTTCCTCCTCCCTGCTCCCCCTCTAATTAGATGAGAGGTAACCAAAGGGCCAATCACCCAAGAAAAGAAGGGAGCGAGGGGTCAGAGAAATCCACAAGCTAGAAAACTGGAGCCTGAATCTTGGGTGACAGCTCCACCTGGGCCATTATTTTCTTGCCTGAGACCGTCCCACATGAGGCACTTTATTTCCTCCATCAGCTCCATTTACCCTCTGGCTTGAAAGAATGCCCAGCTGCATACTGGTTTCTGGGTCCTCGTGAAGTTCTTAGGCTGTGCATTAAACTGGAGCCAAAGAACACCTGTTCTTTGAAGTAAATTCCTCCGAAGTGAGTAGTGTTTGCAGAAGGCCCATCCTGAGAATGGTCCTACTTCATCCAGGAAGCAAAATCTATAAAAGGTAAATAGATTTGCCTCTTGATTATCTGCCCTGAAGAGAGGGAGCCAAGAGAATAAATATCCCAACCTCACTTTCCTCCTGCCCTCCCATCTCCTGCCAGTGCCTCCCATTTGCTCACCCCAACCAAAAGCCAGAGGACACAGGGGCCCATGGATGCAGTCCATACAGGTCAGCCTCCCAGGGATCAGAGTAAGATGGAGAAGGACAGAGAATAGTCCTGAAGAGGTAAATGGAGAATATCCAGCACATTAATAAAACCGAAAGGTTACAACCTCAGAGAAAATTTATATTTAACTGAATTATTATCAGTCGTCAACTTACACATACCAATACATACAGTGTCATATTTTAGTTTAGAAGCCTTTCCTTTGCTTCTCAAGATAGTGATTCTCCTTTTTTCCCCCAAATCAGAACAGTGAGAAAGTAGAGAATCGAAGGAGCTTTTTCCTCTTCAGAATATAACGGGTGTGGGTGTTGGACATGTCTCATTAGTACCCAACCAAACAGGAGCCACCACAAAACTTTCCTATGGCCTTTATGCTAAAAATATGCCCTTTAGTGGAGCCAACCAGAATGCATTAGAGCTTTCCTACCTCTAATCTCCAGCTGGAAAGAACATTCTCTGGAAGGTAGAGCCCATGGCCCAGTCCTGATTACTCCTTACCCTCAGTATCTGTGGGTCCCAACACCCCCTTCAGGGGTATGACTCAGGGAGCACAAAAGTGCTGATGAAGGGATCCTTCCTCCTGGCTCCAAAAGCTCATGTCCCTACCTCCTTGCAGGGTTAATTTTACCCAGATCATGCATCACAGCCCATCAGATTCCCATGTGAGTCAGTCAACCCTCCACTCCTCAAATCCCCGCTGACTACTTTTCCTGCCTGGAAGCTCTTACCACTCCCCTGGTTCTCAGCTGCTTCTGGTCCTCTATGGGTCCTTACTGGTCACCCCTACTTCTCTGCCCTCCCTGACATGCACTGGGCCAGCCTCAGCCCCACAGTGGCTACAGTGTTCTGCTAATGAGGTCCTTCCTGTGGCCTGCTCTCTGAATGCCCCCCTCCATCCACTAGTTTTCAATGGCTCCCTGCTTTCCCAGAGTACCCCCTGCCTCTTTCTCCTCAGAGATGCTATCCTTCCAGTCCACATCCCAGTCAGGAATTCTATGCCTTTTCTGGCATCACATCTCTGGTGAGAAGCCCATCAAAGTGCTTAATTGCTAAAGCCAACTCCTGTGGGGTTTGGTTGTGTCCTGCTGGGGTGAGGATGAGAAAGAGGAATGTTAAAGGATAATTTAAAAAAATAAAGTAAAATTATGACTCTCATATGAATATAAAATAAATACACGTCAAAGATTTCATTTAACTCATTAATTAATGAGGAAACCAGTAAGATGTTACAAACGGTTCAAAGGAGAATTCAAAGGGCCATACATATATAAGTAGGCAATAAGGAACGTTCAGATAAGTATACAAATAGAGGCAAAATGAGTCCAAAATAAGTTGCATTCCACCAGACACAATTAATTTGCATTTCTGTGGACAAGAATCATTTGCATTATTATTAGTTTTCTACAATTTACACAGGTATAAAATAGCTCAAAATCAATGAAAGGTGTACATAACCACGAAAAGTGCTCTAATAAGGACACCCAGTAAACTTTTTGTTTGCCAATTTTAAAGTCTTTGACAATTTTTCCTGCTAGGGGGAAGGTCTCCTTCCTTTCTCATAGAAACCCACATCTAGTGTAACTATCAGAAGCACTGTCTGTGAGGTGGGAGCAGGCATTTCTGCTTGTGGAGACCAATATATGTGTCCTTTTTAACTCCAAGCCTTAATAAGTGCTATAGACAGAATGTTTGCATCCCCCGAAAACTTATATGTTGAAATCCTAACCTCCAATGTGATACTATTAGGAGGTGGGGCCTTTGAGAAGTGATGATGTCATGAGAGTGGAGCCCTCATGAATGGGATTAGTGCACTTATAATCGAGACCCCCAGAGAGCTCCTGTGCGCCTCCCACCATATGAAGACACAGCAAGAAGACAGCCATGTGCAATGCAGAAGAGAGTCCTCACCAGCGCTGACCATGCTGGCATCCTGATCTTGGACTTCCAGCATCCAGAATTGTGAGAAATAAATTTCTGTTGCTTGTAAGCCACCCACTCTATGATATTGTTATAGCAGCCTGAATAGACTAGGACAATAAAGGATGGAAGCCATCTCCTTTTTACAGAATTGTTACCCAGAGTGTGGTCTGGCATCACCTGAGAGCTTATTTAGAAATTCAGATTTTTGGCTCCAGTCTAAATCAGAATCTATATTTTAAAAGGTCCCAGACCTAAATAAATTGAAAGACATCCCACGTTTATGGATCAGAAGACTTAATATTGTTAAGATAGCAATACTCCCCCAAATTATCTACAGATTCAATGTAATCCCGATCAATATCCCAGCTGGCTTTTTTTTTTTTTAAAGAAATTGGCATGCTTATTCTAAAATTCATATGGAAGTACAACGGACCCAGAATAGCCAAAACAATCTTGAAAAAGAAGAATAAAGTTGGAAAACATATACTTCCCTATTTCAAAACTTACCACAAAGCTACAGTAATCAAGACAGTATTGTAATAGCATAAGTTTAGATATATAGATTTACAGAACAGAATTAGGAGTCCAGAAATAAACCCATATATCTATGGTCAATCGATTTTTGACAAGTGTGCCAAGACCATCCAATGGGGAAAAAATAGCCTTCTCAACAAATGGTGTTGGGATAACTGGATATTTACAAAAGAATGAAGTTGGACCCCTACTTCACATCATATACAAAAATTAACTCAAAATGGATCAGGAATCTAAATGTACCTAAATGTAAGAGCTAAAACTATAAAATTCTTAGAAGAAAATCTAGGCACAAATCTTTGTGACCTTGAATTAGGCAATGGTTTCTTGGATATGGCACCAAACGCACAAGTGGCATAATAAAAAATAGATAAATCATCATAATTAAGAACTTTTGTGCTTCAAAGGACATCATTAAGAAAGTGAAAAGACAATTCACAGAATGGGAGACAATATTTGCAAATCATATATCTGATAAGAGACTTGTATCCAGACTCTATAAAGAACTCTTACAACTCAACAATAAAAAAGACAAATAATTCAATTTAAAAATGGGCTAAAGATTTGAACAGACATTTCTCCAAAGAAGATACACAAGTGGCCAATAAGTACATACAAAGATGCTCAACATCATTAGTCATTAGAGAAATGCAAATTAAAACCACAATGTGATACCACTTGACATCCACTTAAGATGACGAAACAAACAAACAAAAAACCAGACAATAACAGTGTTGGAACCCCCATACTGGTAATGTAAAACAGTGCAGCCACTCTGGAAAACATTCTGGAAGTTCCTCAAAATATTAAACACACAGTTATCATACAACCCAGCACATCCACTCCTAGGTATATATCCAAGAGAACTGAAAACATATGCCTAGACAAAAACCTGTACACAAATGTCCATAGAAGCATTATTCATAAAAGCCACAAAATGGAAACAACATAAATGTCCATCAACTGATGAAAGGATAAATAAATGTGCTATACCCATATAGTGGAATACTATGCAACAATAAAAAGGATGAAAATTAAAAACATTATGCTAAGTAAAAGAAACCAGGCACAAAAGGCCACATATTGTATGATTCCATTCATTTGAAAGGTCCAGAACAGACAAATCTATAAAGACAGAGAACGTTGATTAGTGGTTGCCAGGGCTGGGGGGAGGCAGGATGGGGAATGACTGCCAATGGGTAGGGAATTTCATTTTAGAGTGATGAAAATGTTCTGAAATTAGATTGTGGTGATGGTTGCACAACTCCACCAATATACTAAAAGCCATGGAAATGTTCATTTTTAAAAGGTGAATTGTATAGTATATAAATTATATCTCAATGGAGCTATTTTCTTTTTTGGTGAGGAAGATTAGCCCTAACATCCATTGCCAATCCTCCTGTTTTTGCTGAGGAAGATTGGCCCTGGGCTAACATCTGTGCCCATCTTCCTCTACTTTATATGTGGGACGCCTGCCACAGCATGGCTTGAAAAGCAGTGCATAGGTCCGCACCCGGGATCCAGACCACCCATGAACCCCGGGACACTGAAGGGGAGTGCGCTAACTAAACCACTATGCCACCGGGCTGGCCCCTATTACTTCTTTTTTTTTTTCCTCAAATGGTCTCAAGTACCCAGAAGTCTGGGCCAAAAGGAGGTTGGAAATATAGTGGAGGTTATCTGGTAAAGAAATCTGGGTCACCGAATGAGGGGCTTTATAGTGGTAAATGGAAACCATGGATGAGAAGAAACCACTAATGCAAATCACCGTGAGAGAAAGAGGGATAGAGAGTGAGTTCAGTCTGGTTTTCCTTTCTCTGATCTCTTATCAAGGCTCCCAATGACTGAATCCAGCCATAAACCATAAACCACTTGGCAAGGGAAGTGAGTAAATGGAGTCTGAAGGATAAGAAAGGAGATGAAACTAAGGGAAGAAGGCAAGTTACTGTTAGGAATTAACACCAAGCTACATACACGTATCTTTTGAATGCATTTCTTGTCAAATTATATTTTTAATAGGACAGTTTAAATTTGGTTGTCATAGAGCCAACCCTGATGGCCTAGTGGTTAAAATTTGGCATGCTGCACTTCAGCGGCCCGGGTTCAGTTCCTGGGTGAGGAACCACACCACTTGTCTGTCAGTAGCCATGCTATAGTGGCAGCTCCCATAGAATAACTAGAAGGACCTACAACTATGTACTGGGGCTTTGGGGAGGAAAAGAAAGAGAAAGAGAGGAAGATTGGAAACAGATGTTAGCTCAGTGCAAATCTTTCCCAGCAAAAAAAAAAAGAATCATACTTGCACTTAGTTTAAAAAAATTGATTGTCATAGTCTAAAAGCATACTGAGATATAATGCTACTTTTGGGATACAGTAGACATACTTTTTCTCACTTCTATTTCTTCTGACAAGTACAACTAAATACACTGGGCATTATACCTAAAACACACATAAGGAGAATCTAAAAAATGGAGAGAAGAGGCAGACTGAATAGAGACCTCAAGACCCAATGAATGACATGATGGTGAGTCCCTGGGTCTTATTTTCACCTCATATCATACTTGAAGCTGAAGAAACTGGCAGCCCAGAACCCAACAGGTACAGCCAAAAAAATCCCCTCAAAAATGCTGCTCTCTCGAGGAGGACTGAAAAAGGGACAGCCTAGCAAGACAGAAAACTTTTAGACCAGATCTGCTCTATTTTAGCCAAACACCATGGAATACACTGTGGCTCCATCTCCATCCACGACAGCAAAGACTGAGAGGGGAGCCTAGATTTCCACCCTTGGGAGGCTGTAATGAGGTACCCCTCTGAGGTAATGCCAGAGAAGATCAAACAGAGGTCTCAAACTTTTATCCCTACTGCCTGGTAACAAGGCCCTCGTCCAACATAGGGTCAGTGGAGATCAGGTGGGGAACCTGAACTTCCACCCCTACATGGCACCAATGAATCACCCTTCCTCCTTCCCTCTCAAGTGGTTTCAACAGGGGCCCAGTGGAGAGCCAAGGCTTCCACCATCACCTAGAGGAGGTGACCAGGTGATAAAGAGGCCACACTTACCACAGTGTCAGTGGAGACCATATGAGAAGTCACAACTCCCATCCCCTCACAGCAGTAACAAGGAGCCCCTGCCTTGGGTTTAACAGAGGCCAATATGGGGAAACTAGACTTCTATATCCACCTGGCAGTAATGAGGGGGTTCTGCCAAAATGATGTCAGATAAAGATAACTTAAACAAAGGTTTACATAAGATCCAGAGTCTCATAACATAAGAGAAAAGTACCCAGAGGTATTAGATCCAGTGTCTTAAAACAGAGGAAAATCCATAAAAATTATTCCTCATACCAAGAACCTGGAATATCTCAAACTGTATGAAAAAAAGAGACAATCGATATATGCCAACACTGAGATAACAAAGATGCTATATTTATCTGATAGATTTAAAACAGCTATGATTTATAACAAGTTTCAATGAGCAAGTATGAACATGCCTGAAACAAAGAAACAAAAGCCTCGGCAAAGAAATAGAAAACCTCAGCAAAGAAACAGAAGACATAAAGAGGAACCAAATGGAAATTTTCAAACTGTAAACTAAAATTTAAAAAATAAAAATCTCAGTGAATGGGCTCAACAGAAAAATATAGGAGACAGATGAAGGAACATTGGTCTATAACAAACGACCTAACATTTGTATAATGAGAGTCCTGGAAGGAGAGGAGAAAGAGGGCAGAGCTATAAATATACTTGAAGAAAAAATGACTGAAACTTTTCAAATTTGGCAAGAGGCAAATACCTATAGATAAAACCCAGGGAAATCTTTGGATAAAATTTTTTTAAAATCCATGCTAAGGCACATCATAATTAAAATTCTGAAAAGTAGACACACAGAAAAAATATCGAAAGTAGAGAAAACAGCTTACATATAGGGAAAACCAGTGAGAATGAAAGCAGATTTCTTATCAGTAACCACAGAGACCAAAAGAAAGCCGCAAATATTTTTCAAGTGCTGAAAGAAAAGAACTGCCAACCCACAATCCTGTACCCAGCAAAAATGTCCTTCAGGAATGAAGAAGAAATCAAGACATCTCAAAAGGCAGGAAAGTGAAGATAATTTATTGTGAGCAGAACTATTCTAATATAATAGATAAAGGAAATACAGATTAAAAACAAGGAGATATCACTACGCAACTATCATGATAGCTAAAATTTAAAAAAAAAACAGTGATAATGCCAAACATTGGCAAGGATTCAGAAAAATTGGATCATTTACACAGTGCTGGTGGGAATAGGAATGTAAAATGGTACACCATTCTGGAAAACAGTTTAGCATTTTCTTTAAGAAAAAAGAAATGGTCTCGATCATTTCCGGTCAGAAGTGCCCCAGGTTTCTGGCCTCACCCAAGCATGGATGGAACTTAGAACACCCGCGCCGCGTCCCACGCCCAGAGCCCCACCCCGCGCCCCTCGTGACCCCGCCCCCTCTCCGTAACGGATCTTTGCCCCACCCCCCACTCCTGCCTAACGGAACCGCCTCTGGTCTCATTCCAGAGCTACCGTCCTGCGAGCACCTCGAGGCTCCCAACTGCCACCGCCGCTGCCTCTGCCGCCGATCGCCACCCGTCTCCGGCCTCACTCGTCGCCCACCATGGGAATGCTCCGAGCCTCCCGGAGCCGCCGCCTGCGGCCCCGCCGCTGCCCACCCCGCAGCCCCCGCTACTGCGCCACCTTCGCCTTAGCCTTACCGCAGGTGCAGCCAGCCGTCGTGACCGCGCCGCCCAGCCGGGTGCGCCAGAATTACCACGCCGACAGCCAGGCCGCCGTCAACATCCAGATCAACCTGCAGCTCCACGCCTCCTACACGTACCTGTCGATGGGTTACTACTTCACCCGCCACGACGTGGCCCTGAAGCACTTCTCCAAGTTCTTCCTGCAGCTGTCGCGCAAGGAGAGGGAGAACGCCAAGAGGCTGATGCAGCTGCAGAATATGCGTGGAGGCCGCATCCGCCTTCGCGACATCAAGAAGCCAGACCTCAGCGACTGGGAGAACGGCCTGAAGGCCCTGGAGTGTGCCCTAAACCTGCAGAAGAGTGTCAACCAGAGCCTGCTTGATCTGCACCAGCTGGCCACCTACAAGAATGATCCCCACCTCTGCCACTTCCTGAAGCATCACTGCCTGAAGGAGCAGGCCAAGTCCATGAAAGAGTTGGGGGACCTTCTCACCAACCTGCGCAAGATGGGGGCCCCAGAAGACGGCATGGCGGAGTACCTCTTTGACAAGCTCACCCTGGGGGACGGCAATAAGAACTGAGTTTGGACTGCCTTCCCCAGAGCCACGGAGTGCTTGGTGACTTCCCCCGGTCACCATGCCAAGCATGCATATTGCAGTCTTGCCCCTGCAAAACGTTCAAGTTTTTTCCTTCCAGTTTTGCCTTTTCTTCCAATAAAGTTATTTGGTTCCTAAATAAATAAAGGTCTCTGGTTAATTTCTGTGTGCAAAACCCTCATATTTTCAGTTTTAAAACGGGTATCCAGGAGTCTCTCCACCCACCCTTGCCCCATCCCCATGCAGCTCAGGAGCTCCGTGGATGGAGGGAGAGGGTATTTCATGGGACCCTGGAAAACACAAAATCAATCTTCCCCTTATAAGCAGTGTGGGAGTGAGGGGTGGGCGGAGGTGGATGGTCTGGGGCCCTGGTGAATGTGGGTGCAGGTGAATGGTAAAAGTATAAAAGAACCTGGTCTAGAATTCATCATAGTAGTTGCCTCTGGGGAAGAAGTGAAGGGAATGGGATTGGGCAGGGATTAAAATAAAGGGGATCTTCAGCTTTATCGGAAATGTTTTAGATCATTAAATTACACAAATGTTCATGTTTGTTGATTCTCAATAGCAAGCTGGGGGCCCTGGAAGCCAGCGTGGCAGAGTACCTCTTTGACAAGCTCACCCTGGGCTACAGTGATAATGGGAAATGAATCTGAGGCTGGCTTCCCCATAGCTAAGGGGTTGACAAACTAAAATAATAACAATGGCACTTTGCAAGTCCAACTCCTTTCATTTACATTATTATATTTTATTTTTATAAGAACCTCAGGAAGTAAGAAGGGCAGGTGTATACGCTTGAGGTGTATCAATGGGTTAAGCAAGATTGTGTGGGTAGACCAGGAATCCAGGCAGATAAGCAACACCCCCCCAACTGCCCCCCCACCCCCCCAAGGGAGGGAAATCCCCAACACTCTTAAAGATGACCGTGATCACTGTAGTCTCTCCCGTAATTACAGGGATGTCTTCCAGCCTAGGGTGGGGATGGTTTCTAAATCTCAGCCAAAATCCTTCTCATATGAAAGAAGTCTTCAGAATTAGCAACAGAATGTCTAAGAGGTAGCGGGGCCCCTCACAGGAAGGCAGTCAACACCTGCACGCCTGAATCCCTCTGTTCAGGCTCACTCCCCCACACAGGCAGCAATACTGTTACCAGAGTTGGCTCTGAATACCTGTGAAGACCTGGGGATTGGAAATCCCCAGAGAGTGCACCATCCACCCAGATGGCTTCACTGTGAGTGGCTTCTCTTCAGGCACAACAGGTAGAGGGGGTGGCTGCAAAATGCACATGTTCTGCCTGCAGATCCAGCTCGTCTAGAAAGAGAAACCCTGTATTTTTGCCATGCACAGGGTACTGTAATCTATATACCAAACCATTTCCTGTTGTGGTCTCTGCACTGGGATCTAAAGCTGACCCCAGTCTGGTTCTGTCCTGGCTGGTGGGCCCCCTCTTTATCCCATCTTTCCCTTTCCTGTGATTCAGAGGGACTCCCCGGGATAACACAGTGAAGTCTACTTAGATCTACATCCTCTTATTTTACCTAGAAAAGAAGGATTTCCTCACCTGCAAGACTCAAAGAGAATTGTGATTACACTCCAGCGCCTATTACAAGCCACTACTTGTAGTGTCACATTTCACATCTTTTCTTTAAGAATCCCTGGCAGGAAAGTGTAACTACAGTGGCAGCTCAATTGTTTCTTTCCTTCTTGTTGTTCTGCAAGACAAAAGTGAATGTTCTAAATCCCCTCCTTTTGGTTCAGTATTGGGGTCCACAGACAGCCTTTTGAATATGTGGGGCAGTGGTGGAAAGAAGTCAGAAACATTCAGACTAATGAAGTTTGCCCCATTGCACTTTCCAATGTCTTAGTTTTGTCCATTGCTGTCTTCTTTTCCCACCCTCCTCTGCCACATACCTCTCAAAAGGGGTGGGCAAACTTCTTGTGGGTGTGCCCCTTCTCACATACTCACAGCCTTCCCAACTCCTTCATAACCTGGCTTTCAATCCATGTGAGTGAGACACACAGCTGGATGATTGTCACTCATTGGCTGTGCTCTGTTGCTTGGGGGAACGATGTCTGAAATAGTGGCTGTTGCTATGGGTACCAGAGTCTCAGGCAATGATAATATCAGGACAGACTGAGGGAAAATGATAAAATTGATAACTTCATCTCAGGCTCAAACACAGATTCAAATTAACTGTGTTGAATAATTTACCTCTAGGGAAAAAAATCCTCACTCTATCACAAAAGGAAATTTCTTAATAGATGGTTGTCACTGACAACTTGTACTTCATTTTCCAGAAAAAGGAAAAGTATTTTGTTCCCTCAGAAATGTGTGACAAGCAGTACAAAGCACCCATTAATTTCTCCTGAATCTTCTCTACTGTTGAAATTTGTTCTTCATTTCTGATTTTTTTTTTTCTCTCTCTCTCTCTCTTTTTTTTTTTTTTGGTGAGGAAGATTAGCCCTAAGCTAACATCTGTTGCCAATCCTCCTCTTTTTGCTGAGGAAGACTGGCCCTGGGCTAACATCCGTGTCCATCTTCCTCTACTTTATATGTGGGACACCTGCCACAGTACGGCTTGATGTAGGTCTGCACCCGGGATCCTAACCTGAGAACCCCAGGCTGCTGAAGCACAGCACGTGAACTTAACCACTAAGCCACCGGGCCATCCCCTGCATTTCTGATTTTCAAATTCTCCTTTAATTCTTTTTCATTTGCCAGCAGTTCCAGTTTCTTTTCACAAGCCCAAGAGACATATCTAATCAAGTATTTGGTAGAGGAAGGCATTATCGCTAATCTTGGAAGTGATACTATGCTTCAGATTTTAAAATAAAAATTTTTATTACAAATTGGTTTTTTTTTTTTTTTTTTGCAATCCTGAGTTCAGCTTTGCAGGGATATTGTTGGAGAATTTGCTTCAGGAAAGCTGAAGTGAAAAGTGAAATGAGGGCAATTAGCAAAGTTTTAGAACGCCTAAAAGGTAAAGAAAAGAAATTTATGCCTTGATTCATTTGTCAAGGAGGACATAAGGGTGGAGTAAGTTACAGTGAGAAAGCAAAGTAATAATGGCTAACATATTTTTAAGAATTGTGTATCAGTTTGGATTGAGTTTGGTAATGAGTAACAAAGATCAGAAAAGCAGTGGCTTTTAAAAGATAAGTTTTCTTTCCCACATGTAAAACAAGTATGGAGGAAACAGTTCAGGCTGCTGTAGAAGCTCCTTCCATCTCATTTCACTGATTCCAAGAGGTGCATTTTTTTCACATTTTAGCATCTTGAAAATTGGGATGAATCTTACAATCACCGTTGGCCGTAGCTGTCGTTGCCTGAGCAAGCACATCAAGACTCAACAGAGTGGGATCATTGGCTAGGAATAAAACCTAGAGACATTAGAAGAGTACTCTTAAGAAATGCTGCATCACCAAGACTCTTCATGGCACAGAGTATGATATTAAGAGATACCAGTGATTCTGAGTACAAAAGTGATTTGGAAGAGCTGCAATTTGGGTTTTTGTAATCATTTATTTATTCCAGCTTTCTTGAGATATAATTGGCATATAACTTTGTGTAAGTTTAAGGTGTACAACCTGATTATTTGATACACATATATATCATGAAATGATTAGACAATGAGGTCAGTTAACACATCCTTCACCTCACATAATTAACTTTTTTGTATGTGTGATGAGAACATTTAAGGTTTGCTCTCTTAGCAACTTCCAAGTATATAATACGGTATTGTTAACTATAATCACCATGCTGTATACTAGATCCCCAAAACTTATTCGTCTTATAACTGAAAGTTTGTACCCTTTGATCAATATCTCCCCAATTTCCCCACCCTCAGTCCTTGGCAACCACCGTTCTACTCTCTGTTTCTATGAGTTTGGCTTTTTTTAGATTCCACATATAAGTGAGATCATATGGTATTTGTCTTTTCTGTCTGACTTATTTCACTTAGCATAATGCCCTCCAGGTCCATCCACATTGCTGAAAATGGCAGGATTTCCTTCTTTTTTCCATTATGTATATACCATGTTTTCTTTATCCATTCATCTGTCAACGGACACTTAGGTTGCTTCCATGTCTTGGCTATTTGTGAATAATGCTGCAATAAACATGGGGGTGCAGATATCTTAGAAGAATTGAAATTTAAATCTGAAGAAGCTCTACCAGTACCTTTAACAATTCATTTAGCTCATAGTTTCCTTTCTGTGTGTATGCACAAGAGTGATCTAATGACAAAAAAAATCTATGTCTAAGTAGGTGTAAAAGAGATCTTTTAATAAGTATAAGTTGAAAAATCTAAAAAAATCTAATGGATAAAAAAAGATTGTGTCTTAATTTAATTGGTAGCATTTTTTTTGTCTTTGTGGTACATAAAATAATGGTGTGCCTTAAAATCGACATGTTTGATTTGATAAAATATATTATTTTGTTGTTCCATTGTACAGGGCTTCCAGTCTTAAGGTTATCTCATGTTCCAATATGGCTACTAGAGCTCCAACCATTACATCAGCATACCAGGAAGAAGAAAGAAGACATATATATCTTTTCTATATGTATCTTTCCATATATATATATATAAATAGGAGTGGGGGAGGATCAGGACCTCTGTTAGGAGGAGGGAAAAGACTATAAACCTGAATGCCATGAATGGAGGGTGGATCTTTAAGTTAAGGGGTGATAGCTTACCGTGATCTCTGATTCAGTGGAACAATATCATGAGAACATTGATTTTCCTTCAAAATCAGAGTATCCAACAGATGGCCCCAGGCCAGATTCACCTGCAGATATGTTTTGTTTGGACTAATAATTTTTTTAAATTTTGGAATAAGTTTGGATTTCAGAAATGTTGCAAAGGTAGAACAGAGAGTTTCTGTATATCCTTCACCCAGTGTCCTCTAATGTCAACATCTTACATAACCATGGTACACGTGTCAAAAATAAGAAATTAAAACTGGCACATGACTGTTAACTAAACTCCATACTGTATTCAGATTTCTCCAGTTTTCCCACTGATGTCCTTTTTCTGTTCTAGATTCCAGTACAGGATACCACGTTGCATTTAATGTCATGTCTCCTTGGTCTCTTCTGTCTCAGTCTTTCCTTGCTTTTCATGACCTTGAGAGTTTTTAAGAGTACTGGTCATGTATTTTGTAGAATGTTTCTCAATTTGGATTTGTCAAGTGTCTTTCTCCTGATTAGACCAGGGTTATGGGTTTGGGGGAAGAATACCAGAGAGGTGAAGTGCTCTTCTCAACACATCATATCAGGGGGCACGTGCTACACACATGACTTATCCTAGTGACGTTGACCTTGATCACTTGGTTAAGGTGCGGTCTGCCGGATTCCTCCGCTGCAAAGTTCTTACTTCTCCCTTTCCATTCTGTCCTTTTTGGAAGCCAGTCACTGAGTCCAGTTCACCTTTAAGGGATGGGGAGGAGGAATTAAGTTCCACCTCCTGGATAGGGAGAATATCAACCTATAATATTTGGAATTCTTCTAAAAGGAAAACTAGTATCTTCTCTCCCATTTATTGATTTATTTGGTCGTTTACTTACATCAGTATGAGTTCATGGATAGTTACTTACTTTGGGTTTTAATCCAATAATATGTTATTTATTTCATTGCTCACATTGTTCCAGATTTGGCCTTTGGGAGCCCTTTCACTTGGCTCTTGTGTCTCCCTTGGACATATTCTCATCACGCTGTGCGTGTGTGTGTAGCTCTTCTTTACTTCCTGGTATTACAAGATGCTCATGATATATTTTCTCTGCTCCAGCCCTAGACTCAATCACTTCTCTAAGGAGCTCAAGTTCCTTTTATTGGATAAATGGTATTTAGACACTAAGATCTTGGCAAACTAGTGAGTTTTTAACTGAAAGAATTCTCATAAAATTCTATATTTCTGGCTTCTTTTAAAAATATTGGCTATCTGACCACACAGGGCCCTGTTCTCATGGGAACCTTCATATGAAGCCGAGTTTCAGCTGCCACATTTAAGCTATTACATTCTCCAGTTCACCACAGTACATGCCATTCAAGCAATGTAACTTAGGTGCCAAATGTGCCTCTTTATTGGTTTAAATTTCCTGCCAGGTCCTGCAGGTACTCACTTTTGAGTTGTTGTACCTAGACTTTCAGTCTCAGGTACCATGGAGAGTGAAGGAATCAATAACTTGGGATGGATCCTCTGCTCCAGAAAAACAGTGGTTCCTGTCCCTTGGGTTGGCGTGCCCCTGTATCTCTTGGCCTCTGCAGGTATTTGGGAGGTGAAACTTGGATCCTTGGGCTCTCTTTGTTTCCTTGCTGCTTAGACGTCAAAAGAGCTCAGCTTACAGCTCAGCTTACAGGCGTCTGTGTCAGTTTCTTGTCTCCTTGTTGGCCAAAGTGCCCAGCTTCTTTTACCTTTTGCTATCACTCTGTGTCATGAAGGGAAATCACCTTGATCCTTTTGTAGCCTTCAAATGCATCACCAGGCAGGATATACAAGAAGTCACAGACCAAAAGCCTCAGAAATTAAACTAAGATGCTCAGATCACACCGTTTACTGAATGGTTTAGAATAGTGAGAATGAAGGAGAGAGAGAGAGAGAATGCTAGCAGGATGGAAGGACCATACAGCCTGAATCCTGTGTCATGCAATGTTCACATGTCCATTCTCTCTCTGCTGCTTTAGCCTTTCCCATTGAATGTGTTGTTGTGAGGACCAGTGATGAAGAGCCAATATATACCTGCTGTATCAGAGAAACCCAGGGGCAAGTATTCCCAGTGTACAGGGCAGAGCACATGTGGGACCAATATGAGTGTCACCAATGGGTGGCTGATCTAAGGATACTACAACTCTCATGAATACTTGGCGTCTACTTGGTCCTTCCATCCATTCCTATTCAGAACACATATATTCTGCCTACTTTATCCATGTCTAACAAGTCTCACAAGGATTATCCATACTTAGTTTCATTTATCCTCCTGGTTTTTCTTCTCTATTGCATAATATTCTTAAATAAATAGCAAACAAACGTTTCCCTATACAAGCTTCTTCTAATTTGTTCTTCAGAGATGAATTCGCTCAGAGAGGTGTCATGAATCTTTTGCAGGGTATTGTTAGGTTTGTTCCTGTCACAGCTCTGTTGGCTGGAACTTTGTTGCCCACCTTGATGATCATTTGGAAACCCTCTCAGGAGCATATCCAGCTCATAATAAAGGGAGTCATAACTCCATTTTCTTTAAGGACCTTGATTCCTTAGCCCCTAGAGCCTTGAGAAAATCATTCTCTTCAGTGATCTGGAAAGGAGAGAAACAAAGTCTTTCTAAAACGGGGCATCCCTGACTAGTTGCCCCACCTTTGTACCGGGTCTGATACCTGCAGTAGGCTAGGTCCAGGAGGCCCTTGAAGGAAGAAAGATGGGGGCAGGAGGTCTATTTTGTAAGCTAAGAGTAAATGGAAAGTGAGGATATGGATACACGGGGTGTAGACATGGATGCAGGGAGTGTCAAGAAGCCTTTGCAAGTTCATTGAACAACTACTTATGAGAACAAAAAAAGGAGGGGGCTGCCCGGTGGCGCAGTGGTTTAGTCCACGTTGGCAGCCCGGGGTTCGCGGGTTCGGATCCCTGGTGCCCGCCAACGCACTGCTTGTCAGCCACGCTGTGGCAGCGTCCCATATAAAGTAGAGGAAGATGGGCACAGATGTTAGCCCAGGGCCAGTCTTCCTCAGCAAAAAGAGGAGGATTAGCAACGGATGTTAGCTCAGGGCTGGTCTTCCTCACACACACAAAAAAAGGAGGCAATGGGTCTGGTTAAGTGTAGTCCTGAAACTGCAATATTAAGCAGTCATTAAAATTCAGTTTTCTCAGGCAAGTTCAGTCTTGCCCATTAGGAGAGTAGATCAAGGAGTGGTTCAGGGGCAATAACTCCAGGGACCAATGAAGAATAAAAAACCCTATCCCAGTTCTCAGAAAGGGAAATAACCATGTGTCCCTCTGGTGAAGACATGCTGTGGGCTTCACAACCAGGCTTCTGAGCTACCTTCTGTCACAATTTGTTCTAGAAGGATCTTTTCTTCACAAACAGAAGTTCCTTTGATCAGAGAAAACTTCCACTTCTTCATCTGGAGGCTCCCAAGAGAGACCCACTAGAAAAGGTAAAAAAGAAGACTGGAGAGTTCTTTGACAAGCTTCATTGGTTAGGGACGATCCAAGATGCAGCAGTCCTGTGGTGCAGAAGAGTTGCTTGCATAGGGGAACTTGATGATGCCAGGCCTGGGCAGGACTCCTGTGGACACAGTTAACAGACTCAAGGGTCTGGGGGGAAGGCCCCTAAGGCAATGAATTAACTGGATTCTAGGGAGCCTCTGATATTTGCAGGGACATCCACACTAGAGTTTCCCTGTTGTCGGTCAATCTATATCTTACTGAAATTGTTACAAGATGTTACTGAAGATGTTACAAGAAGGGGATTTGTGGAAGGAAAGGAGGGAGAACTTTCCCCCAAATAAATCAGGAAAACCCACTTCACCTCCCTGATCTGTTTATGGCAGCAAAGGGAGAGTGGCCTGCAGGGAAAGAAGTTTGGGAGAAAAGGAAAATTCCCAACTTGTCTAAAATAGTAGGAAGAGAAGTGGAGACTTGAAGGTGGCAGGAAGATGGAGAATGCAAACATAATCGTAATCATTATGGTCCAACTCACAAAGATATTATGGTTGGAAGAAATGCATGCTCTGTCCAGGAGGATTTCATGTATAAAATATGATAAGTCCACATTGAACAAAGCAACTTTAGTGCAAAAAATGGTTTGCTTTTTTTTCCTCCACTCATCTTCAAGTATGCGAATGTGTATGGAAAACAGAGGGTAAAGAAGTGAAGGGTATCCTATCGATCAAAAAGCCATGATCTGGATCATTCTCTGGGAGATGGTTAGCTTTCAGCCGAAACCTGAGAAAGGAAGAAGAGGTGGCCTGACAGATATGGAGGGAACATAATACGAGATCGACTGCCAAATCCGGGCCTGCGGGAACTGAGGACAAAGGGCAGAGAGAGAGTTCGTCTGGTGTGAAGGGAAGAAGTGTAAGTCACGGTGAGATGAGAAAAGATGAAGTAGGGAGGACAGCTTAAGGCCAAACACGTAGTTTTTATATTTAAGCAAAAGGCCATTTGGAGGAAACAATAGATTTGTATCTGGGCTTCAGGAATGGGTTTGTAAATTCCTTCTTGGAGAAATCCTGGGATGATGAGGGTGCCCAATGACACACACCTAGGATGACTATTAAAATGTGAAATGAATGATCTTGTGTTTGAAGAGGCAGAATATTCTCTCTAATCAGGCAAGTGGCATCAAAAAAAATCTCGCTGTCCTTTTTCTTTTTATACCAGAGTTTGACTATTGTTTCACTTTGCTGCTTCAGAAGAGTACAAGTCCAGATGTCAGAAGTTCTAGAACATCAAACCCGTGGTGGTGCCGACACAAGTGTTTTATGGCAACATCAAAGACTTGCGCGGCTTGCACTCTTCCTCTCAGAGAGAGAGCATCGGACTCAGCTCTGGCGCTTTTCGCCTCTCTGAAACAACCGCTCACTGTTCTCGTGAGACATTTGGAAGAAGGAAGTTTATCAGCAACCCCTAAAGTTTAAAAGATGCCAGTGTGCCTTATCCAGCCAGTCACTCCCAGGGAATGCACGCATGTCAAGACAGAATCAAGGAACAATGGTGAGGTTATACAGCACGGCATTTACCCATTTCACTATTCAATTAACAAAACATGACCGCCCTCCCCAGACCTCCGCATCTCTACAGGCAGATGTAGAGTCCCCTGCAAACTCCCCAACCTCCAAAACTGACAGCCTCCCCATCACTGTCTGCCTTGCATCCACAGGTCTAATCTCAAATTGCCTTTTATCTCTGTTTATGTTCATCACCACAAGAACCACACCCCCTGCCCCAGTTTCACAGGACACTCCTCATCCTTCACACTCTAATTCTCATAAGATCGCCCACTTTCCCTTTCTGTCCCCTTCTCTCACCCTTCCCCAACTTTTAAAAATCCTTCCCTTGTGCTGTTTGGAACTCCTGGACCATGATCAACATGCTCTCCTATGTTCTCAACCTCTTTTCTGAACATTCTCTTCACCTTCTTGCTCTAACTGCAATCTAGAATTCTCCTGAGGACACTACTTCCCCCACTGCAGCCCTTTCAAGTCATGGTCATCTTTCCCACACGCACAGTTTAGAATTTAACATCATCACATTATGCCCCCACTATCCCTTCTTGTTATAGGTATCTAGTGACTCCCACTCCACATTGCTTGATTCTCTTAGCTCCTGGCTGATGGCAGTCTTCTCCAATATTAGCCTTGTCTTTAATTCCTGGCAATTTCAATATCCACATAGATGATCCTTCCACAACCTGGCCTCTTACTCTCCTGTTTCTTCTCCTCCCATGATCTTGTCCTCCAATCTATTCAGCTACTCATTGGCATAGTCATATCACAGATGTTGTCATCTATGATAACTGTTCTTTTTCTGTAATCTCTAATTCACGTATCAGACTGTCTCACCACCACCTCCTCTTTTTCCAGTTCATTCTCCCTAGTGTCCTGATGCCAAAAATCCTCTAACCCCTCTGGGAAATCCAATCAATCGGTCCAACAACATTTTCACTGCATCTCAACTCCTTGATCTCCTCTATTTTCTGAACTCAAATCCCGTGGTAAATGACGATATCATTCCCTTGCATACATTTCCACCTTGCCTCACCCCCAGGCTTTGTTGTACTTGCTTGGAACAAATCCTTAACCTCATTAAATCCATTTCTCCCCATGCCATACCTGCACCCATGCAACTGACTATGGCTACAGAAAACCCCAACCACACTGACTGAATGCACTTAAACTTAATGAGTATGACTCTTAAGTGGACCCTTAGTACTGCCAACAATCATCCTATATGTCCCAATTCTACTTTCTCTCCTATTCTCCCTGTCCATCATTCATACATTCTCCTCTGTATCTGTTAGCCTTTGCTACATAGCAAGCTATCCCAATAAATAGTGGCTTAAAGCAGTAATTATTTTATTTGCTCATGATTTTGTGGGTCAGCAACTGGGGTTGGGATCAGCTGTGTAGTTCTTCTGTTGGACTTGCTTGGTGTCACTCATATGGCTGTGTTCATCTGGTGACTCAAATAGGGATGGTTAGTCTAAGATGGTAGTTGGTGCTTGCTATTGGATGGGCCACACTTTTCCAGCAGGCTAGCGTAAGCTTCCTCAAGTGATGGTGGGAGAGTTCCCAGAAACAAGCATTTTATAAGGCACTTCTTGCATTATATTTGCCAGTGTCCTGTTAGCTAGAAAAAATGACATGGCCAAGCCCAAAATCAGTGTGGGAGAAGAATAGTAAGGCCTGATATACTAGGAGTTATTACTGGAACAATCTACTACTTCCTCTAGCCTCTAAGCACTCGCACATCTTCCCAATCCTCACTCTCAGCTGATAACCTTGCTTCCCATTTCACTAAAAAAATAGAAACTATAAGAACTTCCACAGGCTTCCACCTACCACCATACCTCCCACTCACCAGGATCTGGGCATATTTACTCTACCCCCTTTCCTGTTGCTAGATGAACCCTCCATGCCTCTATCTAAGGCTAACCCCTCTATTTTTGCCCTGGAGCCCATCCCTTCTCGTCCACTCAAGGACCTTGTTTCTGTTTCTCATCTGGAGTTACTCATGCCAATGTAGTAATCTGATGGTTTGAATGGGCTAAGATGGCCTCATTCTCTTTCCTGCATCATCATTTTCTTTCTCTTTATTGGATCATTCTCTTCAGAATAAAACCATGATATTTTTCATCATACTCTAAAATATCTTTCTAATTACCCTCTGGCTACCGATCGGTTTCTCTGTTCTCCTTCACAGCTAAATTCCTTGAAGGTGCTCTCCATAGTCACAGTCTCCATTTCCTCTCCTCCCAACTTCTCTTAAACCCATGCCTATCCGGCTTCTGTACACTTATCTCCACCAAAACTGATTTTGTCACAGTCTCTAATTTCCTCCACACTGATAAATCCTAGGGTTAATTCTCAGCCCTCATCTTACTCGAACACTTTCTTGAGTTGACCTTCAGGATATTGCATTCTCCTGGTTTTCTTTATACATCTCTGGCCTCTCCTTCTCACTCTCCTGCCCCTTTAGAGTTCCTCAATTCATCTTCATCATCTCCCTGACATCTTAGTGTTGGAATGCTCCCAGGCTTACTTCCTAAGGCTTTTCTCTCCACTGTGTGTATGCACTCCTTTGGCAATCTCATCAATCTCATGTATTTAAAATGCCCTCTATGTGCGGATGATTCTAAATTTGGATCTCCAGTCCAATTCTCTTCCCTGAATTCCAGACCCATGTATACAAATACCTACTCAAATGCCTAATAGATATCTTAAACTTAATGTGCCACATAGAACCCCTCATATTTTCCCCAAAACCTTATCTACCTAAATCTTCTCCATCTCAAATTAATGGCAATTTCCAATTTTTCAGGACAAAAGCCATGAAGTCATCTTTAATTCCCTTCTTTCTCATATACCCTACATCCAAATTATTAGTGCATCTTATTCAAATATACCCAACTTCAGATCCCTTCTCACAACCTCCACTGCTACCACCATATCCCGTCTACCACAACCTCCAACCCAGGTTATCATAATAGATTCTTAATTGATGTTCCTGCTTCTGCTCTTGTACCCTAGTCTATTTTCAATATAGCAGCTAGACTGAGCTTTTAAGAACATAAGTCAAATCGTGTCACACCTTTGCTACAATGGCCCTTGCAGCTCTTACAATCTGCCTGTCCCTTCCCCTCTATCCTGTTTCTTCTGCCATTATTTCCTACTACTCTCCTCCTTGTTCACTTGGCTCCAGCAGCATTGCTCTATTTATCATTCCCAGAGTATCCCAAGCATACCCCCTTGTTAGGATTTTTGTATCTGGTTTCCTCTGTCTGGAACACTATAGCAGTTAGCTTTTGCTGTGTAACAAACCTATCCAAAACATAATAGCTTAAAATAACAATTATTACTTTTCATGGTTCTCTAGGTTGACTGGACAGTTCTTATCTAGGCCAGCTTGGCTAAGGCTGAATGGTCTAGAATAGGAGTTGGCAAACTACAGGCTGCTGGCCAAATCTGGCCTGCCACCACTTTTTGTAAATAAAGTTTTATTGGAGCACAACCATGCCTATGTGTTTATGTATTGTCTATGACTGCTTTCATACTACAATGACAGTGGCTTAATGTTGATGGGGCAATGGGGATGGCTTAGCAATCCATCAGTGTAGCCCAGGCTCATTTACATATGGTGATCACAAGAGTTTATGAGATCAGACAGTTGGATCATGCTTGATATTGTCCCATTGGACAAAGCAGGTCACATGGCTAAGCAGTGTGGAAGGGGCTACCCAAAGATGCAGCTATATGGATGGGAATTTTTGCAGCCATTTTTGCAAACAATTTACCATAAACATTACTCTTCCTTCATGACTTGCTGCCTCACCTCCTTCAACTCTGTACTCAAATATCACTTTTTTAGTGAGCCTAACTTGATGAGCTCCCCTCTCCCTACTCCCTATGCTCCTTTCCTTCTTCATTTCCCTCTGTAACATCACTTTCTTACCTTACTTATTTTGCTCATTGTCTGTCTTCTCCTTCTAGGATATAAACTCTATGAGAGCAGGGATTTGTGTCTGTTTTGTCCACTGTTTTATTTCATGTGCCTAGAACAGAATGGGAAATAAAAAAACACTTTTGAATGAATGAATGAATGATCTGATGCTATTTAGGATTTGAAGCAGGAGCAGACCTTGCTGGCCATGACAGTGCTATTGATGTTTGGATCTAGAGCCCACCAGTTATCCTTGATGTAACATTGCTAGTATTTTGATGGAATAATGTATATTAAGCACTTTGAAAATGCCAAGAATTTAAGAATAGAATTCCTATTACTTTGCTTTTTGTACCTTAGATAAGTTTGGTCCTAACTCACTCAGTAGGTAACAGTCACCAATTATTATATTTAACCCTCTTAAACGGACCAGGGCACTGCAATGACCTATTTTGGCAGAGTAATTTCTTGGAGGAGGGGCTATTCCTAAAACAATGCTCTGATTACACTGAACATACCCCCATTCAGTTGTCTTGGGATGTTTTCTGCCTACAGAATAAAGTCCTCCCAAATTAGTACCCATTTTGCCTTTCATGTGTTATACACTCTTTATCGGTTTGGCTGGGTCTTATAGAAAGGGCATGACTTAAAAAAGAGTGACATGAGGGGTGGAGGAATCTAGGCAGGAGCCAGAATGTGAGGTGTTTTCAGGAACAAGTTGTGGAGCAATTTGGCTGGGATAAAGGAGCCATATGATGCAATATAATAAATACAGTGGGAGTATGGCAAATGCATGGGAAGTGCCATGTTTTGAATTATCATAAAACATGATCAAGCCCCAGGTCCACCAGATGTCCAAAAGAATACGTGAAACCAGACTAGTTTGATAACATGATGAGCTTTTCTTATGCATTTTGGTTCTTGCATCTACTCTTACTGAATTAAGTATATTTTCTTTTTCATTCTAAATTCTGCATAGGTTTAAGAAACTGAAACCAGTGTGCCAATAGATTTTTCTGATTTTAATAGTTTCATCAAGAGCAGAATTCTGGCTTGTTGGATTGTTGATCTGCTATTATGTCTCTATTACACCACTTCCTCGGTGGTTATTTATACCTCATCTACAGCTCCCAGACATTAAAACAAAAGGTCTTGAAACTTATGGGGGAAGTTTAGAGGGAGAGCTCTCTATATCTTGTGAAATAGACAAGGTCACTGCTTAGTCAACCTTTCTTACAAAAGAGTTCAGTGATAACAGCCAAATTAGAGCTCTGGTCAACCGCAGCTGATGATGGGCTCTGTTGATGGATGCCCTTGGCTAGACCTAAAAGTGATGTCCTGAGAAATGATTACATTTCTGCTCGATAAGGCAAAGATGTATCCATTAAAGGCTGAGCAGGAAAGAGGAATAAAGGTGTAAATGCGGCCTCTTGATCAGTCCACATATTTGACCTCTTACTCTCAGTCATGATCTCCAGTGTATCTACCACATTCCCTCATGTGTGTGGGGTTATTACAGTGCAGTTTTAGACACACAGAGTCCTTGATTGTTGTAAACCAATGAATAATTCTATAAAAGCCATGGGGAGAAACTTCAGGCTACATGCTATTCATTCCTTCAATGATTATTTATCAGGACTTCATTTTGGTCAAGTACTGTGCTAGATGCTAGGTGTTCTACCCTCAAGATGTTCATACTTTAGTTAGAGAGATAAATATTAAAGTTGATATGTAAGTGCTATGATAGAATTAATTACACAGAGAAATGGAATGTTATCTTGACTTGGGAGTGGTGGGTGCCCTGGAAGCTTCCTCAGGTGTGATGATACCTGAAAGGAATTTTGAAGACTGAATAGGAGATGTTGAGAAAAAACAGGGGAATACATTGCAGGTAGAGAGAGTGGTGTGGGCTCTAATGGCCCTTGCCATGTTCAGGGTCAAGGTGGGGGAGGATAGAGCAGAGAGTAAGGAAAGAGAAAAGATGCTGGAAAAGAAGCAGGACAGATCAGAGAAAACCCGGCAGTTCGACTACAAAGTTTTAATCAGATTTGAAAAACAATGGTACGTCACTGCTGAATTTTTTTGAGCAATCAGATTTTCCCTTTGGAACAAAGACAAATGTGGAAGATGAATTCAGTATCTGAGCATGGATGAGGTGGCGGCCTGAAATCTATTAGGGAACTGCTGGAGAAAATCTGGAGAGAAATAGTGAAGGCTCAACTAAGGCAGAAGCAGTGAAGAAGACAGGAGGGAGTGATGTTGAGAGATACTGAAGACCAGAAACTATAGTTCTTGGTGACCACATGAGCAGTAAAGGAAAGAAAAGAATTTTGAAGGATACTGTTTGGGCATTTGGGTATAGGGTGATATCATTGTCACAGAGAGGGAACATAAGAGGAGGAATGAGAACTTTGGGAGAAAGTAGGGACTCTTCTCGAGTTTAAGATGCCATGGGATATCTAGGTGGAGCTGGAAATGGAATGAAATGTGGGAATTATATATTTAGACTATGTGGAATTAAAGGTGAGGGGTGAACTTTCCCACACCTAATCCCCTTCTGCCTTTGTATAGCCTGGCTCCTTTCTTGCAGAGAAGGCCTCCATCTGAACAATAGGAAGATAAGGAGAGAAGGCCTCCTGGATGGCATGGAAGGTGGGTGGGGAGTGGAGGAAAGGCAGGGATCTGAAGCGGCAGAGAGGAGAAGAAAAGGCAGTTCAGGGAGGGAACACAGAACCAACAAAGGTAGAACACCGATACCAAGCAAGGTAAGAGCAGAGGGTTCAAGACGTGGAGAAGAGGAAAATAAGCATTACCAAGAGGATGGCACTGGATTTCCTAATGAATTTATTCTCTGGATGGATGTTGGGGAGTTTAGACTTTAAGCAACCAGCAATAAAAAGCCATGGTAGGTGTTTGAACAGAGGAGGGACATTATATGATTCGGGTTTTAGGAATATGGCCTAGAAACAGCATCCAAGAGAAAAAGTGAGCATAAGTGGAGGCAAAAAGATCTGGTCAACAGGTGACTGGGATCTTCCAACATCTCCAGCTGCTTTGTAACAGGGAGAAGAGCTTTCAGGGGTTTTGCTGGAGCAACTCTCCCCTGTCAGGAATATGGTAGCGCTTGGGGACTAGGATTGAAAAAAGTCATGCTATACACTCCTTCAAAGGGGACCTAGCCATAGCCCTCTTGAAGAAGCAGGAGGAGACCATGAGTATTTTTTCCTTTAGAGAAATACAGAAGCAAATAAAAATAAAGCTTGCAGTAATGACTATTTTTACCCAATTACACATGCATTACTAAGTGTCACAAATCCCATGAGCTGGAAGGTGTGATTTTCTGAGTTGGCTGCTGTGTTGAGATGAGAGGAATTGCTCAGTGTTGATAACACTGTTGGATGTTGCTCATGTAATTACAGCTTCCCAGACTGGTCTCGAAAATTAAGGTTCTTATATTTTCTATTTTCCTTTCCATTCGGGGAAGATAATAATAATAAAAATGTACAAACTTGCTTAGTTTGACTTTACACCCAGTTTTCATTACATTTTTATTTTATTTTATAACAAATGGATTGAATTTTTTCAATTTGTCTTTGAAAATGTCATTTACACAGAGAGATTGAATGGACTTAATTTGTTTAGTCTCCCTAAGTGAAGCTTATAAGTGGGTCACGATAATTCAGTAAATACACTGTGTGAAGGGAGATGGTATGAAAGACTGAAAGAATTATTTATAGTGTGTGAGGAAGAAAAATGGATAAAAGGAAGTTAGCTAACAAATAGGACTGAGATGTTAGAATAAAGCTGGGTGTAAGGTATTCATATTATTTGTCCCATTAAAACCCAATGTTAATTTAGAGAATTTCTTTTGTGCCATTAGGGCTTTATTGTTGCTGTAGTGGTTGTTATTTAAGTATATACATCAGCGGCCCAACCTAACTAATGTAAATTTCTCCTCCATGCTTCTTTGAGCATCATAGACAGTTGAGCTTAACTGAATTTCTGCTTCAGAGAATTACAAAGTACCATTACAAGAAATGTTTCCCATTTCCTGTCCTTTACCAATGTTTCTATTCTAACATAACCTCTGTATTAGGATCTTAAACTTCCTAATTCATTATTATTATGCAAGTTGCAACTGTTGATAACCATAAATTAACCAAGTTTTAAAATACTTTGTAAAGGAAACGTAAATGACGGAGAAGCAACTGTTATAAATGGCATTTTTAGGCATGTAAAATTCATGCATAATCTGAGAAGCTATAAGCATGTACAATGCATTCAGTGTCTGTAAAGTGCTCTCATGTATAATATCTCATGGAAACCTGTCACTTACATTTGAATCAGGCCATAGCGTAGCATGGTCAAAGTGTCTAAGTTAAGAAAATGGCAACTAAGTATGTGTCCTTAAACATGGGAACTCTTTTTTTTCTCTCAAATCACTTTAAGGTACCAATGTTCCATGGAATGGACCTTGGAAACTTGGGAAAAAGGAACTTTAGGATAAGGTTTTGCTCAGATCTTTTCTTTTAGGGAAAAAGAACCAATTAACATAAGTAATGTCTTCCAATTATGCACTGCCCAAGGAGGTGATGCAGTAGAGTTTGGAAACAGACTTCCTGGGTTCGGATCCACTTGCTAGCTGGATGACCTTGGATAAATTAATAAACCTCTCTGTGCCTCAGTATCATTATCTGTAAAATGGGAATAATAATCACATTACCTCACAGGGCTGTTGTATATGTAAAACACCTTACATGCAAAGAGCAGAGTAGAAACTCAATAAAGGTTAAAAAATAATGATGAATTGGGGCCAGCCTGGTGGCATAGTGGTTAAGTTCGTGTGCTCCACTTTGGCAGCCCAGGGTTCACAAGTTTGAATGCCAGGTGCAGACCTATGCACCACTTATCAAGCCATGCTGTGGCAGTGTCCCACATAAAGTAGAGGACAATAGGCTTGGATGTTAGCCCAGGGCCAGTCTTCCTCAGCAAAAAAGGAGGATTGGCAACGGATGTTAGCTCAGGAAATGGAACACAAAATAATGATGAAAAAGAGCTTGACACCTAGTATTCTATCTTTGGCATAAACATAACATATGGAATATTGTAAACTTAAGTAGTTCCACAGTTCCAATTATATTGAAAGGACACCTCTAGTTTCTACATGACAATAAGAAATTCATCATCAGTAGTTTAACGTAAAACACTCTATAGCCTTACGGAAAATCAGCTAGTTTATGGAAGTTCTTGACATGCACATGAAAAGTAGCTTATTGGCTTTTGCTGGAGAACTTATGGACTGCAATGCAGCTCTCTGAAACCAGCGACGGCACCCATGTTCCCAAGGCAAGTGAGCCTCCTTGGTGACATCACACTGTCCAAACCTCTGTGGTGGGAAGAGGTCCAGAGTACTGCTTCCAGCTCTGGATGCTTAGTTTTGTAGAGGCCATTGACAAATGGAGCAGTCTGGAATGTTGAAGAGCATGAAAACCCACGTCACATGAGAAACCATTAAAGGGACAGGAAGTTCAGCCTGTAGAAAAGGATAACCCAGAAGCTGTTCAGAAACATCAAAGAGCTGTCCCAGGGAAGAAGAATCGAATTTGTTCGGGAAGTCACTGAAAAGTAGTAGGTGAACGTTATGCGTAATTTTGCACAAAACAAGACATCTGGCGATGAAATGGGTTGTTTCGCAAAATAGTAAGTACCCATTACTAAAAGTATTTATGCAAAGTTTGTACAATCTACTTAAGTGAATGATTAAGATAAGATTCCATCTTTGTATGGGATACTTGAATGATAATTTCTGGATCCTAGAGCCTAAGATCTCTTCTCCTTCTATTTTCATTCTAATTTAATTTCAATATTACAAATAAGTTTTCAGATGCTGCTCCTTCCTCCACAGCCTTCTTGGGGTACATGCTATAACTGACAGATGTAGATACAGTTGGCATTCTCTGTGCCAACATTACCAAAATATTTTTACCAAGAGGTTAATTAGAATCTTTTAGAGAATTTCATAAGATTTTAAACTTCTAATGCTTAAGTTAACATTTTCCATCATTTTATTTTGGCCTTGTGTTAACTGGAAAAGAGGTGCCATTTTATGGAAATAACAGTTCCATGAAGACCAAAAATCCCTCGAGTAGGAGATATTTGCAGTCTGTTTACACTATTTTACCTCATTTGATCCCTTAGCAGAGCTGGTAATATCATTATTTCCATCTTACAGATGAGGTTCTGATGATTAAGTGGTGGAGTTCAGACCTGAGCACAGTCCTTCTGACTCCAAATCCAGTGCTCCTTCCCTTTGCCCTCACTTACTGCTTCAAACTGTTTAGTCCACATACACCTAAAGACCAAAAGCAGGGATGAAAAGCCTTGGAATTAAATTCAGTAATGAAAGAAAGAAGAAACCAAGTAAATGCTCTGCCAAAAGGAAACCTCAAAAGGAAATAACGTGGAGCTGGAAATTCAATTAGAGAAAATTGTGGAGAGATTTAAAAAATAAAACACACAGGGATTAATTAAGGAAATAAAATTAGTTAAGCAAAAGGGTCAAGGTTTAGAAGCACTATATTAGAGTTGGAAAAAAGATATGTCTAGGATCTGGGAAACTAAGAGAGAATGGAGAATTAGGAAAGACTATAGATGGAGTGAATGAACACGGTGACGGAAAAGTGAGAATCACTGAGAACAATACGAAAATAAGCTGGAGCTGGAGCGTCAAATGGAACAGTAGGAGTACAAGACAGGCATAAGGAGAAGTAGATAAAACAACGCTCCTAAACGGAAAATCACTATCAAACAAAAAATAAAATGATAGACACAAAAAGGCAGGCATGGGAACCAGAACCTGGATTAAGAACAATAGGTTTGTTTTTGCACATTGTTTTCTACAGGGGTAAAATTCTATTTTCCTTTCTTTGGGCTGATTTTCTTCCCACTATGCCTCCCCCTGAGCTCTCCAAAAGGGAAATGCAGAGGGTGTGAAGGGGATGAAAAGTCAAGCTGCATATTTTTAATGTGTTTCCAAATGCCACTGAGAAAGCCACTGCAGCCTACTTGGTATGTAACATATATTTTGAAACTGCTAACCCATGAGAGTCACGATGATCGCACTAGCTGGCATCGGTGGGGGGAGGACCATGAGTCAGATTTGAAAAAAATTAAATATTAGCAGTCTGCTGCTCACATATTTGCTCTTCAATAGCATTATGAATCCATATTTAAAACTGTATCATTGTTTTTTGAAATTGATATGTGGAAAAAGAACTTTGAGACCCTTGGATAAAAAAGATTACCCCGTAACTAAAGTACGGTATTATCCTATATATTAGAATGAGCAGAACGGTGCTTTTGAATCTGCCTCAGCGTGTCATCCAAACACACACAGACTGCCCTGGAGATATAGTGAAGCCTTGAATCAGGCAACTTGATCTGCCCTTGGCCACTCCATCAAATACGTGCTCTTGACGCAGCTTCTCCCTAGGGAGCAATGCCCTCAAAGAATGTCCAGAACAAAGTTACTTCTCTCTGTCATTGACATCAGGAACTTTCTCCACAAAGAAAGGGTGAGTGTAGATATAAAACGGATAGAGGAGGAAGGGAGTGAAAAGAAATATGAGAGAAGCTATTACATGACTCAAAAATGTTACCACCTATGTAACTTTGAGCAACTTCCTTAAACTCTCTAAAGTCTCAGTTTTCTTACCTGTTAAATGGGGATAAGAATAGTACTTATTTTAGGGCTGTGGTAAGAATTGAATGGCATAACATATGCAAAGCATTTAACACAATACCTAGCATTATGTATAGTAAGTGCTGGATAAATGTAGATATTACAATTATTACCACATCTCTGCTTCTACCTTTTTTTTTTTTTTTGAGGAAGAGTGCCCCTGAGCTAACATCTGTTGCCAATCTTCCTCTTTTTCTCTTTTCTCCGCAAAGCCCCAGTACATAGTTGTATATCCTAGTTGCAGGTCCTTCTAGTTCTTCTATGTGGGACGCCACCTCAGCATGGCTTGATGAGTGGTGAGTATGTCCACGCCCAGGATCCGAACCGGGGAGCCCCAGGCCGCCGAAGTGGACCACACGAATTTAACTGCTATGCCACCGGGATGGCCCCTGCTTCTACTTTTGTCTTCATTCATTCTTTACTTTATTCAACAAATGTTTCTTGAATACCTACTATGCTCCAGGCACTGTGCTGGGTAATGAGGATATGGATCTGTATAAGTCAGACATCTCTCTGCCCTTGTAGACTTTACAGTGTAGTAGAGAAGACATAATATGAAAATTAACTATTAATTAGTTAATTACATCTGTGATAAATGCTACGAAAGGGAAGTCCAGGATGCCAGGACTGTATAATAGGGGACCTGATCTAGATTAGAGATTCTAGATCTAGCCCTGATCTAGTCTAGGGAGTAGGTTTTGATCTAAGTTCTGAAGGATGAATAAAAATTAACTAGAAAGGGTGGAGGTGAAGTTTGAGGTACAGAGAAAGACAGAAGGGCACTCCCAATACAGGGAACAACATATATGAAAGCTCAGAGGCAGGATTTATAGAAAGCAGATAATTGATAGAGCTTTTGTTACCTTCTCTACCTATGGTCTTATTTTTTTAATTTTTGTAGATTTTTTTAAATTTATTTTTATTTATTTATTTTTTTATTGTGATAACATTTGTTTATAACGTTATATAAATTTCAGATAGGCATCATTATATTTTGATTTCTGTGTAGATTACATCATGTTCACCACCCAAAGACTACCTACCATCCATCACCACACACATGTGCCTAATCACCCCTTTCACCCTCCTCCCTCCCCGCTTCCCCTCTGGTAACCACCAATCCAATCTCTGTCTCTATGTGTTTGTTGTTGTTTTTATCTTCTATTTATGAGTGAAATCATATAGTATTTGACTTTTTCCCTCTGACTTATTTTGCTTAGCATAATACCCTCAAGGTTCATCCATATTGTCACAAATGACCAGATTGCATCCTTTTTTATGGCTGAGTAGTATTCCATTGTGTATATATACCATCTTTTCTTTATCCATTCGTCCCTTGATGGGCATTTAGGTTGCTTCCAAGTTTTGGCTATTGTGAATAATGCTGCAATGAACATAGGGGTGCATATATCTTTATGCATTCATGTTTTCACATTCTCTGGATAAATACCCAGCAGTGGCATAGCTGGATTGTATGGTAGTTCTATTCTTAATTTTTTGAGGAATCTCCACACTGTTTTCATAGTGGCTGCACCAGTTTGCACTCCCACCAGCAGTGTATGAGAGTTCCCTTTTCTCTATATCCTCTCCAACACTTATTTCCTGTCTTGTTAATTATAGCCATTCTGACCAGCGTGAGGTGATATCTCATTGTAGTTTTGATTTGCATTTCCCTGATAGTTAATGATGTTGAACATCTTTTCATGCGCCTGTTGGCCATCTGTAGATCTTCTTTGGAGAAATGTCTGTTCAGATCTTTTGCCCATTTTTTTAATTGGGTTGTTAGTTTTTTTTGTTGTTGAGATGTAAGAGTTCTTTATATATTTTGGAGATTAACCCCCATCAGATATATAGTTTGCAAATATCTTCTCCCAGTTGTTAGGTTGTCTTTTCGTTTTGTTGATGGTTTCCTTTGCTGTGCAGAAGCTTTTCAGTTTGATGTAGTCCTATTTGTTTATTTTTTCTATTGTTTCCCTTGCATGGCCTTATTTTAATTTAACCAAACTAACCTAGCTGGTAACCCCAAAAGGAAAAAGATAGTAGTTCCCAGTCATTTACTTCTTGCTGAAAGGACTTGACACAGCCAATCAGAATGAAACCTTTGTTTGCCCATCCTAAATCCAGAACTCTATTTTGTCAGAGGGAAAGAAGTGATGAAAGTCCACCCTAGAACCCAAAGTCTGAATCTTTTCTGTGGGTTAAAATATACATTGAGGTTTATAATTCGATTTCACACATAGTTCTGTATGACATCTAAAAGTTCAGAGATGACAATCATATAAATGGAAGTGTTACACTGATGACTGGAATGTCTTTCATGCAGAAGAGAACCAAAGTAATAAATGGGAGGATGCGCCAAGCCCACCTTGTGCTGTTAGAGGTAATGCTGCCAGGATGTTTATATTATAGACTTCACTTTTAAGACTCTAAGATTTGGTCATAAAATCTCTTCCCAGCCGAAACGTGGCATATAAATAAGCTCTCTGCTTAAGGGCCGAATTGCTCTGTTGCTCTTTTAAGCTGTCCTTTCACTGGATACAACTCTGGGTGACTTTTTAACACTGTTTGACGCTACCACCCACTTTTAACTCTTCATGCTTAGGGAAAGGTGCTACAAAAGTCACCTTATCATTGCTGCCCAGAACTTTAAAGTGGGCAGAAAATTAGACATTTCTGTAACGTGGCCAGAAAATTCAACATTTCTGTAATGGGAAGACGGGTATATTGTGATCAGAGGATAATTTCAACACTCAATTCCTTTTAAAATTTTATTCCTTCTCAATATTCTGTAGGATGTTAAAGCTCTGATGATAACATGACATACAGCCAGCCCAAGAAAGAAAAAGCACAGCCTAGTAACTGTCTTAAGAAAAATTCAGTATCAATCATATGTCTCTTCAAAATCTGGTATTTATCCAATGAGTCCAACATGAAAACCAGTATTCCTGAGGGTTTTTTTCACTCATTTTGCTGATTCAATTGATGGTTGATACTCTGAGACTGGGGCTGCAATTTTGTTGTTGCTAATTTTTTTGAACTTTTAAATTTGAAATAATTATTGATTCAGAAGAAGCTATAAAAACAGTACAGGACAATGTACCCATCATCCAGCTTCCCCCAATGGTGACATCTTACATAACTATCATGCATCATCAAAACCAAGAAATCAGTCAGCACAATACAATGTACTAGACTACAGATCTCACTCTGATTTCACCAGTTTTTGTGTGCATTCCTTTTTGTATGTCTGTGTATAATTCTAGGGCATTTTGTGACATATATGAATTTGTGAAACCACCACCACAATAAAGACACAGAACCATCACCACAAAGGTACTCCTTTGTGCTGTCCCATTTATAGTCACTTCTCCTTCCTTTCCTCCTCTTCTCTCACCTCTGGAAACTCCTTATCTGTTCTCCATCTCTATAATTTTGTCATTTCAAGAATGTTATATAAATGGAACCATAAAGTATAAAACTTTTTGAAACTAGCTTTTTTCACTCAATGCTATGACCTGAATGTTGTGTCCCCCCAAAATTCATATGTTGAAATTCTAACCCTCAAAGATGATGACATTAGGAGGTGGGACATTTGGGAGGTGCTTAGATCATGAGGGGGGAACCCTCATGAATGGGATGTGTTCTTATGAAAGAGACCCCAAAGAGATCCCTCACCCCTTCCTTCGTGTGAGGACACAGCAAGAAGGTGCAGGCAATGAACCAGAAAGGGCACCTTCACCAGAATGTGAGCATGTTGGTACCTTTATCTTGAACTTCCCAGCTTCCAGAACCACGAGAAGTAAATTGCTGTTGTTTATAAGCTACCCAGTCTTTTGATATTTTGTTAGAACAGCCCAAATGGATTAATACACTCGACATAATGCTCTTAAAATCCATCCAAGTTGTTGTGTGTATCAGTAGTTGATTCCTTTTTATTGCTGAGTAGTATTGCATGGTATGGATGTACCATAACATGTTCACTCAGTCACTCGATGAAGGACATGTTTCCTATTTGGGGCTATTACAAGTAAATCTTCTATGAATTTTCATGTATAGGCTTTTGTGTAAACATAAGTTTCATTTCTCTAAGATAAGTGTGTGATGATTGCTCAGTTGTATAGTAAGTATATATTTAATTTTTTAAAGAAACTGCCATACTGCTTTCCAGGTGATGGCACCATTTTACATTTCCACCAGCAATTATGAAAGATTCAGCATCTCTGCCTCCCTGCCAGAATTTGGTATTATCAGTAATTTTCATTTTAACCATTCTAATGTAGTGGTGTCTTATCATGATTCTAATTTGCATTTCCCTAATGGCTAGTGATGTTGAGTAACTTTTCATGTGTTTATTTGCCATCCATATATCTTCTTTGGTGAAGTTGCTGTTCAAGTGTTTTGCCCATTTTCTAATTAGACTGTTTTCTTACTGTTGAATTTAGAGAGTTCTTTGTATATTCTGGATATGAGTTTTTCGTTGCTTATGTGATTTGCAGATATGTTCTCCCAGTCGGTGGCTTGTACTTTCATCTTCATAACAGGGTCTTTTGCAAAGCAAAAGTTTTTAATTTGATGAAGTCCAATGTGTCCATTTTTTTCTTTTGTGGGTTATGCTTTTGGTATCATATAGGGACTGAAGTTTTCTTCAGTGGATTGAAATGCTACATTGGGGATAATAGATACTATGTATTATGCACTTACCCAGGGCTGGGAACTGTGCTAAGCCCTTTATAAGCATCATCTGATTTCATCTTTACCTAAGCCCTATGAGGGCCACATGATTAGCTGCAGTTTTACAAATGAGATGACTGAATGAATCTTAGCAAGGTCAGTCACTTGCCGAAGCTCACATAGCAAGTAAGTAGTCGTCTGGCTTCAAATTCAGGTACATCTGACGCCAAAGTACACTGTATAATGGAATTAGGAAAAAAGATTTGGGAATGTTAAGATATAGGGTGTCCTCAGGACTTGGGGAGGGACAGAGGAGGAGAGAAGGGCCATAAGGCAATGACTGTACTTGACCCATCCAGGAAAAAGGTGCAAAGAAGGAACAGCTCCTAGCAAGCACCAATAACATAGGGCAAGTCAGCAGTCACCTGGCGTAGAAACCACCAGTGAAGTCCCCATTCTGATCCAGCATCTTAGCATATGAGAATGAACACATTCGTCCTTTCTACCTGCATAGGTATTGCCTCCCAATGGATATAAGAAAAGGGTCTTTGCCCAACACGAATGAGGAGGATGGAATGGTTTCTCCTCCACCCTGAACTTAGCCTGTACTGACTACAGTGCAGGAATTCCCTGTGGAATGTAAGGGGGTTTTCTGGTAGTTGTTTGCATATTTTGGTTAAGAGGTCGAGAGAGGAATAGTAATGGGGGGAAATGAAGCAGTCATGGGTAACCCAGATATGGCACTGTTCCTGCACTAATTAATCTACAAGTGGCTTGGCTCTGAGCCAATAGACTGTGGCATTTGTATTAATTTTATTGAGGTGGGGAGAAACCTCTTCCAGTATCAACCGAGAGATGTGAAATGAGCTGACCTATGCTGATCCTAGACGATTAGACTAGGAGTCTGCCGTAAAGTTTAAGATGATCTTGATAGAGCAGAGGTTCTCAAAGTGTAGTCCTGGGACTAGCAGCATGAGCATCACATGGGAGCTTGTTAGAGATGCAAATTCTCGGACCCCACCCCAGACCTGCTGACTCAGAAACTCTGGGGACGGGGCCCAGCAGGCTGTGTTGTAAAAAGTCTTCCACACCAAACTGTTTTACAGGGGCTTACATCTTTAATCCTCCAGCAGCCCATTGAAACATCGCCAACATCCACATTAAAAACAAATAAAAATTCTCCCAGGTGATTCTGATATAAGCTAAAGTTTGAGAACCCCTATAGTAGAAGGAGGTCTATAATGTGTATCAGTTAGGACTAGTTTCAACTGCATATAAATGTAAAACTCAAAATATTAGTGGCGAAACACACCAGATTTATCCTTTATGTAGAACAAGTCCGAAGGTGGTTGGTCCAGGGCTGATGTGATGGTACCACAAAGCCATCAGAAACCTACGCTCTTTCTATTTTGCCACCCTCAGCACTGGTTTTCATCCTCAAGGTTGCCTCACAGTCCAACATGACCATTGAAGCTCTAGTTTCACATCTCACATTCAAGGCAGCAGGAAGGAACAAGGGAAAAAAGACGAAAGGAGATCCCTGCCAAATGAGTCAGCAACCTTTAAGCAGAAATCCCACACAACATTTCTGTTTATATTTCATCATCCAGAACTTAGTTACATGGCCACAACTATCTGCAAAGGAGGCTGGGAAATGTGACCTTTAATTGGATCTGCAGTCTTTGAACACCTTGAGTACAATGAAGGCTCTGTTACTAAGGAAAAAGGGAGAATTGATATCAGGTGACACCTAGAAGCTTCTGCCACAAACCCTTAAGATGCAGCTGGGGAAATTCTAGAAAATTGGAAAACATCTTGGAATCAGCCAAATCTTTGCATTTCCATGCTAATCTTCTATTTGAAGTGGTATTTTGGCTTTTTAGTACGAAGTCTCTGTTTATAGACAATAAATATTACAATCTTCAAACATATGTAGAACAAGAGAGAGGTTGTTTATGATGTCTTATCATACCATTATCTCTCATAAGATTCCAGCCCATGGTTCTAACAAAGTTTCAGGACAAATGTCGTTTATCTGATCATCATAGAAGCAAGTGGCTGGCTTCCCCAAAAAAGAACTTGGTTCAAATGGGCTTTCCTGACATATTTTTACAAAAGAAAATCTCAGCCCTCACTCAGAAAAATATACGCTAACTCGGCTTTATTGGTTCCTAGCCCCAAGTTCCGCTCAGAACATGGCCCCTTAGCTTGGCTTTCTCCAGAATGGGGGTGGAAAAGCACAGCCAAAATAGGTGAGGTGCATCAAAGTATTAGTGAGCAACATCTCTTCAGTCTCAGGTTCTCAAAGTTCAGGTGTATGGGACTTACCTGCTGGAACTGGTTAAAAATGCAAATTCCCCGGGGCTGGCCCTGTGGCGGAGTGGTTAAGTTCACGCATTTTGCTTTGGCGGCCCGGGGTTCTCCGGTTCAGATCCTGGGCGCGGACGTACTCACTGCGCATCAAGCCACGCTGAGGCGGCATCCCACATAGAAGAACTAGAAGGACCTACAACTAAGATATACAGCTATGTACTGGGGCTTTGGGGAGAAAAAGAAAAAGAGGAAGGTTGGCAACAGATGTTAGCTCAGGGCCAATCTCCCTCTAAAAACAAAAAAAAGCAAATTCCCAAGCCCTAAGCTAAAAGATTCTAATGCTACAGAACAGGAATAAGACCCAGGAATTTGTGATTGTTTTCAAGTACCCCAGTTGACAGTGATGGACCTTTGAGAAACTCTAAATATCTAACAAGTACCCAAATGCACACGATACTGCAGCAGGCAACATACAGAGCGAATTCATTCAAAAGCTGACGCTTGCATCTTCCCCAACATACAGCAAAGTTAAAACAGCTGGTTGATTTGACGAAAAAGATCAAATCAGCTGTTTGAGAGCATTGTTTGGTAACTTTAGTTAAAACAGGCAAGTAGGGAAATGCTCCATGCTGTGAGCCCACCATTAAGGGATGCCAGCTCAACAGCAACAACGATAAGGACAATGACAACAGTCCGATCGAAGACAAGGGCTGCCCAAAATCCCAACATGAATCCTCTATTAACCTGGGCCCTGTTGTTTTCAGTGTTAGGTGATATCTAAGTTTCCTTCCAGTTCTAACAAGCAATCATTTTACTTTGAGGTCTTTAGACAAGAGTATGTTGCTACGTACTGGGAGCTTGACACTAAGGAGAAACAACAGAGAAGTAAAGTCTGGATACCCGAAAGGAAGAATCGGGAGGAGAGGCAGGGAGAGAAGGGGAAGAAAGGGTACCTTTAGCACAAAGCAGCTGCTCACTCTTCAAAAAAAGAAGACACACCACACAAGCACACACACATGCACAAACCCTCATTATTTTTCAGCTACCACCTATCTAGATCCGCTGCTGTTAAGCCCTGCATTGCTGACATGAGTCAGAAAAGTATATACTCCAGTCTAGCCAAGATTAGGAGTTTTGCTTTGTATTACACCAGCTTCCAACTATGATTGCACTGCAGCAAAAATGTCAGATGAGGGGAAAACACCCCACCCTACAACCTACAGTGGTGTTTAATATAGGAGATGTGCTCCATCTACTGGTACAGACGACAACCACAGAGCGAGATGCAAATAGTATCATACAATAGAATAAAGGCACACGTTTTAAATTGGATTCTGGTTGCTTAGATTAAAAAATAGCACTTTTGCTTTTTTAAAAGCCAGAAAGAAAACCGTGAAATTGACAAAGACAGAAGCTACAAAGAAAAATGAGAAACAGATTGGACAGAGACACAATGGGAGGAGCACCATAAAAAACAGGGAAGAAAGTGCCAAAATGGCAAACCTGTAAGAAACAAGCTATTTGGTCTTCATTTTAACACAGAGACTTCACAAAAAAAGCCCCCACAAGATCTGGAAATAGCATATTACATGCCATGTTTTAGATCCTTTATTTAAATTATTTTAAGGAAATGTTTTGTAGGGAGTCTATCCTCATTGACACAATTGACTTGGGTAAGGCTAAGTCTTAATATAGAATCATTATACATTTTGTCATTGTCTGGGGACATACAGACAATAGTGCTGATGCTGGAAGTTCACAGCAATTTGGAAAAGACTGGAGGGGTTGAGGCATGACCAGCCCTTCTGTGCCTCTTGTGCATATAGTTGGTCTCTAATGACAGCAGCTGTTGCCTACCAGGCCTATCACTATTTCCAGTCATGACTCTTAGGCTTCTAAAGAATCTGATACCTTTTTTTCCTCCAACAGAGCTATGTGCTTTCTGAGGTGCTGAAGAATATTTGACCATCATTTCTCATTTACAGGCATTGACAGTGCAAGTCTGCAAAGCATTCTAGAAACAATTTTTCCACTTCTCATAGACATGGCTTATCAATGGGTCCTACACTCTCTCACGATGGAAAGACAAGAAAAATAACACTTACTCAGCATCTACTAGGCACCAGGCTCAGGGTTTCATAGGCTATTCATTTAATCTTCACACCAGCCTTGTGGTGGTCTTTCTTGTTATCCCTATCTTGCAGAGGTCAAGACGAAGGCTCAGAGAAGTTAAATAACTGTCCCAACGCTATTACTTCATGGATCTGGAGAGCTGACCAAAGGAATTATAGTGTGTGGACTCTCTCCCACAGCATGAAAATGTTCCATACTGGGAACACCCAGTGTCATTACATGAGCCAGTGTTTCTCAACGTGAGAAGCTGCATCAGGATCTCCTGGGGTTGCCTGTTAAAAATGCAGCTCCCAGATCCTCAGCGGACTGACTGAATCAGAACCTCTGGTGGAGCCCTGGAATCTGAATTGTAACAAGTGCCAGGAGATGAGTCCAATTCACATTAAATTTAGTAACCACCTGATGGAAACAAACAAAAACTGAGACACCAAGGGCCTGGTTTTATGGCTAACAATGTAGCAGAGAGTTTCCCTGTTTTTCACAGTTCAGGCTGCTGTGGTGTGAGGCAAGAATGCTATTGCTTGTTATCTGGTTAATCTGCTCAGATTTTCTGAGCCAGTTTACTCATCTGTAAAATGGAAATCATAGTTTTTGTCTCACACGGTTGCAGTAAGGAATAATGCACTTGAAAACACTTGGCAAATTCTAAATGGCTCTATGGTAGATTGTAAAATGGCCCCAAATCCTCCCCCAACCCCTACATCCACACCCTTGCAAAACTGATGTACAGGTCTTCCCATCAAGATGTGGGGCACTATCCTCCACTCCTTGAATCTGGGCCATGTGATTTGCTTTGGTCAATGGGAAAACAGCCAATACGACCCAAGCAGAGCCTTTAAAAGCCCTTGCATAAAAAGCCCTTGGGGTTTGAGCTATTGCTGTGCTTGGGATCCGAAGGCTACCATGTGACTGAGTTTCAACTAGCCTTCTGGAAGATAAGAGACTCCGTGAAGAAGAACCAGAGTCAGTCAGCTTCCAGCCAATAGCCAGCCAACTGCCAGACATGTAAGTGAGGCTCTTCTGGATCATCCAGCCACCTGCTGACTTTCCAGCTGACTGCAGACTTGTGAAGGAAACCGGTAGAAATCAGTAGAGCCAGCCTAGACCAGAAGACCTGCCCAGGCAGCCCACCAAATTGTGAGCTAAATAAATGAGTGTTAAACCTACCAAGATTTGGAAAAGTTTGTTATGCAACAAAAGCTAACTGATGCAGGTTCTATGCACATGCTACTAGTTAGGTTGTTTAGTGTTTTGAGCATGGCTTTTGCGGTTTTCAAAGATGCTGTCCAGAAGGGCAGACCACAGATGAGCAGACATTATTGTGCAACTTTTCATTCAAGGTCTGCATGGGTACAATGCCCACCAGAAATTGTTTTATAGTCTCTCCCGACCAAAGCACACTCTGGAAGTGGCAAAAGACTGAGATGAAAGAACCCCTCCCTATTTCCCTAACTCGCATTGTTTCTAGAAAGGCAGTTCAGCAGCCTTGTGCAGGACACATAACCCAAATTTTCTCTAAGCTGATTGTCAATAACAATCTCCTGACTCCACAAATGCATGCATAATCTGCTGCATACCTTCCCATGTGCACTCTTTCGATATCCTGCTGTTGGCGCCAAGATAAATGGCTTCATCAAAGGCAGCCATGGAGGCTTGCGACCTGTTGAGGCAGAAAAGCTTCCTGGGGGATCAGAAACATCCTAATGCCCAAATCAAGCATCTTCACTGCCATATGAAGAATTACTGTGCAGAATACATTAAATAAACCTGTAATGATGAACAGGGCAGGATGCGGTACCTGGGCTCACCCTGGGAGTCTTTATACTATGATTAAATTCCTTTGATAGGCATTTTCAAAGTGTGTTGTTCGTCTTGCTAAACATGTTTGGCGAGAGAAGACTCGCCACCTGGAAACATTATCTGAGGAGCCTCATTCAGTGGAACAAGTTACAAAGGTTTTCTATCAAATCCATATTCTGCAACCTGAAAAGTAAGTATGAAATTAAGAATTTTTAAACCTTCCTTTCCTTCTCCCAAGAGATTTAGAGATTGTGCAATGAATGAATACAGCTGTTTTACCATTCATTTGACGTACAGCAAATTGCATCTCGCTCTGGGAATAAGTGACTATTTGCAAGGCTGATGCACCATGTTTAAATCACATACTCATTCTGCACCCCTCCACATACACACTTTATTATTGGATGGTTATGGTGCTATTATTGGTTGAGGATGACCACATAACCCGTTTTCTTAAATCTATCTCCAAGCTGTATTGAATCAGGGGGACGTCTCAGAATGCCACTGGTTAACCCAAAATAAGTCTCAGGCTCCTTCTGCTTATTATACACGGTCTCAAATACGTTCATTTGCACAGAAGAATTTCAAATGCCTTTTTAAAAGCCTAACAGATATTCTGGATATAATTTGGAATTTCAAGCTTCATTCAAGAAATCAAAATTAGTCCATATAAATGATTGCTTTTAAGTCAATTAATACGAGCTCTAGAACCAGGATCTTACTGGAAATTTTCTCACACCAAATCAGCTGCCACTGAACCATAGTTGGTTGACATTAAGCTTTTATTTGGCCAATAGATAATAAAAGCTAACTGAAATTGTGTTAGACATAATTAGGTGCTGGATACGGTCCTTGGTTGAAAGTGGTCCAGTCACCAAATGATGAAGGAACTGAATCACCAGTAGAGAATAATGGAAAAAGGAAACCGCCACAGGAACACAACCAGAGAAGAGAGAGCCGTGCAGGTGATAACTGAAGCGATGAGCATGGATGAGCTCTCCCCAGGACGTTTATAGAGTAACAATAGAAGATTGCCGTGGACAGAACTCCAAGGATCACCAGTATTCAAAGTACAGGCTGAGCAGGCTACTGAGAAGGAGTGGCCGGAAAGGTAGGAGAAAAAGCTGGAGTGCTCTTGATCACCAAACCAAAGGAAAAGAGGGTTTCAACACAAGGAGTATGCCAAGAGAGCAAGTAAGAAATGAGGGGAAGGGACTTCATTGGATTTAACAAGAAAAATTATTGGTGACTTTGGCCAGAGCAGTTTTCATGGTGTGGCAAGAATGGAAATAAGATTGTAGTGGGTCAAGGAGTCCATGGTGGGTAGGAAATGAAGACAGCAAGTGTGGACCATACTTTTAAGAAGTTTAGCCTTGAAACACGTGGAAGGGAATGGGGAGAAGAGAAGAAGCGTCTGCAGGAGAACATAGGGTGAGGAAAGCTTAAGAGTAGGAAGAGCTTAAGTGCTTTTCAATGTTGATTGGAAGGAGGGACACCTCTTCCATCCTTCCAGGAGGGAATGAAAGAGAAGGGTGCAGTTGCAGAGATATTTGTAGGTCTGGTGGGCAGAAATTTTAGATGCTCCCACCTGATGACTTTTTTTATTCCTCAGTGAAGTAAGAACAAAGTACCTCTGCAGAGACTGAAGAGGCGAGGGAGAGACCGAGAGTAGGATGAGAATGAAGAAGCTTTGAAATTGTCACTGTGGAAACTGAGAGGACAGTGTTGACTATGGAAACATGGAGGGATTTCTACGTACCATGGAGGGTGGCCTCAAGTGGAGTTAGACATCATGGATTTATGGTTGCACCAGTGGTGTGATTTTCTCCAGCAGTGCTCAGCTGTCTAGATGTAAGCAAAAGGCAGAAGTTGTATCCATCCAAGAATAGGGTTTGGGCACATGGATTTGATGGAAGGGATGGAACAAAGGATCCTGGCAAGAGAGAGGCTAGAGTGATGGACCACAGAATATAAGCTAGATAGAAAAGGGAAGATAGGAGCGAGCTGATATTATGTAAGGAGAAATTAGTGGGTCAAGTGAGGAGAGCTCCCTTGAAGTTGACCAACAGGTGTGGTGGGAGCAATTGAGTGAGGGGGGAATGTTTAGGAGCCTGTGGTCAGTGCACTGTGTGAACATAAGATGTCAGATGTGGTGCAGTTCCAAGAGGAACAAGTTCCAGAACAGGGTCATGGAGTGAGTGAGTGGAGGGGAATGTAGGCAAAGGTCACAGAAAAAGAGAAGGTGCACAACTTGGAAGGATAAGAATGGTTTATTGTCTACATGGGTAGTGAGGTTCATGGGATGATGGCAGGACTGGGGTGGGGAAGAAACAATGGGCAGTCACTGACTGAGGGAGAGTGACCAGCAAGCTAGAAGCTGACAGAGATGAGGAGGTTTAGAGAGTGGCGTAGTTACATTGTGTGAGTCTCAAAAGCCCAGAGTATGGAGAATGGTGTGGAAGAAGCATGAAGAGCCAGGTGAGGCAGGTCCTGTGAGTGAGACATGGAGCACCTCCACTTGAAAGACCCACAGGGGACAGGGGTTTAGGTTAGGGCTGTGGCGGGGAGTGAGCGAGGATGGGGGAAGTTGACTGTGGGATAGGAGTTGCAAATGGTCCAGTAGAAAGGGTATAGTTTGAGTGGAGAGGAAAGATTCACATATCACGGCAAATGGGAACCAGGGGAAACTGGCCTGGAGAGTTTGGCTGGCTATAAACTTTTCAAAGAATTTACCCCAGTTTTCTTCTGGTGGCTGGGGAGAAGCGTTAGGGCCGGCTCTCCTGGCACCTAGGCATCCTGCAGATGAGCTCTAAGGTTACATGTGAATAGCATTTAGTTTGAAGCACATGAAATTGCTACTATTTACTATTTTTGACCTACAAAAATGACAAGGTCATATGGTTCAACCTAAGAGTATCTGAATACTAAAGGAAATCATTTATTTTTTTTAGCAGTGACCTGAGATTAATGCACTACCACTTTAAGATTTCGATAGTTGGAGCTACAAGTGGAGGTGGTAACTCTGGTCTGGTAAGTTACCAAAGCAGGGGACACTCATCTCTAGCGTCATACCATGTTCTGGCATCCAGGGTGCTTAGCAGCAGGAGTGCGAGAGAGGAATGCCCCCTTCCCAAGGACAGACATCAAGCTGTTTCTTGACCACTTGGAGCCCAGAGGTGAGAGAATGATCCAGCTAGGGGTGTGGGATCAAACAAAAGGGCTATGTGGAATTTGGAGACAGAGATGGGAAAAAAATGAATGCAGGTCTGAATAGGAGCGAAGAAATAGAAGGTGACAGGAGGCTGCAGGGAATGAGATCAAAAGAGGAAAAGCAAAGGAGAAACAAAGGTAAAACCTCAGAAAGTGCCTCCTATCAGAAACAGCATCTCCTTTTCCCTAGGAAAGGAAGGGCCGCCTCCCCGAAAACCAATTATAGTGGCGGGAGAGGGAAGGGATAGTGCACAATAAGGAGAGAAAAATGACTGCAAAGCACTTTGCAAAAATAAAGAGTTATATAAAGTCCCAATAATAATAAATCACCTTGCTTGAGGTATGAAAACCTTAAAATAACCTGAAAAATCAAAATGTGGAGGAGAAGCAGAAGGCATTGACGAGCTTCCAGAAGGTTTGTATGCTTGCTTTAAATTCCTCCCCCTCAACATTTCCAGCCAGGTTCTTTAAGAGCAGTCCTCAATCAGGTTTTCTGATGAAGATGGGTCTAGCCTCTGTTGAAATCTGCCGCCCTCACCCCGTTCCGGCCCCTGGGTCCATCAGAGGAGGGCACAGACTCGAGAGGAACCTCTTTTCTGAATCTGGCATGTGCCTTCTTGAATACTGATATATCTGTTTTGTGAAGGTTTTCTTTGCTTCCTTTTGTTATATAAAAAGAGAGAGATTGAAAAAAAATAATCTTCATTCCTGGAAAAAAAAAAAAGAAAACTAGGTCTTTCTGAATTCTCAGTACTACAGCTCTGTTCTTTATATATCTACTTGTTCCATTGTTAAATAAACCCACATATTTAAGGGTGACACATTCTCTTAACTAATGCCTTGTCAGGCCCGTGTGCCTTGCTAAAAATGGACCTTGATGACTGCTGTTTCCATTTTTTTCTAAGAAATAATTTGATTATTTTTATCCTGCTTCTCTCTCTCACCACTCACAAGAAAATGGTTATCTTCTCGCAAAAACCATTTTTAAATAAAACGAGTACTCAAGCGTGTACAAGACAGAAAGTTTTCTTAAAAACATCAGTATAAGTCATACATACATACTCCCTGCTCTGTGAAAATTAGCTTTAAATTTGGACTAAATGTTCTTCTGCAGTAAAACTGTTTTCTGTTCAACCTCTTACAATATTACATGTGTCCCAACATCTTACTTTGTGCAGACCTGAATATCCCCCAGAAAATGGATAATTTAATAAAAGCGGGTGATATGAATCACCCAGGGACAATTTGAATTATTATCTGTAGATAATTCATTATACACATATTTCTAGCGAGATCCTTAAATCAGCAGGGCTTCTTAATCAGAGACTTTCAAATTTTGTCTGTAATAACTGGAGACTTGACCCATAAATCAGCAAATAGGCCAGCAGGCTCGCCACATGCTTCACATTTCTTCTTGGGAGAAAAAGACACTTAATTATCTTGAGGTCACAGAAGAAGAGAAAAATGGACATGAAAAGTTGTCGGGGGTTTTATAGCAAAGTGTAACTAATTTCAGCATCATCTTAAAAGTGAGCTCATGAAAACATTAAAATCAAGTTAGGTGTTAGGTGTTACATAGAGAAAGATGTTTTAAACGTTTACAGGAACCGTCTTACCAACCAACCCTGCCTCCCATTTCCAATGAGACAATTGTCCTGAATTTAAACTTTTTTTTTCATGTTACCAGTTATGCAAATTATATTTCGAATATGGAAGACATGGGTAATGAGGCTGAATGTAAGGATGAAAATATCTAGTCACAGACTTGGAACATAGGACTTATTTTAATCAATACAAGTAATGTTAATGAAAGGATCAAGTTTATTCTCTATTTCTAGTAGTCTTCCCTCAGTATCCACAGGTTCCAGGACTCCCACAGATACCAAAATCCGTGGAAGCTCAAGTCCCTTACATAAAATGGCATAGCATTTGCATATAAAATCATCTCTAGATTGCATATAATACTTAGTACAATGTAATGCTATGTAAATAGTTGTTATAGTGTATTGTTTAGGGAATAATGACAAGGAAAAAAGTCTGTACATGTTCAGTACAGACGTGACCGCCAAAGGCCCTTTGACCTCAGTTGGTTGAATCCACGGATGTGCAACTGGGCTATGGAGGGCCTACTATATCTTTCCTTACCCCTACTTCACTAGAACCTCTCAGTTATTACTCTGCCCTCTTCCTACTTTTCAGATCTTATTCCTCCACCTCCCATGGTGAAAAGTTGCACTCCATGAAGGACCCTATATTGACCTTATAGTGCTGTGTGAAGCTGGCGAGAAATTCCATGGGATATCGTCCCAGAAGACTTGGGTTCAAATCCTAATGCCCATTAGTGCTGTATAGTGAATGCAGTTGGTGCAATGCCCAGAAGCCCTTTCCCTGGCTGGTACACTCATCTCCTAGCTGCTGTAACTGTAGGCAGCTAACTGCTCACAGCTGTCTCCTTCTCCAGGAAATTGCTGTCAGACAAATGGGAACCCCTTCTCTCAGGAGATTAAGGGCTCACTCTCTCCCGGGGCAGCCGTTAACCAATGACTGACTGACACAAGAGTACAAAACCAACCATCTCAAGGGGAGAGCAATTCTGTAATGCTGTTTGTGCCCCTGGGCTCTCCTGGGATCAGGCTGAAATCGGCCTCTAGTTTAGACCACATCCTTGTTCAGCCCTCTTCCTCTGCCCTATCCTGCTTCCCTTTTTTCCCTTCTCCTAAGAGCACTTGCTCAACAAGCCACTTGAACGAGAACCTCTGCTTCAGGCTCTGCTTCTAGGGAATTGGACCTACAATGCACCGGGACCCTGGCCACTCACTTAACATGTCTTTTAGCAGTTCTCTCATATTCGAAATGAAGACAATACAGATCTCACGGGATTGTTGTGCAGGTTAAATGAGAAAACATATGCAAGAATCTTTGATCAATTAGAGTGCGACTTGAATTTAAAGGATTATTGTGACTTAATAAAATGTCAGACATTGTGCATGCTACTTTTCCCATAGAGGAGGTGGAGGGGAGTGTCCCTCCTTAATAAAAGAGCTTCTTTGCTTGGCTTCTGGTTCTCTTACTTCTCTAGGTCTCTGTTGCTGGCTCCTACTCCTCTGCCCAGCCTCTAAGTGCAGGCAGCACGTGCAGCTAGGGAAAAGCATAGGCCACCTCTTTCAGTTCTAAGCATATGCTGAGGTTCTCCATATACTGAGGATTCCCAACTCTAAATCTCTAGCTCTGATCTGTCTCTAGAACTCCAGACTCACATTTCCTAGTGTCTATTTGACAACTCCGTGTGGCTATATGACAGACATTCCAGACTTAACATGGCCAAAGCATTACTCTTGATTCCCCACCTCTCAGTCAGCTTCCCCAGCACTGCCCACCTCCCCCAACTCAGTAAATAGCATTACCTTCCAGAGAGTCACTCAAGTCGAAACTCTAGGAATTATCTTTGATCCCTTTTTTCTTCACCCTTTATATCCACTCCATCAGTAAGTTCTGCCCACTCTTCCTCCAATTTCCACTTCTCTTCATCTCCACTACCACTGACATGACCCAAGTCACCGTCATCTCCTACTTGAACCACTGCACCCTGACAATTCATTCTCCTTTAAAATATCAGGATCACGTCAGTGACCTACTTAAAACCTTCAAATGGCTGCCCACTGTTGTTAGAACAGGCTCTGTCTGTCTCTGTCTATCTCTCTGTTTCTGTCTCTGTCTCCCCCTCCCTCTCCCTTCTCCCCTTTCCTCTCTCTTCTCCTTCTTCCTTTCCCTCTCCCTTTCCTCCCTCCCTCCCTCCTTCCTTCTCCTCCCTCTTCTTGTTCTCTCTCTCAATCTCTCTCATTCTCTCTCTCTCCTCTCTTTCCCTTTCCCTCCTTCTCCCACCTGATATACACACACTCACGCATACATACTACATCCCAGCCACATTGCTTTCTTTTCGTTATTTGAAAATGCCAAAATAGTTCTTGCCTCAGGGCCTTTGCATTTGCTCTATCTTCAGCCAAGAAACGTCCTTCCCCAAACTTTCATGGCTGTCTCCTCTTTGTCATTCCAAGTTTGTTTTAGTCTTCCCAATTTAAAATAGTCGTCCAAGCATACTCTGTCACATCACTCTATTTTTAATTTTCTGGAAATTAAACTCACTCTTTCTTGTTTACTTATCCATTTGTGTATTATCTATCTTCCCCTCCACTCTAAGTTCCATGAGAGCAGGGATGTTGTTTGTTCTGTTCACAGCTATATCCTGAGGGCCTAAAACAGTGCCTGATACATAGGAAGTGATCACTAAATACAGTTTTAGATGACTAGATTAATGGATGAATGAATGAATAAATGCAGCATTGGACCAAAGCTTGGGCTCTCACTCGGCTATACCACTTGCTAGCTGTGAGATCTTGGGCAAATTAATTGACCCTTTCAAGGGCATTTTGGATGGGGCTTGCTAGACTGGTGCTGAAGCGAAAGAGGTAACCGGGGTTTTAGCCCCCCAGAGTGCAGTGAGGCTTTGAAACTTCCTTCTTCTCCTGGGTCCTAGACTCAGTCTGCAGTACACATGGTAAAAGCTCAATCATGGGGAAAGGTGACTAATCATTCCAGTTTGCCCAGCGCTCAGGGTTTCTCAGAATACAAGGCTTTCAGTGCTAAAACTGAGATAGTCCTAGGCAAAGCAGGACGGTTGGTCACAGTCCTATGGGGGATGGTGGAACACCTTCAGCTTCAGGGCTTGGAGCACCTCGGAGAAACCTCAGTAGGAAAGCAGCGTTAGAGTGGCAAGACGGGTTAGTTAGGAGTCTGACAGAGCATGCTGCTAAATAGGAAATGTTCTTGGACAGGCTTTAATCTTGTTGAGCTTGATTGCTATTGTTATTTTACTTTTTGGTTTGGAAAAAGTTTCAACTTTAGAGAAATCAGCAAGAAGAGTACAAAGAACTTCCGTATGCTTTTTACCTAGACAACAATTTTTTAAATTTTGCCATATTTATTTGCTTTATTATTCTCTCTCTTTGTCTCATGTTTTTCTGGACCATTTGAGAGCAGACTACATCTTTATGCTTCTTAACCCCTTAATATTTCATTCAGTATATCCCAAGAACAAGAACATTCTTTATATGATCATAACAGTTATCAAATTTAGGAAATTTAACATTAATGCAATACTTTTATTAAATCAACAGTCTATACAGTCACATGTCACTTAATGACTGCGATACGTTCTGAGAAATGCATCTTTAGGCGATTTCATCATTGTGGGAACATCAAGGAGTGTACTGAAGGGGAATAAAATTAGCCTCCCCAAAATGTGCCTCTTTAACATGAGGATTATTTTAGGCTGATTATTTTTAAGAAATAAAAGACTCAAAAAGTTTTTCTTGTTACCTCCCCCTTAACTGCCTAAAAGAATTCAGATTGAAAAATCTATCTCAGGAAGCGAGCTATCACCTTAGCATAACATGAACTAGGTGGTAGACATGGAGGAACCTAGAAAAGCCTGTTTGTTGGGCTCCCCTCTGTGTTCTTCTGTTTCTGTGTGGCCAAACGCTTGTTTTCCAAATATTTGCTCCTTTTCATCTACCTGTGAATTGCCTTCCTTCCCTTTGATGTCCCTGACTCTCCCCATCCCAACATCTTCTTTTGCCTTTAGCTGAAGATGGTATTGAAGGTGAGGGCTTCAGCCATTTTGGCAAGTTCCTCGGTTTTCTTGGGTTTCTCCCATGTATTCATGTTATTAAACTTTTGTTTCTTTTTCTTCTGTTAATCTGTCTCATGTCGATTTAATTCTTAGACCACCCAGAAGAACCTAAAAGAGTACAGGAAAATTTCTTCCTCCTCTACAGTACTTACACAAACCTAGATGGTATAGCCTATTACAGACCTAGGCCATATGGTACTAATCTTATGGGACCACTGTTGCATATGTGGTCTATCATTGACCGAAACATTGTTACACAGCGTATGACTGTATTCCAAACAAATCAATTGTCTCAATAATGTCCTTTATGGTAAAAAACAAGAAAACTCCCACTCCAGGATCACATACTGCATTTAGTTTTCATCTTGTCTTTAGTCTCCTGTTTTTTGAGAGATTTTCGTGATATTGACATATTTGTAGAGAACATGCCAATTATTTTATAGAATGTCCCTCAATCGGGACCTTCCTTATTTTTAGAAGGGAATAACAACATCCACCTCACAGGATTAAATAAGATTCATTTCTAATCTTAATTTAAAGAATAAATAAGATAGCATTTGAGATATGCCTAGCATGTGACAAGAGCTCAAAAATAGTGGATATTAGGGTAACAGGGAAGAAAGAAAAAAGTGGACTATACAAGATACTTCTCTGTGAAAGGATTTTAGGTTTAAAAAATGTGCAAAAGGGAATCACTGAAAATGAAGATAATGTTATAGATGTGAGACCTATTTTTATAATCTCTTAGTTGTTTCATTTTTATTCATTTAGCAAATATTTACTGAGTGCCTAGAATGTGTCTAGAAACCTCAGGCAAGTTTCTTTTTCCATCTCCAAGCTTATGGTTTTATCTGTAAATTAGGGTTATTAATAATATTTTCAAACAATTTATGAGAACATCAGATAAGAAGAATATAGATGTTTAAGCAGATTCAAAACTAGAAAGATCTTTACAAATATAAGTTGATGTTTATGTTCTTGATAATGATATTCAGTGTCAGGACCATTCAGGTGGAACTTGAGAAGCAAGTGACCAAATAACCCTTGATGAGGATGACAAAAACTGTGTTTTAAAAACAGACTCATGTACCTGATTTTTTGGGGGGGAGGGTGAGGAAGATTGGCCCTGAGCTAACATCTGTTGCCAATCTTCCTCTTTTTGCTCAAGGAAGATGGTCCCTGAGCTAACATCAGTGCCAATCTTCCTCTACTTTGTATATGGGATGCCGCCACAGCATGGCTTGATGAGCGGTGTGTAGGTCTGCACACAGGATCTGAACCCGCAAACCCTGGGCCGCCGAAGCAGAGTGCGTGAACTTAACCACTTTGCCACTGGGCCGGCCCCATACATGATTTTTATGCTGAACTAAAATTGTGTTGTATCGTCATTGAGCTAACTTTCATGGAAAACAGGGTGTGGGTATATGAGGGTAGATGGGAAGCATAGCAGAGCCATTTGACACTCTGGGATTGTTGAAAGTCAAGGCAAAAAAAGCTAAAGATGAAGGATTTGGATTTGGGCATACAACCATCAAGGCTATGACAGCAGTAACTCAATGGCAGTTGAACTAGATTCAACACATATTTTATAGACAATACTTTGTCGAAAGCCTTGTTGTGAATGTGGGAATCCGAATTGGCCACCTCAGGATGTGTCTCTCTCTACCTTGCTCTGAAGGACATTTGACCTCCCCCCCTCCCAATTGTCTAAAGGAATTTGGGATGGGCCCAAGGACAGGCCTCACCTTGGAAGACTCTGCGTATCGATAAACCAGGAGGGTCTTTGCTACGCACATTCTTATCAACGTTCTGTGTACCAAACATTTACATTTGTAAGGGAAATCTCCAGTTGTAAAGATATCTCCTTCTCTGTAGGGGGAAGAGAGGTGGATGACCTTATCTCTAGAAACTGGTCAGTGTGGAAGGAGAGGCCTTAAATCTGCATAATAACTTTATTGTGCTTTTCTTGTAATCCCTCGTGGCTGACACTCCCAACTGCCCCCCAAAATCCTCGTTTGTCTATATAAGAGGAGACTCTCCACCATTTTGTTGAGAGACACTCCCTGGTCTCTCCCATGTACATATTTTATAAAGCTTTGTTTGATTTTCTCCTGCTATTTGGCCTCATGTCAATTTAATTTGTAGCCCAGCAAGAAAGGACCCAGAGTGGGTAGAGAATGCTCTTTCTCCCCATCATGAACTTGCAGACTACACATCTATCTCTACAAGACCCCATAGATTTTTTTTCCCCCTGGAACTCAAGGAAACCCATCATGTAACTCTCTTTCTCTCCACCCCTATCTAGCATTTTGAGGCGGAAAGATGTGGGTTCAAATTCCGACTTCCTAACTGGCTATCTCTGTGAATTTGAGAAATTTACTTTATTTTCTACATGTATTTTCTCTCTGTAGAATAGTACCTACTTCACAGAGTTGTTATAATAAAGTAACTCTTACAGTGTGGGCACAGATCTGCAGCTGCTGCATCACCTGGCCACTTGTTTGAGGTGCAAATTCTTGAGCCCCACCGGAGACCTACTGAATCAAAAACTCTGAAGGTGGGGCCCAGACATCTGTACTTTAACAAGCTTTCCAGGTGATTCTATTCAGGCTAAAGTTTGAGAACCATTGTTGTAATGGATTAAATGATAAAATGTATGTAAATAACTCTGGCACAATGCCAGGCAGCCACATCACAGAGCGAAATAAGTGTTAGTCCCCTCCTCCACCTCCCCCACTCCCCACAAATCATCCAATGCACAAATGCACGCACATGCATGTGTGCGCACACACACACACACACACACACACACCCCAATCGATAATTGTTTGGAATACTGTACATGAAAGAAAACACTACTTTTTCAAAATTACATACATTAAGAGCTGGGAACATATCTATAAAACTTGATATGGTTCAACATAATTAGTAATGTCATCATTCTCACATCTTGCCTACTTGATACTGGGAAAAAAAAGTCCATCAACAAATATTTGTTAAATGTTTATCATATATTCAACTCTGGTTGCTGGAGAGAATATTTAAAAAGTAGAAAAAAATTGTTGCTGTCTTAAAAGAGCTTAATGGGGAAAAAATGATGGTAACTAATATTGATTGAACATCTACTATATGATAGGGACTGTCACAGTGGGAAATTATCTTGAATTGGGCAACTCCACGTACACTATCAGACAAGATATCCCAGAGGATAAGAAACAGGAAGGCTCACAGATCAAATTACAATGCTCAGATCACATAACTTGAGTTGACTTAGATTATATAGTGAGAAGTAAAGGGAAAGAGATAGGTTGGATTAACATATTTGGGATAGGGTGCAAGTGGGATGGAAGGACCACAATACCTGAATCATAGGTTATGCAAAGTTTTTATGTTCTGTATCTCTCTGGCATCACTCACTGGTGATGTGGTTACAAAGGTCACAGTTGAGAATGAACAAGGAAACTCAGCAAATGGAAGTTACCCAGAGACAATACACTCTTGCTCTATCAATGAGACATAAGGAAAGTATGCCCAGCCACAGCTATAATTTGCCAATAATCCACTGAACAGCCACTGCACTGCTTTTGTTTGTGTGTCTCAAACAGAGAACATGTAGGGCCAGAATAGGTGTCACTAATGGGTGGCTGGTTTAAGAAGTCTACAATTCTCATGAATATTTGGTCTGAGTTGGTCCTTCTTGTCGATGTTCAGCACATATGCTCTACTTACCATATCATGTCTAATATGTCTCAATCTATTAGCAATCTATTGCTTCTCTAATCATTTTACCTATTGTCTTTACTTCTCTTGTTCTCTATATAGTAGAAGTGAATATTCTTAAATAATAAAGCAAACACACATTTTAGGTACTATATAGGAGGTTTCCACATATCTTCTCATTCAATTCTAATATTTTATTTAATGAGGTAAAAAGACAGGTTATAGGCAGTGAACAATCTGAGAACAATGCAGTATATCGTCAACCAACGGATTGATGATGTGTGGCCATACTCTAGGGATTTCAGTAAGGAAAGCTGAGCTTATTCAGTGAAGGATTCATGGGGGAGTTGTTTTCCACCAGGCCATGAAGAAAGTGAGGGACTCTATCTGAAAGAGAATAGGAGTATGGACATTACTAGAGGAGCAAGGGGAGTAAATCTGGGGAAACATAAGGAGCAATCACTGATGGGAAAATGGGGCCCACGTTTGGCTGCAAGAAGAGAGGCAGTCAGCTAAGAGAAAGTGGAGTTGATAGAAGAAGAAAGCCAAAATGCTCAAAAGAGAAAGTTGGACTTGCTCTTCTAAACTAGTGGTCTTCAAACACTTTCGAAGATGCATTCCTATTAGTAAAATATTGGGGGCACATCCTCTGTGGTAGATTGTCCTACTGCTCAAAATAGTCCCTGCTACTCCTCGTTTAGGATTATACCCACCCTGTTGGTGTCAGCCTTGGCCAAGAGTCTTGCTTTGGCTAAGGAAATTGATTGGAAGTGATGTGCCCCACTTCTGAGGAAAGGTTTAAGAACCATAGTGTGATTCCATCATATTTAACTTTCTAGCCGTGCCCCAGATAGGGGATGCCCTTTCAGCCTTGGTTCTGGAATGAAGATAACCTGGAGGCTACAGCCAGCTCACTATGGACAAGAAGCACAAATAAAAAATAAACTTTTTTGTAAGCCATTGAGATTCGCAGATTGCTTGTTCCTACCTTAAAACTTAGCTCACTCATACAGCTTCCCATCGGCATTGTTTTAGAGTATGGTAACAGTAACACTAGTACAGTAACACCAAAAAAAACTCTTTGGATTGATAGGGAAAAACAGATCTTTTTTTCCTTCTTTTGGCAAGTGATTATAATTTCCTATGCAAAAAAATCAAGAGAACTTACAGATAAGTTATTAGAATTAATAAGATGAATTGGCAAGATTGCTGAATACAAACTCAAAATATAAACATCAATAGATTTTCTATACCCCAGAAAAAATTAGAAAACATAATTTTTTTAAAAAGTACTACATAAATTAGCAGCAGAGATAAATGTTTCTAGGAACTAATCAGAGAAGACATATAAATGGAGAAATATAATATATTCTAGGTTTGGAAGACTCAGTATTGTAAAGATGTCAGTTCTTCCCAGTTGGATCCGTACAGCCAATGCTTTTTTAATCAAAGACTCAATAGGGTCAGTGTGGAATTTGACAAGTTGATTTTAAAATTACATAGAAGAGAATGGGACCAACAATAGCCAAAACACTGCTGAAGAAGAAAAAAAAAAGTAGGAAGACTTGCCCCATGAGACATCAAGGCTTATTTAACGGCTATAATATTTAAGACAGTGTGCTATTAACAAAGGGATATATACATTTCACCAGAGGAAATAAAAATGGCCATAACATATGAAAAGATGTTGAACCTTATTAGTATTTGGGAAAATACGAGTTAAACCCACAAGATACAATTTTCCACTCACCAGATTGGCAAAATTGGAAAGTCAGATAATAACAAGGGTTGAGAAAAAGTGTAAAACAACATGTACTTTCATTCATTGTTGGTAGAAGCTCATCGATTTTGGAAAGGTAAAGTTGAACATGTACATATCTATGACCTAGTAATTCCATCTCTAGGTATATACCCTAGGGAACTTCTTGCATGTGTACCAGGAGACATATAAAGAATGCTTACAGAGCATTCCTGAGAGCAAAACTCTGAAAACAACCAATTCTCCATCATCAGTAAAAAGATCGTTAGACTGAGACATATTCATACACTGGAATACTCTGCCACAGCGGACATGAATGAACTACAGCCGCATGCATCAACATGAATGAGGCTCAAAGACTCAAAGTTCAGTGAAAGGGCCAGATCACGGAAGAATGCATCCAGTATGAATCCAACTGTCCACCATTCTAATCAGGGAAAACTAAGCAACATATCGTTAAGAGATATATTCATGTGTGGTTAAAAAAAGAACTGAAGCAAATACACTAATTATCTATACAAAATCCAGGATAGTGATCACCTGGGGGTTCAAGGACAGGATCTCCAGGGAGCTTCTAAGGTAGTGGTAATGTTCTATTTCTGAAGCTAGGTAGTAGGTCCATGAGTGTGCATTTTATTATTATTATTTAATTTGCCTGTGTACACTTTACATCCTTATGTGTATGATTTACGTGTATGATTCATTTTATAATTTTTGTAATTAATGGGTATAATCATATACAGTAGTACCCCCTTATCCATGGGGGATATGTTTCAAGACCCCCAGTGGATGCCTGAAACCATGGATAGTACCAAACCCTATATATATATATGTGTATATATATATATATATATATACATATATATATATATACTATGTTTTTTCCTAAGCAGTACAGCATGGATACACTGGACAAAGGGATGATTCACATCCTGGGTGGGACAGAGAGGGATGGTGCAAGATTTCATCACGCTACTCAGAATGGCAGGCAATTTAAAACTTATGAATTGTTTATTTCTGGAATTTTCCATTTAATTTTTCAGACCGAGGTTGACCACCAGTAACTGAAACCACAGAAAGCGAAACTGAGGATAAGGGGCAACTATTGTGTATATGTATATATAAATTTCATACGTAACTACTGTACTAATATGTAGGAATTATAAAACACTTAAAACAGACATTTTTAAAGGGTGGGGTAAAATAAACATTCTTTTGATTTTTTCCATGGTTCCAAAAAGTTCTTCTGCTATCAAATTGTAGAAGCTTGGCTTCATGTTCTGAATACTTAGCTTTTAATGCCTTGTTGATCACAATAGCTAAAATGAAGCTAATTTCTCAAGACTAATATACAATCAGGGTGATGTATATTGTTAATGATAGTGGGTGTATATTAATTTTTCAAATGGCCTTCTTTAATAATTTCAAATTTTTTGTATAACTTCTTATTAGATTTTATAATATTGTCACTATTTTTACTTCATAACATGGCTGATGAAGACCTAGTTCTAAGTGTTGGAGGAGGGTCAGCTCCTCCATCTACTTGTATTAGTCTTGATGTTTTCATCCATCTGAGGATTCTTTGTAAGAATCTCTTGAGGCCCTTATCAGTGTCTCAAGAGTTCATTTAAACTTCTTAATATAATCTGTAAATCTTCTCAACTAGGCTTACAAAAAATTGTTTCTACTATCTACTGCTGTATAACTACCAAAGCATAGGAGCTTAAAACAATAATTTAGTGGTATTATTACTATTAAATATTAAAATTTTGTGAGTCAGGAATTTGGACAAGGCACAGTGAGAACAGCTCATCTCTGCTTCATTATGTTTGGGGCCTCAGCTGGAATAACTTGACTGCCTGGGAGATGGAACAGTAGGCCAGCCAGGCATCACTCTCTCCACACAGTGTCTCCATTTGGCTAGCTTAGGCTTCCTCACAGCATGGTTGCCCCAAGGTTCTAAAAGTACAGTGCAGAAGCCGTTAGTCTTTTTATAGGCAAGACCCATAACTGACATAGTGGCACTTCACCATACACTATTGTTCAAGTAAGTCACTAAAGCCAGCCTGGATTCAAGTGGAAGGGCAATTAAATTCCACCTCTAAGGAGTAGAAAAGAATTTGCAGCCATATTTGGTCTTCCATAGAAATATATCACCAAAAGGGAGCCATTGTAAACTCTCCTCACAGTGGAACTCCCAATCTTCCCCACAGAAGTGGGACATGAAGGTCTCATACACTGACCCAGTAAAGAAACCAGTATCAGTTAGCTATTAAACGTTAGCAAATCTTGTTTCCTTTCATTTTTTAAATAAAAATAAACACAATTAGAAATTCCTGCATCCCTGTGGGGGCACCCACTCCTTTCTAAGTATAGGCAGGCATTATGGATGCTTGAAAGAGACAATGATCTCATGGAACTGAAAGATGTGAATCAGTGATTTGCTGTGGCTCCACAACCCACGCAGCTGGGTTGCAGAAATTTGAACATTTGAAGTAAATGCTCTCAATTGGCTTCCAAATGGCAGTCTCTTGTTTTCATCACACAGTGGCCTGGCTCAGAGTGCTGGACTGGCTGCTAGGTGCAGCTTTAGCAGTCCTGCTGCACACTCTGACAGGTGGATGGGTTACTTTTACGTAGCCAGAGGCCCCACAGCTGCTAATAGTAATTATACTTGTCAGCAATGCATTCCCCTCAGGAAACTCCTGCTGCTTCATTAGGGCTAATTGCCAATAGGCAGTGCAATTTCCTAGAAGAGGAGGGGACATAAACCCACAGGGAGTTGACAGAACAGCTGTGTGAGCTCAGAGAAGCCAGATGTGGCCAAGTGCCATTAAAGTGTAGCTGAGGGCTGCTGAATTCATTCAACCCAGTCCTGGGGACAGGAGAAAATAATTTGGTGAGGTATGCCAAACTCCTCTTCATCTTTACTCCCCTACCAGCTTTTGTGAAAAATACAAACACACCTTACTAGACGTCCAACTTAAAAAAAAAAAAACCCTGTATTCTGAAAATACATTTCTTAATTTATATAAGACTCGGAGTTTAAAGAATTTCCCTATAACTCGTTTCATTCATTTATCCATTTAGTAAATATTTTTATACTTACTATGTGTCTAGATCTATGCCTGCTCTCAGGATACAAGATGAGGTTGCTCTCTGTCTGGTGGGAGCCAGATCATATATAGAGTCTTATAAATTAAACTAAGGACTTGGGCTTTTAATACGAAATGAAAAGCCACTGAAGCAGAGAAGTGCCATGATCTTACATTTTGAAGTATGTATCAGTCTGTTTACTATGTTGACAATATACTAAAAGGGAGTAAAAGTAGAAGCAAGAACATCCATAGGGAGGCAATTGCAATAAGCCAGGTGAAAGATGATGGGGGCTCAGACCAGGGTGGTCACGGGGAGGTAATGGGAAGAGAAGACTGTGGATGAATTTGGAAGGTAGAATTTCCTGATGGATTGAATGTGGAGTATAAAAGAGAGGACCATAGATGACTCCAAGGTTTTGGGCCTATGTGACTCCCCAAAGGATGGAGTTGCTATCAACTAACACGCAAAAAGCCGTGAGTAGTAGAGTGGGAGGAAATCAGGAGTTCAGTTTGGAATGGTGATTTTGAGATGTCTATTTGACATCCAAATGGAGATGTCAAATAAGCAGTTGGATGTGTGTGTCTGGAGCTGACTCCAGACAAATTTTGGAGCCTCTGATATATGGACAGTATTTAAAAACCATATGAGTTCATCAGGGTGAGTGAATGTAGATAGAGGAGAAAAAAATAACTGAAAACAGAGCTCTGGGGCACTCCACCATTGAGAGAGCAGGAGAAAAGGAGGTACGGGCAAAAGAGACTAAGAAGAAACAACTAGGGAGGTAGGAGGAAACCTACACGAAGGAAGTGAGATTAATGGATGAGAGATACTCACCTCTGTCTCATAATGTTGACAGATCAGGTAACATGAAAACTGAGAGTTGACCATTGGTTTGGTGTACAGGAAACTCTCAATATTTAAAATTAAAATTTTAGCACTTCTTTCTGTCTTGATCTTTAATATCAGTAAAAATTTTTACAATGTTGATATGGGATGGAGTATGTCTCCCCCTTACAGAGTAATCTACCTCCAAATTTTTTTCAGATTTTTAAAAATGATAAATTATGAAAGTAGAAAGTAAAAGCCTCCTTTAATTAGGGGGAGGGTTAAGGTATAGTAGAGATGAGAGATGTGCTGCATATACTAGTTGAATAAGCAGAATGGCCCACTTGTCCAGCTTCTGATATAAATTTGATCACATCTCCTTATAATGGTTAAATTTCTTGCTATAGCCCCTACCTCTTCACATTTGCATGTCTCTCTTAACACCTCCCCCACACTCTCAATTTGTCTCAGAACCCTCAAGGCCTCCTTAATCCAAAGTTGAAATACTGCTTCCAGGAGAAGTGTATAGTGTAGTGGCTAAAGGCCTGTGTTCTCAAACTACACTGCCTGAGTTCAAATCCTAGCTCTACCTCTGCATTAGTCAGCTATCACTAGGTTATGCTGCCTAACAAACAAATGTCAATTACAACAAATATATATTTCTCCTTCATTTGACATGTGTATGGCTATATGTAAGCTACTTTGACTATGCTCAGGACTCTGGGTCATGGTACGGTCTGCTCCATGTGTCTTTTTGACTGAGAAGCAATCTTGATTTGAGAAATGCCTATTCCAATGGAAGACAAAAGAAACTAAGCCATACTATGCAAACACTCTTAAAGCTTCTGCTTGGATGTCACGTCCATTCACATTCCTTTGGCAAAGTAAGTCACAGGGTATGGTTTCTCCCTTCCCTGTGTGTATGTGCTGTTCCACCCATCAAAAAGTGGGGCCTATTTCCAATCCTCTTGAATCTGGACTGGCCTTGTGAACTTGTCTTGACCAACAGAATGGAGCAGGAAGTGTCACATTAGGACTGTCAAGCCCAGGTCTTAGGAAGCCTGGTGGCTTCCACCTCCTCTATCTTAGGACCCAGTTGGCATACTGGAAGGAATTCTATTCTGGACTACAAAATGAATGGAATACACACAGCCAGCCCAGTGGCATAGTGGTTAAGTTCATGCGCTCTGCTATGGCAGGCTGGGGTTCGCGGGTTCGGATCCTGGGTGCAGACCTATGCACCGCTTATCAAGCCATGCTGTGGCGGGTGTCCCACATATAAAGCAGAGGAAGATGGGCACAGATATCAGCCCAGGGCCAATCTTGCTCAGCAAAAAAGAGGAAGATTGGCAATAGATGTTAGCTCAGGGCTAACCCTCCTCACCCCCTCTCCAAAAATGAATAGAATCAACGTGAAAGGAAGTCCTGAAGGATGAGAGGCCATCCTGGACATTCCAGCCTCAGCTAGATCCTATTGATGTGGATGTATGAAGAGACCCCAAGTGAGATCAACAAAAGAATCTCCAGCTGGGCCCCAGCAAAACCACAGAATCAGGAGAAATAATAAAGTGGTGTTTTAAACCACTAACTTTTGGGGTAGTTAGTTTTGCGAGAATGGATAAGTGAAGTGTATTGGTCAGGTTCCAAATCAATGGAGCAGGGAAGTCTACCTCTGCCATGGAGGTATAGGGAGAGGAAAGTGAATATTTTTGAATAATAGTACAATTTAGCACAGTCTTTCAGTAACATTGTGAACTACTTCAGCACTCTGTCTCATGTGCTCATCTGTAAATGGGAGAGATTTTTAATTGTAACCATCTCATTAGACTGTTGTGAAGGTTAAATAAGTAAAAAGGGTTAAATAAATAAATGCATGTGATGCACTCAGACTTGAAACAAAATGTTAGATATTTTTTGTCCAATTCCTTAGGCCTGTGTTTCCTGCTGGTACTGCCTTTGTGGCATCCATAAGGTGTCTTTTGGAAGCTGTGGCCCTTATCCTAGTCCAGATCTCTGCAGGCCACAGCTATTCCTCAAGGAAGGATAACACCACTCTAAGCAATTATTTAACTCTAACCAGGTTTACATTCACATGCATAGTTATTGTCCCCAAAGCATCTTTTGCCAGAAAAGATTTCCAGCCTGGACCACACACACTGTGTCAGAAACAACCTCTCATCCACCCACACGGAGGCCCTGGTATGAGACCCCAATCACACATCAAGGCTTCTTCTCTTGTGGTGAGTCCCTTTGGGGCCTTTCGTGTCCTTCCCACTGACAAACCTCCAGTGAGAGCATTTCAAACCATGAAAGAAGTGAGATAGAGGTCACAGTCTCTTTTCTCCCAGGAGATTCTTTGGTCCCTGAGGACATTTACCCATCTTCTCCTCGAAAACAGCTCTGTGTTATACTGAGTATTGAGAGAGAGAGCTTTTGCCAGGACCTAAAATGATAACTATGGTTATTATTTGATAGGGAAATTTCAGCTGTTTCTTTTCCTTCTCTTTCTTTCTCTCTCTTTCTCTTTCTCCCTCTCTCAGAATATTTCGTGTAGCTTTTTATTTTTTTACTATAAGAATGTATTATTTATAACTAGAAAACAATAAATCAAAGGAAAAAAATGTGAGGGCTTAAAAAAAAGTGATGCCTCAGTACTTCAACATGCAACCCTATTTAATTTTGCAAACTTAAGGTTGTTTATCAAATTCCCTGTAATTCATATCTTAAGTTGATGTTGGAGTCCCCACCTATTGAATTAGGTAGGTAAATATCCATAGGAATCAAAGAATCTTCTGGGAGAAAAGAGACTGCAACCTCTATCTCACTTTTTTCATGGTTTGAAATGGTCCTAATGGAGGTTTGTCAGGGGGAAGGACTGCATTTTAGGAAAAATAGAGGGGAAGGATGGTGCATTAGAGGAGGACTAGTAAGAGAAAACTAGAACAAGAGAAGAATAAAGGAGAAATGATTAGATATATATATATACTATAAAAGTATTATATACTATAAAATATTATATATATATATACAGACCATAAAAGTTGAGGGAACGTTTGGGGAAGAAATAGGTTTTAAAAAGGCAATATATGGATTGAAACGCTCATACATTGCTGGTGGGAATGTAAAATGGTGTGGCCACTATAGAAAACAGTCTAATGGTTCCTCAAAAAACTAAACATAGAATTACCACATGACCCAACAATTCCACATCTAGGTTTATACCCCAAAGAACTGAAAACAGGTATTCAAACAAAAACTTGTACACAAAAGTTCATACAACACTATTCACACTAGCCAAAAAGTGGAAACAACCCAAAGAAATGGAGTTTCATGTGAATGAAATAGTACACTGTGTGGTCTCTTATGACTGGCTTCTTTCACTTAGCACAATATTTTCAAGGTCCTTCCAAGTTGTAGCATGTATCAAAATTTCTCCTTTTTGTGGCTGAATAATATTCTATGTTATGTATACACATTTTCTTTATCCATTCATTGGTTGTTTCCACATTTTCGCTAAACAAAATTCATATGAAATATCCAGAATGAGCAAATCCATAGAGAGGGGAAGTAGATTAGTGATTGCTGGGAGCTGGGGGGTGAAGGAGTCAGGGGCAAGTGGGGAGGGGAATGACTACTAATGGGTGCAAGATTTCCTTTTGGAGTGATGAAAATATTCTAAAATTAGATTATGGTGCTTTTGTGGGGAATATATACATATATATTTACATATATACATTTATATATACATATATAAAATCTGGAGGATTTATGCATTGGCTCTTGTTCCCCATTGCTAGACGGTGGCCCCCAGGGATGATAACTCATGGGCACTGCTTTCGTGTGGGTTCAGCGTGTTCCTGGCGTTGGACAAGGCCTGGGGAGAAGGTGGAAGCAGCAGTGAGAGGTGAGTCAGTCCTGTCCCCGACAGCTGCAGCTGAAATAGGGAGCACAACTCCGACAACAGAGTCAAATGCTACATGCCCCCTCTCACATTATGGGATTCTTTTAAAATTATTTTTGATGAAGTATAATTTATAGGCAATAAAAGGCACAGATCATAAGAAGACACAATGATGAATTTTGACAAATATAAATGCCCATGAAAATACCACCTCATTTGAGATATGGGACTTTTCCATTATCCCATCCAGTTCCTTGTGCCCCCTAGCCACAAACCCCCTCCCATTCCCACCCCAGTCAACCACTGTTCTGATTTCTACCACCATAGATTAGGTTAGACTGTTTCACAACTGCATATAAATTGAATCATACAGTGTGTACTCTGTTCTGGCTTCTTTTGTTCAACAAAACATTCTTGAGATCTACTTGTAATGTTACATGATCAGTAGTTTGTTCCTTTTCATTGCTGAGAATTTTCCATTGTATGAATACACCACAATCTGTTTATCCATGCTCCTATTGATGGAAATTTGGATCATTGCCAGTTTTTGACTACCATGAGGAAAACTTGTGAACATTCTTGTACAATCTTGTGGACATCATTATAAGTTTCTTATTTTTTAAAGTCTCTTTGCATGTGTGGAGTTGTCTCATTGTGTGATCTCTTTCTTTGCTTCGTAAATCTTAGTGGAAGGTGGAGAAGGAGCCAGAAAGAAGCAAAGGAGAAGGTCAGGTTCTGCTCTAGTCTCCAAAAGGCCCACCATGGCCAAGCAGGACGTCTGTTATAGGGAATGTATTTAGTGTTGTTGTATGAGAAGTAGTCAGAATACTTTTTTAAAAATATGCCCTTTAGTATCAAAAAACATGAGCAACAGACATCCCTACCTCCTACTATATCTTTAGCATGCATTCCAGGTATACAGAGCTTTCAGTTTCTACTTTGTTTCTGTAAAATTTGAATTCCTTATGAGTACGCATTATTTTATAATCAGAAACACAAGATTTTTTAAGTCTGTTCAATGTGGGTGTCTCTAAGAATGTGTCTCCTCTCCCTCAAAATCAACATGATGATAGAATTTCACGATATCAAACACTATATATATACATCCATATGTATGTATGTATATAGATAATATATATGTATGAATATAGAGAAAAATATTATAAATTTAACAGAAAAAGTCTTGAACAGCCTGGAGCTGAGAATAAAGCATCAAATTATGGCCCCATTACCCTGTCCCATAAGAAATAGCTAAAATATACCCAAATAAGATTAGCATAATAAGGAAAGGACAAACAGCAAAGATTTTTAAATGTACAGATCAAAATTTTTTTTTCATCAGATGAAATTAGAGAATCTGAGGTGCAGAACACTAAAGATCCAAGTGGCTTCTCAGCAGACATTTTGCTCCTGGATGTTCTCTTGACCCCAGCCCTGCCTTCTAGGTGGTCCAGCGGGCCTCCCCCTGAATCCTGAGGCCTCGGCTCTTCTTACTACTGCCTTAAGATTCCTTTCCTTCCCTTCAAGTCTCCACTGCTGTGGTCTCCTAGCCTCGCTGCCTCCATCAAACCCTCTAGTTCCTGCGCCCCAAGCACTGACTTCTCTTGATGGCTAAGTTTATGACTGATTAACCCCATGGGAGACAGTTAAAGACCCTCCCTCTCCCTGCAGGAAACGAGTACATTTCAGCAGTAGCCTTCCAGAAGCATCTCCCCTGCCTCAGTGGTCTAAACTAAAATGCTAGCTTAAATGGTGGGAGTTCTAGACCGTCTAGGAAGAGAGCGTTTATTGCAGAGCTATTTAAGTGTCAGGCAGAGCTTCCAATGACAGCATGCAGACGACCACCTCCTCTGCTTATGGCTTGCCCTGCCTCCACTATTTACCCTCAAGGATGGAGATTCTAAAGCAGAAAATCATGAATAGCAATTTTTTAGCTGCCGCTGGCACACAGCTGAGAATTGACTCAGTTCTCACCATGGAGCCAGGATGTGTCATGCTTGGAAAAGCTATTGCAGCAGTGGGGTGATCTCATTAAAATCATAAAATAAACTAAAGCAATCAACATTGCATCCTTGGAAAGCTGGAATAAGGCAGGCGCTCAGAAAGTGCCAGTAGGCAAAAAGTTCCTTTTTCACATAGGAGAGAAAAGATTTTGGCTTCTGTTCTTATGCTCGGGTGTCTGAATGCATGCATACCTGCCTAATCGCATACCTTGCTTCTTTGGCACTGATGTGCACAAACTAATCAGCCTTGATACGTTAAAAAGTCAGCATCATCCAACAATTTTCATCTTTGGTATATACCCAACAGAAAAGCTTATGTATTTTCATGAAGAGACGTGCAAGAATTTTTATAGCAGTGCTAGTCATAATAGCCTCAAACTGGAAACTACAAAACAATCATCAATAGTAGAATGGATAAATAATACAGCAATGAAAATTAATGATCTTCAACTTTTCACATAATACAGTTGGGTCTCGCAAGCATCATATTGAGTGAAAGAAGCCAGACGGAAGAGTACATACTGTAGGATGCCATTTACATAAAGCATACAAATGTTACTTTAATATGCTGTTAGGAATCAAGATAGTGGCTATCCTTGCAGGCATGTGGTGACTATGCAGGAGGCATAAGGGAGCTTCTGAGGTGCTTGACATGCTGTTTTTTGATCTGGGTACTGGTTTCACGGGTATAATCAGTTTTTGAACCCTCACTGCGCTGTACACATGTGCACTTTTTTGTATGTATACTACAACAATAAAAACTTATTCGACAGGCAGTTAGGCAAGAAGAATAAGCTCTAGAGATCTGCTATACAATATTGTCCCTATAGTCAACAATAATGTATCCTGTACTTAAAAATTTGTTAAGAGAGTAGATCTCATGTTAAATGTTCTTACCACAATAAAATAAAGAATTGTTTAAATCATTAGAAAGAAACTCTCAGCATCAGACTGACAGATGCCTAATGGCTGTAAATTTCAGTGAAGGAAATTTAGAATAGAGGTGAATGCCTAAATGGTATAAGGGTGTGTTCTGTGGCTAACATCTATTGAGGAAAGAAGTTGGAAAAGTAGAGGGAAGGACGTGAGAAAGTGTGTCAAGTTTCAGTGCATCCCTTCTTGGAGAAGCCAGAATATACCAATGCAAAAAAATATCTCACACCAACAGACTTAACTAGCAAAAAGAAGGTCACATGTCAATGGAAGAGGTAACCACTCCATGGAATTTCTTTCTTCCACTCAAAGTGATAAACAATATTGTTATGTTTTTATTCTAAGAAACAATGAGAATTTTAAAGCAATTTCTCTCCCTTGCTTCTCATATTGATAACTCTGTGGCTCCAAATCCTCAGATTGAAACAGGGCAATGTGTCTGAGGACTGTGGGTAGGATCCCAGAACCCAAGAGGAGCCACCCAGACAAAGGTTGATGAAGATGGTTTCTGGGAAGAGCTCTGGTGCTGTGTTCAACTGACGGCTCTGGGTCAAGATATAAAGGAAGGCAAGTAGAGGTCAGCAAGAGGAGAGAGGAACAATGAGATGGGGAGTTTGGGGAAAGATGACTAGGAAGGCAGCAACTTACCCATTTCTCCTGTTAGGCAGGCCCTGGGGCCAACTTCTTGTTGGGGCCACGTCCCTCACTCAACACCCAGACACCCAGCATTCTGGCCCACACATGCTCAGCTGCAAGTCCTCAAATACTAGAGATAGAGGAGACAGGAGCAAGCATTCAGAGTCGTAAATGTCTGTCTAACACAATTGTACATCATTTTATACATGCACAAGAGAAGACTCTCCAAGGAAATTGTGACAAGGATAATGAGAATATATTGAATTAACTTCTCCTCCAAAGAACAAAGAACTCCTTGAGAATAAGTTGGGTACCTTTGTAAGCCACCGAACTTGACACTCCTTAAGGTCCCTTTCCCCTAAAGCACTGTTTCTTACACTTTAAGACACTGCATATCCCCTGGAGATCTTGTTAAAATGCAGATTCTGATTCATAGGTCTGGGCTGGGGCCTGAGATTCTGCATTTCTGACAAACTCCCAAGTGATGCTGATGCTGTTGGTCTGCAGACCACACTTTGAGTGGCAAGGTCCTAAAACAGGAATTTGTTAGTGATCGTAGGAGCCTGATAGAATCCTCTTATTAGTATTTTCAAATTCTATTTGAGTATACACTAATAGTCTCTGAAGACACAAATACACTATCAACAGCGATGGTGGGAGGTGGACACTGGCTGAAGGAGGACAGAGGTGAGAGAGTACACATCTCCCGTATACTGTTTGTACTTTTTGATTCATGAGCCATGTGAAGGCATACTCATCCCAGAAATTAAATAAATAAATTCACTACAGGGAGAAAAAAACAAGAATTCATTTATTATATCTGGTTTGTTCCTAGGGAGTGAAGCAGGCACCATTATAATCGGTCTCAACATTTTGATTCATTCCTTAATTTGGTAAGCAAAGGCAGCTCCATTGTGTGGAGACATAATTAGTATCCAGGAAGCACTAGGCTTGATCACAAGGGCCCCTCGTCTTGTCCTGCAGGTGTTGATCGTGAGCGCTGTCACTGAGATCTGGGGCTTTTCAGTGACTCATAACTGATGGAAGGCTGCATATTTCACTGCAAGCATGTATCTAAGATATAATTCATCAACAAAATAAAGAAGCCCGTTAAGGTATAGTTCCTCCAAGTCAAGGCTTTTCCAGTATTAAGTGCGAAGCTGCTAGAATCAGGAAGAGGAGTAACACACACATGACACTAAAGTCTGAGTAGGAAAATGTAAATTTTGAAGGAGGGGTGAATCCATCCTTTAATCAAACAATTGATTTTCAAATACATTTTCAGACACTGATTTCTTGAACTTACGATTTATTCATAAGTAAAAAACTGGGTTAAAAAGAGTGTTTATGTCTGTCAGATATCTGTTGGTAAACTTTTTAATGAAGTATGGTATGCAAAGAAGAGTGCACAAATCGTAAGTGTATCGATCAATGAAATTTCACCAAGTGAACACACCCAAATAAAAGAATCAAGAAATAGAACATTACCAGAACCCCAGAAAGCACCCCTCATGCTCCCTTCTAGTCGCTGACTCTCACCGCAAGGTAACTTCTATTTTGACTTCTAATAATATGGTAGTTTTGTCTGGTTTTGAGTCTTACAGAATGGAATCCTACCCTGTTGTACTTGTAGGATTTTAATCAGCACCCTCGTGATCCCCTTTTCTAATCAGTAAATTGTACATCTTTGTCTCTATCCTCAGAAAGGGGGGCCATGAGTGTCTGGCTGATTAAGTCATTGATCAAGGTACATCCCTAAACCGCTGTATTTTTTCAAAAGAGTTGCATGAGAGAACATCTTCCCCCCAATTACAATACCTCTTCTGTAAAAGGACACATCCCAGGACAGGATCTTTATCTCCATTCTCGTTCCAAGTCATCAATTTTAAATTACCAAATGACCCTGAGGCACTGCAGATTCCAGGTCTGCGATTCTCTTCAGTCAGGAAAAAGAGTGGAGAGGATAAATCTTCAGCCTGTCAGCAAACCCTGAAACAACAATATCCCTGTTAACCTCGTTAGGAAGAAATTCCCTTCTCTTACACTCTGGGGAGGAGAGAAGATGCAGTCCCTGAAATCAGATTATCTTCTCTGCCGGTGTAAGATAGGGCGACTTCATTTTGGATTTAGCGGGTGACTAAATAGGGTGCCTGAGGAATGTCTTTTGGGTGAAGACATTCTGAGACGGGAAGATATATAAAGTGGCACAAAGAAGACTTCAGAAGAAAATGCTATAAAGGTAATTGATGAAGTTGTTGACAGAACAGAGACTTGGAAATCTAGTTACGTGGTATGGATGTCAGGAATCAGTGCTATTTATGACCATACAGAGGATATTGGGTGCCAAAAAGAGAACAGCATTTTTACTTTCCCATTTTTTCCCTCAGAAAATCTCTCTGGCTGAAGTCTACTTCACTCCATGTCAAACCCAGTAAGACTGAAGGGATAATAATAGCCATGGGGAAGGATTTTAAGAACAAGAGCCCATTTTATCATAGCAGGAGAGATGAAAGCTTCATTCTTGGTTCAGAATGAAATTGTTATGGCTCTAGAATGTAAGGATTTAATACAAAATGTTTACCCAACATAAAGCTCTTTTATAGCATCCATATGTATGTATAGAGCCTGACATCTTGATTAAGTAACATATCCCATCTTATTTTAGGTCATCAGAACCTACTGGTGGTGGCATGGGGCCATAAAAGGAAGCTATGGCAACTGTGAACTTTTCATTCAGCAAACATACAAAGGGCTCCTACTTCACAGTTGGCTCAAATTGAGGTATATTCCCTGGTCCTAGGGAACTCACCCTGGGGGTAGGAGATGAACATCCCCTAGGAGTTTGTCAGAAATGCAGAATCTCAAGCCCCTCCCAACTCCTGAATCAGAATCTGCTTTAGAATAAGCTTCCCAGGTTGTTTACACCCATATTTAAGTTCGAGGAGTTTTGAGCTTAAATGACACTCGAGCTCAGTTATTCTCAACCCTGACCTCATATTAGAACATCCTGGAGAATTTGAAAAGTCCTGGTTCTCAGTAGAGCAGTAAATCACAAGAAGACCTGGGGTCAGAGCATTCCATGCATAGGGGATAGCCAGGGCAAAGGTGGGAACAATCCTGGTGTATTCCAGGAACAGCAAGTAGGGCCGAATGATGGAAAGAGTGGTGGGAGTTGAGGGCAGCAAGAAAGGCCATTCCGAAGCGACTCTCAGGCCATTGGAACTAGTAAGGACTTTATTTGATGGGAAACCATTGGTGGGTTTTGAACAGGGACTAGTTTAAAAGCATTCAGTATAAAAAAAATACTTAAGCCCTGAGTCAAATTGTGATGTTTTTTAATAGCTGGTTTTTTGACTCCCTTACTCCCTCACCCCATTAAAAAACAAAACAAAATCCTTACATATTAACTGAGAGTAGTTAGTCTATTAATGCAGTGCAGAAACCAAAATTTTGTTAGGATAACAGAATTCACAGAGGAAAATGAATTAAGTAAACCCACAGGTTGAAGTCCTCACCCGCTGTTGCAAGATCAGTTGATCAGTTGGAAGGGAGAGAGAGAGTGAAAGAGCGCTCTTCCATGTGGATGGGAGATTACAAGGGAGCACAATAGATTGGATCCTCTTCCCAGGCTTCCTCTTGGGCTGCACCCTATCCCACCTCCAACAATTCCTCTGCTAAGTCCTTTTTTGTCAGACTCTCACTAATGTTTCCCTAGAGAAGTCACTTAACATCAGTTAGGTCAGCTCTGAGTAGAGTCTGTGTGCATGGCTCTTGTCCTCATCCTGAAATGGGCCTGCCTCACTTCTCCCTCAAAATCACAACTCTAGGGGGGGGATGACAGTGCAAAGTCAAAAGAAGTGAGGGATGGAGAAGGACATGGTGCAAAGTCAGGGAGATAATTCTCCAAGACTGTTAAATCCAGCAAAGACAGTCAATACCATCCAACCCAGTTCTCCCCACTTCATAGATTTAGAAACTGAGACCCAGAAAAGTGAAGTTATTTTTTTATCAGGGGTGTAGAGCTAATTTGTGGCCAAATCCAGTCTAGAACACAGGCCCTTGATGAAATTGCCTGTCCTCTGAGGAGTGCCAACCCCCCTCTTCATGAGTACAGTTAGCCTCCAGAGAGCCTGGCAACATCCCACCATAAGCCTATAGCATGGATGTCCATCCTTGTCCCTGTCCTTGGACCTTCTGTGACTAGCCCAAAGATTCTCACCAGAGTCCACCAAATATATGTAAATGTCAGAGGACCCTTAGAAGCTGTGGAGTACAAAGAACAAAAGTACAAAGAACTCTCAACTGGTGGGGAAGTTCTAGGAGCTTCCCCAACTTCATGGACCTAAGCCATTCCAGCAGACCAGCAGAAAACCCAAAGGAATCAAAATTTATAAGACCCTTTACAGAGGTAGCTGCCAGCCCAGGAAGTTCCCCTAGGACTTTGCATGATCCCATGTTTCCTAGGGTAACCCTGGACCCCATAAACAAGCCCCAACAATCAGCGTGTAGCCCAGCAGCCTTTACTGGACTTGTTTGTAAAGGCCCCCACAGTTAGGCAAATTCTGGGCAAAAGCAGTGTGATTGGACCCCCAATGCAGGAACCACTCAAGGTCCACTACCGGGCACCTACTCTAGCTTTTGCTGCATCACAAGCCACTCCAAAATTTAGTGACTTAAAATAATATGCATTTAGTAATTCTCCTGATCTGTGGGTCAGCTGAGAGGTTCTTCTTGTCTGGGCTGCCTACTGTGGTCTCACTCACACATCTGGTAGTTGGCAGGGTGGTTGGTCTAAGGGGCCGCAGTTGGGATGGCTCATCTCTGCTCCATGGAGTCCAGTGAGCTAGCCCGGGCTTCTTCACGTGGTGGACTCAGGTTTGCAAAGAGCACCAAGAGAGGGCAAACTCCAAAGGGAGGGGCTATTCAAGATTCTATGTGTGTCATATTCACTATTGTCCCAAGGCCAAGTCCAAATTCAAGGGGTGGGAAAATAGACTCCGTCTCTTGACGGGAGGAGCAGTGAAGTTAACTGGCAGAGGGCGTATACACAGAGATGGGAGGAATTTGTGGCTTTTTTTGCAACCAGCCACACTGTCTGTGACAGAAGAAACACTCTCTAGGAGCACTTTGTCCAGAGCCCTGCGGGCATAAACCTCCTCCCTCACCCCATGAACGATACAGTGCTTCTCTTCCTTGTGTCCCATGGTCACTTGCTTTGCCTCTTAAGTTATGGTTCCCACGGAGACATTGCAATATTCCAACATGATGAAATTCCAATAAAAATAGCTAGTGTTCCATATTCTCCACTGATTTATATATTATATCCATTCATTAGTTGTTTTTATTCTCAGGGTTGTTCATGCATACAAGTAAAATTTTTAAAAAATGTATTTGTTTCTCTATTGAAGATATTTTACAAGACGGTTTTACTCAGATAGCCTACTTGTGGGCAGTGGCTTTCTGCCCAATAGCAATGCTACAAATTATATTTAGCAAATCAACATGCTATAAGACAGTAGCAGAGTAAATTAGAGCTATGATGCTTGACTGGTTGTTTACTGCTTGTATTGTGTATTTTTCACACATCATCGTGTGGAAGTTTAAAGGTCAGGATTGCATTTACACCTGAGTTGTCTAAAATAAGAAAGCCATAACCAGGAAACTCAACAATATATTTTCCTGTGCATGCTCTATTTTCTCTCTGGCTAAGTCCTCAAGTATTCAGAAAACACACGACCTAGCATGCATTCTGGGGTATGGGAGTGAGATGGTGCCAAGGAGGCTGCAATTTTTTTTCATGTTGCAAGTTTCTAAGAATAATTAGGTTCTCATTGGTACTATATATATTCAATATATATAAATTTGGAAAGACCTAACTTTGGTATTCCTTCTTGCTGTATAGGTCTAGAACTATGTGAAATAGCTCAGTCAAATGCAGCCATCCATTCCAGTCATAAAGAGAACAGAGAAAAACTACCAGGGATCTGTTCCAAATGCTAATCTCCTCTCGTAAGTAGCTCTCCAAGTAATATGTGAATTCACCCTTCTGTTAACCACCCTTCTACCCATGAGATGTATTAGCTGCCCTTCCAGGTCATCTGTAGATGTCCCATATGTGCATGCATGGAGGTAAGTGTATCTGCGTCTTTGCACAGGGGAATATTTTTTTCTTCAGATGTATAGTTACATGAAGTTCCAGCCTCTTTCTAAACATGTCCTCTTTCTGGGTTTAGATATGTCATTAATGATATAATACAGGGGTTGCCAAACTTTTCCCTTATATGATATAATACAGGGGTTGCCAAACTTTTCCCATAAAGGGCCAGATAGTAAATGTTTTAGACTTTGCAGGCCTTATGGTCTCTCACAACTACTCAACTCTGCATTGCAGCGTGCAAGCAGCCATAGACAATCTGTAAGCACATGGGCGTGGCTTTGTCCCACTAAAACTTTATTTATGGACACCAAATTCTGAATTTTATATAATTTTCACACGTCATGAAGTATTATTCTTTTTTTTTTTTACTTTTTTTTTGGTGAGGAAGACCAGCCCTGAGCTAACATCCATTGCTAATCCTCCTCTTTTTGCTGAGGAAGACTGGCCCTGGGCTAACATCCGTGCCCATCTTCCTCTACTTTATATGGGACGCCGCCACGGCATGGCTGACAGCAGTGCGTCGGCGGGCACCCGGGATCCAAACCTGCGAACCCCGGGCTGCCAAGCGCGAACTAAACCGCTGCGCCACTGGGCAGCCCCATGAAGTATTATTCTTTTAAAAAGTTTTTGCAACCATCTCCAATTGTCAAGACCACTCCTAGCCCTTGGGCTGTACAGAAACAGGCTGTGGATCAGATTTTGCCTGAGCCATAGTTTACCGACTCTTGACCTAGTGCATTAATTAATGGAGCAATCATCTGACAAAGGAAGCAGCAATTCCAGCCTCCAACTCCATTTTGACATCTCTATTTTCTCTGTAAGTACACTTCTCTATGAAAGCTAATTTCATAAAATTTTTAAGCAACTCTGCTTTTATATATAACCTCAGGGAAGTATTGCTTCTTTGTGTCTCTTATTTTTTGAAGTAAAGATAAAAGCCATTTGATAGCAAATTAGTTTTCCCTTTATTTGCACATAATTTTGTGGGTTTAAGTCTTTCCTTTTCCTTATTTATTCTTTACAAAGCTTCAGATTTCTTTGTCTGAGTGACGTGACAATGATCTGTGAATTGGCAACTTGAGTAATAAATCACTAAGTTGTGGGACAAAACTCATTCTGATAATAGCAGCTCATTCCTCCATCCCAGAATCAGCAAATTCCATCCTTCAAGACATTCCATTATGCATTGTAGTTCTAGCCCTATATTGTCTTGGATTATAGTACATCATAAAGACCTGTGTTCAGTCTGATCCTTTTTGATTTTCCAATTTAGATCTCAAGAAGTGAATAAAATCAATGTCAGCATTTTGACAGTAGTAGTACTTCAGACTTCGTTCAGCATTTTTTTTTTATAACTTATGTTGCTCTATATTCTCATACATAGAGAATGTTTCGCAGTGTTTCTCATTTATCTCATTGGATTGAGTGTTTCTATCTGATACAGAGGAGGCTGGATGCCTCCATGTTCAGATAAAATTGCCCCACAGTTTATCTCATTCTGAATGGATTAAGCAAGTCTAATGAATCTTTTAATGTTATTTTGTCATTCAATGCCTTGTGACTGTTTTTGGTAAAAATATTAAGCCGGATTTATTTAGTAGCAGCTTTAACTTTTTAAGTGGCTGTTTGAATACTAAACCTATTTTGATTTTCTTTCCCCACAGTCAGGATGATGTGACATCAATCTATTCTGAGTGGCTAAAGGCTCCCCTGAGGTTCTTTTCAGGTTCTTCCGCGAAGGTATTATTTACATCCTCCTTCATTCCTGTGTTATATAAATATTTACCACCTAAAAAAATTACATGAATCTATATTTTTCAGTGTAAGCCTTTGCCTTCTTCCATTTAACCATGAATTCAATTCAGTTCAGTGATTGCTGGGGACTTACTGGGTGCTGAATTTGATGCCAGGTATCATGAAAGGTACAGATATGAATGGGACATGCCAATCTCAAGACATTTACACTTGTCCTGAGGCAGAAGAGCCCAAACACCAATAACTACTAAATGGAATAGAATATGCAGATTGGGTTTTAGACAGAGGAGTTTAGATCACGGAGAGATTACTTACTGCAGGCCTCACAGCATCAATTTGTAGTCTTCTTTGCTGTTCATATTAAAGTATTGCCCACTATTTTCCACTTTGTTCTGATAAAATGATGCAGCCTCTTTCTGCTTTGGGGTCAAGTTATGAAGCTTTAAACTGTGAAATTAAAAATGCTTATTCCCTACACCTACCAAATTTACTCAGTATTCTTGCAGAGGAAAAAAAGAAAGGCTAAGGAGGGATGCTATTTGAGACATGACTGATTTTCTGTTTTGACTTTATCATGTAGTGCAGTCAAAAATTTGCTCATTAATTACAAAAAAAGTAAATCCATTGAATTGAAGAACTAGTGTGACTGATTTTTGGAACGTAAACTGAATTGATTGTTCAGCTGAACCGACTGCTCAGTTCAAACTGGTAGAGCGAAAACCTAGTTCCGTTCAGCCTGGGCACAGACAGCTGCAGGTTAAAGCTGTGTCTAGGAAAGCAGAGGCACAATTATAAGGATCCGAGGTGAGAGAAGGTAATGGGGTAAGCACTCAAGATGTGGCAGATCTGAGATGTGGTCAGGGCAAGCAGTGGGCCCAAACACAGTGGGCCCATAAACATCAACTGAACATCTAAACCAGAGATCCCAAAGGAAGACATTCTAAGGGACTGAAGGAAAGGAGCGATTCAGCAGAGAATCAAATCAAAGGTGAGGAGGGACCTTGATAAAAAGAATCACAGGCTTGTCTTCACCTAGGACTTTTTATTCTCCTCCCGCGAAACCCTGGACCAAACCCTTGGGTTGCTCGAAAGGGCTGGTGATTATGAATATTTGACTCCAGTAAAGAGAAAATTAAGACGACTGTAGTTCCCTGAAGCAGAAGCTGAAGAAAATATTCTTTCACATCTCTTCTTTAAGCCTATCAGAAGAAAGATATTTTTTAAATGCAGACACCATCATTAAATTAGCACTTAATTCAGCAAACTCTGAGGTTTGACTATTTGGACTAAACTTCAGCTAAAGATGGATCCTGATACTCCTGAGAATGGCCATGAGAATATAGTATAAATCAAGAGCCTCAAGCTTTTAGTTCTAACTCTGCAAGTACTTAAATGGCCAATACGAAACTTGAAACAGGTATATATTTTCTTCTCCCTTTCCAAACTGGCACTGTTTCTCTTCCTTATAAGGACTTCATGTGAGAGTCCTCTCATAAAAGGTATTGCTCTGATAAGTGCAGGTGCTACTGGAACATAGCCCATCACCGCTAGCTCAGCCATGAAGAGTTGTATCTACAGATCACAGTGAAATTGAAAAGAGCAGGAATTGGCCCCGTGGAGGGATCTAATGGACCGGCAGCTGTCAGTTCATTGTTTAAACACTTGCTGTTCCTCAATGGTGATTTTTTTCCCCCAGAAACTGGCTCAAACCAACATATGACCCTTTTGTATAATCCATATAGACTGTTGGTTTTACTGCAGAGCACTCGAAATTGAAAATACAAAAGCTTTCTTTGAGTGTTAAAACAAAGCAGCTTCTGACTTGCTCTGAAAATGCACATTGTGGAGATTCTTATCTGGATGGACCTTTGATTTCCTGCCAAGTATAGAGGAGGATGGTCTAATAATAAAACAACAAAGCAGTTTGAGTAGTAAATTCACATAGAGTTTTTCAGAGAATGTGAAGATAAAATCCAAAAGAGAAATTCTCAAAACAATCCCCAAACCAATAAATTCCACTCCTCTACCTCCCCATGATGAAAATGAAAGCACAAAAGAATAAGCTTCCTTGTATTAGTAAGAGTAGGTTATTTTCTTTCTTTTTAAAGAAAAATAATTATTGGTTATCTTGGATTATTAAAAAAATACATACTGATTGTAGAAAAGTGGAAAATACCCGTAATCCCACCACTCTAAAATAACCCTTGTCACTGTGTTCATTGATTCGGCTATGGTGACAAGGTCCTGGTTTTCCAGCAACACAGGTAGTTTCCTACATTGTGGCACTGGGCCAGTTGTTACCCCTATCTACAACAGGAGATTTAGGGCCACACTAAATTTACTCAGTATTCTTGCAGAGAATCGGGATGGAATTGCATGCTGGTCTTAGCCTTTTGACAGTTCCTCTATGTTAATCAGCAAAGAATGTTGTGAGCGTCTCATTTTATCCTATTCTACCCCCAAACCAATCTAACTCCCACTTATCTGGGCCCCCAAATTATCGTGGCTTCACAATTCAGCACCCTCCCATCAGCCTGCATTTGGTGAAGAGAAGAGAAGCTGCAGGAGTCAGCTTCCATGATGAATGGTGGATCTCGCTGCCAGGAAGCCAGGGAGTTGGGGAAGCTTCAGCTTCAGCTGCTTGATATTTTCTGGACATCAGTTTCCCTGTAACAACACTTCAAAAGACTCTTAACTAACCAAACTTCAGTGAGCCCCCTCCCCCCCAACATAAGGCCACCTGGGCTGTAACAATTTGTTGCTTCTATTTGCCTTGTGAGGTTCAAGAAACATCAACTGTGAAGGTTAGTTGATGACAACAGTTCTCACTTCTCTGATACACTTTTTCTTCCATGGCTTCTGCCAAATGTAATACATCTTGCAGGGTCAAAAGAGACAGTGACACTTTAACAAAGAGAAAAATCAGTCGAGTTAGATGCACAGAGAATCGGGATGGAATTGCATGCTGGTCTTAGCCTTTTGACAGTTCCTCTATGTTAATCAGCAAAGAATGTTGTGAGCGTCTCATTTTATCCTATTCTACCCCCAAACCAATCTAACTCCCACTTATCTGGGCCCCCAAATGATCGTGGATGCAAATAGAAGATGTGCTCTAGAAGGAGTTGGCTGAATCCAAATAAAACTTCTATGGCATGTGAGTGTGCTTGTGAATGCAAGTGTGTATGTGTATGTGCGCACGCGTACCTGTGTGCATACACACATTTGTAATGAGCACCCCAAAATAAAGGCATTTTTAGCTTCCTGAAGGGCAACTCTAAGTAATCATGAACTCATTATGATAAAAGCTAGCATTTACTAAGTACTAACTAAGCTCTGTGCAGTGATTCTGCTTGTATGATCAAATCAAAATTTTTCCTGATCACATTATTAAAACTAAAACCTACCCCCTACCCCTGCCCAGCACTGTTGATTCCCCATGCTATAACACTTATCACCTTTTAACATACTTTATAATTTACTTATTTGTTTTGTTGTGGTGGTGGTTATTATTATTATTATTATTATTATTACTATCTGTCTCTCTCCTGTCATTGTCTGTTTTGTTCCTTGATGTAACTCAAGATCCTCAAACAGTTTCTGGCACATAGTGGAGGTTCAATAAATATTAGTTTGATGAACGAATGTGTGAATGCATTATTTCATCTTTACAACAACCCTTTGAGATTGACATTATTATCTCCATCTTAGAGAAGAGGAGGTTGCAAAATTTGTCCATGGTCACATAGATAGTAAGTTATAAAATTTGGTCTTGAAATCAAATCTCTCTAGACTCCAAATCTTGTACTTTAAAGAGGGGTCCCCAGACCAGTCCCATTCTATGAACAGTCTGTTATGGTCGAGATAAGTGAAATTGAGAGTAAGTGTTTGGAAACTTTTATAACAGTTTGACATTGCTGCAACATCCAAAAAAAGAGTACATCAGTGGACTTGTCTCCTTGAACAGGGCATGGACCAGCCTGCATGTTGTCGGACTTGCCTGGTGAGTACCTGGAAGCCGCATGCAAGTCCTGTACAGTAAGTCCACATTACAATATGTCATATTTTAGGATTACTTTGTCAACATAACTCTAAAGTGTATAAAAATCAGAGATAATGTAAGCATTTGTTTCTTTTAATAATGTTTTATTTTTACAATCATTTTAATTTTTAGAGATTAACATTATAAACTAAATTAAGGAAGTAAATTTTTTATTTTGGTGAGGAAGATTAGCCCTGAGCTAACATCTGTGCCCATCTTCCTCTACTTTATACGTAGGTCACCGCCACAGTGTGGCTGATGAGCGGTGTAGGTCCACGCCCGGGAACTGAGCCTGCGAACCCGGGCCGCTGAAGCAGAACGTGCTGAACTTAACCACTACACCACAGGGCCAGCCCCTCACTGGACATTTTTGTCAGGAAGACCTACACCATTTCTGGTTGCAGCAGTAGGAGTAAACTAAATGAGGCTGATCAAAGTGAGTCCTGAAAAATGGACACCAAAAGAGTTTGTACTAGTTTTATTCAGAAGTATTTCCCTTCAAATGGTGAGTTCAATTTTGTAGCCATAACTGATGGTAAGGTGCTTAAAACAGAGTATACTACTTGTGGAGATTTTCTAGCTAAAAGAAGCAATGAAAATATCTAAATGTAAGCAGCATTTACATACCAAATATAGAGAAATAAGTTCAAAACCAAAAAAAAAAATCTTTGAAAGAAAGAGTATTGAAATAAAAAGTTGACAGAAGCAGATATTCAGTTTGTCACATATAAACTTTAGTGTTATGCAGGCTTCTTATAAAGTAGCCCTTCAATTTGCTAAGACTAAAAATTCATATACAATTGCCAAGGCATTAAAGAAAGATGCAGCAAAGACATTTGCTTGGAAATGTTGTGTGAATTAGTAGCAAAGAAGGTCGCTCAAGTATCACTTTCCAAAGACAAGAATGGGCTAGTTTATGAAGGACCAACTTATAAAAAGTATAAAGCTTGCAAAGTGTTTTCCATTGCAACTTGTTATCATTAACATATAGTTAATGTAGCAATTTTTTAGCATATGTACAATTTCAATATAATGGAAATATTAAGGCAGAATTGTTTTTTTCAACTTCATTGCTGAAAACACGACTGGCACTGCACTGTAGAAAACTATGAAGGTAAATATTTCACGTGATACAACATTGTCAATAAATGTAGTTTGAAGTTTAGGTTTCGTGCAGAAGTAATATTCTGATGGCTCAGCTGCAATTACAAGAAAACATTCTGAGTAGTTACTCGGAGTAAGGTGTCCCCAGAATGTAAATCAATGCACTTGCCTTCATCAAGAAAATTTTGCTACGACAATCACGTCAGCTGAACTGAACTGTGTGCTTACTGATGTGGTAAAATCTGAGAATTACGTAAAAGCTAATGCATTACATTTCAGATTATTCTCTATATCTTGTGATAACATAGAAGCTGAACATAAACAGTGATTACTGCATGATGATGATAATCAAGAGGAAGGTTCTGTCGAGAATGTTTGAACTACAGAATAAACTCTCAGTGTTTCTGCATGATAAGAAACTGGTTTAACCCAACTTTTTAAAAATATGAATTAAACAGTCAGTTTGATATTTTTGTGTTATATTTTCAGTATATTTATGATCTAAGCTCTGGACTTATCCCATACAAGGACATAGTACAACATGTTTTTCAATGGCAGAGAAGATCTAAATTCCAAAAGTTAGAACCTTGGAAGAACAAAGCTTTTGCAGACTGTTATGACATATTCCATAATTTAACAATTATCATTGACTTAGGTGATGATCTTAGTATTGCATATCTGCAAAATTTCTCTGTGAATCCCTTACAAATCGGATAGAACATTTTGAATTTTATTTTCCTTCAAAAAAAATCACACACAGGAAATTCACAGATCTTTAATCCATCTCGTTCATAAAAAGATAATTTAAATTCAATTATACTTTGCAAGATTAATTGTTAGAACTGGCTGCTGATGAAAGACTGAAGATGAACTTTGAAAATAGAGCATTGCGCAGTTCATTTTGTGTAAGTTAAAAACAAATATCGTGAGCTTGCTGAAATTGCCTTAAAATATCTTCTTTCATTTCCCTCAGCACTCTTTTATGTAAGATTGATCTCTCTACTATGAGTACTGTTAAAGCAAAACATAAAATATTTTAGATATGCATTATGCCCTGTGAGTAGCGATGTCTAGATTGGTTAACAAGCAAGAAGCAAGCTCATCTGTTACATCAAAACGTCAAATATTGATATATACAGCGTTTGGTCAAAAATGTGTGTGGACATTTAATATGGAGAACTGCTACTTCACTCAACTTTTATTTAATTGTGATTGTGGAATAAGAAGAAGTTACGTGTAACCGTGATTACATATGGTTTCTGTAATTCTTTTTTTATGTTATATTTGCTTTGATCATATTTATTGAAATGTAATTTGATGTCTGTTGAATCTAATAAAACAGACTTGAATTTTATGTCTTTGTTTTATTTTATTTTATTTTTCTAGTATTTTGGTTTTATTGCATTTTTACAAAAGTATCAGTTTGCTATGGGCTGGAAATTTTTAGAAATATCTAATCCTTTACCACAGGTAGCTTGAGAAGCACTGCCCTAACTGCCTCCTTTTAGGGGCCAGGTTGGCCTACCAGGGAATCTGCATCTGTCTCAATCCTCTAGATTTGGGCTGGTCCAACTCACTCACTGAATCCTAGAGGGTTTTGATCAAAGGATTTAGCAAAAATTGTTCCCTGGCATCCAATCACTCAGGCCTGCTCATATAGGCTCAGCTTCCTGAGCCCTCTGAAACCCCTAAATCCCATCCTAGGACTCCAAACCAGAAGAAAGCATGATAGAGCCCTTTGGGCTATTGAGAAATGTTGATGGAAATATCATTCCTTGTTTTCCTTTAAGAACATAGACGGAATGCATTGGGCCAAGGCAGAGGAGGTGGGTTGAAAATTAGTTGACAAGGAGAAAAATGATAAGAATAGAGCAGAGCCTATTTATTACTGACAAGGAAGCTTGCCACCAGGGAACAAGAAGAGGCCAGAGACCTGCTGGGCCTTGGGAGAAAGGTTTGGCTTCTGCTTCCACATACTACTTTGAGGGAACCTTGCAGCATGCCCTTGTCTCCCTGGAGAAATGCTCAGAGATTTGATGATAGATTCCCTACACTCCAAACAACATACACACAAAAAACAAATCATCAACAACTGCATACATAAAAGGTCTCAATTCTCCATTATTAGACACGTCTTATGAAGCAGGCCCTTTATAGGAATCATCTCTTTAATCCTTACAACAACTGCACGAGCTAAATATTCTTAGACATATTTTACAGATGAGATAAATGAAGCTCCAAGAATTTAAGAAAGTTGTTTACCCTCCAGTCCACCTTCTTTTCTCTTACTATGTCATTGTTCCGCCCTGGCTGCCCCTGCCATCATTTGCCAGGATTCTACTCATCTTTCATGGCCCAGCCTAGACCTGTGGTCCTCAACTAGGGCTTCATCTTGGAATCACCTGAGGAGCTTTAAAAAGATCATCGCTAGCTGGGTCTCATCCCCCGGGATTCTGGTTTTAATTGATCTGGGATGTGACCAATCAAATCATAATTATTTAGCTTTTGAAAATCTTGAATAATTCTAATGTTCACACAAAGTTAAGGACCACTGGCCTAGCCAGTATCAAAGCTGAGTTAGGTGCCCCTTTTCTGTGGACCCATAGCACCTTACTTTTATCTAGTCATTCAGTAATGTATTTATTTTTTTATTACCTGTTATCAAATTTAACTTCATAGTATTGTTATGGCCTGTTGCCCCCTATAGATTTTAAACCATTGAAGGTAGAGACTTTCCTATTCACCTTTGTTCATTCATTCATTCACTAACATAGCAAGCACTTATTAAGCACCTACTGTGAGTCGGGCTCCGTGTTTGCAGTTGGGAATACAACGGTGAACGAGTACCGTGTGCACTCAGAGTTTTATGAAGGACACAGAAAATAAAAAGGACAACATATGTGTTCTTGTTTTCTATTGCCATGTAACAAACAACTCCTAAACCTAATGGCATGTGGTGTGTGTCTTAGCCTACAAGTTCAAGCTCTCTCCTCAGCCATGCCAACAGCTGCCTTTTGGGAGGCAGTTCACTCAGGAGTACACAGAGCAATGATGCCATCTGCCCTCAGAAGGACGATTCTGGGGAAAAGGTCTGGAAGAGGCATAAGGACCCTTTGAGCAAGGAATCCTTGGGTCCCAGCTATCTTAAACAGGAGGGGCTACATAATTTGCGTGGCCCAGTGCAAGACGAAGATGCAAAGCTCCTCATTCAAAAAGCAGGAAAAAGGTGCTGTTAAGGGTACTAAATTATAAAGCTTGTTCCTTTCTTCCATGGTCTCTGTCTGCTTGAAATGGTGTTGTTTATTTGCTATTTAATGCCATTCTAAGTAAAGAAAAATTAAAATTTTAAATTTGCATAAATTTTACCATTCATCTTTATATTGTGCAATGCCAGTTTTAAATGCAAATATAAGAGCTTTTAACTCATATGAAGAATCACCAAAATTATACAATTTCTATTTTTTAAACAGTATATGCATTTGCATTTCATTCTTATCAGAATAATGGAAAGCCTGCACAAAATTAACCCAACTGTTTAATTTCCCTTCTTAATATGTGCACAGTCTACCAATACTCTCCACCTTCAGTGAACTGATGAGTAAGGAAGAACCGAAAGGAACAGGAATCATGCATTAGACTGTTTTTCCCTTTCCTTCTATGTCTTAATTTTCAGCAAAAGTGGTTAGCTAATGCAGGAAAGCAAATGAGTAAGAAAGGATATGATAGGGTTCCTAGCTCATTCATGCTTTCTTAGAATTGCCTTCTTTCTGCACTCAAAGCAAGTTCTAGTTTGAATGGGAAGTGTGGCCTTCCCAGGCTGTTTGCCCTCGCTTCCTTAGTCGGAGAGGTGACACACTCACCCTATACTTGCTTTGAGTCTCACATGTGTGGATCCACCAGGATTCTGTGTTCATGGGGCATTGCAAACACGGTATGCTAAATGGGCAGCAATGAGCAGCAGAGATATGGCATATAGGAGATGTAGCATAGCCCTTCGGCTCATGTCCATTATCCCATCAGATCTCATTTACAAAACACAAGTGCAAAGATAAAATTATTAAGCATTTCAAGATAGTAACAGCAGAGCATTAAATCAAGGGTGGACCTTTCTGAGCACAGGGCCCTGTATGACTTCACATGTGGCATGCCCATGAAACTGGTCCTGACCCAGAGTTTGGTCTAGAAGGGTGGGGGAAAAGGCTATCAGTGGACTTAGTGGGCATATCTCCTTGGTCCCATAGACTCCTCACTCCCTGGTAAGGGCTGTGAGCAATAGAGGACCCAAGTGAGACCCTCCATATGGCAGGTCCCAGGGCAGGAACCCTGTTCCTTGTGCTCAGGTCTAAAGACAAAATAGATGGTGACTTCTACTCCAAAAGGAAAGATGGTGGGAGTGACAGGTTTGGAGGCAAGAGAAGAATTTTTGTGTCCTCAACCAAGCATATTGTACAGGCTCAAGACATATTTATGAGTCAACGAACACACATACAGCAAACAAACAAGTGGTTGTACAATGGAATAGATGAGAGCAGGTGTTTTGATGAAATGATACCTGACTAACATTGGGAATGCAGGCCTACCTTCAAAGTCAACTCTCCCTGCTGTTCATTAAAATGTGATTTTCCGTATGCCCTAATCGTGTACCATTCATCCTATGCTATCACGCCACACAAAGAACCACCAAAGCATCATCTTCCATCTTCCTCTTTATATAAGAATGCTTTTTTAAATTACCCAAACTAACAAAACACTGAACTCTGTGCTTTCTTGCCTCAGTTATGTTTTTCATCAGTATATTCCTTCTTCAACCTTGAGATTTACTTTTCTTAAATTGCATTCCCCACATCTGGGATACAAACCATTCTGCTGATACAGCAAATGCATATGATAAGGGAAATGTGCATCTGTTTTAATTCTGCATCTGTTTTAATTCTCTAAAACCCAGGTTTGACCAAACACATCACTAGGCCATTCAAAATCCACTTTTTTCATTGAGTATACTCACACGGAACTAGTAAGAAGTCAACACTAAGGAAGAAAATGTTCATTTATTTTTTTCTCCTGAGGAACTGGACTGACATATTTGGATCCTATTGTAGGCATTTTTTCAGTTTGATTAGGACAATGAATCTGTCTAAAATGTCCCACCACCAAAGAAAAATGTTCGTACGTTCACTGAAAGAAAATAACCCACTAACAAACTTCTAACTTTGAGAAGAATGAAACTTTACTTACCATTTCCACCCTCTCTGTTCACTCTCATAGGTCTAATTGGTTGAGTAACTATTGCCTTTAGTTTCCCTTTTTGTTTTGATTATTGTGTTTTAACCAGATACCTTGTACTTGGTCTCAAAAATTTCAACACATGCCTATGAATACCTAATTTTTATAAAGAAAAAATAATATTTTCCTACTACACTTTTAAACCTTCAGAAATTCTCACTTCACTTTTGTGATTGAATTCTCTCAACCCTGGGGTTTTTTCTTCAAAAAGGTGGGTCTTGGTTCACAGACCTAACTCCTGTCTAGCTCACATATGTAATTTCCATTACCTTCAACAATTCTAAGGTAATCTAATCAATAGAGATAATCCTGGATTTTAAAAGGCTATGCTAATTGCTCTAATTCCTTTTATTCACTAAATCCTCCTTCATTTTACCCTTCCTTAAAAGAGAATGGTAATTTTTCTTTAGGAATCAATAAACTCTCCCAGAACCATTGAAGCTTCCAGAAAAGGCTGTAAGGTAAAATTTTTTTTATCTTAACTTCTTTCCATATTCATTGATCCCACCACCGCAAAGACACAAAAACAAGACTGAATCTGAAAAAAAGTGAAATACAGCCACCAGCGCACAAAGTAATTACAGACGGTCCCTGACTTACAATGGTTCAACTTAAGATTTTTGAACTTTACGATGGTGCAAAAGCAATACGCATTCAGTAGAAACTGTACTTTGATTTTTGAATTTTGATCTTTTCCTGGGCTAGTGATACATGTACGATCCTCTCTGGTGATGCTGGGCAGTGGCAGCGAGCCACAGATCCCAATCATCCACACGATCACAAGGGTGAAGAATCGATATCCTTACAACCATTCTGTACCCAGACAACCATTCTGTTTTTCACTTTCAGCACAGTTTTCAATAAATTACATGAGATATTCAACACTTTATTTAAAAATAGACCTGTATTAGATGATTTTGCCCAACTGTAGGCTAATGTAAGTGTTCTGAGCATATTTAAGGTAGGCTAGGCTAAGCTATGATGTTGGGTAGGTTAGGTGTATTAAGTGCATTTTCCACTTAGGATATTTTCAACTTACAATGGGTTTACTGAGACACACCCCATCGTAAGTCGAGGAAGATCTGTAGTTAGCCCCCTCTGGTACAGGTGGTTGGCCAGTTTTTGATGCATAGGAGGCGCTCAGTCACGATTTGTTGATTGATTGATGTTTAAAAGGCAAGGGCCTGAGGGGAAATTTGAAAAATTCCTATTATTGTATCCTCTCCAACTGTATGAAATACATGATTTTCTATAAATCACTCTCAAAATGTGTTGTGTCATTTTCATGTTTCAGAGAAAGGCAATTTGGACCAGTTCTCCAGCAATTTGTGATGAAAATTTGACTGATGACAAAGCAGTTCAACAGCAAATAGCATTCACAAACACTTAGTGAGAAGTAGCTACGGGCCAGCCACCTTACTAGATACCAAACATAAAAGGACATCTAAGATTGAGTCCTTGACTTCTAAAAGTTCACAGTGAAGTGGGGAAAACAGTAGTATAAATAATCATCATGAAACGTGCAGAGTTATAATACAAGTATGTGCAGAGTAGTACAGGGACATAGAGGCCCAACATCAGTGGTTGGGGCTTCAGTAGAGTGGTTAAGAGCAGAGGCTCTATATCAAGCTGGGTTTCAATCAGAGATCTGTGAATCACTGTGTGAACTTGCAAGCTACTTTGCCTCTCTGTGTCTCTGTTTTCTCTTCTGTGGTAGTGATAATGATAGTACCTATCTCACAGGGTCATTGTGAAGAGTAAATAAGTACCTTAGAACAGTGTCTGGAACACAGCACTCAATAAATGTTAGTCATTATTGATATTACCAGATTATACATAAAAGGGAGCCTGAGACTTGACCTACCGAAGTAGATGGAGAAGTGCAGGCTTCATGTTATAGGAATGTTTGGGGAATCCCAAACAACTCTGTGGCTGGAGAACAGATTAACAGAATGGAAATGTGAGAAGAACACACACTGCTCTGGACTATGACATACATGAATCTTGGTTCTGCTACTCACTCACCTGGGTACCTGAGCAAGTCAACCTGGCATGAAAAGAGTAGGTGCTCAATCCATGAGAACAAGTATTACTATAGGTGCATGGGAGAAAATGGCTTGAGATTGGCCCTAAAAGTCTAACTGAGTTTAGATTGTGGAGGGCTTGTATATTACATGTATTGCTCAACTATTGTTGCAATAATGCTGTATAACAAACCCCCCAAATCTTAGTGGCTTACGACAATAAGCTTTTATTTTCTAACTCACAGGTGAGTCAGCTGAAGTTTGGCTTATTTTGGTTGATTTTTGCTGGGCCTACTTGGGTTCAGCTGGGCTTGGCTCCAGGCTGCAGACCAGTCCTGCTCCACACGTCTCATTCTGGGACCTGTAGCTACCTGTACAGAGCGTATATTTTGGGGCATGGATTTTTCATGACAATAGCTGAAGCCAGAGAGGGGGAACCAAACCATATGAGCACATTTAAAGCCTTATCACATCACATCAGCCAGAATTCCATTGCCCAATGGAAGTCACACGGGATGGGGAAGTATACCGTGTTCAGATTCCAGCAAGAATTGCAAAGCCACATGGCAAAGGGTGTGAATGTATAATTCTATTTTAGGGAGAGTGAAGAATTAGGAACAATAATCCAATCTACATATTTGGGAGTTTTAATTCATTCTATAGTTTAAAAGATCCATGAAAGACATTATATTAAGGAAATGACATGATTAGATCTAAAATTTGAAAAGTTCATCCTGGTCACTATGTGGAAGGTGAATGGGATGGGGAGGGACTGGAGGCATTCAGACCAGTGATTCTAGTTCATGGACCAGACATGGGATTGCATGAAGAGGATAAATGTGAAAAAATTGATGAGCTAGAATTAGCAAAATTTGGTGACTAACTGGGTGTGGCACACGGAGGAGGAGGCAGGGTTGGTGAGGGGAAAGGTAGCGATGACTCAGAAGTTCATAGGTTAGACAAGTAGGAGGATGGTAAGAGTATATCTTGAAATAGGGAGGGTTGTAAGAAGAGCAGTTTTCTGAGGAAGAGGGCTTAGGAAGATAGTGAATATAATTTTGAACAGTGTAGTGACTTTGTAATGCAACAACTTGCCTAGGCTAATCTCTACCTCCTAGAATTCCTTTCTCTAAATATTTCTGGTTAGGGTTGGTCATAGGAGACATTTTGTGTGAGAATCAGAAGGTGATATTGCTTTGTTATGCTCAGAAGTTCGGTGCAGGGGCACTAGATGATGTTGCAGTTCATGCACATTGTCACTTATGTGTTGGCTCACCTGGTTGGTGTGGGGCAGCAGTGCGCCTGTGGCTGCTCCACCTTCCGCCTTATCTGCCTTCTGTTTGACTCCTGGAGCAGGTGCATGATTAGCCCCATAGCAAAGGATAACAGCTTCTCCTGTAGGACACCTACATCGCCAAACATGTAGGCATAGGTCATAAGGAAATTACATGGGCTCTAGTCCTTTCACATGGGTTTCTATTTGTCCTTGATCCACCCCATTTTACAGCCATCTTACAGCCCTGCTGACTTCAAACTCCAGAATCCAGTGTAGAGACTGTAGACCTACAGAAACTGTTTACCAACTTCTATAAGTGCAAAAGGTCAAGTCCCTGTAAGAAATCATGTATATGTGCTTTCCTAGTGGTTCTATGTCTCTGCTAAAACTCTGACTGATACAGACAGGTTGAGTCTGAGATGCCTATGGTAAACGTGTGTAGAGATAAGAAATATGGTCTATACTTGGAAAAGTGAGCAGAAATGTAGACTTGATAGTATTGGTTAGGAAGTGGGAGTTAATGATACAGGAATAGATGTATTTCAGTAGAGACTATTTAAAGCAAAAAGAGAGAATACCTGAAGACAGAATAAGGGAAAATTCCAATATTCGAGGACCTGGAAGAGAGAGAAGAATCAGGAAAAGGAAAGCAACAATCAAAGGGATAAGGAAGAAATCAGATCCAAGGAATGCTCTGGAAGTCACAGGATGAAGTATTTGAGAAAAAGAATGGGGTATCCACTGAGTGTCCCAGTCCTGCACAAAAGTCAAAGAGAATGAGAAGAAGAGGCTAAAGGGCCACTGACTTCTAGAATTAGAAGGCCTCCAGTTGGTGGAAATGGCTTTGAGGTAGAATCTGATCTCAAAAGCTTGGTGAGAAGTCAAAGAATAGACAAGACGTCTGTTTTTCAGGGTTGGGAGGGATGGTGAGAATGTCAAGAGAAGATTTCCTTAGGATGGCAGCAATTTCAACCTATTTATATTCAGAGGGGAGGAAGCAAACTGGAGATCAGGATTCCAGAGAGAATGAAGATAGCGGATGTGGTGGATGCTGCTGTGCATGATGGGAAGAGGCACCTATATAGAGAAGTCACCTTGATCAAAGCCATTGGAAATGGTGCTTCCTCTAAGGCAGGAAGGAAAAAGGAAAGGATAAGGTCGACAGGGTTTGGGAATTACTAACGAGCACTATCTTCTTAGTAAACTAGGAAACCATATCATTATATTTCTCAGGGCTTTTTTCTAATCTGCGCAAAAGCACTGTGTTCACACTTGACTGTGAGCCTATGGAACAGCATCCACCCAGAGGGGGCACATTTTTCTAATTTGCACAAAGATGCTATACAGGCCAGCATTGGTGCCGCCATCACTCTAACTTCAAAAAAAACTGGCTTATACTTTAGGGAGATGGGAGCATAGAAAGGGTGTTCTAAAGATTCTGGAAGCTAAGAAAGCAAAACAAATATTCTCCGTGACTATCTACTGAGCTAAAAGGGAGGAAGATTTGAAAACAGTAAATGTCTGAAATAGCCATTAGGAAGATAAATAAGAATTAAGTAAAATGATTTCTCAGCAATCTGAGGATTCAAATACGATTGGAGTTCAAAAATTTATAATTCATTTGTTCACTTATTTAATTATTTAACACATATTTATTAAATGTCATGTTCCAGGTACTGTTCGAGCTACTGGGAATATGGCGGTGAACATGAGAATAATTAATGTAGGCATTCTGGAGACGGTGATAAGATGATAATAAGTGTTTTGGAAAAAATGTAGCAAGCTAAGGGGATTAAAAGTGATATAAATAAATAATGTAGATTTAGATGGGATTTTCAAGGAATGCCTCTCAAAGGAAGTGACATTTGAATAGAGCTCTGAATATAGTGAGGAAGAAAGTTGTATAAAGTTTTCCAAAAAAGGTGTTACAAGCATAGGGAGCAGCAAGTGCAAAGTTCCTGAGGAAGAAATGAGCTTGGATTGTTTGAATAACACCCAAATGGCTAATGTGACTGTAGCAGTTGGTTTGGGGAAGGGAGGGGGAGATGTTAGGAGATGAGATCATATGGTGGGTGGGCCTAGATAATGTTCCGTCTTGTAGGCCATGGTAAGGAGATCACATTTATTTTAAGTGAGAAGAACTCTGTTGGGGAAGTTTGAGCACGAGTGACATGATTTAATCACGTTCCTGCCTGGATGGAGCATAAACTATGGGTGGGTAGTAGTGGAAGCAGAGAGACTAGATTAGAAGGCATTACAGTGGTTTAGGTAAGAGACACAGCAGCTAGAAGAGGATTCGAGCTGTAAGAAGTTGTGTTAGCTCAGGCTGCTATAACATAATACCATAGACTGGGTGGCTTAAACAACAGACATTTATTTGTCACAGTTCCAGAGTCTGGGAAGTCCAAGGTCAAGGTGCTGACAGGTTCGGTTCTTGGTGAGGGCCTGTTTCCTGGCTTGTAGATAGCCACCATCTCGCCATGTGCTCATACAAGCTCTTCATTGTGAGTGCGCAGAGAGAGACCTCTGGTGTCTCTTCCTTTTCTTATAAGGACTCTAATCCCAGTATGGGAGCCCCACTCTCATGACCTCATCTAAACATAATTACCTACTAAAGGCCCTATATTCTCATACCATGGGGGTTAGGGCTTTAACACATGAATTTTGGGGAGACACAAACATTCAGTTCCTAACAGAAGTGGTCAGATTATGGACATGATTTGATGAATTAGATATGAAATGTAAGAAAAAGAGTTGTGAAAGTTAACTCCTAGGTTTTAGGCTTGAGCAATTGAGGGAATTGTATGAGTAGTATGCTGGAAGATGTTTAACAAATGCCACTCTGGAACAAAGAAAAGCCCTGACTTGTAGCATTTGCCAATCTGCATGGTGTAACTACTTCCTTCGTGGATGATTCCAAGCTATCAATGTGGCTGCACTGAACACAGTTGAGAAGAGATGCTAACTTTTGAGCACACTGCTTTGACAATATTTCTTTAATCTAAAGACAAAAAGAACTGCAAACAAATCTTGAACTTTCCCTGATGGGTTTCATTTTGTTTTTCTTAATGGTATGGTTTTCAATTCTGAAACTCTTTGATGTGTGTAGTAGGAATAAGCAAGTGAATAAATATATTGATGATACTGGGAACCAGGTTTCTCACTGTTGGAGAAGAGAGATATGGACTGAATGAAGATTAGGAAGAATATTTTGATAGTGAATTGGAATGAACTCCAATTCTTTTGTAGCTCTGCCCACTGCATGGAAAGCAAAACATCACAATAGCAGTGAGAGCACCTCGCACTAAATCTTTGTTTCTAAATATCATTTCCCACTAAAAAGAATCAAGGATCCCTGGACAGATGGCTGATTCTAGGGCTAGGATATAGAAAGGATAAGATGAGCCTGAAACACTACTTTGTGTCTGTGCCAGAAAGTAAGAAAGTATTCAGAAAATTATGATGTACGTCAATAGTACACAGGAGTCAGCCTAGAGAGGATTCCACTGGCCAAATTTGGGACAATTGAATGTCAAAATATATCATGATAGCAATGAATTATAACCCACTGAATAAAACAAAATTCTTTGAATCCATATTGATGGATAGATAGAATGATAGGTAGACAGACAGACAGATGATAGACAGATAGATAGACAATTGATAGACAGACAGATTGATAGAAAAAGCTCTTTCTGATATGCTAACCATTACCAACTAATAAATCTACATGGAATGAAGACTTCAAAAGCCATTGTTCTGCACCAAGAATGGGACAAACTGACATTATGTGCCTCTTGGTATGATGCATCAAGAAGGATACAAGACCACTTACGCAGTATTCTTGTCAAAAATGCACAAGCTGAATCTAATCATAAGGAAGCATCAAATAAACTCAAATTGAGGGAAATTCTACAAAATATCTGGCCTCAGCTTTGTAAAAATGTCAAGGTGATAACAGTCAAAGAAAGGCTAAGGACCATTCCAAAATAAAGGAGACTAAAGAGACGTGAAAGAGAAATGCAAGGTATAATCCTGGATTGGATCTTGAACTATTAAAAAATACTATAAAAGTCAATTGGCAATATTTGAATAAAGTATGTTGATTAGATAATACAATCATATTAACATTATTTTTGATCATTATAACATGGTTATGCAAGTGAACGTCCTTGTCCTTAGGGAATACGCACTGCTGAAGTATTTAGGGGTGAAGGGGCATGATGTCTGCACTTACTCTCTATTGACTCAAGATATATAACACAAGACAAGGAGAGAGACAGAGAGAAAAGGGGAAAGGACAGGAGGGGAGGGGAGGGAAGAGTAAGGGACAGGAGAGAGAGAATGAGAATGATGAAGCCAATGTGGCAAACTGTTAATAACTGGCAAACTGAATGAAGGATATATGGGAGTTTTTTGTTATACTCTTTCAACTTTTCTGTAAGTTTAAAATTATTTTAAAATAAAAAGTTTAAAGAGGGGCCGCCCGGTGGCGCAGCGGTTTAGTCCGCGCTTGGCAGCCCGGGGTTCGCAGGTTCGGATCCCGGGCGCCCGCCGACGCACTGCCTGTCAGCCATGCCGTGGTGGCGTCCCATATAAAGTGGAGGAAGATGGGCACGGATGTTAGCCCAGGGCCAGTCTTCCTCACAAAAAAAGAAAAGAAAAGAAAGCAGAATCAAGTAAGAGACGACTCCTTCAGGGAGTTTTGCTTAGCTGAAGGGGAATATGTGGTTAAGAGAGGGTTGTTTGTTTTTAATATGAGACACCTTAAATATGTGATGAGTATGTTTTTATGATGATGCAGTAGGAAAAGAAAAACAAATGATATACAAGAAAGGGATAGTTGACAGGAGAGAATCACTGAGTAAGCACAAGGGGATGGGAGCCAGTGATCAGTAGACCACTTGGCCCTAGTAGGAGTTCGGATATTTCACCCATGGTCTAGAAAGAAAACCTGGGTAGAGCTGCGGTTATAATGACAAGTGGTAGAAAGATGAAGCCATTCTCTTCATTTTGCTTCTAACACTTCAGTGTAATAAGAATTGAAAGCACCAGCCGAGAATGAGGAGGCAAGGAGGGGTGCTGAATATTTGAGGAGAAAGAAGAAGGTATATATTAGCGACCTCACAGAAAGAGGGGATGAATCAACTATTGAATGTATTAAGATTGCTCAGCAGTGCTGAGAGTCCACTTCAGATTGTTTTTATCATAAATTTAAAGTAGCAACTCAGGGGGCCGCCCGGTGGCGCAGCGGTTTAGTCCGCGCTTGGCAGCCCCGGGTTCGCAGGTTCGGATCCCGGGCGCCCGCCGACGCACTGCTTGTCAGCCATGCCGTGGCGGCGTCCCATATAAAGTGGAGGAAGATGGGCACGGATGTTAGCCCAGGGCCAGTCTTCCTCAGCAAAAAGGGGAGGATTGGCAACGGATGTTAGCTCAGGGCTTGTCTTCCTCACAAAAAAAAATAAAAATTAAAAATAAAAATAAAGTAGCAACTCAGTAGAACTTCCACTCTCGGTAAGGAGAACTGGGTAATTCAGAACAACGTCCCAGCCAAAAAGATGGCCAAAATATTTTTTAAATCTTCTTAAAAACATCAAGTAGGTAACAAAATAGTGACAGGAGACTAACCCGAGAGGAAATTTGGGAAGGTGACAGAAGTAACGGGCTGCTTTTGCTCCAGGGGGCTGTTGTTAATCCTGACCGAGCAGCTGAGAGAGCAAGGTATGCTTTGACAGATTCTCAGGGCTAGGAAAATAAAAGTCAGAGTCCAGGGCCTGTCAGGGGTGAGAACCCTGGTAAACCACTCTAGGAGTCAGAGAAAGCCAGAAGCAAACCTACCACAAACTTGCAGCCCAGACTGAAGTCATCCAAGAGAATCAGAAAACTTCCTGCCCTAAAACTGGATTGAGTGATCCTGAATTGCTAATGGCCCCGTGTCCCTGGCAGTAGCAAAAAGAATTCTCTGTGGGGGAAATTATGTTTTCAGATACAACCCAAAGCACACAAGCAGGTCCTCATTTACCTTACCTCCACCTACCTTTCCAACAATCTCTTCTCAACCTTCCCCTATCCGTGCCCCATCCCCACTGCCCATTCAATCTTCAGTGGACTCTTGCAGTTTCTGTCCTGCTTGACATGTTTTCCAGTTTTCTGCCTTTGCTTACATCTTCTTCTCTGTCTAGAATTCCCTTCCCACCACTTTTTTTTTGAGCTGTAATTGAATATAACATTATATTAGTTTCAGCTGTACAACATAATGATTCAATATTTGTATATATTGCGAAATGATCACCACAATAAGTCTAGTTAACGTCTGTCACCATATATAGTTATAGAATTTTTTTCTTGTGATGAGAACTTTTAAGATCTACTCTCTTACCAACTTTCAAGTATGCAATACAGTGTTATTAACTACAGTCGCCAGGCTGTACATTACATCCCCAGGACTTATTTTATAACTTGAAGTTTGTACCTTTTTGACCACCTTGACCCACCACTTTGTTTTAAACAGTGGCTTAGACAAGATGTGAATTGATTTTTCTCTCATCCAATAGTCCAAGGGTAGAACGTCCACGGCTTCCTACAGATACAGCTTCCATCTCTTGATCCAAGGCTGGCGCTCCAGCTCTCCCATCTCTCAGGCAGCGTCTTCCCCACCATTTCTGCCTGTGAAAGCCACGTTCCTTGCAAAGCCCACCTGCTCTATTAAGTTGTCCTGGCCCCAAAGTCAGAATTCATCTATCCCTTACCTTCATTCATTTGTCCTTTGATTCTGTTGCATATCACAGCTGTGTATTGCTCACTCCCTGCTACTTTGTGAGTCTGGAGAGGGTCCATCTGGAGATGGACCGTGTCTTATCCATCCTTGTGTTCCATGCATCATTGACCTTGCTCCCTGCACAGAGTAGGTACCCACAAATGTTTGCTGACTTGACCTGGGACAGCTGGGTAAATGTCGAAGCTGAGGTTAAAAGCTACAGATCCTCTCTTCCAGTTTTCAGTTCTAATCAAATAATGTTCCCTGGTTTTACCCAACTTTGAAAAAGTTACTTTCAAGGTCAGGGAATGTTCTGCCCGTTTTATTTTATGAACAGACGCAAAGATTAGGTTTGCTTTTTCCTTTTTAGTTCTCCTAACATTGAGCTGATTGTTGGAAGGTAGAGGAAAGTAGTAAACCCTTATTCACAGAACTACAAAACCCTCTCTGGGTGCCGCCTCCTTCCCTCTCTGGAGATAGATGGGGCCATTGTTATTATGAAATATACAGCAGAGGGGTGTTTTTCCAGTAGACCCTCTGGTACTCATCTACATCTTGACTACTTCTTGATAAAGATATCACCCTCTAGATAGAACCTGTCATCAAGACAAGCAGGCCACATATACATTTAACTGTTTGGTTTCTTAAAGAGAATAGCAGCTTATAATGAAAAATTGACTGCTCTTTTCAGGGCAATGACTTCCCACTGTTACAGAGAAAGCATACTAGGTCAGACCAAATAGAAATTTCAGAAATAAATTAGTCATAATGTCCTATGCCACCACACTCTCTTGTTCTTTATTTCAGCAAGTGACAACTGGCCGGGGCCCAGGTGACCAAGAGAGAAGCCAGAAGAAGCCATACATTTGGGTAAGCAAGGTAGCTCTCTGTGCAGAGTGATGCTGGGTCAGAGCCTTAGAGTCCAAATACAGCACTCCTGCTGGCTGGGGATGGGCCCCGCCGCAGTTAGCTTTCACTGCAGACCAAGCCTTCCTAGAATTGCATGGCTCAAAACAACAAATGGGTATTCCTCCTCATTCCTCTGTGGGCAGGCGGGGCAATTCTTGCCTGGGCCACTTCTCTGACCTCTGTGGAGTTCATGATCTGTCTGGGGCCAGCTGGTGGCTCAGTAGGGCATGGATGGGCTAGGATGGCCTCACTCACATGTCTCACAACTGGCTCAGCATCAGCTCAGGCAATGAGGATGGCTTTGCCACGTGTGTGTCTCTCATCATCCAGCAGGCTAACTCAGGCTCGTTCACGTGGTGGTCTCAGAGTTCCAAGTGAAGAAGGACTGCGAGTCCTGGTGTGTGGGCTTTCAAGCCTGTGCTTGAGCCAGGTTGCTGGGTCACAAGACCAGCCCAGATGCAGAAGGTGGAAAAGTAAAAACCACCTCTGCGTGGTAGGATCTGCAAGGCTGCATTGAACAGGGGCATGCATACAGGGATGGAAAGAATCTGTGGCTGGTTTTGCAATATACCACAGGCCCCAGCCTCCACCACCTTTTCCTGCCTGAATTCTCTCTCCTTCGTCCCTCTCCCAGAAGGTAACAGCAGAAAAACAAGTGACTGAAGAAAGAAGGTGGTACCAACTGCCTCTCATAGAGCCCTTTCACATTGGCCTTCTGTCGGCTTCACTGCACACCACCTTGGAAGGCAGTCAAAGCAAACGCCTGGAAAGAAGAGATAAAGAACATTCTGGGAGTGCAAAAGCTCCACCCAGGTCTGCTTGTCTGGAGATAGAATGGGGGAGGGCGGGTGGCCCCGTTCCCGAGAAGTGGACTGCTCAGTGGGTGAGGAAGGAGCCATGGAAGGTCCAGGCTGGAGGGAGCGGGCCTAGGGGGGGTTCTTCCCGGGCCTCCACTCCTCCCTCTCTCCATCCATCAACTCAGGGGTGTCAGGGTCACTCGGAAGCCACACTTCCTGGAAAAGTGGGCAGTGTGGTTTAAAAAGTAGATGATTGCACACAAAAACTTCATTTAAAAAGAGTAGTTTTAGCAGAGAAGGCATTCGACAAGATCCAGCATCCATTTATGATAAAAACTCTCAACAAAATGGGTATAGAAGGAAAGTACCTCAACATAATAAGGGCCATATATGACAAACCTACAGCAAACATCCTACTCAACGGGGAAAAACTGAAAGCCATTCCTTTGAGGACAGGAACAAGACAAGGGTGCCCACTCTCACCGCTCTTATTCAACATAGTACTGGAAGTTCTGGCCAGAGCAATTAGGCAAGAAAAAGGAATAAAAGGACTCCAAATAGGCAATGAAGAAGTGAAACTCTCACTATTTGCAGACGACATGATCCTATACATAGAAAACCCCAAAAATTCCATCGGAAAGCTACTAGAAACAATCAACAACTACAGTAAAGTGGCAGGGTATAAAATCAACTTACAAAAATCAATTGCATTTCTATACACTAACGATGAAACAACAGAAAGAGAACTCAAAAAGACAATCCCATTTACAATTGCAACAAAGAGAATAAAATATCTGGGAATAAATTTAACCAAGGAGGTCAAAGACCTATACAATGAAAACTATAAGACACTATTGAAAGAAATCGAAGAGGACATAAAGAAATGGAAAAATATTCCATGCACATGGATTGGAAGAATAAATATAGTTAAAATGTCCATTCTACCTAAAGCAATCTACAGATTCAATGCAATCCCAATCAGAATCCCAATGTCATTCTTCATGGTAATAGAACAAAAACTACTGAAATTCGTATGGGGCAACAAAAGAGCCCGAATAGCTAAAGCAATTCTGAAAAAAAAGAACAAAGCTGGAGGCATCACAATCCCTGATTTCAAAATATACTATAAAGCTACAGTAATCAAAACAGCATGGTACTGGTACAAGAATAGACACACAGATCAATGGAACAGAATTGAAAGCCCAGAAATAAAACCACACACCTATGGACAGCTAATCTTCGACAAAGGAGCAAAGAACATACAATGGAGAGAGGGAAGTCTCTTCAATAAATGGTGCTGGGAAAATTGGACAGCAACATGCAAAAGAATGAAAGTAGACCATCTCCTATCGCCATATACAAAAATCAATTCAAAATGGATCAAAGACCTGAAAGTGAGACCTGAAACTATAAAACTCCTGGAAGAAAATATAGGCAGTACACTAATTGCAATTGGACATAAAGGGATCCTTTCAGATTCCATGTCTACCCAGATGAGGGAAACAAAAGAAAAAATAAACAAGTGGGACCTCATCAGACTAAAGAGCTTCTACAAGGCAAATGAAACCAGGATCAAAATGAATAAACAACCCACCAGCTGGGAGAAAATATTTGCAAATCGTCTGTCTGACAAGGGATTAATCTCAGTAATATACAAAGATCTCATATAGCTGAGCAACAAAAAAACAAACAACCCGATCAAAAAATGGGCAGAGGATAAGAACAGACATTTTTCCAAGGAAGAGATACAGATGGCCAATAGACACATGAAAAGATGTTCAACATCACTAATCATCAGGGAAATGCAAATCAAAACGATACTGAGATATCACCTTACACCAGTTAGAATGGCTATAATCACAAAGACAAATAACAACAAATGCTGGAGAGGTTGTGGAGAAACGGGGACCCTCATTCACTGCTGGTGGGAATGCAAACTGGTGCAGCCTCTATGGAAAACAGTATGGAGAGTCCTCAAAAAATTAAAAATAGAAATACCATATGATCCAGCAATACCACTCTTGGGCATCTACCCAATGGACGTGAAATCAACCATCACAAGAGGCGTATGCACCCCTATGTTCATTGCAGCATTATTCACTATAGCCAAGAAGTGGAAGCAACCCAAGTGTCCCTCGACTGAAGATTGGTTAAAGAAGATGTGGTACATACATACAATGGAATACTACTCAGCCATAAGAAAAGACACAATTGTCCCATTTGCAACAACATGGAAGGACCTAGAGGGTATTATGTTAAGTGAAATAAGCCAGAGAGAGAAGGACAGACACTGCATGAACTCACTCATATATGGAATATAAGTGAACACACGGACAGAGAGAACTGATTGGTGGTTACCAAGGGGAAGGGGGGTGGGGGGGCATAAGGGGTGAAGGGTTACATCCACAAGGTGACGGACAAACAAAAATGTACAACTAAAACCCCACAGTGTTATAAACTAAGACATCAATAAAAAAAAAAAAGAGTAGTTTTAGCATTTTACATTTAACATTTTATTTGGAGGTGGTTTCAAGCATACAGAGGAATTGCAAGAATATGAATAACACATAGAACAGCTGACCCTCTATCCAGAGTCACTTATAGTTAATATCTTGCCTCATTTGCTTTATCATTTATACTCTCATTCTGTCTCTCTCTCTCTCATATATACATATATACACTCTCTCCATTACTCTCAAATGATTCAGTATTTTATATGTATACACACATATATATGTATATAATATGGTACAATATACATATATGTACACGGAATCACTTGAGAGTGAATTGCATACATTGTGGCTCTGTACCCTGAATACTTCAGTATATATTTTCTAAGTATATATTCTCAAGGAGAATATCCTATAAATTCAGAGAACAAACACTGAAGAGGCCCTTCCAGCCGGAGGACCCCAGAGCAGCGCACCACAGTGCCCAGCTGGGAAAAGCCCGCTCCTATATGCCCTCCCTTCTTCTCTGAGGCCGCAATCACCTCCCTCTATTCCCTTCTAGAAGTGCAACACAGCGAGAAGAGAGGAGCAAGCTCTAGAAGGAGACAGGGAACGTAGCCTCAAGAGAAGCGAGGAAGGAGCCGGCCATTCATGATTGCTTCCGGGAAATGAAACAATCGGAGCGGGGGCGGAGGGAGGAGGGAGAGAACACTTAAAGTTGTTTATTTCAAACAGGGATGAGGAGGGAGGAAAGCATTCCGCTGAAAAGGAAGGCAAGGGGCTTTTAAAAGACGTGGACAGACACCCCCAAGACAGACACATTCTCTACTTGGTTAATTTGCTTAAGACTGACATTCAAGGAAGTCTTGGGAAGCCTTAAACACCAGCGACATCTCAGTGGCACACATTGAAAAGATACTTTTCTTCTAAAAATATTCCAGCATCATGTTCCTCATTTTGAATGAAGTGGATTCATGATGTAAGAAGCAGCACGCTCCAGCTCTGAGGCTCTTGACTGAGGCTTGCTGGCCCCTAGCGGCCAGGAAGGAACCTCCCAGATCCTGCCTCTGCCTGGCTTCATTGTGAGGAGGGAGGGGGCTGAGGACAGCAGTTTATGCTGTGTCTTACTTACTAACCACGTGGAGGGCTTCATGGGAATACTAGATAGACCATCTGCTTCTTTACCAAAATCACCGTTTACCTGGATAAGAAACGTTCTTTCACCCAGAACAAGTTATGGAGTCAGCATTTAGGCCCAAACTCAAGTCGCTTGTTTCTAACATGTGGATGATGTTCTAAGGATAATGCTTTCCAGTTTCTCTGATGAAAAGTACAAAAATAGATGGCAGGCAAGGTATGTTTGGAGCAGACGCTCAAGAGCCTGTGAGGAGGAAAACCAAATGGACATAACACATGCCAAAGAAGTTTGTAAACTCTAAAGAAGTACCTACATAGACAACATTATTTTTGGAAAAACATCAGTGATCATGTGGCCTCCATAATAGTTTCTTGGATGACATTTGCAACTTCTCCAAGCTTCGGTTTGCTCATCTGGGAATAACGGTACATCTCACATGCATGCATTGCCAAAATTATGAGTCAATAGGTGAAGTGCTTACTTTACCTTTTACTGTGCAAAACTGACATTTATTAAAGATTAAATAAATTTAGCTATTATTATTACTTTATTGTTTTATTATTTTCTAGAAGACATAGTCCATCTTCACTTTTATGACAGATCAGGAGAATCTTTCCCTAAGTTGGAATTCTACTTCACAGTTTATAAAGGTCTTTCAAGTACATGTTGATCCCATTTAATTAAGAGAGTGCCTAAAATTCCTCGTAAAGTTCTTCCCAAAGAGATGGAATGATAGCACTTCTAAGGAGAAAGATGTCTTTGAATGGCCACATGATATGAAGATACTATAGAAGGAATCTAAGTGGAGTTTGAGGGGTTGACAAAATGAACTTTAAAGCCTTTGCAGGCCTAAAATACTGCCTCACCTGCCTCCATGACCTGCTTTATTGCCTGCAAATTCATGGGCTGAGGTAAACAGCAGGAGAGACCAGACACACGTCACAGCACAGGCCCGTGGTCAACCCCGTGCCACACACTGGGGAACTCCATCCTTTCCTCCTCAGAGACAGGCACTCCCGTCCCTCCCGGTCACACAGGGATGCACTGGGAATGGCACAGGGGCTGCCCGTGACTGCAGCCCCCCTCCCAGTGCCATGAGCCAAGAATGCTCTCCCAGTGTAGAAAAGAGTGGCATCAAGCTGAAGTAAATCAAAATAGTAAGACTTTGCAGCATGGCTGGGAAAAGTAAAACAGACCTAAGTAAATAATTGACAGTAAAAACTGGCAAGGATGATTTAGATGTCAATCTGAGTTTTGCATGATATAAATAATATAAATTCTTAGTGTTTTGGCAGAAAGTAATACAAATAATCACATAATTTGCTTGTCAATTCTATCTGGCTGCAATAGAGTTACTAGAACCCTGTGATTAGTGTGTATAGGAAGAAACCATATATGCTTGTATCGGGTCATAGAACCCACATGTACTTAATTCCTCTTCATGTAAGGGTAGAATAACAAGTTGGTGATTAACTGTAGTAAATAATAATAATGGCGATAAATTGCTAAGAAGAATCTATCCTTATAAATCAGCAATAGTTTGATATATAAGACATTTATAGTTTGGAATTACATGGCAAAAATATAATAATATCAAAATAGCTCATGTTTGTTGAGCACTTACTAAATATCAGATGCTGTGCAAAGTGATTTTCATATATCATCTCATTTAATCCTTGAGACAGATAGCATATTATCCCATTTTACAGATGACACTGAGGTTCTTACATAATTTATTTTTCCCCTTCATATAATTTGCCACAATTTATAATTACACATTTATTTGTTGGGGTATTTGATTGACGTAAACATGAAATTGCACTGTATACTTCTTGAGAACAGCAATTACCACTGTTTTGCTAAACTTTCCTTAGCAAAGTGCTCAGCACATAGCAATAAATATTTGTTGACTATAGAAATAAATCTCAGAGAGGTAAGAAACTTGCCCATGGTCACTAAACTTTGGGAAACCCTGCTTTGGGAACTGTTAACTTTTGAATCTACTGCATATACTATATTTGGTCTGCTGAAAATATGGGGCTGAGGCACCCATCCTAAAACTATAAAAAGTCAGAAATGATATCTGCAACATAGCCACATAAGATGTCCCTCCTTCATATTCCCCCCACCCCGCAAACAACAACAATTTGGCATCTAGCCATGGACAAAAGTGCCTTTCTGGGAGCTGTGTGATCCGGCACCATCCACCAAGGGGTTTAGGAGGAGTCTCACCCACCCATGCACCAGGGAATAAGCAGACAGATCTTGGTCTCAGCACTGAACCCTACAGTGGCTCATGAACCAGCTCCAGCTCTTCTCCAGGGGCCCCTAGAGAACACAGTCTTAGATAATCACCCATAGACAAGAGAGCCTTTGCGAAAGTCCAGGTTTCCAGCAGAGTAGTTTTGGCACACCGTTGGAGCAAAAAAAAATGAGTTTGGATGCACTGGAGAGGGTAAAAGGAACAGTTTGACTTTACCCATGTCACCCCTTCCCAAGGTCGCACAAATCAGTGCCAAAAGAGACCTTCTAGCCCATGATTTCTCCCGCAGGGAGTGCGTGAGTGGGCACCCAGCTTCCCCAACTGTGTGAGATGCTGCCAAAGAGACCTATCTCTCTCTCACTCCATCCAGAGTACTGAGTCATGAGCTGCAAGACTGGGGGGCAGAAAGAGGCTGGGATAGTGATAGATAGGACACTCAGGGGGCATTAAAGGGATGCAGATCCTACTAACTGTGTCAAAGACTCCATCAAGAAGCCTGCCCATAAGCATCTGGAAACACCTCACCTGCAGATCCACCCAATGGGCCCATGGGTACACTTAGCACTCTGTGCCTCACCAAATCTTCCTTTGTATGCTCCTGATTGGCAAGAGCAAGCTTTGGCAGATGGCTAGTGAGCATGCACAGAAAGCCTGTCCAAATCTGAGGGCCAGGAAGAGACCACAAATTTAAGCTTTAGCTCTGCCCTTGGCAAAGCAAAAGGGAGACTGTCAGCACTCAGCCTGGTGCTTTGCAGGACTGATAGAAGGCATACAAGCTTAAGAATTCTGCCACAAGAGGGAGCAAGAAGCATGGAGCAGGTATATCCATAGAAGGTCTGGGAAAGCCTCAGAATCCCTAGCAGGGCTTAGAGAAGGTATTTCTCTCCCAAAGGCAGTTAGTAAAGACAAGAGGAGATCACTGCTACTTCAAATGGGACGACAGCAATGCAAGAGTTCAAGGAACATGAAAAATCAAGGAAATATGACACCACCAAAGGATCACAATAATCTTCCAGTGACTGAACTCAAAGACATGGAGATCTGTGATTTAGCCAATAAAGAATCAAAATAATTAATAAGATGACAGTAGTAAGTCCTTACTTATCAATAATTATTCTAAGGGTAAACGGATTAAATTATCCAATCAAAAGGCACAGAGTGGCTGGATGGATTTAAAAAAAAAAGACACAACTATATACTGCCTGTAAGAGATTTACTTCAGCTTTTAAGGACACACATGAACTCAAAGTGAAGGGATGGAAAAAGATATTCCATGCAAGTGGAAACCAAAAGAGAGCAGGTGTAGCTGTACCTATATCAGACAAAATAGACTGTAAGCCAAAAATAGTAACAAGAGACAAAGAAAGTCATTATATAATGACAAAGGGGTCAATTTATCAACAGGATATAACAATCATAAATATATATGAACCCAACATCAGAGCACCTAAATATATTAAGCAAACACTAACAGATCTGAAGGGAGAAATAGACAAGAATACAATAAGAGTAGGAGACTTCAATACCTCACTTTCATCCAGACAGAAAATTAATAAATAAACATTGAACTTGAACTATACTTTGGACCTAACAGACATATACAGAATATTCCATCCAACAGCATCAGAACATACATTCTTCTCAAGGGCAATGGAACATTCTTCAGGATAGATCATATGTTAGGCCACAAAACAAATCTTAGCAAATTTAGGAAAACTGAAATCATACCAAGTATCTTTTATGATCACAATAGTATGAAACTAGAAATCAATAACAGAAGGAAAACTGAAAAATTCACAAACGTGGAAATTAACACACTCCTGAACAAACAATGAGTCAAAGAAGAAATCAAAAGGCAAATCAAAAAATATGTTGAAACAAATGAAAATGGAAACACAACATACAAAAACTTATGGAACATACCAAAACTTATGGAATGCAGCCAAAGCAGTTCTAAGAAGGAAATTTATAGTGATAAATGCCTACTTTAAAGAAAAAGAAAGATCTCAAGTAAACAACCTAACTTTACACCTCAAAGAACTAGAAAAAAAGAGCAAACTAAGCCCAAAGTTAGGAGAAGGAAGGAAATAACAAAGATTAGGGCAGAAATAAATGAAATGGAGATCAGAAAGATAATAGAAAAGATCAACCAGACTAAGAAAAAAAGAGAGAAGACTCAAATAAATAAAAACAGAAATGAAAGAAAAGACATCACAACTGATACCACAGAAATACAAAGGATTGTAAGAGACTATTATGAACAATTATATGCCAACAAATTGGATAACCTAGAAGAAATGGATAAATTCCTAGAAACAGACAACCTACCAAGACTGAATCCTGAAGAAATAAAAAATCTGAACAAACTAATAACAAATAAGAAGATTGAATTAATAATCAAAAATTTCCCAATGAAGGAAAGCCCAGGATCAAATGGTTTCCCTGGTGAATTCTGTCAAACATTTAAAGAAGAATTAATGCCAATCCTTCTCAAACACTTACAAAAAGCTGAAGAGGAGGTTACACCCCCAAACTCATTTTATGAGGCCAGCATTACCCTGATAGCAAAGCCAGACAAGGACAAGAAAAGAAAACTATAGACCAATATCTGATGAATATGATGTAAAAATTCTCAACAAAATATTAGCAAACCAAATTCAACAGTACATTAAAAGGATCATACACCATGACCAAGTGGGATTTATTCCCGGGTTGCAAGAATGGTTCAACATATGCAAATCAATAAATATGATATACCACATTAATAGAATGAAAGATAAAAATTATGTGATCATCTCAATAGATGCAGAAAAAGCATTTGACAAAATATAACATCCTTTCATGATAAAAACACTCAACAAATTGGGTACAGAAGGAATGTACCTCAACATAATAAAAGCCATTTACAACAAACTCACTGCTAACATCATACTCAATGGTGAAAAGTTGAAAGCTTTCCCTCTAAAATCAGGAACAACACAAGGAGGCCCACTCTCACCACTCCTATTCAACATAGTATTGTAAGTCCTAGCCAGAGCAATTAGACAAGAAGTAGAATTAAAAGGCATCTGAATGGAAAAGGAAGAAGTAAAATTGTCTCTGTTTGCAGATGATATGATCTTATACAGAGAAAATCCTAAAGACTCCTCCAGAAAATTGTTAGAACTAATGAACTAATTCAGTGAAGTTGCAGGATATGACATAAAGAAATCACTTGCATTTCAATACATAAACAATGAAAAAGAAATAAAGAACACATCCCATTCACAATAGCATCAAAAACAATAAAATACTTAGAAATAATTTTAACCAAGGAGGTGAATGATTTTTACTTTGAAAATTATAAGACTTTGATGAAAGAAATTGAAGAAGACACACAAAAAAGGAAGGATATTCTGTGTTCATGGATTGGAAGAGTTAATATTGTTAAAATGTCCATATTATCCAAAACCATCTGTATATTTAATGCAATCCCTATCAAAATTCCAATGGCATTTTTCACAGAAATAGAAAAAACAATTCTAAAATTTGTATGGAACCCCCAAATATCCCAAATAGCCAAAAAAATCCCAAGAAAGAAAAAAGTTGGAGCCATCACATTTCTTGATTTAAAACTATATTACAAAGTTATAGTAATCAAAACAGTATGGTACTAACATAAAAATAGACATATAGACCAAGAGAACAGAATTGAGAGCCCAAGCATAAATCAACCCAAGCATATATGGTCAATTAATATTTGACAAGGGAGCCAAAACCTCACAATGGGGGAAGGATAGTCTCTTCAATAAATGGTGTTGGGAAAACCAGATAATCACACAAGAAGAATGAAATTGGACTCCCATTTTACACCACTCACAAAAGTTAACCTGAAATGGTTTAAAGACTTAAACATAAGAGTTGAAAACCATAAAACTCCTAGAAGAAAAAATAGGGGAAAATCTCCTTGACATTGGTCTTGGATATTATACCAAAAGCAGAAGCAAAAATAAATAAGTAGGACTGCAATCAACAAAATGAAAAGGCAACCTACAGAATGGGAGAAAATATTTGCAAACCATATATCTGAGGAACTCATACAACTCATGTAACCAAAAAAAAAAAAAAATCCAGGGCCAGCCCCAGTGGCCTAGTGGTTAAGTTCAGCACACTCTGCTTTGGCAGCCCAAGGTTCAGTTTCCAGGTGTGGACCTACACCACTCTGTTAGTGGTCATGCTGGGCTGGCAGCCCACATACTAAAAAATAGAGGAAGATTGGCATGGACGTTAGCTTAGGGTGAATCTTCCTCAGCAAAAAACAAAATCTGATTAACAAATGAGCAGAGGAACTGAATAGACATTTTTCCAAAGAAGACATACAAATGGGCAACTGGTACATGAACAGATGCTCAACATCACTAATTATCAGGGTAATGCAAATCAAAACCACATATCACATCTATTAGAATGGCTATTATCAAAAAGACAAGAAATAATGAGTGCTGGCGAGGATGTAGAGAAAAGGGAACCCTGTGCACTGTTGGTGGGAATGTAAATTGGTGCAGCCACTAGGGAAGACAGTATGGAGGTTCCTCAAAAAGTTAAAAATAGAAATACCATACAACCCAGCAATCCCACTTCTGAGTATCTATCCAAAGGAAATGAAATCAGGGTCTTGCAGAGATATCTGTTCTCCCATGTTCATTGCAGCATTATTTACCATAGCCAAGATTTGGAAACAACCCAATTGTCCTTCTACAGATGAATGGATAAGGAAGATGTAGCATATATACTGTATATAGTGGAATATTATTCAGCCATGAGAAAGAAGAAAACTCTGCCATTTGCAACAACATGGCTGGATCTTGAGGGCATTATGCTAAGTGAAATAAGTCAGACAGAGAAAGGCAAATACTGTATGGTATCACTTGTATGTGAAATCTAAAAAAGTTGGACTCATAAAAGCAGAGAGCAGAATAGTGGTTTGCCAGGGGCTGGGGAATGGGGGAAATGGGGAGAGGTTGATAAGGGTACAAACTTCCAGTTATAAGATGAATAAGTTCTGAGGATCTAATGTACAGCATGGTCACTATAGTTAACATTACTGTATTATATACTGAAAGCTGCTAAGAGAGTAAATCTTAAATGTTCTCACGACAAACAAGAAATGGTAATTATGTGAGGTGAACTAACCCTGCTGTGGTAATCTTTCACAAGATATAGGTGTATCAAATCATCACATTGTACACCTTAAACTTACGCAATGTTATATGTCAATTATATCTCAATAAAGCTGGAAGAAAAAACGTAACGAGTCAAACATGAGGAAAAGCTCAAATGACTATTGACATGCTGACTCCAAAGTCCTTGAGTCGCTGGATCAACATCAGCAGCACCTACATTCAGACTTTCTGTTATGAGAGAAAAATAAGCCCCATTTTTATTTAAGTCATTGTAAGACAGGTTTTATGCTACTTGCAGCTTAAAGTACTTATGATGGACTCCCCTTTCCCCATGAGAGCCACAGCTCTTGAGCTGCCCACATGGAGAGTTTTGAACAACCATACCATAGAAGTCCTGTTTGGTCAGGAAAAAAATTCTGTTTCACATGGCGGTTGAGGAGCTAAAGGGCTCTTTGTTCTATGTGCTTCTAAGATCAAGCGGCAGGAAGGGAGGAGGGGACAGGGATCTTTTAGATTAAAGTTTAGGATTCAGCTCTAAAGACTGTAAGACTTGGAACTCCCAGGTCTATTCTAAAATCTTTTAATGTGGCACTAGATTGACAAAGTGTTTACTCAACACAGAAGCCCTGAGGAGTATGAAGAAAAAGAAGTCTGAGGAAGGTAAATATAAGGGGATGTGGAATTTACCTGGAGATGAGGAGTTTACTTTCAAGTTGAGTGACTTGACTGGTGTGGGTGCCCAACTGGGGTTGAGACAAGGAGGAGTGATGTCATGACGTAGGTCAGAAACAGGAAGGAGAGCAAGAGGCTAGCCAGACAAGCAGGTTTCCCATGGCGCTTAAGACCCAGGAAGCCTTCTTAATTGTTTTTGTATGTGAGGTGTACCTACGTGCATATGCCATTACATGGAGGACTGACTGCACCTGGGATTGTTACACATTCTCAGAGACCTGGGTCTCAAAAAGTGGTGGAGACTCCTGATTGGGTCAAGCTGACAGACTTCAGAGAGCAAGTGAGCAGTCATTTCAACACAAGGTGATGCTGCACAGACATTTTCTAACATGTTAAAATAATCAAGGCTCAATGATGAACCAACACCAGGCACAGATGACTGTAACCTTTTGTTGTACATGTCTCAGATTCCTACCCTGCTGTTATACTTGTGTCACTTGACCTTTGGATGTGTGTCTGCAGAATGGTAAACATATTACTGGACACTGGTTGTGATTGCTCCTGCCTCCTGTTTTAACCAGGATTGGGGTGTTCAGGGCCCCCTCCTCCATTTCCGTGGTTAATAGAGTGCAGATTCTATTGCACCGGCAGAGCTCACGTGGACTCAGAGAGCCACAGGTTGACAGAAGACTTTCAAGGCAATCTCCTGTTTTCCAGATGAATAAACTGAGGCCCAGAATTGTTATGAGGCTAATTTGAGTGGGGTCCAACAATAAGCCTCTCTGCAATGTCGTGCCTGTATCTCATTCCACCTCTCCCGGGCGGAAAGCATCCCTATTCAGTGTTTTCTAAAAGGCTCCAGTAGCGTTGCACCAACCGATGGTTGTAGGAAGCTTTAGTGCCATATGGGATTGTCGATACTTCACGTCAGAGCAAGTGACCCCCTTGGGAGGCAGCAATGACAGAAATCAATTAGCTGAAAGAAGGTGGATTGACAATGCAGTCATTTGGAAAACCATTTAATTTCACTTGCTGCCAACTTCAGTTAAGACACATATGCACAATTACCTAAGACAAGAGTACCGCTTAATATTTTTTCTAAGTGTTTAAATATTACCACTTATTGATGATTACCTCTTTGCATATTTGTAAGAAAACAAATAAAATGAAATGTATTACTGGGATATTAAGCCACATTTTGTTATAAGGGATTTGAATAAATTTCATATTTTGCCTGCCAGTTATGTTATTTCTTTTCCAGTTTCTGAATATAATTAATTAAAACACTAATGGGTCTGTGATCAAAGTTTATATTAATATTTAGATTATTAAAGTACTGAGAGAAAATGATTTTCCACAAAATACATTTTTACTTAGCTAATTAGATAATTTCCCATTTTACTCTATGAGAGAAAAAAAGAGGCAGAAAATATGTTTTCTAACATGAGATTTCTAACATGAGCAACTTGGAGGATGAATTCACTTAATTAGAAATGCATTGGGGCCGGCCCCATGGCATAGTGGTTAAGTTCAGTGCAGTCCACTTCTGTAGTCCGGGTTCGCAGGTTTGCATCCCTGGCATGAACCTACCCCACTCATCAGCCACGGTATGGCGGCATCCCACATACAAAATAGAGGAAGATTGTCACAGATGTTAGCTCAGGGCTAAATTTCCTCAGTGAAAAAAAAAATTAATAGTTGTGGGAGATTATTTGCAAAAAGGACTGTAATAATTTCCTTCCTCTCTCCATATCCTTGAGCATTTCCCTCCCACACTGACTCTTGGCTTAACCATGTGACTTGCTTTGGTTAATGGGACAATAGCGAATGTGATATAAGCAGAGACTTGAAAAGTATTTGTGTGTTGCTCTTGGAAACTCTATAATCACCACCATGTGAATGAGCCCAGGCTAGCTTGCTGGATGATGAGGGACACATGGCCAAGTCATCCCCTGGCTCACCTGACACAGTGCCAACAGCCAGACACGTGAATGAGGCCATCTGGGATGAGCCAATCTCAGCCAAGCTTACCCAGGCCGGAAGAACAGCCAGCCAAATAATAAGAAATTATAAATATTTATTTTTTTTAAATTATCTTTTAAGCCACTCGCTTTTGGGGTGGTTTGTTTTGTAGCTAACACTAAATGTTATTTAAAAAATCGTCTTAAACATTACATTTATAGAGAGAGAAAAGAGAAGATTAAATGATTTATTGGTCTGTTCTGTTCCATTCACAGTAAAATTTATTGAAAGAGATGTATACACTCATTGTCTCCACTTCCTTTCTCCGAAATAGCCTAAATCTCCAACTGAATTTCTGTCTGCTCCACTCTCCTGAACCTGCTTCTAGAACATCAAATTCTCCTGGCCCACCACTCTTGCCCCTTTCAGGTTTCTTTCTGGCTCTGCCTCTTCTCCCCACATTTTAAAGGTTAAGCCTCTGGGTCTTCTCTATTTTACACTATTTCTCTGCTTAACTCATCCTGTCCCATAGCTTTAACCACTCATGACTCCCATATTTATATCTCCAACCCTGCCCTCTTTTGTGAACGCGAGGTTCCTATAGCCAACTGCCTACTCCATGTCTCCACCTGGGTATCAAATGTAACATGTCCAAAATAGGTCTCTTGATGCCCACCCTGAACTCCCAACATTCCTTTCCCACAGCTTTCCTAGTATCAGTTACTGGCATCTCCATCATCCAGTTGAGCAGACAAAAGGACAGAAGTTGTTCTCAGGTCTTTCCTTTCTGTCTCCCTTTAGGTGCAATCCATTAACAAATTGTGTTACTTCTATGTTCAGAACATATAACATGGCCATCCTCTTCTCTCCACCTCCTCTTTTAACATATTAGTTCGAAATACCATCATTTCTTTTCTAAGTTACTATAGTAGGCCCCTAAATGGATCCTGTTTCCACCCTTTCTCTGCCATAGTCTATTCTCCAGACAGCAGCCAAAATAATCATTTAAAAACATTCAACATGTGGGGCCAGCCCGGTGGCGTAGTGGTTAAGTTCATGTGCTCTGCTTCAGAGGCCTGGGGTTCACAGGTTCAGATCCCAGGCATCGACCTAGGCACCGCTCATCAAGCCATGCTGTGGCGGCGTCCCACATATAGAGTAGAGGAAGATGGGCACCGATGTTAGCCCAGGGCCAATCTTCCTCAGCAAAAGGAGGAGGATTGGCAACAGATGTTAGCTCAGGGCTGATCTTCTTCACAGACAAAAAACCACCAAAAACATTCAACATGTATCAAATCATATTACTACCTTGCTTAAATCCTCCAATGACTTTATATTGCATCTCAAATAAAGTACAAGCTCCTCACTGTATAATCTAGCCTCTGCCTTCCTCTCTGACTGTATCTGACTCCTCCATTAGAATGGAAAATTCATTAACTTGTTTTGATTATTTGTTTGTTGGCAACAGCCAAGTCAATAAGCATTTATTAAATAAATGATTGACTAGTCATAAAATGAATAAAAGGCTGTGTTGGCACTGTGTTCTTAATGTCATAATTTTCTTATTTAAATATTTTTAATATATGAAATATACATGCCTTAAAAAAAAATAGTAAATGTAAGTACCACCATCCTTGAAACTCTGTGGTGACTTTCGTCTGCAGGCTGGTCAATGGATGCCTCCATGGAATTGGGTTTCCTCATCTCAACAGGAATAATGAAATCCTGGAGTGATAAAATAATAGTGATATTCTCCTAGATCTCCTATTTCTATAGATACTGCAAACAATAGATTCAGGCTAGTATCTTCATATATAGCAAAGAGAAGCATAGGATTTAGAGTTGTGCTGGATATTTTCATTTGATCCTCCAATCTACTCTCGACCTACTGATATTCTGTTCTGTGACCCCCCCCCCAAGGCTGAACTATCTCATCTTCTGGCTTAAGATTGGTTTCAGTCAATGGTAGCATTAACAAGAGATTGGAAAGTAGGAGAGTGAGGACAGGGTATTTATTCCTCCCCTGCTGGACTGTGGGTTGCTCATATCTTGTCAAAGACCATAGCTTCTGTCTAGTGGTCCTTTCCATACAGCTACTCTACCTATTCTGGTAACTCTTCCCTCTCTTTGCTCCTTCATGCTGTTGCTAGCCCTGGAGTATTACACCATCACTTCTCTAAACCCTGCCCATAACTTTGTAAACGGCCCCTTCATTAACTCACCTCAATTACTCGGTTTGAATTTGTCATTTGGTTCATGCTGGGACCCTAAAAGATACGGTAATTGATACCAGAATCAGCCCCAAGACACAGAACACTAAAATGGAATTCTGGGATATGATGAATCACAAATTTAAGGATCACGTAGATAACTTCCTTGGGACACTGGTAATCCCTGTGGATTCAGTGACATCACAATAATTCAAATTATCCCTAGGTGAAGGGCAAGGTTTTGTGAAAACAAACTGCTGTGGAGTTTGGCCACCATGAAATGATAGTGATTATAAAGATTGTGAGGTCAGCTGATATTTTTAACTGCCCTAGAAAGAGTACGTGGAGGAGAAGAATAAACTGAAAGCTTGGTTTTCAACTCAGGGCACAGGTGCAAAATAAGAAAGCCTCGCAGGCATCTTAAGTAGTTGGTCATCTCCTGAAGTTGCAGGGCTCATACAGTTGAGGACCAAGCTCACAGCTACTAAATGGGATCCTGAAAAATAGAATAGGGACATTTGGACAGACACAGACAAAACTGATCATTTTCAACCCCAAATTTCCCTGAACCCCCCTCGCTGGAGGAGGCAGACACTCCAGACTCTTCTACACAGATGATGATTCCAGTCACAGCTGTGTTTCTGGATATAGTACCTTTATATGGCCAAATAAATAGAACCTCTGGTGTGTGGTTTGTAGCTACTGACTTAACAAAATTGTTTAACTTATTCCTATCAGCAAAGATGATCAGAAGTCGTCACATGCCTTCACATGCAGGGATATTGGTATACCTGAGTATACTCAGGGATATGTCAGCTCTCTGGTTCTCTGCCGTAAAGAGTCTGAGGAGTCTTTGATCATCTTGATTTCCCACAGAGTAGCATGCTGACACAGAATCACTATGACATTGTGGTAGCTGGACCCAGTGAGCAGGAAGTAGACATAGTAAGTAAGTAAGTAAAATATATGCATGCCAGAGCATGAGAGAGAAACAAGAAAATTCAGGGACCTGCTGCATCATTTAAGTTTCTGGGGGTCCAGTGGTCTGGAGTATGTTGGGAAATCACCTCTAAGTGAGATAAGCTGCTTCACCTTTTACAGCCTATCACAATGAAAGGGGCACAATGATTTTCAAGCCTACGCAGAGTGCATTTGGTCATGCTTCTTGAACCCATTAGGTAGGGCCTGGAGCAAGATAAGACTCTGTGGTAGGTCCAGGCTATAGTGCTAGTTGTCCTGCTACTTGGGCCTTATCTCTCAACAGACCAGTATCAGAAGTATCTGGGAACAGACAGTAGAACTGCGTGGAGCCACCAGCAGGTCTCAGTGGGAGAATCTCCTATTTCTCCTAATTCTCCATTTGAAAAACAACATCTGGCTTGCTACTAGGCCCTGACAGAAACTAAATACCTGACCGAGGTAACTGCCCACCATGAACTGGTCATCATCTTACCCACATTATCATAAAACTGGATTGCACAGCAGCATTCCATTGTAAAATAGAAATGATATATACAAGACTGGACCCAAGCTAGTCCAAAAGAGGCACAAATAAACTGCTCAAGATGGTGGCTCACACTCCCATGGTACCTGCTCCTACTGCTTTACCATATTGCCTTTAATCTACACTTATGGCCTCACAGGGAGTTCCCTCTTACCAGATAATGGAAGAGGTAAAAGCTCAGGCCTGATTTACAGATGGATTTGCATTGCATGCTAGCACCAGCTAGAAGTCAACAGGCACCTACACATGGGTGGCCTTAAAAGACAGTGGGGAAGGGGAATCTACCTAGAGGGCCCAACTTCAGGTTATAAATCTGGTTGTCCACCTCCTTTAGCAGGAGAGATGGCCTGACATGAGGATCTATAGTAATTCAAAGTAATTAACTAGTAATTTGGCTGGCTATTCAGAGACTTAGAAAGAACAAGATTGAAAAAATTGATGACAAAGAGGACAGGGGACAGGTATACGGATGGATTTCTCAGAATAAAAAGAAAGTTTGAAGATATTTATATCCCCATAAATGCCCACCAGAGGTCATCCACTTCAGAGGCGGGCCCAGTAATTAGGTACACAAAGTAACCTGCCCTATGGATATTTGTTAGTCTCTTTCTCCAGCTACCTTCTTCTTAAGGACTAGGAGTGATTACAGTTTTCCACTGTTGCTAACCCTAGGGCACCATCTTTGTTGGTTTCCGTGAATCTTGATCTCACCAAAAAATACAGGCGGCAGAATATTGTTATCCTGCCCACAACTTTTTAAACACCCCTCAATTATCCAGTTTCAATATGCCATCTGTTTTTTACGGGGACCTTGACTGATATAAAATGCAAAGTCAACATTTAAAAATTCTTTCAGCTTCTTACAGTCTTGGAGGTGTGGGTAAGTTACATAAGCTCTCTAAACCTTGGGTTACTCTTTAGAAAATGAAGATGACACCTTCCTCAGAGCGTTAAGTGGAGCCGAATGTTGAATGCATAGTTCCTGATACACAGCTATTATTCAAAAAGTGGTGGTGGTGATTATTATTATTAGTCTTACTACTAAATGAAATAAAAGGAAATCTGAATGAAATTTTGCCACAGTAAATAGATATGTAATGTACCTTTAAGACTACCACCACCAAATAATGATAATCACCAACACTTGCTAAATATTTTGAGCGTCAAGCACTCTTGTAATCACCTTATAGGCCTTATTTCTTTTATTCTTCATAACAAATATATGAGGAAGGCATGATTGTTATCCCCGTTTTACATATGAGGTTAAGTGACTTGCCCAAAATGATACTGCTCATACGTAACAGAGCTGGGATTCAAATCCAAGTCTGACTCCAGGGGGCAAGCATTAACCACTGTGTTAGCCTGTCTTCACACCAGTTCAAACTATTAATACGTGACTCATAGGATCCAGCAATTCCACTTCTGGGTATTATCTGAAGGAAACAAGAACACTAACTCAAAAAGATATCTGCACCTCCATGTTCATAGCAGCATTACTTACAATAGCTGAGACATGGGAGCAACTTAGATGTTCATGAGTGGATGAATGGATAAAGAAGATGTGATATATATATGTATATAATGGAATACTACTCAGCCGTAAAAAAGAAGGAAATCTTGCCATTTGCAACAACATGGATGGAGCTTGAGGGCATTATGCTAAGTGAAGTGTCAGAGAAATACAAATATCGTATGATCTCACATATATGTGGAATCTAAAAAAACAAATTAACAAATTCATAGACACCAACTGGTGGTTGCCAGAGGTGGGGGGAGGTGGGCGAAATGGGTGAAGGGGGTCAAAAGGTGCAAACTTCCAGTTATAAAAAAAATAAGTCATGGGGATGTAACGTACAGTATGGTGACTATAGTTAATAATACTATATTGTATTTGAAAGTTGCTAAGAGAGTAGATCTTAAAAGTCTTCATTACAGGAAAAAAGTTTGTAACTATGTGTGATGATGGATGTTAACTAGACTCATTGTGGTGACCATTTCGCAGTATATACAAATTTTGAATCATTATGTTGTACACCTGAAACTAATATAATGTTATATGTCAATTATATCTCAAAAAATTAACACACGTTGACAAATCCACCGATGAACATATAACTACTGTATTGTACCCCGTCTACACCTCCCCAGATTTGCTCTACCAACACCTGCCTTTCAGATCCTCGCCTTCCTTACTTCGTACCACTGCCAGCTCTATTGTTGGCCCTAGCATGAGGCCAGGTTTTGGCCTCAATTGCACCCATTGCTGTGGCAGCCGTAGAGCTCCAGGGCCCAGAGGCCTGACTCAACCAGAACCACAGACTCTGGTTTCTCCCACCACCCTCAGACCCAGAAATACTGCAGCAGGAAGTGTGCAGTGTGGCTTCCCCAACAGTCATTCAGAAAGGCTGGGTGACAGAGTCCAGAGTAGCAGAGGGTTTAACACTCCATATGATGAACTCTGACCAGTAAGAGATATGAGACAGGAAGAAATTGGCAGATACATTCCTCTTTCTTCCTCCTTCAAACAGACTCTTCCCAGCAGCAGTCGCTTGGTGCTGCCTGTCTGGAGATAAGTTGCATGACCAAGCAATCAGCTATATCTTTCTCTTGAAGGTCTGGCCAGCTTGTTAATATGTCACCTGTATGTGCTTTCCCTGCTTCGTTGCCTTGCTTCCCTTTCTCCCTCATTCTTGCTGACCTGGGATTGCACCTCTCAATTAAGGTGACAGATTGTCCAGATTTGCCTAGGACTGAGGGGATTCCCAGGATGTGACACTATCAGTGCTCAAACCTGGACAGTCCCTGGCAAAGCCCACTCTCAGTAAAGCATTAGCATTTAAGCATTGAATTGGGCTCTGCTTTCTAAAGAATCCTAGGTATGACAACTGGGAGCAGTGGGAGTGGACCATAAGGCTAGATGGAGAAGTATTGTCACTGGAGCAATCTCCCGTGACTCAGAGTTTAACTCCTGGCAAAGATGTCTGGGACCAGTCTTAATACATTGCTGGGATGGCTCCCTGAAGCTTGGGCAGACACGATGTTGGCCTATTGCAGAGATCCTGGAACTGCCTGAGAGAGCACTGAGAAGAGGTCACAGGTGAGGGAGAGAGAACACAGGAATGAATTAATATGTGCAGCTGGAGAACCGTACACCTACCTTTTCTCTGGGGGGGCCCACAGGACACTTGCTTCATTAAAGGAATAAGGAATGCACTAGTGAGAAGGGCAACACCGCCCCCTGGATGCCGACATTGAAAACAGGAGATGCTGCCACAAAATCAGCCTCCCTAGTATCAAAGCGGGTGATGAGAGCAGGCTCCCTGGCCCTCTGGTTTCTGCCAGAGTGGAGCGCCAGCAGGAGAGCAGTGAACTTGGGGGGGTTATTGCCCCAGCCCCTCCCTGTGGGGTTGCCACGGGCTGGCTGCATCCCTGCACTGAAGGTCAAAGCTCTTGTAAGCCAGCCGTCTCCACACAGCCTTTCTGAGTCCAAGTTCTAACCTCTCCCACCTTTAGTCCTAGGAGGCCCCTGTTACTAGCTGCGGGGTACTACACTGTTACTTTAGGCTTCTCAATACCCAGCCTCACTTTGTAAATAATCCCTTTCCTCAAATTGATCAATTTGACTGTACCATCTGTTTCCTACCAGGGCCCCATATATGCTTAGAATATATTTGGAAATTTTTCCCAGAAACCTTGGTGAGGGGAACCGAGTGGCTAGGGGACAGGGATGGGAGGAAAGCTTTCCAGTCTATACTTTTGAATTTGGAACCATGTAAATGCATTACTTATTAAAAAGAATATTCCACATTTGTGTACATTTTTAATAGCAATGTTAAGTCTGGGGGGCAGAGGGGAGACAATATGGTAATTGATATTATAAGCCTTAAAAATGTGACACAGTGTTTCCACTTCTAGGAACTTATCTTCAGAAAAGAATTGAAGATACAAAACTTGATGTACAAGGAGTATTTGTTGCAACCTTTCCTTATGCAAGAGAAACTTTGCTAACAATGTAAATGCTCAAAAATAGGGGCACTTGGAGGAAAACATATGACAGACATGTCTCTGTAGCCATCAAAGATTGTGCCATTTAGAAAAATTTTGAGGAACACAGGAGAATCTGATGATGTAATGTTAGATGACAGAAGTAAAATACAGGGCTGGCCCGGTGGTGTAGTGGTTAAGCTCGTGCACTCCGCTTTGGCAGCTGGTGGTTTGCGGGTTCGAATCCCAGGCACGGACCTACTCACCACTCATCAAGCCATGTTGTGGCATCCCACATACAAAATAGAGGAAGACTGGCACAGATGTTAGCTCAGCGACAATCTTCCTCAAGCAAAAAAGAGGAAGATTGGCAACAGATGTTAGCTCAAGGCCAATCTTCTTCAAAAAAAAAGAAGAAGAAGAAGTAGACTACAAAAGAGTGTGTATAATTTTGTAAAAATATGTGTATATATTATCTCTGTTTTACCAATAAAGGCACCTAGTCAGTGAGCAGTTAATACTTGTATGTGTTCAAGGTCACAAGGTTTATGAATTTGGATTTTGGGGGCTATGAATAATACAATATCCAACTTAAAGGAACTCATACAATAGAAGCACTTAGTTTTCTTACCACGAGATCTGAGGGTGGGCAATTCTAGGGTTGGTCTGGCAGCTCAATTATGTCATTAAGGACCCATATTCTTTCTATCATTCCACTCTGTCACCTTCAGAGTATGAGCTTTTTGTTCTCAGACTTGTCACCTCAGGTCGCAAAATAGCTGCTGCAGCTCCAAATGTCACATCATCACAGGCAATGATCAAAGCAGGAAGGCCTTAGAAGCCTGATGGGTTATATTAGGCTCTTTGTCTGGGCCAGCATTTTGGGAGCCCATTATCCAATGCAGGGTTTTTCCAAATATATCTGCAAAGCATAATGAGCTGTCTTATCACGAGTCTATTGTTCTTGCTTAAACGCCTTGAAACCAGACCAGAAATAGAGACAAACTTTTACTGGATTCTCTTCATCTATAAAATTAGTAGGTTGAATTAGATAACCTCTGAGGTCTCTTCCAGCTCTGCCTGGCTCTGATTAGGAAAAAGGCTGGCAGAAAACACATCAAATTATTAATTTTGGATGGTAAGATTATGGAGGATTTTCATTTTCTTCTTTATGACTTTCTTTCTTGTCCAAATTTTCTATAATGAGTGTTATTTATGTAATGAGAAAATACATCATTTTTTAAATATCATAAATGTTCTAAACTAGAAAACTTTTTTCAACTAACTTCATAAATGTAGTATGTGTTGTTATTTTTTCAGTTTGTCTGCCAATAGTTGAGCCTGTTTTTGTAAGACCTATTCCTAGGCTCTGACTCTCCTGTTGCATAGATATAAATGTCATCTACCGTTGCAGTTACGGGCCTTTTAGTAAAATAGTAGACATGGTTAAAGGCAGATAGTAAGCAAGCTGTTTCTTCTCATGTGAGCTCAGTTGCCTTAACAATTGAAATCCCTCCAAGAAAAGCCACAGAATATGTGGGTAAATGCATAATGCATTTAACTGCCTGCAAAATTTAGTTACAAATCATAGGATTGTGAAAGTAATCATATCTAGAACTATTTACAAAATACTCAGAACTGCATACTAATCTTTGTACTTTGTTTCTTATGGAAACTGAGCTGTCTTTCAACAAATTCCAAAGGTCTTTGGGTCCAATGTACCTCACAAATTCCTTAACATTCATGAGACGCTGACACGTTAAAAAAGAACAAGAAGACGAGTTAACAAGTTTTTATTGGTAACAAACATTGTCAGTTGATTTTCGTATAGTGACACTCACTTCATTCACTTTTGAGAAAATGTCCGCCAAATGCCCATGGCACAAACACCACTGTTTGTCTATCAGTCATTCTTTCCAGTAAAAATGGTGCTGCCTGAACAAAGCAGTTAGTTCAATTCACAGCTCAAACAATCACACAGTCCTTTGCCCTGAGACAACCATCATCCTTTGGTATACAGCATAATACCCATTTCATCACACAGACTATTAAAAAGATATGTGTTCGAAGATGGAAGTGTAATCATTTTTACTGCATATTCAAGGATATTTTAAGTGAAACTGGCTTTTTTTTTTTTTTTTTTTGCAACTGTGTGGAGATGAGGGCTATCATGACTTCTACTACAGTTTGGTGTTGGTGACTTAATTTGTGTTAGGGAGCCAGCAGTTTTACCCGCCTTTGCTTTTGCACCATCGATGCAATGGCAACACAGAGAAAAATGCAAATAGTCTTAGTATTACTGTGGAGATGACATCATGGGCCTCTCAAAAGTGTCCTAGAGACTCCCAGGAGTCTGCAGACCACACTTGGAGAACCACTGCTTTCAACTATGAACAGGGAAATTTTAATTTTAAAAGCAAAAACTAAATAAAAAAGGAAAACAAAATTAGGACAAAAATAAATTATATGTCTTAATTAATGGAGTAAAAAAAAATAAAACTCTCAATCCCTTAAAAATGTCTGCATTATCAGTGAGCCATATAAATTAAGTCTTGAGTAATAATAAATGAAAAGGAAATTTGGATTCTTACACATTTTTCCTAAAATAATTTATTTTTCTTACTAGGCAACATTCTATCACCCTATCATATTTTCAAACACACATTATACTAGTTTGTTACATTTTTCTCCCTGCCCCAATCTCTACTCCACCCCAAGAGTTTCTTGAGATTGAGAACTATATATTATCCGTAATTGAAACCAATGCTTGGCACATAGTAGGCATTTCATAAGTGTTTGTTTTCGTGAATTAATATATTTATCAATCAAGAACAATATGAGTTTTTTTTTTAATTAAAACTGTATACAAGCTAGATGAAATAAGGAAGAAGCTAATATATTATTTTCTTCAGAGGCAGATACACTTAAATAAATCACCTAAAAACTTAATCTGTACTGAGTTCTTAAAGTATTGCCAATTAAAGAGAATTTTGCCTAACATAACTCATCGTCACAAAATGACTTAATCACTCCATTTTTCTCTATTCTTATTTCTGACTCCACTAAATATCAAAAGCAGAATGTCTGCAATGTAGAAGTGAAGTATGGTGACCTAGGCATCTAAGTCTAGTTTCAGACTGTCAGAAAGATTTTTTGCTACCTAATAAGCATTGAGCTGAGTCTAAAACACCCACGTAAGCAAGCACAAATGCACACACAAGCACACACACCACAAAATAGATAGAAGAGGAAACAAGGCATATGACAAATGCACTGGAAGATAATTGGGGGTATGTGTATGCCCGGGTGTGTGTTCAGAGGAGTGTAGTATGGTTCTCAGTTTGGTAATGCTATCTGTTCTAGACTTTTCTTTAGTAATTTTGAGAAACTAGAATGGACCATAGAGGTCATCGGTCCAAGCCTACCAACTTACAGATAAGAAAAAGATGCCCAGTGAACTGATGTATAACCCATAGGACAATACAGAAAAACAGAGGTGCCTTATTTTGTTGATGTTTGGGCTCCCTGTCCCAACATCTCCCACCCTTGCAGATCTTATACCTGAGTGAAGATTCTGAGATCATATCTATTAGGATCCAAAAAATGGTGAAATTGCTTTTTCTAGACTTGCTTTGATTCATTGTTAATATTTGTCCAGCTGTTTATGAATAAGACTATCTCCTTGATCAAATTCCTATTTGAATAATTTTCAAAACCAATCATTTCAGGGTAAGATTCAGCTACCAGCAGCACGTAGCTTGCATGATTGCAACTTTGAAGAGATTTCTAAGGCACAGATAGCTGTTAAAAGAAAAAAGTATTACATGGAACCTCACCATATGTTTATTCACTTATATGAATTAAAGTATATGCATTAGGCAAAAAAAGAATAAAACAGAGAAATAATAATTTAAATATTATTCATGTAAATACATTTAAATTTAAGTAAATTATTTATTTAAATATCAGGTGATTCTGACCATCATTTCACTCAACGAGAGTACTTCCTAGGGAGAAAGAGCATAAGATATGAGCTATAATTCTGATGTTCTCTCAGCTGGTCTCTGGATGTAGCAGTTAACAGAGGGTCATTTGTTCATTGTTTATTGAGGGATAACTAAGTGCCAGTGCTATTCTAGGTTCCGGAGATACAGCAGTAAGCAAGAGAGATAAGGCCATTTGGAAAATATTAAAGAGCTTCATTCTCTCATGAAGCTAACATTATATTGGAGAGAAACCACAATGAATAAAGAAACTAATAATTTCTCATAGAGATGAGTTATATGAAGAAACTAAAACACATTAATGAGACAAAGAGCAACAGATGGGAATAGTGGGGAATGGGATTTCTTCAGAAGCTTGGTAGCTTGGTCTCTTGGGGTTAAGAGGCAAATGATGAGAATATAGCCATGTGAGAAAACGTATGGAATGAGCACTCCTAGCAAAAGGAACCAATAGAGTAAAGGCCTTGAGAGGGGATGTGTATGACTGGAGTATGGTGGCCAAAGGAGAGAGTTGTACAACATGAGGGTGAGATCAGCTGAGGCCTGATCATGAAGACTGCAGTAGAGTTTGGATTTTATTCTAAGTGCAATAGAAAGTCATTGGAGGTTTGTTTTATTATTAATTTTTATTTTAAAATAATTTTAGATTTAAAAAAGAGCTGCAAAGATAGCACAGAGAGTTCCTGTGTACTCTTCACCCAGATTCCCCTAATGGTAACATCCTACCTGACCACGGTACAGTTATCAAAAGTAGGAAATTAACATTGGTACAATACTATTAACTAAACTACAGATATTATTCAGATTTTACAGTTTTTTGAACTAATATTCTTTTTCTACTCCAGGATCCAATCCAGGATTCCACACTGCATTTAGTTATCATGGCTCCTTATTCTCCTCCAATCTATGACAGTTCTTCAGTCTTTCTTTGTCTTGTATGACCTTGACACTTTTGAAGAGTACTGGTTAGGTGTTTGGAGTTGGGTTTGTCTAAGGTTTTCATTTCTCTTGAGTAAATACCTGGAATGAAATTGCTAGGTCAAAGGGTAGGTATATTCACCTAGAATTTACCACCAAATCTAGGAACAAATGAGTTTCGCCAGCATCACAGCAGGCAGCTTTCTACCAAGTTTCTCTGGCACTCAGACACTGATTTATTGCCTGCCATCCCAAGCCTGGGGCACCTCAGCGAAATTCTCTTCCATCCAGTGAGCTATAGCCACACCCTCTCAAATAAGGTCTAAATCTTTGGATTGGTGCCCTCCTCCAAGTTTGTTCCTTCCTTGGCTGCTCTCCCAATCCCTAGAGATAGTGGCTACCGCCTTCATCTGCCATTCCTGTAGAGTTAGCTTCACTCCTCTTAGTAGTTAAGCCCCTGTTACCAGTTAATAGATATTTATGTTAAATTTTCCCTGTTCAAATTATTGGTGTGGTTTTTGTCTACAAATATGCATGAGAAAACTTTCTAGGATGAAGGAGATGTTTTATATCTTGATCATGGTGGTGGTTGCATGTGTGTACACATTTATCAGAACTCATTAAACTTTACACTTAAAATCAGTGTTGCGGGAGGGAGGGAATATTAGAGATGTAAGAGGGAAGAAAGTGTGAAATAGTTCTCAGATATGGAAAGTGAATTTGCAAGAGTAGGATTAGCCAGCAGTACTGAAGGCCTATTAGAGATTTGTGGTGACAAATTTAAATTGAGAGTCCTCAACAGAGGTTGTGTAATTTTCTCCAGCAAGTTTCAGCTTCTCCATCACTGATGTGGAGTAGACGGATAATTGGCTGTAACCAAGGTTAGAATTTTGCTGGGGGAGCATGATAGAGGAAAAAATGTTTACTCTGATTGTAAATGGTAACTGCCTAAGGGATTTCCAATAGTAATTTTGACTTTACAGGATTTTTTCCACACACATTAACTGGAAAACCTAACCCCAGAGAAATATGTGACTCCACTATACACCAGGAATGCAACAGTAACCTATTACTTCAAAACAAACCACTTTAAAACTTAGTGACTTGAAACAACACCTCTTTTATTGGCTCATGATTCGGCAGGTCAGCAATTGGGGCTGGGTTCGGCTAGGTGATTCTTCTGCTGACCTTGCCTTATGCAGTTTCAGTTATCTGGTGGCTCAAGAGGAACTGAATGGTCTAAGATGGCCTCACTCACATATCTGGCAGTTGGTGTTGGCTATTGGCTGGGCCACTTGTCTCTAGCTCACTGGCCTGGGCTTGTTCACATGGAAATTGAATTCTAAAAGCAGCAAAAGAGAAGTCAAGCCCCAATGCACAAGCACATTACTAGCATCTGCTTGTGTCACATTTGCTAATGTCCCATGGGCCAAAGGAAGTTACATGGTCAAGCCCAGTGTCTATGAGACAGGCAGGGGACTACACAAGGGCAGACAGAGACATGTGGTGCATGGAGTGCCATTAATTTAACCATCAACCACAAGGAGATTAGCAGCGGTGCTCTCTTTCTACAGCCAGTAAAAAACAGCTAAAACTAAACAGAAAAGTGAACCAGTTATTCTCCCGGAAAAGCAATCATTTTCCTAAGAGTATTATAACCTGGTCTAGGACGTCTGCAATTTTCTCAATGTCACAAAATTCTAAAGGCAATCAATTTGAAAACTAGATGTGTCATAGAACATTTGGGGAAAAGAGAGGTCATAGAATTAGATGATGATAGTGTTTACCAGCTTCAAAAACTTGTTGACTTGGCCCTTGTGCTTTGAATGAGCATATTTGTAGAGAGGAGATTGAACCATATGACCTTTAATGTTCTTTTCCAGTGCTGAGATTTTATGATAAACCATTTAGTAATCAGTCTAATACAGCTCGTTCTATCTTGGCTGAGAAAATGCCCTTTTTTCTTACAAGCGCATACACATACGCCTCTGCATAAAGCAGAGCTCTGAGACAAATGACAGTTCTGTTTCAAAATATTTGTCTCCTGACAGAAGAGGACCAGCTCTTGAGTTATTGCTTCATTAGTGAAAATAAAAACCATTGACAACTCCCAGAATTATGGGAATGGAAATATTGAAACTTTCTTTTACCAGGGCTATTTCTGACTTTCATTTTTCTTTGAACACCAGAAACCTGGATTTCTCTATCCCTATTCCTAGATTAGTGGAAAGGCTGTAGAAGGAAATGTTGAAGGTTGGAGTTGAAAAAATTTAGGCGTGGACAAAGAAGAAAAAAAATAATCGTTATCATATTTCATGATGATTAGAAGGGAAAATATAAACAATTATCATTGTTCCCTAAAGAACTCCCTCTCACAGTTAAAATTCTTATATCGTATAACATCATGAAAGGAGAGCTTTGCTGACCCAGCATTAGATCCCCAACTTTTTTATTTGCTCTGCTGGCACAGCAAAGCTTATGGGCAACTTATAATTGCCTGAGTGCTCAAAGATTATGGATCAATCACTCGGACTGCCAGTCATGCCAACTTGCAAGCCTGGGAATAGTCAGAGAGGCTTGGAATCTTTTTTCACTAAGGCAAAATGGCTTATTGTTAGATTTGGAGGAAAAACAGAGTGAAAGGAAAATGCTATTGAGTATACTTAGTGAGAAACATCATTTGTATCTGACAGTAGCACATTTTTAATAATGAGGCCAGCAGGGAGAAGATGGAGAGCAGGAAAGACCTTACAAGGAGAGCTCTGCTCAGTGAGCCAGCTCAGCTGGTGTCGAGTGGACCCAAAAGTCCACAGGGGAAAAGAATATTATATTTTAAAAATGCAGTGTGCAGCATTTACTTTTATTTTTAAGGGAAAAAATGCTTGAGAGTCAACCCCACCCACTGACTTCATCTCAATTCAACTCATTTACTCTGGCCAGCTAAAATTTCTTGGTTACACACATCTGAATTCTTTTATAACTGAGCTTATTTTTTCAATTATTCAAATATGCTACATCATCCTTTAATAAAAGGAAATTTCACTTTTGCCAGAAGTTAGTATTAGGTTGAATCATATGGAATTGCCAATATTATACTATTTTTGACCCAAAAACAGCAATTTCATATGGTTTAGCCTCATACAGTGCCTATCAGTAATGAGTATATGATAGATTTGGTGTTTTATATTTTGGGGGAAAGGATGGATTATTTAATGGATGGTCCTGGAACTATTAAAGAAGCATTTGAGAAAAAGTAAAGTAGGATCCTACATCAATTCATACACAGAAATAAATTCCAGATATTACTATACAGTTAAATGTTAAAAATATAGAAAATTAAGAGAATTTGGTTGAATATTTACATAATTTTGGGGAGTGCAGAAAGCATCTCTTATCAAAAAAGCATAGGATACGGGCCAGCCCTGATGGCCTAGTGGTTAAAGTTTGGCACTCTCTGCTTCGGCGGCCCAGGTTCAGTTCCTGGGCACGGAACCACACCCCTTCGTCTGTCAGTAGCCATGCTGTGGTGGCGGCTCACATAGAAGAACTAGAAGAACTTACAGCTAGAATATACAACCATGTACTGGAGCTTTGGGGAGGGAAAATAAAAGGAAGATTGGCAACAGATATTAACTCAGGGTGAATCTTTCCCAGCCAAAAAAAGAAAAAAAAAGCATAGGATAAAAGCCATGATAAATTTAAATAAGATTTTTTAAGTGCCAAAACATCAATACATCTTTTTTAAAAACTCTGTAAATAAAATTTAAGCACAATTTTAAAACTGGGGAAAATATTTGCAACATATATGACAGGAAAAAAGCTGAACCCTTTGGGGGCTGGTCTGATGATGTAGTGGTTGAGTTCACATTCTCTGCTTTGGCAGCCCAGAGTTCACGGGTTCAGATCCCAGGTGTGGACCTACACACCACTTATCAAGCCATGCTGTGGTGGTGTCCCACATATAAAGTAGAGGAAGATGGGCATGGATGTTCGCCCAGAGCCTATCTTCCTCAGCAAAAAGAGGAGGATTGGGAACAGATGCTAGCTCAGGGCTAATCTTCCTCACCAAAAAAAAAAGCTGAGATCTTTAAAATCTAAAGAACTCTTAGCATTGTATCAATGGGAAAGAGGTAAACACTCCAATTAAAAATGAGCAATTTCCAAAGGGAGATATATAAATCCTGGTAAACTTCACACTCAAAGATAGGGCAATTGAAAACATTAATGAGCTACCAAGTGTCACCTTTCAAATCAATAAAGTAAAATCAATGTCACAAGCATTAGTAAGAATTTAGGTAAATAAACGTACTCATACATGACTAGAAAGGTGGGGCTAAATCCTTGCTTCCCATTGGGCCATTGGTAATTTGCATCAAAAAATGTTAAAACTCTTCGTGTCTTCTGAACACACAGTTCTTCTACCTTTTGCAAGTTGTCTTAAGGATAAAACCAGAAATGTGTCCAAAGTTAGATGTGTAAGTATTTCATCACATTGAAAATTTGGAAACTAACTAAAGGTTCTAAAATCATGGAATTGTTCAGAAATCATGATACATACAAAGGAAAATACTATGCCAGGGATAAAACCATGCTATAAAAAATATCTCAGGGCCGGCCCAGTGGTGTAGCAGTTAAGTTGCACATTCTGCTTCGGCAGCCCGGGGCTCACCAGTTCGGATCCTGGGCACGGACCCACTCACTGCTCATCAAGCCATGCTGAGGTGGCGTCCCACATAAAAGAACTACAACTCTACAACTATGATACACAACTATGTGCTGGGCTTTGGGGAGAAAATAAAAAAGAGGAAGATTGGCAACAGATGTTAGCGCAGGGCCAATCTTCCTTAAAAAAAAAAGGCTTGTAAAAAAATATTTCTAGGCATGAAGAAAAATATGTTACTTATATTAAAAGAAAAAAATCAGGCTATCAGTCAATATGTGCACTGTACAGCTCGAGGTGGGGGCGGGACTCACACTTTGATTTGAACTGTATACAGCGGCACTGGTGCCCTATTTCCTGATCTCGGCCTATCACCTGATACCTATGAGGCACTGAGATGCGTGATTGTGATGTCGTTACCTTCACAGAACATAATGATATCCCAATTTAACCTCCTTCTCCAGAGTGGGGAATGGGTCATCTAGAATCATTTTAACAGGGTTCTAGGTTGTCACGGCAGTGGCAGCGTAGGGAGGAATGGGATAAATCCCACTTTGTGGGCTGGGTGAAATCTAGCTTCAGTAACCATTGATAGTAGTAATGCTTATTATTATCCCAGTGGCAACCCCTCCCTGCCCCCAACACTCCCTATTCCTTTTATCCTGCTTTTTTTTCTTCTCCATATAGATCACCTTCTAATACTTTCTACAATTTACATACTTATTATTTTTGTTATATGTCTCCCCCTACTGGTGTGAAAGCAGAGATTTTTGTTTGTTTTATTCACCGTTGTATACACCCATCACCTAGAACAGTACCTGATACACAGCAGGACATCAAGAAATCTTAAGTACACGAGTGAATGAATGGGAACTCATATTTACTGTATGTATACCACGCGTCAGGTACCTTAATTCAATTAGTAAGGACGGCATTTAGGGAAAAAGAGATCCCAAATGAGCAACATGAGGGTTCTTGATGAAAGGGAGCAGTCACAGCCCACCCTCTTTGCCTTGCTCGTGGTTGTGAGGGTGTTGAGTAGGACTTGATTAGTGATAAGTGAGCCAAATGTCTCTTTGAATGCAAACTTGGGAGCTGCCTCTATCTTCCCACCAATTGTCCCCATGAGATGCTGCCTGCTGAATCCACAGTGAGGACCCCAAAGTGAGAGAGCTAGGACCATCCCTCTCATTCACTCTCCTCTAGGCTTAAAGCTGATGGGCACTTCTCCAATAATCCAGAGTTCTGCATCAAGGAGCAGAGGAGCGTATGAGAAAACAGTGGTGTCAAATTACATCTCGATAAGGAGAATAATTGCATACTGAGCAGATATTCATAATGGTGGTTATTTCTAAAGAATTTTTTAAAGTCTACATTGTTGGCCTCACTACTTGGAATCCTTCTTTTGCTTTCTAAATTCAAATTCATCATTCTCAGAAGGATCGTACCTTTACCCCAGAAAGACTAGTTCCTTGAATCATACCTCATAATAATGTTCATTATATTTTCCTGCTGAGCAAGATCAGCTTTGAGCTTGTTTAGGTAGAAGCGAGGTTTGAGAATGTATGTCCTGCCCTTCTTTCCCTCTCCCCATGATATCTGTTATAGCTACTGGCTTTTGCCTCTTTGCTGATCATTAGTTTGAATGTGCCTGCAATGAATAAAGCCTTCATTTTTATGCTTTAACAAAAGAAAAAAAGATATCTCTTCCTGTATTGCAAAACAGCCAGGTTTCACAACATGAACAGGAACTTCAAAATTATTGCCAGTTCCTGACATGCAGATAATTCTTCCAGAATTGTAGTTTTTCCAGTCCAAATTACACTTGAAAAACTACCAGCTCCCTAGAATAAACCCTATGCAATGTCCAGCTCAAACCACCCCTGCAATAACAGGAAGATTACTGCTTCATATTTCTCCCTTGAAAGGCAATGCAGTCTAGTTGATAAGAGATCGGAGCAGACACCAGAAAATCTGATTGTATTTAGGACTCTACTTCTTAGATAATGCACTTTTTTTCTTTTCCCCTCTTCTCCCCTCCCCCCCCTTCTTTTCTTCTCTTCTCTCGCCCTCGCCAACCCCTCTCTCTCTCAATCCCAGTCTCTCTCTCTCCCTCTCCCTCACCTTCTAAAACGAAATATTTGCTATAAATAAATTTATACTAGGGCTTACAATACCAAGTGATGACAAGGACGTGGAGGAACTGGACCTCTCATACATTGTTGGTGGAAGTATAAAATGGCACAACCACTTTGGGGAAACGTTTGGCAGTTTTTGAGAAAGTTAAAACGTGCATCTACCATATGACCCAGCAGTTCTCCACCTACAGATTTACCAAAGAGAAATGAAAATTGTGTCCACAAAAGGACTTCTAAAAGATGTCAGAGCAGCTTTATTCATAATATCCCCAAACTAGGAACTACACAAATGTCCATCAACGAATGGATACACAAATTGTGGTATGTTCATACAATGGATTACTACTCAGCAAAAAAAAAGGAATGAACTGCTGATACATATGCACGAACCTGGATGAATCTCACCAACATTATATTGAGCAAAAGAAGGTAGACACAAAGGAGCACATACTATATAGTTTTCATTTATATAAAGTTTTAGAACACATAAAACTAATCTATGGTGGTAGAAATAAGATCAGTAGTTCCCTGGGGTAACAGGGATGGCAGTGGTGAAGGGGGATTGACTTGAAGTGGACTAAGGGAACTTTCTGGTGTCGTGGAAATGTTTTATATCTTGATTGGTGTGGTAGTTTTGAGGCTGCTTATATTTGCCAAAACTCATCAGACAATATACTTAATGCCTATGCATCTTATTGTGTGTAAATTATATCACAGTAAAAGTGACCAAAAAATTCATACTGAGGTCTAGGCAAGGGTTTAGAAAAAAAATTTTTTCCCAGAGTACACAATCCATCCTGTATCAGTCTCTCTGTAAGTTCACACATTGGTAGGCTAGAGGAGGTGGGTTGAATCAGTGAGGTCATGGGTCTGTTGACAAAACTCCTGCTACCTGCACCTATTAAATTCAACAGTCACTGAGTGCTTCAATCTGCAGGATAATGTGGTGGGCATTATTGGAGATATAAAGATGAATAATTCAGAATTCCCACTCTCACGCCATTGCTAATTATTTTTGGCCTAGTGGTGATAAAAAACAATGACCATGCACTCAACTAATTACTGTAAAATACAGAATAATAAGTAGGTATTATAGGATCATACTGAATGCATACTTACTCAATACCCAGAAATGTCACAACAACCTGTTGGATGTCTTATTTATATATGGTTCCTAAGTTTTCTGGGAAGAATTTTGAGGGATACTTTGCAGCCCAAGAATGGATTAGCAAACACTGGGATTGATATTCTTCCACAAAGAAATTTGGTCAGGGTTGCCTTCCTTCTCCTGGGAAGGATGTTCAGGAAAGTAGAGAAGAAGCCAAAGAGCTTGGTGAGTCAAAGGGTGGCACCTACTTTGAGACCCAGAAGTAGGAATGATGGAAGATAGCTGATAGAATTGTCAAGAGCAGGGCAATACAGAACAGCTTTACATGGTCTTGGTAGGTCTTTATTAAAAGGAATTGCAAAACTGAAAAGGCAACGTATTCATCAGAGTGGTCATCTCAGTGGCTTCACACAATAAAACTTTCTTTCTTCCTCCCTCAAAGTGCTATCTGGACTTTCTTGTTTGGGCAGCTCTCCTGGATCTCCAAGTGATGACTCAGTCATCCTCCAAGTGATGACTCGGATCCAGGTGCTTCCATTTTGTGACTTCAGAGTAGCTCTGGTGCATCTAACTAACAGATGAAGAGACAGACACATAAATGATTATGTGAAATATTTTATAGGTCAGGCCTAGAAGTGGCATCCATCAATTCTGCCCAAATTCCATGGACCAGAACTCACTCACATGATTCCGCTTAGATACAAGAGTGGCTGAGAAATTTAGTTTGGCTGTGTGCCCAACATAGAGAAGAGCCAGACTGGTGAACACCAACAATCTTGACCACAGCAAGGCTACCTATTGAGCAACTTGAAAACTATAAATGCCCAGGATTCAGTTACTCAAGGGCATTTGAAAGAGATGCCATAAAGTGGGAATGGGAGTGGGAGTAGGGGAGGTAGGAAGTATTCTCCTCTTTAGAAAGTGTTGTGCTCCTCATTGACAATAGATGAGCAAATCATCAACAGTTGAGACCAGAAGAGCAGCCCTATGCCATAAATGCCAGGTTACCCTGGAGCCAGAGAAGGAAAATAGCAGAGATCTGGGGCCAGAATAACTTTACTAAAGACGTGATAAAATGGCTCCTATGCTTTGAAGACCCCCAAGCCTGGAGTTGGTGCATTGTTCAGAGCAGCAGGAGGTTGGATTGGGTCAACTGGATTGAATTGTTGGTAGATACAGTTCCAGGAGTTTAGCCAGGGGCACTAATCAGATATCTCATACATTATTAGTTGGGCTCTTGTTTTTTTCCTTTGTTTAATGTAGACTAAAAAATGAAGGACACTTCCTCAGAAAGTTAAGCATAGAAGTACCACGTGATACAGCAGTTCTACTTCTGGGTATATACCCAAAAGAATTAAAAGCAGGAACTCAAACAGATATTTGCACACCCATGTTCATAGCAGCATTATTCACAATAGTCAAAAGGTGGAAACAACCCAAATGTCCATCAGCAGATGAATGGATAAACAAAATGTGGTATATACATATGATGGAATATTACTCAGACTTAAAAAGGAAGTAAATTCTGACACACGCTACAACATGGATGAACCTTGAGAATAAACATTATGCTAAGTGAAAAAAGCCAGACACAAAAGGACAAATATTGTATGATTCTATTTATGTGAGATACATAGGATAGGCAAATTCATAGAGATAAAAAGTAGAATAGAGGTTACCAGAGGCTGTGGGGAGGAAGTAATGGGGAGTTATTGTCTAATGGGTACAAAGTTTCTGTTTGGGATGATGAAAAAGTTCTGGAAATGGATAGCGGTGATGGTTGTACAATGTTGTGAATGCACTTAATGCCACTGAATTATACACCCAAAAATGGTTTAAAGGGAAAATTTCATGTTATGTATATTTTATTACAATCAAAAAAATTAAAAAAAAAACGAGGGGCACAGGTTGTCTCATAGAGAAACAATGTGTTAAAAGCCAAATAGAGGGACCAAGTTGGTGGCCTGGTGGTTAAGTTCAACATGCTCTGCTTCAGTGGTCCAGGTTGGTGGGTTCAGTTCCCAGGCATGGATCTACACCACTCATCAGCCATGATGTAGCAGTGTCCCACATACAAAATAGAGGAAGATTGGCCACAGATGTTAGCTCAGGACGAATCTTCCTTGGCGAAAAAGAAAAAAAAAAGCCAAATAGAGAAAGATTCCAGTTGGTAAATGGGGATGGGAGGAATCAAGTAAGGCTTCATGGAAGAAAGAATTCCAGCAGCTGGGCCTTGGAGAATTTCAAGCTGGAGACTGGAAGGAAGAGAGAAGAGGAAGGACATATTCCAAGCTGTGGGGAAACGTAAGCAAGAGCAGAGTCATACAAGTATGTAGCGAATCTAAGTAATGGTGATTAGTCCAGTTTATTCACTGAATGTCCTGCTTTCTCCTGCTGGGGCCACTGATGATCTCCCCTTGGAACTACGTTTAGTGAGAGCTGGTTGCTCAATACATCCTAGATTGTGGGCCATGGGTCCCCATGTGGGCCACAGAAGACTCTCACCTGGCTTAACATGAATAGGTATAACCCTCAGTTACCTGCACATGAATGTTTCCACTTCATTCATACTAGAGGAATTCACATAACTATGTAATATACACGTTACCTTTTTTCAGGAGGAGTCATTATGTTCTGAGGAATTTCATCCACAGCATCTACATATTGTCAGTCTCATGGATATGAGATAATGGATAACATTTCTGAAATATTAACTAATATTTTTTCTCCCCATGCTTCCTCCTTTGTTTCTCCCTGTTCAAGCAGATAGGTGAGTTTGTGTGTGCTGCTTCAAGGGAGGGATGAGACAGAGTGGTATTTTTTTTTAATTGAGGTATAATTGACATTAAATTAGTTTCAGACTGGGTGGTGTTTTAGATCCTCACAAAAGTTAGGCATGACTCTTTTCTCTGGTTGTGGCATTGTTTTGATCCTCTTAAAATCCACAAGACAGAAGTTTCTGAACACCAGCAGTCAGATTTGCTTATTTGTGGGGAGGGGATTTTAACTTTTTATTCCCTTTTCAAGGCATTTCTAAGTGACATCAAGTAGTGTATTATCTGCACAGTTTCCAGCCTTCTGCTGAAGATGCACTTTATCTTCTCACCTCTGAAGCGTCCTGCATCACAAGCTGCTTTAGCTGATCTGGCCTCAAAATTGGATTGACCACACCCCACAGCCAAGCCCTATAGGCCTGCCTGGTGCACTCTTTGAAAGGAGGGAGATGTTCTGACCATTTTATTACTTGTCCTGGGGCAGAAATGAAGGGCTGAGGGAACAGCCAAACAAACCTTCATCCTCATCCAGAGGCAGTCTCTCTGTAGTAACCGCATCAAACAGAAAATAAAATTTCTCAACACATATTTTCAGACCGTAGAAAAATCAGACCATAGTCTAGCCAAGTGATCAAAATCAACACCACCAATAAAGGGCAAACAGACATGGTTGTGCCTCCAGATGAGATACCCTAAGTAGATACCTTAGCTTCCCTGAAAAATATCCCCTGGTTGCTTTTGGGAAATTTGAGGGACTCCTTGTAATTAGTTCCATTGGTAGAAAGATGTACCCTCCCTATATCTCCCAAAACAGAGCTTCTCAAACTTTACTGTGCTTACCAATCACCTGGGGATCTTGTTCACACACAGATTCTGACTCAGTAGATCTGGGATGGGACTTAGCATTCTGCATCTCTAACAAACTCTTAGGTGATGTCTGTGTTACTGGTCTACGAGCCAAACTTTGAGTAGTAAGTTTCTAAAGCAGTGGTTCTCAAAGTGTGGTCCCTGGATCAGCAGCAGCAGCAGTATCACCAGAAACTTGTTAGAAATGCAAATCTAGGGCCCCATCTCCAAGACCTTACTTACTTACCGAATCAGAAACTCTGGGCATGGAGACCAGTCCAGCCAGGACCAGAACTAGGATTAGGCAAAATTTAAAGAGGTACCTACTCTCCAGGTCATGCAAGTGCAAGGTTGGCACCTGAGCCTGGCAGTTGGTGTCTTCCAAGCCCTCCAGGTGACTCTAATGCTTGCCAGAGCTAAAAAACCATTGTCTCCTTTCTTCTCAGTAAGTCATCTCACTACAATAGCAGTCTAATTGTATTTAAATTATCAGGGCCCCAACTCAGACCCATTGAATCAGAACCTTTGGGGGTAGAAAAATGTTCACCTGGCCCATACGGGGATGTGAATGACGATGCTCATCAAAGAGCTATTTGCCAAGAGAAGGATTTGGAAGAGAAAAACAATGCATCAACCATGATACATTAGATAAGCAAAATGTGTGAAGGCATACTATACTGCAGAGGCAGGGAGCTGGATGTACCATAGAGCAAGATGACAAGAGCAGAAAAACAAAGAGTTGGACAAAAATTGCAAAGAAACGTGATTTAGTGCACAACACCATTTACTTAAATTTAAAAGGCATATATTTTTTTAAATACACTATTTATTTTTAAATAAAAATCCATGAATACAGAGGGTATCAGAGGGGAAGTGGAATGGGAGTGAAGACCAAGGATAAGGGGGGGAAATACGGTCAATAATAAGCAGACAAACCAGTAAGCATAAGAGAGAGGAGCTTTGCACAGCCAGAGAGGAGAATGTGCTATGAACTGGGGAATATGATGAACTCGACTCCACCATGAGCGCCGCTAGTTGGCAGGGTGTGTAGAAATCTCTGCAGATGGAGTCAGGAAATCCATTGAAAACAAGAGCCCTGGATGATTTTTCTGTGCACCACCACCATCTTTAATTCCAAAGCATTTTTACTTTTTGGCACTTCCATGATTTGGCACTACTTATCTTTCCAGTCACCCTGTCTTACACTTTGCAATCCAGTAATACAGTAAATGTCAGAATGTTTCCTACCCTCAGATCTTCATTCATGCTGTGTCTCCTGCCTGGAACACACTCTTTTTATCTTTCTTCACATGGCTAACTCTTATTTATTTTTTTCAACTCAGCTCAGGTGCCATCTCATCAGGAAAGTGTTTCTGACCCCTCTGGCTGGGTTAAGTCAACTCATTGGCTTTCACAGCACTGGGTTATTTGGTCATAGTATATTATACTGAAATCATTGATTTCTGTGTTTTTAAACCTCTCCAGCCCAAGGACTCACTCTTATCGCCTTTTGTACCTCATTGCCTGTCAATATTGTACCTGCAATTTGTCAACACAAATAATCCATAGCCAATCTATAAATCAAAATTGGGGTGAGTTTATTATGAGCCTAATTTTGAGGACCATATAGCCCAGGGCCTTCCTTCCCCAAGGAAGGAAGGGCACCAAAGAAGTGGGGTGTACAGAGTGGTTATATGCCATCAAAGAGCATATATCACATATGAATGCAATGTCCTTTTTACAATAGTCACAAGATTGCCCTGTCTTCACAGCCTTTGGTGGATGCCACAGGTAGCAGGTCTGCCGTCTGGAGCTGGGTGGTCACAGGATGAGCACAACAATCAAATCCTCGCCTAGGGAGAAATGCTTATCCTTAGGAATTGCTAATGTAGGGGAAGTTGCATCCTTATCTTAAGGGCATTTGTAAATGCTCAAAGCAGATATACAATGCATGTTCAAAGGCCAGTCAGGCCCTTTTGAAAAAACAAGGTCAGGCCCAATTAGTTTTACACCAAATGGCTTCCTCATAGACTCCAATATATCCTATTGCTTGCCATTTTATTTATCAAATTCAATAGGCTTTCAAATGTGGTAGGGCTTAACCATAAAGCAGATGTGGTAGGGCTTAACAGGGACTAGGAATATTATTTATGTATTCATTCACTTACACAAAACCCTTGTTCAGAAAGGACTTAAGGCGCACTTGAGAACTAAACTTCAGACAGGGAGAAGATGGAATTTCACTGTAACCACCACCAGCAAAATCAGCCCTCTGCAGGATCCATCACGACTACCTGTCTGTACAGACCAAGATCTAAAGCAGGAGCCTGCAGTTCCGGCTGTGGCTGGTTGGCAAAAGATCGTCAGCCCTGCCTGCTACTGCCATCTCCAGGGGACTGGTTGATTTTCACCCAGCTGCAGGCTTCCAGCTGCCAGGAGAAAGTCACAGCTCTGAATTAAAATCACCTTCATCAATGAACTGAAAGATAGCTCATTCTTTCCTTTTCTCTTTCAGGTCTCTGAGAGAGGTGTTCGTACCCTGTGTCTTCCAGTCAGGCAGAGACCAGAAGACCATTTTACACTGTCTCCTCATCTACATCAAATAATTTCTGAATTTATAGCCTCAGAAGAAAACTCCCAGAATATAGAGTGCCTTTACAAAACCAGGGAGTTGCATGCTGGATGGATGTAGAAAATTGGAAAGTTCGTGTCTTAAAAGATTCACAAACCCTCCATTGAGAAAAACATTTGCAGTTAGTCATGCCTCCTCTCCCACAGAAAGGAAAATAAATGTTTTATTTAAATCAATGTTATATAAGACTAAAAAAAAAGCTGAAACACTGAGTCTAAAATGAATTTGCCTCTTATTTCCAGAATTTTCTCCAGTCCTATATCATTACATTTCTAAAAGAATCATCATACATTGTGGTTAATTTTTTTTAACAGACCGAATTATACTTGCTTAATGTTAAGAAAACATGGTTTGGTCAAATCTAAATTCAATTGGCTAGAAAACCCTTTCCTCTGACCTGTAAGGTACTATCTCAGATGAGTCAATCAGGGGGAAATATTGGGATCCTCATTAGAGCAGGATTTCTCAGCGTTAGCACTATTGACATTTTGAGTGGGATCATTCTTTCTGGTGGAGGTGGAGGCTTTCCTGTGCATTGTAGGATATTTAGCAGCTTTCCTGGCCTCTACCCACTAGATGTCAGTAGCACCCACCTACCCCCAGTCATCAACAACCAAAATATCCTCTGGGTGAGAGAGGGGAGGAAAACCACACACTCCCCTCCTTGAGACACAAAGCCATTCACAGATAAGATGGAGTCTGTGAATTAGAACATGAAACAGAATACACAGGCCTTTCCCTAATCCAAACCCCAAGGATTGAATTTTCTTAATTCAAAGGTGTCAAACTTGCCAATACTCTATTTGGGAGCAAATCCTTTTCTTAATGGCATCTCAAAATCTTGCCAAGAGATATCTAACAGAGAAAGTCTATCTTTCAACAATTGATATATTCTCTCACTCAAAAAACTGACCCTTTAATTTTGGCTTCTAACAAAATACCACCCAAGAACAACAAAGGAGCTGTATTGACCTCAGTGAACAAGTTTAACCATTTTTTTATATGAAATAGTTAGACATTTTAAATGTAGCAACTAATTGTTAAGTGCCTATGGTAGACAGAATAATGTGCCCCCACCAAAGACGTCCACATCCTAATCTCCAGAACCTGTAAAGCAAAAAGGACTTTGCAGATGTTATTAAGTTAAGGATCTTGAGATGGGGAGATGATCCTGGATCATTCAGGTGGGCCTAATGTAATGATAAGAGTCCATAAGGGAAAGAGTGTGGCAGAGGAGATGTGATGACAGAAGCAGAGGTCAGAGAGATGTGATTGCTAGCTTTGAGGATGGAAGAAGGGACCATGAGCCAAGGAATGCACAGCCTCTGGAAACTGAAAAGGTAAGGAACAGATTCTCTCCTAATGCCTCCAGAAGGAATGAGATTCTGACCTCCAGAACTACTAGATAATAAATTTGTGTATTTAAGCTGCTGAATTTACAGTAATTTGTTACAGCAGCAAATAAAACTAATACAGTGACAGTCTATGAGCACAGCACCATCATGGGGAAAATCCAACAGGAATATTGTGGCCTGTGAAGCCTGGAAATGAGGCCATTTCTTAGTATTAATAAGCATAATTAATATTTTAAACCATAGTTAAAGATCTTGGAAAATACAACGATGCATTATCTCTCCCTAATAATAGCTAAGAAGTATACAGCTCTTAGGGGTTAAGATGCTAGTCTAAGGGTTTTAGATGTATTAATTCATTTAATCCTCATAATAACACTATTATGAAAATATTTTTATTATCCCCGTTTTTCTGATGAGGAAACTGAGATCCAGAGACGTTAAATAACAATTCCAAGAACACACAGCTAGGAAATGGCAGCACTGGGCTTCAAATCCAGGCAGTCTCCAGAATCCAAATGAACGCCACCGAGAACAGTTCTATGAACACAGGGGTAGAATGTTTAAAAAGCAAAACCGTGGACTTCTGTACCCAAAGAGGATGCTTGATCATATGGCATCTAAGTTTCCAAGTGTAGAGACGTCTGCTATTTTTGCCCACCCAGCATTCCTGCCACCTCACTTGGAAAGCGGTGTCTCAAGTTTCCTTGGGCAATCACCCTCTCCAACTTTGACTGTCAGTCAAGATGCCCCGCCCTTGCCCTGGCCAATGCAGAAACAAGCCAGACCAATACAATTCCCTCCCCTTCCCACCTCTGTAATTTGATTCTCCTTAATTCTTACTCCTGATTCTTGTCTTTTCTGAAGCCGGCATGTTTGGCATGTTTGGCTTTTTCTCTAATTTAGTAGGCAACCCCTTTTCCTTCCAGTAAAGTCCTTTTTTCACTTTAAGTGTACAAGAGTTGTTACTTTCCTTCCAAACAAAAAACCTTAACTGAACCTGAGCGTTCAAGAGACTTCTCATTTGTAAAGAACCCAGACTGGAAATTGCCCTTCCTGCCACGTGAAAAGAGGCTGGAAGGCTCCTCTCATAGCCTTACAACAGGCAGAACACAGGAAGCTGATCAGAGAGTAGGCAGAGCTCTAGTGAAGGAGGGTGAAGACTGCAGAGCCATGCAAATAAAATGAAGCTCCAGCCTGATAATCATTCAGAGGCAGTTTGGGAAGTAGCCGATTTTTCCTTAGCAATTACTGTTGCATAGACTAAACATCTGGGTGAACTATGAGCAATGATTCAACCATCCCAGCATCCACTAGTGTGTACACAAACAATAAGGGATGCATTGAACCTAGACAACACAGGAGGTGAAGTAAGGACGCTGCTGGCATAATTAATCCTTTCATTGTTCTCATGTACTGCTGTCAGCAGCTATCTCCATCCAGTGGACACTTAGTGACCACTGCAGTCAAGATATTGTTGACAGAGTTGACAAATCAAATAAGAATTACTTCCGACGAACACTACCTTAACAGGGCTCATTTCTTCCACAGTTACCACGTAAAAGCAGGGCATGAGTAAAACTTATTTTGAATTCCCTGGGCTTCTTCAAGCCTATGCATCATTGCAATCTAGAAATGTTTCATTGGGACGTATTTTGCCTCCGCAGTACCCATTACATGTACAGCTGAAAATCCACAGCCTCCAATCTCGCGATGTTAACGTAAAAACTTCGAGATCACCAGCAGCTTCACTGACCTGATTTTAACAGGTCTTAAAGTCACTTTCAGTTGTCAAAACTTTTTTAATTACAAAAAGCTACATTTTTCCAATAAATGAAATGTCAAACGTTTTGAGATTGCCTGAGGCAGACTTTTTAAAGTATTGTGCGTTTTTCTTTTTCACTTTCCATTTGTGACTGATCCAGGGACATTAAAGTCCTTATAAATACTGTCATCACCCCCTCATCTTTTTCAACAATTTTGTCCTAGATTCGGCCTATAGAAGACAAGTTTTACTGTCACTCTTTAAGAATGTCACTAAGTCATTCTACTGTTCTGAGATAGCCAACGCCATGATTGGTAGATCTTATGAAAAAAAAATCTCGGTTTAGTCTTTTGACTGAACGTCACGCGTTTCTAAGGACGTTAAGAGAACAAGGACAAATTAAGAATGTATTCAGATTTCGGGTATTTTTTTTTATTACAAAAATATATTGCAGTGGGTCTGGACCCAACAGTCATCAAGTTTTTGTTTGTTTTGTTTTGTTTAGTTACATTTCCGGTTCTTATTTATCTTGTAACTGGAAGCTTGTGCTTTTTGACCACCTTCATCCAGTTTCCCCACCCCCTACCTCTGGTAACCACAAATCTGATCTCTTTTTCTATGAGTTTGGTTTTTTGTTTTTAAATTTCACATATAAATGAGGTCATACAGTATTTGTTTTTCTCTGTTTGACTTATTTCACTTAGCATAATGTCCTCAAGTTCCATCCACGTCATGGCAGGATTTTCTTCTTTTTTATGGCTGTATAATATTCTGTTGTATGTATATACCACATTTTCTTTACCCATACATCTGTTGATGGACACTTAAGTTGTTTCCATGTCTTGGCTATTGTAAATAATGTTGCTATGAACATGGGGGTACAGATATCTCTTCAACCTTGCATTTTTGTTTCCTTTGGATATACAACAAAAAGTAGAATTGCTGGATCAACAGTCATCAGGTTTGACTTCTCATCAAAGCATACCCACTAATTAGCTATGGATTAGGGATAGACTGCAAAAAATCTCCCCAATCCTTCACCCTTCCCTGTTACAGCTTCTACCATCAACAAGTGAAGTCTGTTTCCCTACACTTGGAATTGTAGCTGTAGCTGTTCTCATGATTTGTTTTGGCCACAAGAATGCAGCAAAAGTGACCTGTAAGTTGTAACTGTAGGCCACAAGGGGCCTTGCAGCTTTCACTCTTGCTGCCCTTGGAACCTGTCACCACTATGTGAATAGACCTGGGCTGGTCTACTGAAGGTTAAGAGGCCATGTGGAGAGATGCTCTAGCTACTCCAGCCATCCCAGCCAAGTTCCCAGATATAGAAGTGAGCCCAGTCAAGAAAAGTTGAGCCCAATTCAGACCATAAGGGCTGCCATCAGAATGATGAGCCAAATAAATGGTTGTTATTTTAAGCCACTATGTTTTAGAGTATTTGTTACACAGCAAAAGCTAACTGATATAGTACCCCTTACGCAGAGCACTTAAGCTCTGTGGGTTCTGTAAAATGAGGGGGATTGAAGTAGCACTAGAACTTTCTCATTATAAAAACATTCTTAGTAATATGGTTACCACTCTGTTTATTCCTGAGCACTCAAGTGGAAGGAAGCTAAAATGAGAGTCACACAATTGTATACAAGGATTCAAGGTATATACTATAGTATGTGAAAATGCTTGTAAATGTTAAAGCATTATACAAAATTAAGCTGTCATTGTAATTACACACAAATCAAGAGTATAAGTTGGTCTAAGAAAAATAAATGAAGACCAGTGCAAAACTATGGAGGGGTGCTCCATCTCTAAGGCAAATTGGTGAAGAAGAAATGAATGGTTATTGAGCACCTGCATGTTCCTGGTTATTTATATACATTAGCTCATTTAACCCTCAAAACAATCCTGTAAGGTGGTATTATTATCACTCCATCTTACAGATGAGGAAACTAAGGTTTGGAGATGGTAAATAATTTGCCCAAGTTCAAACAGAATAAGATATAATAACTAGGGTATGAACATAGACCTTTGGACTTCAAAGCCTAAGGTATTTCTTTCCTTTCACTACCTTAGCTGTTGCCACCTTGCAGAGTCAAATTTAAATTAGTTATCATTAATCATTTTTCATTCTTTTCATTTTTGAATATTTTTTTCTCTTATGACAGATATTCATGTCTATGGGAAAAATTGGCATAAAAGTACCATCCAAGCATCCAAGATCTTATTGTCTCAAAACATCTACTGTTAAATTTGGGGACATTCTTTAATCAAGTAAAAAACCATTCTAATTATTATTTTTTAAATCATGCATGTAATATATGAACACATGTTTACTATAAAAAGTCAAAGGATCAGAAGGCTTACAAGACAAAAAAAGGTATCAATTTGGTGTGTACCTTCCAAACATATATTACGTAAAAGATTGTATTATAATAAATTATGTCTTATGTATATGCAGATATTATATATTTTTTATTCTACATAAATGGGATAATTCTAGACATATTTATTGCAAGTTTCTCTTTCATTTATCAATATGTCTTAGAAATCTTTTCATATCAGGATTTACAGATCTGCCACATTTTTTAAAACTATGCAAAGGGTGCATGTACCATATTTTATTCAACTCTCCTCTTGTCCAGGGACACTTGGTTGTTTCCAGTATTTTACTGCAACAACATAATTATGCACATACTTTTTAAAAAACTTCTGCTACAAAAGTAATTATACATATAGTGTTGTAAACATGTTTTATTTTGAAAAATATTCCCAAACTTACTCTCCAAAAAATACTATTCCAAACAAGGTATGAGGGTCCATTTCCACCATCCTAATGAATATTTGATATTATACATACTTTTTATTTTTCCTAATCTGATTAGAGACAGAGTATTATTGCTTAATTTACCTTTTCCTGATTTCAAACAAGCATTAGTTCTTATGTTTATTGGACATTTAATTTTCTTCTTTAATAAATTATTAATTTGGTTCCTGCATTCTATTTTACTTGGATTATTTTTCTTTTGCATATATATATATATATATATATATACAAAATGGATATTGATCCTTTGATACATATATATTTAAAATATAGTCCTACTCTGTCACTTATCTTTGATCTTGGTTTATGTTATGTGTCAATGTACAGAAATGTTAAATTTGCATGTATTCAAATATGCCTGTATTTTTCTTTATGGCTTTCAGGTTTTTAAAAATAATTTTCCCCACTCTGAGACTGTGTGTGTGTGTGTGTGTGTGTGTGTGTGTGTGTGTGTGTACTTCTAGTACATCCTAAGGTTTTTTTTTTAACATTTAGATATTTAATTCATCTGGAATTTATTTTTGTATTTCATGTACAGAAGGGCTCTACTTTTAACCCAATAAATTGCCAGTTTTCATAACACCATCTTCTATCAGCACCAATGCCAAAGTATTCCTATTACTTTAGCTTTATAGCATGTTTTATGTAGATAGAGCAAACCCCCCATCATTATTCCTATTTTTCACAAACTTCTTTGTTATTCTTGCATATTATCTCTTTTATGTTAAATTTAGAATCACCTTATCAAGATTCTAATTGACATTGCATTAAATTTATAGGCTAATTCTGGAGGGAAATGACAGTTCTATGTGGTAGGTAGATTAATGGCCCCCAAAGATGTCCATGTCCTAATGCCTGGAACCTGTGAATACATTGTTACATGGCAAAGAGGAATTAAGCTTGCAGGTGGAATTAAAGTTGCTAATCAGATGACCTTAAAATAGGGAGATTATTCTGGATTATCTCGGTGAGCCAAATGTAATCATAAGGCTCCTTAAAAGTGACAGAGGGGGGCAAAAGAATAGAGTTAGAGAGGGATGTGACTATGGAAAAAGTTACTGGCTTTGAAGATAGAGGAAGGAGACCGTGAGCAAAGGAATGCAGAAGCTGGAAAAGGCAAGGAAATTGATTCTCCCCTGGAGCCTCCTAAAAGGAATGCAGCCCTGCTGACACCTTGATTTTAGCCCAGTGAAACCCATGTTGAACTTCTAACCTGCAGAGCTGTAAGATAAGAAATTTGGCTGTTTTAAGCCACTAAATTTGTAGGAATTTTTTACAGCTGCAATAGAAAACTAATACTATCTACAATATCAAAATTTCTGTAACAGTTGAGATATTTGGTTGCAAGCAACAAAAATAGACTCTGGATAACTCAAATATGAAAGAAGTTTATTGCAATGATATTAGAGATCTTATAGAACCCACAAAACTTTGGAAAATCAGAGTCTGGAAGAAAAGCAAGAACTGAGGGAGGTCAGACAGCAAGATGCATAATTAAAGTTTTTGCATCAGTCAGTGTTCAATTGAAAAATCAGAAACCACTCTGGATATTCAAGCAGAGAGAATTTAATACAGGGAATTGGTTACATGGATGTTGGAAGTGCTGAAAGAGCAAAATGAAAAAGGGGACCAAAGAAAAAGGGAGAAGGAGTTACTATGGATAAGAGTGTTAGTCAGAGATCAGTATAATACTACTGCCCCTGGGCCAGAGCCCATGAGCCTGCACTCACCATTGAGCTTCTAGAGACACTGCTTTGCCACTACCACTATTGAAACTGTACCACTACTGCTGAGCAGAAAACCAATATCCCACACTCTCACTAATGCTGCTGGAGTCCAGAGTTTTCTAGTTACCTTCAGTTAATTTCTCTGACAGTGGTGTTGTCAGAGACCTCCTCCAAAAGTGGGAAAAAAAGACTTCTCCCCTGCATTCAAATCTTCCAGCATTACTTTCCATTAGCAGAATCCAACAGAAACCCAGCTAATAAGGGAGTTTGGGAAATGTAGTTTCCAGGGTTTTAATCCCAGCAGTATGCAAGAGAGAAATTAAAAGTGAATGTACAGCTGAGAGACAATGGACATCATCTGGCATAGGAAGAGTATGGTTAGCTTGTTAGTTTTCTACTGCTGTGTAACAAATTATCACAGATGTACCACCTTCAAATAACCTACATTTATCATCTCATAGTTTCCATGGGTCAGGAGCCCCGGCATGGCATAGCTGGGTTCTCTGCTCATGTCTCACAAGCCTTTGCTCAAGGTGTTGGCCAGGGCTGTGATCTCATCTGAGTCTCCAGGTCCTTGTCCAAGATCACATGGTTGTTGGCAGAATTCAGTGCCTTGTGGTAGTAGGACTGAGGTCCCTACTTTCTTGCTGGCTGTTGACCAGGGGCTGCTCCCACCCTCTAGAGTTTCTTGCCATGTGGCCCTCTCACAATATAGCAGTTTGTTTATTCAAGGTAGCAGGAGAAGCTCTTTATCCAGTCTTCTGAGACAGAGTTTTATATAGTGTAACATAATCAAGGAAGTGACTATCTCCCACATTTGCATTATTCTATTGGCTAGGAGCAAGTCACAGGTTCCACCCACACTCAAAGGGAAGGGATTATTCAAGGGTGTGACTCATTGGAGGGTCACCTTAGGGCATGTCCACCATAGTTGGGATATAGATGCTGGCACCAGCACCACATACTGCTGGTGCTGGGTTCTTATGACCACTATGCCTATGAATAATTTCTAAACTTCCCTGAATCTTGATACCATTCCTTCAAGATTCAAGAAGCGTAGCATTCATTGGCCAAACCTTTGTCATGCACTCCCTAATCCCCTCCTCAGATAATAATAGGAGGTAGTATTTCCCTCCTTTATTTTCCATAGTGGTTCCACCAGGGCTGCACAAAATGGAGGATTCCTCCCAAATGGAAAGATGTCTTCTTGGATGCCCATTTCTTAGATTTTTCCATTTATTCAGATCTTCTTCTAGAACATGATGTGAAGTGTTATAGTTTTATTCATATAAGACTTGCATGTTTTTGTTAGATTTTTCTAATTAGTCAAGAATCTCAGTTGCAAATGACAGGAACCAGAACAGATGAGCTAAAAGAAAAAATAAAAGATATTGACTCAGATATTGAGAATACCAGGGATGAAGCTAATTTAGAGATCCCAGGAACACTTGAGAGAGAGAGAGAGAGTGATGATAGAGATAAATATAGAGATAGAGACAGAGACAGAGATAGAGATAGAGATAGAGATAGAGATAGAAATGGAGATATATAGAGATATATCCTGCCTGCAATCCCTCCAAGAGCAGATTTCCGTTCTTCCATGAGATAGGGAAATGTGCGACTTATCTGCACAAAGGTAGTGGATATTAAATTCATAATCCCAAAATGTGAGTGTGTGAAAATGTAATTTTAAAATCTGATGTGCAAATATTTTACTGGAAATTAGAAAACATTAACTATGAGACAATTTTTTACTGTTTAGAGTAATCACTATAGACATCCTTTAAATAATTAATGTGTTCTAAATATATTTTATTTAAAATAAACTTCCAAATAACCTAAAAAATGTTACTTTCTTCCTTTCTAACTATATTTAACTTAGCTATTGAGCCCCCAAGGCAGTCAGCAATATAAAACTTAATCTTGTCAATTCAGGGTAACTCCATTTCCAGCTTGAAACTCAGATTCTTTTGAATAACTTACTACTCCTCACTCCTTCTCCTCAGAAATAAGCTATGTTCTTTCTGGATGACTTACTACAAATCAGGCTTCAATACAAAGAGGGTTTCTAGGTACAGAGTTCTCATTTTTTACTAGAATTAATCAGAATTTAACTTGCTCGTCTGGTCTTTGTCATTGAGTTCTGGCATTCATTGCTGGAGTTCATAATCCCATCATGGCCTGTGGTCACCAAGACACAATTCTGATTCTTCTCCATCGTGACTCCAGGGACCCCCAGGCCCACTGGTGCTCTCTCAGACTTTCAAAGGTTTGGGAATACTCAGCTGCTTTCTCCATACCAGGCTGATGTGCATGGGCCCCTGTGAGGCTGACATCAGGTACCTCTGCTGGGGGACCTCTCTCAGCATCAGTATCCTCTGTTCTGGTGCCTTGCTAAATGAGAGGCTTCTCTTAGAGGCTTGCAGTCTCCTGACTACACGGCAGATGTGTAGTACATTTCCAATTCCACTGTTAGATCCTGTCGGAGGCTTGCATCACCCCGTCCCACCCCAGACCCATCCCAGAGAGTGGGGGCCAGGCCCCAGTACTCTTTTAGGGACACTCACTGATCTCTAACTCTCTCATTTCCCCTCCAAATTCCACCCCTGCCTCACCCTAAAAGAATCTTTACCTGGTCTGGGGCAAGAACTACTCTCACATCATCATGCATTCTTATTCACTTTGTTGTTTATGGATAATCCTCATGTGCTACTTTGCTTAGGAGGTTGTAAAGACAATGAAATGGAAAAAATGCCCTTTGAAAACTCTAAAGCTCTTTAAAAACATAAGGTGACATTTCAACTAATCTCTTCATAATGGATAATATCTTCTTAGTTTGAACTTAACGTTTCTTCAAACTTTTGAGGGGAAAAAAGGAAAAACAAAGCAGTTCACAATTGATGATCTTAAAATCTGAATTTATAAAGTTGTTTGGACATGATATCCTTTAACAACATACCTTATTTCTCCAGGGCATGATTCTCTTTTGCAGAAATTTGCATTAGCTATAGTAACAGCTGATTTTTCTTCTAGGCACCAAAACTGGTTTTAGGCTTCATTTTTCTTCTTCTGTCACACACAAAATTAATTATAAGATGACTTCCTCAAAAAACATTGACCACACTATCAACATATTCAGGTCACAGTCAGCCCAAACAGTCCATGATCTTGAATTAAAATGAAGAGGAAAATGTGTGACATTCAACTTGAAATCAGAAATAAGGTGCCCAGGAAGTATCAGAGGGATTCCACAAGTTGAGGGACGTTTTAATAATCCTTTCTCACTCTTGATCATGTTTCAGGCTATCCCAGGGCAGTTGGACCCACAATGCTTGATATTTTGTGCTTCTTCCTTCTACTTTGAGCAATTTTCCCCTCACATAATCTGATTTTTAAAGATCAGATGCAGCCTTAAAGAAAAAAAGCATGTAACTGTAAAGAGAGTGCATGGAAGGGAGGAGGGCTGGTTGCATCTACCTGATTTACTTTGATGATGACACCCTATAATAACAATAGTAGCTAATGTTTGTTGAGCACTTACTGTGAACAAGGCACTGTGCTAGATCTTGCACTTACGTTATCTGGTTTAATCATCACAACAACTCCATGAGGTAGGTACTCTCATTATCTCCATTTTATAAATTAGAAAAATAAAACCCAGGGGGCCGGCCCGGTGGCGCAGTGGTTTAGGTCGCGCTTGGCAGCCCGGGGTTCGCGAGTTCGGATCCCGGGCGCCTGCCAATACACTGCCTGTCAGCCATACCGTGGCGGCGTCCCATATAAAGTGGAGGAAGATGGGCACGGACGTTAGCCCAGGGCCAGTCTTCCTCAGCAAAAAAAGGGGAGGATTGGCAACAGAAGTTAGCTCAGGGCTGGTCTTTCCCACACACAAAAAAAAAAAAAGAAAAAGAAAAAGAAAACCCAGAGGATTTAAGTGACTTACCCATGATCAATCACATAGATGAAATATTGGGATAATGAGAGCACCTATCTCATAAGGTTGCTTGAGCACAAAATGAAATACTCCATGTAAAGTAATTAGAATATTATAGAAACTTAATAAACATTAGCCATTGGGGTGAGAAAGAGGAAGAGAAGAGAACTGATCTGCAATGAGACAAAATCCAGTAAAAGCAATGAGAGAAGCAAAGATAGGATTCAGAGAGAAAAAAAGAAATATTGCCAATCACACCTCTGGTTCCAAATATTCCTGAGGCCCAGGTACATTCTGGAACTCTATAAGTCAATAAATGCTCCTTCTGATTAAGCTACTGCTATCTTCTGAATGTGTTCCCCCAAAATTCATATGTTGAATCCTAACCCCCAAAGGGGAGGGTATTAGGAGGTGGGGCCTTTGGGAGGTAATTAGGTCATGAGGGAAAAGACCTCAGGCATGGGATTAGTGGCTTAGTGCCCATATAAAAGAGGAAGTGGGTCCTTACCAGCCACCACACTGAACCTGCTGGCACCATGATCTTGGACGTCTAGCTTCCAGAACTGTGAGAAGTGACTTTCTGTTGTTTATAGGCTACCCAGTCTGTGGTATTTTGTTATAGCAACCGGAATGGACTAAGACAGCTACTTTGAGTAGGTTTCTGAAATTTGCAGCCAAACTTCCCCTTCCTCCTTTTCTACCTGAATATAGGCCCAGTTCCATCAACTGCAAAGATAGACCACACATTTATGATCTATATAGAAGAGACCCACTGAATGGATAAGAAAAAAGTATGCCTTTGAATCCATGATTTTAATCTTGATATTTACTTTTGTAATTGTAGGCAAGAAACATAATCTTTGGAGAGGGAACCTATACCATAAACAGGGTAAATTAGATGTCCTACCTAGAGTTTTCCTAAAAGCAGACCCTAAAACAAGGATTTTGATGCAGATGGTTTATTTGGAAGATGGTCCTAGGAACTACATGTGAGAAATTGGGGAAGGTGAGAAAAGGGAGGGAGAAAAGCCTACAAAGGATGTATTAATAATAAGAGTTTCAGTGTAAGTGATTAAGGCTCAATTCTGCTGGTGACCCTCTAAGATATGGTATGAAACACCCCTCAAAATGGTCCCAGTGGAGGTTGAGGATGCCGAGGAATTTATCCAGCAACTCCTATCCCCCTTGGTTGGGAGTTGTCCCCAAGGCCATCAACTGCCCTGCACAGGTTGTGCCTACATGAAGCTGAGCAAGCTTTTGCAGTGCCAGAGAAAGCCCTTGACAAAAGAGTAGAGATATACAGATATTTTGCAGTGGGAAGATACTAGCTGGCTGGGAATGTCCATAGCTTCAAGTGACTTAGGCAAGCCAAGAGAATAGGGAGCAGAATACCAATAGCATGTATTATATTAGATACCCTCACTCCACTAGTAGCTCCTGGCACTGTTCCAAGGTCTCCAAGCAAATCTCTCATCACTGCCAAATTTAATTTCACCAAACTTATCTTTCTCAATAACTCAGGAGACTTACAGTTAGCCATGATTTTCTCCAGGTAGATATCATACCCAAATTACTGGAAAAGTATTTTTCTTTGTATCCAAGCTTATCATGATGAAATGTGGCTTTAAAAACTCAAAGACTGAAGTTTCTACTTCCAGCCATGGTGGAATAACTGGGACTCGACCTACCCTCCCACCATAAACTACAAAACTGATCAAAATATATGAGACAATAATTTTTGGACATTGGACAACAGGCAGTACGGGACCATAAGGACATAAGAAAAACAAACAAATGAGGTGAGTCATACAATCACCCCAGTTTTCTGCCTAGAGGCAATTTCCAGACTGTGGTGCAGAATCCCAAGTACAGCAGGGAAGTGTTGCCAAATTGAAGAGACAGATAGTGTTCGGGAAGACTTAGATGGCTGGAATTTGTGTAGCAGAGTACCAGGGAAGATGGAGATGTGCAGAGAAATAGCTCCAAAAATAAACTTAGAGGGCCTATTCAATCTGTTGCTAAATACTAAGCTACACATGTATAGGGTGAAAATATTTGACATTGGGCAAAAGAGAAATTGGAGCTGTAATCTGAACAATTCCCAGAGATCACACAGGACTGTGCGATGTTTGAGTTCTGATCAGCTAGAGAAATTTTGTGTTGGAATCCAGGCCTTCAGTAGAGAGCTCAGAGGAGCACACTTTAGTAGAGAGGCTAAACAGGCCTAGAGTAAAGGCTATTCTAAATCCACCCTAATAAAGCTAAAAAACAAGCCTCAAAGGGACCAAATTGATCTGTAATTTAAATGCCGGTCAGTACAATGCCCAACACTTTTTAAGGAAAGACAAGACCTTGCACCCCACAATGTAAAATCACAATGTTCAGCATCTAATAAAAAATGATTAGACATGCAAAGAAGCAGGAAGATGTGATCCACAACCTGGAGAAAAAAATCAGTCACCAGAAGCAATCAGAAATGACAGAAATGGTGGATTTAGTGGGAAAGGACTCCAAAAGAACTATTATAACTATGTTCAATTATTTAAAGGGAAATATGAGTAGAGAAATGAAGGATAGGATAAATAACAAAACCGAACTTCTATGGATGAAAAGTACACTATCTGAAATGAAACATTATAGCTACTGAAATGAGACTCAATAAATGAGGCAAAATAGTCTGAACCCATTTAACAAAAGGACTAGTTCATTGGAAGATAGTACTAAAGGATTCACACAGAATGCAACACTGAGAGAGACAAAATGTATCAGAGAGAATATATAGACTCCGACAACTCAACAACAAAAAAAAACCAAACAACCTAATTCAAAAATGGGCAAAGGACTTAAATAGACATTTCTCCAAAGAAGATATACAGATGGCCAATAAGTACATAAAAAGAAGGTCAACATAACTAGTGATCAGGAAAATGCAAATCAAAACCACAATAAGATACTACTTTACACTGATTAGGATGGCTATTATCCAAAAAAAAGAAAAAACTTGAAAATAAGTGTTGAGAATGTGGAGAAATTGGAACCCTTGTGCATTACTGGTGAGAATGTAAAATGGTAAAGCCTCTGTGGAAAACACTTTGATGGTTCCTCAGAAAGTTAAACACAGAATTGCCACGTGTTCCAACAATTCCACTTCTCAGTATATACCCAAAAGAAATGAAAGCAGGGATGGAAACAGATGCTTCTGTACCAATGTTCATAGCAGCATATTCTTTTTGTGTGTGTGTGTGTGTGCAGTAACATTGGTATATAACATTATGTAAATATCAGGTTTACATCATTATATTTCAATTTCTATATAGATTACATCATGTTCACCACCCAAAGACTAATTACAATCCATCACCACACACATGTGCCTAATCATCCCTTTCACCCTCCTCCCTCCCCACTTCCCCTCTGGTAACCACCAATCCAGTCTCTGTGTCTATGTGATTGTTTGATGTTGTTTTTATCGTCTACTTACGACACGAGTGAGATCATAGGTATTTGACTTTCTCCCTCTGACTTATTTCACTTAGCATAATACTCTCAAGGTCCATCCATGTTGTCACAAATGGCCGGATTTCATCATTTCTTATGGCTGAGTAGTATTCCATTGTGTATATATACCACATCTTCTTTATCCATTCTTCCCTTGATGGGCACCTAGGTTGCTTCCAAGTCTTGGCTATGGTGAATAATATATAGCAGCATATTCAAAATAGCCAAAAGGTGGAAACAACCCAAGTGTCCATCAACAGATAATGGATAAACAAAATGTAGTATCTGCACACAATGGAATATTACTCAGCCTTAAAAAGGAAATTCTGATACATGCTACATGGATGAACCTTGAAAACATTGTGTTAAGTGAAATAAGCCAGATACAAAAGAACAAATATCGTATGATTCCACTTATATGAGACACCTACAATAGGCAAATTCATAGAAAGTAGAGTAGAGGTTACCAGGGGCTGTGAGGAGGGAGTAATGGGAAGTTATTGTTTAATGGGTACAGAATTTCTGTTTGGGATGATGAAAAAGTTCTGGAAATGGATAGTGGTGATGGTTGTGGAACATTGTGAATGCACTTAATATCACGGAATTAAACACTTAAAAGTAGTTAAAATGCTAAATTTTATGTTATGTGTATTTTACCACAGTGAAAAAAGTATCAGAGAGAAGATAAAAGACACAGAAAATACATTGTGAAGTTACATAATATGTCTGATAGGGGTAGAGAAGAAGAGAAAGAGGGAAATAGCAAAAACAGTAATATTTGAAGAAATACTATTTGAAAATCTTTCTGTATTAAAGAATTGAGTTCTCACTTTTTAAAAAAGTGCAAGCTGAGTATCAACAGAATAAACATAAATCCACAATCAGATATATAGTGGTGAAACTGCAAAATATCAAAAATTGAAAGAAAATCTTAGTTATCTCCTCTCCTATTCAGGGTAAGTAAAGCTAGATGCTGTAACAAACAAGTTTCAAATCTCAGTGGCTTAACAAAATAAAAGGTGTATTTCTTGTTCATATCAAAGATCTATAGGGTATTTAAGAAAAGCCTTGTAGATGTGGTATATATATATACATATATATATACACAAAATGGAATATTTTTCAGCCCTAAGAAGGAAATCCTGCCCTTTGTGACAACATGGATGGACTTTGAGGACATTATTCTAAGTGAAATAAGTCAGACAGAGAAAGACAAATGCTGTATGATCTCACTTATATGTGGAATCTAAAAGAGCCAAACTCACGGAAACAGAGAGTAGAATGATGCTTACCAGGGGCTGTGGGGTAGGGGAAATGGGGAGATGTTGGGCAAAGAGTACAAACTTCCAATTATAAGATTAACAAGTTCTGGGGATCTAATATACAGCATGGTGATTATAGCTAATAATACTGTGTCATATGTTGGAAGTTGCTAAGAAAGTAGATCTTAAATGTTCTCACCACACACACAAAAAATGGTAATTATATGACAGGATGGAAGTGTTCGCTAAGGCCATGGTGGTAATCATTTTGCAATCTATAAGTGTATCAAATCAACACATTGTACACCTTAAAAGCACATAGTGTTATATGTCATTTATATCTCAAAAAAGCTGGGGGGAGAAAAAAAGAAGTCTTCCACATGACCTTCTAAAGATCCAGTCTCCTTCTATTTTCTAGGTCTTTGGGATCCCTGCGGTCCTTCCACTGGAACTGCTGTAACCAGCCAGGAGACAAAGAAAAAGAAAGTGTATGGCCAAGACACACACTGGCTCCTAACTGCCTCCTATCTGAAGTGACACATCCTCCCAGTCATATTACCTTGGCAAGAACTCCCAGTCACATGACTCCGCTTCGGTGCAAGGGAACTGGGAAATGTAGTTTAGCTTTGTGCCTAAGAGAAAACTGGGTTGTTAATCATATGGCTAGTCTCTGCCACACTACTAAAGAGAGAAAAAACAGATCATCTATATCAGAATGACAGTCTGACAATGGACTGCAAAACTATGAGTCAAGAGTGAGGGACAATTTAACACAGATTCACAGACTGTCCCTAAAATAAATATTAAAGGAAAAACTTCAGCAACAAGAAAATGAAACTAAAGGGAAGAAGTAGGAAAAGAAAAACAACAGTGATCATGGGACTCATTAATATTTTGGTAAGTTTGATGACCTGTTATATATAGAAAAAAAGAGTTATTTTTTTTTTACCTATAAAACTAAGAAGTATTTAAAAAGAGAGACTCCGTTTGCAACGATCACAAAAATGCTTGGGTATCTACAAATCAGTTTAACTGTTATTAAAGGACGTAAAAGAATATCTGCAGAAAATGAGAGGGATGGCATTCATGGATGGCACATCAGTCAGTTTAGGCTAAATTGTGCCAACTTTGGAGTTAAGAATCTGTTGCTTTGTCTATTCCTACGAAGTCCCTGAATTCAGGGCTCACTCTACTCCGTCTCATTCTTGCTTATAAAGTGGCCAAATCTTGCCTGTGCGTATCTCTTACTTGTAGTATCTCTCCAAATGCAGCCAATAGGAGAGAAGGCACATTACTAATATTGTTTCTTGCCCTCTCTCCCTGAACCCACAGTCTCGTTCTGCACAATATCTGCCTTTCCAAGGTATCACTGGTGATGTTTTACCAAATGTTCATCACTTCACAATATGATTGCCTTCTTCCCAGCCATTAACAACTGTTTCTTTCCCAAACACTGCTTACCTTCAGGGCCAATGCCCCATAGTTTTCTGGGTTTTTTTTATGGCAGCACCCCACTTTTGGCACTAATTATCTCCTTTAGTCAGTTTAGGCTTACTTATAAAGCAGTAACAAAGAACACACAAAGAGCTCAGTGCCTTACAACAACAAAGTTGACTTTTTGCTTTTGTGACATTTCTATCACAGGACAGTTGTGGCTCTGCTCTAGTTTGTCTTCGTTCCGGCGTGCTGGCTAAAGGGGTGGCCTCTATCTGGGGCATTGCAGAGGGAAAGGAGACGTGGGATGGCCCTTAAAGTTCATCCAAAAGTGATACAGTTTACTTCTCACATCAATTTAGTTAAAGCAAGTCGTATGGCCAAACCTTACTTCAGATGGGCGGGGATATATGATGCCTTTCAGAAAGGGGAAGTGAATATTTTGAATAATTATGTAATCTACCACAAGTATGAAAACTCAATATTAGAAAGACATCAATTCTTTCAAAATAAAGTGATTGCTTTGATGCAATTCCAAAAAATTCCCAGCATGTTTATTGCTGTTATGGGGGGAGGTTGATTAATTGGTTGACTGATTTAGCTTTTGTTTCTCTCATCTGTTTTGTTTTTGCAGAACCTGCAAAGCTGATTCTAAAACTTTTTGGCAGTACACAGTACCAAGAGTTGTCAAAGCCATTTTAAAGGAGACAATTAAGGAGGGAAGATTTCCTTTATGAAGCATCCCTCCTCATTATAAAGCTATATAAACTATGAGATTGGGACCTTGGGATAGAAATAGACTCAGCAATTCCACTTCTAGGAATATAGTGTAAAGATATTATTACATGGATGGTTACAAAAAGGTGCAAAAGAATTTTCATCTGTGATTTGAATTGTACTGTTTGTAATAGCATAAAATTGGAAATAACCAATATGTGCATCAATAGTTAAATGAATAAATAATTTGTGGTACGTCAAAAAGTAGAGTGCTATATTAACTGTTTAAATGACCCAGAGCTATGTAGCAATGTATCGATATGTATAAATTTTAAAAACACACTATTAATAGAAAAAGGAAGTTTCAGGACTGTACTTTATAATAACATTTATAGAAAGTTTTAAAAATGCAGACAATACCATATATTACATACATGTAATATATATAATACCTATGTTATTTGTGTATATACACATATGGAGTTATAATATTTATATTATTATTATTTATATTAAATATATAATTCTGGCAAATGTAACATTTTGGCAAATTCAGGATAGTGGTAAACTTGAGGAGGGAGAGAGATAAATGGGTTGGAGGGGGCAATACAGAAGGCTGCTTCTGTCTCTGAAATGTTTCATTACTTAGAAGGTATCTGAAGCAAATATGGCAAAATGTTCGCATCTGATAAAACCAAGTGTTAGGTACACAAATATTTGTTATCTTATTTTCCATAACTTGGTGTGCTTGCAATATTTCATAATAAAATATTTCTAGCACTTAGCAATAATCAGTTAACATTTTCTACTGCAAACTTCCAGACATCTTCTATGCATATATACATGCAAAAAGTTCAGGTTTTAAACAATATTGAGCTCATAGAATTCATAGTATTATGTTACATGCTATTTTCACTCTGCGGTATCATGGATATCTTTTATGTTAATGAATATATATTTAAAGTATCTTAATGACTTATAGTATTTCATTATACATTTATATCATAATTTTTAACCAATCCTGCGTTGTCATATATTTGTTTCCATTATCTCATTGTCATAATCAAAACTAAAATAAATATTATTTTACAAGTGTCTTTGTTCAATTATGGGATTATATTCTTATAAAAAAATTCCTTCAAGTGAAGATGCTTAGATAAAAGAAATGTACTTTGTGTGTGTGTGTGTGAGGAAGATTAGCCCTGAGCCAACATCCATTGCCAATCCTCCTCTTTTTTTCTGAGAAAGAGTGGCCCTGGGCTAACATCTGTGCCCATCTTCCTCTACTTATATGGGACGCCGCCACAGCATGGCTTGACAAGCGGTGCATCTGTCCCCTCCCAGGATCCGAACCTGTGAACCCCAGGCTGCCAAAGCAGAGTGCACAAACTTAACCGCTATGCCACCCCCAAAGACGTGCGCTTTTTAAAGCTTCAATATATATCGCCAAGTTGCCCTTCAGAAATATATACTCCAATTTACACTTCAAGTGTATCTGAGATTGTGTTTTTCTTTATTTTAGTGCTTACCAGTTTTAATAATCTTTTTTTATGGGTCTCTGGAAACCTAAACCTCCCAACTGGCAGAGAGCAGCCAGGCTGGTTCTCCATAAGCCAGTTGTCCTGAGAGAGCTATGTTTGCCTAAATGTAAAATTTCTCAACAAACCACCCACAATTATAAATTGCATTTTGCTGAGTCATAGGAAAAGTGATAAATCTTGGGAAAATATTGTCTATTCCTTTGAGGCCTCTGTTATATATTTTATTATAGGTATTTTGAATGTCGTAGAAAATGTACAATTCTCTTTCACTTCAACTTGTCCTGAAGTCTAATTAATCTAATTGGAAGGGGAGATTAAAAAGTTGAGAAAAGTAATCCAGAGCAAGGGTTTTTTTTTCCATTGGCAATTTCCTGCTGTTTCTTGAAATTGCCCTCAGTGCCTGAGCGACACTTCCCCTTTCATTTCTAACAGACCAATGAAAATTAAAATGATGTTTCGGGTTTTGGTAAATGTGGGCCTCACCCTTCCAGTTTCTGGTTTGACAAGTACTTGTTGGGATGCAACAAAACAAAACCAAACCTTAACCAGGTTAATGTGGTGCCATATGAAATGAGATACAGAAGAGGTCTCATTACAGTTAACCCTTATCACAAACATCTTACTGCCTAAGAAATTGCTTAAGTAAAATAATGTTTTAAGTAAAAAAAAAATTGCATAGGTAAAGTATGTCCCTGTTAAATTATATGATTGTCCTACGTTAGGCCTCTTTAAACACTAAAGAACATAGTTTAGAGGACGTAATGAATCCATATTTTGAATCTGGTAAATGAAATTGAAGCATGCTCAGATTTCAGTTGACAGCCAGACAGCTTCTTTGACTCAGCTTTTATGATCCAAGAACAACTACCTATAATTGTATTAAGCCCTCTTAAATTGTGTTCCTGGTAAGGCTTCTTCATATAGTATCAAATTATTTTATTTATTTATTTTTAATATTTTATTTTATTTTTGTGAGGAAGATTGGCCCTGAGCTAACATCTGTTGCCAATCTTCCTATTTTTGCTTGAGGAAGATTGTCCCTCAGCTAACATCCGTGTCAATATTCCTCTATTTTATATATGGGACGCCTCCACAGCCTGGCTTGATGAGCAGTGTGTAGGTCTGCAACCCGGGATCTGAACCTGCGAACCCCAGGCCACCGAAGCAGAGTGCGCAAACTTAACCACTATGCCATCGGGCCATCCCCAGTATCAAATTATTTTTATGGGCAATCCTCTAATTCACTCCAAACTACAGACATGTTGGTCTACTGATCACTCAATTTAAATTCAATATCCATTCCTACTTAACAAATTTTGTGTATGAGATTGCTCAGACAATATTTTACATGGGTGTGAATGGCTACTAATATACTCTTTCATAAATTTTGGGGATGTCTGTTAAGAATAACAAGTTATTTGCAGGTTTAACTTAATTGACTGTACCTTAAACATTGATATGATTATTCATACTTATTAGGGCTCCTGCCTCAACACCATTGTGAGAGTCAGGGTCTGTTCAAATGGCCTCCTGATAGATAAGTCAATAATTTTAATTTTATAGGTCTGCATTCTACCCTCCTCCCCTCACTTTGTATCTTGACTATATGTAAACTGCTTTTAGATAACCTAGAATCATACCCTCTCACTTTAACTCCCATTGTAGAAGAGAAAAATCAGTGTGTTTCTTTATTGACATGAGCTCACAGCAATATGGACGGGCAATTGGTTCTGTTATCTAATTACCATCAGAAATACGTCTTAAGATCAATTACTCTAAAACGCTATTATTTTGGGCAAATGATCCTGTATCACAATTAGGACTGGCTTTGAGTGCCAGCAGCTCAAAAAAAAACATTAGCTTAAACTCAGCTGAAGGTTATTTCTCTCTCATACACTGAAGTATAGGGTTTATCTCTCACATTCTGAAGTGCATGTCACTTACCTTGGCCTCCAACTTACAAGCCACTTTTTTCCTCATCCTTCCCGATCAGCATAATGTCACCAATGTAATGGATTGATGTGACATTCTGTGGGACTGCCCAGATCTCTTTGGGCTATGTGATGACAGGGGACAGGCAAGTTAACACAGCCTTGTGGCAAAACTGTAAAAGCATGTTTCTCCATTCCATGTAAATGAGAACTGTTTCTGATCCTTTTTACTGACTGGGATAGAAAAGAACACATTTGCCAAATCAATAGCTGTATATCATGTACCTGATGCCACATTAATCTGCTCTAACATAGATACCATGTTTGGCATGGCAGCTGTGGATGGGTCTATCATACAGCGGTCCATGATCATTCCCCAGGTTCCATCCAGTTCTACAGGGGCCAGACTAGCAAATTAAAGGATTCATGAGATCTTTTCAGATCCTTAAGGGTAGCAATAATCTCTACCATCCCCTGGAATACAATATTGTTTTTGAGTTACTACCTTGGCTACTGGGGGTGAGGGTGAGAGAGTAGAGGGTAGAGGAAGGGTTGTTTCATCCTCTTGGTCTTCCCCACTGTGATAGCTCCTACCCCACCCACAGGCCAAGCACAACATGGGCATTAAATCAATTGCCAAGTATGTTAATCCCAATTATACATTCAAAGACTGGGAAAATGACTACCAGGTGGATCCATAAAATAAGTAGAGACATTGTAAGCTAGACTTTGGCCCCCATATGCCTCCATTCTAACAGGGGTCCATGATGATGCTCTGAGTCTCTGTATATCAATGTCAGCTCAGAGCCTATGTCCAATAGTCCTCAAAATGTGTGCATATTTCCCTTTCCCAACTTCAGGGGAGTAAAAATAATTTTCCCTCTATTCTTCTGGGTTCTTGGCTAAGACCACCCTGTAATAAAAGACAGGTTAACAGGAGAAAAACAAACTGAAGTTTCATAACATGTATACCTCCTGTATACATGGGAGAGACCCAGGAAAACTGAGTAACTCCCCAAAATGGCCCAAGCCACCACCTTAAATACCACCTCCAGCTAAAGACAAAAGATATTGAGGTTGGCGGAGAGGCCAGTTATGGGAAGTGACCAGGAAAAGCACAGTAAACAGGGTAAAGTTGTTATGCAGATTTAGGTCTTTGCCTTCTCCATTGATAAAGGGTTTCTAGAGATTCAGAGTCATTCTCTTCCTGGTACAGAGAGGGAGACATTCTTACAAATGGAGATTTCCCTTATAAATGTAAATATCTCTTACAAAAAGATAATTTTTATTCGATTTTCAGAACTTCTGCATCTGCAGTTCTTAAAAACAACCAGCCTAAATTAATCCTTATGCCAAAGAGGCATATTTTGGGGTGGCAAATTCTGCTCCCTTTCACAAGTGTACAGTCACCTGAGTAAACGACAGCTGGTTCCTTTGGGAAAACACTGGGGGAATCATTGTGGTCTATATTTGCCATAATGTTGCAGGCTCCTTCTACCTGGGGACCTGAGGACATGGCTCGCTGGCCACCTCTTCGTTCAATGGGTTCCAATTCTGAAAACTGGCTCAATGGACAATGAAATGGGCAATGGGTCATGACTTTTTATTGGAGCAACACTTTAAGCCTTCTACACAGACACATTTGCTTCCTTTTGATTATGTATGTTAAGCAGCACTCTTGTATGCCCATCAGTTTTTCCCTAGGGAGCTATAGTTTTGCCCATGGGGAGCTGTAATTTTTTAACCATCTTCACAATTTTCTCCTAGTGAAGGCCCCTTGGTGGCTTCTCCAACCTTTCTGGTCATGATGATAATTGCACCCCCATGGCTTCTGATGGATAAGCACCCCACCTGGCCTCTGCTGCTTTTGAGTCCCATCCCATCACCTCCTTTGATATCAGTAAGCCAAGCTTTGTGACGGTCTCTCTGACTTAATCCTGGCCTTCATGCAGAGGAAGCCACTATTAAATGTCTTAGTAATGCTGATACCTGGCTCCCCAGTGTATTTCTAATGGTCTTGGTGTGTCCTCTGGGCTTTTCCGTGGAGCATAATCCAGTGGTGAGTCATCTGGTCTCATATAATATATGCATTCCTGTCTGCCCACTTCTCTCAGACTCTTTATTCCTTGCTCTACCATTTGTTATGGCAATTTGGGCATTTCAGTTTTGCTCAGCTTGGGCCATCACTTTCTCTGGGCATCTAGAAGCCACCCTAAAAGTGAGTTTGCCTCATCCCCTGGAATCCTTGCCAGAGTGTTAAGTCAATAAACTCTCCCTTATCCAGTCATAGTTTTCAGCCTCATTGATAAAGCACCCTCAAAACCCAGTTTATTCGTACCCCCCAGCTCTTGCCTGTACATGCTTGACAGGTCTTGCAGCTCCATTGGGGTACGGTCCCTTTCCTCCTTTATCAGACCTGGCACTTCCCAGCTGAGTTTTGCTGCCACGTGATTCTAGTTATTGGCCTGGCAACCAGGAGATAAAGTAGGCAGATCCTGAGGGTGACCCCTGTTGCCTTGTCAGGGAGAAGACTCTGCGGTATCTTTCAACACTGGAGGTAGGGAGCATGCTAGTGTTACCGCACAAAATTTGGGTTCTCTGCCCCATGCGCATAAACAAGCCAATTAATTATGACATCAGCCTTTGGGGGAGAAATCAGCTTTTATTCTGCGAGATTGATCTGCAGGGAGACACAGGACGTGTACCCTCAGATCTGTCTCCCTGAATCAGGATTTGGGGTGAAATTTAAGAGGTTAGGGAGAACAGGCTGGTATGTGGAAACCCTGGTGGGACAGGTTTTGATTGGTGTGCTACAAGCATTTATGGTAAGGTTCTAAACATTTATGACAGAGTTCTAAAGATTTATGATGGGGTTCGAAGCCTTTTTGATGAGGTGGGGAAGGAATTTTAACACTGGATCTTCCTGAATGAGGGACCCCTCGCCTCTGATAAGAGTCCGACTTGCAAGTTCCGGTCATGTCCTGGTCCTTAAGTTCCGTGGGGAGGAGGATCTTTAGTTCTGAGGCCGTTTCAGGTCACGATTTCTTCTTTTACACATGATCTGGCTACATGACTTGGCCGTTTTTCTGAAAGACAATTCTTAATCACTCTGTTGACAAGAGATGGGGTTAGTTGAACTGCTCCTGGAGGGCCTGCGGTTACACTAGCTCTTAATAGGGAGGAATGGGCCACCTGTGAAGGCTCTCAGCGTTCAAAGGAGTCCGGTGTTCAAGAACAAAACCCAACTGAGTAAATTTTAAAGATCTTATTGGCTTTATTCAGTGATTTGTGAATCGGGCAGCATCTAACCTAACAGATAGAAAGGAGCTCCAAAGAGCTGTACAATTTGAGAGGGTTTTATGGACCAAGATGAGTAGGAACAAGGAAGTTATGCTGGGCGTTTGCTGGTTGGTTAAAGCAGGGTTACTTTCCTTATATGGAGCAAAGGGAAGTCGGAGCAGGTCAGGTAACTTGTGCTGAGCAGGCAAGCGCTGATTGGTTGACCTAGGCCTTCCTTTTCTGGGAGAGCTGAGCGTAGAAATTTAGTAAAGGTGTGCTTTGCTGATGTGAGGCTTAGCATGAGTGACTCCATCGTGAGCCTAATCTGGTTCCTTTAACACCGGGAAGCCAAATCCTTCAGGGGCATCCACTCACATGTCCTCATCCCATGTATCAGAGTCCCAGGTTACCCCAAACAGGGCTCTGACCTTGGTATAATAAACTGCCTCAGCTGAGCATTCAATCGTCTTTGAAGGTCAGTGAATATGACTATTACATCTTGAGTTTTGTTTTCAGCTTTTTCTGTTCTCCCACTGCAGGAGATAAGGGCCTCTTTGTAAACTACCAAAGAGGTCTTCAGGCCTCCACACCTGTTTTTCAATTGTTTACTAACCGCCCTCGGTTTTTCATTATCTCTCTGTAGGGTGTCATTGAAACTTAGTAGCAACCAGATGATTTCACTGTTCTTATATGCATTGCTAACTCCCTCCCTTCCCTACCCCCACCCCCACCTCTGGACTTTTCAAATCCTTGCACCAGTCAGAGCATTCCACTCCATCAGAACCTTCTCCCAATTGCCACCAGTGCAAGTTTTAGCAATTAAACCACCACAATAAGTCAGGGACTCTCCATGTCCTATATACTACCCAGGATGGGGTCCTCATTGCCAGACAGGTGGCAAGTGACCCAGTCACCAAGCCCCATCTTTTCTCCAGCTTTCTCAGACCGCTTCCAGTACCAACTGCATCAGTTCAGGTCCCCTCGGAAGCAAACGGTGAGACAGAGTGAAGAGTGCAAAAAGTTTATTGAGCGGGGGTTAACATTTGGGAAAAATGAAGAGAGGAAGCAGAATCAACAGAGAAAGCCTTCAAACCATGGTGCAGATCTGTCACCTATGAAAAAATGCAGGAGAAAGTAGAATTGGGCAGAGAAAGCCTCAGATTGCAGTGCAGATCTGATGACGTCTCAGCCAACCTAGTGGGGAGCTCTGAACAAAGGTTGCCCATGAGTGAGTACCTATGCTAGGCAGAAATGACCGGGCCTATATAGGCACATTATGCTCAGTCATTGGCTAGGGCTTGCCTCGGAAGAGGAGAGCCTCACAATTATGTGCTGAGGCAGATCCTGAAGACACTGCAGTTAGAGGCTCTCAGCTAACTGCACTCCTTGCAGCTGGTGAACAAGTTCTTTCTTGAAGGAAGACGCACGTGGCACATCTTTTTGCCTCAGCAGGCAATAACAACAGATGTCTACCTCATTTGCATCAGTAGTATGAACACCTCCTATACTAAGAAAGTAAGTCATAGAAACTTTTATTCTTATGGTTCCTTTTTAAAGAAAACTGCCCCACCAACCACCTCCACGCAGAAAAAAGTAGATAAAGAGTAAATCACTACCATTTATTGAGTACCTGCTATTTTTAGATGCTAAACGAGGTGCCTAGTGTAAGTTCTCTTTAACCTTTACGCTATTCATTGTCCAAGGGTAACCCTAATCTCCAAGGATAGGCCATCCCACGTTATTGGCAAAACTGAATAGAACGTAAGCTGCCACCTTACCTGACTCAGGTTCAGATTCACTCTGGTCTCCTTTCTCCCTCACTTTATTTTTTGAACTTAAATGTGTATGTGACTTTGGCTGACACACATTCCTGGCTTTATCTCTGGGTTTCTTCTCCTTTTGACTGCTCCTTAGATTTGCTACTCATTTTCACTTAGTTGGCGTTCTAGGCTTCCATCCCTCAGATACAGCGATCCAGGCTTCAGCCCATTTCCTGACCTACATCCTGGTACCCTCAGGTCTCTGCTCCCTGCCGTAGGTATAAAAGGCACCCAACTCCATCTTCTGCCTACCCAGGGGTCATCCCTGCTTGGTCTCCATTAGTGAAGGAGCAAGAAAAAATAAAATAATCAGGCAAGATAGATACTATTACCTCAATTTTACAGATGAAAAAACTGAGTCCCAGAGAATTTAGGTAATTGCTCAAAAGCTAGTATATTTCGTAGCTGGCTGTCCTAGCTATTGTTAAGAGACATTATTTAAAACTTGGGAAATAAGGGGAAAATTGGGTTGCATATCCTTTCAATGCCATCTTAGGATGTTGACAGGATCACCCAAGGATTATTTAATTATCTAGGGGATATATCTGTGTGCAATTGGCATTTGCTATTAATTAAGGGCTCAGACTCTGAAGTTATATGGTCACTTTCTGTCCAATAAAAAATATAGCCCTAAAATTACAGTTTCACTGCCCTTCAAACATTAACCAGTTTTGTCTCTAACTTAGTAAATTTATTTCAAACTGCCTTTTCTGGTAGACTATAAATATGCCAGTCCTCAAAATGCTGTTTGAACCAGCCTTACTATCTTATTAACTCCCTCATTAATAAGCTGAACAAAATTTTTGACATATGTCCACTCTATATTTGTATGAGAGCCATGTTTTTAACTTTCGAAAATCACTCTTTGACACCATGATGTTTGACTTCAAAGTTTTTGGTCTTTCTCTCTACTAGATGACCTTTCAAGATGGGCATGCCAATATATGTTGGAACAGAAAAAAGAGCTGTGACCCCCTAAGGTTTATTTTCTCTAGAATTGAGAGATATATCTTATGCTGCTTATCTCTGCTCATGTCAAAGATAGGCCCCCACCTTGGGCCATGTGTTTGAGAAGAGCTTTCCTCTCGCAGAGATTTCTGGGGAAAGGAATATCTCAGGTACATTGACCATGAGATCTGCCTAAAATATTGTTCCTGAGATAAATGAAATCTTGAAACAAAGGCTAAGTGCTTGAAGCCGAGGCTTACATTCCTCTTTGAGAGCTTTTTTGCTTTGGGAAGACTTTGGGATATATAAAAGTAAAGCCAAGATCCTATTCCAGAATAGACTATGAAGAGCTAATTTACTATGTATAATGCAAAAAATTGTCTTCATTGTGGGCAGGGTGACATGCTGAGAGTTTATGCTGCTTTGCATTACAGTGGAGGAAGAGCTATTCCTCTACCCTCTACGTTCCTCTGGCTGGTCTAAGAAAGTGACGTGAGACAGAATAACAGGAGAAAATCAAACAAAGTTTAACAATATGTATACATGGGAGAAACCCAGGAAAAGTGAGTAACTCACCAAATAGCCAAAGCCACCACCTTAAATATCATTTTCAGCTAAAGATAAAAGAGGATATTGGGGTAGTGGTTTGGGACTTTGAAAGAGAGGAAGGCAATTCACACGGAGATGGAAAAGCAAATGTTTGGTAAATAAATGTTTGCCATGCCTTGCAAAGACAATGGTACATGGAGAGGACTTTGGTCAAATGGGCCTTGCTATTTTCCTCCCTGCCTACCACACCTAGTTCATATTATACTATAGTTCTCTATGGTGATACCTCCTTCCTGGAACAGGCTTTCTATCTTAAATTCTTTTAGGCAGTTAGGGGGAAGGTCAAAGTTTCTTCCTGAGTCTTTTGATCTTAAAAATAATCAAACCAAAGAGACACATTTTGGGGTAGCAAATTCTGCTCCCCTACAGCATCATGGTAACTATTGTCTGGCAAGTTGCTGGAATATTCCTAACACATAAACATGCTAGATAAGACATGAAAAATATTTTTAAAACATAGTTGAGCTCAAAAGCAAATCCCCAGTTGTCAGAAGAACAAGGGATGTTAGAATCAAAGCAGTGAGGAGGAATTGAAGCCAGGCAATTTTTGGAGTATTGGGCCTGCAGATACAACTCAGAGTTGTGCTATTGATGCAAGAACAGGGCTGGAATCCAGGCTAGAAGAACAAGTCAAATCAGGAAACCAGACCTAGGCTCTCTAAATAAAGGTAGGCACTAGGAAGGCGTTTCCTTGTCCTTAGTCAGAGAGTCAAAGTAGAATATACACAAGCAGGGTCCCCTCCTTGCGCCACTGGAGGAAAGAGAGCTGCCTGCAAGAAACTGGAACCCCAAGCATGATCTCTGCCTGGGGTGGGTACAAGTTTGCACTACCTTAGAGTATGAGTTTCCTCTGCTGAGAAGCTTACTCGAAACTGATCCTGAATCTATGAATTTTGCAAGACCAGAACAGAGGCAAACGTTAAGCCATCCAGTTGAGAGACCTCCTCAACCCAGGGCACACAGAGGACTCTAAGGGAAGATAATTTCTACCGAAAATGAACCCACAGCAAAAAAATTACAAAGTATGTGAGAACACTCTCTGCCCTGAAGGTCTGCCCTGAGTGATGCTATTAATCAGAGAATCCATTCCGGAACCACAGAGAAATCTAATAGGTGTAGGGGAACCATCCTCTCCTTTTCCCTTATTCTTAATGAGTCCATTGAAAAGGATCACTTGCCTCTTTAAGCAATGGAAAGAATTGTGCCTTAGTTTGGGTACCTCCAGAAGCTGATGCTGAGAGAAGGATTCAAGTGCAAGTAATTCATTTGAACTGTACAGAAATCACCTGGGGGGTGGGGGTGATGCGGAGAAGGCAAAGCCAACTACTATGGTGGGCACCTGGAGCTTGACCCCATGAGGCAACTCAGAGGAATGGTATAAAACACACACCTCAGAATTATCCCATCCAAGCGGGGCCAGAGCTGGGGTATTAATAATGAGATACAGTATAATTTATAATGAGGGATAATAATTATAATGAGAGTTTTGGCTGAGGGCTGTTCTCAGAGAGTTGACTCCCTGGCACTTCTGTCCTGCTGCACCAAGCAGAGTAGTTCTGGGAAAAAAACCCTTCAGACACAGAGAGGCAGCTACTGGCCAGCGAGAGCACGCTGGAGTCAGAGAGAGCACACTGAAATGATTACGATGGGAGGGCAGTGGATGGGGCACTGAGAGTGTCGGCTATGAGCAACTTTTGACTGTCTCTGCTTTTTCATTGTCTTTGCCTACGTGGGAGTGGAGAGAATGCAGGCAGAGTATAGAGCTCCTTCTCAGGAACACATTTGTAAGTTTCTTTTTCCCCCTGACTCTGCTCTCTTATAGTCCTGGGAAGCCTTTATATAGCTTTAGGTGGTTCTGATTGATCTGGTCTTCTTCCAGATCTTCCTGTGTACACCCAGAAGCCTTCAGGGCCTTGGCTTTTGATACCCAAACCACTCAAGCTCTTGCAATCCAAAAACATTTTCTCTCATAAATATCAGCTCTGCAAAGAGCTTCAAAAGCTTATTTTGTAGCACAAAAGTAAATGATGCTCTTTTCTCTCTTTCTGCTCATTTTAATAAGGGAAGGGATGTGGAGGTATAAAGAAATTATCAATAATGAAAAACACTTTGGTTTATATTTCAAAATGCTATTCTGCTACAGGAAATATGACATTGCTTTCTTTTCTATAAATCACCTTAAATACTGTTTTGAGGCGCCATTCCCACTGGGCAGATGATCTCAAACAATGTTGCAACAACTCCCCTCTCATTTTTACATCAGAATCCAGGAGTCTTATAAAGAAAAGGGGAAAGGGTTCTGTGTAGTAAAGAATTTGGCCTTGCTGAAAGAGTGGTCTGGGCTTTGTCCTGGCTCTTAGAGGTAGCTACTAAACCCTTGGAAATTTCCATGTGATAGGAGTGTCTTTGTTTTTCACAGTGAGCTCCTTGGACCACACCTGATAGTTTATGCTAACAAGATGACTCAGGGTGGGGCCAGCCACACTAGATAGTCTTTCTGTGTGGACTGGCCACAGTAGAAAGACTAACCATGTGATTGGGGGTGAGGCTGGAGATTGAATTCAACCACCATTCAATCAGTCATACCTACGTAATTTAGCCCCAATAAAACTCTGAACACCGAAGTTTGGATGAGCTTCCTGGATTGACAATACACATGGAATATTGTCAACAATACTCTGTGCACATTGTTACACATTGATGCCAGGAGGGTAATGCACCCTGAGGACAATGGGAACTTCGAGTTTGGAACCCTTTGGAACCCTTCCAGACTATGCCCTATGCATCTTTGGCTGATTTTAATGTATACTTTTCCTGTAATAAATGTAATTGTGAGTATAATAGGTTTCAGTGAGTCTTTCTAGGGAATTATCCAACCTGAAGATGTTTTTGAGAAATCCCTACTTGTGCACTGTTGGTGGGAATGTAAATTGGTACAGCCACTATGAAAAACAGTATGGAGCTTCCTCAAAAAATTAAAAATAGAACTACCATATGATCCAGCAGTTCCACTTCTGGGTATATATCTAAAGGAAACAAAATCACTATGTTGAAGAAATATCTGCACCCTCATGTTAATTGTAGCATTATACACAATAGCCAAGATATGGAAACAAACTAAGTGTCCATCAATGGATGAATGGATAAAGAAAATGAAATATTATGCAGCCATAAAAAAGAAGGAAATCCTGCCATACGTGACAACATGGATGGACCTTGAGAGCATTATACTAAGTGAAATAAGTCAGGCAGAGAAAGAACTAATACTGTATGATCTCACTTATATGTGGAATCTAAAAAAAAATAAAATAAAACCAAACTCATAGAAAAAGAGATCAGATTTGTGATTGCAAAGGCAAGGGGTAGATGTTGGGGGAATTGGAGGAAGGTGGCCAAAAGGCACGAACTTCCAGTTATAAGATAAATAAGTACTGGGAATGTAATGTACAGCATGGTGACTATAGTTAACACAGCTGTATGGTATGATGACTAAATGAAAAGCAATAAGAAAAGTGTATATGTTGAGGTATATGAGGAAGCCATTTGGTTTAAAACTAATTCGGCCTGACCTTGTTTTTCCAGAAAGGCCTGACGTGGCCTGTCCAGCATACATTGTACATCTGGTTTAAACATTCACAGTATCCCAAAGCCAAGAATGATGCCCTTAAAGATAGGGATGTATGCCTCCCCCATATCAGTATTTCTTCCCAGAAACTAAGGGTCAAACTGACCTACTGTGCTCATCTCATGACCACTGACCTGCTGTGCTCATCTTGTGACCACTGACCTGCTGTGCTAGCAAAACATCTTGTGACGTAAAAGAGATATTCCTATTCTTGTTCCAAGAAGGTATATAACCATACTGTACACCTTGCTTCTTCAGAGTGCTTCCTTCCTTGGTGGGTGCTTGCTCAGGCTATGTAGTCCTCAAAACTGGCTCATATAATAAACTCACCCCAATTTTGATTTATATATTTATTATTGATTATTTGCATCAACAGGTATATTTTAAAGTTGCTAAGAGAGAAAATCCTAAAAGTTCTTATTACTAGGAAAACAATTTTTTTGTAACTGTACAAGGTAATGGATGTTAACTAAACTTATTGTGGTAATCATTTCGCAATATAAGTCATTATGCTGTATGCCTTAAACTTATACAGTACTATATGTCAATTATCTCTCAATAAAACTGAAAAAAAAAGAAGCACCTGCACTTGTAGTTGGTGTCAGAATTCTTGGCAGATTTGGCAGTCTGGAGGACTGTGCCCTTAACCTACCAGTTTGGCTAACTCCATGTAGGCCTCTAACTTTCATTTCTTTGTGGCTGATTGTTCTGTTGTCAAAGACTGGGTTTCCCTTGAGGTACAGCAATCCCTTGCTTTTGTGCCCTGCATGGGTCACAGAATTTGCAGAGGTGAGAATTCCCATGCCTAGGGTCAATGTCCACCTTGCACCAACCCCTTTGAGTGTTTGCTGCCTCCCTGAAATTCTGCCAAATCACTGACACCTTTCTCTCCTTACCATCAAAAGTATTCATAGCAACACTGTTCATAATAGCCCCAAACTGGAAACAATCCAAATGTCCATCAAAAGCAGAATGGATAAGCAAATTGTGGTCTAGTCAGACAATGGGATATTATACAGCAACAAGAATGAATAAACTAAATGACATACAACAACATGGATGAATCTCACAAACTTAATGTTGAATGAAAGAAACTAGAAACAAGAATACAAACTGTATGGTTCCATATATATAAATTTTAAAAACAGGTAAAGCTAATCTGAAGTATTTTAAATAAGGACATTACCACACAAAATTGGGGTTCTCCTACCTGATGCACATAAACAAGCTTATTAATTATAGCATCAGCTTTTGGGAAAAGAGATCAGCTTTATTCTGCAAGATCAATCTGCAGGGAGACAGGTGGTGTGTGCCCTCACATCTGTCTCTCCAATTTAGGATTTGGGGTGAAATTTAAGAGGTTAGGGAGAACAGGCTGGCACGCAAAAATGCTGGCAGGACAGGTTTTGATTGGTGGGCTTTGAGCATTTATGGTAAGGTTCTAAACATTTATGATTAGGTTCTAAATATTTATGGTAAGGTTCTAAACTTTTATGGTAAGGTTGTTACTGCACCAGGTCTGTTTTTGCCCACCGCCCAGAAAGCCAAACACTGAGATGATGAGATTGCAGCAGAGAGAGAGTTTAATCACAAGGCAGCCAAGTGAGGAAATGGAAGAATGAATCTCAAATCCACTTCCCTGAAAACAGGGACTCAGGGATATTTATGGAGTAGGGGCCAAGGTGGTCTGAAATGATTGGAGGTGAGGAGACATGAGGTAATTGATGATCTGCGCAAGCACAGTCAGGCTTCAGGCCTCTTCATAGGATGCATGTCCACCGAATGGTGGCTCCTGAAAAAATAGCTCAAAAAAAACCCATTACCATGGTGACCCAGGCCCCAGGGAGATGTTGTCTATAGGAACCTAGCAGGAGTCAGATAGCATATTGCCCGGACGGTGTAATTAACAACGGGTAAGTTTATCATGCAAATTTAAGTCCTCACCTTCCATTCTGACAGGTTTCTAGGTTAGGCCATCCCCACCCTTCTTCCTGGTACAGGGAAGAAGATACCTTTAGGAATGGAGATTTCCTTTGCAAATGTAAATGTCTCTTACAAAGGGTAACCAGAACTAAGAATGGCCTAGCAAGGAACCCCTGATACTCAGAGATGTCAATGGTGATGGCCTGTTCTAGGGGCAGGCCTCCCATCCCAAACTCTTTGACCAATTAGTGGGGGTGGGAGTCAAAGGGTCTTTCCAGCAAAGACATATTTTGGGGTGGCCAATTCCAATCCCCCCCACCCCCGTTACCAGCTGCTTAATCATCAATGGCTAATTGTTTGCTGATTTCAAGGTTTTAAACATTTATGGTAAGGTGGGAAAGGAATTTTAACGCCAGATTTCCCTGAATGATGGACCCCTTGCTTCTGATAAGAGTCTGACTTTTAGGTTCTGGTCATGTCCCAGTTCTCTGGTTCCATGGGGAGGAGAATCTTTGGTTCTGCAGTCATTTCAGGTCAAAATTTCTTCTTCTGCACATGCTCTGGCTACATGACTTTGCAAATTTTCTGAAAAACAATTTCTTAATCACTCTGTTGATAAGAGATTGAGTCTGTTGAACTGGTCCTGAAGGGCCTGTGGTTACAAGGATAATAGTTGAAGGGTAGCAGAATATGCCATGCCAAAACGTGCCTTTTTGACATCAGGATTATTTTGAGGTGGCACATTTTTTAGAAAAAGCAGACACAAGAGAAGCTCTAAAAATAAAGCAGAATTTACCCTTTTGTGAGGGACATTTACATTTATAAGGTTAATCTCCATTTACAAGGGTGTCTCCCTTTCTGTACCAGGAAGAGAAGGAGGACTCTAAATCACAAGAAACTCTTATCAATGGAGAAGGTGCCCAACTTAAATCTGCATAACAGTCTAATTGTGTTTTTCTTGATAACTTCTCTTAACTGGCCTCCCTACCCTCACACCCCAACATCTTTTTTGGTCTTTAGCTGAGGATAGTATTAAAGACAGTGTCTTAGGCCATTTTGGAGAGTTTTACTCAGTTTTGCTGGTAACTCCTATGTATACAGGAGGTATACATGTTATTAAACTTGTTTTTTTTTTCTCCTGTTAATCTGTCTCTTATCACAGGGGTGTCTCAGTCAAGAGCTCAGAAGGGTAGAGGGAAAATTATTTTTCCTCCTTTACATGGTTATTCAAGGGGATAGTGACTTGAAAGGAAGCACAAGGGAGCTTCTGGGATTCTGGAAATATTCTCTTTCTTGATCTGGGTACTGGTGACGTGTGTGTTCACTTGGTGAAATTTTGTAGAGCTACACACTTATGGTTTGTACATTATATATATGTTATATTTTAATTAAAAGTTTACATTAATATGGTATCCCACTCTCCTTTTGCCCTTAGGGACATTTCTCTTCAGCGAACTCAAGGTTTAGAAACAATTCCAAGACGGGAGGTGTCTTGTACAGGACTTCTGCTCAAGGTGACCAACTTGTCCCAATTTGCCCGAGACTTTCCCAGTTTTTGAATGGAAAGTTCCACGTGCCAGGAACTCCTCCCCAAGTCCTGGGCAAACTGGGGTCACCCTATTTCTGCCTACAAATATAATATAAATTTGGGAAGGAACACAAAAAGAAGTGGCTAACTTTCTGGAATGGGAGGAGGAAGAGAACAAATTATGATCTCAATAAAATATCCCACTACAATATTTATCGTTTGCTCATCATCACAATTAACAAAAGATCTCTCTGTTTGGGAAATCAAAGACACACTATATCACTTTGAAAAGTCAGAATCTACATTAACCTAAAAGCTTAAGTCACACATGCACGCACACACACAGAACCATCTGAACTTAGATCCAGAGGGAGATATTCACTTGGAAAGTTTACTTTTAAAAAGGTCAAGTTATTCTCCCTGAAGTTCCTGTAGACAAGTGATTTTAGAGATAGAGGCCCCTTGAGATCTAAAGGAAATGCTATTATAATACAAATAAACCTTCATGCAACCCAGCTGTGACATTTGATACCAAAGAGAATATGACTGAAAATACACAGCACCACTCTGGCTTTTCTCAAACAAAAAGGGAATTGTCAGAGACAACTATAACTTGCAAGGACAAAAACCAAAACATGTGAATTTCCATTTATAGTTCAAAGGATGAAGTTGCTGGGGGCAGTTGGTAGGGGTGGGCTGCAGAATAGCTACCAAACAGAAATATTGAGTTCAATCTTGGCCAAACATTTCCAAAATGGGAAGCCAGAGAAGAGAGGATCCAGTTTAAATGAACTTCTCACTCAATAAGTCCCTTAAACAAAGTGTTGTTCCTTTAACGCCTTCTATTACACAGTGATTAAATGAGCTCCCACACAGCTCTGATTAAAAACATTTTCTGGGGCCTATTTCTCCAATTCCAGTTCTATAGCACTTAATGTTCCCTCCAAAATTGCTTTGGGGAGAGCAATCTCATGTCAGGGAAATGAATTCAAAAGTGCTTCCCTACAAGTGCTGAGGGAAATTCACACCTTCAATCCACAACTTGGAAAGTATCAGGCTTTAGATTGTTTTTGGAAGTTCACAAAATAAATTCAACAAGCCTGATATTGAGTGAGGTAATCTTTAGACAATTTATATACATATTTAGTCTTTAAAACTGTTACCACACAAAAATGGGGTTCTCCTCCCCGATGCGCATAAACAAGCCAATTAATTATGACAACAGCTTTGGGAAGAGAAATCAGCTTTATTCTGCAAGATCCCCTTCAGGGAGACAGGGAGTGTGTGCCCTCAGATCTGTCTCCCCGTTTCAGGATTTGGTGCGAAATTTAAGAGGTTAGAGAGAACAGGCTGGCGCGTGGAAACTCTGGTGGGACAGGTTTTCATTGGTGGGCTTCAGGCGTTTATGGTAAGGTTCTAAACATTTATGATGAGGTTCTAAACATTTGTGATAAGGTGGGGAAGGAATTTTAACACTGGATCTTCCTGAATGATGGACCCCTCATTTCTGATGAGTCTGACTCTTTTTTTTTTTTTTTTTTTTGGTGAGGAAGATTGGCCCTGAGCTAACATCTATTGCCAATCTTCCTCTATTTTGTACGTGGGATGCTGCCACAGTATGACTTGATGAGTGATGTGTAGGTCTGCACCCAAGATCTGAACCTGTGAACCCTAGGCCACCAAAGAGGAGCGCACGAACCCAACCACTCCGCCACTGGGCCAGCTCCAAGAGTCTGACTTTTAAGTTCCAGTCATGTCCTGGTCCTTTGGTTCCATGGGGAGGAGAATCTTTGGTTCTGCAGTCATTACAGGTCAAGATTTCTTCTGTGCATGCTCTAGCTGACCTTGCAAATTTTCTGAAAGACAATTCTTAATCACTGTGTTGATAAGAGATGGGGTCTGTTCGAACTGACTCTAAGTGGGTCCGTGGTTATAAAACTATCATTTTAAAATAGGTGATTACCAATATTCTTCAGCAGAATGTGTTTGTTTACCCAAGTAAACTGTTTGAGTAGCATGTTTTGTAAGCATTAACTTTTGTAAAATATCTCCTTTTCAGAGACAGTACTTTAAACTTTTGCCTTCATGACACTTGGACACACTATGTATTTAAACCCTGCATGTGCACAGCTTAGTATTCAGCCACAGACCTCAAAGGGACCCCCTATGCAAGTTTCTGGATCTTTTCTTTCTAGTACCCTCCCCTCCAGCACTTTGTCCAGCATACATATCTCCCTCCATCTGACAATCTTTCTGGACACATGGATGAAGGGGAGCAGAATTTGCCATCCCAAAAGATGCCTCTTTGGCATATTGATTATTTGAGGCTGATTGTTTTTGAGAGGCTTCAGACTCAGGAGAATCTCTGAAAGCAGAGTAGAAGTCGCCCTTTTGTAAGGGATATTTACATTTATAAGAGAAATCTCTATTTGTAAAGATATCTTCCTCTCTGTATCAGGAAGAGGATGACTAAATCTCTAGAAACTGTCATCAATGAAGAAGGCAATGACCTAAATCTGCATAACAACCTTACCTTTGTTTACTATGCTTTTCCTGGAAACCTCCCATAACTGGCTCCCCCCAACGTTATCTTTTGTCTTTAGCTAGAGATGGTATTTAAAGCAGTGGCTTGGGCCATTTTCTGGAGTTACTCAGTTTTCCTGGGTGTCTCCCATGTGTACAGGAGGTATACATGTTATTAAACTTCTGTTTGTTTTTCTCCTATTAATCTGTCTTTTATTACAGGGTAGTCTCAGCCAAGAACCTAGAAGGGTAGGTGGAAAATTATTTTTCCTTCCCTACATGGGCAATGATGTGCATTGGAAAAGTTTGCTTGGCTTTGTGTCTGCTTCGGAACAGACCCTTCACAGCCTTTTCACACGTGACTCTAATTCTTCCCTCCAAATGGATCCTCTAGTAAAAGCCACAGCTTAACACAATTCCAGGGAGCACCATCCACATACATAATCCAAAGGGTGCCACTCAACTAGAGTTGTATGATGTCTAGGCCCTGTCTCACCCTCCAGTTCTATTTCTGTTCACCTAAAATGAGTATTGGTCACTTGTTCACATTGCCCTTAAAGCATGGTCTCCATGCTTTTCTGATTGATTGCCCCATCAGTGAAAAGATTTTTTTGATTGTACTCTCTAATATACATACAGCCGGCCCTCCATATCTGCAGATGCAAAACCCATGGACACAGAAGGCCTACTATATTCATTGTACAATGCCATTTTATATAAAGTTCTTGAGCATCTGTGGATTTTGGTATCCTGGGGGGTTCCTGGAACCAATTTCCCTCAGATACTGAGGGATAACTCTACATACTTATATTTATAAGATATATACATGTGCCAACACACACACACACACACACAAAATAAATAACTTTTTACAGTTTGAAATACAAACTAAATATGTATAGAACTTCTAATAATTTTCAAGATCATCATATTTATGAAAAAGAAGATCCAAATATGCTGCCTATAAGAAACTTTGAATTTAAAGATGCAAGTAAGTTAAAAGTAAAAGCAGGGGAAAATATATAGCATGCTAACACTAATCAAAATAAAGCTAGAGTGGTTATATTTATATATATGTGTGTGGTTATATTGATATATATTATATAAAGCTGGAGTGAATATCAAAGTAAATTTCAGAGCAAAAAATAATACCAAGGATAAAGAGGGTCATTTTGTGATGATTAAGGAGTTAATTCATCAATAGTATATAACAATCATAAATGTTTATGAGCTTAATAATAGAGCTTCAAAATACCTGAAGCAAAACCTGATAGAACTGAAAGGTAAAGTAGACAATTCTATAATTACAGTCAGAGACTTAAATACCCCTCTCTCAATAATTAATAGAACAAGTAAACAGAAAATCAGCAAGTATATAGGAGACTTCAAAACACTATCAACTAATGTGACCTAATTAACATTTATAAAATATTCCATCCACCGAGAGCAGAATATGCATTATTTTCAAGTACATATGGAATATTTACCAAGATAGATCATATTCTGGGCCATAAAGCAAGTCTCAATAAATTTAAAAGGATTCAAATTATGCAGTGTGTTATATGACCACAGTGGAATTAAATTAGAAATCAATAACAGAAAGATCTCTGGAAAATCCTCAATTAACACAACTCTAAATAATGCATGGGGAAAGAAGAAATCAAAAGAGAAATTAGAAAGTATTTTGAACTGTATGAAAATGAAATATGACATATCAAAATTTGTGGGATGTACCTAAAGCAATGCTTAGAGGAAAAGTTATAGCACTAAACACCTATACTACAAAATAAGAAAGGCCTAAAATCAATGACCTCAGCTTCCATGATTAGCTAGGAAGTTAAATGACTGTACAAGCCATGTACAGAGATTCTCTATACATGGATTTTCTTTTTTGAGATTCTTACTCTTGACCTCTTTCGGAGACTGGTAACAACAATGGGCCACATGCCTTCTTACTCTCACTCCCCTCTCAGCTAGGAAGAAGGTCCCCACCCCCACTTGCATCCTCTTAGAAGCTTGAGCAGAAGCAAGGTTCAGGCTCAGGAGAAAGAACACGTGAGAAAGGCCATTTAGGCTAGTTTCCAGTCTAGGCAAAAACAGTGCTCACTCCTCACTAGTGATCCAGTCCACCTCACCTGGGCTGAGATGTGCACATAGAGGTTTGGGGGCAAAAGCCCTACAGAATATATATTAATCAGCTTGGGCTGCCATAACAAAATACCATAGACTGGGAGATCTAAACAGCAGAAATTTATTTTCTCACAGTTCTGGAGAATGGGAAGTCCAAGATCAAGGTCCTGGCCAATTCAGTTCCTGGTGAGAGCTCTCTTCTTGGATTGCAAATGGTCAACTTCTCACTATGTCTTCACATGGCCTTTCCTCAGTGCATGTGTGTGGAGAGAGAGAAAAAGAGGTCTCTCTCTCTCCTCCTCTTCTTATAAAGTCACTAACCCCATCATGAGGGCCCTACCGTCATGACCTCATCTAACCCTAATCACCTCACAAAGGCTCCATCTCCAGATATCAGCACATTGGGGGTTAAGGCTTTAACATATGAACTTGCAGGGGACACAAACATTCAGTCCATAATAGAGTGTTCCTACTAAATAGCTCTTCCAGAAATCTGTAGCATGACAGGTTACTTGTGAAGAATTCTGGGACTTTGGTTCCAGTCATCATTATTTCCTTTGTGAAGACCCAGCAAGTATTGTGCATCACTTTGGACACTAGAGGAGAAAAGAAGCCCTTTATTAACTCAGGGCACATAATGACAGTACAATATTAGTAACATATCCTTAACAAGAAGAAAAAAATTGTGCTGCAGAAGAGGGTGAGGGGCAGTGAGAGAACAAAATAGTAGCTGAATGCCAATGAAGCAAAAGCATGACTTCTTACCCAATGTGACCTTGATTATCAAAGACTTTCAGGTCTTGGCTCTACCAATCATCAGCTGTGAGACTTTGGACAAGTTACTTCTCTCTCTAAAACTCAATTTTCACATTTGTAAAGTGAGAATAGTAATAGAAACCACTTCTCAAATTTGTTTTGAGACCAGGAGACTATATGAAGAACACTTGAAAATGTTTATTTCAACATTAACGTTGCCAATCATTTGGATCAGTGTCTTTTCACCCATTATCTCCCACCAGAGACACACATCTGAGACACTGTGTCACATAATTGTGTTCCTACAGTTTGTGCCCCTCCTCCTATCTCCTGGTATGAATACTCAGAGACATTAAACTGAGGTTCAATGCCTTTTCACCCAGTCTGAATGCTTTCATGAATTTTAATAGTCTGAATTATATAATCCCATCATGCCTTCTCCTTGCTAGAATCAAGAAGATCCAACTCTCTTCCAACTACTTTGGTTAAATATTTTCCAGTGTATTTTATGATTATTAAAAAGAAAAATCCATTATTTCATTAACTCAATAAGTACTTATTAGTGTCCACCAAATTCTGTTCTAGGTACCAGGTATATAGCACTGAATAAAATAGACCAAAGTCCCTTATACTTCATACCAGTATTAATAAATATAATATAAACTTCTCAAAGTCTGTTGACTTTGTTCCAGAACTTCTGTTTAGAATGGTCATTGCTTCCATTCTCAAATAAAATTGGTATTTAATTTGTATTTTGACAGTGCAAACTAGTGAAGGTATCTTTAGTGCTAGAGATGAAGGAATCTAGAGTAGATTTATCAGATTAATTGAACATCAAGAAAATGGCATATAATAAAGAAAATGAACATGCTGAGAAGAGAAAGAAAAATCTCTTTGTGGCAATCATTAATTTTTCATTCTCTTTAAAGGTTTATTTCATAATGTAAGAAGGGAGGAAACATCCAGAGGTATTTAGAATATATTACAAGCTCTAAATCCACATTAAACATATCTAAAAGAGAATTTAAAAATTTTAGATGTAACTTCAGCAATCTGACAACCATTGAAAAACTATAATGGTGCATAGGTTTTCTCATCTTTACAGTTTTTAAAGTGACTGTGTAGCTGTTTTGCTAGACTTTCAAAATCAAGTTTTTGACAGGGCCCATAAAGTCAGCTTCATTGCTAGTTATGAGATAATCTTTGAGCATTTATACCAATCATATCAAAACTAGCTAAAGTTCAGCTGCAATTTTTTTGTTGGGGGGAGAGCTGTCTGGGTTTCCTTTTTCATAGTGAGTCCTTTGATACTGTACGATATGGCAATCTGAGGGTGCCAGTTTTCTATTTCGCTGGCCCCGTGCCTTCTACAAGTTGCTGACTCACTTTATGGAGTAGAATTAAGAACGTGTCTGAATCAATAGGCATTTGTGGCAGAGAGTGCTAGTTCTCCCTCAACATCCATTTTCTCTTTCTTCTAAGGAAATAGAAATTCTAGCTAGGCACAGCATTAACAAAGGTGGACAAGATCTTGGAAAGCAGCTCACAGGCATCGGAAGCAATAGCATTGGGGCAAATAAGAAAGATTTGTAATGTTGAGCAGTGTCTGCTGCTTCTTACTACTTTTAGCAACATCCTACAGAGGGATGAACCCCACTTGGATGTAGCCAGACAGCAACCAAAAATGGAAGAGAACGTAGCTCGGTCAAGAGTCATTCTTTGCCTGTAGCCTGTGATTTCAGAGCCCTATACAACTGAAAAAAGCCAACTGCTTTCTGCAACTCCACAGTGAAGCAGTTTAAAGAGGCTGCAAAAAGGGGAAGACTTGGCAGAAGATAATACTTTGGCTCCTCAAGCACCTTCCTTCTTGACCAGTAAATGAGAGCCAGAAGAGAGGTAAAGAGCATATTAAGGATGTCAACTTCCCACCCAAACCTATTAAGAAGAGCTTAAAGAAGCAGCTACCAAGTTGAATGAGAGGACGATGAGTCAGCACAGAGAACAGTGAAGCAGCAAGAGAATTTGCCTGGAAAAGATCTCGGGCTATGGTCACTTCTTTTTTATTTATTTTTCAAACTAGCGTTTCTTTTTTATCTTTTTGCATTTCTTGTTTTAAAAATATATATTTTATTGTTGGATCATCCTTATTCCTCTGGAGCTGTGCTTGGGGGGCCACTCTGACACTCTTGCCTCTTCCTTACCAGCCAAGGAGAGGCTTTCTGGTAGGGCATAGCTGTGCACCTGCTCAATACAAGGTTGACATAAGGGAAGCCATACTGTAGAAAAGAAATCATGTTGTAACTTTGAATGACCTCTGGCTAACTCTGGATTTTATGGCCCCTCCCAGCTGCTATAAGTTGATAACCTTATTCTTTTGAGTTCCTTAGGAATGTGATGACCCCGGGTAGACAATTGATGCTGATAGCCTTCAATGTCAACCGAAAGACCAGGGTATAGGGCGTTGCTCCAGTCTCTGATGCATATCAAGTAAAACAAAAGACTGCCAGGAACTGACTAGACAGATGCCCCACCCTGAGACCAGATGCCTCCCCCACCCAGAGACCAGCCCCCTATATAACTGGCCTGTAGTCTTTGTTCTGTAAGATGGTTCTTTGAGACATTAGTCAGCCATCTTCCCCCTTCTAGCCAGCTGTAATAAAACCCTTTCTTTTCCACCATATTGCCTCTTGACGATTGGCTTTTTTTCTCGCACCGAGCAGATCGTGCCCTTTGTGCAGTAACGGCTGCAGGGGCTCCTTGAAGTAGTTGGGAAGCAGGAAGCCATCAGCACTCCCTGGAGTCAGAATCACTCCATCGGCAGAGCAGAAGAGGATTCCATCTGCCAGGGCCAGGGGCCCATCGATGAACGTGGCCTCTTCACAATTTGACCACATGCCACTGATGACACCAGGATGCCCAGGCAGTCCTAGGACCAGGTGGATGTGCATCCTTCCCCAGCAGGACAGGCCCTTGAGCAGGATGGATTGCCAGTGCTGCCAGAATGTGCCATGGATGAGTATCAGGGCAGGGCCTGCAGGGTCTCCAGGGGCATCAGCTCCAACTAAGATCCCTGCAGATAGTGACCCTGATTGGCCTGGATGAGAAGGCCAGTGCTGAGGTCCCCCAGTTGCAGGGCAAACTGCTGTTTCCCATTGGTGTCCAACACACACTGCACACCTTTAGCTGAGAAGCTGTGGAACTGGGGCAGCTGCAGGAGAGCACCCAGGGGCACGAAGCTATTGGCCCCCGTGGGAAGCCCCAGCTTCAGGGCTCTATGGCACAGGGCATAGGGCACAGCCTTGGACAGTTGCATATCTGGTTCCTGGGGTCTGTGAGCCCTTCTAATCCTGGGCCCTGCTGCTTCCTGCCTCCTTCCTCCAGAAGAGTTCATGGCCAAGACAGACTCCTGTTGCCGGGCAGCTGACGGTGCAGGATGGTTACTTCTATATCTAATTGACGAGCATCAAATAGACCAGAAGCCTATTAAGTGTTACAGGGAATCTGAAAGCCAAAGCAACCAAAAGCCTGGCAAATGCCTGTGATGAATACAGCCTTTGTAGTGCAGGAAAAATAATTTTCCCTCTAGCCTTCTAGGTTCTTGGCTGAGACCCCCCTGTAATAAAAGATAGATTAGCAGGAGAAAAACAAACAGAAGTTTAATAACATATATACCTCCTGTACACATGGGAGAGACCCAGGAAAACTAAGTAACTCCTTGAAATGAGCCATGCTACTGTCTTAAATACCATCTCCAGCTAGAGACAGACGAATATGTTGGGGGTGGGGAGCCTGTTATGGGAGATTATCAGGAAAAGCACAGTAAACAAAGGCATGGTTGTTATGCAGATTTAAGTCCTGTGCCTTCTCCATTGATAAGAGTTTCCAGAGATTTAGAGCCTTCCTCCTCTTCCTGGTGCAGAGAGGGAGACATCCTTACAAATGGAGATTTCTCTTATAAATGTAAATGTTTCTTACAAAAATGGAGATTTCCTTTATAAATGTAAATTTCTCTTACAAAAAGGTAACTTCTACTTGGTTTTCAGAGCTTCTCCTGTGTCTGCTGTTTCTTAAAAATAATCAGCTCAAAATAATCCTTATGCCAAAGAGACATATTTTGGGGTGGCAATTTCTCCTCCCCTTCACCTCCAAGCAGTGTTAGGACTCCCAAATCGCTCAGCAGGAAACAGGCTGTGAAATCTGAGCAATCCCCAAGAAAGGCCCACTGCAGATGTGGCCATAATAATCAGTGGAAATGAACCTTCCAGAAGGCAGAGAATAGGACCATAGGGGACAATGGACAAATGTTTCCTTTAAGGGAGTGGAGCTAAGGGCTGTCAGATGAGCTAAGGAATTTAATCCAATGCTAGGACAAGGAACTTTTGCATTTCCAAGCCAGTAGGACTCAATAATTGCCATGAACTGATGACTGCTGAGTGGTTCCACTTTTCCCTTTCTAATATCAGTGTTTCTGTTCTTGTCACCTTGCTCCTACTCCACCGTTATGTTTTGGATGGGACATATCACTTGTTTTATTTTTTGCAGATTGCAGGATCACAAGGAGACATATCTGAACCTGACATAGGGGATCACACATCACTCAGAGATCCTGGACTTTGAGATGTATGTAGCATAGGGGAGGAAAAATAATTTTCCCTCTTCCCTTCTAGGTTCTTAGCTGAGACCCTCTTGCAATAAAAAACCGATTAACAGGAGAAAAACAAAAGTTTAATAACACGTATACCTCCTGTATACATGGGAGAGACCCAGGAAAACTGAGTAACTCCCTGAAATGGCCCAAGGCATCACCTTAAATACCACCTCACCAAAGGTCACATAGTTAGGAAGTACTTAGAACAGGGTTTTAAACCCAGGGGTGTCTGACTTCAGAGTCAGTACTCTTGACTACTAAACTATATTACCTCCCATGCCAAAAGAGTCACATTTATAATGGTGATAACACACAATGCTGGAAAGACTGGTAAAGTGGTTTAATCATTCATTACTGTCCAGTTTGCTCTCAGATAACTTGCTGCCCTTCTCTTGCTCTGTTCTGTATCACAAGAAACTAAATTTTTCAAGTTCCTTTGTTCTCTGGGTTCTGGGTAGTTTTGCCCAATGGACAGTACTTGCAGAAAGATTGGAAAGCAAGAAGAAGAGTTCAAAGTTCTTTTCTCTGTTTATCTTTCTGCTTCTTATAGCACCTCTTCCACGGGTCCAGCTTTTGCCAGACCAAACCTCCCTTGAGGATCCCAGCAATTACTGGACAGTTCTGACCAGGCAGACCCAGTCATGCTTCTAGTTCCCTCTGAATGGCTCTGGTTTCTGGGCTCTGGTAATACCACCTCATCCAAGTGTCCCTCCATTCCTAGCGTGGCAGCATCTTTCTGCTGTTGCCAATCTCTGAGTTATTTCACCATTGACTTCTCAGTTTCTCCATTACTTGTAAAGTCAATTTCCTGTCTTATTTTTCCTTTGTTAAAAGTACTAGAGTGGTTTCTGTGGGTTTTGGTGGAACCTGACCTAATACACAGACAATACACTCCTTTTGGAAATAAGAGCAATAATGATGATTATACATATTGACCCAGTTTTCTAACCCTCAAAATGTAGCCTAAGGAAATAATTTAACAGAAACAACAACAAAATTTGCACATAGATGTCCATTTCAGCATTATTTATAATAGCAGAAAATTGGAAATCACCTAAAGGTTCAATATTAGGAGAATGGACTACAAAATCAGGGTACATACCACAATGGAATAAAATGCAACCATTATGATGATTGTATCAGTCAGCTTTTGTTAGATTATGCTGCGGTAACAGATTGTCCCCAAATCTCTGATTTATTACAGGTTTATTTCTCACTCAGTTGTCTATGCTTTGCAAGTTAGCTGCAGCTCTGCTTCATCTTAGGACCCAGTTGGAAGGACCAGGCCCATGTTGGTCTCAAGGCAGTGGAAAAAGAGCAAGAACAGAATAATACAATAGCTCTTAAAGCTTATGCTCAGATGTGGGATATGTCATTTCTGTTCAAATTCCACTGGCCCAAGCAAATCATATGGCCAAGACTGATATCAATGAAGCAGATACTGCTCCTACAGGGAGGCCCACCAGGAACTGGCTCTGTAAATATGGCCCCAGAGGAAAGGGGCAGCAAATATTTTCAACAATAATAAAATCTACCACAATAATGAAGACTATGAAGAAACACAGAAAATGTTTGATATGATGATAAGGAAAGTAAGAATATACAAAAAAGATTTTACATACACTATTGTGGTGGAGTCTACTAGCTGTCCACCAAAATCCATTCTAATCTCTTTCCTAGGTATATGAAGTTAGATGTAGTCATATGACTAAGATTCTAGTCAATAACACTATCTACCTGGAGATAGTGTCAAATGCCACAGGTTAAGGGCTCAGTCTCATAGGACTGCCCCCTCCCTCCCCACTTCAGATGCCAATTGCAAGTCCAGGTTGTCACCTGCGCTTCTGACCAACTGGCTATAAATTGGAGATTCCCATGACCTTCTCCTCAGGCTCGATTAATTTGCTAGCACAGCTCACAGAATTTAGGAAAACAATTTACTTACTAGATTACCAGTTTATTATAAGAGGATATAACTCAGAAACAGCCAGATGGAAGAGATGCCTAGGACAAAGTATGGTGGAAAGGGCATGAAGCCCTCTCTGGCATGCCACCCTCCTGGCACCTCTACGTGTTCACCAATCAGGAAGCTCTCTGAACCCTGTCCTTTTGGGTTTTTATGGAGGGTTCATTAAGTTGGCACAATTGATTAAATTGGCCATTGGTGATTAATTCAACCTCTAGCCCCTCTCCCTTCCCCGGAGGTTTGGGGGTGGGGCTGAAATTTCCAACCCTCTAAATACAAGGTTGGTTCCCTTAGCAACCAGCCCCCATCCTTAGGGGCTTTCCAAAAGTCACTTCATTAACATAAACCCAGGTGTGGTTGAAAGGGACTTGTTATGAGTAACAGAAGGCACTTTTATAGTTCTTTTTTTTGTGTGTGTGTGGGGAAGACCAGCCCTGAGCTAACATCTGTTGCCAATCCTCCCCTTTTTGCTGAGGAAGACTGGCCCTGGGCTAACATCCGTGCCCATCTTCCTCTACTTTATATGGGACGCCGCCACAGCATGGCTGACAGGCAGTGCGTCGGCGGGCGCCAGGGATCCGAACTCGCGAACCCCGGGCTGCCAAGCGCGGACTAAACCGCTGCGCCACCGGGCGGCCCCTATAGTTCTTATCACTTAGGAAATTCCAAAGGCTTTAGGAGCTCTGTGCTAGGAATGGGGATAAAGACCAAATATATATTTCTTATTATAAACCAGAATATCACAAGGACCCACTCTCATGCACTGTGATTTACCATCTCCCAGCTATTCCCTCCTACATCTTTAGGCTCATGACAATGGGTCAGAAAATTGTAGAATGAGAAGTTAAGAAAGAATTCTTGTGATGTCACCAATCTCTGGAAGCATAAAGTTTAAGTGATCTTTTTAGGTACCAAAAGGAGATGTTTTAAAAAACTCTCTACATAATTTCTCTTTGGTAAAACTGAAATAATGATAAACTTTAATTTTAAATATTTATTACTTCATTAATAACTACTGAACATATACTTACTCATTTTCGTTGAGTTTATACATGACCTCTTTAAGGATAATCTCCCTAGACAAATTTCTACTTCCTATAACTTTTCCCAACCCCAACTCTCCCAAATACTTCCTCTAGACCCATAGTTTCTAGAACACCAAAGGTATGAACTATATAGCTTCATTTACTTCATTCCATTATGCTTATTTGTTTATGTGGCATTTTTCTCCAATGGACTGGTTATACCTTGAATCCAAGGACTTTGTTTTATTCATCTCTGTATCCTCAAAACCTGGCTCAATAAATGTATGTTGAGCAATGAATGAATTCCTAAGGCTATGAGTAAATGACACTTGCTATTTCTGGTGTTCCTGACAGTCCATTGCATTTGGGAAGGCAAGGGCCGAATTCCCATTCTAGCTGGACCAGTTACCTGTTACCTTGGGCAATTCTCTTAACCTCAATTTTCATTATCAAATATCTCTTTGAACTGTTCCATGTTTACTATGAAAAGGAAACTCTGTGGTCCAGAAAGACTCTAAGACCACCTGGGAGAGAAAGTAGCTGAAATAGAAGCCATTTTTTATATGTATCGAGGGGTTGGCTCTAGTCTTCCAAACAGCAAAGAAGACTCTCAGTTACTATACTTCATAAGCAGTATTAATCCATAAATCACTTACTTTTGGTGAGGAAGGATTTAAATCCTGCCTCTGTCCAAACTTACTGTGTCAACTTAGGTTCTCCAGGTTTGTTTCCTTTTGTAGAATTATAATTAATTTAACAGATGTTTATGGAGCATTTAGGTCTTAAGCACTTATTATATATTGAACACTAAGCACTAGGCAAAGATAGGATGCATTTTATTAACACAGAATATAAATATTTTTGGTCACTTTCCCTTCCCTACACTCAATCATGGCCTTCAGTGTCCAAACCATTTATTTCTTATACTCATTCATTCATGGTATAACAGTTTAGAATCTTTTATTTGCGAGCAACAGAAAATTTATCCTAAACAGGTTTATGCAAAAGGAAAATGTATTAGTTCATGTAACTGCATAGTATAGGGGATAGGACTGGTTTTAAGTACCGCATGATGCAGGAGTTGAAATGATATCCTCCAAACCTAGTTTCTCTCTCTCTCTTCATCTCTCAGTTCACTTCTTTTGGGTTGGCACCATTCTTTAGACCGGAGTTCTCACTGTAGTCATGAGATGGCTGTAGGAACTCTAGATCTTCCATCCTCTAGAAAAAAGTGAGTGTCTTTCCTAGATGTCTCAGCGAAAGTCTCATTGCATCTGATTGGCTCTGCCTAAGTCATATGCCCACCCCTGAACTAATTACTGTGGTCTGAGGATTGTGAGGCTCTGATTGGCCAGGACTGAATAATATATATATATATTTTTTTTTTTTTGGTGAGGAAGATTCACCCTGAGCTAACATCTGTTGCCAATCTTCCTTTTTTTGCTTGAGAAAGATTGTCCCTGAGCTAACATCCATGCAAATCTTCCTCCACTCTTTGTATGTGGGATGCCGCCACAGCAGGGTTTGATGAGCAGTGTGTAGGTCCACATCTGGGATCCAAACCCTGAGCCACTGAAGCGGCACATGTGAACTTAACCACTATGCCACCGGGCTGGCCCCAGGACTGAATAATATTGATTGCCCTTGGAGCCAGAGTTGAAGGCAACTTCATTAGAGGCACATACACTTAAAAAGGGGAGTAGTCTCCTCCATCTCCCACCAAGGGAAATCTGGAACAATTACTAGAAGAAGGGTTGGTAGGCGGTAGACAACAAAACAACTCAGTCCAGTATACATAGGTTTACTATACAGAGGTCTTAGATTAGGTTCTCTGGAAACAGATTTTGAGATGAATAACCGAGTGCAGAAGGTTTATTGAGAAAGTCTCTTGGGAAATACACCTGTAAGGAAGAAAAAGAAGATTGGGGCAGACACTGACCCATGATGAGGTTTCAACCAAGGCTTCAGCCTATCTTATATGGAACTCTGAAGCTGGAATGGTCCTTCAGAGTTGACCCAAATTAATGCAAGGATGCCAAGTTTCTGTATTTCCACATCAGCAGTCATTGGCTGTGGGCCACCCACTAGGAAAGTGCACAAATTTTGTGAGGCAGATCCTTGAAGCAAAGGCAATTCCCAGTGAGGGACACAGATGTCAGCTGTCAGGAACTGATAGCCCTAGCAACTTGGGGATAGGTACATTGCCCTGAAGAGGGGATCTCGGTGGACCACCCAGTATCCACTACAAATGTTCTACCATTGCTATAATCTTAGTGAGGTTACTCCATATGAACTCTTCCTAATTCAGCTACCCACTCATTCTCTTGTACCTTCCTAGCCAAAAACGGTGTTGTTTTGTTTTGGGGGGCAAAATTATGCTCAGAGACTGAGACTGTCTTTGCCAATAGTTTATTTAACACAGGTTTGCTATGGGATTTATAATAGTTTCACAAGCCAATAGCATACAGGACAATGTCTCTTAATAAGCCAATAAAGAAATAACACAACATACTCCAAACTAATGATAGATTAATCACCCTATTGTTCCAGGCAAGGGGAGATGAAAGGAATAAAGTCCAAATTAAATTGAGGTGTACTTTTTTATATGAGTAGGTACTTGAGAGAGATGGCTTCACTAACTGAGAGCTGATGTCCAGCAGCCAGTGCAAAATGAAAGTGAAAAGTCCCCTGTTACTAGAGCACATTGCTAGAGAAGGATGACCCTGGTGTTGGGGGGGAAGGCTAATCTTCACGGGGCCACTGTACGGTTTGTCACCACTACCAATAAGGGAGTCACCCTTACCACAATAGGAGCTAATGCCCCATGGTTTTCGGAGAGTTTATTGAGGTCAGCAAAGAGTGTCTTGCCTGGACCAAAACTCTTGAATAATTTTCACCAACTCTTGGAATTTATAGTCTAAATGTCCCCTTGCCATAGTTGCTTCTCCACATGCTCATACCGATAAGCCCCAATCGGGGCCCCTCAGCAATGAGGCTACTGAGTTCTTAATGACAACGGATGAGATGATGACATCCTGACACAACTTACTTCATTCTTATATTAAAACAACTTTTTTTCCTTTGTCATAATCAAGTGAATCAAAACAACTTCATTTAAGTCATAAATAAGTGGATTTGAAATCACATCAAACCAATACACAAGTGTTTTCCTCTCCTGTCTTCTCCTACCATCGTTATCCACCCACTGAATCTGTAGCAAACCTACCTTGTTGGCTCATTAGAGATTTTTTTAAAGAAATCTATTTGTGATTCTCTCAACTTGAGAGCTGAGGAAAGCGGGCAACTGTGAGCCTATGTGTGAGGATTCTCTTAGAGCATTGTTGAGCTTATCTAGCATTGAGGAAAGAAAATTGAGAGTCACAATTAGTTTGTTTAGAAGTAGATATTGAGCATGTTTTCTTCTTTAAATGTACTTTTTGGAAAAAGGAATTAGAGGTTACTTTGTACTGATCAAGAGAAGTGGCCCCTAAATGTTTTTATTCCTATTATTAATTAAACTTTGACTCCAAACAAGAAAAATATGTTGAACCAATTTTAATTAAGCTCTTTCTTCTGAGAGATAGGTCATCACTTCTGAGATGACAGCCTTGGTAGAGATGACCCAGTGGGGAGTGGACCACTGGATGGGGGCAGGTGTTTAGGAATGGGGGCTAGCAGGGAAAGGGAGGGATGTGAAAGGGTTGATCCTTGTCACCAGCTGGAGTTGCTGAGATTGGTGTACTGTTTCCATCCAGTTCAGGTGATGGCCTGAGACACAAGCCTAGTCCTCTGGCTTGTTCTAAAAGAGTCCTGCTGAGTATAGGTGAGTCATGTTCCAGGAGAAGCACTAGCCCATTATCCATCACCAGATATATAACTCTCAAGTCAGAGAATACTGAAACGTAAGACAATGAGCCTGTCCTGCCCTGGAACCAGGGGTGAAAGGGTGGGGGTGATAGGCAACTGGTATCTCTTCCTTCTTTGTCCTTTGCACTTAATTTTATTTTCCACTTTTAGGTGTTTTGGTATAAGCAGACTCAATTCCATTGTTCCTTGTGGTTATGATAAGTAAAATTAGAATAGGATGCTTTTAATTCTTCCAGCAACTTCAGAAGACATTCTGACACACTCATTATTTAGGGTACTGGCCAGTACAGGGGTAAGTGCTAAAGGAAGGTTAGCTAGGAAGCAAAGTAGAGGGTAGAATATAGGGAAGAATTTAGATTACAAGGAACCCCTTTCCCATTGAGAATCACCAAATCATAAGGTAAAAATCAATCAAGGGGTCTACACAGAAGTGAAAATTAACATAATTTAAATAGAGTATTTGAGTACAAAGAGCACATTTGCCTGAAAGTGATCCTGAGAACTCATGATGCTGGCTTGCAGGCAAAAAGCGAACTAAAATCAGAGATCTGCTCTTCTCCCAAAGGGATGGGCTGCACCCAAGCTCAGCTTCCCATGGGACTTCCTCCTCTCACAGGAGGACTGTAACATCCCATCAGCCTCAAGATCTCAAACAATGCCTATAAACAGCTGGCACCCCAGGACCAGATTGCCTGGCACCAAGCAGCCTGAATAATCCATCACTGACAAAGTTCCTCGTAGGCTTGCTCTATACGAAGGGAGAGCAAGGGATCCTATCAATGGAACCCAGGCTCACCCTTCAGGTCCAACAAGGGTTTCCTCTCACCAAGGCTCAATTAGCTACTATTGGCCCAACCCACCACCTGCAGGAATCAACACTGAGCCACAGTATGGCACCATTTCTCAAGGAGACTATCCAGCCACTTGGGCAAATTGATTACTCTGGATCCCTTCCACATGGGGTGTGGCCAGAACTGATTCATACTCTTGTTATGCTTGCCTTTCCTATACACAGTTACCCTAGCAGCACTACCATTCAAGAGTTTACAAAACAGTCATCTATTGACGTGGTATCCCATACAGTATTGCCTAAAACCAATGGACCCGTGTTGCTCCAAAGAAGTTGCATATGACAAGGAGAACCACGGGTCTCATCATATACGTCATCACTCAGAAGCAGACAGCCTAATGAAATGGCCCATTAAAGGCCCAGCTAACTTTTTAGCTTTTAGACCACACCTTGTGGAGTTGGGGTGACTTGGTGAGAGGGAGGCCTTGTTAGTCCATGAATAGCCCCTATACTTGTCACCATGAGTGACCCTGGGTAAGACTAGAAGAAGAGCTGACCAGCTGAGTCCAACCCAAATTGCTGACCTACTGCATAATGAGCAAACAAAAAGGTTATAATTTTACACTACTATGTTTTGGAGTTGTTTGTTACATGGCAGTAGACTACTGATACAAGTGAGGCCAAAAATATCTGAAATAGTACATAAGATGTATCTGACACAGCTGAGGAATATACATGCAAAGTTCTATCACATTCTAAAGAGAGCTTCTAGGCCCTTCCCTTTAGGGCTCACCAAGAAGTGGCAAAACTGGTTCTATGACTGTCACCCAAACACTTCCTCCAGCCTAAACAAGAGAAAACTAGAAGGGAGATTTTTATTAGTTATCATCTTTGAAGGAGTGTTGTAGATTTTCTCTCCCACTGGGGAAGGCAAAGCCAAGCAAGGGGGCCTCCGAGAGCTGAGTTAGGAGTGTCTTCTAGATGTATTCCCCTTCAGCTGCTTGGTGACTGAACTGCAGCTATCTATAGGTCTAACTCACACAGAGAATTTTAGGGAGAGCCGACCACATACTCTTGGAGTTTAGAGACTGGAGTCAGCATAGACACTGCTGCCTGCCTCTTGCCAGAAGAATTCAGAAGACAGGAAGCTTGCTGGAACAGCAATGACAGGGATAGCACGTCTGTGGTTCAGCATGGCAAGGATATCAGAGCTTTCCATGGATCAAGTGACTATCACAGAAAGCAAAAAAGCTTGAGTCTCTTGCTTGTGCCCTGCCAAAGCCCCTGCCAGTTGGTGAGGGGATCCTGGAAGTAAGAAGTTTGGGTATTCCACAAGAGGCAGAGGTTGAGAAGAAGTTAGAAAAGGTTGAGTCTATTCCAAAGAACTATGCTGTGAGGAGGGTGCTGAAGAATCACACTCACCCCATAGGAGAGCCAGCCTTTGGATGCCAGCCACAGAGAAGGCATGGACAACCAAGACAGGACTTACAGCAACATCAAAAAGCTAAAGAGACCAGGGTCTGAGGAGAGAGAGGCCAGATAAAGGAAAGAGCATCATTTGTGTCCTAAGATGTACTATCAAATCTTCCTAGTGGGAGCCTAAGAAGAACCCACAAAAGAAACCAAGAGAGAAAAGAGTCGATTTTAGGCATCTGCCATGTCCAGAGAGAGACAAAACCATCTTATGACTGTACTTGTAAAGCAATAACTTGCCCACCTCCATTTCTACCCTCTTCATCTTTGGAGGAGAAGAAACTGTGGTTAGCAAAATGGGGGAGCAGAAGTAGAAACCTAAGTAACAGAATGAGGATTGTACCCTCTTCTTTGACTTCAAGCTCCTCACCAGTGGCAGGACCCAACTGGGAGAGAGGATAAGATATAACTTTAAATCAAATTTAAAGTTTTGATTATTTTATGGGACTGCTGGTTGTCCCCCCAACCTTTTTTCTAAAGTCACAGAATTTTAGCTAGGTTCAAGACTGCCTAGAATAAGACCTCATTTCCCAATCTCTCTTGCGGGTAGATACAGTAACGTGATTAAGTTCTGGCCAATGGATTGTGAATGTAGGTGATGTTAACAACTTCTGGGTCATGCCCTTAAAGGAAATGGGTAGGCCTTCCTTTTCCTGATGACTGGAATGTGATATGGTGCTGAGCCATTCTGGACCAAATACACTAGGAGAGCACTCTAGGGGTGGTGGAGCAAGAAGACAGAAGGAGACTAACTCCTGCTCACTTTGTGGAACAGAGCTGCTGTGTTAGTCCACTTTTGCATTTAATAAGCAAAAAGTCTCAGTACCATACTATGATGTACACTTATTTCTCACTCATGGGCTTGTGAGTTGGCTGGAGCAGCTCTGTGTGGTATAAAATCCTTAACTTTAACAGGTTTTCTATGAATGTTTTAATATGGTGGTCCCCACTATGTGGGGTGTGTGAGAGGAGTGAATGGGCCCCTTTCTGACCACATCCAGCTTCAAAAGTGAGGGGCTGTCATCATCAGAGCTGCTCTGCTTTGGGATGTGGGTCAAGTTCAGCCCTGCTCTAGGTGTCTCATTCTCATCTCCAGGCTGGAGGGAGATTGGAAGTTCTCAGATGGACAGCGGCGAAAACTATAAACATTGTTGAAAGAAATTGAAAAAGACACAAAGAAATGGAAAGATATTCCGTGCTCTTGGATTGGAAGAATTAACATGGTTAAAATGTCCATACTTCCTGGGGCTGGCCCAGTGGCACAGCAGTTTAGTCCGCGCTTGTCAGCCCGGGGTTTGCGGGTTCGGATCCCGGGCGCCTGCCGACGCACTGCTTGTCAGCCACGCTGTGGCGGCGTCGGATATAAAGTAGAGGAAGATGGGCACGGATGTTAGCCCAGGGCCAGTCTTCCTCAGCAAAAAAGAAGAAGATTAGCAACGGATGTTAGCTCAGGGCTGGTCTTCCTCACACACACACACAAAATGTCCATACTTCCTAAAGCAATCTACAGATTCGATGCAATCCCTATCAAAGTTCCAATGACATTTTTAACAGAAATAGAACAAAGAATCCTAAAATTTATATGGAGCAACAAAAGATCCCAAATAGCCAAAGGAATCCTGAGAAAAAAGAATAGTATCACACTCCTTGACTTCAAAATATACTGCAAATCTATAGTAATCAAAACAGCATGGTACCGGCACAAAAACAGACACATAGATCAATGGAACAGAATCGAGAGCCCAGAAATAAACCCACACATCTATGGACAGCTAATTTTCGACAAGGGAGCCAAGAACATACAATGGAGAAAGGAAAGTCTCTTCAATAATTGATGTTGGGAAAACTGGACAGCCACATGCAAAAGAAAGAAAGTAGACCATTATCTTACATCAGACACAAAAATTAACTCAAAATGGAGTAAAGACTTGAATATAAGACCTGAAACCATAAAAATTCTGGAAGAAAACATAGGCAGTACATTCTTTGACATCAGTCTTAGCACATTTTCAAACACTATGTCTGACCAGGCAAGGGAAACAATAGAAAAAATAAACAAATGGGACTACATCAAACTAAAAAGTTTCTGCACAGTAAAGGAAACCATCAACAAAACGAAAAGACAACCTAACAATTGGGAGAAGATATTTGCAAACCATGTATCTGATAACGGGTTAATATCCAAAATATATAAAGAACTCATACATCTCAACAACAAAAAAACTAACAACCCAATTAAAAAATGGGCAAAAGATTTGAACAGACATTTCTCCAAAGAAGATCTACAGATGGCCAACAGGCACATGAAAAGATGTTCAACATCACTAATTATTAGGGAAATGCAAATCAAAACTACAATGAGATATCACCTCACGCCCATCAGAATGGCTATAATTAACAAGACAAGAAATAACAAGTGTTGGAGAAGATGTGGAGAAAAGGGAACTCTCGTGCACTGCTGGTGGGAGTGCAAACTGGTGCAGCCACTATGGAAAACCGTATGGAGATTCCTCAAAAAATTAAGAATAGAACTACCATACAACCCAGCTATTCCACTGCTGGGTATTTATCCAAAGAACATGAAAACACAAATGTGTAAGGATATACATACCCCTATGTTCACTGCCACATTATTCACAATAGCCAAGACTTGGAAACAACCTAGATGCCCATCAAGGGATGAATGGATAAAGAAGATGTTGTATATATACACAATGGAATACTACTCAGCCATAAAAACGGATGAAATATGGCCATTTGTGACAACATGGATGGTCCTTCAGGGTATTATGCTAAGTGAAATAAGTCAGAGGGAGAAAGTCAAATACCGTATGATCTCACTCATAAGTAGATGATAAAAACAACAACAAACAAACACATAGAGACAGAGATTGTATTGGTGGTTACCAGAGGGGAAGGGGGGAGGGAGGAGGGCACAAGAAGGGGTGCTTCGCACATGTGTATGGTGATGGGTGGTAATTAGTCTTTGGGTGGGGAACATGATGTAATCTACACAGAAATGGAAATATAATGATGTAGACCTGAAATTTATATAATGTTATAAAGCAATGTTACTTCAATAAAATAAAATAAAAAGGACAGTGGCAGTTCCCTCCCATAGCAGCAGCTGGATCCAGTGCTGTTTTCCCTACATTTGCAGACACGGCATCTTGAGCTAGCCTCAGAGACACCAGCACCAGGAGATGCTGCTCCCTCCTCAGAAGTCTTGAGTTTCAGCTCCACAAGACAGCTCCTCTAAATTGTAATAATCCGAACCTCATTCCTTGGCCCCCCTAGCTCTAAGCATAGCTGCTTCCTGCAGTTGGCTATCTCTGTGATATATTGAGTGCTCTTCTTGCTTTTTCAGTTATCTAATTACTAATGCTTTATATTAAATTCTGTTAAAATAATCGAGGTTGTTTGTTTCCTGACGTCATCCTGACTGATTCACTGGACTAAATTCTATGCCTGTGAGACTTCCCCTCAAGAATTTTCTCTGTGATATACTTCATGACACCCTGCCCCCAACATCTCTCACTCCTCTCTGTACTCATTTTTATCGTAGAATTTACTGTGCTGAACTGTCACCATTGTTTTTTTCGCATCCACCTCAGGCCAACAGCTCCCTGAGGTCAGAGCACATCTGTTTCCTCAGTACTTGGCATATAGGAACCTCTGAACAACACACGTTTGAATGAATGAATAAATTAATGAGCGAGGAAAAATAAAACAGGAACAGAAGTAGTTAATAGCATGAGATGTGGAAGGCTCATGGAGCGCCAAAATGAAAGAGAAAGTTAGACGGTGATGTGCGAAACAGGACTCCGGCTGTGGCTGCCAGCTGCGCGCCCAGCAAGCTCTCAACAAATAACGCGAATCAACAAGAGAACGAAGGGGCAGCTAAGACTCTGCAGACTACTCGGTGACAGGGAGGGTAGGGAGAAAGAAAGGGTTGGAGGACTCCCGGGGACGCCAAATTGTATAGTCCGTTCAGGCTCTTGTAGGATGCCCAAGCCTTTAAGGGCCGCCTCTCACGTCACCGCCGGCTGCTTCCCACCCCTTTCCCCGGTTTCATTCCTGGTTCCTCCGCCCCCTCCTTCCCCGCCCCACGCCTCTAGAGGAAACAGGTAAAACACGGAGAACTGGATTTTGCTCCAGGGGCCGTTCTGGGCATGCGTCACTGCCCGCCCGCACGCAGGCGCAATAACTTCCGCAGTAACCCATACTGCCCATTTCCGATATAGGGGAGCGTTTACTCTGAAGCCAGTTCAGGCTACCCTAATTGACCACCTTTCCTACGGGCCCCCGCCCTCCGACTGCTGTGGGGGAAGCCTCGCGAGATAGCCTTCGGCAGTCCCCGGCGGCGCCATCTTTGTGCCTGGCGAGCGACGGCGCCCGACAGGAGCCCTGAAGCGGGCGGTTCGCTTGCCAAGCTCTCGCCGAGACCGGATCCAGGAAATACGAGGCGGGCCTCGGTGGGAGGGACGCAGTGAGGGAGGAGGGAGGAAAGGGGGCGGCGGCGGCGGCGGCGGCGGCGGCGGCGGCGGCGGCTCTCACCAGATCCGGGCCCCGCGCGGTGCGCACCCGAGGGGGGTCGGGCGGGGAAGCGGCGCCGGCCCGGACCCCCCGCGGGAGCAGACGGCGGGCGTGAGGGCGAGGCGGCGAACGGGGAACAGCGGCTGCTGGGTGAGTGTCCTCGAGGAGGCCCGGCACCTGCCTGGCGCGTCGGGGGTGGCCCCGGGGTCGTCCCGCTGATCCCGTGCCTGGGCGGTGGGCGCGTGCGCGACTGCGGGTGTCTCAGGGGCTCCGCCCGGCCTGGGGTTGCGGCGGACACTGGGAACTGCGGGGCTGCCGGAGGTCTGCGCAGGGCCTCGCGCGCCCGCGCCCTCCCCGGACGCCCCGGGAGGCCGAGGAGAGAGGGAGTGGCCGGGGGCCTGGGTTAGCCTTCGCTCCTCAAACGGAGGGGATGATGTCTTTCCTCACCGGACCCCAGACATTGCGAAGAGTGAATCTCTGTGGACGTGTTTCAAGCCCCAGCAAGGCGTTTGGGGATGAGGACTAGATGCACCAAGGTTGGGGCTGTTGCGGGTTTTGAGAGACGTGGGGAAGATTAGTAGTAATAGTAACAATTGTTCTGAAAGAGGTTTGCAAATGACTGATGGCAGGTGTGGATAAAGGAGAAAACGTTGTCTACGTTCATTTAAAGATCATACAAGCAGTTCTCTGAGGTCCAATAACAGAGTTATTCCCAGTTGGAGTTATATAGTTTAGTACCGTGTACCAGCTCATTAAAGTGCATAAAAGCAGGATTTGGGGGGATAGGATGGGTGATAAAGTAAGCTGCATATAAAGTCAAAATTTCATAATGTTGATGAAAAGCATTTCTGTCCTTACTGAAACGTAATTTTTTAAATTGCTTAAGGAAATTTGTCACCTTTGGTCCAGACAGGGCTTGTTAATTCCATATGTTCTTTAGTGGTTTGTCAATTAGACAGTAATTTTGGCTTGTGATGTATTTACTTCTGGTTTGTAAAAGAACAAGAATGAATGGGAAAGAAGAACAATTTGATAAACTTAGCCTCTTTTGCACACTTTTTCATTTTGGAAGGATAAGGGGATTTACTTTTTTTCTTTGCTTTGCAAATGTTTTGCAGTAGTATACAAGAACAGTGGTAAGAAGAAAAAAACATTTCGATCAAGAAAGGGCTTTTGAGATGAGAGTTTAATTTTTCACAGTATTAAATTATAAACGGCATCGTCACCCATGGTAAGTTTTATGATGGTGTCTTTTTAGGAACACTGGAAGAATGCAAGCATATATACATACTTAATGTTAAGTCAGTGTGTGAATGAAGGATTTCAACTTTAGCCCCCTCCCATTTGCCTACTGGCTTAATCAAGGGAGAGACTTTAGTGAAGGTAAATATTAGATATGTGATTTTCATCTTTACATTTGACAGAACATAATAATCAATGTTCTCTCACTCTGAATTTTCTTTCACATTTATTTGACTTCTTAATTATAGATACCACACTCTGCAGTTTGTGTTGGAGCGAAGGGAGCTAACATTGAGTATATTTAGGCACAGGGCTTGGTGAGTTATGTACGTTTGCATTTAATCCTTATAGCTACCGTGTGCTAAAGATAATGTTATCCCTGTTGTACAGATACTGACACTAACCCCAGTATTTTTCACTAACTTTCCTGAGGAGGTCATATAGCTGGTAAGTTGTAAAGCTAGAACTCAAACTCATGTGTGTCTGATTCTAGAATATGTGCTTTTTCTACTATACTCTGCATAAGTGTATGTGCTAATACAAATTTTATGAAAATGGAAATTTTTGTTTCAAAGAAAGCTTTCAGTTCTTTTGGTAATCGCAAAAGCTTTCAGTGTCCTTGACTGAAGATAATCTCAAGGTTTTTTTCTTTTCAGATATGTCCATTTTCTAGCCAGAGGTAACATTTTAGCAGAAGTCTGCTGATTAGTAGGGATTCCTAGTAGCTGGTAGTGACCTATCTGAAATTCAGATGTTTTCAGTAATTTTGTGTCCGATTTCAGTATGCCCAAGATAATTCAAAGATCAAATATTTTATTTATTCTGGCCCTGAACAGTTTTCCAAGTTACTAAAATAAAATACCAGCTATTTATAGGGGTTTGAATTTGCTTTATCGTAGCTTGGAGGTACACACAAACATACCCACCCACCTACCTTCTCCAACAAGTAGAGTACTTGATAACAAACACTATTTTTTTTCTCTTTAATTTAGTACAGAGGTTTCGGACCCAGTTCATGGTTTGCAGAAAATATGGCAGCTGTTCTGGCATCCAGCATAATCTTCTATGGGGCTAGGGAGTAAAAGACCTTCCAGGTTCCAGGCAGTATCTGAGGTGTCTGGGAAACAGGAGGAACATCTTGTTAGTGCATGGCCATTGGTCACTTTTGACCCCCACTGGTCTCTGCTCTTGCATCTGTGATGTGCTGCTGAGCTTGCCATCCTGGCCATTATCTCTGCTCAAGAGAGAGTTCAACTGGAAGAGTTAACTGCTGAAATTAAAAAAAAAAAAAAGGAAAGGTGGTTAAGTGTCTGACACTCATCCTCCAGCAGGTTACTTGGTTAGGTTTATCTGTCGAGAGTTAATTATCCCGGGCTGGAAGTTCTGGAAGAGTTATTATGGAATTTGGGATTTGCTGCTTCATCTTTTAAGAAATGAATTGTTTGGGAGCCTTCAGTTAAGTAACCATGTCTTCTAGAAACAGTGGGCATTTGAGGCTGGAGGAAAAAGAAGTCCTGTGCTCCTCAGGACACATCTTCATGTGTGTATGTTATATGGAGTTTGGAGCTTTGCTTGAAATAATACCTTGGAGTCCTGACAGGCAGTGTTTGGTCTGAATGAGCAAGTTTTTCATTATAGTTATACTCCCAATAAAGAGTTAAATATACTTCCTTATTTGTGAAGGTAATTTACTCATGGTATTTGGGCTATTGGGTTGGAAAAAATTGACAAATGATAATGTAACTGAGTGCTCACCAAGTAAATAAAAAAGCCTATCTGAAATGATTTATATTGCCACTATATAAAGAAAAGACACCAGGAAATTGTCTCGTATATCTTTAGAAGTTTATTATTATACCTTCCCCATAATAAACCTCAATTTATTATCATGGCCACAAATATTCGTGTGTCTAAAGGTGAAATCGACCTGATGAAATATTTGGAACTGTCAAAACGAATTAATCCTAAATATTTAAGAACATTTATGATAGTTTAACTCATTGGCAGTTCTATTAATTTATTTGTCCAAGCCTTCAACATCCCACTTCCCTCCTGCTTCAAATTTCTCTACTTACTTTTCCTTCCTCTCTTTCTGACACTGTTCCTACTGGTACCTGGAGCCTTCCCATCGTTCTCACTTGACACTGAAGTCTTTGGGCAGAGTGGATGCTGATAAGGAGGGCAACAAAACTCCTCTAAGTCCACTACCTTTCTCCGAATCCCCGTGCTCTAGGTCAAGAAGGACTTGGACAAGACCCCTTAACCCACTCCGTTCTTTCTTGAAAAGGAGAATGACAGTAGCCAGAGTGAGGGAGGCAGTGTTAAGACCCTTGCTACAGTTTCTGTTTTTATTTTCCTTTCCTCTCCTAAGCCATAGGAGGAGAGTTTGTAAAAACCCACTGCTGTGGGAGCAGGCACTGTTCCCTCTTCCTCTTCTGCAGCCCACCCTGACTCCCCCCCCCCCCCTTTTTCCTCTCTCCTTTTAGCTGCCATCCCACCCTTCATCTTTCTCTCCCAAGTAGGTTTTGCCTTCCTTATCTCAGGATCTCCTCCCACCGGAGCTCTGCCTTTTTGTTGTAACTCTGAAGGCTAATGCACCGCCTTTTCTCCTGCTCTGCCTTGATCATGCAAGCCTAGGCCTGTGGTCCTAGGGGAGCTCAGACTCCCAGTCAGGGGAAGGAAGAATTCTTTTCTACTTCCAGGATTGAGTGGGGCAGGAGTAGTAGCTTTTATTTTAAGTTGAATGCTAAATGGGTTTTCCCATAGAAACACTGCCCATGCAGGTTTGGTATTTTATTATCCTTCTGTAACCTTATGGGTGTTTAAGCTTTTGTGGACTGATTTGGAAACCTGGCACATAGATCTTTGTTTCCTGGGAAGGCAAGTTCTGAGATTCAAATAGATGATTTAAAAAAATCAGCTTGTGCTCCAGAAGTTGTTGGAGGTTGCATGCTTTTTGTTAATTACTCAGTGGGATGGTAGGGAGTGCACCTTTAGCTATCCAAAATTAGATGTGTTATGTGGATCAGATGGCCCCACCAGGAGATAGACTGATAGCTTTTCTAGACGGTCAGTGAAGAATTTCTGAATTTAGGCACATGTTTTAAAATACAGTTGAAGTTCAGTCCATCTCAGGTTGATGTTTGTTGTTAAAGTAGATGTTACAGTGTTGTGGAAAGAACAGTTTTGCTTTGTCATGAAAGGAATATCTTGTTCCTATTTCTTGCTGCTGTTTTGAAACTTTTCAAGGGTATTGGAACTCGTGCAGTTATTTTACCCTAGTTTACTTAATGGTACACGTGGACAGTGTGTTTTACCTGAAGATTTTGAAATAATTTTATTAGTCTTGTTGAAGTTACATGCTGTTACCACTGTTTGTAGTGTTCCAACAGTTAAGTGATGGATTTCAAAGTGATAAAAGCAAAGTAAAATACATCTTAAATTTGTTCTCCGTAAATGTGTTCAGTCTTAGCTTGGTTGAAGAACATTCCTAACAAAAGGCAAGATGGGTATTTTGTTTTTGTCTCCAAACCACTCTTGTTTTAAAAATGAATTTGAGTAAGCACCCTTTGTTTATTTTAAGAGTTTACGAAAATCAGTTACCTCAATTAAAAAAAAAGAGTTTACCGAATTATTTAATTACATATAGAGTGCAGTGGTTAAAAACATGATCTCTAGAGGTAAAATGCTCAAGGGTTCAGATCTTACCTTTGACACTTAACTAGCTTAGTGATGATCTTCGGCAAGTTGCTTAATCTCTGACCTGTTGCCTCATTTTTGAAATTGGTGTAGTGTAATATCTACCTTACAGGACTTTTGTGAGGATTAATGAGCCAGAGGATGTATAGTATTTAGAACATGCCTGGCAATGGTAAATGCTCAAAAAGAGTTAGTTCTTCTTGTTATTATTACATTGTCATCGTCATTATTACTGCTGCTGTTACTTTAGCTGCCTTCTGAAATGACATCCCTTCTGTTCTTGGATGTGTGTGTGTAATATTTGTTTATTCAGTAGTAATTTTTTAGTGCAAAGCTTATGGGGGGCCAGGGAGAGCAGTATATTAACTGTGGATATATCCAGAATTGGCCATAGTGCAGGAAATCCATAAAATATTAAGCTGATTTTTTTTCATAATACCATTCCTGTTATGTTAGGTATAAGGAACTATGCCACTTTGATGTATGAGCAAAACTGAATTATTTAAGTCACCACAGTGTTTTTATTAAAGTTTGTTTTATTATCTTGGCATCTGTAAGACCAGTCTGTGTAGAGAAAGCCTCAATTTCTAAATGGTCCATTTATAAGACTTTCTTTTTGGAAATGAGCACCATTTTCCCACAGAAATAATGTCATATATGGCCTTCAGATTCCCAGTCCAGCCCAACATATCTGAATTTGAAGACTGATAGTACTAAAACCTAACTTCTGTGTACAACAGTGTCTCAACAGGAACATGCACTGAGTGCATCAGGTACTGGAGGATTATGAAAACAATCTTGAAGATGGGGCAGTGGAGTCACATTCCTTCATGATCTTAGCAAGGACGCTCAAGCCTTGAGCCAGAGGGCTTTCTTCTCTGGTGGAGGCTGAGGAGAGGGTGAATAGTGGGACCTGATCTCTAGAAGCCAGGAGCTTTTTCCTGGCTTGGCTCCTCAAATGGCTGTATAGTATAGCGGTTGCCCTCAAATCTCTGTTCCATTGCTTACGGAACTTCTCATCTGTAAAATGCAGATATAAGTACTGCCTATCTTATAGGGCTCTTGGGAGGGTTAAATGTGTTAATATATATAAAGCACTTAAAACAGCACCTGGCCCATAGGTGAGTGCATAAGACGTGTTATATATTTATTACTAAGATTTACTGTTTTAGGACGTCTAGAATTACCCACCTTAACTTGGCTATCCCTGCCCATATTTATTGTACTTAAATAGGATTGTTCTCCTCCCTTATCCACTGAGAAATGGTTTCATAGCTTTTTATTTTCATCCCTGTCTAACGTAAGCATCTTTTTTTTTTTTTTTGGAGGCTTTTCTGGGGTTTATTTTATTTAGTAATATTGGAGAAATAGGTAGCATTTCTTCTGTGAACCCACCCCCATCCCCTATTTAGGCCTTGTGGGAATGGAGACACATTACTTGAAGATACTGACTGTGGACGTTTGATTGAGTCAGAATTGAGGTATAAACTCAACTTTTGGTAGTTCTTGCTAAGTCGTTTCTTTTTAAGTAAGATTTTTATTTTGGAATAATTTTAGATTTACAGAAAAGTTGCAAAGACAGTACAGAGTTCCCATATACCCTTCACCCAGGTATACATAACCGTGGTACATTTGTCAAAAGTAAGACACTGTCATTGGTATATTAAGATTAGCTAAACTGCAATTTTATTTGATTTCACCAGTTTTCTTGATAATGTAGGATACCATGTTGCATTTAGTTAAGTCATTTTTAATTGTTTGCATTTATATCATTGAGATCTCCCGTTCTTTAGTGAATGAGTTTCTGTGGACATAAAACCATTTTCTGATTTAAGTTTTCTGCAGGTCCTCAAAAGGCCAGGGGTTTCCCCTGGTGATGGCCAGTGCAGGGGTTCATCTTAGCTCTGAACTTTATAGTTTGAAATAAAAGTAGAGAGACCTATGATAGTAGAAAGAATGCTATAGGGATGGGGTGGAGACTAAAGCATTTTTATAATTTAAAAATATGTTTTCACAGGACTAAATGGGTTGTTTTATGTACTGTTCACTTTTGATGAATTTAACTTCAAAGTGACAACTCATCCTTCCTTTTAAAAATGTTAAAGTTATATAGAAAGCATACTTTCTTCATATTGGATATAGAAGCTAACTGGAATGAATGGGAGAAATTAATTTTTTGTACTTATGATTAATTTAATAAGAAATTAATATTGTTAGTATAATAATGTCAGTAATTTAGCACATTTGTTTGTTTATATGTAGTGGTTTCAGTTTGTGGTCATGATTGATTTTTTTAACTCTTTCTCCGGAGTACCATATGCTATAGGTGCCATTGTCATTCTAAATTACCATATATGCCTTAAGTTTGATGTCAAAGTCATCATTTAGCGTAAACAGAAAGTTATCTGTTGGGTTGCACATCATGAACTTTACCTCTAGTAAGTCTTATCTTTTCTGCCTCAGAAATAGCTTTTGGCTATTAGTCATGGATGGCAAAGAAATTAGTTTTGAGTTGGTAACATTTGGGTAAAAATATTTCAATTGAATATGGTATGTGTTGAGGCACACTGCCAGTAAACAAATTCTCTTGGTGGGTGGAAATCCCCTAGAACTTACAGAAAATTGGGAGAGGTGTGAACTTAAATAAGTTTGATTGTTTCTACTTATTGAGAGTTGCTTATGACCTTGAACAAATCACCCAACTTCAAAGGACCTTGGTTTCTTCATTTGTAAAATTAGGAGATTTGACTAGATGTGTGAATTTATTAGTTCACTTCTGAGATTTGGAAGACCCTCCTATTTAATAAAAACCTGTAAGATTAAGTTGCTTGTCTTAGATCTGTATGAATCAACACTAGTCACTAAATCTAGATATAAGTCTATTTATCTTTTTGGGTTCAAATAGTTTCTAACCAATGTTACTGTAAGTTTGAGAGTCACTAGTTGGTTTGACACCTCTATGAATGTTTTTTGGTAATTAGCAGGTTGTCTAATACCTGCTTTTTTAGTTTTTGTTAGTTATTTGATTTCTGGGCTTTGACCTGAAGCAGTGGGCTTCAAACTTTTTTGCTGTCATATTCCCTAACCAATTTCGAAAACTAGCTACTCCTTCACACTTGAAAAATAATTTATTAAAGTTTAATATATGTGCAGAAGTACACATCAGTAGTGAACAGCTCAGTGACTTTTTACCAACTGAGCCCACTTGTGTACCATCACCCAGATCAAGAAGTGAACCTTACCAGCCACTTAGAAGCCCCTTTGTGTGCCCTTCTGGCCACTTACCACTCTATCCTCCAATTATTTCCCTGACTTTTATCATCACAGATTAGTTTTGCCTACTTTTGTACTTTATATAAATGGAATCTTACTGTGATCTCTTGTGCAACATTATGAATGTGAGATTTGTCTACACTGTGTGTAGTTGTAGACTATTCTCTCCTTACTGTATATTCCATCGTATAAATATATCACTATATGTTATTCTGTTCTTGACGGATATGTAGGTAGGTTTCAGTTTTTGGAGAATATTTTTGTGACCTTGGAGTAGGCAAAGATTTCTTAAACAGGACTTTTTCAGTGATAAGTATTTCTTTTAGAATCCTGACTAGAGAAAGAACGGGAGAACTGGTTTATTTTAGTGTGGGCATCTAAAAAATTTTTGAGTTAATATATAATAAAACCTTTTACTCTGTAAATCTCAGGGAAAGTGTCAGTATTTATAACTAAATCTTCTAGGTGACTGAGGTTTGTGCTTTCATAAGTATTTTGGGTGGAATTCCTTCAAAAATATGTCATGTACTTTCTTGCCTATTTTGACTTGCTGATTTGTAGAAGTTGTTTATTATATACTAGAAAGGAGCCCTTGCTGGTTGCAAGGCCATGCTTTTTTATTTTTAGTGTGTCTTTTGATAAACCAAAGTTCTTAATTTTAATGTAGTCTGATTTGTCATTATTTTCCTTTATGTTTAAACTAGACATCAGGTCAGATTCAGTTTAAAATATCCTTCCCTATTCTCTCGCATCCTCCAGAAGCTTTATGGTGTTGGCTTTCACATAAAGGTCTAGCATCTGCCTGAAATTGATTGTTGTGCATCGTGTGAGGAAGGGGACAATATTGTTTTTTTCCACATGAATGCCTGAACTGCTTTAAGAACCTTCTCAGTAGTTTTATATCTGTAGCTTCTTTTTTGCAGTCTCTGTGCAAAATAATGAAAATCATCAGCCTTTAAGTATTATTTTGAACACATTGCTTTTTTCTCCTTAAAGGACTCTAGAGTGACTCCAAGTTGGTTGTTTTTATTTTTAACATTTATTCGTGAACATTTCCAAATGTACACAAATAAAAAGTTCAGTGAACCTCTGATGCTGCAGTCATCAACATTTCACCATACTTGTTTCATCTTCCCCCACCCCTTTTTTTGGCTGAGAATTTACAGCATATCCAAGACATTTAATCTCCAAATAATGTCTCTAAAACAACACATTTTCTTATATAACTGCAGTGCAGTGTTATTTACAACACACCTGATAATGATTCCTTGATAGCATATATGATACTTAGTGCATGTTCAAGTTTTTCCAGTTGTCTAAAAAAATGTTTTTAGTCGGTTTGTTTGATTCATCAGAGGATTCAGGTGGTGACACCCTGATCCCTTCATGAAGGTCCACTTTTCACCTAATGCTTTTACCATCTATTGATTACCGTTGCATGGATTAGCTATTTAATTAAAAGTTGCAAAATTGTGATTGTTCTAATTTGGTCAGTTCTGCCATTATTAGCTGAAATTTTTCTCTATAGAAGAACTTTTTCCTCATTCACTAGGGCTATTTGGTTAACCTGAAATATCTAGTCAGTTCTTGAGTTGTTAAGCTCCCCTATTGAGGAACTGAAGACTCTGCTTTCTTTTTTAGCTAATATTCTATTAATTCACTAAGGTTTATGATAAGTACTTTTGTTCCTTCTTGAAGAAGTTAAAGTTACTCTTAAATGGTAGATTAGTGATTTCATGGCTTGGGTTATGGAGAGTTAGAGAGCCTCCCAGTCCTGAGTGAGCAGTTCTGATTCTATTGAGAAGGTGTAGTGAGGGGACAAAACAAAAACCATATACCCTCTTCGCTGTTGGGCCTTGCAGTCAGGGCGTAGTGCTCACTTGGGGTGTGGAAATTTTAAAAATTCCTCTACTTTACCAGAGAATAAATCAGACTCAGTATGGACTCCTTTAAATTTAAAGACCTCTGGCCCTTAAAGGGCCTCAGCACAGTTTTGTAATCAAACTAAGATTTAATGACTAGCATATCATAGGGAGCTGCAGGGACCCCTGATGGTTTGCCAGGGTTGCAACTAAAATTCCTCTTGCTAGCTTTCTCTGAAGCCAAAACCTCAGAAAAGCTTTGGCCATCCCCTCTGCTTTCCCAGTTGTGCCTTAGGAACTAGAAGCAACTGACTGGAAAGGGGAGCAGGGTGACTCAGGCAGTCAGGTAAACTTTCTTTTAGTATCTATCAAACATAAACTTTATTCACTAAAATTTCAGTTAGTGAAGGTGTACAAATGGCTGCTTGCTTTTTCATGACCTTTTATTCGTATACTGTATCATTTGCCCACACTGTCTTCTTGAAACCTTTCACTGTTTGAATCTTACCTCTTTGGTCTTTCATTTTTTTAGGACAGTGTCTTCAGCGTTTCTTCAAGTTTTTCACCGTGAATTGTTGCATGTCAAACTGGACAAGGTATCTTAGTTGAAGTTTCACTGATTGAAAAATTAGAGGTAAGGAGTGTATATCTGTGTGTCTGTATTCTTATAGTCTTATTAGAGCAAAAAACTTTTTTGAAAACTAATCTATATTGCTGTTAACGTGTTTGTTTACCCCACCCCCTCCTCCCCATCCCTTTTGTGCATTTAAAAGCAAGGATGGAAAAATAAAAGATGTCCATGTGATTTCATGTTTAGATTTAGGCCCTAAATCAGGACCCTAAGCAAGTTCTTTGTACAATTTATTTGCTACTACAAACCTCACCAGCAAATGGAAGGGTAATTTAGCAGCTGATTTGGAATAAAAGGGGCTAATCCCACCCAGGTCCCAGACACCCAGTGCCTGAAGCTGGTGGAGCTTGAAAAACCTGCCCCAAGGAGTAACTGGGTGTGTGTGCATATGCTGATCTTCCAACTTTCTAGTATTTATTGTAATTTTTCTTACTTTCAGATCTATATTCAGTAACTCAGTTGTATAGATGACAAATCTAGTATTAATGAACAAATGATATAATTTTTTAAATGGTGTTGTAGTATAATTCTTGCTTTGAGCCATTGGTAGATCTATATCAAGAAAGACTATAACAATATCAGCTTTGATTTCTAGATAGTTTGTTTTTTCACCTTATAAAAATGTCCCCACTCTTTTTAACATCTGTTTCCTAGTATGATAACATACGTGGGTGTGTGTTGTGAATTAAACACTGGACAAGATGTTATGAGGCCTGTTTTATAATCTTAGCTTTTTAGCAAGTTTTTAAATCTGTCTAGCCTTCAGTTATCTTCTTGTGTAAAACAAGGGGATCGTACTGATGCTGGGTTCAGGGTTTCTCGGCTTTGGCGCTGTTGACATTTTGGGCCGGATAGTTGTTGTCAGGGGCTGTCCTGTGCACTGTAGGATGTTTAGTAGTGTCCCTGGCCTTTGCCTACCAAATGCCAATAGCACCTCGCCCCAGTATGACAAACAAAAATGTCTCCAAACATTGCCAGTTGTGGGGCAAAATTGCCCCTAGTTGAGAACCACTGGGTTAGATGATGTGTAGGGTTCCTTCTAGCTTTATAATTCTATTGTTTTCATTTTTTTAAATCCTGTTCTTCCTTGCAACCCATCTTAAATGTTCTCTCTTCCATGAAGCTTTCTTTGGTGCTCTTTTTCCTTGTCCTAACTTATTTCTTTTTCTGATAACTTATAGGACTTAATCCCACTCTATTATAACTATCAGTGTGTTTCTCTCACTTGGAGGGCATGGGCCTCCTGTATCTCCAAGCTGAATGCTCAGATTTTATTAAATGAATGAACAATGGATTCAGGAGTATTGTCAGGTTAGACATTGTTAAATAAATGATTATGAATTGCATTTTTGTTAATCTTTCAAACTCTTCCAGTAGGAAATTCCCAGTTTGTGATTTTGAATTTCTGGGTTAATGAGACTGGTTACTCAATTTTTTTTTTTTAACTTTTAGAAGGCAGGAGCCTCCAACAGTATATGAGGGAGCTACAGAAAACGCATCAAGTCTGCATTTGAGGAAAATAGTCACACAAAAATTCATAACATAAAGAATTAAGTTGTTTCAGCTTTCATATCCAGATGTGTCTCAAATAAGTCCATTTTGTTTATTAGAAAACTGCTGTCTAGTCAGATAAAAGTAAAAAGGACAGGTAGCACATATTTTTCCTTACATAATCTAGAACACCTCACCGTATTCTCTTAGTATTTCTCAAAGCAACCCACGGTAAGAAATACATTTTAATCATGATCTAGTACATAAACACACACCTCACACAAGTTTTTTAAAACAATATTTACCGTACTACGTGTGAAGCACTCTGATATTTTCTATTATATTTATTTATTTATTTTTAAATGCTTGTTATCACCCAGGAAATTTATTAACAATTCACTAATAGGTCACAATCCACCATTTGAAAAACACTGTTCTAAGTAATCTCCTAAAGTAATAAAATGTGGAGATGATCTGCCTCTGGCATGTTGCCAGTAGGTTGTCCTCTCTTTTTAAGTAATGTCATTTAAGAGTTGACCCGAACAAAGACCTTGGAACACCTCAACTAGAGCAAGTTAGATTTCCAATTATTTTAAAGTCCTATATTTTGTCATTTATGCTAAGTATTTATTGTGCACAAGGCACTGTAGTTCAAAGAACATATTTGGTTTTCCTTCTCAAGATTTATGGTGATAAAGCGTAGAGAAGAATAAAAAGTTAATAAACATTATTTCAAGTGCTGAAAGTAGTAATAAACACAAAGTGACTTGTGTAGGCATTTAGGAAGGGAAGAAAGTTGTGCTGATTCAAGTTGGTGGGAGAAGGTTAACATGAATGTGGGGTAGAGTTTGCGTTGTCATATCAGAGATCAGAGAAAGCTATTACGCATGGTAGAAAACAGCATTCATGTAGGTGCACAGTACTTCTTGCTCATACTTGAGGTTTACTTTTTTGGGTAATGTTTAAGATAAAGTAACTGAGAAATTAAAAAATAAAAAGTATGGTAAAGCAGTGAAAATATACAGTATATAAACAGGGTATGTTATTTTAGCTCTACTGTGGTTATAAAATGAGATTGAGTCTGGAGATTAATTAGAAAGTTATAAGCATGATGACTGTAGATATAAGCCAGTATTTACTTAGAATGAAGATAATTTCTAAATGATGTGGAGAGAGAATGCTCATCTGTCAAAATAAACTACTAAGGCTACTATTCTATGTATAAATTGCTTTTCATGGAACAGAAATGGGTTATATAATAGCATTTTTTAAAAAGTTATGTACTGTTTTGGCTATGCAATTGAAAATTTTATAGATGCTTGATAAGCCCAGGCTTCATCCTTCCTTTTCTAAATAGAATGGGGGGCTCAGGATGGTAAGTCACAACTAGGTGTGCTACAAAAGCCTTAAGAAACCAAGCGATGGACTATATTTTTGTCTTTTTGAACTGCTGCTCTCTTCTGTGGGATAATGTAGAATTTAATTACTGTAGAAGATATTTGTGACCTAAAGGAAAAGAAGAAAATTCAGCTTATGATGATACTTGGGAAAGAACCACCTGCCCTAAAAGTATGGTCTAGCATCCTGTCTCCTGTTACTTTAAGGCACCAGAAGTCTGTGAGTTTTTGTCATGTTTCTGTATTGAGTTGGGAAGTAAACAAAAGGATGACTATCTCCTCATTTTGTCAGATTTCCAGATTACTGAAAAGAAGGTGCTTTCAGAGTTGGAGATGTGTATAAGACTCCTGTGCCAGGGCCCATAAATCATCTTGAGGTAATTTTAAAAAGACTTTTAGACTTTATATTTTAGAACAGTTTTAATTTTACAGAAAAATTGAGAAGATAATACAGAGTTCCCACATACCCTGCACCTGGTTTCCTCTATTATTAACAGCTTTCATTAGCATAGTACATTTATTACAGTTAATTAAGCAGTATTAAAACATTGTTATTAACTAAAGGCCATACTTTATTCAGATTTCCTTAGTTTTTACCTAATTTTTTTTTCTGTTTCAGGATCCCACCAAGATACCATATTACATTTAGTCGTCATGTCTCCTTAGGCTCCTCTTGGCTGTGACAGTTTCTCAGACTTTCCTTGTTTTGATGACCCTGTCAGTTTTGAGGAGAACTGATCAGGTATTTTGTAAAATGTCCTTCAATTGGGATTTGTCTGACGTTTTCTTATGGTTAGACGGGGGTTATGGGTTTTTGGGAGGATGACCACAGGTAAAGTGCTGTTCTCACATTCTCGTCACATCGTATCAAGAGTACTTACCATCAACTTGATTTATCACTGTTAATGTTGACTTTGGTCACCTGGCTGAGAAGGTACTTGTCAGGTTTCTCCAATGTAAAGTTACTTTTTTTTTAAACCTCTTTTTCTACTGTGCTATTTGGAAAGAAGTCATTATGTGTAGTCCACACCTAAGGAGTGGGAAGTTATGCTCCATCTCCTGAAGGGTGTTAATACATAAATTATTGGGAATTCTTCTGCATGGGAGAGTGTCTCTTCTCCCTCATTTCATTCATTCATTCATTCAATTATTTCTTTGTATCGGTATGGGCTTGTGGATATTTATTTTATCCTTTGGGTCATAATCCAATACTACTTTATTTTTTGGCTCAACATTTTTCCAGCTCTGGCCATTGGAAGCTCTTTCTGTTGGCTCCTGTGTCACTTAGACTTGCCCCGTTGTAATGGGGTTCTTTTTTGAGCACGTCCATACTTTCTGGCACTACAAGATACTCTATGCTCATCCTGTATATCCCCGTCCCAGTTCTAGAATCAACAATTTTTCCACAAAGCCCTGGTTCCTTTTATTAGAGAATGCTATTGGAAATCAAGATCTGGGTGTTAGGTGTGCTTGTTGCTACTGGGGTGTTGCTGCTTCTAGGCCCTCTTAGCTAAATCCCGTATATATACTATCCGTGTATTTATGCATATCCATAAATATTTCTCTATCCATTTTTATATATCTGTCTGTATCAATATTAAGCTAAACATGAGTTCATACTGATGTCTCCAACTCTAATCCATTATCATTCTAGCCTTCTCCCCTTGCTTGTCTATAACTTCCCACTACAACAGTGAGAACCTGGCTCCTACCATTCACCATTCATTTACTTAGTTGTTCAATCCTAGTGTACATGTATGGATGTATTCAGAAGTGTTAACCTGTACCCCCATGGGAAACAATTTTATCAACTAGAGTACAATGTTTATAGCCTGTACTTTCAGGGATCATTTCTATAGTTCATTACTAGAGTACAGTGCTTATATACAGTTCCTTTTGCTTTTAGTCTTACAGACTCCACTCATTTCCAAAGTTATTTAGATCAGCACTTTCCTCCCTCATCCTCTGCAGTGATATTGTTTCATACATTTATAATACAGTTAGATTCTGTCATACAGTCTCCATTCCTTCCTGGGATCTCCTGACCTCCTAAAAGATTTTTTTTAATTTGCGTACTTTAAGGTTTGCTCTTTGTGTTACACAGTTCTATGGGTGTTGACAGGTGTATAATGTCATGTATCTACCATTACAGTATCGTACGCAATAATTTCACTGCCCTAAGAATCTCCTATGCTTCACCCATGAACCCTCTCTTCCTCCCCACAACCACTGGTCTTTTTACTTTCTTTATAGTTTTGCCTTTTCCGGAATGTTCTTGAGATATTTTTAGTTACTTTATAAAGGAAACCTTTGATTTCTCTAACCTAGATACCATTTTTTCCAAACCACCAATTCAGTATTCTTAATTGAACAACATATTTCTAATAAATAAGAATCAAGTCTTTCCCATTTCTTTTTTCATATACCGCTACATAAGGTCATTAAACTTTATTTTTAATATCTTAGCTTTTTGTTACCAACCTCGGAATTGGGAGGAGATCCCAAGTACCTTTATTTTATTTTTGTTGGGGAGGTTGGTGGAGGAAGGCAGGGAGTGGCATGTATGATATGTTCTGTATAGATGACAGCTGGCAAACAGATATTCACTTGAGGGGAGGGGTGTTAGCTTAAATTTAATCTGAATATGTTTCTATTTGCTTCTGGGGGGCTATATTTAACTTGAAAATGCTTTTGATGATTCTTTTAATATAAGTATTATTTTGATCCATAGTAATCTCTTTTGAGAATATAACAATATGAGACAGATACAGTGAATATGTGACTATTTCAAAATGGTTTCCACTGTAATGATCCTATAGGATGATTGTTTTAGAAATTATTTGGAAGGCTCATTTAGGGGAAATAATAACTATCATATTCCTCTCTCTCTGCTGTTATTTTGGTAGCACCTTTACATATATACGTGAAAAATCCTGAAATTGGAACCCTTACCTCTGTCAGCGAAAGATCATTTGTTATACTCTAATGTCAGGCACTTCCTGTTGCTGTTTACCTTGAAGAATTCACAAGCTGGTACAAAAACTGTTCTGTTTTAAAAGCAGGTTTTGGTTTAAACTTTATACTGTCTTTAAGAGTTGTGGTGTCATCAAAGTCTTATCATGTAGCCAACAGAACAGGAGAATAATGGTTAAAGCATAGACTTCAAGTTTGTATCCTGGCTTTGCTGCTTGTTAACTGTGTGATCACAGGCAAATTATTTGCCCTCTCTGAGCCTCACATTTCCTCATTTGTAAAATGTGGATGATATTATTACATGGGATGTAATAACAGACATTAAATGAGATAAAGCACTTAGCACAGTGCCTGGTACATAGATACAGTTCAGCAAATACTATCTAAAATTAAAACCTCTAATGCAGCAGGAAGATGGATGAAAGTTCCAAAGGTTTATACTACTATACATGTTTTTGTTCAATAGTTGTTACTTGAACTAGACCAATCAGAAAATTGAATGATATGTTTATTTTTAATCTTAAAAATTCTCTCAAGACAGAGCTAACTTTTCTTCAAACCTGGGAAATGCTCACCTCACCAAACTTAACATGGTAGTAGTGGTTGTCAGCCCAAGATACCATTGCCTTTCTAGGGGCCACTTGGGGGTGCTACTGGGATTTTATAGGAGGGGCCAGGATGCTAAGCACCTTGCAACACATGGAACAGGCTTGCATGATGAAGAATTATTGTGCCCCAAATTACCGCATCAATAGCATACTGTTGAGACACACTAGATTAGATTGATATAGTATTGTCTTTAAACCTCTCTGTCGAACGCATTTCAGGTGTCACAGACCCAGCAAGTATATCAATGAGTGAAGCAAGGCCAGGCTTCAGTGTGTGGGACGTCCTAGGGAGTGTAAGAACTAGGCAAGTGGAGACTATGTGTCCTTTCTAAACAGGGGAGCAGCGCCTCAGCTTCTGCCAGTTGTTGCCTACTGTTGCTAGATCTTCTGATTTTTCAGAGAAGAGCTAGATATTCATGTTTTTATGTAAAATTTCCCAATTTTAAAGTGTAGCTCAACTTTTTTTTTTTTTTTTTTTTTAACACTGCCAAAGCCATACCAAGCAGATCAATGAGCTGGATGTGGCCCACAGACCATTGGTTTGTAACCTGTGATATAATTATTTTAGGAAGTGAGCTAAAATGCTGGCAGAGGTAAACAGGGCAACGACAGCACTGCCCTGCACATTTGCTGAGCTCAGAAAAGGTAGTGGAAACAAAGCACTTGGTGTTGAGGTCATTTTCTAGAGTGTGGAGAATTGAGGCATTAGAGCAGAGCTCTGGGGGAGCTTCCTCTCTGATTGGGAGGAGGAATTCTGTTGGGAGAAATCCCAGCACTTGCTTTTTGAGGAACAGAACCTCCTGTGCCTTGTGGTGCTGGCACTCCTGAATTAGGGGGGTAGCTGCACCACTGGAGGAAGCCTGAGAATGATTCTACTGCTAAGCATGCCATCCCGGACCTCCATCCCCCTCCTGCCTTCAGAAATTAAAGGAGTCCATACAAAGCTGAAAGGCAATAAAGGCTCCACCCTACAGTCTCCTGATTTATGTGGCTTTGGAACTGTGTGAGGATCGTGGAGTTTATGCCTTCGATATTTCTGCTTTCTTGATCTAGGGTTACCGCCTACATAGCTCCACATTCCACAGCTGTGGCCATCTGTGCTTTACTGGAGGTGTTTCAAGGGTGTTCCAGGAGTTTGGTCACATTCTAGCCTAGCCAGTATGGTTCAGATACTGCTTGAGTCCTCTGCCTGGTCTTAAGGTGTCAACTCATCACCCATCACTTTATTATAAAGTTGTTAAGAAACAAAGTCCATATGTATTTTGCATAGTTGTTGCATACATTGATATATGTGGACTAGAATAGATTGTATGTTTTGATCTGCATCATATCCAAATCTATAATATACTATATGATAATGTTCCATTTTAGTTGTATTCTATGGGATTGAATACAAAAATACAGTGTAGTACTTTACTGCAAAACTTTAGTGTTTTTTAAGGAAACAGGCCCATCTTATTTGCTGGAATATATTCTATTTGTTCACTTTCTGTTGGCTTAACCTCCCAGTGAACAGAAAGGAAATTGCTTTTTTAAAAGAAGTATTTTAATGTTTAATAATCATCAAGAAATTATTAAGTTTATTTGAGAGTGTTATATATTTTGAAATACTTAATGATTATCCATGTTAGTTAGTGCTTATGTGAGTGAATGTTTGTACAGGACAGTGCTAACCACTATTAAGATTACATACATTATCCCTTAGGGAGAATACATGTTTATCAGTTTAGATTCCTACTTGTTGTGAAAAGTACATCTACTATTAATCATTTTTTCAGATGATAGCCGTCTTTGTGGGTGTGTAAGTTGTTGGCTTCGATTTTAAAGATGCTTTTTAGTATGTTTTTTCAAAGGCAAGTATTTGTAACCATTTTTTAAAAATGGCAACTTCTTACCTTTAGCCCTGCTTCTTTATGTCCTAAAACAGCTTATTTGTACAAGGATTCTTTCCTTCCCCCTCAGTCCTCCACCTCCCACGCACCTGTAAGCTCCTATTTGGATGATAAACTGATGAGGGTTTGCTGTCTTTTTTTCCTAGCCAGTCAAAGAAGGGCACTCATCATCCCTCTGCTGGGAATGTCCTTGATACCTACCAGTAACATAGGGGAAAGAACAGAGATTTTGGAGGAGGCAGGCTTGTATTTGAGTCACGTTTCTGCCATATGCCCGTTTTTTGAGTTTTTTTAATTTGTAAAATGGAGATGATAATAGCTACCTTTCAGGGCATAATTGTTTAGTAAATGGTAGCTGACACTACTAGTGATAAAATTAATGGTAACTTTGGCCTGAGTAGCACCTGAGGTTCTGATGGCTGACAAAACTGTCTGAGAGCTGGCAGCTCCCAGGGTCTCTGAGATATATGAAGCCCAAGCTCTTGACACCTGAAACCTCTTTGTTCTTGTTGACTCTTGTCGCCTCTTTTTTCTTCTCATAAAGAGGCAACTGTATTGCCCTTATATTTTAAAGACTTGAAATTAAGGTTGAGAAATGAATAAAACTGTTCTTTGAAGCCACTAGGAAAGCTCAAGTTAAGCCTTTGGGTGCTTCAGAAGCTCTTCATTGACAATGATTAAATAGTCATCAAGTGTGTGGTTAGCCCCTCAAATACTGAGGAATCATTCCTGGTAGGACAGCTGTTATCATTTCTGTAAACACAAGCAGATTTGATTACCTAAGGTCATTCCTATCATTAAATTCAATGAATTCCATTTTTTTTTTCATTTCACCTAACAAATATTCATTGACTACCTGGTCTGTCCTAGGCCCTGTGCCTAGTCAGTTGTATACCCTTAAAGGAGATATTGAATTGGAATCTAAGAGTTGTATGTCTTAGCCTGTCATTTAAATGAAAATCCTAAAGCCTTAGAGCTGTGGTGTCCATTAAGGTAGCCATGACTGACTACAGTTGACTGCTGAGCGCTTGAAATGTGGCCAGTCTGAATTGAGATGTGCTCAAAGTATAAAATACACACTGGATTTCAAGGACTTAGTTTGAAAAACATATGTAAAATATCAATGATTTTATATTGATTATATGTTAAAACAATAAATAATACTTTTTATATACTGGGTTAAATAAGAGATTAATTTCACCTGTTTCTTTTTACTTTCTTAATGTGGTTACTAGAACATTTAAAATGATTTGCATTATATTTTTACTGTACAGTGCTGCCTTAGAGCTACAGTGACTTGGCAGGGTTACTCATCTAGTTAGGACTCCAGTGGCTAATGCAAATTATAGATCGCTTTACTGTGAAAATGGCAGGTAATATGAATAATTCAAACCTTGTTTGAGAAGAAAGTTAAATTAACATTAAGGACTTTGAAATAATTAGCATTTTAATTAAAGCCTAGATTGTTAATCTGGTAGAATCTCTTAGCATGTCAGATTTAGGGTGTTTTAAAAGGGGCAAACTGTAAAAATATACTCATTGATTCAGTAGCCTAAACCTATTTTTCTTTTTTCTTAAGCATTCACAAATCACTCCATGTAGGTCATCCCTGATCCCCCCCAATTTTTGGGGAGGGGTGTGTGTGCAGGATGTAGGGGGCAAGGTTCATCTAAAGGTTCACCTATATATTTTTCTATCTAACTAGCTAGATTGGTTTAGTATGGTAAAATTGATTCTTCATCATTTAACAAATATTTGAGCAGGTACTAGGTCAGGCTCTGGAAATGTGGTGAACAAGGCATAGCCCCTGAAGAGAATTACAAGCTTTCTGTTTGGTTTTTGTTTTGTTTTGACTTTTTATTTGGAAATAATTCCAAACTTACAGAAGTTGCAAGAATAAAAATAGTAGAAAGAACACTGTATACCCTTTACCCAGATTCACCTGTTGTTAACATTTTGCTTTATAATTTGTTCCCTTTCTCTATGCGCATGTGTGTGCATGTGTGTTTGTGTACATGCACTCATATACATATATTTTTTTTCCTGAACAGTTTGAGAGTAAGTTGCATATGTCACGCCCTTTACCCCTAAATGCTTCATTGCCTAATTCCTGAAAATAGGGATGTTCTCATATATCACAGCAGTTATCAAGTCAGTAAACTTAGTAAATTCAATAAATTTAACATTGATAGAATACTTTTCCTAATCTACTGTCCACATTTCAATTTTGTAAGTTGATCCATTAATTTTTTTGTAATATTTTCTCCCTTTAGTATAGGATCTAGTCTAGGATTTAGTTGTTATGGCTTTATGTCCTTTAATCTGTGATATTTTTCTAGCCTTTGCCTTTTATGACATTGGCAATTTTAAGATGACATTCTCGCCACCCTACTCACTGCTTTTTTTTTTAGTAGAACATTTCTCATTTTGGGTTTGTCTGTTTCATCATGAGTAGTTTCAGGTTATGCATTTCTGGCCAGAATACTGTATAGTGATATATTCTTCTCAGGGTATCACATCGGGTGGTGTATGCTGCCCATTTGTCCCTCATTGGTGGTTGTGATTACCCAGTCAAAGTATTGTTTGATTTATCCACCATATAGTTAAATTTTTCCCCCTTGCAACTAATAAGCAATTCTTTGGGGAGATAGTTGAAGACCATTAATATATCCTACTCTTCATCCAGACTTTCCCCTAGATTTCGCATCCATTGATGATTCTTGCTTGAACTAGTCTGTACTGTGATGGCTGCGAAATGATGATTTTTCCAGCTCCAGCACTCTGCACATTTACCAGTTGGATTCCACTGTAAGCAAAAGCCCACCCTTCTCCATTTATGTATGTGTGTATTTAACTATCTACTTATTACTGATAAGGACTCATGGATTTCTCTTTTCTACAGGCCTGTAATTCATTACTGTCTTTAATTATTTTGGTGTTCAAATTGTCACAGATTTAGCCAGTGGGAGCCTCTTCAAGCTGACTCCCAGGTTCTTATGACAAGCTCCCATCATTTTTTGAGTACTTCCTCACTCTCTGGCATAACAGCACATTCCAGGTGGAGCTACAGCTTTGTATGGGAGACCTTCAGATACACAAGTGGCTTCAGTATAGTGTGTTTGTTGCTCCTGTGAGGATAAGCACAGCCTGCTGTGGCAGCATAGTGGAGGGTCCTCTAGCCCAGTATAGATAGAGGGAGAGGCATGGCAGGTAGCAGGACTAAGGGGGGATGTCAGTGGAAGCCTCCTTAGAGGAAGTGCCACCAATACTGACATGTACAGGATCAATATGGCTTGGAGAAGCAGGAGGGAAGGAGGAAGATAGAAAAGTATCTCAGGCAGGTGGATTATCATGGGCCCTGAGAGGAGGCAGCACGGGACATCCATGCACAGGATCACACATGGTTCTATGTGGCTGGGATGCAGAGATTGGAGGGGACGTGATCAGATTTGCATCTTAGAAAACAAATACTTTAGCTGTGATGTGGAGGAAGGCAAGACCAGAGGCAGGAAGAACAGGAGGAAGTTGCTGCTATATGTTGATGAGAATATTCAGACATGCCCTAAATAATAACTAATGCTTTCTGACTTATTACTCTTTGCCATTTAAATTTCACTACAACCCTACTATTATTTCCATTTTATAGATGAAGCTTCAAAGGCATAAGGATTGAGTATGTTTCCTAGAGACTATTAAATGGCAGCACCAGGTGCGAACCGTGACCTACTTGTTTTCACACTTGCTTAGTTGGTTGTACAAGAATGGGAAGTCAAGGATCACACCCTGGATTCTAGTTTTGTTAACTGAGTGAATAGTGGTAACATCATGGAGAGAACAGACAGCATATGGGGAAGGGTTGTGGTGAGGAGTTCCTTTTTGGATATATTGACTGATATCCTTGGGCATATCCAGATGGTAGATGGTGCTGTGTAGTAGGCAGTTGGCTATATGTGTCTGGAGTCTTGGAGAGAGCATGATGCTTAAGATACCAATTTGGGAATCATCAGCCTTTAAATGTCATTGAAACTTTCGTAGTAGATGTGAGCACTGGGCAAAAGGATGTAGAATGAGAAGAGGAGGCAGCTTAGGACAAAAACCAGGGAAACAGTAACGTGACGAGAGGTGGGAAGAAATGAGGCTAGTGTGTTGTCACAGAGGCTGAAAAACTGAAGAAATGATCAGTAGTGTCAGATGCTACAGCGGTCAAGGGGCATAGGGACCAGAAGATATATCCTCTGGATTTAGCAGCAGAGAGATGTTGGAGAGAGTATTTCAGTGGAACAGTGGTATGAGCCAGATTAGAGCAGATTAAGGAATGAATTGCAGGGAGAATAGTACAGGGTGAGCAGAAAGCCCATATATATGTAGATTGAAAGTTATCTGTATTCTCCCACATTTTAATTTTTCCTTATGTTTGTTAGACATCTGATGGTTGAAAGTCATTAAAGCAGTCCCTAATAGCTCTTTTTACCTGTGGTTAGACAGAGTCTTATACATAGGGGCTTTGTGGCCACCTTGTAGACACAAAGAGTGTACATAACTCTTGACAGCCTTGGCTTGGAAGGAAGAAGAGAGAGTTAGATGCCCGGTAAAAGTCAGCAGATTGCATGCAAAATGAAATTCCTTGCCTATAATGAAAGTCAAGTTTGAGATTACATGGTATTTATTTTTTAATTATCTACTTGATTATAAACCAGCAGAAGTAATTTAATATTTTCCTTAAACATTTTTTATTTTTAAAATATTCTCTCTAGTTCTCTACATTGCCCCAAGTAATGGTATGATTTAAAGTTGTCGGGCCTATTTGCAAGAAATAGAAGATTTGGTGTCAGATGATTCTCCCTTATGTATGTGATTTAGACACGTATCTTTTCCTTTTTTTTTTTTTTGGTGAGGAAGATTAGCCCTGAGCTAATGTCTGTCGCCAATCCTCTTTTTTTGCTGAGGAAGATTGGCCCTGGGCTAACATCTGGGCCTATTGTCCTCTACTTTATGTGTGGGACGTCTGCCACAGCATGGCTTGATCAGCAGTGCATAGGTCTGCACCTGGGATCCAAACCTGCAAACCCCGGGCCACCGGAGCAGAGTATGCGAACTTAACCACTATGTCACTGGGCCAGCCCTAGACACGTATCTTATAATCATGGATTCCATGCATCCTATGAATATGCAGGTGTTTGCTTCTCATTCTTCAAGATATTTGACTATCTAGTGAGTGAACACAGCAGAAATATGCAATTATATGGTATACACTATGTTTTTTCCCCTTTTAAAAATGGGAAATATATCGGGGCCGGCCCAGTGGTGCAGCGGTTTAGTTCACGCTTGGCAGCCCGGGGTTCACCGGTTCGGATCCCGGGCGCCTGCCGATGCACTGCTTGTCAGCCATGCTGTGGCGGTGTCCCATATAAAGTAGAGGAAGATGGGCATGTATGTTAGCCCAGGGCCTGTCTTCCTCAGCAAAAAAAGAGGAAGATGAGCAACAGATGTTAGCTCAGGGCTGGTCTTCCTCACACACAAAAAAATGGGAAATATAGATTAAAAAGTGGATTAGTTAATTGACCCTTGATGCTGCCAGTTGATTTATCATTTCATTATTACTTCACCACAGGCGTGTGTTGCTTAACGATGGGGTTACATTCTGAGAAATGTGTCATTAAGTGATTTCATCATCGTGCAAACATCATAGAGTGTACTTATACAAACCTAGATGGTACAGCCTACCACACACGTAGGCTATATGGTACTAATCTTATGGGACCAGCCTTGTATATGTGGTCTGTCATTGAGCGAAATGTCATTATACAGCACATGACTGTAGTTGCCTTACTTACATGGGTGCTCATTCGACTAGTGCCAGTGAGATTAGGGGTCAGTTACCTCTATGCAAACTGTAACCCCAAATCCTACCATCTTAGCACCTGTGCCAGTCGCACTAGAACTAGGTGAAAGCTTAGCTAGGCAGGTCTGGCTGATAATGGGCTACCAGCATCATCATTGAAAACAAAGGATTCTCCGTTTTCATTTTTCTTTGCCCAGTTGTTTCATTTAGACATTGGGTTTCCTTTACTCAGACTTCAAATTCAAACCCTTTGGCTTCAAAGTATAGGGAGACTATAAGGCATACAGGACAAGTCTGCTTTGTGGTGTTATTATCAAATCCTTGTTTCCTTATTTTATTATTTCAGACATCAAAATGATTACTCTGCTTTAGAGGAGCGATGTGATAGCCTTTGGGAAAACATGAGTGATTATACACAAGTAGGATTTCTCAAGACTAGAAAAATATGGTTGCCAAAGAATAATACTCTATAGTTTTAATCTCCTGCTGGTTTTCTTTTTTTTAAACATTAAAATGAAACTGAAGTTTTGGGAAATTTTTCTTTTGGCTTTTTTTTTTTTTTTTTTTAAACCGGTGATAGGCTGTATTACATCAGAAGTCTTTGGCTAAATTTGTCAATTTTCCAACTTTGGAATTAGGTATACTTAATTTTAGGTCTCTCCATTTTAATATATTGATGGTTTCTATTTGAGTAAAGTGTAACATGTAATTAAATTTAACCATACTTTAATTTCTTTTAATAGAAAATGACTGTAGTGTTGGAAGATCATTACTTTTGGAAGGCCGGTTAGCATCCATTTCCTACGAGAAGCTTAACCACCATTTGCTCTGGGATGGCGCAAAGCAGTCCACAGCTTGATATGCAGGTTCTCCATGACCTCCGACAACGTTTCCCTGAGATTCCAGAGGGTGTGGTGTCTCAATGCATGTTACAGGTAGATTGCCCACTAATGATAGTGATATTAAGTTATAGTTTTCCTTATTAGAGCTGGCTTTGTGTTGTGACTAGAGCTCAGTTAAGTTTTCTTGTGTATGTGGGGGAGGCGGGAGGCATTTGAGCAGGATTTCTCGACCTTGGTGCTGTCAGCATCTTGGGCTTGGATAATCTTTGTGGTTGGAGTCTGCCTTGTGCATTATAGAATGTTTAGCAGCATCCCTGGCCTCCACCCATTAGATGCCAGTAATGTCCTTTCAGTTTTGACAACCAAAAATGTCTCCAGACATTGTCAAATGTCCCGTGGGAGACAAAATCTCCCCCATTAAGTACCATTGATTCAGAGAAAAGAGTAGAGGCATGTAGCAAAAAAAAACCAAAAAATTCCCCTCACATTTCACTTGTTAAATTTTTGGGGCTGTGTCATCAGTTCCCAATTAGAATTGAATTTTGAATCTCAAATTTATCATTATAACTTCTTAGACTATATACTTCGGAGCTTATTTTTAAAAGTTTGTAGAGAATCCACTCCTTTTCTCACTGTTGTCTAGTTGGTAAATGCTTACTAATATCTAATTTTGAGTGTAAGGCCACTTTCTTTAGTTTCATCACATTCTTTTTGTCTTGTTGTCTTTTATTGAAATAAGTCTTTCATCTCTGATAGAACATGTCTTCCCACTCAAGCGGCAACAGAGAAACAGGCCTAACACTTCCCTGTTGAGTTTTGAGTTTTGCATCATCTTTCACAGGATCTCAATATGTTTTGGGTTATAGCCTTTCCCTATTTGGTTGACGTTTGGGAGCAGCACTTCTCTTCTGCCCACTGGGCTTCCTTACACACAGTCAGTTCAAACTCTACCTTACTGCATAATATGCAAACTGTATCTTATTACAGTATGAACAGCTCAGGATGTAACCTAAGTCTATATGCAGTTGAGGTTAATCAGAAATAGATACTCACCGAACAGTGGTGGTAACAGAGGTGCTTCCTTTATTTGCAAGCCCTTCTACTAGGTCTAGACCTTTGGGCTTAATGGTTTTTGTGCTATAGCTTGCTTTTGGTTTTTCTAACATACATTCCCAGTCTGAATTTACTCTATTTTAGCCCCGTTTTGGTCTCTGGTAGAGCAAAGGTACTTCCCACTGAGGTGAAACCAAGCATGAGTAGGCTTCTAGTTAAAACCACTTCCTAGCAGTCACCTTCCTCACCTATCCTAGGGCCCCACCTAGCTCTAATCTTGTTTTTTGTTTTTTTTTTTTAGCTTAATTTTATTTAGCCACTTATTACCTGTATTTTTTCATGGCTTAGTATCTTCATCTCACTTAGTAAACTGAAGGAATGGAACTCTGAACATTTGTTGATAATTTACATTACCCAAAATCTTTTTCTTTTTTTGTTCCTTTGGGATTAATAGAGTTTATTGGTATGGAGACTTACCACCTACTGACTCTGGAAAGTTTCTCTGTTTGCATTAAAATATATGAGACTCAGTAGTTTGCATTTCATGCGCAAGCCTTAAAGTCTCTGGGCTGTCATCCCTCAATTTAGGATCACTTTTTAGGAGTATGATGCTTACTTGCCTTAGTCCTTTCAAGAGTGTTCATGTGTCTTCTTAAAAATTCTGACCTCTTGGGGCCGCCTGGTGGCGCAGCGGTTTAGTTCGCGCTTTGGCAGCCCGGGGTTCGCGGGTTCGGATCCCGGGCGCCCGCCGACACACTACTTGTCAGCCATGCCCGTGGCGGCGTCCCATATGAAGTAGAGGAAGATGGGTACGGATGTTAGCCCAGGGCCAGTCTTCCTCAGCAAAAAAGAGGAGGATTGGCAACGGATGTTAGCTCAGGGCTGGTCTTCCTCACAAAAAAAAAAAAAAAAAAATTCTGACCTCTTTATCCAGCTAAACAATTTTGATTTCTTTATTCTTCATATTTATTGTTTGATAAACTTTTTTTCCATTTTTTTCTTTTAAGACATTTAGCAGGTCAAATATGACATTTAAGTCTATTCTGGTGGCATTTTTAAAATACTTCTGTAAAGATAATACTTAAATATCTTGTATTTGTGGTTTAAAACTTTTTTTCATGAGAAAATTTACTCAACTTGTCACTGTAGACATGCATTTGAAGAGACTGACAAATCCAACTTTGTATTATTTTGAATTTGGATCCTTTTTTGTGATGATACTAATTAGGCTACCTAATTCAATGTAGAAAACATGAAATTTCAGGATCATTAATAAGAATGTCAGATAGTCAAGTGTCCATGGCTGCTTTAGGTTTCAAATAAAACTCTCTAGTTTTTGTTCTCCCCTTAATCTATAGGTTTATAAACAACTAGAAGGAGATACTTTATTTTCACTTTTTATAGTTTTTTTCTTCAGAGTGACATTTTCTAGTTGGCAATCAGTTTGAATCCTTTGGATCCAAATTTGCTTAATATCTAGCTTCTCTCCCTTGATCAGCATGATTTTCAAGAAGGATAAAAAAAAAAGCCCAGACTTTGAGTTCTCATTATTTTTTTTCTTAAATTTCAACAATTACATTTTTTCTATGGCTTAGAAAGTATTTTTTAAAGTATTTGAATTTTAGTATCAAAACCTTTAAGGAAAAGGATGAAAGTTATCTATGGAGTTTTGATAAAGCCGTTTGTTTAAATATCTGAGAATTCATTTTGCAAAGGTTTGCTTGACTGAATCTCTTCTATTTCCTAAAGCTTCAGTGTAGTAATGTACTTTTGGCCTAACATCCTCTCCTTTGAAATTACTGTCACAGTGGAAAGAGCAGTGGGAGTCAGAAGACCAAGAATATAGAACTGGCCTTCCAGTTAACTAGTTAAGTGCTTGTTGTCAAGCCATGTAACTTCCCAGGCATCTCTTTCCTCATCTGTAAATGACTTGAGTTGGAGTAGGTGAACCCTAAGCATTCTCCCCACTCTCAAGTTGTGGCATTGTATGTCCTGTTTTAGGTTTAACTTTATTTGATTCTCAGGAGAAGTGAAGTGTTTAATTTTTATGTAAAGTGTACTTTTCCCTAAAATAAATATATAGTATGTATGTATGTGAGTATCTGTGTATATTTATGAACTACACAGAAGGTCACAATAATTGAGAAACTTTAATAGGTTCGTTCTTTTTTTTTTTTTTTTTGGTGAGGAATACCAGCCCTGAGCTAACATCCATTGCCAATCCTCCTCTTTTTGCTGAGGAAGACTGGCCCTGGGCTAACATCCGTGCCCATCTTCCTCTACTTTATATGGGATGCCACCACAGCATGGCTGACAAGCAGTGCGTCGGTAGGCGCCCGGGATCCGAACTCGCGAACTCCGGGCTGCCAAGCGCGAACTAAACCACTGCACCCACCGGGCCGGCCCCCTTTAATAGGTTATTTCAAAGGCAATGAATATATAGCGTTTTATAATACCCTAAAATTTAAAAGAGAGGGAACCTTTTCTTAGTTTGACTGCTGTTGATTGGAACATCTAAAATGTAAGTTTGCAGTAACCATCTTTGTGTGTGTATATAGCCCCAAAAATTCAAATCCTTAAATGATTTTGAAAGTTTACCAAGCTACCTGTCAGTGAGTAAAAACAATTTTTGAGACTCTGGGAGTGTGAATGAATTTCATTAAGACAGTCAAGGCCACGACAGCACCCTGGGGCTGTGGCTGGCGCTGTCATGAGCCAGGGGAGGGGAAATTAAAAAAAAAAAAAGGCAGTCAAGACCTGGTTTTGTGTTAAATTACCATAGCTTTGGTAACGTTATGGAACCATAGTTCAAAAAGTGGACTTGATTTTTTTACTGATTTGTTTGTTTAGCTTAATTTTTCATAATAATACAGACAGTTGAAGTTGTATACGGATAACTTTGGTTAAAAGAAAAGTGAAGGCTGCTTTAGAATTTTTATTGTTTTGACTCTTTAGGAATTTTATTATAATTTTTTTCTCTTTTTGTGGCCTTTTGAAAACTCTAAAGCATGGTTATTTTCATGTTTATCAGTTTAAATATTAATGATGGATATTACTTATACTTGTATATTGCAGCAATTGTGGTGAATCCAAGATTAGCCCAACATTTTAATTTGTTGAGATGCAACAAGTATAAAATGAATCCTGGATTTGGAATCAGAAAAGTTGGGGTTGAGTCACAATGTTCATTAGTACGTACTTTACATTTCTGTAGCAGTAGCAGTAGCGGTAGTACTAGTCATGTGAGCTAAATGTCTGTAAAATAATATGAATTGTTTGGAATCTCCTTTTCAGGATAGATGACCATGAAGCTTTTTGTGCTAAAATACTGTTCTCTACTTATTCTTTGACAGTCGTATTTGCATAACTCTCTGTCAAAGCTTGACTTCCACTATTAGGATTTGTTAATATTGCCAATGTTACTTTTACCATTTTTCTCTCTTAGAATAACAACAATCTTGAAGCCTGTTGCCGAGCCCTTTCACAGGAGAGTAGCAAATACTTATATATGGAATACCATAGTCCAGATGACAACAGGATGAATAGAAATCGTCTTTTGCATATTAACCTGGGTATCCATTCTCCTAGTAGCTACCACCCAGGAGATGGAGTGCAACTTAATGGTGGTCGAACACTGGTACATAGCTCAAGTGATGGACATATTGATCCACAGCATGCAGCAGGTAAACAGCTGATATGTTTAGTTCAGGAACCACACTCAGCTCCAGCTGTTGTGGCTGCTACTCCCAATTACAATCCATTTTTTATGAATGAACAGAACAGAAGTGCAGCTGCTACTCCTTCACAGCCACCTCAACAGCCATCTTCCATGCAAACAGGAATGAATCCATCTGCTATGCAAGGGCCTTCACCACCACCGCCGCCACCTCCTTCATACATGCACATACCTCGGTATAGTACAAATCCAATTACTGTTACAGTATCCCAAAACCTACCTTCTGGACAGACTGTACCAAGAGCTTTACAAATTCTTCCACAAATTCCAAGCAATCTCTATGGGTCTCCTGGTTCTATTTACATTAGACAGGCATCTCAGAGTTCACCAGGAAGACAAACTCCTCAGAGTACACCATGGCAGTCCTCACCACAGGGCCCAGTGCCTCATTATAGCCAGCGTCCTTTACCTGTCTATCCACATCAACAGAACTATCAGCCTCCTCAGTATTCTCCCAAACAACAGCAGATTCCTCAAGCTGCTTACCATTCACCACCTCCTTCTCAATGTCCTTCGCCCTTCAGCTCTCCACAGCATCAAGTGCAACCTTCCCAGTTGGGCCACCCGAGTTCCCATGTCTTTATGCCACCTAGTCCTTCAACTACTCCACCCCATCCGTATCAACAAGGACCTCCTAGCTATCAGAAACAGGGAAGCCATTCAGTAGCCTATCTCCCATACACGTCTAGCTTACCCAAAGGATCCATGAAGAAGATAGAAATTACAGTTGAACCTTCTCAAAGACCTGGGACAGCAATTAATAGGAGTCCTTCACCTATCAGTAATCAACCGTCTCCACGGAATCAGCACTCTCTGTACACAGCCACCACGCCACCTTCAGGTTCTCCTTCAAGAGGGATATCCAATCAACCAAAACCTCCATTTGGTGTTAATCCTGTGTATATTACATATACACAGCCAACTGGACCTTCATGCGCTCCATCACCATCTCCTCGGGTGATACCAAACCCAACTACAGTTTTTAAAATTACCGTAGGCCGAGCAGCTACTGAAAATCTTTTAAATTTGGTGGACCAAGAAGAGCGTTCTGCGGCCCCAGAACCTATTCAGCCCATTTCAGTGATACCAGGCTCTGGGGGAGAAAAGGGAAGCCATAAATATCAGAGGAGTTCTAGTTCTGGATCAGATGACTATGCCTATACACAAGGTAATTTTTGCCCTTTTATGAAATTTAATCTTTGTGGTGAGGCAGCAATCTCCTATTCAAAATAAAATAATTTAAATTAAACATTTAGTATTTATTAAATATTGGGCAATAGCATGACTATTAAGAAGAAGGTTAGTGCTTCAGAGTCATCTATAGACTGTTTTAAAATATGAAACTGTGGACATGATAATAGTGACCTAATATGACTTTTAAGGAAAAACATTCATTGAGAGAAGAATATAGACAAGTGAAATTGATATTGTCAAAAATACGAACTATAGAATGGGAAAGAGATTCATAGAGGGTGAACTAATGTTCATCAAGGTGAAAGAATTTGAATCTTTTCTAAAGAGGATGGCCTGAAGGGTGTAATGATATTTATAAGTAATGTATATTTATAAGAAGTGGGATTAGTAATAAAAAACATTGTTGGATTAGTTAATAGTGGACCTAACTAAATATAAAGGAGAGTAGACTATGTTAGAAGTCTATTTCAAGATATCTGAGAATTTAATATTCTTTCAGTAATAAGGGAGATAATTATGATTGTAATTCAGTATGCCTGGTATTGAGCCTGTTTAAAACACACACAGGTATAGTTAAAGGGAATCTTAGGGAAACTAAGGACTGCAGAACAAGAGGGATGTATAGATGATGTCATTTTGGTAGCAGTTGCAAGAGCTAAGTTAAAGCAGATACGGAGGCAGAATAGCCTTAGAAAGACATGAGAATAAATGCCAACTCAAGTTGGAAGATGGGGTTCCTTATGGGTATTTTATATATTAGCAATGCATATAAAAATTTCCCAGTCACTTGTTCAATGTTATTCTGTGCAATGACTTTATCTGTAATGCTATAGCCTTGCTGTTACATCAGCGAGCAAGGATGGAGAGGTTAGCAAAGCAATTGAAACTTGAGAAAGAGGAGCTAGAGCGGTTGAAGGCTGAAGTGAACGGTATGGAGCATGACTTGATGCAGAGACGGCTCAGAAGGGTCAGCTGCACCACTGCGATCCCAACGGTAAGTGATCTTTTGGGATGTGTGGATAAGAAGGTGGCGATATTAGCTGTCCAGACCATTTGTTTTTCTCTTAGGTTCTGTTCCTGGCAGAATTTTGTTTCTGTTTTTTAAACAATAGACGAAGGACTTTTGCCTTCAGTAGTTCTCTTCAAAATAATTTGTTGGTTTTTTTTTTTTTTCACATGTATAAATTCCATAGGCTCATCAGTATTTTCAAATACTGACAATTATAATCAAGGTATAGCATCTCATTTACAATAAATTGCTTTCTGTCAAAATAGAAATGAAAAGTGCACCCTAATCACATATTTTATAAATTGTTCTCATGTATTCATTTATTTTTCTAAGCATATTATATATTTTTTTCAAACATTTAAAAATTATTTTTCTAAGTATATTAATTCAAATGAGTTAGAATGAGATTAGTATGAATTTTGGGAAAGTGTTGATTATAGAATATTTTAAGGAGAGCAGTTTTGTTAAGTGTAAATAATTGTAGAAACTAAGATAACAGTATTGATGGCAGTCCTAACAGGAACTGCTCTAATGAAAAGATTCAGATAATATATTTTTAACATGTTGATTAATATTTACAAATTCTTAACATCTTAAACAATTCTGAAAATTTTGAAACCAATCTTATAAAATCTTGTGACATAAGCTTTCTATGACCCAACCTATCATTTCACCTTTCAACATTCATTCATTCAACAAGCATTTTTTATAGCTTATGAATGTGGTCCTATGCTAGGTACTTAGTACATACCTGCTAGTGGGAGAGACAGATCCATCAACAGATAACTATAATACAGTGGTAAGTGCTGTGTATGCTCACAGGTAATGAGAGAACTCATACATCAACTAGTTTCTGTATATACTCAATGCACTTCTCCACTCTCTCACATTATCTTCCTGTTGGAATGCCCTTCTAAAGCTCTGCATGTATAAATCCTCTCTGTTCTTCAGGGCTCACGTTAACCTCTACTTTTTCCACAGAGCCATTCCTTATTTTTCTACCTTCTCTAAACGGGGAGTAATCCTCTCTCAGAGTTTGCAGGTTTAGAGAAGTAGGCATATATGTAAGGCCTCTTGTAGGCAGATGTCTGCAGCTATGCCCTCATAGGGAGGTTTTTAACTGAGGTTTGTGGCTTCAAAGGAGACCTGTGAATCTCTGAAGTTATATGCAGAGTTTCATATGTGTGTTTATATGGAAGCGGGTCTGTAGCTTTCATCTGATTTTCATAAGGTTGTTAGATGGAAGGAAAAAAAGGTGAGGAACCACTGCCCTAAATGGTATAATATTGCTATATAGGCAGAGAGGAAAGGGGAAGGCATTTTAGAAGGGAAAAGAACATTGAGGTAACGAAGGCTTGAAGTCAAGGCAGAGACTGACATTAGGGAGGCGGCAAATACAGTTCTCTCACTTAAGCTGAGATTTCTGATGTCTTAACAGGTTTATGTGCACAGGTGGACTGGGGCTTAGACCTTAAGATTGAGGTGTTTGAACTTTTTTCTGCTGGTAATGGGGAACCAGTGGAAGTTTTTGAGAAGGAGATTATTGAGAAATAGGCATATTAATATTAATATTTTTAATGAAATTTTTTCTAATATTGACTAAATTCCTAAGTATAGTCCATATTAGAAGTAAGAAGGGAGGGTTTTAGTTACTTAAAACACTTGGAAAATTATGAGGCTATCTTTAACTGAAAGGTGATATTAGTGTAAGTCAAATTTCTGCCTCATTTTTTCGCACTTTAAATCTTAACTGAATCCCCTGATTGGGGGAGATAACTGAAGAACATAACCCATATGGGAATCCACTTATGGTGGTTGGGCACTTTGGAGCCCTTTAGGTACTCGTAGAGCATAAACAAATTCTTTTTAGCATGGAAGTCATTTTGTCTAAAATAATCATATAAGCTTTGTTTAATAACCTCTTGTGTGATAATCCCTGCTAAATAAAGCCCTGTTGATTTTGTTGTTGTTGGAAGTGGAGAGCTATCTAAGATAGTATAGTTTAGTGCTTCAAAAAAACACAGATTTTAGATGAGAGCTTATATTGATGAGACTTCTTTAGAAAAAGAGGAGAGTTGGTGAAACTGCTGCCCTGGGCTGTAACTTATTTTTAACTTTTTTATTATAGAGCATTTCAAAGATATACAAAATAGGCAAAATAGTATAGTGAACCCCCCTGTAGTCATCACCCAGCTTTAGAAATTGGTAGCTCATGTGGGTGATAATATTTGAGAGATGAGAAATTTGAGTGTGTGATATTCCCGTGTGTTTCTGCTGCCAGGCCTAAAGTAAAATGGAGGACTATTAGGAGTGCATGGCTTAGGGACAATTATATGTGGTGGTTAAGGCAGTGGGCTTTCAATTCAGGTGTGAATTTGAATCCTACTTCTGCTACTTATGTGTCACTCATATCTTTGGATAAATAACTTTCTCTTTGCTTGTTTTCCTATCTATAAAACATGTGAGTACCCATCTCATGGATTTTTGTTGAGATTAAATAAGATAATATACATTAAACGATTTATACAATGCCCAACAAATAGTAAGTCTTCTTATAAAATAAATTGAAAAATCTACTTGATATATCTGTATACATACACAAATCTGAAGCATTTTGCAAAACTTTGATTTCCTTTTAACTTTAGGAACATGTATAAGCATAAGGGTATATATTATGTAGGAAATTAATCAAGAAATAAATATTTAGTTAGAATTCCCTTTTTGTTCGTAGAGGCTCATGTGAGGCACAACGACATAGTTGAAAGGGTTTCTACATAGGCTGTGGAGCCAGAATAGCTCTGGCATTCGCTGCCTATATCTAACTTCTCTGCATTTGATTTTCCCTATCTATAAAAGGGAATTTTTAACAAGTACGTTTTAATCTTGTCAAAATGAAGAGACAATGTATGTAAAGTGCCTGGTGTGGAGTAGGTGCCCAGTAAATGCCTATCCTTATCATTGTCCCACTTGTGTAGGGTTTTGCAATAGAGAATTGACTTTTTTGCTACTAAGCACATATTGCTACCTTCAAGTTTTCAAACAAATTAATTTCTTATCAAGCAGTGTATAAAAAGTTGGTTAGAAACATGTGTGCCTAATGAGACTGGAATGCACATTTTTGCCCAGTTACATGTGCAGTTGCAGAAACTTAGAGGGATTTAAAATAATCTTTCTAAGGAGGGCAGAAGTGCAAGATGCCTGAGGGCCATCACTTTTCTCAGTCTGCTGTTTGCAAAGCATTGTATTAGATGCTGTGGAAGATGTCATCTCTTAAAGAGATCTGTATGTGGAAAGATATGTATTTGTGTGTGTGTGTGTGTGTGTGTGTGTGTGTGTGTGTGTGAGAGAGAGAGAGAGAGAGAGAGAGAAAAGATAATGTAAGACAGTAAATCAGAAGTGCTGGCCAGCTAAATGGTAATGATATTAAGTACTTTCACAGTTCTGAGATAGAAATGTTAGCTTTTGGCTAGTAGGGTTCAAAGATGAGACAGTTTCATGGAGGAGGGAGACATTTAAGTTATACCTTGAAGGGTAAATAAGATTTTAATAAGCAGAGAGCTGCCAATTACCCCCTCCCCCAAGGGTTTCCCCTGTTCATCTTGTTGTAATTTGGTTTTTAGACTAACCCACAGCTTTGAGTCCCCAGTTGCATGCTTGGGGCCAAGCCACCAAAGAATATCACTGGTCTTCGACCTCCGTCTCTGTGAGACAACTTCTTTAAGTGCTGAAACAGTTGACTTAAGGTATTTCTGGCCACCTTTTGAAAAAAGCTTAGAATTTTTTACTTTGAAATGTCAGATATCAACATCCTGGTATTTTACAAACAACTCTAAATTACACACAGCCTATCTTGAAACCTCTCCTCCATGAAAATACAGTGTATTTTTTTGACAAATGGTAGTCACTTTTCAGAAACAGCTTTTTTTCCCCCCTCAGTTTAATCAGAAGCTATGAAAAAGGACATAGGAATCTTACAGATAAACTGTTAGTTTAGTGAGTTCCAGTGCTTCTACTGTCTTTGGAAATGAGTCTGTTCACAAGATTTTGTTGTTGTTGTTGTTATAAGCAAATGTGCAGTAGCCTCTTGACTATAAAGTGTATTATAGTATTTCTATACTTAGTTACTGAGCTTCACTATTTAGGACCACCATGGCTGCTACATCCCCCCCAACCCCAAAATATATAGGAAGGATCAGTTTCTTCAGGTAGTTGACTTCCCGATATGATTCTATAAAGAAAATGGGTTCTTTCACAAGTTCCTTGGAAGACAGCATCACTCTTTGAAACCCCTGAACAAGTGTCTTATCTTTAATATAAATGCTCAGGTATGTTTTAAACTTGTTTAATATTGTCTGATAGACATGGTATATACATTTTACATGTTAATGTCACATAAAGTTTGCCCATAGGAATGAGAAAAGAAAAGCAATCCCTAATAAATACTTCTAAATGACTTTTGTGTTCCCCTCGCATTTTAAGGGATTATAGTTCTTATATGCTGCCTGTTACATCACTTATTGTAAACTTTTGATACCTGTTAATTTAATGGGCATTCCCAGCTATTCTGATGATACCTCCTAACATAGCATAAGATCATGCATTATTGTGAATTAAGATAGCCCTTTTTGCTCATTTTTCTTCACTCTTATATTAATATAGTTTTTAGCAAAATACATATGTATATATAAATTTGTGTGTGTGTCTGAGGAATATTAGCCCTGAGCTAATGTCTGTTGCCAGTCCTCCTTTTTGCTGAGGAAGATTGGCCCTGGGCTAACATCCGTGCCCATCTTCCTCTACTTTATATGTGGGACGCCTGCCACAGCATGGCTTGACAAGCAGTACGTAGGTCCACGCCCGGGATCTGAACCTGTGAACCCCGGGCTGCCAAAGCATAGCACGTGAACTTAACCACTACGCTACCGGGCCAGCCCCCACAAAATACATATTTTTAACAGAATAGGATTTTATTCTGCCTTCCTATTATAGCAGATATTTATCTTTTACTTTATATAGTTGAAATCACCTTAGTGACTGAATTAATACCTGGGCTGTGCTGAAGACTTAAATACCCATGCCTCTGGAGTCTAAACCCTACCTTTATTTTTTACTATATATATATGTAAATAGTAAAGAAATTCAGAATGTCAGGGGAAATAAAGTCTTCCAGAAAGCTTTATTTAACTGAAGAATAGGGCTCTCTTCACATTTCAGTGTCTCATGTATGCCCCTGAAAGGCCTAACGAGTAGGCTGGGCTAGAAAGGTCGAGGCAGAAGGAAACAACAGTTGGAGAAAAGAAGGGAGTCCATTTGTTTGTGAAATTTTCCTGTACTACTTTAATTGCTTACTTTGATCTAGAAAAGAAGACAAAAAGATTTCTTATACAAATTTATATAGAAAACTTCTGTGTACATCCTGGCTCTACCAATTACTAGCTTTTATAACTTTGGGAGAATCATATAACCTCATTGTGCCTTAGTTTCCTCATCTATAAATTGGGAGTGATAGTAGTATTTACCTCGAAAGATTGTCTTGAGGAAAGAATGAGAGAATTCTGGTGAACACAGTGCCTGGCACTTAGTAAGCACTAATTAAAATTAGTACTATTGTAATTTTTACTAGCCTGGACAAGACTAAAATCATGGACATTGCTTGTTTAAAAGATTGATTCCTACAGTTTTCCCTTATCATGAAAACATAGAAATAAAATAATCTCAGTGCTCTGTGATTAAAATGCTAGTATTTTGTATGATAGAACATAGTCTAGTATCATAGTCTGCCACATTATATGCAGATTTTGTTTATATGTGGCCATATTGATGTCCCCATTATACCTGCCTATTCCTTGAAAAACATAACATATAGGACTTCTTCACCATGCCCTCTTGTGGACTAAGGCCATATTCTTGGTAATAGCCAATCAGAACGATTAACATGAATAGCAGTTCTTAAATGTTGGGCTTGATAATGACTTTCCCACAATTGCTATTTTGGGTCCTTTCTTACTAGCCTGAGGAAATGACAAGATTGAGAAGCATGAACAGACAACTCCAGATAAATGTTGACTGTACACTGAAAGAAGTTGACCTCCTTCAATCTAGAGGTATAGACTTGATTATTTGGTAAACCATAAGTAATAGTGTGGTGTTTTAAGCTGCTTAAATAGCAATCATTTTGGTTTTACAAGTTTAAGATATAGTTTTTATCCATTATAAGATTACAATCCTGGTAAAGAGATCCCTCCACCCCGTGGTCAATAGATCAGATTTGAGGGATCAAAAAATAGTTTTACTTTGGCAATTTCATTATTAAGTTCTTATCATTAAGATTGTTCTGTGTTATTACTCTGCATTTATCCTCTTTTTGTTATTTACTGTGAATATTTTATAATTTGATGGGTTTTAAATCTAAAACTTAGTAGATTCATACTATGTGATATTCATCTAAAATATCTGCAAAAATAGGGATCCCAGATCAGAATATCAGATTCTCAGTTTTAAAATAAATTTCATATGCCATTTTTTAATATTTTATGTTACATGAAAACATCCAACTATATCTTAGAGTTTTTGTTTTTTGGATTTCTTATAGAAGTGTACTACAGTAAGTAGAAGCTCTCTTAACTGACTTTCATTTACCCAGCTCACCAGGTTAGAGATGTTCTTCATTTTGTCTGTAAAATAAACTGACCCACTCCACAGCCACTGCACACTCGTGACTAGGAGGCTGTGTTCTGGCATGTCCATGTGCTTTCGCTCCCATTAGTTGAACTGTCTACTTAGCAAAAGTCAGTTGTGTCTCTTCCCAAACCTGTTTATGCCAATTACTATACTTCCGTAATTTAATTTAAAGTCTCTTAAACTGACATGAATATATGAGAAGCTCTTTCTATAAAAACCAAAAGCAAATGCTTTTTAAAGACTCAAAGGCAAATCACTACGAAAAATAGGGACTGTGAATTAGATATGGGTGAAAACAACTGAAAAGGGTTAAGGGGGGAAAATCATAAAAATCTAAGAGGATTCTGTCCCCAAATTAAATGTTCTTAAAGTATCTTTCTTGCTCCATTCTAAAGAAATCAAAACAGGAAATTATAGATCGGGGTTAAGCAAATTAGCCTGCTGCCTGTTTTTGTAAATCAAGTTTTAGTGGAACATAGCCACGCCCATTTGTTCACATATTGTCTGGGCTGCTTTTGTGCTTCAACAGCACAGTTGAGTGCTTGCAACAGAGACTATTACAGGGCCACAAAGCCTAAAATGTTTATTATCTGCCCCTTTACAGAAAAAAATTGCCCAGCCCCACTTTAGGACATCATCGGTGTAGTTTATGTAAGAAAGACAATAAAGAACTTCAGTCAACAGACACATAAAGAAAAGGTCTTAGTCCAGCATTAAAATATTGCTGTGTTTATATGTTTTGTTACATTAAAGTTGACATGTAATTTTTCTTAACAATTCCTTGTTTTAATCAGTCCCCCCCCTTACCATGGCAGCTAAGAGAGCTTCTACTGTGTTTTAAGAGTATACAATAAAGTACCCCCTTGCCATTTTTAGGCAAGATTAAACAGTAGAAGCAGGGGAACCTGAAAGATATGGAACTATCTGAACAATGGGCAGAAGCAAATTTGAATGTGAAAGTTGAGCAATCTACTCAGGTACCCTTCAAGTTATTTTCAGAAGCCTAGTCACTCTACAGCCTACTAGTTTTAAGCAATGAAAGAATTAGTATGCATAATGTGGGGGTTATACAAACTATTGCTACTATATTAGAAGTTTTCATCATTTTATTTTATTTTTTTTGCCGTGTGTTCTTTGAAGCAAAGAAAGAGACACTCAGACATTTGGTTAGGATATTTATAGTAAGCCTTATGGGATCTAGAAATTAGAACATCAGCTGTAACTTAAGTAATTGAAGAAATACATATGCAGCATCTTAAAGTATAAAAAGATCCAATTAATATATCAAATAGCATTGTGGCTTTCATGAGCCATCATAGGAATTATTTTCAGAAAATTATCTTAAAATAACATGTCCAAATGAATAAAAGCATTTGTAATAAATAGGACCTGCAACGGAAACCACTATTAAGGTTTTATAAGCAAAAAGCCGTGTTTTTGGTCTCCATTGGGCAATGAAGAGCTCTTTTTGGTGCTTAAGCATTTCCAAGTCTCCTTTCATAGAGGGTCCGGTATATCCATTTTATATTAAACTCGACTCTTTCATGTTCTGGAAAAATCTTATTCTGAGTTTCCAATCTAAACTTTTAAGCGAGAGAAGGAATCTAGACATGTGGGGACATTTAGACTAGATGCAAATCAGTGCATGATTTGATGAAAAGCAGCTTTATTGTTGGTTTTGGTGAGGAAAACTTTTGTTGGGAAAAATTTAGGTCTAGAAATCAAGAGATCCAATATCTTTGAACTGTCAGTACCATATAGCATCTTCTGTAAATAAGCAAGGATACAGTTATAAAGCTTAATTGGAATTGTGCAGAACAAGCAGATTGTAATGATGGGTTCAGAGAAGAGAAGGTAGGACCCAAAGCTGGCACTGGATCAGAACTGACCTTAGAGGAGTCATGGCAGGAGATGGGGCTGAAATAGACACTAGGTCAGGGAGTGAACATTTTAAGAGAGATGAAAATTTTGTGGCAAGACAAAATTCTCAGTGATTGTTCTATTATTCTGAAATTGGCACCATATCATCTTTTATCATTGATAAATCTGTAAGCAACATTTAATTTAGGATTTTCTTTTTCTTGAAGATAGAAATCCATGAGCTACTGCTATTATATAACTTGATTAATCTTTGTAAATGTATATATTTGGCTTTTTCCCTAGTTGAATTTACAATGGATAAAAAGGTGAATTATGAAAGACATGAAAGTGAGTTTTCACTATTTAAATTTTTCTCACGGTTTGTTCATTAAAATCAAAACAAGCAGAAAGAGAAAACAGTTCAGCCATTCTTTCATTTCTCTTCTTCATTTACCTCCCTATATGCGCCACATGCTTAATCCTGCCTGAGGAGACTTAGCTTTACAGTTAGAAAAATATTCCTTTAGGTGATAGGTTGTAGACAGAACACTGTTGTGGTAGTTTGCTTGGATCTTTTCTAACAATGAGAAAGAAAGCAGTTTCAGTGGTAGGAGGGTAGGATGATATAATGAGTTTTGAAACCCTGGAAAAGTTTCTCTTCTTACATAAATTACAAAAAATTCAAATAGCAGGAGAAAGAGTCCTAAATGCCTGGTGATTTTATTTTCTTTACAGGAAACTTTGATCCAAAAGCCATGAGTAATTTTTATGACAACATAGAACCTGGCCCAGTTGTACCACCCAAACCATCTAAAAAAGGTGAGTAGAGAAATGTCACAAACATCATAGAAATAAATATCAAAATTCTTTAGGAGTACACAGATAGCTGAAGAAATTTCCATTGAAGGTATTCATTAAGTTGTTCAGTATAAAAAGAGTTACCATATTGATGTTACTGTGGCAATAATGAAATTATTCCCAAACTTAAATTTCTAAAAAGCACTAAAATTAACAACAACTGGAATTATTGTCAAAGGTAATTAAATGGGATCTATAATCTGTTCTTTAAAAAAGAAGTTGAAACAGTGTATTATATGGTTAACATTATAAATTGACTCAGCACTGTAAAATTTACTCAGCACTATAATTCTTAAAGATAAGTCTTATAAAATAATGAGAATTTTAAAGGTCTTATGTTAGAATGGAAAGTTTGATCTGCAGTAAATCTAAGATTATTTAATTGACGGGCCACAAAAGAATCCTTGTGTTCTCAACAGGTGAGCATAGCAATTAGGTAGGGACTAGGTGTTTTTTTCATCAAAGACAAAAATAAATCGTACATAACCAAGATTTGGAGGAATAACTTTTGGATAATTATTAAATCATTTCTGTGTAGTATTAAAGGTATCAAATCTATTCTCCTTATTTTTACATGCCAAATGTTTAATTGGCATTTCAGTATCTTAAAAAATTGATTTGAATTAATTAATCATTCTCAGTAAATGGTGAGTCATTGAACTTAGATAAACTTCTGCCCTATTCTTATCAATGGTCCATTTTGTTTTATAAGTTCTCAAGACTGAGCTAAAGTATATGCATTTCATATCTTAAATCCTTTTTGCTTTAAGCAACTCAAGATAGATTGATCATGAAGACATATAGAATAGTGGAGAATGTCTTACTTAAAAAAAATTACCTAAGGATGTAACATTTTAAAATCTCATCAGACTTATTTTTAATCAGGGAATGTATAAGTTCTATCTAAATAATGTTACCTGACCTAAATTACTTAAATTTTGGTTGAACAGCTTTCTATTTTTTTTAAGTTCAGTGCAGAGTGTTTTTAAGTGTTTCATTTATAGGTTGCAATGCAGTATCTGTTCTTCTTTTTATTGTTTAATACTACCATGGATGTTTCATCTGATCTACATTTAAAATAGCCTACTGATTTCTAAAAATGGTACAAAGAAGAATTTTAGTGGATGACTGCCAAGTCCCAGGTTTGGTGCTATGGCGACATTATATGCAGTTTCAAGCTGAAAGTCATTGGGTTATATATCATTGATCACTTTAACCATTTGAATTAATAACATATGAGTTTTAAAACTTGATTTTGCCTGAGTGTCTGCTAAAGAAGCATTACCGACTGGTAATCCAACAGATAAACTTCACTTAATTGATTTAAGGGAGTGCATTGAAAAGTTGTCAACCTGGGAACAGAGGACTAAGTTGATAAGAAAGGGTGGACACTATGTCCATCATGAGACACCACATTAGCATAAACTCTCAGTTATAGTCTAAAGGGCCCACCATAAACAACAAAGACACTCCTATCACTTGGAAATGTCAAGATTTTAGAGGTTATCTCCCAGGAGCTGGGGACACCTCTCTTTGGGCAAGGCCAAATTTTTTACTACACAATAGTTAAAGCTGTGTTTAGAAGGAAATTTATAGTTTTAAATGCTCACATAAGACAAGATCTAAAATCAGTGGCCTAAAATTCCACCTTAAAAAACAGAAAAGAAGGACAAAGTAAGTAGAAGAAAGATAAGTCAATGAGATAGAAAACAGAAATTTGATCTTTGAAAGATAAACAAAATCAGTAAACCCTAAGGTTGACAGATCTAGAAAAAAGAGAAAGAACACAAATTACCAAAATCAGAAATGAAAGATGGGTTATCCATTAAAATAATAAGGGAATGTGATTAACATCTTTATGCCAGTAAACTCAACACCTTAGATGAAATTGACACATTCCTTGAAAAATATAACCTAAAACTGAAAACAAGATGAAATAGGAAATATTAATAGCTGTATATCTATTAAAGAAATTGAATCTATTATCAAAATTTTTTCCACGAAGAAAACTCCAAACCCAGATGGTTCCATTAGTGGTTGAATTCCATCAAACATTTAGGGAAGAGATAATACCAATCTTACAAACTCTTCGAGAAAATAGAAGAGGAAGGAAAACTCTTTTTTTTTTTTTAAATGGAGCCAACAGAACCCTGATTCCAAAACCTGAGAAAGACTTTACCTACTCATCCCCTGAAAAAACAGAATTACAGATCAATACCCCTCATGAACATAAAAGTAAAAAAATCCTTAATAAAATATTCACAATATATAAAAAAGATAATATATCATGACCAAGTTGGGTTTAGCTCAGGAATGCAACATTAACAAAGTAAAAGAGAAAAAGCGTACGATCATTTCACCACATGGAGGAAAAGCATCTGACAGAATTCAACAGCCACTCCAGATAACGTCATTTGCAAAGAAAATCTAAGAATACTAAAAAATAACTATTAGAAATAGTAAGTCAGTTTAACAAGGTCTTGGGTTGCAAGGTCAATATACAAAAACCATATTTTTATGCATTAGCAGACAATTGGAAAATGAAATTAGAAAGATAATCACAGTATCATCAAAAAATATGACACACGGATAAATTTAACCAGAGATAATGTACATTGAAAACTACAAAACATTGCTGAAATTAAAGACCTAAATAAAGAGTAATATACCATGTTCGTGAGTAAATCAATGTTATTAAGATACCTATTCTTCCCATATGATTTGTAGTTACAATGCAATACCAATTGTAACTCCACTATGCTTTTCTTTTTTTGGTAGAAATGAATAAGCTGATTCTGAAATTCACATGAAAATGCAGAAAACTTAGAATATCCAAAACAATCTCAAAAAAGAAGAGCGAAGTTGGAATTCTTAATGCTAACCAACTTTAGGACTTACTATAAAGCCACAGTAATCACAGTATGGTACTGGCATAGGGATTAAAAAAATAGATAATTGGAACAGAATAGAGAGCCCAGATGCAGAACTTCACTTGACACTGCCAGTTGGTTTTTGACAAAAAGCACCAAAGCAACTAATGGAGAAAGGAAGGTCTTTGCAACAACCAGTGCTTGAAGAACTGGATCTCTATATGGAAAAAAACAATATTTTGATCCTTACCTCATACTATACACAAAAACTTGAGATAGGTCATACACACCTAGGTGTAAGAGCTAAACTATAAAGCTCCCAGAATAAAACATAGAATATCTTTGCAACTTAGGTGTAGATAAAAATTTTTAGACAGGACAGAGGAAGCAGTGAAAAGAAAAACAATTGGTAAATTAGCCTTCATTAAAATTCAACACTTCTGCTCATCAAGAGACACTATTAAGAAAGTGAAAAGGCAAGCCACAGACTGGGACAGAATATTTGCAAAACATATCTGGTAAAGAACTGGTGTCCAGGATATATAAGGAACTTCTATAACACAATAATAAAATTTAGCCAGAATGGCTGAAATGCCAAAGATATGAAATATTAGTAAGGATATAGAGCAATCAGAATTCTTACACGTTGTTGTTGGATGTATAAAATGGTTTGACCATTTTGGAAAATGGTCTGGCCATTTTTTATAAAACCAAACATTCACCTGCCCTATAGCCCCATCAGTTCTATTTCTAAAGATTTATCCAGGAGACTCTAAAGCATATGTCCACAAAATGACATATTAGAAGACTCATAGCATTTTTATTCATAATAACGAAAAACCAGAAGATAGCCGAAGTGTCCATCAACAGGTGAATGAACAAACATATATTCATACCATGGAATACTACTCAGCAATGAAACTCAACTATAGATAGATGCAACAACATGGATGAATCTCAGCAACATAATGCTGAGTGAAAAAAATCAAATACAAAAGAATACATATACGATTCTGTTTATATGATATTCTAGAACAAGCTAAATTATGGTAAAAAAAATCAGAAGAACAGTGGTTGTCTTTGGGAGTTGAGGTTGGGGATTAACTAGGAAAGGGCATGGGAGGATTTTCTAGGCTGATGGTAATGTTCTAAGTCTTGATAAGGATTTGGACTATCCAGGTGTACATGCATTTGTCAAAACTCATCAAATGGTACACTTAAGGTTTGTGTATTTATTTCATTGTATAAATTTTACCTCGAAAATTCACAAAGAAAAGGAGAATTTCTTGAGGTAATGTGATAGATCAGCTGCCAGGAGCCCATATACTGAGTTTTCTAGCAGTGGTGATATTAGTGTTGCAGGTATGTCCTTCTGCCTTTGAGACCAACACCAGGTATTTGAGTTGAGAGGTTCCTGTTTGGTATACTTCCCAGCTGGGAATTGTGCAGGGCTTGCATTAATATGCCATTAATATCAAGCTTCATCTAGCTCTCTACAAGTACCTTTACACTAAAAAGGCTCTTTTCCATAGCACTTTTAATTCTAACAAAATTTGCTGAAACTGTTATTGGATACTCCCTTAGAGTTAGTTGTAATGGGATTCCAATTTCAATCAGTTTCTTAAATATGTTTCAAATGCTCAGTATGTGGATGGATTATGTAGATAGATGCTTGATGCTACAAAGGTAAAACATGACTCCTACCCCAAGCAGCTTATACTCTCCATTTACAGAATTTTAATAAAAAGTAGACTAGAAAGCCGTCTAAAAAAATATCTTCACTATAAATGAATTTCTTCAGAAAACAAATTGAGCTTTAATTACTATATAGTATATACTGTTGGTGAGAGTATAAAATGCTGCTGTTATATACCATATAGTTTTTAAACCTTTCACATTTTTCTGTTAAAACATATAAATGATAGAACTTGATTAAATTCTGTAATTCTTTAGGAAGCCTTTTATCACAGATTTATAAAAGCTATTTGGTTTTCTCTATGAAGTCAAATTTGTTTTCTTTTAAACTAAATTGGCCTTTTCTAAAAGTTTATCTAGTTCAATGCAGGTTATCTTGCAGTCTTGCAGTACCACTTAAGTCTAAAAAGCAAGTCAACTAGTAGAATTGGTTTATTGGTTAGAATAAATGTCTCGGAGTTATTACAGATACATGCTGGAAATCCAAGAGGAATATAGACATTGATCTGAATAATAAGTGTGATAATTAGAGAGAAAGAAACAGAAGGAGAGACAGAAAGGGAAACAGAGAAACCTTTTTGGGCTGGACTTTGTAGTTAAGCGATACAGTGTGCGTGTAAGCTCCTCAGCTGATTCAGAAAGTAGCCCCAACCCTGTCACTGATAACTCATAGTGACGAGAGCACTGACCTTGGTGTCCCACGACTTGAACGCTGGTCCTGGTTGTCTTGACCACCTGACCTTGTTCAGATCCAGTCTGTGCACCAGAGAGGTGATCAGTCCAAATACTTAGCTTGTGTATTTCATAGAGTTGTTGTTCGAGTCAGTGAAAGGAGGATATGTGATGCTATAAAAGTGCTTTTGGTTCTTAAGGGCAAATAATATGAAATATGCCATTTTTTGTTTTTACTTAATACAGAGGACTACTTACTAATAACCTATAAATTAATAGAAACAGTATGCTAGCAAGAAACTGATATGCCTGCAGTCCTTGTTGTAAAGTGTCTACTGGGCTTTTACACACATAGGTAATTGGAATTTATGAAATGATTGGGGAGCATGTGTTATCAGTACATAATATTATTTTGAGTTAGTTCTGATTTTTCAAGTACTGCTGTTCCTGCTCTTTAATTATAAAATTTTGTAGTTTAATATTATCATTACTGTATTGGGTTCTTTAGTTAGCCTTATATGGATAGTATACTTTCAACCCATAATTTTCTAGTAACTCGCTTAATCAGGGAATTGCTAAAGTATAATCTCCTAAATTTTGCTTTGACATTTAATTACTGTCACCGAGTTTGCACCTGTAACCCACTAGAAAGTGGGAAACTGGTGAAATAAGGCATTTATTCCAAGTAATAGGGCAGGATGGAAAAAATTGTAAGAGCCACTGCTCTGTATAGGTTGAAAAGCAGTATTAAATATGCCCTCAGAGGAGAACTAAAGGTAACACGAAGTAATAGAAAGGGTAAACTCTCAACTGTGCGAGTCCCGTGAGAGATCCTTGTGAGCTTGTCCACTCTTCTAATGAATGGCTTGATCCCTTCTTCCTGGCTTCGCTTCTTATGCAGACTCGTCAGACCCCTGCACAATTGAGAGGAAAGCCCGAAGAATTAGCGTGACCTCCAAAGTACAGGCGGACGTCCATGACACCCAGGCAGTAGCTGCAGATGGTTTGTACTTGTGTGTCCAGAGTTTTTGCAAAATGTCCAAAGACACATGCTAACCCATGCAGAGTTACATGTAAAGGCTGACCTTTTTTTTTCCTTTAAAAAATTTCTCTCTCTATTGAGTTTCTAAGGCTGCATTGTCCCATAGAAATATAATATGAGCCACATACATTTATTTAAAATTTTCTAGTAGTCATATTAAAAAAGTAAAAAAGAAAACAAGTGAATTTTAATATATTTTATTTAATCTAGTACAGTCATGTGTCATTTAACGACAGGGATGCATTCTGAGAAATGAGTCATTAGGCAATTTCATCATAGTATGAACGTCATAGAGTGTACTCACACAAACCTAGATCGTATAGCCTACTACACACCTAGGCTATATGTTACTTATCTTATGGAACTACTGTCATATATTCAGTCCATCGTTGATGGAAACATTTTTATGTGGTGCATGACTATATATACGAGGTATTATTTCAATAAGAAGTTAATATAAAATTATTAGTGAGATATTTTACATTCTTTATTTCATACTAAACCTTTGAAATCTGATGTATATTTTACACATACAGCACATCTCAATTCAGAGCGGCCACATTTCAAGTGGCCACCAGATTGGACAGATCGCTCTAAGATAATAGTATCATAAAGCAAGGCCAAGTAAATAATGAAAAAAACTTGAAAGCTCTGGACTTTATAACAACTTCTCACTGAAGTTTTCTAATGCTTCTTGAACTTTATCCTGGGATTCAGTTGAAATAAGGTTTCTAAAAATATTGTATATGTTTGAGTTTGTGCAAGTATTCTACTTGATATTTCTTAAATTCCCCTTAGTGCAGAAAGAATATTTTATAACAAGGTAGAAAGATCCCAACCTAAGAACAAACCAAACATGAAACTACATTATACTTCATATAATTAAAAAACAAATCCTTCCTCCTTTACCATTGGCATATTTCCCGTTATTAGAAAAACGACAGCTTTTCTGAGTGTTTCATTTATCTTTGAAACTGTTGAAAATTTTAGTTGCATCCTTTAAGCAATTTTTCTTCTTTATTCTAATTACTATATAATATAAACAACACTGATTAAACTGAAAAGTGATATTTGTGAGGATGGTCATTTTAATGGAAATTTAGCCTGTTAAAATTAATCTAAAAATGGTTAGTCTTAAAGGAAAAACCTATTTACTGTAGTTCTTATTTGTGTATAAATGTATATTCTTTTGAGTTTTTATTTTCCATGAGGCCTGAAATATCTTAATATTTAAAGAGTCCATAAAAAAAAAAGATTACACACCTGTACATCAAATGAAAGCAGACATCCAAAATGTCTTTTGGGTAACAGTACTTCCCTGTGATGAAATGAACAGGGTCTTTTTTTAGGACCAAAAATAACTGTAAATTAGATGCCTTTTAAATATATCTTTTGATAAGTTACTTCAGACTGATTTATTATTGCAAATTAAATTGTTATGGCACTGAAGGGTAGCAGACTATGCCACCGTAAAATATGCCTTTGGCATTAGGATTATTTTGAGAAACTGCAAGAGAAGCTCTTAAAACAGAATGAAGTTACCCTTTTGTAAGGGACATTTACATTTATAAAGGCAATCTCCATTTTTAAGTGTCTCTCTTTACTAGAGAGTCTTGTGACTCTAGATAACAAGAGAATCTTATCAATAGAGAAAGGCACTGGCTTAAATCTACATAACAAACCTTACCTTTATTTACTGTGCTTTGCCTGGTAACCTCCCATAACTGGCTCCTCTCCCCAACATCCTTCTTTTGTCTTTAGCTGAAGATGGTATTTAAGGTGGTAGTATTTAAGGTGATGGTATTGAAGGAAATGACTTTGGGCCATTTCTGGGAGTTACTTAGTTTTCCTGGGTCTCTCCCCTGTATACAGGAGGTATACATGTTAATAAACTTCTGTTTTTCTTAATCTGTCTTTTTATTACAGGGAGGGTCTCAGCCAAGAACTCAAAGGTAGAAGGACTAATTTTTCCTCTCCTACAGTACTAAACAATCAAGAAAATCCCTAGGTATCCTGGGTTAGTTAGGTTAAAAGGTTTTTCAGTTATTTATGCAGTTTGGAAAAAAGAGGAGTTTGAAACACCTTTTCATATTAAACATCTGCATTGCCACAATCTAAAATTGAAGGCTGTGTTTGGAGTTAGCATAGAAAGACAGAATGTAACAGTTTAATGGTTTAATGTCTTAAATTTTCTCACTCTGTGATTAAATACTTCATGACATAAAAAGTCGCCTGCCCTAGAAAAGTATAAAAGTGAGTTTTTAGAGCCTGTCTATTAAAAACCAACAGCAGTAAGATAAGTTTTTTTTTAAGTGTTCGGTTTTTGGAGCATTTTGTACTTTTGAAAGGTAAAGACTGCTATACGAGAGAGGACCTCTACTGGAAATGGCACAGAGAACATTTTTTTCTCTGACAGAAAGCTTTAACAATGTGCATTTTATTCTTCCATATGAGACAAAAAAGAAAACTATTAAATCTACATATTTTGGAGTCTTGAGATGGATGATGATGGCAGTTAAAAGTGACAGTTGAGGGGCCAGCCTGGTGCTGTAGTGGTTAAGTTCGTGTGCTGCACTTTGGCTGCCTGGGGTTTGCAGGTTCGGATCCCGGGTGTGGACCGACACGCTGCTTATCAGGCCATGCTATGGCGGCGTCCCATATAAAGTAGAAGAAGATGGGCACGGATGTTAGCTCAGGGCTAATCTTCCTCAGCAAAAAAAAAAAAAAAAAAAGACAAAAGACGACAGTTGAGGCCAGAGAAACAAGTTCATCTCCTGCTTGTCGTCCTAGGAATAGGCTGAAGGACCCAGTAGTTTTCTGTTGTATTGTAAGGCTAAAATCACCTTCCTGATTGAGCCTGAGCCTTATTATGCCTACGGTAAGGTTCAGGGTCTAAAACTCAGTTCTCTTTACCTCTTGGGAATGATCACACCAGCCATTTCTTGTGAAAGACAAGTTGATAAACCACAGGTCAGCTCATTAATTTCCAGTGGAAGATATGCTTAATCCCAAATGGTAACTGATTAAAGCTTCCCCAGATCTCAGTGTCTTTTGTTACCTGCTTAGGAAAGCTGCTTACCTTAGATTTTAATCTCAGTTACAGTTCACAGTGAGGATTTCCAGTGTTTTTACAAGTAGATTTTCCGGGCCTCCTGACCTTGCTCCAGATCCAGGGTGAAGTCCATCTGGAGACCTTTAGCCTTCTAGTCACTGACCTCCCTTTCAGTAGAGACTGTTCCTAAAAGGAGGATTTACAGATTAACTCTAGAAGCAAAGAGCCTTTTTGAGCACAAGGCCAGAGAGAATGAGGACCTAGGAGGAATATAAGTTTCAGGTTTTTTAAATAAAATCCTGAGAACCACCATAAGGTTGCCAGGTATAGACATTTTTTAAAACTAATATCTGAAGGAATTTTAATGCCAAAAAGATAGGAAAGAATCTGAGAATAAAAGATAATCTTTTATATTGAATTAATTTAGCTTTATGAGAAACTAACTTTAGAGTCTTTATCTTTTTTCCATTCTGGGAAAAACTTCGTTGTGAAATGTCACTACCTTTATGAACCATCATCATTAAACACGTGCATATTGTGGAGCTGAAGAGCTCATGAAAGAAGGCACACGTGTACTAGAGTATAGCTAGGACTATGGCAGGGAAGTCATGGCAGACTGAAGTTGTCAGGGACAACTTAGGGAGGTGGCAGAATATAACATTTCTCATTTTTTTTCATTTGGCCGGAATATAGCATAGCTCTCCACTATCTATGGATAATGAAATAGGAAGGTAATCTGTGCTAGCCTTGTCTCTATCTTCTTCTTATAGCAAAAAAAGTAAATTGTTTAGAACAAAGTGGAATATATATCATAAACTTCCTGTTCGGTTCTACATTTCCAGTAGCTACGTATACTAATTGGCTTTCACATTAGGTAAGGTAGAAAACTACCTCCCTTGCGCTTTTTTTTGGTAGTTTTTAATTTCAGTTTGGATTATACTTGGAAAACATTCAATCTGTTTTCTCTTTCTCTCTTCTAATCCTAACTTCCCTCAGAGCACCTAACTGGCTCCAAACAGAGTCCTCGGACACAACCCCGAGATGAAGACTATGAAGGGGCTCCATGGAATTGTGATAGTTGCACCTTTCTGAACCACCCGGCACTAAATCGCTGTGAGCAGTGTGAGATGCCCCGGTACACTTGAACTCAGAAGAGTCTGCACCAGGTTGAGAGTGAAACTTGGAGCACCCAGTAGAAGCAAAGGAAACCCCGGGAATCTGTTCAGCCTTTTCATTTCAGATTACGTGGTGGGGGGAGGAGGAATAACACTGTAGCCGCTTGTGCTCACTAAAGGACAAATGGGGAGGGTTTTTTTTTCCTTTCTTAACTCATTGCAGAGAGATAGAAAGGGATACTTGAAATGGGAAAGGATTCACTCCTGAAAGAATGTACACAGAGAAGCCAAGAGCTCTTCTGTGGAATCCCAATTGTTAAAGTTACTGCTGAGTGACCCTTATTTTATAAACTAGAACTTTGAATCACAGTGTGACATGTTACAGTTTATGCAAACAAGCTGTGAATTCCCAGAGCAGACTTACCTGGTCACAGCTCTCTGGAAAACCAAGGCTCCCCATGCTTCTTCCCATTGTTTCCTACTGAAGAGAAGGACAGAAAACCCAGGATATGGGTGTTTTGGGGGTTTTTTGGCAAAATTATAAGGGTATTTGTATTGCTGCTTTTTTCAGGGGTAATTTCAAACACACAAACAAGATGTTTTAAAATGTGATTTGTAGCGGTCAGGAATTAGGCATATGGTGCCCTTTGTTTGAAAGTACAATCAGAGGTGATAAGATCCCTTTTGCTTGTACAATGATTCATCAAGCTATATCAACACTGGTAACTAAGACCTAATTACGCCACGTAATAGATATATTTTTTAAGTTACTGCATGCTTTTATTAGGCCATTGGTTTTAAAAATAACAAATCCTTACAAAGTATGATTTTATGAAGGACCTTCTCGTAAAACTGCGCTTTTTGCCAATAGCACAGTGAATGTATGCCAAATGTAAACCTATTCCAAAATCCATTTGGAAATCTTGAGCTCAGCTGTGGTTCTATATTGCAGTCCATAGGGCCTTTTTTTCCCCTATTTCCAATTTTGTGATAAATTCATGATGTTTACAGCACAGATAATACTTTGTGCCATAATCCTAACTTAGCAGAAAGAAAATGTTACCTGTTCAATAAAGATTTATTTGCATGTATGTTAATAAACCAGTGTGAAGGAAATGACAGTTGGCCAATATCATAAAGTTGCACACTGCGTTATTTGGGGAGGAAGAGAAGGCTAGTCAAGAAATATGATTAAAAGAAAGGTGACTACAAAGGACTTTGAAACTAAGAACTTTTAAAAAAATTTAACATACTGTATTCAGAGATAATATTGAGTTCATTCAAGTAGTTCAGGTGATGATAAAGCACTCCTTATTTACAAAACCAGAACTTTAGGGTGTGAATAAGTGAAGAGATATAAAGTCATATGACTTACTAGGGTGCACCACTGGAAAATTATTAATAGGAGATTTAATTATGGTCTCTACCATGTTTGCATTTCCTTCCTAGCTCAGAATTGGATTTTGGAATCTTCCCCTTATTTGGGTGAATACAAACAGCAATAAAATAGGTAGGTTTTCTAATCCTAAAGGATTTTACCTGGTATAAGCTTAAGTATATCCACTCTTCCATACCAGGTGCCCCTGCTATACACACACACACCCTTCAAGCTGTCGTATTCTAATTTAGCAGTAATCTCTGGCAGACCTGGAAAAGCAAGCTGCACTTAATAGCATAATGAAACCAAAGGCATAATAACTCATCATAGTTTTCCATCAAAATCATAATTTCACACTCTGCCTACAACTTTGAAACATTTTTTTGTATGTAGAAAATTCTCAAAAATATCCACTTGTCTCAAAAAGTGAGTGTGGCTGTGTAATTACACTGATAAAACATCTCTCATCCAACAACTGTGGCAAAACTGTGAAAATAATGGTGAGAAAATAGATGGGCTTAAAAGCATTAACCTGAAAACAGCATTCTTTAAAGGCTTTTGTTAACACTGGTATCTGTCAGTCTCCAGTAACAGTCTGTCAGTCCTACTGTTCTGTAATATGCCGATGCCTTTGCCTTTGTATGGTTTCATATCTCTTTAGTGATGGTCAGCCCCACTTGGTATTAAGTAACAATTTAGGGGAAAAATATATATACTGCTTGGTGTTCTAGCTAAAGGTTTACCAGTAATCTTAGTGATACGCTGAAGTGGCAGCAATTAACTTGGCAGTTATCAGTTGAGAATGAAAGTAGCATGTATGAACACAGTTTGATGCTTTATTAAAACCATGTAGATGACTTTAAAACTATTGCATGACCATCCATCCAGGTTATTAAGCTGTATCATACAGTAGATGCATGGTTCCAGTCCTTTGGTGATATATCTAGTAAATCATTGTTTTCATCTGCCAGGAAAAAGTGAGAAACCAGTCTATTTGATAGGTGTAGAGGGTGGGGTATGAGACAGCAGAGATTGAGTTTAAGAAAGTTTTGTATGTGTTCATTTCTGGTTGTGCACAAGTTTCATATGCCAACATAGGCTATATTCAGTTTTTAAAATAAGCAAAATTATTTGATGCTGATAAATTTGATATATTTAACTGTGTCCCATATATAGACGACTGTTTGCCTACGACCAGTTTGAATAAGAATTCAGTCACCTCTCAAGGTGCCTTTTCAAAAGGATCTCCTAGTCAGATTGATATGTACAGACAATTGGCATTTAAGTGGTAGGATATAAATTGGATGATGCCTGCCTGCTGAGGTGCCTATGCTCTTTGGATCAGTTGTTGTACTTGTTTCTAGTAAAAAGTTTTTTTCTTAAAATATGACTAATTTGCTGTATCTGGTAACACATAGACCTGACTCTACATTTTACATTATTCACTGTTTTGTAAACTGGGTTTTTAGAAAGCACATTTGCCATTTTGTTCAAGTACATTGCCCCTTAAATTTTGGAGTAGATCTTAAGAGGAGCCAGAAACTTTCTGAGCATTGTAAAATGTTTCGAATTGCTAGTGACCTTGTTTGGGAGAGTGTAGAGGCAGGGGGTTTTAAAGAAACAAAAGAAATGCGTTGTAAAAAAAAAAAAAAAAATAGTTTTAGAGCAGATTTATGATGGTGGGGAAAGTGTTGTTAATTTGTTTATTTCCCTGAAAGAAATGGGAAGTGTGATGAGCAGTTTAATAATTTTTAAGGAGCTGGTCTCAATTTTAGTACTTTTTAATTATTAAAAGAAATAAATGTTTCCTTGTATCTTGTCATTGCTTTTCCCAGTTATCTAGGGTTCATATCCAACTTTCTGTGGCAACTCAATTTTATATAGTATTTTGAAAGGTAATTGTAAGGTCTTTGACAGTATAAACAAAAAGCAAGTATATAAGGCATAAAAAACGATGTATCCTGGAATGTGAAGATGTCCCTTTATAGTTAAAGTTGATTTATTTTAATATTGTAATTATTGTTTAGACTTTGAATGAGTCCATGTTACAGTGTGTCTGTATATCTGTAGAGAAAGAAAAATGACAATTGAAATATTACTTTACAAAATCAGAATAAATTGGGCACTGTCTGTGTTGCACCACTACTGTATCTTTTTGAAAGAATTAACAATATTTTCTTATTGTAAAAGTTAATTCTGATGACGTTTTCACATTCACCAGACATGCATTTTTTTTCTGTATTGTTTGCATCCCCAAATATTTAATACAAGTAGATTTTGCATGGCTTGGGCATTCAGAGATTAATAGAATGATGACTCAATTTTAGTTTCTAAAGCCATGAAACGTTGCTTTGAGACTGAACAGTTCTGAATTCTTATTTATAATGACACCCAATGTCCATGTCTCTCTACTGTAAAAGAATTGATCAGTTTCTTCATTAAAACAGCAAAAACTTGTTAAATCTTGTAAATAACAGTCTCTTTTAGATTTGTGTATGCTGTGAATCAAATTATTTTGAAGTGAAATTGTACAAAGGCATTTTAAAAGGCTGTGCATGCATCGTACCTCCAAACAGTACATATTCGGAAAGTCAAAGATTCCTGCAAAATAAATTAATAAACTAAAAGCAAACACTACATTCTGCATCTTTTCTGTGTAGTTAGAAATGATTTATAGTCTCAAACTAGTCCTAGTTCCAATACTCGTATTTCTGGACTGAAATATGCTATCTCAGAAACCTAATCTTTCATCACATTTCTGCTCTATCAGAACATGTAGTAATGTTAGATTTGGGGTATTAAGTGTACATTAATTTAAAAATTGGCAAAAGTATACACAAGCAAATTTTATATAAAAGGAATGTTAGGAACTTACATTTTTCATTCCACCTTAATATGTTACTTACAAAAGAATGAGTAATTTTCGTTTTTTATCTTTATGTCATTCGTAGCTAGTTTTTCAAAGACAATCACGGAGGCTGTGACCCTTTTTTTCTCTTCTTTTTTTTTATGGTGAGGAAGATTGCCACTGGGCTAACATCCATGCCAATCTTCCTCTGTTTTTTGTATGTGGGACACTGCCACAGGATGGCTTGATGAGTGGTGTGTAGGTCTGCACTCAGGATGTGAACCCATGAACCCTGGGCCTCCAAAGCAGAGCTCGCGAACTTAACCACTATGCCACTGGCCAGCCCCCTGACCCTCATCTTGCTAGGGTCTGTAGTCAACCTTCCCTACTTCTGCACAGAAATCACCACAGATGAATTATCATGGATAGCCTTTTCAGTGATTAAGCATAAAGTCAAAATCATTTCCACTACATCTTTTGAATAGTCATGCACCACACCACAAAAGGATATTTTGGTTAACAATGGGCCCCATATATGACAGTGGTTCCATAAGGTCAGTACTGTATAGCCTAGGTGTGTAGTAGGCTATTCCATCTAGGTTTGTGTAAGTACACCCTATGATGTTAGCACAATGACAATTTCTCAGACCATATCCCCATCGTTAAGTGACACATGACTGTGTATGAAAGTTTCCAAACATATGTAAGTACAGAAGAATCGTATAATGATCCCCCATTTACTCATTACCCAGCTTCCAAAATGATCCATATATAAGCAGTCTTATTTCATCCATATTCTCATCCGCTCCCTGATTATTTTGAAACAAATCCCAGACATCATAGCAATTCATCTATAAACTTTTTTAACATAAGCACCATATACACATCACACCTTACAAAATAACTTAGTACCAAATATCCAGTGTTAAGGTTACCAAGGAGTCTCACAAATTTGTTTTTTTTTTTTTTTTACAAGCATGTCTAAATTGGGATCCAACTGGAATACTTGAAACTGATTGTTATGTCTCTTACATCTTTAATCTGTATATATATTTTCCCTTCCTCTCTCCCTCTGTCCCTCTCTGTCAGAAATCATAAGGAAACTTGCCCTCATTAACTATTTGGTTACCCTCCACCACATCATACAGTAAAGTAATGCATAGAAAGAACATCAAAAATAACTAAAAATAGTATGTGAAGTAATTTTCTTATTCCCTTCCTCCCCTTATTTCTCACATCCTGGGTTGTCCCTTTTAAACAATGGATTTTTTTTGAAATAGAAAATTACTTTGAATCTGTTTGGTTACCACAATAGTGATTCATAACGGTGTTCATTTTGGTAATTAGGCATCTGTGAGAACTACATTATCTGTAATCTCACTATTCATAAAGTGATTTCTCTTTTCTTTAAGTATTGACTAGCTCAGTTTCCCACACAGTAGTGTGGGGAACTGTTAGGTGTGGGACGCCCAGTGTTTGTCTCCCACCTGCATTCCTCCAAACACTTCCTGACTTGACTTTGGCCTGTTGGCTTTTTCCTAGGTCATTGCCCAGGTGATGCTTCTTGACAGAGGTTTCAAAGGTTTTCATAAGGGTATATAATATGTGGGTGAGATTTTGGTTTGCCAGTTTCAGATTCTCAGAGCAGTTAAATCATCTCACTTGTCCTGCCTCTTGAACAGTGGTGGTTATGGTTTTGACCACCCTTTCATGACATTCTGGTGGTAAGAAATATATAGTGTGGAGAAAGTCAGGTGATGCAGCCTAGCTTCCTAGAATTTTGCATTGTAGTTGGGAACATAATGCTAGTTTACTATATTCTGTTACTTTGCTTTCTTTTGACTTATTTGTGAATTTATTCTCTTGGGGACTGAGGCTGTTTTCAGTTCCCTGGGTCAAGTCCCATCCCCCAATTCTGATTTCTTTTAAATCACTAAGAATACTGTTTTGAGTGTGCATGATTCAGAAAAAGATATTTATTTGAAAGGCAGTTGGGGTGGAGGGGAGGAGAAAATTGGGTTAGCATATTGAAATAGCTTGCATTCTTTGTACACTTTGACAGTGAACCAAATGGTCACACATGGTAGGTGGACTCCTATTTCAAGATTACAGTTTGATTTTCTCTTCCCAAATTCCACTGAAACATTTTTAAGGTTTGGAGAACAGGAAAGGGTGTTCCCAGGGAATCAGACATGTGCAGATGGGGATGTATTGAGGGCTGTAGCAACCAGTGGCAGCCTGCCCACAATTCCAGCTGCCAGTGAAAGTCAGCCTGCAAAGCAGGTCTATTGGACACCCCAACAAAGCCCATGAAGACCCCAAATTCTGAGCAGCAGGCAAATGGAAGAATCTGTGTGCTGGACAGGAACCACAGAGATGGCAACATTTGCTGTCTGTCTCACTTGCACCACGGTTCACTAGATAAGGAAGGCACTTAATGGCAGTGGTTTGGCCACATAGGTGAGGGGCATAACTTCAAGCTGCCACAATGAACATAGAGGGAAAAACTTGGCTTGGCCTAGCTTTGGATTCCAGGGAGCAATTTTCTTTTTTCTTTCATAAAATGTTTTGTTACAGAGAGTAGGCAAAGGTACAGTGAATCCTCACGTAGCATCTCCCTCCTCAACAGCCATCAACAGCCAAACCTGTCATCTCCAGGTATTGCCTCCCCCCTCATTATTCTGAAACAAATCCAAGACATCATTTCATTTCATCCATAATTTTTTCAGCATGTATATTTAAAAGGTAAGGATTCTTTAAAAAAACATAGCAATAATACTATCAGCCCTAAAAAAATGATAATTGCTTAATGTTATCAAATATCCAGTGTTCCAATGATCAGTTTTCCCATATATATAATGAGTACCTTAAAAAAAATAGTTTGGAAGTTCTTAGTGATGTCAGCATCATGGCGGAGTGAGATTCCCTATCTGAATCTCTGCCCCCTACGACACAATGAAAACATCATTCACATTCCAACAGAGCTCAATCAAACACTACGAAGGACTTCTAAGAAACCCCTGCTGCCATACATCGGACAGTGGAGGTGCAGGAAGCCCAAAAGGACGGGAGGAGAGGTAAGAAGTTGTACTCCCCCTCCCCTGTCAATCGGCAAAGACAGCGCGGTTCACAGACGGGGGGAGGGGCGGCCCACAGTGGGGAAAACTGTCGCCATCCAGGTGCTCTCACAGACTGTGGCGAGATCCCCACTGGGAAGCGATGACGGACTGTTTAGGGCGTGTAGCAAACACCCTAAGAGAGCCAGAAAGGAAACCCCCGGGTCAAGCAGGAGAAAGAGAGGACCCCTCCCCCCACACACCCAGCGTTTCAGCATAATCCCTCCGGGGACTGCAGCCGCCTCAGAGCAAACCGCTCGCGATCTCCATCCAGTGGCAGCAGGGGGAAACTGCAGGACCAACTTTATCATGAGGGGAAAAAATAAAGCCATCCCTGTCGGATCCTTGCAACAATTTGTCATGGCTACAGACCAAAAGGAAAATGACAAACACCCAGAAACCAACCCTGAAGGCACAGAATTTGATAACCTGAATGACAGAGAATTCAAAATAGCTATCATAAACAAACTCGATGAAATACAAGAGAACACACAGAAACAAATCAACAAATTCAGGGATTTTGTCACAAAAGAGATTGAAACCATAAAGAAAAACCAATCAGAATTATTGGAGGTGAAAAACAAAATCAACGAGATAGTGGAAAAAATGGAGTCTTTAAAGAGCAGAACTGACAATATGGAGGAACGAATTAGCACTATTGAGGATAGCCACGCAGAAATGCTCCAGATAGAGGAGGAGAGAGAGCTAAGACTAAAAAGAAATGAAGAAATTCTTCGAGAAGTATCAGACTCAATGAGGAAAAGCAACATAAGGATAACAGGTATTCCAGAAGGAGAAGAAAGAGAAAAAGGAGCAGAGAGTTTGTTCAAAGAAATAATAGCTGAGAACTTCCCCAACCTAGGGAACGAGAGGGAAATAACAGTGAATGAAATCAATAGATCACCTAAATATATAAACAGGAATAAAAAATCATCTCGCCACATAGTAGCAAACTTGAAAAATACCCGTGACAAGGAAATAATATTGAAGGCAGCTAAACAAAAAAACAAAATAACATACAAAGGAAACCCCATCAGGCTCTCAGCTGATTTCTCGACAGAAACTCTACAGGCTAGGAGAGACTGGAATGATATATTCAAAATCATGAAAGACAAAAACCTTCAGCCGAGAATACTTTATCCAGCAAAAATATCCTTCAAATACGATGGAGGAACAATAACTCTCCCTGATAAACAAAAGCTAAGAGAGTTCGTCACCACAAGACCCCCACTACAAGAAATGCTCAAGAAGGCCCTTAGGCCTGGAAAAAAAATAAATGAGAAAGGGGATACAAAGATTTCAGCAAGGAGAAAAGCAAGGAGACTAAACCAGAACAAACTACAGTTGGATAACATCAAAAATTAATTCAAGCTCATCACTGGAAACACACATTCATGACACAATCTGGAATAAAGAGATAACAAATAAGGAGGGGAAGAGGTAAGGGATTGAATCGAGCCAGCCTCAGGAAAAAGGAGGAATCCGAAAATGTACTTTCTTATCCAGGAGATCGCTTATAGAAACCTCACGGTAACCACTAAACAAATAACCAGAAGAGAACCACACATGACAAATAAAGAGAAAACCAAGAGAATGAGCATGCAGAAATACCAAATTGAATTTGCAGTCCGAAAAACAAGGGACAAGAAACGAAGGAAATGCAAAAGAACCAGAAGATGAACAATAAAATGGCAACATTAAACCCTCATATATCAATAATCACTCTAAATGTAAATGGATTGAATTCTCCAATCAAAAGACACAGAGTGGCAGGATGGATTAAAAACCAAGATCCAACAATCTGCTGCCTCCAGGAAACACATCTCAGCTCTAAAGACAAACACAGACTCAAAATAAAAGGATGGAAAACAATACTCCAAGCTAATGGCAAACAAAAGAAAGCAGGAGTAGCCATACTTATATCAAACAAAGTAGACTTCAAGATAAAAAAGGAAATGAGAGACAAAGAAGGGCAATATATAATGATAAAAGGGGCACTTCACCAAGAAGACATAACACTTATAAATATCTATGCACCCAACACAGGAGCACCAAAGTACATAAAACAACTGCTAAAAAACCTTAAAGGAGATATTAACAATAACACAATAATAGTAGGGGATCTTAACACCCCCCTTACATCAATAGATAGATCATCCAGACAAAAAGTCAATAAGGAAATAATGGACTTAAATGAAAAACTAGATGCAATGGACTTAATAGATATATACAGAGCACTCCACCCAAAAAAAGCAGAGTACACATTCTTCTCAAGTGCACATGGAACAGTCTCAAGGATAGACCATATATTATGGTATCAAGGCAAACCTCTATAAATTTAAGAAGATTGAAATCATTACAAGCATCTTTTCTGATCATAATGCTGTGAAACTAGAAATCAACTGTAAGGAAAAAACTAGGAAAGGGACAAAGATGTGGAGACTAAACAACATGCTACTGAACAACCAATGGGTCGTTGATGAAATTAAAGGAGAAATCAAAAGCTATCTGGAGACAAATGAAAAGGAAAATACACCATACCAACTCATATGGGATGCAGCAAAAGCGGTCCTGAGAGGGAAATTCATAGCAATACAAGCTCACCTTAACAAACAAGAAAAGTCCCAAATAAATAACCTTAAATTGCACCAAACAGAATTAGAAAAAGAAGAACAGACAAAGCCCTGAATCAGCAGAAGGAGGGAAATAATAAAAATCAGAGCAGAAATAAATCAAATTGAAACCAAAAAAACAGTAGAAAGGATCAATGAAACAAAGAGCTGGTTCTTTGAGAAGATAAATAAAATTGACAAACCCTTAGCCAGACTCACTAAGAAAAAAAGGGAGAAGACTCAAATAAATAAAATTAGAAATGAAAGAGGAGAAATTACAACAGACACCACAGAAATACAAGGGATTATTAGGGAATACTATGAAAAGCTTTACGCCAACAAATTAGACAACCTAAAGGAAATGGACAAATTCTTGGAAGCGTACAACCTCCCGAAACTGAATCAAGAAGAAATAGAGAATCTGAACAGACCAATCACAAGTAAAGAGATTGAAACAGTAATCAAAAACCTCCCAAAAAATAAAAGCCCAGGACCAGATGGCTTCCCTGGAGAATTTTATCAAACGTTCAAAGAAGATTTAGCACCTATCCTTCTCAAACTATTCCAAAAAATAGAGGAAGATGGAATACTTCCCAAGACATTCTATGAGGCTGACATCATCCTGATACCAAAGCCAGACAAGGACAATACAAAGAAGGAAAACTACAGGCCAATATCACTGATGAACATAGATGCAAAAATCCTCAACAAAATATTGGCAAACCGAATACAGCAATACATCAAAAAGATCATACACCACGATCAAGTGGGATTTACACCAGGGACACAGGGATGGTTCAACATCCACAAATCAATCAACGTGATACACCACATTAACAAAATGAAGAATAAAAACCACATGATCATCTCAATCGATGCAGAGAAGGCATTTGACAAGATCCAGCATCCATTTATGATAAAAACTCTCAACAAAATGGGTGTAGAAGGAAAGTACCTCAACATAATAAGGGCCATATATGACAAACCTACAGCAAACATCCTACTCAATGGGGAAAAACTGAAAGCCATTCCTTTGAGGACAGGAACAAGACAAGGGTGCCCACTCTCACTGCTCTTATTCAACATAGTACTGGAAGTTCTGGCCAGAGCAATTAGGCAAGAAAAAGGAATAAAAGGACTCCAAATAGGCAATGAAGAAGTGAAACTCTCACTATTTGCAGACGACATGTTCTTATACATAGAAAACCCAAAAAATTCCGTCGGAAAACTACTAGAAACAATCAACAACTACAATAAAGTGGCAGGGTATAAAATCAACTTACAAAAATCAATTGCATTTCTATACACTAACGATGAACCAACAGAAAGAGAACTCAAAAAGACAATTCCATTTACAATTGCAACAAAGAGAATAAAATATCTGGGAATAAATTTAACCAAGGAGGTAAAAGACCTATACAATGAAAACTATAAGACACTATTGAAAGAAATTGAGGAGGACATAAATAAATGGAAAAATATTCCATGCACATGGATTGGAAGAATAAATATAGTTAAAATGTCCATTCTACCTAAAGCAATCTACAGATTCAATGCAATCCCAATCAGAATCCCAATGTCATTCTTCACGGTAATAGAACAAAAACTACTGAAATTCGTATGGGGCAACAAAAGAGCCCGAATAGCTAAAGCAATTCTGAAAAAAAAGAACAAAGCTGGAGGCATCACAATCCCTGATTTCAAAATATACTATAAAGCTACAGTAATCAAACAGCATGGTACTGGTACAAGAATAGACACACAGATCAATGGAACAGAATTGAAAGCCCAGAAATAAAACCACACACCTATGGACAGCTAATCTTCGACAAAGGAGCAAGGAATATACAATGGAGAGAGGGAAGTCTCTTCAATAAATGGTGCTGGGAAAATAGGACAGCAACATGCAAAAGAATGAAAGTAGACCATCTCCTATCACCATATACAAAAATCAATTCAAAATGGATCAAAGACCTGAAAGTGAGACCTGAAACTATAAAACTCCTGGAAGAAAATATAGGCAGTACACTAATTGAGATTGGACATAAAGGGATCCTTTCAGATTCCATGTCTACCCAGACAAGGGAAACAAAAGAAAAAATAAACAAGTGGGACCTCATCAGACTAAAGAGCTTCTACAAGGCAAATGAAACCAGGATCAAAATGAATAAACAACCCACCAGCTGGGAGAAAATATTTGCAAATCGTTTGTCCGACAAGGGATTAATCTCAGTAATATATAAAGATCTCATACAACTGAGCAACAAAAAAACAAACAACCCGATCAAAAAATGGGCAGAGGATATGAACAGACATTTTTCCAAGGAAGAGATACAGATGGCCAATAGACACATGAAAAGATGTTCAACATCACTAATCATCAGGGAAATGCAAATCAAAACTACACTGAGATATCACCTTACACCGGTTAGAATGGCTATAACCACAAAGACAAATAACAACAAATGCTGGAGAGGTTGTGGAGAAATGGGGACCCTCATTCACTGCTGGTGGGAATGCAAACTGGTGCAGGCTCTATGGAAAACAGTATGGAGAGTCCTCAAAAAATTAAAAATAGAAATACCATATGATCCAGCAATCCCACACTTGGGCATCTACCCAATGGACATGAAATCAACCATCACAAGAGGTGTATGCACCCCTATGTTCATTGCAGCATTATTCACCATAGCCAAGAAGTGGAAGCAACCCAAGTGTCGCTTGACTGATGATTGGTTAAAGAAGATGTGGTATATACATACAATGGAATACTACTCAGCCATAAGAAAAGACACAATTGTCCCATTTGCAACAACATGGAAGGACCTAGAGGGTATTATGTTAAGTGAAATAAGCCAGAGAGAGAAGGACAGACACTGCATGAACTCACTCATATATGGAATATAAGTGAACACACGGACAGAGAGAACTGATTGGTGGTTACCAAGGGGAAGGGGGGTGGGGGGGCACAAGGGGTGAAGGGTTACATCCACAAGGTGACGGACAAACAAAAATGTACAACTAAAACCCCACAGTGTTATACATTATTAAGACATCAATAAAAAAAATGGTAAAAAAAAAGAAATGATAAAAAGAAAAAAAGAAATAGTTTGTTTAAATTGGGAGTCAGACAAGATTGATTGTATTGTGATTGGTTGATATGTTTTTTTAAGTTTCCTTTAATGTATAACGTTTGCCTCCAACCTTTCTTTTTTTCTTGACATTTAATTATTGACGAAACTAAGTTGTCCTATAGAGTTTCCAGGGAGCAATTTTCAACCTCACAGTAAATACCTAAAGCAGCACCCACTGGTGCTTGCTTGTTGAGTGGCTAAAAACAAATGCTTAGCAAAGCATTGAACTTCCCTGTCTTTCCTATACTCTCTAATCAAGTAATTTCTTTTTTTTTTCAAGTAATTTCTAATCAAGAAAAATAAAGCTACAGAAAACAAGTAGAAAACTTTATGCTTTCTTTTTCATTAAGGATTAAAAGATTTGAGCAGTATGACCCACATAATCTTTTAAAAATTTCCTTAAAAATCAGTGAACATATGGAAACATTTAGCATTCTGAAAGAAGGACCTTATTCTACAGAATCAGTGCAGAAGAGAAAACTTAAATTTCTCATTTTAATTCCAAACAAACTTTACAGCAATGTCGTTACCTCTCAAAAAGGATCAATCAGATCACAAACAATTACTTTCAAATGAAAACTAATTTTTATGAAATTCTAAACTACAAATAGTGGTGGTGAAACTTCAGAAAACTGAGTCAATAAGAGAAATTATTCTATAATTCAGAGGAAAGGGATAAAGAGATGAAGAGCTAACACAAAGAAAATGTGAATTCTAGAGCCAGGAAATGCAATAAGGAATACCAGAAGGAACGAACACAGCAGACAGGGGAGAAGCAGCAAATAAAGAAAAAAGAAACACAGGGGTGGGAATGTTTAAAAAATATTACCTACAAAGATAAACAAAGGTGACATCAGAATTCTCCTAAATCTTTGTGTAAAACTCGAACACAACTGATTTTGACATGCAAAAGAGACAAAATAGTGAATATTATAATCAGCTTGGTTAAATCTCCGTATAATAAAATCTTGTATCTCACACGAACTCAATGTTCTTTCAAATGTCCACCAAACATTTCCAAAAAAAGAAAAAAAATCAAGAAAACCTCTATTTTTAGAACAATTCTATAGGTTACATTTTTCTGATTGCAAGACATTAAATCTAAAAATTACTGAAACAAATCAAGCCACCTGGAAGAAAACTTAAAAACTCTTCTAAATAACTCGATTGAAAACTAGAATTAGGGGCCACCCGGTGGCGCAGCGGTTTAGTCCGCGCTTGGCAGCCCGGGGTTCGCGAGTTCGGATCCCGGGCGCCCGCTGACGCACTGCCTGTCAGCCATGCCGTGGCGGCGTCCCATAAAAAGTGGAGGAAGATGGGCACGGATGTTAGCCCAGGGCCAGTCTTCCTCAGCAAAAAGGGGAGGATTGGCAACGGATGTTAGCTCAGGGCTGGTCTTCCCCACAAAAAAAAAAAAAACTAGAATTAAAAATAATTAAAGTGAGATTTGGTTCAGGCAAATCCTCAACAAGGGACTTGAGCAAAGACATTATCTCAAACTAAAAAGAAAGTTCAATTTCTGGAAAACGGGGCAGAATAAAAGAGTGCAGTATCTGAGTGACATTTTAGAGAATACATCTGTTGGATTATTTCTAGATGCAAATAAATTGTCCACACCTGTATCAGAACAAGTTGCTCAAAGAAATGATAATTGTGAACTTGATGAAATACATTTCCAGCACAAGATGTCTTTGTGCAAATTCCAACAGTGAAACAGAAATGTGGAAAATCACAGCTCAACTATACTCTGAGAAAATGCTGTGTCTAATATGGCCAGTGTCAAGAATCCTTTTGAGCTGGAGAGCTCCAGGGAAGAGCTGGATCAGAGGTATTTCAAGGCCAAGCTGATGTGTAACATGTATGGAAGCGTTTCTAGAAGCCAGCACCTTGAGAAAGTACACGAGTATACATAAAGGAGTCAAACACTATGTCTGCCACATGTGTGGAAAGATACCCAGTGTAACTAGCTGAAAACTCATGTAAGTCATTCATGTGAGAAGCCATACAAATGTGAACTTGGTGATAGAGACTTTGCTCAAAAACCAGCTATTCATCCATAGCCGCATGAATTGTGGCGAGAAAAAAACCCTATAAATGTGATGTATGTGATTTACAATTTACAATTTCTAGCAATCTCAAGATTCATGCAAGGATCCATAGTGGAGAGAAGTGCACTCCGTACGTCTATGACAGGAGTGCACAAAGATTTGCCCAAGCCAGCACACTGACCTGTCACGTTCATAGGCATGCCAGAGGAAAGCCTTACATGTGTCATACCCACGAGAAGCATTTGCTGTCTCTTGTGCTCCTGTCAGACATATTGGAAACATACAAGGGAAAACCATACATATGTGATTATCTGTAGGAAAACTTTAGCGCAACAAAAACTCTCGATCGCAATGAGAAAGGCCACTTGTTATGTAGAAATTCTTACAACGCTATTAAAAGTGTAAAGCATAAAATGAAAGCCCATCCTGGAACAGACACAACTGTAGATTCCATTGCTCTGAGTGAACAAGATTCCATACAGAAATGTCCTATATCAGAAACTAGGGATTTGAAGCTTTCTGAAATGACTTTACCACTAACTAATTAGCTCTTCCACTTAGGACTGATAATGTCTCCTACATCAGATACTTTGTTGTGGTTAGCTGGGGAGTAGAGTTGATTTTTTTTTTTTTTTTGCAACAGTTATACTGACCTTGTGAAGAATACGGAATTGCTCAAATATGTGTTAGTAAACAGAAATATCTCTGGTAAACTTTCACTCACTGAAGTAAAAGCACCTGATGCTGCATCTTAACTGTGCAATGATTGTTTTGATTTTTGACTTTCAAGTCTAGATGTCACACAGCTTTTTTTTGGTTAAAGTTTTAGTTTTTTATTTGAGGGAATAAAATATGCATACATTGAAATGCACAAATCCTAAGTGTACAGTTCAATGTTTTTTAATAATCTTTTTTTATTGAAGTCACATTGGTTTATCACATTGTATAGATTTCAGGTATACATCATTATATTTCAGCTTCTGTATAGACTACATCATGTTCACCACCAATAGTCTAGTTACCATCTGTCACTGTACACATGTGCCCCTTTATCCCTTTCGCCCTCCCCTGACCCCCCCTTCCCCTCTGGTCACCACCAATAAACAAATGGGACTACATCAAACTAAAAAGCTTCTGCACAGCAAAGGAAATCATCAAAATGAAAAGACAACCTAGCAATTAGGAGAAGATATTTGCAAATCATATATCTGATAAGGAGTTAATATCTAAAATATATAAAGAACTCATACATCTCAACAACAACAAAACTAACAACCCAATTAAAAAATGGGCAAAAGATCTGAACAGACATTTCTCCAAAGATCTACAGAAGGCCAACAGGCACATGAAAAGATGTTCAACATCACTATTAGGGAAATGCAAATCAAAACCACAATGTGATATCACCTCACACCCATCAGAATGGCTATTATTAAAAAGACAAGAAATAAGTATTGGAGAGGACGTGGAGAAAAGGGAACCCTGGTGCACTGTTTGTGGGCAAGTAAACTGGTGCAGCCACTATGGAAAACAGTGTGGAGATTCCTCAAAAAATTAAAAATAGAACTACCTTATGATCCAGCTATTCTCCTTCTGGGTACTTATCCAAAGAACATAAAGACACTAATTCAAAATGATATATGGGGGCCGCCTGGTGGCACAGCGGTTTAGTTCGCGCTTGGCAGCCCAGGTTTCGCGAGTTCGGATCCCGGGCGCCTGCCCACGCACTGCTTGTCAGCCATGCTGTGGCGGCGTCCCATATAAAGTAGAGGAAGACAGGCAGAGATGTTAGCCCAGGGCCAGTCTTCCTCAGCAAAAAGAGGAGGATTGGCAACGGATGTTAGCTCAGGGCTGGTCTTCCTCACAAAAAAAAAAAGAAAAGAAAAAAGAAATGATATATGCACCCCTATGTTCATTGCAGCATTATTCACAAAAGACTTGGAAGCAACCTAAGTGCCCATCAACTGATGAATGGATAAAGACGATGTGGTATATATATATATATATATAATGGACTATTACTCAGTCATAAAAAAAGATGAAATCTTGCCATTTACATGCAACTTTTTAAGGAATGAATTGCTGTGGCAGTACCTTTAAATTATTTTTAAAATTTATTTTATTTATCTAAATTTATTTTTATTTTTAAATTTAATTTTTAATTAATTTTATTTTCAAGCCGACTTAATTCTATTTTTATTTTGTAATTTAGAATTGCCCTTCATTTGTTAGAAACTGTGTTATAATTCATTCAACATATAATCTATTAATATGATTTAGTTTTGATGTGAGATTTTTGTTATCTCTCCTGAAAATTTAAGCAAAATTTATAATAATATCAGCCCAAGGGTGTTCTGTTTTTGTGGCCCATAGACCAATACATAAACTATGGGGAAGAAGATGAAATTTCACATTTCTGACCAAGAATTTTGTATTATTTTTCTCTTAACATATTCAATTGGAGGTAACTTTTCTGATGAAGTATAAAAGAAGAGCTTCTCATTAAAACTAGAAAACTATATAATTTTTTGACAGCTTTATTGAGGTATAATTGATATGTTTGTTTAGAATTCGGTGTTCTGGAGGAAACCAAAGGGCAGTGCTTTTGGTTTGAGACTACATTTCAAAATGAATTTTAAATAGGTATTTGGTGTTTCTATCTTGCTAAAAGACAATTTCAAAATTCAATCCAATTTGTTTCATTTTTAATAGATTGTTAAATTGAGGAAAATATTCTGAGTTTTGAAAATTTTTGAGAATCCTCTTATACCTGTTATGTACTTTAAAAAAATCAATATTAAGTTCTAAAAAGGATTTTCTAAATATAAACTTAGTACATACTGTAAATCCCTTGTTTTCTGAATTTGGTGTGTTATCTTACATAAAGGGTAAGAAATTAACTTCAATTATAAGTAGACATTTTAAGCTATTAGAAGGCAAATTTATTAATTATTTTATACTTGAGTATCTATAAGCTTTAGATTTTAAAGTTCCCCCTTCATGTATTAAACCAGAGCATTTTGTTATTGTGGTAGTTTCACAGTGGTCCTTTTCCTTGCTAATGGATACAGAAAATGCAGAATTACCTGACATTAACTACTACGCTTCCCTACCATACTTTTCCCCTGCATTGACTTATTTCACTCCCTGATCTTTGGCCATTATGTAATCAGTTCCACAAACTCAGTTCCTATACTGCTGATCAAACACCCTGGTGGCATTATTTCTTATTTCTGTCCTGCGTTAGCTGTGGTTTATTTGTTTCCTAGTTTTAAACTATACCTCTAATAAAGTTTATGTATTTTCTATTGGTATTGATTTCTTTAATTGTAATTTTCTCTGTTTAGGGGTCCAGATCATAAGAACCAATTAAAGAAGATATAATAAAAACTACTTAATTTGTGTAAAGTGTAGCGATCACCATTTCACAGCACATCCAACATTTTTGCAATAAAGTGCCACCAGTAGGATTGACTTTACTGAATAAGGAAGTTGAAATATTGTCTTTGTATACTACATGTTAAACTTGGTAGTTAATTATTTAAGAAATCTAATGATACATGTTTATTAACCTAATATGCTGAGTTTAAATAAAATTCATAAAGTTATAAAATGCTCAGCTGATCTATTCTGGCTTGAATTCAGTAAGAACATATTGAAATAAATACTACAGTAACAAATATGAAAAACATAAAACCTAGCGCTGCCCAGTGTTTGGCGGCCTTCCCACACTGCTAGGGATCAATTTGGCAACATGTATCCAAGTCTAAATGTGGATATCCCTCAACCCTAGCAATTCCAGTTCTGAGAATTTTTTTCCCAAGGAGATCGTTAGACAGGTGTGCAAAGAAAGAAGTGTATATCAGCTGGTCAAGGTACTGTTTGCCGCAGTGAAAAATTAGAAATAACTTATCACTAATGGGGTTGGTTAAATAAATTGTGAAAGATCTACATGATACTATTAATTTTTCAAAAGTCATAGTTTATTTTGAATAATATCCAATTGACGGTGTTATAGATAACCTTTATTTTCTATACCTTACTTGACTGAATTTTTGGAAGTATAATTGTTATTTATGATGGTCATGTAATAATTCTATAATCCAAGGATCAAGAATTCTAAGACAGAATGAAGAGGTGATATACAGGAACATCTTGAGTTAGAAGTCTGTGAGAGACAATAACAGGATCTACACAGATAATCAAGAAAATTATAGCTTCCTGGGCTTATCAAATCTTGTCAGTTTTATTCATATTTTCCTTCTCTAATCATTTTTTAAAAATTTTATACAGAAGCTTTTTGACCGCCAGATATAAAGTTAGAATCTCTGCTGTTGTATCAGAAAATATTTTCATTTTAGAAGGAGAACTTGCACTAAAGAATTTGTACTAAAGTAAATAAACAAAAGTACAAATGTGTCTTTCTACCCCATTAGTGTCCAATAGCAAATATGAATTCCTCTCAGGCTTAACACTTACGTACAAAAAACAAGTTTACCTTCTGAATGGCCACAGTGAATGAAGCACAATGAATGAAACACTCCATTTGTGTTTATTCTCTAAAATAATCCTATTCCTCCAATGATAAGCACACACACTTTCTCACATACTACATTTTTTTGGTGCCACACAAATTCCTGTTATAGTGTTTTGTCTTAGTTTAAAGAGTGAGAAGTGTCCGGACTATTCGCGGTTAAGGTTCCAGCTGTGTGGGTGGACTACCTGTCCTATCTACAACTTTCTTGTTGTGTGACCTTCTACAAATTGCTTTATTTCTCTCAGACCCAGTCACCTCACCTGTAAAATGTGGATGATAAAAGCACTCTACCTCATTGGGTTGTTGTGAAGATTAAGTGAATTATTATGTTTGAAGCATGTAGAATAGTTCCTAACATTTTAAATGCTCAAAAGCTGTTAGCTATTATTATCATTATGTTATTATTACTATTTTAAAACGATCATTATTATTACAAAATATATGAAGCAAACTGACAGAACTGAAGGGAAAAATAGTTATACAAACAGTTGGAGACTTCAATACACACTTTAAATAATGGATAAAACATCTAGATAGAAGATCAATAAAGAAATAGAGAACTGAACAACACTATAAACCGTCTATACCTAACAGACACATAGAACACTCCATCCAACCACAGTGGAATGCACAGGGAACATTCTTCAGGACAGCCCATATGTTAGGCCACACAACAAGTCTCAATAAATTTTAAAAGACTGAAATCATACAAAGTATCTTCTCCAACCATAAAGGAATGAAATTAGAAATCAATAAAAGAAGGAAAACTGGGAAATTCACAAATATGTGGAAATTAAACAATATATGCAACCAACAAATGGGTCAAAAAAAATCACAAGGGAAATTAGAAAATACTTAGAGATGCATGAAAAAGCAAACAACATAACAAAACTTTTGGGATGAAGTGATGGCAGTGCTCAGAAGGAAATTCATATCTGTAAATGCCTATATTAAAAACATACACAAAGATCTCAAATCAATAACCTAACTTTACACTTTGAGGAACTAGAAAAAGAAGAGCAAACTAAACCAAAAGCTAGCAGAAGGAAGGAAATAAATTTATTAGAGCAGAGGGGCCAGCCCAGTGGTGTAGTGGTTGAGTTTGAGTGCTCTGCTTCAGTGGCCTGGGGTTTGTGGGTTTGGATCCTGGGCCCAGATCTACACACCGCTCATCAAGCCATGCTGTGGTGGTGTCCCACATACAAAGTAAGGGAAGACTGGCACAGATGTTAGCTCAGGGCCAATCTTCCTCATCCAAAATATATATATATATATATTAGAGGAGAGATAAATAAAATAGGAAATAGAAAAATAAGAGAGAAACAATAAAACCAAAAGTTGGCTCTTTGAAAAGAAAAACAAAATTGACAAACCTTTAGCTAGACTGATAAAGTGAAAAAGAGAAGTGATGCAAATACCTAAAATCAAAAGTGGTGACATTGCTGATGATACAGAAATAAAAAGGACTATAAGAGAATACTGTGAATGACCGCACATCAACAAATTAGATAACCTAAATGAAATGGACAAATTCCTAGAAACACACAAGTTACCTAATTGACTCACAAAGAACTAGAAGCCCTTAACAGACCTATTATAAACAAAGACATTGAATCAGTAATCAAAAACCTCCCCCAAAAGAAAAGTCTAGGGCCAGATGGCTTCACTGGTGAATTCTATAAAACATTTAAAGAATTAACACCAATTATTTTCAAACCCTTCCAAAAACTGGAAGTGAGGGGAACACTTCCTCGCTTATTCTATTAGGCTAGTATTATACTGATACCAAAGCCAGATAAAGACACCAAAAGAAAAGAAAATCACAGACCAATATCCCTTATACAATAGATGCAAAACTCCTCAACAAAACACTAGCAAACTGAATCCAACAGCATATTAAAAGGATTGTACTCCATGACCAGTGGGATTTATCCCAGGAATGCAGGAGTAATTCAAGATAAGAAAAATCAATGTAATATATCACATTAATAGAACAAAGTGGGGGAACCCACATGATCATCTCAATTGGTGCAGAAAAGGCGTTTGACAAAATCCAACACCCTTTCATGATAAAAAAAAAAACTCAGAAAACTATGCATAGAAGGGAACTTCCTCTATATGATAAAGGGTATTTATGAAAAACCCACAGTTAACATCATATTCAATGGTGAAAAATTAAAAGCTTTCCCCCTAAGACCGGGAACAAGATAAGGATGCCTGCTTTTACCATTGCTATTCAACATTGTACTGGAAGTTATAGCCAGAGTAATAGACCAGAGAAAGAAATAAAAGGTATCAATGTTGGAAAGAAAAGTAAAACTATCTCTATTCTCAGATAACATATCCCATATACAGAAAATCTCAAAAATTTCAAATAAAAGCTACTAAAACTAGTAAACAAATTTAGTAAAGTTGTGGGAGTACAAGAACAGCATACAAAAATCAGTTGTTTCTATACTCCAGCAATGAACAATTTGAAAAGGAAATTAAGAAAGCAATTCCATTTGCAGTAACACCTAAAAGAATAAAATACCTAGGAATAAATTTAAAAGAAAGACTTGTACACTGAAAACTACAAAACATTGCAGAAAGAAATTAAAGACCTAGATAAATGGAAAGAAATCCATGTTCATGGATGAGACGTCTTAATATTGTTAACATGCCAGTACTACCCAAAGTGAGCTATAGATTCCACACAATTCCTATCAAAATTCCAATAGGTTTTTTTTGCAGAAATGGAAAAGCTGATCCTGAAATTCATATGAAATCTCAAGAGGCCTGAATAGCCAAAACAACTGTGAAAAAGAACAAAGTTGGAGGACTCCATTTCCTGATTTCAAAACCTACTACAAAGCTACAGTAATCTAAACAGGCTGGTGCTGGCATAAGAGTAGACAAGTAGACCAGTGAAATAACACTGAGAGTTCAGAAATAAACCCATGCATCTATGGCAAACTGATTTTAACAAGGGTGCCTCATCCATTCAATGTGGAAAAGAATAGTCTCTTCAACAGATGGTGCTGGGATGACTGGATTTCCACAGGCAAGAGTGAATTTGGACCCCAACCCCACACCATATATACAAATGAATTCAAAATGTATCAGTGACCTAAATATAAGAGCCCAAACCATAAAACTCTTAGAAGAAAACACAGGGATAAATATTCATGGCCTTGGATTTGGCAATGAATTCTTACATATGACACCAAAAGTATGAGAAACAAACAATAGATAAATTGAACTTTATCAAAATTAAGAACTTTTGTGCATCAAAGAACACTATCAAGAAAGTGAAAAGACAACCTACAGAATGGGAGAAAATATTTGCAAATCATATATCTGATATCCAGAGTATGTAAAGAACTCCTGCAATTCAACAACAACAAAAAACAACCCAATTCAAAAATGGGCAAAGGACTTGAAAAGACATTTCTACAAAGAAGATATACAAATGGCCAATAAGCACACGAAAAGATGCTCAACATCATTGGTCATTACAGAAATGCAAATCAAAACCACAGTGAGCTACCACTTCAAACCTATATCAGGATGGCTATAAAAACAACCCCAGAAAATAACAACTGTTGGCGAGGATATGGAGAAATTGGAACACTTATGCTTTGCTGGTGCAGCTGCTGCGGAAAACAGTTTGGTGGTTCCTCAAAAAGCTAAATGTAAAATTACCATATGACCCAGCAATTCTGCTCCTGGGTATACATCCAAAAGAACTGAAAATAGATTCAAATACATACTTGTACACCAATGTTCATTGCAGCATTATTCAAATAGCCAAATGGTGGAACCAACACAAAATGTCCATCAGCAGAGGAATGGATAAATAAAATGCTATCTATGCATACAATGGAATATCATTCAGCCATTTTTTTAAAAGAGGAACAAAGTTCTGATACACGCTACGACATAGATGAATCTTGAAAACATTATGCTAAGTGAAATAAGCCAAACACAAAAGGACAGATATTGTATGATTCCAATTATATGAAATATCTAGAATAGGCAAATTAATAGAGACAGAAAGTAGATTAGAGGTTACTGGCGCCTGGGGGAAGGGGGGAATGGGAGCTACTGCTTGATGATTACAGAATTTTTGTTTGGAGTGATGAAAAAGTTTTGGAAATAAGATAGTGGTGACAGTTGCACAACATTGTGAATATAATCAATGCCACTGAATTGTACACTTAAAGATGGTTTAAATGGCAAATTGTTATGTCTATTTTACCACAATTAGAAAAATGAAAAAAAAAATTACAGGACCTCTATTTTAAAAATGCCAATAATCAGGTCCCACTCTCAGGAATTCTGATTCAGTAGATCTCAAGAGGGGCCCAGAATCTTGATGTTAATAAGCCACTCTTCCCCCAAGTGATTTTGATACAGGGAGTCCAAAGATCTCACTTTGAAAAACACTGGTATTATTCCTCTGTTGTAAATATCACATGGGCTCCTTCTTCCATGGGGCTCATTCCTACAGCTCTTACACCTAAAATTCTTATTTGAACCTTATATAGAATGAAAACAAACCTTATTTTTATAAAAGATGATAATTTCTCACCATTATATCAAATTCTATTTGTTTAGAAGGGTAGAAAGTGGCACGTAATGGTCATTTGATGCCCCATATCCACTTCCCAGAGACGACCACTGTTATAGTATATTGTATGCCCTCCAGAAAGGAAGAGGGCTTCTCTGCTACAGACCTTCTCAGGATCTTTAATGTGCTAATATGTACCAGGACTCTCGAAAAGATGGGCATGCAGACATCACTAAACCCTTTTGATCATGAATCCCATTTCTTCCTGATTCATGACATGCTGAACCACAGAACATATACACATATGGTATTTCCAAATGCATATACATTACTTCTGTCCCGGATATGGTCAATTAACACTTGGCATCTTTTCCATCCCTTCTATATTTCTCCTATTACAAGGGCTAGAGGGGTGAAAACCTTATTTCTCAGACAGCCTTCCACTAGGGCACTGGATGCAATTTAAGTTCCATCAATTCATGTGAGATTTGGATGGGTGAGAGACAAATAATCTTTCAGCAGGGGCGGCTGTTAGTTTTTAACTGATATGAATTTTTGCAGTGGCCAGATTCTATCACTATTTAGACACCAGCTTTGTGGGGAGGAGGGCATGGGAACTAGATGGTTAGCTGGAGTTTTCTGGACTTTCCTCATTTTTGAATCTCAGTTCCATCGGTGTGATCTGAAAGACCATGGCAGACCCTCCAGACTTCTACTCCTCAGTCCCTTCTAATGATTATGTGAGCATCTAATTCCCTATATTAAGTAACTTCCTGCTTGGCATAACTAGAGTGGTTTCCATCTCCAATTGCACTGGTAAATTTCTGAAATACCCATTTCAGATGATTTAAAATTGTATCATCTGGCATTTCTTCCTTTCCTAGTAAATCCAAGTTAATATGTCTAGTAATAAATATTTCAGTTGGTATATTTCAAAATGCTGAGTAAAATATATATATGAGCAGACTTTGATATAATCAAAAAACATCAATATTATGATTCCTTTACAACCCAAATAGATTTCCTCCATCCTTTAAAAATATTTTTTTCTTGATCCAGACTATGTCCTGAGTCCCAGCGAGATGTGTTGGCACACCACTGTCCACGAGATGCCAAGATCAGCTCGGTGCAAATCCCCTATGTAAACGATATTTCTTAAAAAATATAGTTGGAATTATCTAACTTTGTTTTGGATATAAAAAGGTAAAGCAAATGATGGGCTCTGAATTAGGGACTTTTTTCTGCAGAATATTATGTCTTTCTTCATCTCCTTGAAAAACAAATGCACAAACCATACAACATGTTTTAAAGGTTCAGTTATGGAAAATGTTCTGTTTAAAAATGCAAAATCTGCTTCCCTAGGACCAGGTGTGTGATCCAATTAGCTCTCTTGGTCTTGGCCTTCATGGTTCTCAGCTCCTCTTCCACTTTGCTAGTCCATATCACTGTGGTCTCAGCATGCCTGGAAGGCAAATTTAAGATGCTTACAGAATAGATTATAAATCTAAAGTAAAATACTGGGAATCTTAGTTCTGTTCCTCCATCCACATGGATGGGCTGTGTGGGGGATCAGAATTTCCCACCCCAAAATGTGTCTCTTTTGCTGGATTATTTTTAAGAACAAAAGACTCTGAAAGAAACTCTGACCTCCCCACTTTGACTGTAGATAACTCTGGATATGGCAAGCTGGGAGGAGCCATGCCAAGACTGTTTTTGTCAAAGTTTTCTCTTGGGTCACATTGTCTATAGATGGCCCAGCAAACATTTGTTTATCAAACATTTGCTTTTCCATCTCCATGTGAATTGCCTTCCTCCCCTTTGAAGTCCCAAACCACTACCCTCAACATCCTCCTTTGTCTTTAGCTGAAGATAGTATCTAAGGTAGCGGCTTCAGCCATTTTGGTGAGTTATTCAGTTTTCCTGGGTTTCTCCTATGTATACAATGTTATTAAACTTTGTTTGATTTTCTCCTGTTATTCTGTCTCATATCAATTTAATTCTCAGGCCAGCCAGAAGGACCTAGAGGGTAGAGGAATAGTTCTTCCTCCCCTACAGCTGCTTTGCCAAAATATTTATATATATCTCAATTAAGCAGATATCAAATAGTGAATATAGTGATTATTTATATTGAGATATTAATGTGTAGGAGTATCATTAGATTTTAAACTGCCATATCACCTCTTAGAATCACACAATTTAGTCTACAGAATTGAATGTCTTATTATGTGACTTAAGGATTGTCACATTAATTATAGGCAACTGAATATAGAAGACGTTCAACTGAAATTTTGAGGATATATGAATTTAGAGAGAATCAAAGTTTAGTCAGCTAACCATTATGACGCACTGTGTTAAATTTAAAGCAGATGAAGCTTAAGCAAAATATGTTCTAACTAGTGAAGGGTTCTCTTGCATACATAAATTACCACCTCTTATAAGATTAAAGGTTATTTATCTCAAAAGAGCATGCCACCACTCTTTTTCTATGCAGTCTTCTTCAGTGGAGCCAGATGAAATTATTTGGTCAATCAGTTTGTTTTCTTTGCTGCAAATCTTGACTAAACCCCAAACTATTATTAATATAAAATGATATCATGGTATTATACTTCAGTTATATAAAATATCACCATTGGGGGGAAGCTGAATGAAGGGCTCATGGGACTCTATACACTATTTTGCTACTTCCTGTGGATCTACAATTATTTCCAAATAAAAAAGTTTTAAAAATGATATCAAAGGTTTGTGAAGACATCAGATTATCTTAGGTACCGAACCATAATCGTGCTCTCCAAAGTGATTCATTGAACGCTGCATCCAGACTAGATCTAGTTTTCACAATGTTGCTACAAATCTTCATTTATAAGAGTGCTCTGTAATGCTGACTTTCAAAAATCTAAATTAGACCCAAGTGAACCCCATGTTAATACAATGGAATCATAATCTAATTTCCACTTTGATTTTTAAACATAATTATAGAGATTTCTTCAACATACCAAAAGTAACTGTTTCATTACTCCTTTCTCAGTCATAAGAGTTTTTAAAAACTATTACATTAATCCAACCACTAAAAAGAAAGGATAATTATGTAATATGATAGAGGTGCTAATTATTGCTACAATGGCAAACATATTACTATATATAAATTATCAAATTTACATGTTGTACACCTTAAATTTCACAATGTTTTATGTCAAATGTATTTCAATAAAAAAATAAGTAAAAGAAAAATAAATAAAACACTGTTTACTTTGTAAAAAAAAAATACCCACAAAATGATGGCATTAATATTTGCATGTACTTGTGCTGTTGGGTTTGTGAATCTTTGTCACATCCTGATTTCAAACTATATTACAAAGCTATAGTAATCAAAACACTATGGTATTGGCATAAAAACAGAAACATATATCAATGGAACAGAATAGAGAGCCCAGAAATAAACCCACACATACACGGTCAATTAATTTATGACAGGGGAGCCATGAATATACAGTGGGGAAAGGACAGTCTCTTCAATAAATGGTGTTAGGAAAACTGGACAGTCACATGTAAAAAATGAAACTGGACCCCTATCTCACACCATACACAAAAATCAACTCAAAATGGTTTAAAGACTTGAATGTAAGACCTGAAACCATAAAGCTCCTAAAAGAAAACATAGGTGGCAAGTTCCTTGACATCAGTTTGGCGATGATTTTTTGGATTTGACACTAAGAGCAAAGGCAACAAAAGCAAAAATAAACATGTGGGACTACATCAAACTAAAAAGCTGCTGCACAGCAAAGAAAACCATCAATAAAATGAAAAGGCAACCTACTGAATGGGAGAAAATATTTGCAAATCTGATTAGGGGTTAATATCCAAAATATATAAAGAACTCATACAACTCAATAGAAAAAAACACAAACAATCCAATTAAAAAGTGAGCAGAGGATCTGAATTAACATTTTTCCAAAGACATACAGATGGCCAACAGGTACATGAAGAGATGCTCAACATCACTGATCATCAGGGAAATGCAAATCAAGACCACAATGAGATATCACATCACACCTGTTGGAATGACTATTAAAAAGGCAAGGAATAACAAGTGTTAACGAGGATGTGGAGAAAAGAGAACCTTGTACACTGTTGGTGGGAATGTAAACTGGTGCAGCCACTATGGAAAACAGTATGGAAGTTCCTCAAAAAATTAAAAATAGAACTACCATATGATCCAGCAATCCCATTTCTGGGTATTGATCCAAAGAAAATGAAAACACTAATTTGAAGAGACATCTGCACCATCATGTTCACTGCAGCATTATTTACAATAGCCAACATATGTAAACAACCTAAATATCCATCAACAGATGAATGGATAAAGAAAATGTGATACACACACACACACACACACACACACACACACACAATGGAATATTATTCAACCATTGAAAAAATGAAATCTTTTCACTTGCAACAACATGGATGGACCTTGAGGGCATTATGTTGAGTGAAATATCAGACAGAGAAAGACAAATACTGCATGATCTCTCTTGTATGTGGAATATAAGGAAAACAAAAAACCAAGCTCATAGATACAAAGAACAGATTGGTAGTTGCTACAGGTGGGGGTTGAGGGGTGAGCCAAATGGGTGAAGTGGGTCAAAAGGTACAAACTTCCAGTCATAACATGAATAAGACATAGGGATGTAATGTACAACATGCCAACTATAGTTTATAATACTCTATTGCATATTTGAAAGTTGCTAAGAGAGTAAACCTTAAAAGTTCTCATGACAGGAAAAAAAATTCTGTAACTATATATGGTGATGGATATTAACTAGACTTATTGTGATCATTTTGCAATATATACATATATTGAATCATTATGTTGTACACCTGAAACTAACATAATGTATGTCAATTATATCTCTATAAAAAAATTGCATACACTTCTGTTGTTGGAAATGTGAATCTTTGTCCATTCAGAAATATAGGAGACAAGAAAGATGGACTGTCTGCTTAGATTTCCATTTTTCCCCAGAATCATTGTGTATGCCCTGATGAAAGTTCTTATAGACCATGTCTTACTACCCCAGTTGGAAACTAATTCTTCCACATACTCTCTCCCAGGGAGAGAGTATGAAATAAATGAAGCAATGTGTATTGCAGGTGTAAAAGTGTGTGTGTGTGTATATCAAATGCTATCCCCACTTAAAATGTGTCTCATTTTTAGAGTCTTTTGAATTATTTCATCAAAAAAAAAGGTTTAGAATTCTAAATTGTGTCTAAAGTCCATGGTTTTAAAACCAAGCTAAAACTGATTATGATCATTTACTGAAGGAGGATTGGGTATACTTGGCAACAGATGAGTTCACAAGTGTGTGAAGTTAGGACTCTCTAGTGGACTGCTTCTTTATGTTCCTGAGTTCAGTGTAACTGTCACAAATGAGGATTTTGACAAAAGCATCTGTTGATTTCATTTCTGGTCTCTAGGTCTCCTCTGAGGAAGCCCCCATCTCATCTCCAGCAATGGTATGGAACTCTCCCATCTCAGCCATAGATATTTGATGAGACTAAGTTTTATACAGCAGCTTCAAGCAGATGACCTTTGTCTTTGGTTTGGTCTTTAAGGATGTTTGCCTGGAGCATGATACCTAATGATTGGGTTCCCTAAGATTCCTGGAGTGATGGAATTTCTGTTGATGGATGGATTGTTGTTTTATTCCCGTTATTATTTTTTAAAACCAATGTGGACGACAGCTTATTTATTCCCCAACCTTCTAAATCACAGTGCTAGTCTACAGGATTAGATCTTGCTCAGACCTCACCCAAGTCTGCTTGAATCAGAATTTATGGATGGTGAGACCCAGGAATCATTATTTTTAACAAAGCTCCCTAGGTAATTCTAATCTCCAGCCAGAGATTAGAACCACTGGACAAGACTAGCCTGTTTAAAATGTCCAAGCACTAGGATTTTGTTGTGACACACCACTTTCTTCAGTGAAATACCTGAGATCCTCTGTGCTTGAAGCAATTGTCTCAACAATTTGACTTTGCCAATTCCATGGGAGTGGGGCTCTTTCCCTCTGAGACTTTTAAGTGTGTCCTCATTGGAAGTGAGTCATAGATTTGGTTGAATCACATGCTCATCACAATATATTTGGCCTGAAGTACCCTTATTTCATTAACTCTTTTTCAGTTCTGATAAATTTTGTGCTGCTGATTTTGGCACAAGAAAAAGTCACATGGGAAGAACTCGCTCACTGTCCCCTCTCCCCCTTCTCTTCCTCTCTCCCCTTCCCCTCTGTCCCCCCTCCCCTCCCCTTACTTTCAATCTTAGCCTCAGAACCCTGGCTTGTTTTCTGGTAACCAGTTATTGGGATTGCTTTAAACATATTACCTTTGGGTGATGGACAGGCTTTCCATGTGGAACATTATAGGTTTTCTCTCTTACAAGGAAATGTAACTGAGCATTTTGGCTGACTTGAGCCTGGGACTTGAATCTTCTGGTAGGTAGATTTAAGCAACATATTTCTACCACCTAGTTCCATCCCCTGATTTATACACTGCGAGGAGCTACTTAGGATGAAAGAAAAACAACCCATGTCCCCAGTGACATTTTATATACACGTATACAATGTGCACATTGCCGGCAAATAATAAATGCTTAATAAAGACTTGGTTGAATGAATGTCTGGCATACTTGGGTCAATGAGTGGAGGGAGTTGCTGGGGATGGGGAGTGGAAACTGACAAAAGTCATATTTTATGAATGAACAGCAGGAGCACTGAGAGATATTTTGTCATAAGGGAAAGAGAAGCTTGGTACAGTAAGCCAGTCTCAGCTGAGGGTTAAAAGGAGGTGATGGTTTTCCCCCACTGTGAGAATAATACAGTTGCACAGCAGTGCCAGAGCAGCCCTGGCCTAACCCGCCAAGGAGGTGTGCTCTGCCCTGAGAACAAAGCCTGCGTGCATGAACTGAACTAACTGCAGTGTTTCCCGGCCCCAGAACCCTTCTCTAGGTTCATTCTCCTACTGAGAAAAACACAGAGGAAGGGAGTGCCCTGTGCCATTTTTTTTGGAGCATAAATGGTGGAGAAATTTTAACATGAAGGCACAGCTGAGAACTTTGGCTCCAGTGTTGGTTCAGCAGTGGAATCCCAGCTCCTCTAGCCACGACAGCCTTTGTCCACCAGAACTGGGGACACATGTAAAGGGTCTTGGGGACTCCCAGAAACAGTGGGTCTGGTATAGACCCCTAATTGTCCCACAGGATTCATTTTCCACATCCTCTTCTTAGTTCTAGAACCCTCTAAGTTTTAGTTTATGGCATACAAGTATATGGCTTCCGTTTGTGGTATATACAAGAGTTTCTGTTATTTAATGGAGGATTTTTATTCTTCACACTACTCCAACCTACTCCAGAAACTCTATCATATTATCTATCATACGAGGGGTTTTACTAATATTCTATAACGCAAAGCTAAAGAGTTTAATATACAAGAGAGATTTGAAAATAATAAACATACACATGTCAATAAACATGAGAAGATTAAGTGGAAAAACTCTATAGAGATAGACCAATGTGTTTTCTTTCACACCACCAATCCAATTCTCTGTGACACTGACCAGGGTGTTCTACAATTCAACTCAATTCTGACACTATCTCCCTGGCGATAGGGTCAGATCCCACAGTTTAAGGGCTCAGTCCCACAAGACTTCTCCCCCCCCACTTCAGATGCCAAACACAAGTCCAGGTTGTTACCTGTACTTACTGACTGACTGGCTATAAATCAGAGGCTCCCACGACCCCCTCCTCAGGTTCAATTAATTTGCTAGAGCAGCTCACGGAACTCAGAGAAACATTTTACTTACTAGATCACTGGTGTATTATAAAAGGCTATAACGCAGAACAGCTGGATGAAAGAGATGCATAGGGCAAGGTATGGGGAAGGATCTTGGAGCTTCCATACCCTCTCCAGGCTCACCACTCTCCCCACGTCTCCACGTGTTCACCAACTCAGAAGCTCTTCGAACCCTGTCCTTTTTGGGTTTTTATGGAGGCTTCATTACATAGGCATGATGGATTAAATCATTGGCCATTGGCAATTGAGCTCAAGCTCCAGCCCCTCTCCTCTCCCCAGAGATGGGGAAGGACTGAAAGTTCCACCCCTCTATTCAAGGTTGGTTCCCCTGGCAACCAGCCCCCATACTTAGGTAACTTAGGGGCATTCCAGAAGTTACCTCATTAACATAACAAAGACACCTTTATCACTCTCAGAGCTTAGGAAATGCCAAGAGTTTTAGGAGCTCTGTGCTGGGAAAGGGACATAAGACCAAATATATATTTCTCATTATAAATTATAATATCGCAGATAGCAAGAAAAGAATCATTTTAAAGAGAGAGGCTAATAAGGGTCTGTATCCTTATATGAGTTATTGATGGTATATAGAAGTACATAAATCATAACCACACAGCCTGAAAAATTTTACATATGTAGACACTCATGTAACCATCAACCACATCAAGATTTGGAATATTTCCAGCACCTAAAGGCTCCTTTGTGGCCTCTCAGGGTTAGTTACCCAAAGGGTAACCATTATTTTGATCTATCATCATACATCAGTTTTGCCCATTTTTATATAAAGAAATCATACAGTTTGTGGGCTTTTTTTGTGGAGAGAAGAGTTTTTAACTACGATTGCCATAGCCCAGAGGACACTTGATGGTGAGATTCAGGGGGCAAAAAAACAACAAACAGAATACAAGGGGTCTCTTTCCAAGTCATACTCCCTCTGGAAGTGTTCTCCGCCTACTGAAAAAGCCAGGGTGAACTGTAAAAAAACCCTTCTCATAGCAGCTAAGGAAAACCACTGCTTATTTGAAAAGAGGGATTTAGTTGTGAGTATAGTCATGTTGGAGGAGAGTGAATGTTTAATATTTCAATGTGACATGGATCAACCCGCAGAGGCAAATGGATCAATAACAGCTACAGCGATGAAGACAGTTGCTGTGATTCATGAATGGAGACTGAGGAACCCTTTATAATTAGCATGTCCACTCTGCACCTGTAAATCCCAAGGGTTTAAAATGGTGCTTGGCATATTGTAGGCATATTCAACAAATATTTGATGAAAGAGTGTTGAAAGAAATGAATAATGAATAAGTTTGAAGGAAGACTTCTAAAATAATTATATTATATTTCCACCACCCAGAAAGTGGGAATAAGCCAAAGGACAATGATATTTATTTTTGTGAACCTTCAACTTTTCTTTTCAAAAATATCCCAGTTCTAATTCTCTCCCAAGCAAATAACCATAAAACAATGTGAGCATAAAACCTTAAGCAGTTTTGAAATACCTAATAGCCTATCAGTTCATTGGTTTAATTTTTTCTCTGGGTACTAGGGCAGATTTTCCTGGAAAAATGTTAAACTGATATTATTTATTAAATGGCTAGATTTGGATATCATCTTAACATGCAAGTATTTTAGGAGCAGAAATAGAATTGTTCTATAATTTTTTGTTGTCTAACACACACTGGATGAATTCTTATAATTAAAATAATGCCATAATTAAACACACTGTTGTATCCTGGATTGGATTCTGGAATAGAACAAGGACATTAGTGAAAAAACTGGTGAAATCCAAATAGAGTTTGGAGTTTAGTAAATAGTAATGTACCAATATTCGTCTCTCAGTTTTGACAAATGTATCATGGTTATGTTAACATTAGGGGAAGCCAGGTGAAGGGTATATTGGAACTCTCTGTACTATCTCTACAACATTTCTGTAAATCTAAAATTATTCCAAAATAGAAAGTTTATTAAAACAATAAAGCAGTAAGCCTTTGCTTACTACCCTTTGCTATAGAGATTCATGAATGTTTGCCATTTACGTGATCTTATTAGGCAGAATTAGACTTGCCAGCCAATTTATGAGCGGCTATTGAAGAAGGGAAAAGAAAAGGATCCCCTATGCTTCTTTTCTGATATCATAGGAGAACAGATCTAAAAAGATCTTTGTTTCATTAAATATATACACAATAAGACATTTTAAATAGTTGTGCTCACAGATGTTAAGAAGGGGTGAGGGTGGGAGCTGATGAATAAACAAAAAGCAATAGGATATATTGGAGTATATGAGGAAGCCATTTGGTTTAAAACTAATTCATCCTGACCTTGTTTTTCCAGGAAGGCCTGACATGGCCTGTTGAGCATGCATTGTACATCTGCTTTAAACATTTACAATGTCCCAAAGACAAGAATGATGCCCTTAAAGATAGGGATGTTGCCTCCTCCATATCAGCATTTCTTTAAGGATAAGCATTTCTTCCCAGAAACTATGATTAATTACTGATCTGCTGACCACCAACTTGCTGTGCTCACCTTGTGACCACTGACCTGCTGTGCTAGCAAAGCATCTCGTGACAGTAATAAAAGAAATATTCCTGTCATATGTGATGTGTGCTCTTTATTCCAAGATGGTATATAACCACTCTGTACACCCCACTTCTTCCTGGTGCTTGCTTCCTTGGGGAAGAAAGCCCCTGTGCTATAGTCCTCAGACCTGGCTCATATAATAAACTCACCCCAATTTTGGTTTATAGAGTGATTACAGATTATTTGCATCAACAGAGGGAAGTGAGTATGGTTATAAAACGGCAACCATGTGTTGCCACATGTGCCATTGTGCCAACGGCCACAATGTTGGAAATGTTTTGTATGTTGACTGTATTAATGAGACACAATTATGATATTATACATTAGTTTTGCAAGAGGGGAAGAAACTGGGTAAAGGCTACACAGGATCTCTCTGTATTATTTCTTACAACTGCATATGAATCTATAGTTGTCCCAAAATAAAAAGTTCAATTAAAAAGACAAAAAAAAAAAAAAGGTAAAGAAAGGGAGCAATAGTTGTGCTCAAACAAAATATTGATAATACTACAGATATAAGATTTGATAATTATGAGCCATATTAATACTGATTTCCTTGGCCAAATTGAACTTGTAGAGAGAAGAAATCATCAGCTACTTTTCAGAATGATCAGAAAAGTTTTCTTTTTAAATTTGTAGTTTATAATAGGTAATGTAACCAAAATGCTCATCATCCAAATGTTACACAAAATCACAGAATGAGAATTGGCCCCTCCACCCCGTCCCTCACCTGTCCAGTTCTTTTCCTCAGTGACAACCCCTGTTACCAGTTTTAGATTTTAAAGGCACTGAAATAAAGCAATGTGAATCAGATCTGTAGTCCTTGGTGAATAAGTTAATGACTTGCCTGTTCTTAGGATTGCTACTGTTTTGTATAATACTTTTAACAGGAGCATTCACTCTCAATGATACCACTGTTTCCCCACCTCCAGGATCCCATGCTTCCAATTCTTTTCCCTAACTCTGCTTCTCCACTGGCTCCTTCCTCCTCAAATATGCTCAAGGCCTCTCCACCCTTAAATCCCCTGATCTCCCCACAAATAGCTTATAACTTACAAAGGAAAAAGTAGTAGCTTCATAGTGGAGAAACCCAGCAGACACCAACTTTAACAAGTGATCAAAGTTTACATCACCAGTAATGCAACAACCAACACCCTGTGGCTCCTGATAGGAGGACATCCTGAGAATGTCACTCATGTGGTATTCCTGCCAAAACTGCACAACTGAATTGAATCGTAAGTAAATATTAGAGAAACCCAACATTAAGGAATGTTCTACAAAACAATGGCCTCAAAATATCAGTGTTATGAAAGACAAAGAAGGCACAAGAATTGTTCTAAAGAGACATGACAACTAAATGTAACGTGTGAGATCCTGAATTTGCTACTAGACCAGAAAAATTTGCTATAAAAACGTTATTATGAAAATTGACATTTGAATATGGACCATGAGTTACAGTATCATATCAAATAATTTTCCTGATTTTGAAAATTGTACTATCTTTTGTAAGAGAATATCTAATTCTTAGGAAACACACACTTGAAGTATATAGGGATAAAAGGGAGGATATCATTAATGTGCTTTCAAATTGTTCAGAAAAAAATATGTGCACACCTGTATATATATGTACATATATGTATATATGATATACGTACACATGAGAATGATAAAGCAAATGGAGCAAAATGATTTTGGAAGTTTGAAATTGTATCCACATAAAAAGTTATTCCTGGGACTGGCCCTGTGGCACAGTCGTTAAGTTTGCATACTCTGCCTCTGGCGGCCCGGGGTCCGCAGGTTCAGATCCCGGGTGCAGACTGATGCACTGCTTGTCAAGCCATGCTGTGGCAGCGTCCCATATAAAAAGGTAGAGGAAGATGGGCACAGATGTTGGCCCAGGGCTGATCTTCCTCAGCAAAAGGAGGGGGATTGGCAACGGATGTTAGCTCAGGGCTGGTCTTCCTCACACACACACACACAAGTTATTCCCCCCAAAACCCTCCAGAATTTGAGTTCAAAGTTGTGGAACGAGCACAGGCAGTATTTATCTTCTCCCCATGAAGACTCCATTAAAATAATAAAGGAAATTTAAAAGTACAAACCCACAACATTAAACAAACAGAATGGGGGCCCTTGAGGAACAAGAGATCACATCAAATTTCTGGTAGGCAGTATGAGTGGACTGATGACAGCAGATAGGAGTAACCTGCAGCCTAGAATATCTGTGAAAGATCTTACAACTGAGGAGGCAGCCAACATTACTGCAAAGTCCTGAATAGGTCTTGGGTTCAGAGTCTATATGTTCTATGGAGGACAGGAGAGAGAAGTGGAACGGAAAAACCATCAATCCCTGCACTCCTCCCAAACTCCAGCTCATAAAACTGCTTGTGACTGTGTGTTTAATCATCCAGCAAAAAACAACAAAACTGAAGATGTTTCTCTAAAGAAATGGAACAAATTGGGGATATTGGCAAGTTCCTACCAACTCACTCTGCCAGATAATAAGTCCTGTGCCTAGTCAGCCCTTTAACATAAACAACAATCAAGGATCACCAGACAATTGAGTAAGCCTGCAACTTAATAGAAAGAAATAACTAACCTCAGCAAAAAACAAAGATAATTCAGGGATCAGAAGAAAACAAATCTCATTATTTCTATAAGAGACATAAAAGTAGACATTGCATTCATTAAGCTAGAACATGATGCTGTAACAGGAATAATTGGAATAGAAAAAAAAACCCTTGAAGTTAAAAAATACAATTACTAAAATGGTAAACATCTATAGAAAAGTTGGAAGTTGAGGAAATCTCCCAAATGTATAGCAAAACACAAGGACAGAGAAAATAGTAGAAAGACTAACAGAAATATAGGCTCAACCCAGGAGGTTCAATCTCCAAATACTGAGTTCCAGAGACAAAATAGAGAAAATAGAGAAGAGATGCAAGAACGTTCCTAGAGTTGAAGGAAAATACTAGGGTTTACTCAGTGATATTCAAGATAAATAGTGAAAGACCTGCACACCTCACAAAAGAGCTTTCTTAACAAGAAGACCCAAAAAGCTTCCAGGAAGAAAAAAAACACATAACCTAAAAAGGATTAACAATCAGCCTGGTATCAGAATTCTCAACCTTAACACCACATGTGTTTTCATCCTGAGTTTTGAGTAGAAGTGATTTTCTAACTAAAATCATTTACTTAAGGACTTTTCAATCAAGTGTGAGGACAGAATAAAGACATTTTTAGACAAAGCAAAGACTCAGCAGTTTACCTTTTCCATACCTTCTTGGAGAAATTTCTAGAGGATATGCTCCAGCAAAATGAGGGAATAAACAAAGAGGAGGAGGAGGAGGAGAAATGGTAACTAGGAAACAAATGGTGCATCTCAGCAGAGCAATGAAAAGAAGTCCCTGGATGACGCTGTGCAGAGGCAATCAATTCAGATTACAACAAGTAGACAGAAGGGAAGTGTTCCAACTTCTTAGAAACTCCAGGAAATAACACATTAATACCCAATTTGGTTCTGCAATTAACAAAGTCATAGCAATATGAACACTACTGATTTTCAGCTTGTAGAACCAACCCAGAGACAAAGCTGGAATGACTGAACTGTGGTTAAAAGATAGAATGTAAATGTTATCAACCTGGTCAATGTGAAAGTACATATGACAGAAGCAGGGAGGTGAGAGTGGTGAACAGAGAAATGAAGAGAGGGTACTGGCATTGAGGTCCCAATATTATAAAGTGAAGAGACAAAGGACACTGGCTATAGCTGATGAGATAAGAAGTAGAGTTCTGAGCATATCATTAAAAGTTTCAAAGGCCACTAAGTAGGGAACTGAAAGAGCGACATGACTGTATTGGGAGAAAGAGGGAGATAAGGCATAGGTGTAAATGAGTTACATCCTTACCTGTGAAAACAGAAAGTCACTAGGTGTTATCTAAATTTGATAAATCAAGAACTTGTATACATATGACTTAGAGACACAACACTGAGCAGACAAACAGTTATCAGTGTTTACCTCTGGGTAGAAGATGGTTGCTTTTCAATATTAGCCTTTCTGTATTATCTGAACCATGTGCATGAAGGACTGATTTTTTAAATGTACTTTTAACTTCCCCCAAAACTAATTCCCCTCCTCTCTCTCTCCAGTCATTTTCATAGACACTTACCGCTTAAGTTAGCTTTCCTACTCTTTCTCAACTGCTGTTGATTCCTCCACCACAGACTGGACTCTGTGCCAAACTGCCTGCTGAAAGTGGCTTTTAACTTGAGAATGCCATGGTCTCAGACCTTATCTCACTTGACCTTGCAAAGTTAACTGCTTCTTATTCTCTCTTGCCTTGGCCTCTAAGATCTCAGGACCTTCCAGGTTTCTTTCCATTCTTGATGAGTTTCTAGCCTCCTTCTTGGATTCCTCCTCCCCTGCCCATCAGATTCATGTTGACACACAGTGTTTCATCATTGACCCTGTTTTCTTTTCACTCCACGTCCTCTCCTTGGACAAACCCATCCACTTCCCCCAACTTATCACCTGGACACTGATGACTCCTATCTTCATTTATCTCTAGTCCTGAACTTTCTCTCAAATTCCAGGCCTGTTTTCAACTTCCTACTAAAATTGCTCCACCCAAACATTCCACAGATAACTCAAACTCCACATCAAAAGACAAAAGGTATCAAAACTTATGGGATGCAGCTAAAGCAGGGCTCAGAGGGAAGTTTATAGCTGTAAACATCTGTTATAAAAGAAAGATCTCAAATCCATAACCCAATCTTCCATGTAAAGACACTGGAAAAAGAAGAGCAAACTAAACCCAAAGCAAACAGAAGGAAGGAAATAATCAAGATTAGAGTAGAATTAAATGAAATAGAGAATAGAAAAATACTAGAGAAAAATCTTTTATTTGAAAAGATCAGTAAAATTGATAAAACTTTAGCCACACTGACCGGGATAAAAAGAGACAGAACTCAAATTATTCAATCAAGACTGAAAGATGGGCCACCACTATTGACATGAAAGAAATGAAAATGGTTATAAGGGAATATTATGAACAACTGTATGGCAACAAATTAGATAACTTAGATGAAATGGACAAATTCCTAGAGACACACAAAACTACTGAAACTAATTCAAAAAGAAACAGATAAACTTAATAGAATTGTAACAAGTAAAGAAATTAAATTAGTAATTAAAAACTTCCCACAAAGAAAATCCCAGACCCTGATGGTTTCACTAGACAATTCTATTAAACATGTAAAGAAGATTTATTACCAATCCTTCAGCATCTTTTCCAAAAAACAGAATAGGAGGGTACACTTTCAACTCATTCTATAAGACTAGTAGTACTTGATATCAAAACTAGACAAAAACATCACAAGAAAACTACAGATCAATATCCCTTATGAATATTGATGAAAAAACCTTCAACAAAATGCTAGCAAATTGAATCCAACAATATATAAAAATGATTATACACCATGACCAAGTGGGATTTATCCCAGGAATGCAAGATTGATTTAAAATCAAAATCAATGTAATACATCATGTTAATAGAACAAAGGACAAAAACAATATGATCATCTCAATAGATGCAGAAAAAGTATTTGACAAAATCCAATACACTTTTGTGATAAAAACACTCAGCAAAATAGGAATATAATGGTAACTTCCTCAACATGATGAAGGGCATTTATGAAAAACCCGCAGCTAACATTATACTTAATGGTAAAAGACTAAATGGCTTTACCCCTAAGATCAAGAACAAGACAAGAATACCCACTGTCACCACTTCCATTCAACATTGTACTGGAGGTTCTAGCCATAGTAGTTAAGCAAGAAAAAGAAATAAAAGCCAACCATATTACAAAGGAAAAAGTAAAACTATCTTTATTCATAGGTAACATGATCTTGTATACAGAAAGTCTTAAAGAATCCACTAAAAAACTATTCAAATTAATAAATAAGTTCAGCAAGTTTGCAGGATACAAGATCCATATACAAAATCATTTGCATTTCTATACACTAGCAACATATAATATGAAAATTAAAACAACAATTCCATTTACAATAGCATCAAAAAGAAGAAAACTCTTAGAAGTAGAATTAGTAAAAGAAGTGTGAGACTTGTACATTGAAAACTAAAAAACATGGTTTAAAGAAATTAGAGATCTAAATAAGTGGAAAGACATCCCATGTGAATGGCTAGGAAGCCCTAACATTGTTAAAATAGTAATACTCCCCAAACTGACCTACAGGTTTATTGCAATACCTATTAGAAGCCCAGCTGATTTCTTTGTAGAGATTGACAAGCTGATCCTAAAATTCATATGGAAATGAGGGATCAGCAGTCAATACAATCTTGAAAAGAAGAACAAAGTTGGAGAACTAACACTTTCTAATTTCAAAACTTACTACAAAGCCACAGCATGGTACTGGCATAAAGATAGACATATATATCAGTGGAATAGAATTGAGAGTCCAGAAATAAACCCTTACATTTATGGTCAACTGATTTTCAACAAAGGTGCCAAGACAATTCAACAGGGGGAAAATACTCTTTTCAACAAATGGTGCTGAGACAACTGGATCTCCACATGCAAAAGAATGAAGTTTGACCCCTTCTTTACAACATATACAAAAGTTAACTCAAAATGGATCATTGACCTAAATGTAAGAGCTACAACTATAAAACTCTTAGAAGAAAACATAGGAGTAAACCTTCTGACTTTGGACATTGTTTCTTGATATGACACCAAAAGCATAAGCAACAAAAGAAAAATAGATAAATTGGACTACATCAAAATTAACAACTTTTGTGCTATACCATCAAGAAAGTAAAAAGAGGGGGCTGGCCCTGTGGCGTAGTGGTTAAGTTTGCACACTCTGCTTCAGTGGCCCGGGTTTGTGGGTTCAGATCCTGGGTGTGGACATAAACCACTTGTCAGCTATGCTGTGGCGGTAACCACATACAAAGTAGAGGAAGATTGGCGAAGATGTTAGCTCAGGGTGAAACTTCCTCAGCAAAAAAAAAAAAAGAAGAAAGAAAGTGAGGGCCTGGACACATGGCCAAGTGGTTAAAGTTCCGTGTGCTTCACTTCAGCAGCCCGGGTTCATGGGTACAGATCCTGGGTGTGGATCTACTCCACTCACCACCCACGCTGTGGTGGTGTCCCACATATAAAGTAGAGGAAGATTGGCACAGATGTTAGCTCAGGGATAATCTTCCTCAGCAAAAAAAAAAAAAAAAAAAGGGCAGGAGGGAGAGAGAGAAAGTGAAAAGAGACTCCAGACAAAGATGGTGACATAAGAGGCTCTTGAATTTCTCTACTCCCATAGATGCACTGAATATACAGCTATACACAGAGCAATTCCCTTTGAGAGAAATCCAGAAACCAGTTGAGTGACTCTTACACATTGGGCAACTAAGGAAATACCCACATCAAAACAGGTAGGAAAGGCTGAGACATGTCCTCACCATAAATCCCGCTCCAAGCACAGCACCATACAATTGGGAGGGAATCCCCAATTTCCAGCTTCTTCCTGAGGCGTCAAAGGTTTGAACCACACATGTAATGCCCCAACTTTTAAGGCTGCCACTTGAGGGATGGGCCCCCAAACCACCTAGCTCTGAAAGTCAATGGGTCTTGCATTTACAAGTCCCACAGGACCATAGGAAACAAAAAAGCAGTTGTTATGGGCATGTGAGCACTGTTGCAGCTAAACTCCTGGGCTCAGTGCAGAGGGAGCAAGCAAAAGTCCCATCTCCCAATCTTTCCCAGGAAGGGATTTGACTGTATACTTTACAAGCTGCTGCCCGACAGTCCAGCTTCTAATCAGCATGCATCTAGGTGTTGACTGTGATCCACTCCAGAGCCCAAAAGAGCTGAAGGGCACTTCCCCCACCTTCCCCCTCTAGCTTCCTCCAACAATAAAGCCAAATTGCCAGCATCTCCCTGGAAGGACCTTGTCCACACATCTAGCACCCCAACTTTTAAGGCTGCCACTGGAGGGATGAGCCTCAAATAACCTAGCTCTGAGAACCATCAGGGCTTGCATTTCATGAGTCCCACAGGACTACAGCAAAGAAAAAAGTGATTGTTAATGGTAGTGCGAGCACTTGCCACAGACATCACACCAGGGCTCAATGCAGACAGAGTAGCCAAAGTGCCCACTCCCACTCTTTCCCTGGAAGGGGTCTGACTGCATACTTTACACGCTGCTGACAGTCCAGCTTCTAAATAGCCTGCATCTAGGTGCTGAATGATATTCTCCCCTTTGGGATATTGATGGGTGTTGCCACACCCTCAACTACTGGGAACCACCGAGAACAAAGATGGCAGAAAGGTTTGAGAGGCAACCAGGAGCTCTGGCTGGGCTGATTGACAGGGTCCATCTCCTACACAAGACCAGCCCGTCAAGACTGGTAGAGGTGGCTGTTTTGTCTAATGTACAGAAACAAACACAGAGTCAAGGAAAATGAAGAAACAAAGAAATATGTTCCAAACAAAAGAACAAGATAAATCTCCAGAAACTGATCTTAATGAAATACAGGTAAGTAATTTACCTGATAGAGAGTTCAAAAAAATGGTCATAAAGATGCTTACCAAGGTCAAGGGAGCAATGCATGAACAAAGTGAGAATTTCAATAAAGAGATAGAAAATATAAAAAAGTACCAAACAGAAATCGTAGAGCTGAACAATATAATAACGGAACTAAAAAATTCAATAAAGGGGTTCAACAGCAGACTAAACAGGTAGAAAAAAAGATCAGTGAACTCAAAGACAGGGCCGTGGAATTTATTCAATCAGAAGAGCAAAAAGAAAGAGTGAAGATAGCTTAAGGGACTTATGGGACACCATCAAGTGCACCAATATATGCAATGTATTATAATAATATATTATAATGATAAATAATATTATGTAATATTATATCATAATAATATGTTATAGGGGTCCAGAAGGAGAAGAGAGAGACAAAGGGGCAGAAAATTTATTCAAAGAAATAATTGCTGAAAATTTCCCTAACCTGGGGAAAGAAGCAGATATCCAGATCAAGGAAGCCTAAAGAGTCAATAAGATGAATTCAATAAGATGAATCCAGAGACCGACACCAAGACACATTATAATTAAATTGTTACAGTTAAAGACAAAGAGAGAATCTTAAAAGCCACAGAGAAAGAACTTATGTTGAAGAGAATCCTTATAAGACAATCAGTGGAGTTTTCAGCCAGGCCAGAAGGGAGTGAGATAATATATTCAGTGTGCTGAAAGAAAATAACCTACCGACCAAGAATGCTCTACTCTGCAAAGTTGTCCTTCACAATTGAAGAAGAGATAAAGAGCTTCCCAGATAATCACCACTAGAGAGGTCTTACAAAAAATATTAAAGGGAGTTCTTCAAGCTGAACAAAAAGATGATAATCGGTAACACAAAAACATACGAAAGTAGAAATCTCACTGGTGAAGGTAATATATAGTTAAATTCAGAATACTCTAATGTTGTAATGGTGGTGAGTAAGTCACTTATAACTCTAGTGTAAAAGTTAAAAAGACAAAAATATTAAAAACAACTATAACTACAATAGTTCGTTAATAGATACACAATATAAAATGTAAATTGTGACATCGAAAACATAAAATGTTGGGGAGAGTGTAAAAATGTAGAACTTTTGTATAAGTTTGAAGTTAAGATATTATCATCTTAAAAGAGACTGTTGTAACTAATAAGACATTTTATGTAAGCCTCAGGGTAGCCACAAAGCAAAAAACTATAGTAGACCAACAGATAAAGAGAAAGGAATCAAAGCATACCACTACAGAAAATCATCAAATCATAAAGGAAGAAAGCAAGAGAGGAAGAAAGGAACAAAGAACTACAGAACATCCAGAAAATAACAAACAAAAGAGCAATAGTAAGTCCATATCAATCAGTAATTACTTTAAGTATAAATGGACTAAATTTTCCAATCAAAAGACAATGTGGCTGAATGGATAAAAAAACAAGACCCCAATATATGTTGCCTACAAGAGACTCACTTCAGCTTTAAGAACACAGGCTCAAAATGAAGGGATGGAAAAAGATATTCTACATAAATGGAAACCAAAAGAAAGCAGAGGTAGCTATACTTATATCCGATAACATAGACTTTAAACAAAATACAATAACAAGAGACAAAGAAGATCATTATATAATGATAAAGCAGTCAATTCATCAAAAGGATATAACAATCGTAAATATTTACGCACCTAACATTGGGGCACCTAAATATGTTAAGTAAATACTAACAGATCTGAAGGGAGAAATAGACCGCAATATAATAATAGAAAGGGACTTCAATACCCCGCTTTCAACAATGGATAAATCATCCAGACAGAAAATCCACAGGGAAACAAACTTAAACTACATGCTAGACCAGCCAGACCTAACAGGCATATGCAGAGCATTTCATCCAACAGCAAGAGAATACACATTCTTCTCAAGCACACATGGAACATTCTCTGGGATAAATCTTGTTAGGCCACAAAACAAGTTTTAACAAATTTAAGAATTTTGAAATCATATCAAGTATCTTTTCTGACCACAACAGCATGAAACTAGAAATCAATTACAAAAGGAAAACTGGAAAATTCACAAATATGTGGAGATTAAACAACATTCTCCTGACAACCAATGGGTCAAAGAAGCGATCAGAAAATATCTTCAGACAAATGAAAATGCAAACACGACATCCCAAAATTCATGGGATGCAGCAAAAACAGTTCTAAGAGGGAAGTTTATAGTGGTAAATGCATATAATAAAAAAATAGAAAGCTCTCAAATAAATAATCTAACTTTATACCTGAAGAAAGTAGAAAAAGAAGAACAAATTAAGTTTATAGTTAGTAAAAGAAAGGAAATAACAAAGGTGAGAGTGGAAACATATGAAATAGAGACTAGAAACGATCAACAAAACTAGAGCTGTTTTTTTAAAAAGATAAACAAAATTGACAAACCTTAAGCTAGACTAAGAAAAGAAGAGAGAAGATTCAAAATCAGAAATGACAGAGGACACATTACAACGGATAACACAGAAATACTAAGGATCATAAGAAACTACCCTGAACAATTATATGCCAACCAATTAGATAACCTAGAAGAAATGGATAAATTCCTAGAAACATACAACCTAACAAGACTGAATCATGAAGAAATAGAAAATCTGAATAGACTAATTACTAGTAATGAGATTAAATCAGTAATCAAAAACCTCTTAACAAGGAAAAGTCCAGGACCAGATGGCTTCATCTGTGAATTCTGCCAAACATTTAAGGAAGAATTAATACCAATCTTTCTTAAACTCTTCCAAAAATAGAAGAGAAGGGAACACTTCCAAACTCATTTTATGAGGCCAGCATTACCCTGATAGCAAAACTGGACAAGGATATTACAAGAAGAAAAAAATTACAGGCCAATATCCATGATGAACATAGATGCAAAAATTCTCAACAAAATAGCAAACCGAATTCAACAGCACATTAAAAGAATCATACACCATGATCAAGTGGGATTTACTCCTGGGATGCAGGGATACTTCAACATATGCAAAACAATGTGATACACCACATTAACAAAATAAAGGATAGAAATCATATGATCATCTCAATAGATTTAGAAAAAGCATTTGACAAAATTCAACATCCTTTCATGATAAAAACTCTCAACAAATTGGGTATAAAGAGAATGTAAATGGATAAAGAGAACAGATTAGTGGTTACCAAAGGGGAAGGGGGTGAGGGGTGGGCATAAGGGGTAAAGGGGCACATATCTATGGTGATGGATAAAAAGTCAACATTGGTGGTGAGCACAATGCAGTCTATACAGAAACTGATATATAATAATGTACACCTAAAATTACACAATGTTATAAACCAATATTACCTCAATAAAATTAAAAAAAGAAAGATTTCAAAACTACACGGAGGAAAGAAAGTCTGAAAGGAAATCAACAAAATATTAACAATTGTATTAGATTGGTGGAACTATGTGTTATTCCTTTTCTTTCAATATTTAAATATTTTCTAAGTTTTCTATAAAATACATGTATTAGTATATAATACTTCATTTTATAAACTTTTTTTAAAAGAGAATGTAAAGAGACCTCAACATAATAAAGGCCGTATATGGCAAATCCACAGCTAACATCACACTCAGTGGTGAAAAGCTGAAAGCTTTTCCTGTAAGATCAAGAATAAGACAATGACACCCACTCTCACCACTTTATTCAACACAGTATTGGAAGTTCTAGTCAGAGCAATTAGACAAGAAAAGGAAATAAAAGGCAGTAAAGTCAGAGGAAAGAAGTAAAATTATCTCTGTTTGGAGACAACATGATACTACATATAGAAAACCCTGAAGACTCCACCAAAAAACTGTTAGAACTGTCAATGAATTCAGTAAAGTTGCAGAATAGAAAAATCAATATACAAAAGGCAGTTGCATTTCTATACACTAATAATGAACTATTGGAAAGAGAAATTTAAAATCAATCCCATTTACAATAGCATCAAAAAGAATAAAATACTTAAGAATAAACTTAACCAAGGTGGTAAAATATCTGTACACTGAAAACTAGAAAACATTGATGAAAAATTGAAGAAGACACAAATAAATGGAAAGATATCGGTGTTCACTCATTGGAAGAATTAATATTGTTAAAATGTTCTTACTACCCAAAGTTATCTACAGATTCAATGCAATCCCTATCAAAATTTCAATGGCATTTTTAACAGAAATAGAAAAAATAATTCCAAAATTTGTATGTAACCACAAAAGACCCCAAATAGCCAAAGCAATCTTGAAGAACAAACCTGGAGGCATCACATTTCCTGATTTCAAACTATATCACAAAGGTGTAGTAATCAAAACAGTATGGTATTGGGATAAGAATAGTCACATAGATCCATAGAACAGAATACAGAGCCCAGAAATAAATCCATACACATGTGGTCAGTTAATTTATGACAAAGGAAGCCAGAATATACGATGGAGAGAGGAAAGTCTCTTCAATAAATGGTGGTGGGAAAACTGGACAACCACATGCAAAATAATGAAACTGGACCCTTATCTTACACCATATACAAAAATCAACTCAATGTATTAAAGACATGAATGTAAGATCTTTAACCATAAAATTCCTAGAAGAGAACATAGGGGGCAAGCTTCTTGACATTGGTCTTGGCAGAGATTTTTTGGATTTGACACCAAAAGCAAAGGCAACAAAAGCAAAATTAATAAGTGGGACTCCATCAAACTTAGAAGCTTCTGCATAGCAAAGGAAACCATCAACAAAATGGAAAGGCAACCTATGGAAAGGGAGAAAATTGCAAACCACATATTCAATAAGGTGTTAATATTCAATATATACAAAGGAACTCATATAACTCAATAGCTAAAAAACAAACAACCCAATTAAAAAATGGGCAAAGGGGGGCTGGCCCAGTGGCGTAGTGGTTGAGTTTGCGTGCTCCACTTTGGCAGCCCAGGGTTTGCGGGTTCAGATCCCGGGCGCTGACCTACGCACTGCTCGTTAAGCCATGCTGTGGCGGCGTCCCATATGCAAAGTGGAGGAAGATGGGCACAGATGTTAGCTCAGGGCCAATCTTCCTCACACACACACAAAAAATGGGCAAAGGACCTGAATCGACATTTTTCTAAAGAAGACATACAAATGGCCAACAAGTATGTGAAAAGGTGCTCAACATCACTAATCATCAGGGAAATGCAAATCAAAACCACAATGAGATATCACTTCACACCTGCTGGCATGTCTATTATTAAAAAGACAAGAGATAACAAGTGTTGGCAAGGATGTGGAGAAAAGGGAACCCTTGTACACTGTTGGTGGGAATGTAAACTGGTACAGCCATTATGAAAAACAGTATGGAGGTTCCTCAAAAAATTAAAAATAGTACTACCACATGATCCACAAATCCCACTTCGGGGTATATATCCAAACGAAATGAAATCACAACATTTTATATTCCCATAAGAAATGTATGAGACTTTCTCCACATCCTCACCAACACTTGTTATCTGTCTTTCAAAATATACTTCTTAGGGCCTGCCTGGTGGCGTACCGGTTAAGTTTGCATGTTCTGCTTTGGTGGCCTGGGGTTCACTGGTTTGGATCCTGGGTGCGGACCTACTCACCACTCATCAAGCCATGGTGAGGTGGCGTCCCACATAGAAGAACTACTACTCTACAACTACGGTACACAACTATGTACTGGCGCTTTGGGGAGAAAAAAAGAAAAAGGAAGATTGGTTACAGATGTTAGTGCAGGGCCAATCTCCCTGGGAGGGGGAATATATATATATACACACACACACATACTTCTTACTCTTGGATGGAAACAATCCAGAAAAGATCCCAACTCCATTCCATCTTGTCTATTGTGGGGCCAGTTCCTTCGGCTGTCTGTGCCTCATTATCCCCATCTGTGAAAAGGGGATAATAAGATCACCTATATCATAGGGTTCTATGAGGATGAAATGAAATACTTTCATCACAACACTGGCCATAATAAATGCTCAAAAAGCATTAACTATTATCATTACTATTGTTATTATTATCTATAAAAAATTTTTTTTGCCTTTTCTGAAGATGATGTATTTCTTATTTTAAATCTACTAAATTCTGAGTAATGTTTAGGTTAGCCACATCATTTTCTGTTTGTGACAGTGTTAGGCAGGAATACTTACTCACTGCCTCTGATGTAGCTTTACATATGGAGAAACAGTCCACAAAAGTAGTATTCCCGGCCTTTCTCTGCTCCTTTGCTGAGGGCAGTGACTTCTCTGTTGGCAAATCTGGGAGAAGGAACTTGCTCATCTTGATAAGTTTTCCTCCCAGTCCTCGGGCACTTTCTGTCTACACAGGGCATGTACTCTACTCTGTTCCTGCTTTAAGTTTCACAGGGGCTGTCCCCAACCTCCCCGAGAGTGGCCTAAAGTCTTTCATTTCAGTCAGGGGTTGTGAGTGGGCGTGTAATTCTCAATCTGTAGCTCAGCAGCATCAGGTTCATAATGTAGGCCATTTCCTCCAGGCCAGGCCTAACCAGTAATTACAGTGACAGTTTATTCTCTTGCCTTACTCCTGGGCCTGTTACTTAATTGCTTCTAAACTTGAGGGGAAGGAGGTAATTATTGATCCCCCTCAAAATCCAACACACATCTATTTTTGTCATACCCAAGACTATAATTTAAATGACTTTTTTCAAGTCATTTACACAGTCTTTAAAGCTCACCAAATTACAAAAGAATACACATGTCGAAATGGAAATATAACAGTGGGAAAATGTACTAATGAACTTTATTTAAGTCTCTTAGAGGGAAGTTGTATCAGTCAGCTACTGTTGTATAACAAACTACCCCAAAATCTATTGGCTTAAAAGAACAACCATTCATTTAGTTCATAATTCTGTGGGTCAGCAACTTGGGCTGGGCTCAGCAGGGACGTTCTGTTGGTCTTGACTGGGTTCACTCATGTTTCCCTGGTTAACTGCCAGGTTGGTTGGGGGCTACTTGCTTTTGGGGGGCCTCAGATAGGATAACTTATCTCTGCTCCATTTTGTCTCTTATCTTCTAGCAGGCTAGCCCTGGCGTGACCACATGATTGTGAAATGGTTCCAAAAGCCACAAGAAAACAAAAGCTGTAAGGCCTCTCTAGTCCTAGGCTCAGAACTTTGCACATCTCTTACATTGCATTCTATTCATCAAACGAAATCACTTGGCCAGCCTAAATTCAAGGGGGGAGGAAATAGACTTCACATCTTGGTGTAAAGAGCTGCAAAGTATTGCAGCCATTTTTGCAATCTACCACATATGCACAATAGAATAACGATAAGTTTGCAGAAATATAGAACTTTACTTGTATAACATAAAATTATCTGGACTAAAATTTAGCTAGCCTAAATAGTATTCATTTAGTACTGTTAAAGTATATAAGCCAATAATAGCAAAGTTACCCTTACATTTTGGCATACAATGTGGAGAGGAAAAAGTTTAAATTAAAGAAAAGTACTCATATTCTAAATTTTGAAATAGAAACCTCCTATGTAAATCCAGGGACCAATAGATATAAGATTAAATATCAGAGTCAATGAAAATGTTAGTCCATCTTATAACTTTTGGTTAGTTACATGATTTGAAAGTGAGACATTCCATAACAGTACAAATGATACGGGAGATGAATGTTCAAAAATAATATTTTGGTATATAATATAAAATACAAAATTAAGATATTAAAAACATGTTAATTTATTATTGTAATCATAAAATTGAGTCATTATTGAAAGATAGACTGGTTAGGATATTTTTTTTCACCAAAAAGTCATTTTCTACTAAAATAAAAAATAACTTTTTTCTAAAGTTATTCTTTAGAAAAAACAAACATTTAACTTGTCACTCCTATTTACATCATAAACTTGTTACTTTCCTTTTTTCTCAGTTTTTATTTTTTTGGTCTATTTAATAAACTTCTCATAATTAAAAATTGTAAAATTATTCCAAGATGCCATATTGTCATTAATTCAATAGTAAGCAACAGCTTAATTCTTAATACTATTTTTATATTCTGATTTCCTGACACTGCCATCTGTCCCATCAGCCACTCAGATTATCAGATTTTGATTAATTTCCCTCCAGCTCTCAGATTTATCCCTAGTTTTCTAAAATCCTCTCTGGTCCATTGGCTGCATAAATTGAATCTTCCCTAAATATTTGGTCTCAAATGTTTCACTATTATTCAAGGGTATTTTTGACTTTATAGTGAAAAGAAATAAAGAAAATACCTAATGAAACATAGTTATTCTGAATTAGGAGCAATTGAATAAACTTTGATTAGCATATAGCTTCTAAATATTTCTGGTGTGATCTGAGAGTTTTTATTTGTTTTTGAGGTTGTCACAGCAACTTACTTTGTTTTTTCAGCTGAACTAGAAGTGTTCTGTTTGGCTTAATTAGAACTGAACCATTTGGTTTTCATCAAATATCAAATGACACCGGCTCAGTGTTTTCTAACTTTAAGTTTTTAAAAATCACTTATGATTTTTTATCAATTCCCATATCTGAAAAGAAAGAAAGAAAGAACCCAAACCCTCAAGCTTTTATTGAAGCATGTCTCAATTGATTGCCTGTCCTTTTTGAGATGACCCATGCAAAATACCATCTGTGGACTATGTGTATCAATGTCTGCTTAAGAGAATGACTACATTGTAGATTAGTCCCAATACATGTAGTTAAAGTAATGAGTGGATGAGTAAAATATAAAATAGAACACATAGTCAACAATATTGGAATAACTTTGTATGATGACAGATGGCAACTAGTCTTGTCAGGGTGATCATTTTATAATGTAAATAAGCGTCGAATCACTATGTTGCACACCTGAAACTAACACAATATTGCATGTCAACTATACTTCAATAAGAATATAAATAAATAATAAAAGGAAACATTAAATAAAGAAGCAGAGTCATATACTAGTGAAAGCACATGAATTAAGCTCACTGAATTCAAGCTCAGCTCTTTGATTAAGTGCATATGTGACTTTAGTCACAAATCTAAAATGTACCCTAAAGTTCATCACATTGGTTAAAATGAATTTGGCTGCAAAATAACACTGTCAAGCTAGAACTGTCTATGGCTTCCTAAAGGCTTATGGCCTTATAGTTCTGATATGGCTGCCACAGCTTAGGCATTATGTCCTCACGTAACAGGGTGTCCAAAGTAGGAAAGGAAAAGCTCTCCTTACATGCCTGCTCTTTTCATGAGGGGAGAGGAATCTTTCCCAGAAGCCTCCTCTAATTCCCCTTCTATCTCATTGGCCAGAACTGAGTCATATGTTCAATGCTGACTGCAAAGGAGGTTGGATAAGTGAGGCTTTGGCATTTTCAGCCTCTATAGGGAGATAGGCAAGGAAGAAGGTTGAGAACGGCAGTCAGCTAGGCAGCCAACAGAGTCTGCCATAATCTAACTCCCTGGTTTTGCAGATGATGAAGATAGGTCCAGAGAGGGGAAGTGACTTTTAGCAATTTAGTATGATGGCCAGAATCAGAACTAGAATCTATACCTTCTCATTGTATAGAGGGTCCCCCCTACTAGTCACAGTGCTTCTTCAAAGGTACCATATCCTCACCACTGAGACAAGGGGGTAGACTAGATGCAATTAATTCAGCAATGTGTAAATGGGCATTAACTGAGCACTTAATATATTCCATGCACTGAGGGAAGTGCAGGATATACAAACATAAATAAGAAATGGTTTCTTCCCTCAAAATCTGAATGATCTTTAATATTCCAGATTCACAGATAACATAATTGTAAAATAATTTTTAAAACAATAAAATGAACAAAGTACCCATTCCAAGAAAAGGTTTAGAATGCACATGTATATCAGAAAATATCACCACTAGCTTACATAATCATCTAAGGCAAAGGCTAGGAAACTGTAGCCTGTGGGTCAAATCCAGCCCACTGTCTGTATATAAATAAAGTTTTATTGGAACACAGCCATACCCATTTGTTTACATATCTTCTATGACTGCTTTCCTGCTACAGTGGCAGAGTTGAGTAGTTGCAACAGAATTGAATAGTTGTGATGGAAACCATTATAGCCTGCAGTCTAAAATATTTACCATCTGATCCTTTACAGAAAAAGTTTGCCAGTGCCTTAGCTAAGGGGGAAAAGAAGAATGTTTGTATAAAATGTAGATGGACTGTTATTTAGTTCATCATGTCCTGCAAATGTTTTACTTGCATTTGACTCTCTGGTGTTTGGCTTTCTGCAAATTCAGCAGACAGCAAATTGACACCAGCAATATAAGACTGTGATTACTTGTGCCACTGTTGGCTTGAAAACATTAAAAGAATACTTCAACCAACAGATGAGTTATTTCTGGTTCAGTGAGAACTCACTCTGTTCAAGGTGATAAAGATTTGACTTGGTTGGCTTAGATGAAATTTTTGGATTAACTTCCCAGAATCCAAATTGATATGCATGGTTTTACTTAGAATTAAATTTTAATTTAAGAAGAATATACCAGTGTATGTATGAGTATATTCTGTGAGGCAAGTGGAGTGTGGCTGACCTTAATTTGCTTCCTGGCCTCTCCCAAGACCACTGGGAGTCCCCATTTCTCTGGTGGGAGAACATCCACACCTGTTGCCAGTGCCTCAGATGCACTAGGTTTCAAGGCCAAGCCAGCTCTTCCCTCCAGACTGCCCCATGTTTGTTTATGATGCCACTATTCCCCCACCCAACCAGATGTTACACAAGCTTGAGTTCAAATTCTGACTTCACCGATCCCTTGAAATTGGGCACATTTTTCAAACTGTCTCAAGCTTCAGTTTCCTCTTTTGTACAATGGGAAGAATAATATTCACCTCATTTAGGATGGGTGTAAAAGTTAAAGGAGACATTGTGTGTAAAGTGCTTGGCACACAACAGATATCAAAAATTACATCTCCTTCTGTACACTTGTCAAAATGTTGGTCACCTGTGTTTCTTCCCTGGATTTCACCCTCCACATCTAGTCCTTAAGCCCTGACAATTCAGCTTCTGCAGCATGCTTTGAATCTGGTGCATCCTTTCCATCAATGTGGTCATCACCTTTCTTCTTCCCTAAATGGCTGCAATGATCTCCCATCTCTTCTTCCTCTGATTACTTGCTTTTTGAGCCATCTTACAATTTTGCTTAGAAATCTACACCTGTGTTTTTAAAAATAAAATCCCATTCTTACTTTGTTGCATTTGTTGATCAAGGCTATTCAGTCATAATCTGCAAGGCCCCACCTACCTCTCCAAGCCCATCTTTTACCTCCCACAGGGCCTTTGCACTTGCTGTTCCCCCTGCTTGGACCTAAGGTGTTTTCAAGGATGATTTTGATTCTACATGATTCACCCTCGTGGGCTGACTCTAAAACTCAACCAGTGTGTATCATTCCACTGTGCTCATGATCTCTTGTCTCCTCAATCCATTTCCTCTGTCAAAATTCAACTCATCCTTAAAGCCTGACTCCAATGCCATCTCCTCACCAAGTCTCTTCTGAGCCCCAACCAGTGATCAGTCTTCCTCCTATGGACTGACCAAAAAGCGTTCTTTCCTTTCAGAGAGACCACTCTGAACTGTATATAGCAGACAGCATCCCCCACACTAATTATTTTCTCTCCCTTTTCTTGCCATATATATTTAGTAGAATATAAATTACACATGTGTGACATGGCCCCTTTGCATTTAGCTATTTGGATCATGTCTATCCCTTTCACCTGTTTGAAAGTTGGTGGGAATTGCTAGGCAGTGGTACAAAATAGGAAAGACCACAGTTTCAGAGGGAGAAATATCAAATTCACGTTTGGTCACTATATCAGTTAGCTTTTGCTGCATAACAAACAACCCCCACCAAACTTAATGGCTTAAAACAAGAACCTTTTGGTTCTTACAATTCTGTGGATCTGCTGAGTAGTTCTGGTCTAGCTGGCTCACCTGATCTCTGCAATCAGCTGAAGGCTCTGTTGAAACTGGATGGTTTAGAATTATCTCTCATTGTTGTCAGACTAGTTTGTCTAATAGGCCTCAGCTGGGATGGCCCATCTCTGCTCCACATGGTGTCTCATCTTCCAATAGGCTAGCCCAGGCTTCGTCATACAGTAGACTCAGTGTTCCAAAGAGCAACAGAAGAGGACAAGCCCCAGTGTGTAAGCACCCTTCAAGCCTCTGCTTGTGTCTTCTTTTTTTATTGAGATATAATTGACATATAACATTGTCTGCTTGTGTCTTTGCTAATGTCCCATTGGATACAGCAAGTCACATGGCCTGAATCAGTGTGGATAAAAGGGTATGTATATAAGGATATGTACTTCCTCGGGGGACATTACTGTAACAATCTAGCCCAGCCACTGCCTGGTTATGTGACATTGGGTAAGTCACTTACCCCACTGAGTTTCAGTTTTTTAATCTGTAAAATACAGATACCATTTATATCATAAGGTTCCTGTAAAGATAAATAATTTTTAATTCTTACATGTATTTACACGTTAATTCTTTTTATCTCTTGCAGTGCCTAGTATTGTGCCTTACACTTAAACCCTTTGTTATGTTACCTCCCTAGGAACTATGGAGGATATAAAGGTAAGGGGTGTCAGCAACTATCTGCTGTTTATATAAATGAAGTGCTTGCCCTGAGAAATGGACTGGTTTTAATATGGCCTTTGTCAGAGATGTTTTCTATTTTAATGTCTTTTTTTCTCCTGAATTTGAAATATATCTTCGTGGTAGACAAATGTAGGAAAGTGTAAAGAGGAAAGTAAAATTAATTAAAATCCCATTCCTTAGAGAGAACCACTCATTTCATCAGATTCCTCTTCAACCTTGTTTTCTATGGATTTTTTCCTATGGATTTCAATCTTGCTAATAGCTTACAAGCAAAGGTAAAACATCTTCTGAAAAGAGCAAATGGATTTAACTATTTCCCACTTTGAAAACTTATTAAAAACATTTGTATGTTGAAATAAAACTCAACTTACTGACATACCATTTAATTTTTGTTAATAGGGCATCAGGAATGGTGACTGAAAGATTGCCAGGAGACAGAAAAACATTCTCTTGCTCATTTGGCAGCAAACAAGAAGTCACAGCCATAAACCTCACAATTACTGACAAGTTATAAATAAATATACCCTGTTTTCTTTCTTAAAAAAATTCCTCATATAATCAAGAACATTTCCTTTACTTGACTCATTACAAGGACGTTTTGCCAAGAGTACCTCCTCCACGCAAGAGTGAAAAGCAGCTCCACGTTTTTAAAGATGTTTTGCTATTTTACACAGACTATATTCTATTCTTTCAGCAGTTTCTGGTTTCTCATGTGCTCCTTATTCAGCTCTTGGCTGCCCTCATCAATTTCCAATTAACTTTCTTTTGAACTTTTAGTAAGTGTATTGCTGTGGCCTTGGGGTCTTTCCCATTCAAAATTGTTACAAATACCCATGAGCCACATGAATGCAGTTTGGATTGTCTCAATTATGCAGATTTCTACTTCATTACTGAGACTTTACACATGGTTAAAAAAAGCAATGAGGGCAAATAGAGAGAACTTTACCCTAGTTACAAACCCATCATTGACTTAGTGACTTGCTACTAATCTAACAGGATGATTTCAGAGCCATTACATTTCTTGCTAACTTATTGGAAGGAAAGCAGGAAGGGAGGAAGGAGAAAAGGAGGAAGGACTAGTAAATGAATTCTAACTTCCCTGTCATGAAGGTTTAGGTCATTTTTCTATAATGTCTACATAAATATGCATCTTTTTGGAATGAATTTTCAAAGGTAATGCAGTGAGCTAGGACTGCTCCGTTTCAGTATCACGATCAGGATGGAATGGGTTCAGGGAGTACAGATAGCCTAAGGGGTAGGATCATAGACCAGAATTAATTTTACAAGAGAGGGGAAAAAATATTATTTTTGGCCAACCATATGGATTATTTGGTACTACTCAGTTACCAAATCTCTATTTCAAGTTAATCAATTTCCCCCATCAAACAATCTGTGGATAAGTGAGGAGCATTGCCAAAAGTTTTTGTGCATTATTTAGTTTTAAAAAAATAGTTTAAAGTGAAAATCATAAAAATGGTCATGTCATTCCAGGCTAACCCCTTCCTTCAAGTTTTACTCCCATCCAAAATATGCCTGCTTTTGTTCACAGTCTGGAGCCTTTAGGTAGTTGTTTTTCTGTATTTTGTCCAGAGTTTTTTTTCTTTTTTGATGAGGAACATCAGCCCTGGGCTAACACCCTTTGCCAATCTTCCTCTTTTTGCTGAGGAAGATTAGCCCTGACCTAACATCTGTGCCCATCTTCCTCTGTTTTGTATATGGGATTCCACCACAGCATGGCTTGATGAGCAGGGTGTAGGTCCACCCCCGGGATCTGAACCCATGAACCCCAGGCCACCTAAGTGGAGTGCACAAACTTAACCACTATGCCACTGGGCCGGCCCCCTATCCAGAGTTTTTAGTTCTCTGTTGCAGGGTAACTTCCTTAGGAGCATCCTTGGCCACACCGGAAGTGGAACACTTGCTGAACTACATTTGCTCAAAGAAAATGACCGGTATGATACTGATTCTTTGGGATATGTTGATATTTGTTTTATGGACCAATTTTTGTTAATTGTGTGTTTGAAAAGAAAATGTATTTTGCCACTATTGGGTGCAGTATTACTATTAGATCAAATGTGATTGTGTGGTTCAAATTGTCTGTATGCTTAATGAGTTTTATCTTCTTGATATAGTAAAACAGAAGAGTATGTTAATATCTCCCCCTATGATTGTGGATTTGTCTATTTGTCCTTCTATTTCTGTCAATTTTTGCTCTATATATTTGGAGTCTATTATTAAATGCATAAAATTTATAGTTGTTATGACTTCTTGGCATATTGAAACTTTTATCATAATATAATGATCATTTTTTAAAATCGTTGGAAAGGCTTTTTGCATTGTATTCTGTTCTCTGTGTTTAGATGTCTTGGCTCACAACTGGATTATAGACTTGATCTGGAGAATATTGTCCATCTTACCAGAACAATGGTATTCTTCTTTAAGGAACTGCTCCTCCCTCACTTCATCCAGGTGTTTCTGGACCTGCCTACCATAGTCTCTCCTTCCACTTATCCACAGTAAGTAGTATGAGGGGTGGGTGAATGGCCTCAAGTGGGCCAAAGTTCTTCCCCAGACTTTTCTGGATTGCAGTTGAAGAGGAAGTTTGCCTTGCTCATTAGTCAGAACACTGTAGAAAGAGGTGCCCAGGGCTTCCATGTCAGATACTTTCTCTTTGGAGAGTTCTCTCTACTGTGGGAGAGAACGAGACCAGCAGACAGAGAGGAGCAGAGAGAATGTAGCGTGTATGCGTGTGTGCTGGCAGGGGTGGCAGACACCACTGGTGCATTTGTGTCCATGAATCTAACTCCAATGCTGGTTGGTTACATGAGTTGATAAATTTCTGTTCCAGCTTTTTTCCCATAAGGTAGTTTGATCTGTCCGTTGCAATGAATACCCCCAATTAACACATTCATGAAGTACTTTTAATGGTGCTCTGGAATTCTGGCCAAAGAAGATAGTGTGCCAGCCAAAGCTGTCTTCACCATTATAATTTTGTTTCTAAAACATTATTTGGAAAGAAAGAAGTGCTTTTCTGTTTAATAATGAAAGTATTCATACTTACAGGAATGCAGTGATAAAAATCTTTAACATATTTAATATACCCGAATATGTGAGTACACATAATTTGTACTTTTGGAATACACTGGGCAATGACTTGCAGAAAAAATATTGATTTAACCAAGAAGACAGTTATAAGTTAATTTTTCAAATAATGTTTGTATGACTTTATGTAGGTGTTAAAGCAATGATGTCGTTTATAAACACGAAAACCACACAAAAATAGAAAACCAGTCTGGAAGCAATGAAGTCTAGAAGATATGAAACAAGTTTCTCATAAGTAAACTCTGTAATTAGCATATCAACAAAGAGGCCAAAGTTTAATTTACTGGTAGTATAACATATGCAAATAATAATCATTAAAATGCCATTTGAAGCCAAATTTCCTGTTTTAAAAAGGAGAGGTCTATTAAGTGAAATCAGAATCACTAATTTTAAACTATAGTCAATAGTAGCAGATACAGATAGATACTTTTCACATAATAAATACTGAAAATAATTAACTACTTTATGCAAAACATCTATTCAGCACATTATTAAATAAATTCCATAGTACGTTATACTTTTTAATAATTAGATTTATCTCTTTTTAGCACACAATGTTTAATTCAAGAATAATTTACTTAAAAAATTATTTTATTGAGGTCATATTGGCTTATAACATTGTAAATTTCAGGTATTCATTATTATATTTCAGACTCTGTATAGACTGCATTGTGTTCACCACTGATAGCTTAGTTTTTATCCGTCACCATACTTATATGCCCCTTTACCCCTTTCGTCCTCCCCCACCCCCTTCTCCTCTAGTAACCATTAGTCTGTTCTGCTTATCTATGTGTTTGTTTATCTTCCACATATGAGTGAAATCATATGGTATTTGTCTTTCTCTGTCTGACTTATTTTGCTTAGCATAATACCCTCAAGGTCCTTCCACATTGTCACAAATGGTGTGATTTTGTCTTTTTTATGGCTGAGTAGTATTCCATTGTATATGTATATATCACATCTTCTTTATCCATTCATCCATTGATGGGCACTTGGGTTGCTTCCACATCTTGGCTATTTTGGATAATGCTGCAATGAACATACGGGGGGATATATCTTTTTGAATTAGTGATTCCATGTTCTTTGGATAAATACCCAATAGTGGAATAGCTGGATCATATGGTATTTCTATTTTTAATTTTTTGAGAAATCTCCATACTGTTTTCCATAATGGCTATACCAGTTTGCATTCTCACCAGCTGTGTATGAGTGTTCCCTTTACTAAAGGAAATAAACAAAGAAAACTCCTTGGTAAATTTGTGATAAAAAGATATTATTTTATTTTCTTGTTCTTGTCTGTGGTAATGGTGCATGACCAAATATTTATAAGCCCAGTTTTGATATTCTAGTGATTCATGCTTTTAATCACATTCTCCCTTCCCAGTATTGTATCTCAAAGAAAGAGAAATGAGACAAAGAGAAGCAAGTCGCTAGACTAGAGCTATACTGGAGTAATTGCTTTGAACTTAGTCAAACTCATGACCTGGAAATGCTTCTAAACCTGGTCACTTTCATCCATTCAGTTTTTGCTATAGGAGTAATATTAGGTAAACTGAAACCACAGAAATACGCTATTTATAATCTATTTAAAGCAACACCTGTGTTGTTATTAAAACCTTGATTGTATGAATCAAACTTTTAACAGTGAATTTTTTTTTGCATGCAACTTTCAAATACTGTGTTTTATATTAGTAGGCAAGAATATCCCTTAAAAGTAATATTCTATAACCAACAAGCAAATTAATTTCCTAGGAAAGATCATTTTTAGCAGTTTCTAGCTAACTCTACTTGTGGATTAGCTATTTATAGCATTAAGATCACTAAGAAAGCAAACTTTGGTATAGAGGACACCAATTATTTTTCAGCTTAAGTTCTCCTTTCCCAAATTACCCATGTATTTCTGTCATGGAGGGATAAGGGGAAAATCTACAAAGGCTGTGAACATCTAGGATATTCTTATTAGCCAGGATAGGTTAGGTTATGCTGCAATAAAAACCCCCACATCTTAGTGGCTAAACACAACAAAAGTCTATTTCTGGCCTCTGCTCAAAATGGTCACCCCAGGGGCGAGGCTGAGGGAGGATCCATCATGACACTTGGTTCTACCATCACTACAGCATGGGGAAGAGAGTGATTCAGTGTCTCCCACTAGCCACTAAATGTAACACCTAAAACTTGGGCAGTTGCGGTAGTCATAATTTGCATCCTGCGAATTAGAAACAGCGACAGAGAAGAATAATCTTTCACTGCAGAGAGATGAAAAGAGTGACAGAGACCTGATGGTGATCCAGTTCTTGGCTACACTATAACCCTGAGGCTGAGATAAATTCCTGTCCTTGGGGTCCAAGATATACCTTAAGGTCCATTCAATAAATGCATTTTTTTTCTTTGGCTGGAGCTAGTTTCTGTTGCTTACAACCAAAAGCTTTCCTACCTAATTAAGACTGTTTAGTCCGAGTCTATCTTTACTAAGTACAGCAAGCTGTTATTACAGGCTCAGGCCTGTGCATTATACACTGTCATCTCACTCCAAAGGAAATAAGTCACGTAGAGATGCAGACACCTTCTCCTCTGAATTATCTTAATCCATACTCTTGTAGACTATGAAGTTTTTTCCTCACTTAATTTAGAGACTAAATTAAGAGACTAATTTAGAGACTTCTTTTATTAATGCCCTAATTAGAACAGTAGCTGAGTGTATTGAGTATTTACTGTTGCAGGCATTATGCTAAGTACTTTATAGTTAAAGAAACTGTAGCTTAGCTAGTTAAATACAGTGTCATAGAACTAGATAGTGGCATAAATGATTTTCAATCTTATCTGTCAGACTCCAGAACCTATACTTCTCTTCTTATGATCCTCTAAATCTCCGCCTAATCTAAATATCTGTATCTCAAAATCGTGAAGACATACATTTATGTTTTTCCCATAAGACTTATTTTTATCAAGAAATTAAAAGAGCAACATGATACCATAAAATGTTCTTCCTTTTTCTCCCCCTTTTTCAAAGAATTAGACATGTATCCATAAACAATTGCACCTTTGTGGGAATTGTGGGATCCAGCACCATATGCCAAGGGACCCAGGAGTCTCTCCCAACTGTGCACCTGGTAGTAGGCAGACAGACATCAGTATAGGCTGTAGAATGAGTGGAGCAGCAAACCCACCCCAACCCCTGTAATGGCAGTGGAGAAAAAAACCTGGAGAGTGCTGACCTGGGCAAAAAACTACAGATGAGAGAAATTGCCGAAGTCCAGCCTTCCCAAGAGGAGATTCCAGCATGCCATTGGAAAAAAAAAATACATGTGAGTTTGGATGCAGGAGAGATAGTAAGAACTTTACCAGTGCCACTCTTTCCCCTCCACCCCCACAAGGCAACACTGCATGGGGTTGATCTATCAGGCAGTGCTGATCACTCTCGCAGTTGAAAAGGAGAGGAGTGAGGGAATGCCCCACTACTCCAGTGGTGCAGGATGCAGCTGGGGAAACCTGTTTCTCTCCAGCAGCACCCAGAGTACAGAGGCAGGACCTCCATGCCTAGGAGAAGGGAAGAGAACAGGAAAGAAGCAGATAAGAATATCAAAGGGCATTAAAAGGGACACAATTCCTGCTAACTCCACTCAGCAGGAAATCCGTTCACAAGCCTCTAGGAGTGAGTACCACACCTGGGGATCTCCCTACTAGGTCCACTGGCACCCCCAACACCCTGGGTGCTAAACACACACCTTCCCCCACTCTGCAGCTGGCTCCTTGTGCATACACCCGAGTGCAGCAGCAGAGCAAGCTCTGGTAGATAGAGAGGATGCTCACAAAACAGGCCAAGGTCTATGGGCAAGAGAGAAACCACAAACTTGAGCTATAGCACCACCTTTCGGAAAACAAAAGAGAGGTTTCTAGCCACCTGGTGAGTTGTAAGAACCAGAGAAGACACAAAAGCTTAAGAATTCTGCCACAAGAGGGAGTAAGAAGAGTGGAGCAGGTGTACCCACACAAAAGTGAAGAAAATCCCAGATAATAACAGCACCAACAAACAGAATACCCCATCTGAAGGCAACTAGCAAAGATTTAAGGAGGTGCCTGCTACTTCAAATGCAAAAGCAGTGATGCAAAACTATAAGGAACACACAAAATAATCAAGGAAATATGTCATCACCAAAAGACAATAACAATTCTTCAATAACTGAGCTGTGAGGCATGGAATTTTGTGATCTAGCTGACAAAGAATTCAAAGTAGATATTTTGGAGAAACTCAATGAGCTGCAAGAAAACCCAGAAAGACAATTTAATAAAGTCATTACAAAAAATACATGTTCAAAATAAGATATGTACCAAAGAGATAGAAATCATAGAAAAGAATCAAGCAAAAGTTCTAGAGTTGAAGAACTCAATGAATGAAGTGAAAAATGAAATAGAGAGCATCTGTAGCAGAGTAGAGCAAATGGGAGACAGAATAAGTGAGTGAGAGGATAAGAATTTTGAAATAACCTAGTTAGAGAAGAACAAAGAAAAAAGAATGAAAAAGAGAAGAAAGTCTATGTGATCTGTGGGATTCCATCAAAGGAACAAATATTAGAACAATCAGGGGTCCAGGAGGAGAAGCGAGGAAGGAGGAGGCAGAAAGCTTATTTAAAGAAATAGCTGAGAACTCCCCAAATCTTGGGAAAGAATTGGACACCCAAGTTCATGAAGCTAATAGATCACCCTATTATCTCAAAGCAAAAAGACCTTCTCCAAGACATTATAATGAAACTGTCAAAAATCAAAGTTAAAGAGAGAATCCTAAAAGCAGGCAGAAAAAAAGAAGATCATAACCTACAAAGGAACCTCCATTAGGCTATTAGGGGATTTCTCAGCAGAAACCCAACAGGCCAGGAGAGAGTGGAATGACATATTCAAAGTGTTGAAAGAAAAAAGAAATCGCTAGCCAGGAATACTATATCCTGCAAAGTTACCCTTCACATATGAAGGAGAAATAAAGACTTTCCTAGACAAACAAAAGCTGAGGGATTTCATCACCACTAGCCCTGCCTTGCAAGAAATGCTGAAAGGAGTTCTTTATGCTGAAATGAAAAGACACTAATCAGCGACATGAACACATATGAAAGTATGTAACACACTGGTAAAGATAAATATACAGTCAGACTTAGAAAACTCTAATTATGTTATAGGATGGTATGTTAACTACTTAGCTATAGTATAAAGGTCAAAGGAAAAGAGTAAAAAAATAATTATAGCTACTACAATTTTCTAATGAAATATGACAATATATACACAATATAAAAAGAGGTAAATAACAACAACAAAAATATAAAAGGGGGAGTAAAAGGGTGAAGCTTTGTAGATGATTGAAGTTAAGTTGCTATCAGCTTAAAATGGACTGTTTCATCTATGGATGTCTTATGTAAGCCTCATGTAAGCCACAAGGCAAAAGCCTAGAATAGATGCACAAAAGATAAAGAAAGGAGAAACGGAGCATACCACCACAGAAAAATCACCAATTTATAAAAGGTAGGCAGAAACCGAGGGAAAAACAAACAATGGAAATACAAAATAACCAGAAAACAATAAAATGGGATTGTAAGTTCTTACATATCAATAATGACTCTAAATGTAAGTGGATTGAATTCACCAAAAGTCACAGAGTGGCTGGATAGATAAAACAAAAACAAAAATAAAAAGAAAAGCAAGAGCCAACTATATGTTGCCTACAAGAAAGTCACTTCAGCCTTAAGGACACACATAGCCTGAAAGTGAATGGATGGAAAAAGATATTCCATAAAAGTGGAAACCAAAAGAGAGCAGAGGTAGCTATACTTATATCAGACAAAATAGACCTTAAGCCAAAAACAGCAACAAGAGACAAAGAAGGTCATTATATAATGATAAAGGGGTCAATGATCAAGAAAATATAATAATCATATACATACCCTACATCACATAAATACGTTAAGCAAATACTAACAGATCTGAGTGGAGAACTAGACAACAATACAGTAACAGTAGGGGACTTCAATACCCCACTTTCAGCAATGGATAGATCATGCAGACAGAAAATCAATGAGGAAATGTTGGACTTGAACTATAATTTAGATCAAATGGACCTAACAGACATTTATAGAACATCCCATCCAATAGCAGCAGAATACACATTCTTCTCACACACACACAGAACATTCTCCAGGATAGACCATATGATAGGATACAAAACAAGTCTACCAATTTAAGAAGATTGAAATCATACCAAGTATCTTTTCCAACCATAATGGTATGAAACTAGAAATCACAAGAGGAAAGTTGGAAAATCTACAAATATGTGGAAATTAAACAACACACTCTGGAACAATCTATGGGTCAAAAAAGAAATCAAAAGAGAAATAAAAAAATATTTCAAAAAAATGAAAATGGGAACATACCAAAACCTATGGGATGCTGCAAAAGCCATTCTGAGATGGAAGTTTATAGTGGTAAATTCATATATTAAGATAACAGAAAGATCTCAAATAAGCAACTTTACACCTCAAGGAACTAGAAAAAGTAGAACAAACTAAGCTCAAAGTTAGCAGAAGAAACGAAACAACAAAGATATGAGTGGAAATAAATGAAATAGCGACCAGAAGAACAATAGAAAAAAACATCAATGAAACCAGGAATGTTTCTTCAAGAGATAAACAAAACTGACAAACCTTTACCTAGTCCAAGAAAAAAGAGAAGACTCAAAATCAGAAATGAAAAAAGAGACATTACAACTGATACTATAGAAATACAAAGGATCATAAGAGACTACTATGAACAATGATATGCCAACAAATTAGATAACCTAGAAGAAATGGACAAATTCCTAAAAACATACAATGTACTAAGACTGAATCATGAAGAAATAGAAAGTTTGAACAGACCAATAATGAGTAAAGAGTTTGAATCAGTAATCAAAAACCTCCCAACACAGAAAACCTCAGGACCAGATGGCTTCACTGGTGAATTCTACCAACCATTTAAAAAAGAATTAGTACCAATTTTTCTCAAACTCTTCCAAAAAACAGCAGAAGAGGGAACACTTCCAAACTCATTTTATGAGGCCAGTATTACCCTGATATCTAAGCCAGATAAGGACATTACAAGAAAACTATAGACCAATATGTCCCTGATAAATGTAAACTGTAAAATGATGCAAAAATTTTCAACAAAATATTAGCAAACCGAATTTACAACACATAAAAAAATTATACACTTCGACCAAGTGGGATTTATTCCTGGGATGCAAGGCTGGTTCAACATACGCAGATGTGATACACCACATTAATAGAATGAAAGGTAAAAATGATATGATCGTATCAATAGATGCAGAAAATGCATTTGACAGAATACAACAGCCTTTCATGATAAACCCTCAACAAATTGGGTATAGAAGGAACATACCTCAACATAATAAAGGCCATCTATGCATGACAAACCTACAGCCAACATTATACTCAAGGGTGAAAAGCTGAAAGCTGTTCCTCTAAGATCAGGAACAAAACAAGGGTGCCCACTCTCACCACTCCTATTCAACATAGTACTGGAAGTCCTAGCTAGAGCAATTAGGCAAGACAAATAAAACATATCCAAATTGGAAAGGAAGAAGTAAAATTGTCATTATGTGCAGATGATATAATAGAAATCCCTAAGGACGCAACCAAAAAACAATTGAAACTAATCAATGAACTCAGTAAAGTTACAGGATATAAAATCAACACACAGGTATCAGTTGTGTTTCTATACACTAACAACAAAACATCTGAAAAAGAAATAAAACTATCCTATTCACAATAGCATCAAGAACAATACTTAGGAATAGATTTAACCAAGGAAGTGAAAGATCTGTACAATGAAAACTACAAGATTTTGATGAGAGAAATTGAAAAAGGCAAACAAATGGAAAGATATCCTGTGTTCATGGATCAGAAGAATTAATATTAATATTGTTAAAATGTCCATACCACTCAAAATCATCTATAGATTCAATGTAATCCCTATCAAAATTCCAATGGCATTTTTCTCATAAATGGAAAAACCAATTCCAAAATTTGTATGGAATCACAAAAGACCCTGAATAGCTAAAGCAATCATCAGAAAGGACAAAGCCAGAGGCATCACACTTTCTGATTTCAAACTATACTATAAAGCTATAGCAATTTAAACAGTATGGTACTGGCATAAAAATAGACACATTGATCAATGGAACAGAATAGAGCCCAGAAATAAACCCCCGCATTTACAGTCAACTAATATTTGACAAGGGAGTTGAGAACACTCAATGGGAAAAGGATAGTTTCTTTAATAAATGGTGTTGGGAAAACCGGATAACCACGTGAAGAAAAATAAAACTGGACCCCTATCTTACACCACTCACAAAAATTAGCACAAAATGCATTAAAGACTTAAATGTAAGACCTGATACTGTAAAACTTACAGAAGAAAACATAAGAAAGTTCCTTGACATTGGTCTTGGCAATGATTTTTTAGATATAACACAAAAAGCACAAGCAACAAAATTAAAAAAATCAATAACTGAGACTACATCAAACTAAAAAGCTTCTGCACAGCAGAAGAAACAATCGAAAAAATGAAAAGGCAACTTACAGAATGGGAGAAAATATTTGCAAGCCATATATTGAATACGGGGTTAATATCCATAATATATGAGGAACTCATACAACTCAGTAACAAAAACCCCCAAACAATGTGATCTAAAAATGGGCAGAGGAACTAAACAGACATTTTTCCAAAGAAGACATACAAATAGCCAACAGGTATATGAAAAGATTCTCCATATCACCAATCATCAGGGAAATACAAATCAAAACTACAGTATCACCTCACACCTCTTAGAATGGCTGTCATCAAGAAGACAAGAGATAAGTGTTGGCGAGGATGTGGGGAAAAGAGAACCCTTGTGCACTGTTGGTGGGAATGTAAATTGGTACAGCCACTATGAAACACGGTATGGAGGTTCCTCAAAAAATTAAAAATAGAACTATCACATGATCCAGCAATTCCACTTTGGGGTATTTACCCGAAGAAAATGAAAAATCTTGCTAAGAGACTAAAACAATTATTCCAACCACTAAAAATAAAGGATAATTACGTAATGTGATAGAGGTGCTAATTATTGCTACAATGGCAATCATATTACAATATATAAATGTATCAAATTAATGTTATACACCTTAAATTTACACAATGTTATATGTAAAATATATTCAATTTAAAAAATGAAGAGCATTGGAAATGGAACAAAATAAGGTAAATAAATTTTTTTCTAAAAAAGAAGAAATGAAAATATGATCTTGAAGAGATATCTGCACTCCCATGTTCATTGCAGCATTATTCATGATAGCCAAGATATGGAAACAACCTAAGTGTCCATTGATGGATGAATGGAGAAGGAAGATATGGTGTATATGTATACAATGGAATGTTATTCAGCCATGAGAAAGAAAAAAATCCTACCATTTGCAACATAGATAGACCTTGAGGCATTATGTTAAGTGAAATAAGTCAGAGACAGAAAGATACAGTGTTATATCACTTATATGTAGAATCTAAAAAAGCCAAACTTGTAAAATCTGAGAGTAGAAAGGTGGTTCCCAGGAGCTGGGGGTGGGGGAATTAGGGAGATGTTGGGCAAAGGGTACAAACTTGCAACCAGTAGATAAATAAGTCCTGGAAATCGAATGCACAGCACAGTGATTATAGACAACAGCACTATATTATACACTTTGAAGTAGCTGAGAGACTAGACCTTAGTTGTTTCCACCACAAAAAATAAATGATAATTATGTGACATGATAGAGGTATTGGCTAATGCTACAGTGGTAATCATATTGCAATATAAATGTATGAAATCAACACATTGTAAACTTTACGTTTACACAAGGTTGTACGTCAATTATATCTCAATAAAATTTTAAAAATTCAAATAATAAAAGTCTACACTCTTTGAAATATTCACACGTTTATTCATTAGTGTGCATTACAAATATAAGTTTTATTTTTTCATTCTGAGGCAGTCCTTGAAAGCACAATACATTGTTCTAAGTCTAGGTGGCCCACTCAGTGACTTGTGTTTACCAATGGAGAAGATCCAAAGGAAACATTCTGATGGGCCAGTAGCTTCTCTAGCTAATATGTATTTGCCTTTCATGAAAAACCAGTCTAGCACCAGGACCCTGGGTGAAGGTTGGGATCGCTTGCTTGGTATCCTCAGGCAGTACCCGCATTGGTGAATGTGGGCAGGGAAAATCTGAAGGGCCCATCAAAGTAGATTGTTTCTTTTGCTCTAGTCATGCAGGGAATATTTTTAAAGGTGGGTTTGGAGTTCTCTTTGGGTCAACATTGGAGTATTGCTTACCAGCTATATACGCCTTTAAAAATATCTTCACCTCACTTGGTGGTTTTATTTTGTGCTGATGTTCAAGTTTTTAGTACTGGTTGTTCCTGAGGCCCAAGTTTATCATGTCCTTCCCTCCACTTGGTTCAGCCTCAAAACACCAGGGTCTTCCAAAGAATTTTCTTTTTTGGCTGAAGCTATGCAGCAGTTAGCTTTTACTGTGTAACAAACTACTACAAAACCCAGTGGCTGAAAGCCAGCATTCATTTAGCTCATGACACTGTGGGTCGGCTGGATGATTCTGGGATGGGCTGCCTTGGTTGATCTCACCTGAGTTCACTCATGTACCACTCATGCTGACAGCTGGATGATCTAGACGATGACCTCACTTACACTTCGGGCAAGTGGATGGCTGTTGGCTGAGTGCTATGGAAGTGACTGGGCCATGTGGTTTCTTGTCCTCAGCAGGCCAGCCCCACCTTCTCCACCTGGCAATTACAGGGTTCCATGAGGTGCAAGAGAGGGCAAGCCCCAATGTGCAAGCACTTTTCAAACCTCTGACGGTATCACATCACAAAGCAAGTCACATGGTCAACCCAGATTCAAGGAGTGGATAAATACACTATGCCTTGTGAAGGGAGGATAAGAATTGTGGCCACGTTTGCAGTGTACCACAGCTAGTTCAAATTGGGTTCCTATCACTTGTGATCAACTATTGCTAGAAATTATTTTTAATTTTTAAAAAAGTGTTAATGTGGAATAATGTTTATAATCATATCTCATTGGCACAATCACAGGCATAATAACTAATCAGGCAAAATCTACAAGAAATATATTTGAAGTTGATAAACCAACAGTGACTTCAAAGCAATCTCCTAGCAGCATTTTAAAAGGGTAGTCACATTTTCAAGGACTTTGGATAGGATATTTAATTATCTCAGAGACGCGCATTGTGTATATATATATTTCTTGTCCTGAAACGACTTCCTTTGTAAATTTAGTCAGTAATACTCCAAAGTGCTTTTCTGCTAGTAGGCAAGGAGGGACAGTTCTATAAATTGTTGTTTGTGGAAAAGACAATAACAGCTCACTGATCCTGTTGCAACAAGCAGCAGTTTTGATTACTTTGTCACACTTGGTGTGCATCCTACCACAAATGCCGGAGGCTTAAACTTAAAACTCCTCCCAAAGTGGTAGAAGTGGCTCAGCACATTATTTAATCTTCCAGCTCAATAAAACATTTCTATTTCCTCAAGCATTGATGAGGCCATCTGGAGCCCAGAATGACCAGACAAATGGGCAACATTGGCAGCTATTGCTTCTCCTCAAGGAACATTAACTAAAATGTCCTTTTAAAGTAAAGCATCTGGACCTATTTATCACTGTTTAACTATGAAGTGAAGGGGTTGCATCCTAGTCAGAGTATTGTATTAAGAGGCTAAGCATGCATCAAAAAGAAATTCAACAAGGAGAGAAATGACTGCAGACATCTCTCCTTCCCTAAGACTCAGAACTCTAAGTCAGTGTCATGGGTGGCAAAAAATCCCCAATCCGTGCTTCCACATCTTAAAGACTCCTCGAATTTTCAAAAGAATGTAAAAAATTGCCCCTAGATTAGACTCCACAGAAACACATGTAATTTCATGGACATTGAGTCTTTCTCTGACCCACTCAAACACACACACACACACACACACACACACACACACACACACACACACAGATCTAACCAAACTCCTGAATGAATGAACTTCTGAGAGGGCTCCTCACCCAGCCCCTGACCCCTCAGAATTAAGGGTTCCTTCCTCAGGGCCACTACTGAATCTTGAAGGCTTTTAAGTAGTGGAGTGACATTTCAGGTTCATGTTTAGAAAACTCTGTTAGATCAGGAAGATTGGGGTAGTTAGTTTTTGCTGTGTAAAGAAATGAACCCCGAGCATAGAGGCTTAAAGAAACAATCATTTTATTGCTCATGACTCTTTGGGCAAAGATGAATGACATGGCCAAGCCCTGAGTCAGTGCACTTGGGGACCAGTCAAAGGTGTGGTTACAGGAAGGTGCGAACAAACTGGGGACCGTTACTCCACCACTCTACTGCAGAGGGTTTCATGATTTCATTTGTGAGTTACTTCAGAACTTGTGAGTGGATTTTCTACGGCCCCAGTGATTTTTTTTTTACGTTTGTGTACATTTTGAGAGATGATGAAGCTTTAACAGGTTAATCAGGAGGATGACCAGGAGCCAGGATGATATGTATGTACTGTTTTGATTTCTATTTATGTTTAAGAAAAGTTGACTTCAATTTATGCTCATTTCTCTGCTGGGGAGAGTTTAGTGTTATAAAAACCAAGAGAGGGGCTGGCCCAGTGTCGTAGTGGTTAAGTTCGCGCACTCTGCTTCGGCGGCCCGGGGTTCGCAGGTTTGGATCCCGGGCGCAGACCGACGCACCGCTTGTCAAGCCATGCTGTGGCGGCGTCCCATATAAAGTGGAGGAAGATGGGCACAGATGTTAGCCCAGGGCCAGTCTTCCTCAGCAAAAAGAGGAGGATTGGCAATGGATGTTAGCTCAGGGCTAATCTTCCTCACAAAACCCCCCCCCCCAAAAAAACCAAGAGAACTCACCCTGTAGACTATAGGAATCTTAGGTAATGATGATCACAAGGTGTTATCCCATTGAACCTCACTACAGTTTACACATCTACATCCAGAGAAGCCCCCATTTAAATTTATTTTTTGTTTACAAATTAGTTCCACATCTACACAAAGGAGACAACTTGATTCTTTCAAATATAAAGGAAACAAATTCTTTTGTTTGGTTTGGTTTGGTTTGGTGAGGAAGATTAGCCCTGAGCTAACATCTGTTGGCAATCCTCCTCTTTTTGCTGAGGAAGATTGGCCCAGGGCTAACCTCTTCCTCTACTTTATATGTGGGACACCCATCTTCCATCTTCCTCTACTTTATAAGTGGGACGTCTGCCACAGCATGGCTTGATGAGCGGTGCATTGGTCTGCACCCAGCATCCGAACCTGCGAATCCCAGGCTGCCAAAGTGAAGCATGTGAACTTAACCACTACGCCACTGGGCTGGCCCAGGAAACAAATTCTTGCTCTCTTTTTGTCCATATTCTTATTTATCCCTTCAAAATCCTCTAATTAGATTACTCATTCATTCCAAAAATAGTTATTTAGCTTATTATGTGCAAAGAATGCAATGCCTGTAAGATAGTTTTCCCATTTGCTATCCTCTCCCTATACCAGGCTTATTCTTTCATTCCTTATTCATTCAGCAAATATCTACAGTATTGAGTATATTTTATATGCCATGTACAATTATAACTCTGCACATCAAACATTCAATCAACAAATATGTGCTGAGTGTCAGTTATACGCCAGGCACTATGCTAGACGTTAGGGCTCCAAGGTTGAGCAAAGCTCTGCATTCTTTACTTTCTGGAGTTTGTAGTGTACTTGGGAATACAGACATTAATCTTACAATCACACAAATGTGAGTATATTCAATCACAAAATGAAATAAGAGATATCCATGGCAAAAGCAACAGCATACAAAACTGCTCTGTGGCAGGAAGCACATTGCCCAATAGCAGAACTGAAGGAAGGGCTGGGATAGACTTGTGGGAAGTTGAGGAGATGAGGCTGGAGTTGGGGGATGGGAGGCAGCTCATACTGTGAAGGGCTGTAGGTCATGGTAAATTCATGGGCTTTTATCTTAAGATAAATGAGAGTGACTGAAGGATTTTAAGTGGGAGGGTGGCACTGTCAGATTTGTTTTTAAAATGATTGCTCTGACTGTTACTGTTGGAGAACAGATCAGAGTGGGGCCAGGGTGGATGCAGGGAGATGAGTAGGAGGGATCCCTGTTTAGTAGACCAGGCAGGAGCCTGGACTAGGGTGGTGCCAGTGTAAATGGAGAAAAGGAGATGGAGTTCAGATTTATAGGAGGTAAAAATAGGCTTTGGTGATGCATATATGCAGGCTCAGGGAGAGAGGTATCAAAGCTAACTCCTAGGTCCCCAAATGGTTCAATAATACATTTAGTAAGGTTTCTACCTATGATTCTGCATCCAATTCTAATGTGTGGGTTTTTTTCCTCACCACCAAGCAATTCTCTGACATCAGCTGGGTGTTCTACAATTCAACTTGATACTGGCTCAAGATAAGGTTGACATAAGGGGAGCCATATTGTAGAAAAGAAACCCTATTGCTGATTAACTAGCCCAGACATGCTCTGTGGGGTTTGTGGCCCCTCCCAGCTGCTATAAATTGATAACCTTGTTCTTTTGAGTTCCTTAGGAATGTGATGACCCCTGGGCAGAGAATCTAGACTGATAGCCTTCATCAATGACAACTGAAAGGCCAGGATATAGGGCATTGCTCCAGTCTCTGAGCATATCAAATAAAACAAAAGACTGCCAGGAACTGACTAGATGGATGCCCCACCCTGAGACCAGATGCCTCCCCACCCAGAGACCAGCCCCCTATATAACTGGCCTGTAGTCTTTGTTCTGTAAGATGGTTCTTTGAGACATTAGTCAGCCATCTTCCCCCTTCTAGCCAGCTGTAATAAACCCTTTCTTTTCCACCATCTTGCCTCTTGATGATTGGCTTTTGTCTCACGGCAGCCGTTGGTGCCCTTTGTGAAGTAATAAACTCAATTCTGACACTATCTACCTAGAGTCGTACAAGACTGCTTGCCTCCCGCCATTCAGATGCCAATCATAAGTTCAGGTTTTCATCTGTGTTTCTGATCCATCAGCTATACATGAGTGGGTCCCACGACCCCCTCCTCAGGTTCAATTAATTTGCTAGAGCAGCTCACAGAACTCAGAGAAACATTTTACTTACTTACTAGATCACCAGTGTATTATAAAAGGATATAACTCAGAACACCCAGATGGAAGAGATTCACAGGGCAAGGTATGGGGAAGGGCTGTGGAGCTGCCTTGCTCTCAGAGCACGTGACTCTCCCAGCACCTTCATGTGCTCACCAACCTGGAAGCTCTCCAAACCCCATTCTTTTTTGGGTTTTTATGGAGGCTTCATTACACATGCATGATTGATTAAATTATTGGCCATTGGTGATTGAACTTAATTTCCAGCACCTCTCCCCTCCCTGGAGGTCTGGGGGTGGGTGGGACTGAAAGTTTCTATCCAGTAATCATATGGTTGGCTCCACTGGCAACCAGCTCCCATCCTCAGGTGCTTTCCAAAAGTCATCTCATTAGCATAACAAAAGACACCTTGATGCCTTTCATTACAGGAAATTCCAAGGGTTTTAGGAGCTCTGTGCCAGGAAAGGATGAAGACCATATATGTATTTCTCATTATAAATCATAATATCCCACTACTAACTTGTTAGGGACAGAAACAAGACACACTTTCTTTGGATAAGAATTGCAGACAACCCATGAGGTCATTCCCATGGTGTACAAGTTAGCGTTTACTGTGCCATAAACCACCCCCAAAATGTAATGGCTTAAAACAACAAGCATTTATTCATGCACAGTTCTGAGGCTGGGCAATTCAGGCTGTGCTCTGACAGGTGGTGCCTCTGCTGCTAGCCTCTGGGCTCACGTTTGTGAATGCAGTCGGCTGTCAGTTCAGCTGACTAAGAGCCCTCAGCTGAGATGGTTTATTGACTGTTCCACGTGATCTCATCTTCCAGTAGGCAAGCCTGGCTTCTTTACAGGGTGGCCTCAGGGCTCCAAAGAATAACAAGAGAAGCTATTCCCAAAGTGCTATCGCTTTTCAAGCTTTGGCTTGCACCACATTTACTATTGTCCCATTGGACAAAACAGGTCACATAGTCAAGCCCAGAGTCATTATACATGTGAAAGATGACATGAGTGGAGCCTTATTAAAATAGAACCGGAGGAGCCATTTCAGAGGGATGGCCTTGCATGTCTTGTTTTATCTCCCAAACTGGACCAAACCGCCAACATTCCAAGAAGTCAGTAAGGACAAGAATATCCTGTCTGTAAGAACTGATGGAACTGGACTTTGGTGATGACCGGATTGCTAACCAATCAATGCAGTAAAAGTCTAGCCTTTTGCTTGATGACCGAGCCTCAGGCCAATCTATGAAGTACAAACCTAGCCTTACCTCATCTAGCCCAATGAAGTCTTCTTTAATACAACTCACCTCAGCCTCCCTTCTTCCCATAAAAACCCTAAGCCCCTCTCCTGTAATCGGGACATTATTTGTATTTCTACCTGAGTCTGTGCTCTCTAAATTGCAATTCTTTGATCCCAAATAAACACTTTGCCTCTTAAACTGGTTTCTGTTTTTGTAGGTTGACATACAAGAGGATCACTCAGGGGCATAGATATAGGGAGCTGGGGACAATTACTGAAACAATCTGCCACACATGGTTTCATTGTTTTAACTGAGAGTGACTTCAGAACTTGTAGGAAGATTTCCTATGATCTCAGGGATTTATTTACATTTACGTAGAATCAATACATTATTATCTAGGCACAACCACTCTTTGACCTGGTGTTCTTGACCTAGTGTCTAGTTGTGGTGACGTAACGTATGTCTCCTTCTGGATCACCATGGCTTTGACGCATTGATTCCCTAGCAGGCTCTCCAGCCACTGCAGTATCATTTTTTTGTGTGGGTTTTGTGCTTGTAATGAGGAAACTTGGAATTATTTTCTGGTCTCCAATATCTTATATTTGATTCAAAGTATTTCATGGATCACTATGAGATAGGTAGCTAGGTAGACATGAGAGGGGGATCACAGCTGGAGATCTTGCTACATCAAAGAAGCGTCTTGCTGGCATCCCATAAGATACAGACAAAGGGGAACTAAGACCCACCTTGTGCCACCACTGGAGTCTGAGACCTTCAACCACAACGATAAAGACAACAAGTGCATAAACAACACATATAAAGCCTTCTGTTATACACCTCTAGAGGACATTGACCTTTCTTTAAGTTATATACAGATTCCATATGCATTAATCCCCCTTCCACAGGGAGATGACTGCCATGACAGTTCCGGAAATTCCCCTAGAAGGTCAAGAACTCCTCCTCCAGACGGGTGGGTGGAGGAAAAATCATTATTGGCGGATAACCAGATAATGCGAATTCCCTTCTAAACAGCCCAAATAAAAATAAAACTAACTCAAGACACGGGGCAGATGCGTTCTCTGGCACTGCCCGCTCCTCACTTGGAGTGTATCTGACCTTTCCTCTAATAAATCTTTGCTTGCTTGCTGTTGCCGTTGTGTCGGTGTCTGAATTCCTCTCTTACGCTGACCAAGAACCTGGGCGATCGGACTCTTCAGTTCAGTTACAACTATACATTTCTTTGTGTAAGCTTTCCATTTAAAAAATGTTCTTTCTCAAAATTGTCCCATTCACAACAACATGGATGGACCTGGAGGGTATTCTGTTAAGTGAAATAAGCCAGAGAAAGTAAGACAAATGCCACATGATCTCACTCATATGTGGAATATAAACTAACACACGGACAGAGAGAACTGTTTGGTAGTTACCAGGGGGAAGGGGAGTGGGGCGTGGGCACAAGGGGTGAAAGGCTGCATTCATATGGTGACTGACAAACAATAATGTACAACTAAAACTTCAAAATGTTATAAACTATTAAGACATCAATAAAAAAATACCTTAAGCTGACCATTAAAAAAAAATGTTCTTTCTAACAGACATAATGATTGTATGCGATTGGTATGTAATGACAAAACACAAAATTCCTATGGCATACAACAATAAACGTTGATTTTGCTTACACATCTGTGGGTCAGCTGGGGAGTCTGCTGATCTAAGCTCGATCTGGGTCAGCTCCATGTGCCTCTCATCGTCCTTGATCCACAGGGTTAGCTAGTAAAGGTTTTTCAATAATGACTTATATTTGGACCCACTGGCCACACCGAGTTCTTGGGTTGGTTGGTTTGCGTGCATGTTTTTAAATTTGCTTTCTCTCTCTCTCTCTCCCAGCTCCCTCTGTGTTTAAAGCGTGGTTTTTAAAAAATTTTGACACAGTAAATGATTTCTTTGATATTTATTTTCATTTTTCCCCTAAATGATGGTTATCTGAGACGCCTTTTCTTTTATCCATTTTATTCATGAAATTTATCAAGACATCTTAGTTTGTCTATTATTTCTATACCTGTCAGCTGCCAGACAGGTAAGAAATTTGTTCACTAAACTAAGTTATCAAGTGCATCACTTGCTGTGTCCTTTTTATCCCAAATATATCAAGACATTCTTTCCTTTTCTGCTATTATTATTCACAGAGAGAGGATCACCTTCTGTCCTTAACTTTAAATGAAAGTTCTAGACATTTATCAAACATCTAGCACTTTCAAAGGCTGCTCAGGCTATTTGGTCTGTTATCTGAGAAGCAATGGCCATGAAAAGAAGCTCTGAAATCCCCCCAGAGAATCTGTGATTAAAAAATGCATTATTCCTAGAACGGATAAATCTTCTGTGGTTGATGGGATAGGAATTTGCTAATTTAGGGTCACCTACTTAGGTACAATTATGTATGCTTTATGGATTAATAGTAAATATTAATGGCAGAGGTTACTGAATAGAAAATAAAGACTTGCAAGAAAATATACCTGCAAATATTCATTATGACAACTTTACTGAGTGAAAGTGGGCCACATTTCTAGGTGGCAAGCCTGTGTCATAGACGAGAATGTGGAATCAAAGCTAACCCAGTAGAATTTCAAGGCAGGTGGCTGAATTGCACATGACCACCTACTGTCCCACTACCATTGCTTGGTAACATTTCTGAATGTGTACATCACCCAGCTTTTGGCCCCAGAAATGCATACGGCAGGACAACAGTTAATCATGAGCAGAAGGGAGTCAATGAAGCTAAGAAGTCTGATAGAGTGGTTAAGAGTGTTGGCTTTAGAGTCTGACACACTTGGGGTTGAGTCTGAGTTCTGTTACTCACTTGCTCTTTGACCTTGGGCAAATCACTCAACTTCTCTGAGGCGCCTCTAGGGAATTGGGGAGCTTGTCTGTTCCTGGGAAAGATTCTAGTCCTAGAATCAACCTCCTTGACCACCACTCTACCATCAGCTCTTCCCCACTCCTGCCTACCCACGAGGCCTCTGAAGTTCCCTCCCTGAGTCTCTGCAGGGAAAACAACTTGAGTCTCCCCTCCAGTGGGGACTCAGGGCTCTGTCCCCTTTCTTTCCTGACTCACTGTCCTCAGAAGCATTTATCTCTTTCCCCTCCTCCGAAGCATAAAGCCGTCCAAGTGTTAAAAGGAAAAAAACATAGAGCAGGAACAAAACACATTCTAATTGCTCAAAAAATTATCTAGTCAAAGTGGAAATAGTATTAACTAATTTAAAGGCAAGGCAGTTATATAAAAATAAAACAAAACAAAACCAGACCCTTAGGTTAGAAATGCATACTGGTGTGTTATGGATGCAACGACATGATGTCTGGAATTTGCTTTAAAAGATTCCAGAAAGGAAGGAAGGAAGAAAGGAAGAAAGAAAAAGGCGTTGGCAAACCTTTTGGAACAAAGTTGGCAAAACGTGGACCAATTCTTGCAGCTCAGTAATGGGTACATAGGGGTTCATTGTGCAATTTTCTCTGCTTTTTGAGCATGTTGGAAATTTCCATAATGAAAAGTTAGGAAAGAAAAAAATTAAAAATAAAGGGTATTTATAAGAATTAAATGTGATCATGTATGATAAAGTAGCCAAAGCACCTAAAATGGATACATAGTAACAACATAATAAATATTGTTATCATTATTGCCTATCTATCACCTCAGATGAGCAACATTTTATAAACCAGAGGGTCAGTAGTTTATATTAAACCTTCTGGGCATTTTGCCTTGAAGTAAGACAGATCTAGACTCAAACTGTGGTTCCTCCTTTTTAAAGACATGCAATATTTTTCAGGCTTTGGTAACCTCTTGTATCTCCCAAGAGCTTCAGAATTTAACATAGTCTACTCTTATTTCCCAAACGTCTACTTTATATGAGTAGGATTATGCTAATTAAGATATTGCAACAGGAGTCTGCATTCTCCCCTGGCAACAATCCCCATTCATACTGGGTATGTGGTCTTGTTTCTGCAGAGTTCTGTCTCTCCCTGTTTTCTTTCCTTTTCCCTCTTCCCTCTTGATATTTCTTGTCTAGCCTCTGTGGGCATTTGACATTTTGACATGGGCATAGGGCATGAAGGGACTAGGAGGATGCAGAAGGAAGGAGAAAAACTCAGTAGACCCTCTTCCTTTTGTAACACTTTATCATTACCATTTTTCTACCTATTAAAAGATAATAATAGTTAACATTTATTGAACAGTTGCTCTGTGACACCTTTTCTAAGCAGTTTGTATGTATTATGTCATTTAATCTTCACTACTCTAAGAGGTGGGGATTGTTATCTTTATTTTCTAAAAGAGGGAATGATGCAAACACGTTGAACAATTGGACAAACGCCACACAACTAATTACTGTATGTCGAACCCAGGCAGAGAGCCCAAGATCTTAACCACCATGCTCTTCTCCCCCACTGTTCTCCACTGATGTTTTAAAAATGTATTTTCTTGCAAGTTGTGACTTGCTTTCAATTTTTTCTCTGTCGAGTTGTGATTCTTTACTAAACCTTTTAAAAAGTCAAACAATACAGACATGTATACATAGAAGTGAAAATTCCCCTTCCCCATAATCCACTAGGAAAGCAGTGTTATAGTTCAGTGTAGACCTTTCTTATGAACCTCAATAGCATTCTCTAGTGACATCAGAACGGCCATAGTAGGAGAAAACCTATATCATGGAGTTTGTAATAAGATGACTGTAATATGCAGGAACTATGTCCAGAATTGCTCTCTGCGTTCTGATAATTTCTGTTAAACTTTCCTCACTTTACCTCATTGTTTAAGAAGGAGGAAGCAAAAAAGTGACTCCAGAGGCAACTCCTAGGAGATAAAACGGCCAATGGGCCTTCCTTCAAACCAAACTCTGTGGGAAGCTGAACACTCCAGTGACTGATCAACACACATGTGATGAAAAATAATTTATCTAAGCCACCAGGAGGCCCATCAATCATAAAGTGGCATTCTAAAATGGCCATTCCCAACCCACCAGAACAGTCTCTCTTGCGGCTAACAGTAAATCCTTAGAATACTATTCATTCATTCATTCTTTCAGTTATTCATTCACTTAACACATATATTCAGCACCTACCATGTGCTACACACTCCTAGACACTGAGGAAACAAATTAGAAAAAAATTCCTGTCTTCATGGAGCATACATTCCACAGGAAGATGAGGGAAATAGACAACAGAGTCATTTAATAAAATCCATACTGTGTCAGATGGTGATAAGTGCTATGGAGGAGAAATATCAGGGAAGAGAGTAAGGAGTGTTGGATAAGCTTGTGATTTTGCCCTTGTTGCTTTTTTCTCATTTCAGATATTTTCTTCTATGGTCTCTGTTATATGTTTTATATTTTTAGCCTTTTATATCGTGAGATATAATTTACATACAGAAATGTACATAAAACATAAATGTGTAGTTAAATTATGTATTATTATAAGGTGAACACCCATGTACCCACCACTCCAGTCATGAGCTAGAAATGCCATCATCTTAGAAACTTCCCACCTCTTACTGCCTGCTATAGACTGAATGTTTGCATTCCTCCAAAATTCATGGATCGAAGCCTAATCCCTAATGTGATGGTATTAGGAGGTGGGTTCTTTGGTAGGTGATTAGGTCATGAGGGTGGAGCTCTCATGAATGGGATTAGTGCACTTATAATCGAGATGCCAGAGAGCTCCCTCACTGTTTCTGCCATGTGAGGACACATGGAGAAGATGGCTATCTGTGAACCAGGAAGCCAGCTCTCACCAGACACTGCCCTGATCTGCCACCTCCCTGATCTTGGGCTTCCCAGCCTTCAGAACTGTGAGAAATAAATGTTTGCTGTTTAAGCCAGCCAGGCTGTGGTTATAGCTGCCTGAGCCGACTAAGACACTGCCCAACCACAACCCCCTCTACAGACTTCCAGAGGTAACCACTATTCTGACTTCCATGTTAATCACTCTCTTGCATTTTTAATAGTTTTACTACCTATAAATGCTTCCCTAAAAAACATAGTATAGCCTTCGGGCTTTCCTCTTTGTTGAGGTGCCTGTTCCATCCTTCTAACCATTTTTCTAAATTGGGTTGTCTGCCATTTTCTCATTGATTTAGAGAAGTTCCTTTACATTCTAGATACAAGTTCTTGGTCACATATGTGTGATGCAAATATTTTCCCACTCTCTGACCGGTGTTTTCACTTTTTATGATGTTTGTGGCAGGCATGGAAGGGGCTCTGCCCACCTGTGAGGGATGTGGTTAGCTGATAGCCTCCTGCGGTTGGCTCCTTCAGGATCCTTCTTAGATTTTGAATCGAGCTTGTACTTTTCTCAGGCTAGCCCCTGGCCAATGACTGAGCAGGTGGTGGTACTTGGGCCCGGTCATTTCTGCCCAATGCAGGGCTCCTCTAACAGGCAATCTTCACTCCAGAACTCCCCATTGGGCTGGCAGAGATTTTCCACCTTCTTTTCTTTCTGTGCTCCACACTGGGTAATTTGTGCTGATCTATCTTCCAAATTACTAATTCTCTCTTCTGACGTGTCCAATCGGTTGTTCAATACATCCATGACATTCTTTTTTTTTTTGGTGGGGAAGACCAGCCCTGAGCTAACATCTATTGCCAATCCTCCCCTTTTTGCTGAGGAAGACTGGCCCTGGGCTAACATCCGTGCCCATCTTCCTCCACTTTATATGGGATGCTGCCACCGCATGGCTGACAGGCAGTGCGTCGACAGGCGCCCGGGATCCGAACTTGTGAACCCCGGGCTGCCAAGTGCGGACTAAACCGCTGCGCCACCAGGCAGCCCCTTTCCATGACATTCTTTATTTTGGTTATTGAATTTTTCATTCCTAGAAGTTCAGGTTTGATTCTTTCTCAAACCTGCTTTGCAGATGTTTTCAAGTTTGTCATTTATTTCTTGAAACCTGTCTGATAACATGTAAAATGGTAAAAATCTCTTTCTGCTGTTATTTTTAGCAGGTTCTCTTTCACGATGCTTTGTCTTCTAGTGCTATCTTTGATTCCATGCTGGTTATTGCCTTAGGGAATTTATTTCTGGTAGCCTCCAAAGGCCTAGAATGGAGAGGCTTTGTGATTTGATTAGGTCAGACACCCAGGAGCACTTCCAGTCCAGATTGCATCAACCAATTTCAGGGCTTGAGGGACCAGGCTCATTGAGTCCCTGGGGGACAAATTTGAATGAGGCAGGCATGTGCCAACACCTTCTCAGGGATTTTTTTTCCTTCTCCTTCTTCTTTTCTAGCTCTACTCAGAGCCAAGGAAGCCCTCTCTGTAGTCTCCCAGGCTAGAGAGTGAGGGAGCAGATCCAGTCCTTATCCTGGAGGTATAAGTCTTTTTGGGTCCCTCTGTAATGATGAAGAATCTCCCACAAGACTCACTATATTTTAAATGCATCTTGGTCCTGGACTTCTGGAATCCAAATGTGAAGCCTATTCATCTTTGGTGCTCTGATAGCTTGTATCTCTGAGCACAGGCTATCATCCAAAAATTAAAAATTGGCCTGAGAGTTTACCACTGTCTTTTCAGCTCTTCAATACTTTTAAAGTATTATTTTGACATTTGCAACGAGAAGATTGATTTGAATAACCTAGCGTGATAGATCAATATGGCACAAACTATCTGTGACTCTTCCTATCAAGATGTGGAGTCTATTTTTCCTTCTCTTGAACCTAGCCCTGCCTTATGATTTGCTTTGACCAATAGAAAACAGTGGAAGTGACACTGTAGGACTTCCCAGGTTAAGGCCTCAAGAGGCCTTACAACTTCTGCTCTTGCCCTCTTGGAACCCAGCCACCAAGTAAAGAAGTCTGAGCTATCCTGCTGGATAGACAACATAGAAAACAACTTAGGTGCTCTGGCCAACAGCCTCAGCTGACTGCCAGACGTGTCAGTGAAGTCCGCCGAGCCAGCCAGCCCCCAGGCAACTGGGCATCTGACTGTAGGCCCATGGGAGATCCAAGTGAAACCAACAGAAGAACTGCCCCACTGAGCCAGGCCAAATTGATGGTCTACAGAATTGTGACCAATAAAATGGTTGTTGTTTTAAGCTACAAAGTTTTGGGGTAGTCTCTTATGCAGCAGTAGGTAACGGATAACACCCAGCGCACTATCAAAAACTGTAAGCACCCTAAACTGAAATTTTCATGCTGAAAACATCACCAACAATTTTTTGTTATTCATTATTTTAAGAAGGTATTTATGTAAAGTTTGTTAATAATCTAAGCATATTTTACTTTAGTAACCAAATATTTGATGGCAGAATTGGATTTTAATCCTTTTTCCTTTTGATTTCAGAAAAATCTTTAAGCGTACATGGTTAGAATGGCCAAGATCACTTGGATATACCAAAGACAACTGATCACTGAAGCATAGTAAGAAAAAGTCTACCTTCCTTTCTCCAATCCCTTTCCCAAGGGGACTAAAATTAGCTCCACTAAAAGCAATTTTAGAAACAAAACTCATTCACATTATTTCAAGTTAACATCCTACCCACATGTTTTGGATGAAAACCTTTTTAATGTCCTTCTACAGCAGAGCTCCAAAAACAGTTTTGGGAGCAAGACAATCTCTTTGACTGTGCCTTCCTGCTTGTGTATTTTTAGCATTTATACATTTACAACAAAATTTCTCACTAATAGTGCAATGCAAAGCAAAATATCATTACTTCTCTTAGAAAAAAATTAGAATTACTCAATTCCAAAGTAGTTTATGATTCTTCCAGAGTAGTATAGTCAAAGAAATTTCTTTTAAAAATGTCTTATTTTATATGAAAAAAATTCAATTTAAAATACACTTACCCAAAAGATGCCTATGGATTAAGGTGTTAAAATTGTTGGCTCAATAACTGTTTATTATTTATTTTTATTATTTTTGTGTGTGTGAGGAAGATTAGCTAATGTCCGTTGCCAATCCTCTTTTTTTTTTTTGCTGAGGAAGATTGGCCCTGGGCTAACATCTGTGCCCATCTTCCTCTACTTTATATGTGGGACGGCAGACACAGCATGGCTTGAGAAGCTGTATATTGGTCTGCGCCCAGATCTGAACCAGCGAACCCTGGGCCACCGAAGTGGAGCACACGAACTTAACCACTACACCACTGGGCCAGCCCCTCAATAACTGTTTTGTGATTAAAGGAATTCAGTCCTATTTGCAGCTTGTTAATATTGATATGAATCTACCGTGATTGCTTTTTCAAAGTATACACTTTGCCTTATACAACTGTATGTGAAAAATGTTTTTACTACAAAATATTCTATAATTAGATTATTTACCATTTTCCAAATTAGTTCAGTTTTATTATAGTTGGATGCTAAAGTGCTTACAGTGCTTAGAACATGATCAAAATGCTTATGGATTATAGTAATAAAGAATATTTTCTTAATAACGTAAATTTAATATGTAAAAAGCTAATGACAATGATAATAGAGTTAAAAAAGATTTGCTTGGTATTGAGACAATAATGATGGCATCAACATAAGGTACCATTAACAAAATATCATCTTCATTTGATCATGCTTGTGGATTGTTTTAAAAAGAGATTGTTTCTTTATAATTTTCTAGAACCAAATAAATGAAAGGAAAAAACGATAAAGAATGTAAAATAACTTGGTTGATGCTGGGAAAATATTGGGGGCACAATTTTGCCTTGGAATTGCTTGATTCTACTATGTCATCCCGAGTCAGCTATGAACAGAGGTGTTTGAAAATAGCTTTTGAGAAAATAGGCTGTAACTAAGATCTTTATGATTGAATAGATTTAGGAGAGTACATAATGTGTAATTAGCAGAGATATTCCAGTTTTTAAATAATTGTTAAATGTTAAATTACAGATTATGAAGAGAATTATCTGTAAATCTGACTTTTATGATGCGCTGGAAAAGCTAAGGAAAAGCGAAGCTGCAGGAAAATGTAAATAGATCGACGGCTTCACTTAACGCCTTTGGTTTTTATGAGCCTGCCATGAAAGCATCCTGGACATCTCCCATGGTCACCACAATGCTTTCATTTAACTATGATTACCAAAAAGGAGTACTTGAGCAACTTTTGCAGTACATGCTGATTGGAAGGCTGCCTGAGAAGACGGAAAGCCTGACTGTGGAAAGCAGCGCCACCTAGGGGTTGAATTTGTTTCTAACAAGAAACCGGCTTTTCAATAGATATCCAGGTCACTAGATCCTGTTCTACATAGCCTGTAGCAAGCTGATAAAAGATTTTAGACTACAAGTGATGGACTTAGAAAAGATAGGGGAATATTGTATGGTACACATTACTTAATAAATTGTGATTAGAAATTTGAGACATTACAGCAGAAATAAATGGTTCAGCATCTGTCCATGTTATAATCACTTAATATTGGCATTATGGTGTCTAGAATATAACTCTATTAAAAAAACCCCACAACCATTAAATTTGCAGTCCTGTCTACCATCATCAGATGAAAGAAACCTACGTTAACACTTGTAGCTTCACCAGTTCTTCTTCCAGTTGTAGGACAGAAATCCTTGGCTTGAACTACACAGTCACTTGGCTCAAGCCAAGGATCTGGGGAGGAGTATGCAGTGAGAATTTTCCTTCTTGCGTTTTGAAAGGCAGCCTTCTTTTTTGAAGACCCATGTGGTTACCACTGAGTACAGTTCAATTAGTCAAACACAGTCGTCGAAGTTAATTAGGAAACAGTGATAAGCAGCGACAGGCTTCAGTGTATAAGAAGCCCTGTGTGTTATAGGCATGGCCCCATCCAGGCCTGACATACACGTGTGCCTCTCTCGTGCACGTCAGGGAAGGGGCACCTGGTGGCTCTGATGAACACATAGTCACGCTAGAGACCTGGCAAAAATTTCCCTCCAATAATTTTTAGTATCCATAGAGAAAAGAATAGCTCTGGTTTCGTTTATTGTAAACGTACCTACTTAATAGAAAATAAGAATCTCCTATACTCAAATGTGATTATACTGAACAAAAATATGTACTCTGTGGGCTGGATACATAAAGATAACATTGAAAAGCCATAGAACAATCTAAAAAAATTTTTGTTTTAGTCATTAGTTATCTCTTTATTTAAAATCTATTAGATAAAGCACCCAACTAGCAGCAACAGCTCACTGAGTGTGAGCAAAGAGAAGTGAAATACCAAGCCATAATGGGAAAACCCCTCAGCATAGGTGAAATGGGTAACGGTTCCATTTCAGAGCCCGTTTCTCTTCCAGAGCAGGTGTTAGTCATTTCAATTGTTACACTACCATTCTATTTTATCCATGTCTTTGTGGCCTTTTAAACACATGTTCATACAATTTTATTATTTAGTGCTTTCTTTCAGCTGTAATGAACTAGAACCTGGAATACAATAAAACAGGTCTTGTGCCTGACTTAAAAAATCTAATGTAATGATCACAATGATTTTTTTTCCCTTGACATTGAGCTTTAAAGTATAGAGTTGACTTTCCTGTCCAGAAATTTTCTAGCCTTAATATGTAATTATACGTGTGGTGGGCTTACAGCAGTGCAGTTATCTAGTAAAATTTGTGGAAGGTACTATACAGGAAACCAGGCAAATGCGTATTGCTTGTTTGAGTCTTCTAAATTCAGTTCCTAAGTGATTGGCTAGGCAAGAATGTAATTTCTAATACACATTATTTCTTCTGTATACTGACACTTTATATGGGGTACTTGAAATAATTGTCTCAGAAGATCAATAAGATTTCAACCCTTTTAATTGGGAAGGCTGTCAGGATAAACAAAATTGCACTAATGGACAGTGAATGATGGACTTAGATACACACAATTAGGAGGGCAATATGCCTTATCTTTTTATTATGAAGTATTTCAAGCATACAGAAAAGTAGAGAATATAGTAAATACATATGTCCCCACCACTCGGAAATGTCAAATCTTAAGATTTTGCTATATTTGCTTTAGCTCTTTTAATTTTGTAGGAAACACAACTTTTCAGGTTCCAGAGAAGTCTTCTCTCCTGATTTCATCCTCACTTCCAGAGGTAACCACCATCCTAAACTTGGTATCCATTATCCCTATGCAAGTTCTATACTTCTAGTTGACCTGTATGTGTCTGTACACACACCTTATATTGTTTTCCATGTTAAAATTTTTATATAAAGTTTATGAACATTCAACATCTATGAAGATACTCCCTTAAAGTTCAGGAAAAAAAATCAAAATAACTACAGGCATTATTTTAGGACTATGAATGATTTTCTCCTCTTTTTTCTAACCTCTTTAATTTTCCAATTTTTCTAAGAGCACTTATTACCCTTAATTCCAAACAATTTGATCAAAAAAATAAAATGGACAGGAACACTCATTTTAAAAAGAGCTCCTTGGGCTGCTGAGAAACCAGTGATGTAGAGTGTGAACTTGCCATTTGAATTAGATTCATAATTAACTGAAGAGGTAGAGTACAAACAGACCTATCGTCTCCTCCTATAAGCTTTGTACTAAAGAAAAAGATGTGGTGGTAAACTAATTAAAGGCTGAAGGTTTAAACTGAGTTTGGGGAGAAAGAGGATGATGAACAGATGAAATTAAACCTTTAAGAAAATTAAGAAATGGCATGGTTAAAAGGTTCCACTTCGGGGAGTCAAGTTACTGCTAATTATGGTAATATATTTTGGTCAATACTTTCAGAAGACTGCCTCCTCATTTATCAAGTCTTTGGGGGAAATGAGTTAGCTGCATCCAATAATATCAGTATATTCTATTGGACAGACCATGAAAACCCCTGGGAGGATGAATGGAAGTCCACATCTTCTGTTTTCCCATAATTTTTAATGTATTATTAGTGACTAAAGCATTTTTCTTATTTCCAATATTAAATGCCCGAGAAACATTTAGTGAAAGTGGAATAGAAAGGAGTTACATTTATTAACCTCCATTTTTCAAGGAGTAAATAAAATTCATTTCCTTCAGAGGGCTCATTTCAGGGATTACAAACTCGCATGTCATCAGGGACTGGTCATAGATATTTATTTTACATGAATGCAAATTAAAAATAATTTTGTTGTTGTTTTAAACAAGCCTGTTGGCTGAATTTGGCCTGTGGGTCACCAACTTATGACATCTGAAATTTTTAAATTACATTTTTATTGAGATATAATTCATATATCATAAATGCACTCCTTTAAAGTGTATAATTCTGTGGGTTTTAGTATATTCACAAAGTTGTGCAACCATCACCACTAATTCCAAAACATTTTCATCACCCCCAAAGAAAGCCTGTACCCATAAGCAGTCACTTTCCATTTCCCCTCCCCGCTAGACTCTAGCAACCACTAATCTATTTTCTGTCTCTATGGATTTGTCTGTTCTGGACATTTCATAGAAATGGACTCATACAGTATGTGGCTTTTTTCACAATGCATAATTTTCAAGGTTCATCCATGTTGTAGCATGGATCAGTACTTCATTCTTTTTTTTGGTTAAATAATATTCCATTGTATGGCTATACCACCTTTTGTTTATCTATTCATCAACTGATAGAAATTTGGGTTGTTTCCTCTTTTTTGGCTATTATGAATACTGCTGCCATGAACATTCATGTACAATGACCTCTGAATTTAAGTTCAAAAATTTAAAATTAGTTTTGTAAATAGTTAATACATTAACATGGTTCAATATTATACATACTAACATTTAACATGGTTCAAATATATATATAGTGAAAAGTATTTTCCCACCCCTGTCTCCCACATGCCTGATTATCACTGCTTTCTGTCCCAGTAAGTAAACACTATTAACAGCTTCTTATGTGTCCTTCCAGCACAGGCAAACATTCTAGTTTTCTTTTTTAAATAGAAAGGTAGCATCTTACGCACTCCTCTGTACCTTGCTTTTTCACTTATTCTGGATGTTTCCATATGTTTCTAGACAGCGTCCTCATTCTTTTCTAAAGCTACACATTTTCTATTGTGTGGCTGTGCCAGTTTATTTAACCAGTCTCTCTATGATGGATGTTCTGGTGATGATTTAACATTTACGAAATCTACTTGTAAGTGTCATACAATAATAAGCAACCAATGAGATAAATAATATCAGGATTAATTATGAGGAATAAAAGCAGCTACTTAATTTTAATAAACAGGAAAATTGAAAAAGGCCTGAGGCTGCTTTTTAAAATAAAATATTGTCATCCTCTCCACTATTATGCCGTCAGATAGAACTAGTTATCTGAAATAGTATGAAAACTGGCAAATAAAGTTACTAGTCTAGCTGAGCAACTAGTTTTTAACCTCTCTTCTGCCTCAGAATATTTATCTTTATAGTCCCCAAATTTAATTTAGTGGGTCATTTTCACTAAATCTGATGAGTGAAACCTCAGGAAATACTTGTGAGAGTTTTTTTCAGCCTTAAAATAGAAGAAAATCCTACCATTTGTGACATTGATGGACCTGGAAGACATTATGCTAAGTGAAATAAGCCAGACACAGAAAGACAAATAAAGTGTGATCTCACTTATGCGTGGAATCTAAAATAGTCAAACTCATAGAAACAGAGAGTAGATTGGTGGTTACCATGGGCTGGGGGGAGGGGGCAGCGGAGAGTTGTTTAATGGGTGTAAAGTTACAGTTATGTAAGATAAGTGCTAGAGGTCTGCTGTACAACATTGTGCCTTTAGTTACAACACAGTATTGTACACCTAAAAATTTTAAAGGGTAGATCTCATGTTAAGCATTGTTACCACAAAAAAAAAAAAAGCAAAGGGACACAAGGAAACTTTGGGAGGTGATGGATATGTTTCTTACCTTGATTGTGGTAATGATATCATGGGTGTATGCATATGTCCAAACTCATCAAATTGTATATATTAATTATGTGTAGTTTTCTGTATCTCAATTATACCTCATTAAAACTGTAAAAAATAGCAATTTCTTAAAAATAGAAATACCATACGACCCAGCTATCTCCTTACTGGGTATTTATCCAAAGAACTTGAAATCAACAATTCAAAGAGACTTATGCACCCCTATGTTCATTGCAGCATTATGCACAATAGCCAAGATGTGGAAGCAACCCAAGTGCCCATCAACTGATGAATGGATAAAGAAGATGTGGTATGGATACACAATGGAATACTATTCAGCCATAAAAAGACAAAATTGTCCCATTTGCAACAACATGGATGGACCTTGAGGGTATTATGTTAAGTGAAATAAGCCAGACAGAGAAAGACAAACACCGTATGATTTCACTCATATGTGGAAGATAAACTAACACATGGACAAAGAGAACAGATTAGTGGTTACCAGAGGGGGAGTTGGGGTGGTGGGCATAAGGGGCACATATATACGGTGACTAACAAATAATAATGTACAACTGAAATATCACAATGTTATAGACTATTATGACCTCAATAAAATTAAAAAATAGCAATTTTTGCACTTTTTGTACTTCTATTTACTATTAACAAGGCACTATGAGGTAAATACTACCAATTCTACTGTCAGTCTGCTAGTGTCTATGCTATGACATCTTTTGTTTGGTGGTTTCTCCTCAATAGCTATCATTCTTCATTCCCAAATGATACAAAACATCCATAAACCAAAGAATTGAGCTTTGGGCATTTCAAAAGAAACACACTAAAAAATTCTAAGATATCATTACAGAAGCAAAGATGCATTACGTATTTTACTGATTAGTTAGAGAACAAAAGATTGAGGTGTTGGCTATCAAGTTGAGAGAACAACAGCGTACTTGACTCCACTGACTACTCCAGGCAGAGAGAAACCAGTAGAAGGTCATGGTTAGCCACGTGAGACCCTATTGATAATGGCTGCTGACCTCGCCAGGGGATTTCCTGGATGCTGAGATGGCACAATGTAGTCTTTTCTAACAGAATGATTAAAGTGCTCATCATTCCAGAAACTATTTCTTCAGTTGTTGGTTAATTCTTCAGAATGTGCCTGATCAAGGGCTAACAGGTGAGTTGCATGTTTCCTGAAATATCTTTCTTAATTTAACTTTGATCTAAGTTCTAGTCCGTAAATGAGAAATGCAAGTAAGAATAAGGGGTCAATTTATTTTAAATACATTTATCATTAAATATCAATGTGTACAATTTCAAACATTTATAAATATTGCAATTTATAGAAAATTAATCTTAAAATTATTTGAACAGTGATTTTTCACAATTATTTACAATTAACTCAACCTACCTTTGTAGAAACAAAATTATGTTAAAAAGTACCCTTGCCATGAAGTAATAATCTCATGATACCTTTCTATAATATTTGTCACTAAAGTGGCAGCTGTAACAATAAAACCCAGCAGATTCAATAATGTAGAAATAGCACGATCAGAAGTGCAAATGCAAGCTATCATTAATTCCAAACAAAACCTTTTATATTAATATATAAATATTTTCCCATTTTCAGCACTTACTGAAGAAAATAATGGGCAGGCAGTGTTTTCTTATTTGTAGTAAACAGAAACTAATTTAAAAATAGTTTTAAAATTGACATTAAGCAGTTAGATTAGGTAAGTTTTTATAACACATAATACTAAATATTTTGAGAAATTCTTGGTTTCACTGGAATTCATTTCTAATAGTAAACCTTTTTTCAGTTGTAATGACAGTAAACAGAAATAATTCTCTGTCATCCCAAATAGAAATAATTGCTTATCAGCAACTGATAACATATTTAGATGAAAAGAGATTCTTGGTTTTATTTCTAAGGTTTTTTTCTACTTAAGTTTTAAACCTTTTTTGACATCTCTTCAAAATATCCCAAATACATCTAAAATTATGTCAAAGGAAAATAACTTTATATGGACTAGTGCTTGTGTTTGAAATCAATATTTACTGTAGTATTCCACAGTTTTTCTTTTTTAGCATAGATCCAGCTACAACCGATAAAAAGATATAAAAAATATAGTTGAAGTCACAATAAAGTACATTTTCTTTTATTGACATAGAACATATACCTAAATTTTCAATGTTGGCTCTTTAAGAAAAAGTTTCTCCTGGTAAACAATATGCATAACTGTTACCCAAAAATGTATACAGTGTTTTCCCCAAAATATTTATACACATAGTGGTCCACTTAAGACCAGCCCCATTATAACCTGCTGAATACAATGTGCTCTTAATTTATAAATGGGCTACCCTCAGTATATAAAATATATAGGCATGTATGTTATACATACAAAGTAAGAAATATAAAAAGGAGAGGTGAAAAGAAAGAAAAGAAAGTGTTCTTCCCTATAAGATCCAGACAGAAATTCAGTGTCGTTAGTGAGACCATGTAAATGTACTCAATTTACAAATGGGCTACCCTCAGTATATAAAATATATAGACATGTATGTTACACATACAAAGTAAAAAAAATACAAAAAGGAGAGATGGGGAAAAAAAGGAAAAAGTGTCCTTCCCTATAAGATCCAGACAGCAATTCAGTATGATTAGTGAGGCCATGTACAACGTCCAAAGATTTCAGCTTCAGCAAATACTTGTCAGCAAACTCTCTAAGCTACGAGAGCACCGTATTTCCATTTTAAGAATTAAGTAGAGGTTTCCATTTAAAAATCAGCGAAGATGCTGTGGTCTCCCTAATATGCAGAAAAGAGGACTCTTGGGGGTCTGTTAAAAAGAAATAAAAAGTCGCTCATTTTTAGCCAGTTAGTAATAAACCTTTAATCAAGTGTGTGTAGTGCAGAGAATCAAATCCTGGCCCATGAGCATCTGAATCTGTCTGAGGAAAGATTCCAATGGACAGGATCTGAATTCTTCTTAGATCTTAGAGGGAATGGGGTAGGAAGTGATGGCAAAAGTGGGGTCAGCCCCAAAGGTGGCTGGTCCAATCTTAACTGTTAATGTTAAAAATCACACCAGATGTTTCTATAGCATTCTTTCTGCTGCATTTTTCTTTATTTCAAGCCACAGGTCTACTTGGGGGGTCATGCAGCAAGTGGCTTATAAATAAAATCAAAGTCTATGAATAGTGTCATCACATTAAGAGACAACCGCTGGATTCTGTCATTAGATAAAGAGCTCGCATCTTTGGAATCCATGAGTTGGTACTATTTATGGGATACCTAAAATGGGGGACAAAAACCATACGTCAATAATAACATACATGCAATTCAGGAGTTAAAGCAGTAAAGACTACCCAATTACTTATTGAGCTAAAAATTCCATGATTTCTAAATATTGCTTGACAGTTAAAATGCAACAAATATAACTGGGCCAATTCCAAAATTAGCAAATATTAACACTATTGCTAACTGTTTACCAAGGCAAGCAATCCCCACTGTTCTCGAATCTCAGCATATGTTACCAAGAGAGAGCCTACAGACGGTAATCATATTCATTTTGGAAGCTTAGGAATTTGGACACTTAATGTAACCTTTAGCATAGAGATATGCTACATGTTTCAATTTTCATAGAGACCAGGCCTTTTCATCCTGTTATGGTACCAAAGGGGAAAGAAAGGAAAAAAAAAATCAATGAAAACATTCAGCTGCCATGTTTTTTTTCTTTCCTTTTCCAGACCATAATTATGCAGCCAAAGAAAATCCTCAGGATAATAAAAGAATAATAGAATTTCTCCTAAAACAGCATATAAAATTCTTTATAAATTCAAATTACAATTCTTGCAGGGAATATTTGGACTCTTTCACCAAACATTCTTGAGCAGCAGACAGAAAATAGACATCTGCTAATTCTGTATAGATTTATGTATACAGAATCCCTTTGAAGATGCAAAGCACTAATACCAACATAAGGTATTGTTATCATGGAAGCAGAATATTTAAACAAATTTATCCTGCATATGAAGAATACAAAAAAAGGTAACCTAGTTTTAAATTCTCATGTAAGTACCTATAGTTTATCATTAATGAAAAGAGAGTCTAATGGTCTGCTGATGTAAATAATTTTCATTCCATATATATATATATATATAGCTCTAAACTGATGATGCCAAGCTGAATTAAGGCTTGTCAGATTTCTACAAACCAGATGTTCCCCCATATCAAAAAAAGTTTACATTTCATATTTACAACCCAGGGCATTATCTAATTAATTAAGAGAAATAATTTAACTGTTTCCCTAATTATAAAGATTTTAAAAATGTTTCATTTTCTTGGCAACCTATGGAACAAGTCATTTCCATTTTAAGCCATTAACTTGAAGAAAAATTGAGTTATCGTCAGGAACAGCTTCCAAAAATGATTATCACATTTAAATTAACACGTAACACAGGTTACGCAATGTATTTCATAATATGCTAAGCAATTTTACTTTTATAAAAATATTCAGAAGTTAATGTGCAAAAATAATAATTCAGTTTTAATTCCAATCCCAATTTATATAAGCAATAATTTTAAAAACTTGAGCTCACAAAATGTATTCTTTTAACTAAAATAGAAGTGAGTCTACATTTTCCCCAGTTTTAGAGTTTTAAAGAAACTCTGCTAACATACTCTGGCTGAAACCCTTACCAGAATTGATACATTAAGACTTACATAGCAAATTTTCATAAGTATGAAAAATAACTTATGTACGTCTGAAAGCCAATTTAATTAATGTCAAAAATTATACTTTAACTTTCATCTGTCACTCAGAAAGTCCTTTCATTTCAGCATTAACAGTAGTACCTGCACTTTTGCTTATTGCTGCAGCAGACTGCAGAATGTAGCCCCTCAAAGAAATCATCATCTACTAAAAATGAAAGAGTTTAAGCACAGTCACAGCCCTTAATTCTGACTGCCCCAAAAATTAATTGGCCAAACTAATTAGACATTTAGTGGATCTTCCAGGTTCCTTAGCATAGGAAGAATGAAAAACATGGAAAACTTTCTGCTGAGTTATACACAAATACATTAACGCTAACTAATAAAATTGTCTAATTTAAAGAGTAACTGACCTGAGATGTACCTTGCTCCGATAAACATTACCATGCTACTCACTATAAAAAAGCCCAAGGGTAGACTACAGAAGATACTAGGGTCACCTGTGGTCATCGAAGTAGAAGGGAATTCCAGTCAAGCAAACCAAAAGAGAGACACATAATTACAATATTTGTGTTAAGAATCACATGACAGCAAAACAAAATAAGTTATAAAAATAGTATATTCACAAAAGCTAGCAGAGTTATTACTTCAAATCAAAACTATAATCAATAGTGAAAGCTTATGACAATTGACAAACAATACAGATAGCATGCTACAAGTAGCCAAGAACATACAGTAGTCCCCCCTTATCCGCGGTTTCACTTTCTGTGGTTCCAGTTACCTGCGGTGAACCACGGTCCAAAAATAATGCTACTTCACAATGCCTAGGTCATTCACTTCACTTCATCTCATCAAGCAGGCATTATGCCATCTCACATCATTAGAAGAAGGATAAGGACAGTACAATACGATATTTTGAGAGAGAGACTACACTCATATAACTTTTATTAAAGTACGTGTTATAATTGTTCCATTTTATTATTAGTTACTATTGTTAATCTCTTAATGTGCCTAATTTATAAATTAAACTTTATCATAGGTATATATATACAGGAAAAAACCTAGTATATATAAGGTTCAGTACTATCTGAGGTTTCGGGAATCCACCAGAGGTCTTGGAACGTATCCCCTGCAGATAAGGGGGGACTACTGTAGTGCATATGGACCAACATAAGCCTTCCACTGGCAAAGCCAAAGACAGAACTTTTTGGGAGGCTACTGATTTTAGCTTTCTTGATTCTTCCCCAAAAGATACTAAATGAGCAATCCAATTCCCCCATAGTTCAAATTATAGATCCTTTGGCTATCAGAGGAGAATTATATTAGTGTACTGAAAATGAATTTTAAACCCTATTGGTTTCATTTTCTTTTTTAAATAGAATTTGGTGTATAAGGAAATGCGCCTGACAATTAATATTACTGTAATTTAAAAACTAAATTGTATTAATCTACACTTAACAAAAATTGTCTGAGAACATGGTTGTTTTGATATTTTCTAACCCGGATTCTCTTGGAATCTCTTCCTTTAAAGAATATTCAAGATTGAAGGAAAAAGGACATTAAGCTTATTTAGGAGAAAAAAACAAAAGCTTCAAATAGGAACATCCAGGACTGAAAATACAAATCACAGTGATCTGTGGTAGTGGATGGTTCTAGAAGCTTCTCCCAAAAGTCAGATACATTAAAAGTGGTTCTATACTTACTTTGGGGTTGGAAGGCAGGTTACATTTCATTTACAAACTCTTATTGGCCATTGTTCCCTTCATTATGTTCCATATCTTGCATTTAGCAAAGAATTAAAATTTTATGCCACATTAAAGGCATGTTTAAGGCTGTTCAAATATAAAGGCATATTGAAGACAGCTTAAGAATGTTTACAACTAAATGGTTTACTTTGGCTGAATACCTTCCTACCTAAGCGATTGAAAAAAATAGTCCCCTATTTTCTGCCAAGAGCATTTCCAAATCTATTATGACATTTCTTATTTACTATGTTTGCTATATTTCTTTCTCTGATTCCAATGAATTCCCATAACGGACACTTGCTAACAACTTGGAATCAGCCTAGGAAGTAGTCAAATATATTCTGAAATTAATACAGCTTTCGGTTGGTTCAGGTCATGAAGACAGCCCCCCAAAAAGGTAAAGTAAGACATTAAGAGGAAAAAAAAAGAAGACTCTAGCTGATTTTTTTTTCATTAAGAAGAAACTAGAAATAATTTTACTTTTAGAAAACTAAGTTATCAATCAAAGTACCAGGAAGAAACTAATAAGAAAAGATATGGCAAGATAGAGTTAAGTATGTATATCAACCTGATAATTGACATTTCATGTTTAGAACTTTAAAGCATTTTCAAAATGTTAGAAACTCTGGATATATAATGCTTTCCTTCAGAGCAGCCTTGCTAAGTATAAATGGTCAGATATTTAAATAAGATAGTTAACATACTAAGAAAAGTAGCAATAATAATAAAAACATTTTTACCACTTTCCGAAGACTGAGTTGTAACCCAACCCATTGACTTCATCACAGCTTTCTTCCACGTAGAATAACGAATTTCACTTTCTAGAAATAGAAGGTAGGAAAAACACACATAGGAAAGGCAGTTTACTGAGATGTTCTAAGCACCATGCTTAATGTTCACTCAGCATTCTTGACAAATTGTTACACATATTAAACTGACATGGGGCTTTACTAGGACACATATTTGGGAGAGGACGGTTGCCAGTGACTGCCCCTGACTGAAAGAGATGCTTGCTTAGAAGTTGGAGGGGAAATTCAGCATGGTCTACAGGGTGAAGGGAGACTGGGAGACAGGCTACCCACTAAGACCAGGCCATTTACAAATGAGTGGTGATGAATTAGAAAGGGGAATCCCATTTGATCTATTCTCTCTTTCTGTGTGTGTGTGTGGGGGGGGGAGCTTGGGATTAGGGGAGGGGCATGCTATAACGAGGAAAGACTAAAAGGAAAATTATTTTTGGTCCAGCCAAAGGATTTAACAAATACTGATTTCACACAAGATTCAAATTGCATTCCTGTGAGACAGGATTCCTTTAAGGTGGGCATCCATAATAGGAGGACTAAACAAAAATGGGCACTGGTGCATCCACACACAGGCTGTACTCCACCTAACAATAGGCAGCCACATGTGGGGCTACCCTTCTCTCAAGCTTCCTGGCCTTTCCACAGCACCCAAAGCCTGCAACACCCGTGAGACACTGCTCAAGTATCAGTCGCTTCAGAAAGCTTTCCAGTGCCCCACTTCTGGCCCTTTCTCCATCTCCCCACAGCGTCTCATACACATACCTCAGGATATCAGCTACCACAGTGAATTTTCATGCTTTTGTCTACCTCTCCCAATATACTTGAGTCTCTCAAAGGGCAAGGACTTGGTCTTATTCATCTCTATATCCCCAGGTCAGGACGGTTTCTGGCCTGTAGTTGGCTCTAAACAAATGTTTGCTGGAAGAATGAACTATCTACGTATAGGTGCATATTCATGTGCATGTGTGTGCGTTGTGGGGCGAGCAGAGGGGTTGATGAAGGGAAGGACAATTGACATTATTGATTAACTTGGGGCTAAGGCCTTAAAAAACGGCAAAGATGGCTCTCCTCAGAAAACAGTAATCCTTAACTCTTTGCACAAAAGTTCCTTGCTTTAAGAGTGGAATTAGCGTCTTGAGACCATATACTTGCTCTGAACATTATTTGCTTGTTAAAAAGTAGGGGTTTTTTCAGAAGTAGAAACATTTTTTGAACTTCATATTTTATCCAATATTGCAAAAGTTAAAAATTACTTACAGACAGAATATCAGATTTTGAAACAAATATCTACATCAAGGTACATGGTATACTATCTGACTATAGAATTACTAGTATTACCATCTATTTTCTTGTATATGGGAAAGAACAAATAAAATTAAGAAGTGCTGGCATAGACTTCCAGAAAATTAAACAAAAATGTATTTGAAAGCTTAGTTCCCAATAGCTCAAAATCCACTTTGATGCTATTTTATACATAGCTTTAAAAAAAGTTATAAAACCAAATTCATTATATACATAAAATTTTATTTTTGTACTCACATTTATTTCAGTTTAAGAGACGTATCACTATATTTTAATAAAGGTATTGGTCAGAGCTTGTGGCTTAGCTTAGTTTGTTAGGACGGTGAATCAGATTATTTAATGCTCATTTACTTAAATTGTTGCTGCTTTTGTCAGGCTAGCTCTGCTGTGCTTACGAGTCACCAGAATGTCCCTTAGCCCAGCTAATCATGTCCTAAAACCGGACCACTGGAACCAAAGATGATTCAGTATAGACATTAGGGATTGGTGGCTGATATATCTTCCTTGTCACTTTTAAAAAAGGCTATGCTAACAACCCAGAACTGAAAGTGTGGCAGTGTTATTGTCCTACATGAAAGGACTGTAAACAATACTGATTTTAGGAGTTTGTTTTAAATAAAGAACTATTTCATTCCCAGTCATTCAGTGTAGCCCAACATGCTTAGTAGCCAAATCTGAAACAGCAGAATTTACTATTTCACTTCGTTTCTCAACTTATGAATAAACAGAAAGGCAAACTCTCTCTCACTAAGGTCTTTTTCACAGTATACCATTAAAAGTCTCATTTTTTAAAATGTACCCTCAGCATTGATCTGTGGTTCAAACCGTTCCATCGTGACAGCTGACAAATCCTCGGGTTCGAGACTCCAAACGCCAACCCCTTCTGCAGCCCCTGCAGCCATGGCAGCTCCCAGGGCCGTTGTTTCAGGCATCGAGGGCTTCACTGAGGGGAGAGAGCTACATCAACATCTTTGCAGTTACTTATGCCCAAAAGACCAGTTCTGCAAGAAATGTTACTCTAGCAGTTGAAAGGAAAGAAGGCTTACTAACCTACTGGGATATACAGAATGTCTGCTTGTAGCTGCATAAGAATTTTGTTGTTGGTCATTCCTCCGTCTACCTGCAAATGACTGAGTGGAATTCCACAGTCGCGGTTCATGGCATCCAGAATCTTAAATAAACCAATGCAATGAACATAATTAAACTACTTCATAGGCACATCTCTGAAAATGGCAATCTTCTACTCAAAAACCCTCAAGAGCTTCCTAAAGCCTACAGAATAAAATTTAGACTTCTTATTCTGGTCTTCCAAGCCCTCCTTGATCTGGTCACAACCAACCTGTCCTCTCACTATACCTCTGCACTCACCCTTACAGCCAGCCAAGCCAAACAACTCTATTTTTGCACCCTGGTTTCCTTCCTCGATGCCTATGTTTGTGCTATTCCCTTTGCCTAATATGTACCACTTAGCATCTGCCCCAACTGTAAAATGCCCAGGGCCTGGCAGATAACAGGAACTTAGAAGGTAATGACAGCTGGACAAAGAACAAACACTTATATTTATGAGATCAGTGTTTAGGCAGGCTTAATTTTTGATAAGGTACTTAATAAATTTCTGGCATTAATATATAATTTGTTTAACAGTAATAAAAGTGAATTAAGTACAAGAAAACAGGCCTATATTTATTACCTCTCGGGTCTGGAAACAAACAGCTTCTAATGCAGCAAAAGCAATATGGCATTTATTGGTGAACTGAGTGAGCCCACAGATGATCCTAAAAATATATGCAAAGATTTCAAGATTAGAGTAGGATAAATGAGTCATCAATCTGAAATGTCCTGAATATGAAAAGGTTGAATTTGCTAGATAGAAATGTTCACAAATAAAAGGATGTTAAAAAAAAAACCCCAACACTGGACATAAACATTAAGTAGTTTGGAAAGTCCTTAGAGTCCACGATTCTGCATCCACATATGAAAAAGTTCATGATCCAGCTGAATAGATGACAATAATATAAAACCAAATAAGTATTCATCTAGCTGATGTCCCTTTGCTACATAACTTGCAGATGCCTTGAAGATAAAAGACAACACTAATATGAATATGGATATGAATTCATGAATATGAATATGGGGGCTTATTGTCAGATGATTTATAACTTCTTGGAGTTTAATGGTTCTGAAGTTATACTCTCCAAATGGAAAAGGTTTCCTCAACACTTTAAAATCATTTGAAAATAGATAGGAAACTATTAACTAATAACTTATTAGCTAATTTAGTAAATAAATCAGGACCCACAAAAGCATACCTTATTTTCAATTCTTACCCTCTTGCACTGGGCTCCCAATAAGGTGCATATAACCCTGAAAACGCTGGGACGAAATAGCAGCCATAAGAAGTACCTACTTCTTTAGCAAGTTTTTCTAACATTAAAAAAAAAAAAAAGAAAAACAAAAATCACTCTAATATATCCTACTTACTTTAGTTAATAAACACATCTGTTTAAAAAAATTAGGACAGGGTTTTTGGTTTTCTGTTCATTAGTACAGCAAAATGTTCCTAAGTACAGCAGTATGCTAGGCGCAACAAAAACAAATTTCCCCACATTGAATACTCCCACTAAGATGCAACCCAGCCCAAGAAATAAAGGAACTGGATTGGCTTCGTTAAGGTATTTTAGCTCACTTCCATTATTTTTAAGGTTGCTGACTAGGAGACGAAGAAGTGGCCCCCAGTGTGTCCCTAATCAGAAATGTGTTTCTGATTGTCTCATCTCCAGGCAAAATTAAACAAGTCGATGACAGAGTGGGTAGGTGAGTTCAAAATAATTATCCATAGACTGAAAATAGCCATATTAATACTTAAATTATAGGTACTGGACTTTTAATGCTCACTGTTAAGAGTTAAAGCTCTTTCCCATCAGATAAATATAACTGGAGTACTTTACTTGCAGATTCTGGCAATCTTTGGTGTTCAATTTTACACTTGGGTAATTTTTATGCCCTACCTTGCCAGTTTATTAATCTGCCACTAATTATGTCAATTTGTTGTTTTATAAGTGTTCACAAAATAGTCTTTTATTTATAAATCAAACTCATAACAGGGATCCATATAATTTAATGTCACATATGGGGCAAAGCACAAGTATTAACAGATTGCAAAGGTAAAATATTAAAAATTTTCATTATTCAGATTCTAACCCTTTGTTAGAACATACTTACCAATTTCCTCTGAGGTCTTTATAATTCCTAGATTGTCTCTTAGCCAGCGAATAACAGCACCGGCTATAGCTACAGAACCCTATGGAAAAAAAGGAATCCGAAAGAGAATATATGTTATCACTATAAAAAGTTTTATATTCTCTGTGTATGACACTACCAGATGGACAAAATTCAAAAATTTCAACTTTGGGATTTCAATAAATATCATAAACTAGGTCTTCTAATACAAACATATTTTTATCTAGGTCATTATAGAAGTTTTTCACGAGAGAGGTAAAAGAAGAGAGCCCTTCAGCACACCCTTGGACCTGTCCCCATGGTGGACATCAATCTGTTGAGCAGTTTGCTTCTTGTATAATTGTTCCATCTGTTGCTAAGCTACTGAGGTATATTATCACCTAGAATACATTCCCATCTTATCCACAAAGTTAAAGGGAGAGGCCACATTAAAAGTTATTTTCAAGTCCATTTCCCAGATCTAAGAGTATATTAAATCAAGCAACAACAACAACATAGTTAGCAAAGATGCTAACTACAAAGTAATTATTCTTTACAACAAAATCACCAAGGGACAGGGGGTGGGGTGTGCTATGGCAATAAGGAAGAAAACGTATGATTTGGAGTCAGATGAACTGGGCTTGAATCTGAGTTCTAGTTCTTAATTGCTATGTAGTCTTAGGCAAATTAGTTAGGCTTTCTGAGCCTCCATTTCTTCATGTATAAAATGGTGGAGACTATAACAATGTCTACCTAAATGAAGTACTATGAGGCTCAATACGAGAATATATGGGAAGATTCTTACTGAATGTAAATATTAAGTTCATTAATTTTTAAGTGTTAAACAAGTATCAGCTAAATTTCATCAACTGATGACTGGGTAAATAAAATGTGGAATATCCATACAATGGAATATTATTTAGCCACAAAAATGAATGAAGTTCTGCCACAACATGGATGAACCTTGAAAATATTATGCTAAGTGAAAGAAGCCAGTCCCAAAAGACCACATATTATATGATCCTGTTTATATAAAATGTCCAGAATAGGCAATCTAGAGACAAAGAGTAGATTAGTAGTTGTCTTGGTTTGGGGTGGTGGGGTTATTCCTTGGGTGATGAAAATGTTCTAAAGTTAGATTGTAGTGATGGTTGCACGACTCTGAATATACTAAAAACCATTGAATTGTATTTAAAAGGGTGAATCATGCAATATCTGAATTATATCCCAATAAAGCTGTTATAAAAAGATCACGAGGGCAAAAAAAGTATCAGCACAAACCATTAGGAATTTCAAAATAAGTTTTTTGGTTCTGATGTTTCATTCATATAGATTATTAATGTAAATTACTTCCACAGAGTCACCCCAAACCAAAATGTCAGGTGATAGTAAGTGTAGGAAGCAGAATGTTTTTTAATCTGTTGCCTACCTCTCTGTCCCCAATTCAGTTAACTGAATTATAAGTGATCACCTCTTTTGCTGTCAGTATTCAGGATGTAAACAAACTAGATGCTGACTATGTTGATACATTCTATTATTCATAGCTTCTAATGAACAAGTAACTATACGTTACTGCAAAGCTGCAGAACACCACAAGTGTTCTCTTTATACAGTGGTCTTTTAGCTATATAAAATTATTTGAGGAACAGATATGACATCACTGTGCAAATATAACTGGGCTTTAAAAATGGGCCAAAGACAATTCAACAAATACCTTACAAGGGACTCTAACCCACTGTCTTCCCCCCAAAAAAGAAGTTCTTAATACACTTCCTAAGTTTGATATTTATATATTTAGGTACTTAGTGGGACCATCAAGGAGAACCGTCAAATTTTTTGCTGAGAGAGACAAGAATTTTACTATCAAATTTTCTTTGGAAGCAAACAATTCAGAGACAGTAGCTGCCAAAGACTAGTAAATGTATAAGATTTTCTAGACCAGCATTGTCCAATAGAAATATAATATGAGCCACATATGTAATTTAAATTTTCTAGTTACCAGATTAAAAAGGTAAAAAGAAACAAGTTAAATTAATTGTAATGTATTTTGTTTAACCCAATATATTAAAAATATTATCATTGCAACATATAATCAATATAAAAATTATTGAAATATTTTATATATTTTTTGTACTAAGTCTGAAATTGGGTATATATTTTACACTTACAGCACATCTCAATTTGGACTAGCCACATTTCAAGTGCTCAACAGCCACATGTGGCTAGTGGCTACCAAATTGGACAGCACAGTTCTAGATCTAATTTAAAAAACAGATGTCCCTTCTCCTTATTCTCTCAAAAGATACTGGCTCTAAATGGCATCTAACTAAGAAATGTACATACTTTCAATAGTTTTATGTGAGTAAACTATAAATTTAAAAAAGCCACTGTGCTAGAAGTCTATTAGAGTGGTTTTGTGGCTATCAGCTAGTGGAATTTTATACTTTGGGAAACCAAATGCGGATGTGCCTCATTTCCATTGAAAAGGGCAGGATGTTACATGCTTAGACAATATTTTTTTGAGAGGAAGCAATATGGTTTTAGCAAGGGGAATATCAAGGTTTTCATTAAAGGTAACTGGTTGAGAACCAGAGTGCATTACTTAGATTGAAAAAAAAAAAATACAAAGCCACTGTCAAGGCTCCAGAAAAAAAGTATTTTAAATTTGGTCATCAGAAGTGTACAGGAGTGTTTGGTTGTGAGTGAAGAAACAGATTCAATACAAGAAAATAAAATAGATTAAAAACACTTATCTAAAGAAGTAGATAATTTTGGTATAAGGATATAATACATGGTATTAGTCAGCTTTTAAAAAAATTAATAAAAATGAGAGAAACCTCCAAATTCACAAAAGATGTAGTCTTCTGAATTCAGAGGCAGGAGATAAAGTGGAAGATGATATAATGCTTTGAAGATGGGCAGGAAAAAGAGTACAGGAACGGAAACCTAAAATGATAGATAGAAAGTGACTGTCTACTTGCTATCGACTATGTTACTGTCAATTATATCCTAAATATAAAGATCCATAGTTAAGTGCATCATCTACAAATAAGAACCAACTCTTGTTCTAAGTCATGATCCTCGGGGAAAGGTGCACGCAAGCCTAACAGTTGTACTCTAAGAAAGACATAATAGAAATGAGAGGGTATAAAGAAGAATAAATTAAATGACAACAGGACAAGGAAATAAATTATTTAAAAACTAGACACATAGCCTGGAAAGTGACAGGCTAAGAAAGCGGTTATGGGAAGATTGGATTAAAAATAATCAAGTAGATCTGATGTAATGTCATAGCAGGCAAACATACTTTTCCTCAAAAGCTCCTTGACATGAATGTCACTGCCAGGGACAGTATCTATATAAAGCAGATATTTCAGGATGCAGGAGAGTTGTTATCTTACAAGGCAGTTACACTTAAAATCAGTAGGTGTGGAGAAAAATTGTGTGAAATTAAGATTTTCCTTCAATTGCTTAAAATCATCCATTAGGCGTACTAAACACAGTTTTATGTATGCTACAGTAATATGTATCTCTACACATATATTTATTCTGTACTTAATTTGTATAAGATTAAAAATGCAAAATCTAACTCTATAGCATTTTTAATTGCATAGAAAAGAGAAAAGGAACATAGAGTTAAATTGGGGAAGCATTATTTTTGAAATGTAATCAATATCATTAATACTTCAGTAACAAGTTAGGGAACTAAAATTTAAACCATTTATTGCTCAGAAAGTATACTTTCCAAGAAAGTACATTACAAAAGTCCATAAACAATGTTTACAGGTCGTGGCAGACAGATTCTTTTTTTGTGTGAGGAAGATTAGCCCTGAGCTAACATACGTTGCCAATCCACCTCTTTTTGCTGAGGAAGACTGGCCCTGGGCTAACATCCGTGCCCATCTTCCTCCACTTTATATGGGATGCCGCCACAGCATGGCTTAACAAGCGGTGCGTCGGTCTGCGCCTGGAATACAAACCTGTGAACACTGGGCCGCCAGAAGCGGAGCATGTGAACTTAACCAATATGTCACCAGGGCCGGCCCCTAGACAGATTCTTAATTAAGGTGGCCCCCATGATCCTCGCCTCCTGGTGTTCATGCCCTTGAGTGACCCTCTCCCCTTGAACATGGTGGGACCTATGACTTCCTTCTAAGCAATAGCACGTGTCAAAGGTGACGGGATGCATGTGATGATGTATACGTGATTACATTGCATAAGATTATCACGCCTGTTTTCTGGACTCTCTCCTTCCCTTGCCGGCTTTGAGGAAGCAGAGGGCCACGTTAGCAGTCATAACATGGGAAGGAACTACAGGTGGCCTCTAGGAGCTGAGGGCAGCCTCTGGCTGACAGAGCAAGAAACTGAAGCCCTCAGTCCTACAACCGCAAGGAACTGAATTCAGCCAATAAGCTGTGTGAGCCTGCAAGCAGATGGAGCCTCAGATGAGACTGTAGCCTTGCAAGACCCTGAGCCGAGGACCCAGCTAAGCTGTTTCTGGACTCCTGACGCATGGAAACTGCGAGATAACAAATGGGTGTGGTTTAAAGCCACTTACATTTGTGGTAATATTGTTATACAGCAATAGTTCACTAATATATAGGCTTATACCTAAAATGGAATATCTGGCTCAAGAGGGATGAAAAACTCTACAGAAAACCTTAACACTATAATCATAAATCATACTAAAGAAGAGGTGGGAGAAGGGACATTTAAAGAAACCAATGGGGGGATATAGGGAACCCTCTTTGAAGCTCATATTTAAACAGACAAAAATGGCATAACATAGGATTTGGTATGTAACCAATATTTACTGAGTGTCTACTACATGCCAGCCTGCTGAGAAAGAGTGGTGAACTAGACACATAAGTACCCTGGCCTCAGGGAACTTACATCCTATGACAGAATACAGAATGTGGAAGTCTCAAATCCTAAGCTCAAGTTCATAATCACATTTAAAAATCCCCAAAGGATTTTGTTTCGTGAAATAATATTTAGAAAAAGAAGATGAACAAGGAAAGAGAGAATCACAGCTTCGGGAAGATAGCTCACTATTAACAGATGGCAGAGGGAAGGCAGAACTACTCAACTGCTCTATTTTGCTTCAGTCTCCTCCGCCACTAAGAAAAAAATTCCAACTAGAAAGAGTGGGACAAATTTTAGCAGTTTAAATGAGTTTAAAGTCTTCGAACAACTAAAGGATCATGTGCCCCAATTCCTTTTTACTGATAATGAAAATAGGAACCCGGAGATGTCAAAATGTCAGGCCTAGATGAATCACATGCCGGGGGTAGGGAGAGAAAAAAAGAATTCTCTTGGTGATGAAAAAGAGGTGAATGTCCACATCAATAGAAATGATGAGTTGGTACTTTAAAAATCCCTTCTGTTCTAAACACAGAGGATAACAGGCAAAATGTAAAAAGAGAAAAATCAAAACAACACATGCTGACTCAAATACAGAACAACGTTGATGTGGACAGAAACAGAAATGCAGGACCGAGCAGGACTTGAAGCCACAAGCATGACAGGTTCTAATTCATTTTTCTGTATGTGTCAGGGAGCAGGAATGGTGGCCAGGAACTGGCTCCTCCAGAGGAATGGGATGCAAAATGTTTTGTGCAAGACAAGGAATAGAATCAGCTTCAGTACTTGAAGCTGGGAGCTAGGTGGCGCTCTCCCACTTGTGTAGGGGAGCAACTGTCTAACTGGTGACTAAGGCTATGGCTTAATAGAAGATGAGACTGGAAGTAAAAATTTCAAAATACATGAAGAAATCTATTATTAAGACATCAGACAACAAAACTTAACAGTTGGAATAGAATTCATTTCGCCTAACAAAGACTTTAAAATAAGTATGTGCTAAAAGTATTCAAAGAGATAAATTGAGGCATGATTTCCATTAAAAAAAGCCCTACAAAATTATGAATCAAAAGAAAATAGAAATAAAACGAAATCAGGTGGATATGAAAAATAACCAATTAAACATCCTAAAAATGAAATTACTGTGTGAAATTAAGAAATGTAATAGGTGGGATAAACTGTAGAACAGACAGAGAAGACGAGTAAATCCGTGTTCCCATACACTGCTGGTGGATTTTCATATGGTAATGAAAAAGAATGCAACGATAGCTATATCTAAGAACACGGATGAATCTCACAAATATAACGTTGAGTGAAAGAAGCCAGATCAAAGAATACATACTGTATGCTTCAGTCTCTCTCACTTTCTCTCTCTCTCTCTCTTTTATATTTTTAATATATAAAGTATTAAAAACTAAACTCTGGCTTAAGTGTTAGAACTATAAAGAAAAGTAAGGAAGTGATTATAATAAAAGTCAGGGCAGTGGTTACCTTAGGGGAGAGGGAGGGGCACAGAGGGGGTTCCTAGGTGTTGGCAGTGTTCTGTTTCCTGACTTGGGTGAGGTCACATGGGTCTTCTCTTTATAATAATTTGTTAAGCTGTGCCTTGATATTGTATGCGTTTTCCTGTATGTGTCTTATATTTCACAATAAAAAAATTTGTTTTGTTTTGTTTCAAAGAGAGAATGTAAGGTACATACTGAGAAACTCACCAGGGATGCAGCACAGAGAAACAAAGAGATTGAAAAAATATAAACGGGAAGTTAAGAGACATGGAAGGTGAGTTGAAAGGTTCCAATATCCATTCAATAGTAATGGATGGAGGTAATGGTAGAGAAGCAATATTTGAAGAGATAATTGCTGAGAATTTTCCAGAACTGAAGACAGATTTGTATTCAAGTACCTAACAGGATAAGCAAAAATAAATCCAAACCCAGGCACATAATAGTAAAACTATAGAACATCAATGATAAGGAGATAACATTAAAAACTCCCAGACAATAACCAGATTATCTACAAAGGAACCACATTTAGATCAGAGCAGCAGAAGTCTCATCAGCATTAAAAATGGCCAGAAGGGATGTAGGAAAAACAACTGTTAATCTAAGATTTTATTTATACCCACCCCAGAGAGAGGGCAAAAACTTAAAACGACAACAAGAAAATTAGAAATGCATATGTTGCTTCCAATACAGCAGAGGGAGAAAGAAAACTAAAAACTAAGATGGGTAGCTATAGTTTCAGTTTTTAAAAAGGGTAGAAAGTAAATTTTTAATACCTCAGATTGCCAAGCCTAACAACAATCTGTCAAACTAAAGAAACGAGTATTAAATATATGCTTTGTAAGCATTTACAAAAAAAAAAAAAAAAAAAAGGAAGCAGTGTGATTAAGTGGAATTAGCATGAATTTACTGAGAAAAAGTTTTACCAGTCTGGCTTTATTCCCCGCCCTCTTTTGTAGATTTGGTTTAATTTTTAAAAAGTTTGTTGGTTGAAAAAAAAATCAGAATACATGGAAAAGAAAAAAAAGGGAAAAAAAATCACATTTACTACTGTTAACATTAGTGTGTGAGTGCGTGTGTGTGTGAGTGTGTTGTGGCTGAATTGCTAGGTTGGTAGACAAAGGAAGTGACATATGCAAGATGCAGTGAAAAGAACACTGGACTCGGGAGACTGGAGCCCTAAATATCCAGATTTATAAGGAAGGAGATGGCACAGTGGGGTGGCCTAGGCATACAGACTTTGATGTCCAATAACCTGGATTTGTATCCTGGATCGGCTACTTACTAGCTGTCAAAAGTTACCTTGGCCAAGTGACTCCAATTTCACTTGTCTACACTCAGATTCCTCTTGTGTAAAACAAGGGGATGGTATGGGTAGCGAAGCCTGTTGTCATCTAATCTACTGTCTTTCTCTGCTTTAAAATTCTATAAATCTAAAAAAAATTACGTGAATCAAAACAAAATCAAAAGCATGTTTGTTAAGTCTGCAGATGAGATAAAACTGGAAGAGTGACAGAGTAAAGAGTGAAAAAGAATTCAGAGTGTGTCAGAATAGGCTGAAATCACCGTCATGAAATTTAACAGGAAGAAACAAAGACCTGAATTTAGATTACAGATGGAGCGGACTTGGCTTGACAATGACTCATTTGAAAAAGAGTTAGATATTTTAACATACGCTCCTGGAGCCAATGATATGATGGGGTTATTAGACTAAATGAACTCTCAGGCTAGAGTAGCAGAAGCAGTGTTTATGGTCAGAGAGAAAGAAATGACACTAGTGAGTACAGGTCAGATTACATGTTGAATATTCTATTCCGTTCTGGAAGACACTGACAAATTGGAAAGCATCTAATGAAGGGAGCCCAGAACCATAAAGCATCCAGAAACCATGTGACATCAGGGCACTGGGGAAGTTTATTCTGGAGTAGGAAGACCCAGAAAAACTGAGGGCTGCCTCCTAGTATTTGAATTCTCTTGACAGCCAACCTGGGTCTGCTAGTAGAGGTGTTATTAAGAACCAGTTTTTGTGCTATCTTCAAACAGAAGTTGGAAGGCTATCGGTGAAGGATAGAAGAGAAGGCTTTTCATATTGGGAGGGAAGTTAAGACCAGGTAACTCTTATCCCTCAGACCTTTTCCAGGTCTAAGGCAGCTATAATTCTAAACCACTGATTGTCCCCCGTGTAAGGAAAAAAGACAGCAGCTTACTACTATTGCCATAGGTAACACCAAACAAGTGCATATTCGGTGTGCCTAGCGCTGCACTAAGCACTTTCCACAGGGGGAAACAGAGAGGAAGAGGGCTTGTAGCAGTTTAAGTTCTGAGAAGTATTAAGATACCTTTAATACACAGACCAAGTATTTAAAAAATGCTTCTATTATCCATAGAAAGGGGGCTGGGGGAGAGATTCCAGCACTTATACAGGGAGTGGGCAAGAAAAAAATGAAATAAACTCAAATTCTTCATGCTCAAGGCATGACTAACAAAATGTTTTAACTATAAACAGAAGTCTAGCAATTCTGGCCAAATTTTTATCAGATACTCCAGGAAAGACGCTTCAGTAAGTTTCCAGATCACTTATATATTAGTACATTACAAGGGAGCCATTTAAAATAAATTGTAAAGAAATTCTTTTAAGAAATGTGTCTGATTTTACAAAAAGAGTACTGCTTCTTTGACTTTATAAATTAAGGTTCTAATGCAAACTCGCCATGCCCTCTAGACTTAGGCTGACATATTCCTACTAGAATTTTTACAAACATGTTTGAAACAAATGCTTCCAGTGAAAAATGGCATAAATCTCCTCACTTTCTTTCCACCATCAAAATGTGACACAAAATTTATCTTTATGAGGATACACGTGAAGAGAGTTGCTCTGCTTTTTTGTGCCCAGTGGTTCTCCTTGGAACAGTGAGGCATTCTGCTTATAATGAAATGCTGAAAGAAATGTTAGAGAACAAGTCGATGCCTTCATTAAACTTTAAGAGACAAAAACATCTTACATTGCAAAGCCGTTAACTAACACGCCCAAGGTCACTCAATTAATTGGTAAAAGAACTGAGGAGGGGCCGGCCCGGTGGCGCAGCGGTTTCGTCCGCGCTTGGCAGCCCGGGGTTCGCGGGTTCGGATCCCGGGCGCCCGCCGACGCACTGCCTGTCAGCCATGCCGTGGCGGCGTCCCATATAAAGTAGAGGAAGATGGGCACGATGTTAGCCCAGGGCCAGTCTTCCTCAGCAATAAGAGGAGGATTAGCAACGGATGTTAGCTCAGGGCTGGTCTTCCTCACCAAAAAAAAAAAAAAAAAAAAAAAGAACTGAGGAGCCGATATAAAATAATCAAGGTCTCCTGGGAGTCCTAACCCCAGATCAGTCCCAGGTTCCTTCTACTTAACTGAATGCCAAGAAGAAAACTGAGTTTTTTGAGTCCTTTATATTAAGACTTATCAGAAAAGGTGTTAGAAAACACTGATTTTCATCAGCTTTGAGTGTTCATCATATTGTCCAAATTGATTGAAAAGAACTTACTTCCAATGCATAATATACCGGTTTGTCTCTGCCAAGTTTATAAGCCACCGTGGTCAGAAGGCCATGCTCAGAAAATACACACTGTAGGAAGGAGAAAAAGATTTCAGTAGTCAGGAAAATAAAAAGATAGCATAAGAATATTGTTTAAAGTTAAAATGACCCAGGTATAAAATAATTCAATAAATATACCAATTCAAAAAATAAATCTTAACAGTCAAAATTACCAGTATTAAGAACAGTACACTTAGGACAAAAAGTTTACCCCTTGTTCCAAATTAGATTTGCATTAAGAATCTGACAAGGTCCTACTGTAGATATCCCAACACAATTAAAGACACAAATATAAAATTCAAAGAACCTAAAATGGTTCTTACTAGAACCATTCAAATTTAGTGATTTTCATCATTTTGAGCTCTAAATTTAACCCTGATAAAGATTAAATAAAAGCTGCAGACTTGAAAGTAACTTAATGGTGAATTATGCTCAAGCATTATTTATGTGAACTTAAAGAACACTTTCATCAATCTTTTAATGTGAAAAAACCAACCTTACGGCCTGTATTACATAGTAAGAAACAGCCTGTTCCATACCTATAGTTGGGGGAAGAATGAACAGTATAACAATTTTAATAAAAGTAAATGATGAAACATTAATAATACAAATTATTTAAACTGACATTTTACTTCGTACAATAAAAGTCATTAAAGTTTTAGAGAAGTTCTAAAAGTTAACAAACATCACATATTCTTTTAGGAATAATGTTTTAAAGATAAGTCTAGAAGAAAATGTACTTAGTGCAATCTTAGTAGAAAAATGCAGATGTAGTATTTAGCGCTGTCAGTCATAGCCCAGGGCTGTGTTTATAAAATATCACTGAATTACAACAGATTCGCCGTTCAGTAACACTTACGCTGCTACCAATCCACGTGGAGTGAAGCGTTGTGACTAAGAGCCATTCACCAATGGGGCTGGCCAGCTTAGCTCTATCATTAATCTGTCATAAACTGAGAAACGCCACTATCTTCTGGCACAGAGAGGAAGCTAGGTCCAGAGTGTGGGAAAATGTAGCTGGACCATGGGGACAGGGGTGGCATAGAGAGGAAGTCTATTTAAGGCCTAGCTTTCCCATTCTCCCTGCAGGATAGGGCATTCTAACAGTGGTGAGAGAGTCAGAGCCAGAATGTAACACAGATGCTATGGAAGAACTGAATTTATTTTGTGGCAGCCTTATCAATATAAGCTTCAGACTCTGCAACAAGTCTGGCATTTGGACAGGAGTGGAGTAGTGTTGACCTGTGCCAGGCAGATAAACAGCCCAAATTGATACTAGTAAGGGTCACAGTGAAACAGTTTTCAAGTGAGTTGGCTGCAACTGTCACCCTTGGCTCTCCATACGCTGTGCTACCCGAGCTTGGGATTCCCTCCCCACAGGCCTTGCTGCTGTGCTCTGCGACATCAGCTGCGTTTGTCTTGTGGAGCAAATAGAAACTGTGGGCAATTTTTTCTGATAAACACTTTTTCCATGCAGCACTGTTGTGAATAACAATTAGCCCAAAACATTCTACCCTTTCTCACCCAAATATATTCTTGGCCTGCATGATGAACAGCTAACACATTCACAGAGCATGGGATTAATGAATACAGTAGTACCTCGTTATCCATGGGAGATATGTTCTATGACCCCCAGTGGATGCCTGAAATCACAGAAAGCTCCAAACCCTATATATACTACGTTTTTTCCTATACATACATACCTATGATAAAGTTTAATTTATAAATTAGGCACAGTAAGAGGATATCCAAATTGCCAGCATCACTACTCTTGTGCTCTGGGGCCATTATTAAGTAAAATAAGGGTTATTTGAACACAAGCACTGTGATACTGGGATAGTTGATCTGATAACCAAGATGGCTACTAAGTGGCTAAATGGGCGGGTAGCATACATACAGTATGGATACGCTGAACAAAGGGATGACTCACATCCTGGGCGGGACTGAGCGGGATGGTGGGAGATTTCATCACACTACTTAGAACAGCATGCAATTTAAAACTTATGAATTGTTTATTTCTGGAATTTTCTGTTAATATTTTTGGATTGTGGTTGACCGTGGGTAACTGAAACTGTGGAAAGTAAAACTGCAGATAAGAGGGATTACTGTATCTAAGTTTTTAAAGACACCAGTCAAATAACACTAGGGACAGGTAATAATACATTCATGAATTAAAACATATAAATCACTATACCTTTTCACTTCCGTGATGCTGAAAAAGCTTTGTATTATAAGTTAATCTCCTTTAACATATACTCATAAAAATGAAAGTTAATTATCCGTTTCATGCTTTTTGAAGGAGAAATCTGTACCAATTTAACCCCCACAAAAACACTGTGTATACCGAACAGTAGTGTACAAGACTTGGGGCCGCCCGGTGGCGCAGCGGTTTAGTCCGCGCTTGGCAGACTGGGGTTCGCAGGTTCGGGTCCCGGACGCCTGCGGATGCACTGCTTGTCAGCCACGCCGTGGCGGCGTCCCATATAAAGTAGAGGAAGATGGGCACGGATGTTAGCCCAGGGCCAGTCTTCCTCAGCAAAAAGAGGAGGATTGGCGACGGATGTTAGCTCAGGGCTGGTCTTTCTCACACACACAAAAAAGAAAAGTAGTGTACAAGACTTAAAGTACAAAATTGATGCAAAGGCTCAAGGCACTTAATAAAACTGAATTCTTAAGTTAGTACATTTAATAAGTAGTTAATGAGCATTATCAATGTATGAAGAGACTCGCTTGCTACATTTAGGCCACAGCTTTCAAAGAAGTACACAGGCAATTATTTTCCTCTTAAATTTTATTTTTTCTTCCTAGTCATCAAACATATATGGTGCTTTCAGCATTTATATGGTGTACATATCCTTCTTCAAGATCGTACTATGTTCAAACATCCCAGAAGGATGCCCGACTTTTCTAACCTCTGTGAAGGTGAAGGTTGCTTTCTATCTGTCGTGGAGAAGTGTGCCAAAGATGGTGCACAGGGAGAGGGCGAGTGGCCCTGGCTGAAGCTGAGAAGGAGGTAAAAGACCTCCTTTATTGCACTTAGTCAGTGCCTCTGGGGAGAGGAGGCATCTATCTTGGGTTCTCTTTCTTTTTTTTTTTTTTTGCTGGGAAAGATTTGCCCTGAGCTAACATCTGCTGCCAATCTTCCTCTTTTTGTATGTGAGCCGCTGCCACAGCATGGCCACTGACAGACAAGTGGTGTAGGTCCACACCCAGGAACTGAACCTGGGCCGCCTAAGCAGAGTGTGCCAAACTTAACAACTAAGCCACCAGGGCTGGCCTTTTTTTCCCCTCCCCAAAGCCCCAGTACAAAGTTGTATATTCTAGTTGTAAGTCCTTCTAGTTCTTCTATGTGAGCCACCACCACAGCATGGCTACGACAGATGAGTGGTGTGGTTCTGCACCTGGGAATCGAACCTGGGCTGCCAAAGTGGAGTGCACCAAACTTTAACCACTAGGCCATCAGGGCTGGCTCTTGGGTTCTTTCTTAAAAACAAAATTTAAGGGGCCGGCCCGGTGGTGTAGTGGTTAAGTTCACGCGCTCCAGTTTGGCAGCCCGGGGTTCGCAGGTTCGGATCCCACTTGTCAAGCCATGCTGTGGCAACATCCCATATAAAAAGTGGAGGAAGATGGGCCAATTTTCCTTAGCAAAGAGAGGAGGATTGGCAACGGACGTTAGCTCAGGGCTAATCTTCCTCACACACACAAAAAAACAAAACCAAAAAACCAAAATTTAATGTTCAAACAATCCATGTTCATTCTGGAAAAATTAGAAAATACAAATAAACTTAAAAAAATTAGAATCACCCATAATCTGTTCCTCTACCCCAAAACAGAGATGGGCTTTCCACTGAATTCTGAGCTGACTGTCATTTTTCTCCCTGCTGAGATTCAGAGAGATTACCTAAATTCTCAATCCCAATCTCTCCAATCTCTTAGGACTTCATTCTGTCCATCACTTATCTCCCACTTTTTACCTTTATTTACTATTTAATTTCCAACTGTTCTCTGCTCAGACTCCAAAGAAACATTCTCTGGTCTTGCTGTAACTTAAAAACACAAACAAAGTTTCCCAAACTTGGCATGATCTTGTTAACCTAACAAACTACATACTTTGCTCACCATTCCTGGATGCTTGCATTTTTGCAAAGCATATTCTGTCCTGCTGTCTCTATCTTCTACCTACCCATATCTTTTTGACTATTTACAACCTGGTTTTCACCTTGAGCATTCTTTCTACTAAAGCTTCATTCTTGGAGATCACCACTGAAGACCAAATTTTTATATACAATGGTTTGTTCCCATTCTCAGCCTCCATGAGCTTTTTGTAGTATTTTGCACTGCTGACCAAACCTCCCTCTTAAATATCTCTACCCTGGATTTTCTCATTAATGAATAACTGCATTCTACTTTTCTGAACTCTTCATCCCTGTGCCTTGTACTTGTCCTAAATATCTCCTTCTTGGTAATTTTTTCTATGCCTACTGCTTCAAAAATCACCTCTGAATAGGGGAAATTCAAAATCTCTGTTTTATACTGAACTCATTCCACATTTCCAAATATGTGCAATATATAGCCTATCGGTACCACAAACATGTCTCAAACAGAAATTCTTCAAACTGGGTCCGTTTTACTTTGGCTAAGCCTAACCACTGGGCCCAGGTGACTAGACTCCATACCTACTTCCTGTGTCTTGTCTCTCTGCAGTGCTGTGGACACCGACCCACAGCCTCCATCTCTGTCCCCATCCTTCTCAGTTCTTGTTCTTGTTACTGGGATGATGTAGTAGCCTCCTCCATAGCCTCTTTGCCTCTAGTCTCTCCTCACTTCGACCCAGGACTGCCATACTATTAATGGACAGCTCCAGTCATCTCTGAACACCAGCTCACAAACCTTCCGAAGTGTCCCACCACCTATCAAGAAAAAAATCCTCGGGGGCCAGCCCGGTGGCAGAGTGGTTTAGTTCATGCTTGGCAGCCCGGGGTTCGCCGGTTCGGATCCCGGGCGCCCGCCGACGCACTGCTTGTCAGCCATGCCATGGCGGCGTCCCATATAAAGTAGAGGAAGATGGGCACGGATGTTAGCCCAGGGCCAGTCTTCCTCAGCAAAAAGAGGAGGATTAGCAACAGATGTTAGCTCAGGGCTGGTCTTCCTCACAAAAAAAAAAAAAAAAAAAAAGAAAGAAATCCTCAGTCTGAAATTTAGGGCTTCACCACATGATCCTAGCTTTATTTTCTCCTGCTTACCTACCCAAATGTTCTCTATATTCTCTAAACAAAGTCTTCCATTTCCCTATTTGCATCTTTGTTCAGTGTTCGAGCACTCACCAATATTGCTCATTCTTCAAAACATCTCATTACTGACGTAATCTTTTGTGATTTTTCTCCCCTCCATTTGAAATCCAACAGCAGTACTTCAAAGTTTCTTATGGCACAGAAGTTCTGATTTATAATATGATTAACTGTATGTTTGTGTTCCTTTCCCTCAAGAAGAGAAATATGAGCCCAAAGATTTTACAATTTGCTATTTCCCTCCTCCAACCTGCAGTGGCTGCAGAGGTACTCAGCAAGCCCTCCCTAACTTAAATTCATCATTTTAGGATTTTGCTGATCATGCTCAAGGCGGAGAGGAGTAGAAAGAGGAGGAAAAAGGAGGCAATTTTATTGGGTACCTCCCATGTGCTCTATACTGTGTTAGGTACTTGACAAATAGAGAGAGCATCTGATTTACTAGCATTAGTGTGCCTGGCAGAGGAGGAAAGAAGCAGGGAAATAGCCTACTTTTCTATCATTTCTCTTGACTTCTGATTCAGCTGCCTGGAACTCAGAAGTCAAGGAATATGTTTCCACACTCATGCTGACTCAAGCTCTCTTGATTGTAACCTCAGGATACCATGAGCTGCAAAGAATTTTCTTATCTCCCCTCCTCCCCACACAAATCTCTCACATAAATAATGTCACACTCTTGCATGAGGACTGCTGACCCTACTAGACAAGAACATTTAATCGAAAATGTTAGACATCCCCTTATTCACAAAAGAAGGACTTAGTCACTGAAGTTAAAATTGATGAGAGAATTAAGAAATCCTCAAGAAGAGAATAATTAAATGTAGACAGTCTCCTGTTGGGTTTTTGGAAATCTTTACCACACAGGGGACAGACAGTATAGTATACAGAGATTAAGAGTCCCGGCTAAGTCAAATCAGATGGATCTGGGTGCAAAGATTGCTTCTCTTACTTACTACCTTAACCTTTCTGAGCATGTTTTCTCATCCTAAAGTGGGAGTAATATTATCACTCTTAGATACGGGGCTTGTTACAGACTCTGCATGTATGAGTAGTAAGAAGATGAGATTAGGTGAAAATGCACCAAATCTCTACTTTCATCATTCCTTCTGCTTATTGTCAAAGGAGAAACTCCAGATAATGGGGATAAAGCACAGTGCCAGAAAAATAACACTGAAGATCCCACAAAAATATGACTTTATAGTTACAGTGAGAAAGTCTAGGACAGGAACAACATGTTGAAAGTTGTAGTTTAAATAACGGCTCTTCCTCCCCTCTGCTCGGCCCTCCTCCACTCTCCACCAACCTCCCCAAAAAAGGCATGAATATGTTAAACCAAAATTTAGTTTCTGGATGGAAAAAGTATTGAATTTTATAAATTAAGGTCTTCATAAGCCTCAAGAGTGTGTTTACATATTCATAATGTATTTTATTTGAGGGAGATGAAGATAAACAAATGGCAAAAAATTTATATACCTGTATTGGAACTCCTAAGCTACTGATTTTCAGCTTGGATGAACTTTAAAAGCTTTTCCTCATTCAAAGTAACAAAGGGAAAAATAAACAATCAAAACACCAATGTTTCTTAAACTCACGTGTTTTTGGCTTGTCCATCCTGGAAGCACATTTGTCCCACCAATGCAGCAGACTGGTCCCCCAAACACTGGAAGTATAAATGACAATAAAGAACACTGACAAAGAGAATATTATTAATTTCCTTTTTAGAAGAGCCATAGGATTTATTTTTCCTTTTTTATTTATCACGGAATGAATTGTCTTATGTTTTTTGCATTGCCTCCCTTTGGCCATTTACCCATTTGTTAATACCCTTATGAGGTAATAGGTATGGGAAGGGAGAGTTAGAACTAATTTATTAAAAAGATTCTCTATGGCCCACACTGTGTCATGTAAGAGCAAGAATTGGCGAATTTTGCTGCTCTTACTTATTTTCTATAGTTTAGGAAGGGGCAGATTGATTAAGACATAGGAGGAAAGCCATAACGTGGAAGGGGATGGGGGGTGGGGAGGTAGCAGGGAGATGTTTGGTGGTGAAACTTACCCCAGATATTGGCACACCTTCCAAGGCCCCAGCTTTCTAATAAAATTTTAAAAAAGGATTATGAATAATCACAAACTGTTGGCTCTACTAACATAACTGCAACAGGAATGAACATGAATAGCAACATGCCAGAGCATGTGGGCAAACAAGACAGAGCGAGTGTTTTAACTACATGAGTAGTCCAGAGACAGATACTAGAAGTATTCCTAGAATGACAAGAAGAGACATGGCATTGGAGAATGGACATGAAACAAAAGATGTGGTCCTGGTTAGTTAGTGTTAAGCCACTGAACAGGCCGCTGAAACTTCTCTGTGCCTCAATTTATCTATCTCACAAAATGGGTCCTGGGCTACATGAATGCCGAAGTCCATTAGCTCTTCGCTATTATTGCCATTACTAAGAAAAGACTAACATATTCTTTAAAATGAACATATAAATAGCTCTCAAACCAGCATGGAACATATTTACTTTAGAAGGCTGTGTTTTGCCAACTACTCTTCCTACCCAAACTGCTCTTAAGGCAAGTAAGAAACACAAGAATGTTCAGGTATTGGGTATTATTTGTTCATAGCCAACATCACGCTCCAAGTTTAGATAAGCAAGAGTTAATTTATGTCATGAATAGTGGTTTTTATTTTGATCAAGTATGACCAGCATTCTAGGAAGAAAAACGAGATTTAAGTGGCTGACTGTACTTTACCAAACTTAATTTTTTAAAAAACATACACTAATACAAAGCAATTTGTACTTGTATTAAGGAATTAGGGGAAAAGAATGTGATCCCTGACGTGCTAGGAAGAGCACCAAACACAAGCTTTGGACGGATCCCTCAGTCTGCCATTTGTGAGCCAGTTTCCCGGCCACAGGGAGCTTCAGGTTTCCTATCTGTTATAGCGAGGGTAAGAATAGAAGCCACCTCCCACGGCTATGATGATAAGGAAATTATAGCATATATGTGGAAACCCTTTACAAAATAGAAAACACTCCCTAGATAGGGGGTATTATTTTATTTCTTTCATGCTTTCTGGTTAATTCAAGACCTGCTCTTTTTATTTACTATACATATTCTTAGAAAATCTGAACCTGGATAATAAGTGAAGGGTAAATTTCATAAAGGGCTGAAAGTGAATCAGTAGGAAACCTAGAGGCTGCATATCTTAGTAGATCTAAAGACAAAAAGAAGTCTTTGCTTATACTATTGGAGTTATTATCAAACTACCAGCAGGATCTACTATGTGCATTCAGGCACATAAAGCACTCCTTTTCTTCACAGCGAGGGGTCTCTGGAGGATTCCCGGGAACATCCTCCAGTGAAGCATGCAGAAAAAGTGACAGTGCATTTCCAACTAACTCGTCTGAAAAGTTGGTCAAGATATCATTTAAGATAGACGTTTAGAACATTTAAAAGCTATAACTAATTTCCATATTATGCTTAAGCCCAAAGAACATCACAACTGTACTCTGTAATGGGGAACATCAGAATTTCTCATTCCAGAAAACTACTTTAGTCTTTTAGTTTGAAATATCACTCTCAATCTTATGGAAAACTTAAAAACAGACAAATAAGATTAAGTTTAAAAAAACCCTAAAGCTTGACTAGATCTTATAATAATTTGGAGGGTCATGGAGATTCTAGATAAATCTGTTTAGTAAATGGACTTCCGCTTGTCCAAAACTAAATGGAAATGCACTGTATCTTTTCCAAATGAATGGGTAGCATAATTGGTGGGCAACCTACTCACCAGGCTATGAGAGATTTTCTATAGTCAGCAAAGGGGAAAAAGGGGGACAGAAGCACAACATTTTAAATGCAAGAGAAAACTAGGCCAGTTAAATGTTTTTTCAACCACCCTCTCAAACTGTTTCTTAAGAATAGTTTTTTCTCTGACCCAAGTCAGTTTGTAGACAGCTACCGAATCATCGAAGCACTTTTACTGTAGATAAGCAGCAACTATGCTTCCCTTAAAAAATTCCATGTTGCCTTAAAAGGTTTTATTATAAATGAAACATTTAAGAATTCATGCTCAAGCTTTATCCAGAGCACTTAGTATTCAACTCTATTATTATTAACTCTTTAAGTAGAGTTTCTAATATTTGTCATGAAATGTCTAAACAATATTTTTTGCAATTTATCTTAGATGTATTCTTAAGTTTTACCATAAATTACAGATTTTTGTGCTCAAACACCAGTTCAAATCCTCCTAGAGGTTTTCATTCCTGATGTGTAATCAGAGATACTCAATGATGCTAAGCACACGTTTTTGCTGAAACTACTTTTTATCTGGGTTTCAATGAAAGCAACAGTAAAAATGTCCATTATGGAAACCAGTTTAATTAGCAATCACAAATCAGAACTAGACTCTTGGCTTTCAGTTTCTTTGCTAAAGTTTTGCTCAGGCTGACAAAGAATCTAATATAAAAACATGGTTTGGCCATCAAGAGATGTGTCAACAGGAAAAAGAACACCACTACAATGTGAAGAGTCCCTCCTATAAACTAAAACAGACATCACAACTACTAAACAGTTATTTGGATAAAAAGAATAAACTGGCTTAAACATTCCCATGCTACCCTCTGTAGTTAGATTATCCCATTAATACTTTAAAAGCAATAATATGCAAAGAAAAGCCAATCAAAGTTTATAAAATGTAAAATCAATTGGTAAGAAGGACTCTAAGATTTTTAAGTTATAAAAGTATTTAAACAATACTAAATTCTTATTTTACATACTACCAACATTCACAGAAAAGTCACAACTCCCAAACCATAAAACATAACACAATTGACTTTTGAATTCTGAATAATAAAGCTTTTGTTTTTTAAATGAAAATTTTTTTACCATTAGGCCATAGATCTCAGAAGAACTCCGGACATTTGGAAGAATTTTCATTGGAATTCCAAAAAATCTGAAAAACCATAAGATAAGATTGGGTATAGAACACTATTTTAAATAAACATCTGGAAACATTTATATGTATTTAAAGGCAAAAAATGTAAATAACAACTAGAAATGGATGCATTTGAGTATAGAGTTAAATAGTAACAAATAAATAAGCCAGCAGAACATAGTTGTATGCTTGGATGTTTAATATTCCAAATTTATACAAACAAATCAATAAAAAGCACACAGAAACCAAAGTACTTTTCTAAAAGAACCTAATCTTCCTTGAAGAATAATCAAGACAATTACTTATTTTGGCCTGTTTATTATATATGCAACAATAGTGTCTCTTAAAAGAATACACAACATCGACTTGCATATTGTAGTTGAAATATCAATGATTCAAGTTTGGTGCTTCACTGACATCTAAAAATAGTAAGATTTAGGTTATAATAGGTAACATATTTGGGAACTATTCTTAGGGCAAAACCCAACTCACTTGCAGAGCTCTTTGTCCCACTCCAAAGAATGAATGTTGAAAAGCATCGTCCTACTTGCATTTGTCACATCTGTACAATGGACACCTCCATTGGTTCCCCCTGTCAAACTCTAGACAGAATAAAAAAGACATGTTAAATTTGTACTTATTTGCAATTTAATTTACATCTTCTCCAGGGCCATAATCAGTAGCAGAGCACATAAAGTAGGAAAATGGAACATTTCAATTATTTAATTTTCTAGTTTTCAGCAGTGTCCAATAGAATTATAACGTGAGCTATGTATATAATTTAAATTTTTCTAGTAGCTACATTTAAAAAGTATAAAGAAGCAGTGAAATTAATTTGAATAATACTATAGATTTTATTTAACCCAATATATCCAAAATATCCTTTCAACATAAAAAATTACTACTGAGATATTTTACCTTTTTTTTTGTAATAACTTTGAAATACGGTGTGTATTTTATACTCACAGCACATCTTGATTCAGACTAGCATGTTTCAAGTGCTCAATAGTCATATCTGGCTAAGTTGCTACCATATTAAACAGCATAGTTCTATTTAATTGATGGTTAAACAAAAAAATCAGTTTTGTTTCCATCCTCCTATCTTTCGAAAATGAAGAGTCTTATTAAATTTGGCAAAGTGAAATATATTGAAATGTCTGCCTCTTCAGGCTCTCACTGAACCCTGTGTTGCTGTTGTTTCTTTGGTGTTTTTGGAATAACGATTCATGGGGCTGTACCTGTGCTGACAGAAGCGCATATCCTGACAGCAGTTTTAAACTCTCTAATGTTAATACCCTCGGACCTGAACAGGAAGCACTGCTGCTTTCCTTTATGTGGAAGCAATAAGAGGTAAGAAAGGAACAAAAATGGAGAAATGGCATCATGTGAGGGGTGCAGCCAAAAGTGTTCCCTTGAGCATCCTGCAGCTCAGTTCCCATATCCTGCCTTACTCTGGTTCCAGGCAATTGTCAGAACTCTTTCAACTGTGACTAACACGTGTGAAAACTGCTGGCCAAGAGCGCAAAGCCCAGCCTGCCCTGGCCAAGCACAGGGAGGGGTGGAGAAGGCGCCGCTTCCTGATAGCGGTTCTGGAAGATCTGCTCTATGGATCTGGCAAGTGAGAATAGGGACAATATTCCCCTGAAGCTCCCTTGAATGTTGAAAAAGATAATCACATACTTACTGAAGTATTTACAAATGAAATTATATGTCTGGGATTTGCTTTAAAATTATCTGTGGGGAGAAAGAGTATGAGTATAGTTGAAACAAGATTGGCCATAGTTGATGGCTGTAGCTGGCTCACTGTTGTAGAGGTTCATTATACTAGTCCCTCTGCTTTTGGGTGTATTTGGAAATGCCCATAATAAAAATAACAGAGAACAAAAGAGAGAGAGAGAACTTTTAAGGTATATCTGGGAAATGTTTGAAATGTTAGTTTCTACTCATCCATGTTCAGCTTAGGCAAAAAGATTATATATCAGATGTTGCCACTACGATTTTTCATTTTATGGCTTAATTAAATAAGAGACAGCTGTGTAATGTTGAAAGTGAATGATATAAATAGCCTAGGTGTTGTCTCGTGTTAAATAGTTATTTCTTCTAAGAAATGGCTAATGGAAAAGAAGTATATGATAGGCAAGAGAGAAAGGCTGTCTAAATTACTAGTTACTAATTATCTAAATTACTTATTCTAAAGATAATAGATATGAGATATGGTTTTGGTAATCATCCTCCATTTTTACTGAAGTAAGGCAAGAAAAAATAAAGAGGAAGCAGGCAAAAATGCCTCTCAAATGGAGGCTGAAATGTTCTGCTGTTTCTTGAGTGGCTTTTCTTAATAATGCTGCCAACTAAAAAGTTTGAACTCTTAGTAGAAAACAGATAGCAAGCAAGGCAGTCTAAAAAATTTCTGAAAAAAATTTCTCCATACACACATTATATTTGAACATACCCAAATAAGCCATGAATCAATAGTCCCAAAAAGAGCTCTATCTTCTTCAACAGCCTTTTGAACTTTTCTCACATTGTCAAGGAGCCAACGAAGTTTCACTGCACTGAAGTAAGTGCTAAGTGGAAGGCCTGTCTTGGACTAAAAACAGTCATGAATTTCAGCCAGCAAATTAAATTCATAACAGTTTAAAATAAAACAAAACACCAAACCAAAAAACTCAACAAATCACAAAACATTCAATGGCCCTAAAGGCAATCCCACTGTATTATGGACAAAAATACTTTTCCTATCTCATGGCACAGGAAAGCATGTTCATGAACAAAGATCAGTGATATGTTTGCAGTTCAAAGAACATCTACGTAGCAAGGTAAAGAGAAAAATAAATGACACAACGCCCTGTAATCTAGATAGCGAAGACACAGATGTTAACTTTTGTGATGAGTTAGTATTATATACAGAATCTAGTCCAAAACTCTGCTTTTAATTTTATATTACATGAAAGCGATATTTAAATTCTTGAAAATCAGAGTATATCAAATCATCAACTAATAACCATAACCAGAAATTTTTATGTTTTAAAACATATATGACTTAACAACAATATATTTGTGTGTAAAAAATAAATATTATAAATAAATATATATATTTATACACACATATACATATTAAAATAACATAATATAAAATTAGTGGAGAATAAAGTAGAGCTCAAAGACACGCCAGATTACAGCAACACAGAGTTGCTGTGCTTAAGAAAGTGGTTGCCCAAATTCAGCAAAAACATTGAACAAAGGGAGGGTGGATTGAATAAAGGTTAAAGGATAAAAATGAAACATATATGGGCTTATCAATCTTCCTTGAGAATGGATCAGGTCCAGCTCTTATTTTTATTAGTATATTAAATACCAAATTTATTTAAAAGGACTGATGAAAGTGGTTAAGAAAATACACACATCAAAATAATGCAACTAACTTTCTCCACCCTGATCTCTATCCTCCTCATTTATCACCTAATGACAGAAAGTGATAGCCTTTTTCCTTCTTATCTCCTCTGGATATGTTTAGTAAGAAAACTCAAACCAAAGGATTTAATACTTCAAGGCGTCCTGTAAGTTAAGAAACTTAACTCATTGTTTTTAGCTTTCCTAGAAAAAAAAAGATCAATGTTCAAAAATAACGAAAGGAGGGGCCGCCCGGTGGCGCAGCGGTTTAGTCCGCGCTTGGCAGCCCGGGGTTCGCAGGTTCGGATCCCGGGCGCCCGCCGACACACTGCTTGTCAGCCATGCCCGTGGCGGCGTCCCATATAAAATAGAGGAAAGACGGGCACAGATGTTAGCCCAGGGCCAGTCTTCCTCAGCGAAAAGAGGAGGATTGGTGACAGATGTTAGCTCAGGGCTGGTCTTCCTCACAAAAAAAAAAAAAAAAAAAAAGAATGAAAGGAAATAATTTATAGGAATATTCTTCCTTGATTTGAAGGACCAAGGGTCATCCCACAAAGCCAATACCAAGGTAGTAAACAATATGTCATTTTTATAACTTTGGTAGAAAGTGTAAAAGTTGCCTAAAAGAGCATTGGAGAGAAAAACATGCATCCCCTGAAGCAAAGTGCAGCTGGAGGTGAGGGTGAGGGTTGAGCAGGGTGACAAAGAGAACGGAATAGGAAATGAGTAAGCGCATATTCAGGACTAGCCTGAAGTTATTTGGTTGGGTGAGGGCAGGGAATGGTTTGTTAAATTGCTACAGTTAATGAGATTTGAACACTAGTTTCAGAATGAAGACCACAAGAAAGTGCCAAAAGAGTCCCACGGACAAATATTAAGGGGATAAACCAAAAAACAGTCTTCCTTTTGGATACTAGGAGAACCTGGTTCTTGACTTTGCTAAGAAAAACACACCGTGCCTGTTTCAAAAATTCTCTCTCCCTTCATTTATCTGAAGAGAGACCTATATAAGGACTGACAGTTCTGCAATTTTTATTAGCCTTCATATGAAGAAAGCGAAAGAGGTGTTGAATACTGGGTTGTAATTTCTTCCATTTTCCCTGAATCCAGATGTCTAAAAACTCAAAAGCACCTAGAACTTTGTTTGATGGATAATAGAAGATAAGGCGGATGGATTTGAAAAGCAGGGTTGAATTACAGGAAGCACTCCCTGGGGAGTATGGCTTAAGCCACTGGGTCATGTCATACCCCCTCCAGCCTTCAACCTTGGAGTATTATTGCTCCAATGCAGCACAGGGCAAGAAAGACAGGAAGGTAAAGTCTTGAGTCAGCCTCAATTATCTGTGGAGAAATAATCTATAAATTGTATCAAATAACTATTGTGCAATAAGATGTAAGGCCCAAATAATCTTTCTGGTGAAATCTTTAAACTTTTTTTAAAACACGCATTCTTATAGTATACTTTTGAAGAGATCTCTTACCTTGACAAAGTTATTATTTCCTGGAATTCTTTTACTAAGATTCTCAACGGTAGACTGGGTTCTTAGATCAAGCCACACTACAGACCAAAATATAATAATATATATGAAAAACTTCATTTAAGAAAATCAAATCTTAATGAAATCACTGTCAAGGATAGGAGACTGATTAGTTTCCATAAGCAATTAAAATGCTAAGTTTTCAAAAGACAGAAATTAGAAAATTAGAAACGAATGGGCATATTGTTAGAAGAGAATAAATTTATGAGGGAGAATTTAAAGCTTTTATGCAAAATTACAGACCAAGTTAGGAGAACAATACAAACTCTCAGGGCGTTTATTTTGTATCCTTTTTATAGAAAAGAACGATGAAAAAATGTTTGGGGTATGGATTTTCCAAGCATACATGAGTGCAGAGAAAATGTAAACGCTAGGCAGGCTAGTTGCCAGTGCCGAATGCACAGCCCAGGATCACTGTACCATGTATAAAGCATGTATCTTAGAAAACTTACGAGCAATTTGTGACAAAAGTAGAGAATCTGATACTATTATGAGGGAAAAAAATAAGATTCAGTCTCTCATGTATGAAATGCTTATTTACATTAAACTCTTTCAAAATAGGTTAGAACCCAGAGTAGTTAAAAGAGTTATTTAAAGGTCACCATTCTTTCTTCATGCTGGATTGTAAAAAATCTCCATTTTAACAGATCAATGTTATCTTTACTAAATAACTATCGCCCACTTTCTGATCCCTTGGTAGACAGTACTTCTGTTCTGCTTCCTGACAGAAGGCGTGAGGAAAGAGAAGGCACCAAATAGTACATAAGGCAATTATGAAAAGTAACCAATGGGATCAGCTGAGCTTTATTTGTCAGATTTAAGTTTTGTCCTTAACTTTCATAACTTTTAATCTGTTAGCGGTCATTCGATATTTTTAGGCACTGACTGTGCTCAGATGCCTCCTGAAAAGACTCAGGCCCCCAGTCTATTTAAAGGGCACCGGAAGATTACACACACTTGCCTACTACACATGTGAATGCTGGCAGTTATTGTCTGGTTTGGTTCACCCTGAACTATACTATTCCTTTCTCTTCATTTAAAAACCTGTTATTTCCTGTAGTGAGTTTTAATCAGTTCTTTCTAAGTAGTTACACTGTCATTTCCCTTGAGGGCTATCTGTGCTTCATTTTGACAGTGACTGTTTCACACAAGATTTAAATCGGGGACTTCAGGACACTATACTGGTTTCCATAGGTGTGAAAAGCAGCAAAAAAAAAAAAAAAAAGACTCATCACAACCAAAGACACAAGAGGACAATGAAGAAGACCAAGGAGATATACGGCCCATAGATGACATCTGCATTTGCCGCCCAGCATCCACTCCTCCTGCCTCTGGGAGCAATACTTAAGTTCTCTTTAGGACATCATCCCTCCCTCATCCTCAGCCATGTGGTTTGCCTGAGATTCGACCCTACTGCCAGCCCACTGTCCTGATCCCAGTAATGGGCTCAGGAGAGAGCATGTGGTCTCATCAGCCCAACTGAGACTTGTGCTCAGTCTGCAAGAGTCCCTCCTTTCAGCTTAGCTTGGCAGTGTGTGGCTGGGCCCTGCTGCCCCACAAAGAGAGAGCTGAATTGGCCACATCTGGAGCCATCCCAGAAAAGACAGACTTATGAGGGATCCAGATGATATTGTCTGAGTCTGGAATCAAACAGCACCTGAACTAAGCTACTCTTAGATTGCTGGTTCCATGAGCAAAGAAATTCCCTTTTTTCCCTTCATTTAGTTGGGGTTGAGTTTTCTATTACTTGCATTGTGATTGATACAAGCCATTAGCAGCAGCATCATGGAGCTGGCAAGATCTCCCACGTCCAGGGAACAAGGGCAGTCCACTTTTTTACACAGTGGCAGTATTGTATGATTGTGACAAAAGTGGACCTTCCTCATAGGCAAGCAATCCCAGCAGGTGCTAATGGCTTAACAGGAGTAACTGGGAAAAGTAGAGGAATTTGAGAGAAAAGTTTTAAATCTGTGATAGGTAGAATTAACAAGCACATCTCAAGTCTCAGTGTTTCCAACTACAGTGGGCTAGGGGTTTAAAATCATTCTAGTAAGTTTCGATTACCTACTTTTAAAAAACCAAATAGGATGAAGCGGAAAATATCAGAACTCAGTAAGAGAAGTATTGACTTTTTTGTTTCAGTTATGTGGGTTTGATGAATCATGGTGTAAAATATATTTCTTACCAAGGAACATGAAAGCCATTGCTCTAGGCTTTTTGTTTAATGACTCAAAGCCTTCTAGATCAGTAGTTTTCTACATTTTAACGGACATAACAATCACTAGGGAACTTAAACATGGACCCCATCCCCAGAAATTCTAGGATAGTAGGTCTAGGGAAGGAGCCCAGAAATACGCCTCTTAAATAGGTGCCCCCTTTTAAGAAACACTGCTAGACTCCACAGCAGTGGTTCTTTCCCAGAAAGCACACCAGAATCACCTGGAAAACTTCGAAATCACACATCTCAGGCCCTACCTTGCAGGATTCTGGTTGCTGGTCTAGGCAAGGAAGGCCTGGGTCTTTCTACTTTTGTTATAAGCATCACAAGTTAAAAAGTATTATACTAGAACTTGAGAACCTCTTTTCTAGTGCACGTTCTTTAGGATACTGGATTTGTTCCAATCATTTATTTAAAAACAAAACTCAAGACAAACTGATGATCAGGTGGCTCCCTGAATCCCAGTGGCTCTGTGACTCTATTGCTCCTTGACAAGGATCACTTAAGTAACTGGGCACTTTACTCCTCACTTGAAAGCTTGCAAGTATCCACAGTGGTATCCGCAGAATTAACCCTTCACTGAAAAGAATCAAAACACTGGATGTGAAATCAAGAGACCAAAGTTCTATGTCTTCTGGCTTTGCCACCAACAAGCTATGTGACTCAAGCAAGTCATTTTACCCTTAATGGCCTGGATTTCCTGAATATAAAATAAGGCATTTGGACTAGATGGCCTCTGAAGTCCCTCTCCTTCCATTATTCCATGATCACAGAAAGCTGGCATCATATTTACTTTGCTTTTATAGCTCAAGAATTTAAGGCAATTAGAATACATAGAATGAATTAGTAAAACTGCCAAAGGGAAAAATGTCAGTGGTTGGTACACTACCAAGCAATTCACAAATGCTCAAAATTAATTGAATTAAGAAGAAAAAAAATTAGAAAATTCATTAAAGAAGCTAAGATGGCAAAATTAGATTTGCAGAATGAGACCAAAAGCCAAAGAGAAGACCCCAAGCTGGAAGACTAAGCCCCTTGTGGAAGTAATTTCTGAGAACAATCAAAAGAAGTGCCAAATCCAGAACCAGCAGCAGTGGTCAATTTCCCCCAACATGTCTGAGTTGGAAGGCCGGGAAGTGAGCAAGAGCCAGAGCACCAATACCTGAGGAAGTGCCAGCAGCTGGAACTGAAGAGCCAGAGGGAACAACGGCAACTGGATCTGAAGGGCCAGGAGAAACTGGAGCAGCTGGAGCATTAGGAGAAATAATAGCAATTCATGCTAGAGATGGCCAGATTCAAGGTCTGTGTTATCTTGTTGACCACTTAGGAAATGGTAGATCACCTGGGCAAGTTCATCAGAATGAACATTTTTCTACACATTTGAGCGTAGAAAAAGAAAAGGAAGAGACATGGAGTAGAAGGGAACAAAGGCAGTCCAGTCGGAGTCTCTAGCTCAGTGGTATTTCCATTTGGACAAAGACCAGGTAAATACCTACTTCTTGTTTAGGATGACTCTCCCCTACCTGACCATGTTTCTGCGCCCTAGTTAGAAAAGTCACTCAGTTGGTTATTGACTGTTCACCCAACCACTGAATTGAAATGCTGCGTGATGTAGTGAGCGAGCACATCCCTAGGGGATGTTAGAAAGGAATGCTAAGGAGTGTGCCACAATCTCTGTTGGGGCCATCTGCAGGAAGACATGAAAGGGCTGCTTTGGGAAGGCACGACTCCAAGAAAGCATTTCCCTGGTAGGGTGGCAGGAGGTGAAGCTCACCTCCACAAAAAGGAACAGCATGTCTAGAGGGAACAGGGAATTGCTAAGTTCCAAAGTGACTTGGAAAAAAATAAGAAGGAAAATAGACGCTATGGAGTCTAGAACACTATATAGCCTGCTCCCAGAAGGCATGTCCCTCATTTAGACCAAGTAAATCAGATTTAAATGGCTCAGACCATCAAATGAATAGGTTAGTAAAGACCAAACTTGGATGATCTGAAACTTTCATTCGTATTAAATAAAGTCACACCCAACATATGTCTGGTAGTTACTTTGTTCTGAAAAACAAAGTTTTAAGAGTGAAGAGAAATGCAGTTGCCTCAATGCCCATGGACTGGGGTTTAGTTTAGTGATGTAGTAACAATACAGAGGGAGAAATTATTTTCAGAATGTTTAGAAATTTGCATTATTTTTGCTTAGTCAAAACAACAGAAGGGAAAAGTACCTAAGAAAAAAATAAAAAATACACTAGGGATAATCTAAATTCTTTTCAGCTGACTAGAAGCAAAGGCAAATAATACATCTCCTCTGAGATGATTTGTTATGAGGAGCTCCTGGCCTGACAGGAAGTGAGATGAAGGTGAGGCTCCAGGTTATGGAACACACCCTAAGCAAGGACTGCTGACAGTCACACAAAGTGTTATCGGGTTGTTCCCCCCACCAAGAGACATAATAATAGTAAACCAATTTAATTGTTATGTCTTACCACTTGCCAAAAGTTAAGCTATTAATTAAGTTGGGTAAGAGGTCGTTTGCAAAGGGGAAGAGACTATATCAATGACTGTCCCTCACCTGATGAATTTTCAGAAGTCAGGTGGGACTGAAAGAAAAACCGAGTGGGGAGGGAAATGAGTGAAAACAAATATATTATATATTTATATATAATATAATATAATGTAATATAATATAATATAATATATACATACTCAAACGTGGGGGCTGAAACCTATTTCAGATCTTAGGTGTATAAATGCCAAAATGCCAATGACTGACATGAGCGTGTGTGACCCCAGGTAAACTCTGCACTTCTCCTAAGAACACTGGGCATGTATATATCATTGCATCTGGCATTCCTGGATTAAAAAGGTTATCAGCCAGTTCAGAACAGTGGCCATGGCTAACACTTATTGAAGCCTTATAGTTTGCCAGGCACTGTTTTAAGTACCCTACATGTATTAACTCATTGATCTTCACCTCAAGCCTATGAGGTGCATACTTTTAATTTCTCCAGTTTAACTGTTGAGGGAACAGGCACAGAGGATAGTAGTGGAAAAGCCAGGATTTGAACCAAGAGTTTGAATTCAGATTTAAACTTCTATGATGTAGGTATAGCCAGGATGAATTCATAGTCTTAAATAGAATATAATGAAATATTAAAGATCAGAGACCTCAAAGTTGAAATCTAATTCAGTTTCTTTTTACTTAAACTGGTCAGAGTTGAAGAATTAAATCATTGCAAAATACGGCAGTATTCTTTACTCAGGATTTGAGGAGATGTAAGGTAACTGTGTAATAAAAGACTTGAAATAATGAAAAATAAGTTGATCTTGATAAATTTGAATACCCTAGATTTTACAAAAATAAAAAATCTGTTCCCTTTCAAAGCAAAACAATAAAAACAACACCACACTTTTGTTGTTTAAGGCCAAATGTGCCTATTTTAGGTAGTTTGCCATCTATGGAATTCTTGCATGTGGATACTTTGAAACATAACCCAGTTCCAGAAAAGATAAAAGGATTGAGCTCAAGGTCCTTTCAGATCTCAACAAATGATTACACAGGTTTAATAATTGGCCCAGGGTTAACCAGTATGTATAACTAAAGAAAGGCGAAGAGGATGACCAATGTTTAAAACTGCAATACTCCGCATAAAGAGTTATATGCCTTAGAGAACTTTAAATCCAACATCTTAGAAAAAAATGTTTGCAAGACCACTTAAATAAAGAAAAATAACTCAGACACAACTGATTTTTGTTGGTGGTTTTCTTTAATATACACTAAAGGTCTTAAATCAGTGACTCTTGCCTCCCTGGATATTAGTCCTTACCGCGAATAATACTTTTATATTAAATCATGAATTGTGCTCTACAGAAAGCTACCAGAGTGAGGGTCATATTGCACTAGGCTTGTCATGCACACCAACCAACTGCAGTAGTGAGTGACAAAACCTGGTCAAGAAGGGGGGAAACAGTTGGGCCCTCCTAGTTAGGTCAGAACATTTTGCTGGTAGCATCAGTGAAATGTGCATATGAACATACTAGATATCATTGATTCAAGTCTTCCCCCTACTCAACATTTGAACCACTTGGGTAGTTTTGTGCTTCTTGATCAGTTTAGTCTGTGGTGTATTGGTAAACTCAAACCTTTTTTCAGTAATACTTAGAAGAAAGCAAGGAATGTAGACCACTAATAAAAGCTGTTTGGGGAAGGAAAAGGCTTAGAAAAATGGCGAGGAGCGGCAGGGAGAAAACTTTTTGGAAAAGAACATCGATAAAAGATAATGCTAAAAGGGAGAGAGAAAAGTACCAGAGGGACGAGGATAACTGAAGAGAGGGAGAGAAGCCAAAGGCCTGCTTCAGATCCAGGGCCACAGAGCTCCTGCAATCCACCTGTGAGGTTGTCATAGTAAATGGCTGCGTCATGGCACAGTGACTGGGCAGCAGTGATGCAAATGATACTTCTCCACCTTAGATACCACACCAATGTTTACCTTGCTCATCACAGAATTAACACACAAATTCTAAAACTATATGAAACTTGTAAAACCGGCCATCTGGCATCAATGGATCCATTTAAACTTTTTTTCTATGCTTATAATTGTATCTTTTATAAAAGATGTCAGTAAACCAATACACTTTTATTGCAAGCATGAACAAGTAGCCTTTCTCGGTATTCAACTTCTTCAACAAGCATATTTCACATCCACTAATAGTATCCTGAAATTTTCCTATCTCTGTTACTGTACTGGGGGTGAGTGAGCTGATTGCTTATCAATGACCCTTGAGCCATAAAAAGAAGGCCACAAAAAAGGGCAATTTTTAAAAAAGAGAAATGTAGACTGCTCCTCTCATTTGCTTGTCTATAATAAATACTGCTCATCGGTTATATAACTTAGTAAGTAAAGAGAGAAAAAAATGAAGAGGAGAACGAAGGGACTAGAGTGACAGATTTATAAGAGAAAGGGACAAGGAAGGAAGAAAACATACAAAAAGAGAGAGAGGGAAAAAGTATAAAACCCATAGACTATGATATAAACAAAGACAAAGAAGCTCAAAGACAATATGTGAAAATCTGATTCTGTTTCCACCAATCTCACCTTGTGCTGTTTTAAGATAAAGCTGCTCAAGATTTAATATTACGTTGATATTTTCAACTGAAGACTTGCGTGGAGATATGACACTTTAGTGTTTTCCTGGATGAAATAAAATTGGAGGCAGAATCTATCCTTGTCATTACTTAGTGGCGTCTCTTCCTAGCTAATTACTCCTTCTCTCTCCTCCTTTTCTATTCCCTTCCTCCTTCTACCTTCTAAATTCCTATCCTTAGCCTTCTGTGTCACAAAGGCAAGCACCATGCCTGGCTGATTTGTCACTATATGCTTAGAGGTCATCACAGAACCTGGTACATAAATTTTTGTTGGATTAATTAATTTTGCATTCATTCATTCCTATAGTGAATTCATCTATAATAAACTGAGACTATCACCTCTATTTTATCAACTGTTAAGTCTACATTTTGAACAATCTCTTTATAATAGAGGCACAAATTTCTAATTGCCCAGAAATTAGCTGTGATTGCAAATTTGATACCCACCTTGTCCAAAAAGGAACGCCATTTTTCTCCCAGGTTGGCACCCTTAAATATTATTTAATTTCCTTCTGTTCTCTCAGGATAAAAATCTTGCAGCCCTGTTTTATTTTTCCCTCATCTTTATGCCCTATCCAATTTACAAACATACAGGTTCTATCTTTCCTCTGAAAGGTCTCACCAATTTGCCTTCTCCTCTCCATTCTCTATCTCCATGCACTAATCCCATCAACTCATTAGCAGTCTCAATTAACTCCTTTGCTAGATTTTAGTGCACTGAGATGAATCTCGTCCTTTTTCATATTACTCACATATTTGGATTTAAATGCTTTCTGTTTGTCCTTCCTTCCTGTTTAATGTTCGTTTTTCTTTCCTTTCTTGACTTCTCCTTAAAAATCATTCCATTTCCCCCCTTTATAAGCTAGTTAATTATACATTATTTTATTGTTTTACTGCTTACCCTAGACATTACAATGTGCATCCTTGACAATAAAAGGACCTCAAAACACTTTAACCTGATCTACCCCAAATTTCTTTCATGTACTACTGTTGCCATGTATTTTAATTCTTAAGATATTTTGAACATCACAATATATTATTGTTTTATATAGTCAAAATTCACTTAGACTGACCTACATATTTACCCTTTCTAGGGCTCTGCATTCCCTTCTGCACTGCCAAATTTCCATCTGAGAACATTTTCCTTCTATCTGAAAAACACTGTTTAGTTTTTCTTTTAGTGGAGATTTGCTTATAATAATTTCTATCAATTTTTGGTTGTCTTTGCCTTTATATTTCACCTTCATTTCTTAAGAATGTTTTCACTGGATATAGAATTCTAAGTGGAAGCTATTTTCTTTCAGCACTTTAAAGATTTCATGCCATTGTATTCTGACTTACTTTGCTTCCATTGAGAAATCAGATAAAAGGCTTCGTGTTGCTCTCTTGAAGATCATATATCTTTTTCCCTCTGGGTACTTTAAAATTTTTCTTTTTATCTTCAGTTCTCAGCATATGTTTATATACGGCTTTCTGTGTATTCATCTTGCCTGAGGATCACAGTGCTTCTTGAATCTGTGGCTTGATATCTTTCATCAGCTTTCAAAAACTTTATCGTCTCTCTTTCCTTTTCTTCTGGGACTCCAATTACAAATATGTTGGACCTTTTCACCTTACTCCATATTTCTCTTAGATTATTTTCCGTATTTTCTAAACCTTTGTCTGTCTGTGCTTCAGTCTGGATATTTACTTCTGATCTCTCCTCTAGTTCACTAATTCATGTTCAGTTCTGTCTAATCTGATGTAAAACTTATCAGTGAGTTTTTAATACAGTTCAGGAATTTCCATTTTTAAATTTCCAATTTTTTGCTAAGATTTTCAATCTTGTCAATTAATTACTTGAAGATGTTGATCATGATTATTTTAAACTTTGAAAATTCTAGTATCAGGATTTCCTATGGGTCTGTTTCTAATGTCACTTTCTATTGGTTTTTAGTCATGTCTTGTTTTGTATGCCTGATTATTTTTTATAGAAAATTAGATAATGTATATGAAAAATTCTAGAGATACTTTTCCTTTAGGAAGGGTTCACTTTTGTTTCGAAAGAAGTTCAGCTAGGAGCATTAGCAATCTCAAATCTTCTTAATCCAATCAGGGTTTAAAATTATTTGAATCTGGGCTTCAATTCCTGTGAGGGTTGGTATATTTCCAGCTTAGCTAACTTTTAGGATTGGCCCTTCACAGTCCCAATTGAAAGGTAGGGATTTTACCAACATCATCCGCACCTTTTGTCTCTCTATCTTCATGCACCTATGAAAGTGCTGCTTAGCCTCTCAGATATTCCTTTCAGAATCTATGGATATCTCCAGGGAATAAGCAACACCAAATTCCAGGCTTAACTCTCTGGGCTTTCCTTCTCTCCTTGATCTTGGTTCCACAATTCCTCACTGCCTTAGTAGCCTTCCAGTCCTTCAGACAGAGTTTGTTGCTGTTTTTTTTTTGTCCAGCTTTTTGAGCTGGTCTCAGCAGACAGGTACATTTGAAATAACCCATTCCACCATTGTGGGAAGCTAAACTCCCCTTTATTACCCATGTTGCCCATTGCACAGCTTTTGCTGCCCTCTATATCCTCACCAACATCTATCTATCCAAATTGGAACACAGGCTTTGGGGTTGGAGAGGTTGATGTTCAAACTGTGGCTTTACCTCTACTTATAGCTACATGAGATTGGACTAGTTATATACCTTTTCCATAATTCATTTACAAAATAAGGCTAGAAAAACCTGCTTCACAGGTCTCTGAGATTAAATAATATGGGTAAAGTGTTTAGCAAATCCCTAGTACATGGTAACAGCAGTTAGCACTTATTGAGCATTATTTTCACTGGTAGTTCTACTAAAACTAATAAATAAGTCATCTTATGCTCAAATCTGATCAGTCTCTTCACTCTAGTGAAATATATGTACACATTTTCAGCTTCATAGTTTGTTCACACTATCCCTCAGTTCCCAATGTAATCTAACACATTCTTCAAGACCCCAAATGGAATTCAACCTCTTCCAAAGGTATGCCACAAATTCAAAATCCATTATAAAGTGTTTACAAAACCATAATAATATGAATTATTATTCATATCCTCTACAACACACCCAGGATGGCACCAAACACATAAGAGGTTCTCAAAACACACACGTATAGAAAAAAATATAGAAAAAAAAGTTCTTCGTATTCCATAGGTATAGTTTGAATTAATACTCCAAAGTACATAGACTGAGGGAGGGGTGCAGAGGGACACAGGTAGAAGAAAAGGAAATGAGTAAATAAGCACATGATAGAAAAAAATGTTTTCTGGTAAAACATTTACTTAAATCCTTCATGGTAAGCATAACTTCAGCTAACCTAGTTGCATTATTTTAAAATGACAACTCAAAGTCCAAAGTTGCAGTTTTACAATTCAAAGTTTAGAGTTTAATGGGAACTTTCTGGTTCCTTTGAGTAGGCCCTTTCTTTCACCAGGGAAGAAAAGTAAAACCCTAACTAGTTCAAGAAGTTAGCTAACATTAATCTGTCAAAGAATACTCTCCTAAGTACTAGTCATTAAAACTGTAACATCCTGCTTTACTTATATTCAAAATGAGCTACTCAGGAGAATGAGAACAAAATAAAGATTTAAAAGATGAACTTTTGCGTAATAGGGTTTTTGGTTGCAATTCTTCGACATTTTTTTGAGTCTAATTTTTTACCACACAGAAGACATAATAAATGCTTTCTTATAACACAATGACATTAAATATCTTAATTTTTTTTTTACAAAGAGTATGTTCAAAGAATTCATCCTACTCTTACAAGGCACCTTTTTAGTATATTTTTTGCTTGAATATCACTTTCTACCAATCAATGCTAAAGTAACTATATTACCAAAGTAACTATAAAGTAAAAATAGCTCACTCTATAAATCAGCCCGTCTCTGACAATTTCTGCCTCCATCCCCCACCCCACAACCTGGTATTTTATTGACAAAAATTTATGCTTTGCTATTTGTGACAAAACAACACCTTTTAGTGACTGTAGATTTAGAACAAAATTTTCCTTTTAGCAAGTGACGGTGTCATTCAGTGCTCAATTGTCATGTACTAAGAGTGATGCTAAAATATACCATGGTCATTTACATTTAATAAGATGTGATAGTTAATGGTGGTATACTTGAGATTTTGAGTTTTTGAACCCCCGCTGAAATAGCCAAATTTGTAGCAGAGGGATTAAAATTTTGAGATTTTACTTTCACAATATCAGAAGAGTCAATTCAAATTCCTAGATGGGAAGAACAAACACACAAGTACTTTAGAGAGATGACCATGAACACTTGTGATTTTGATTTTTGAGTGGAGAAGGAAGTCAGATCTCTTTTAGGTGTCAGAAAGCAGGGTTTATGAAACAGTTCTGGCCACATTCACCCACTTGTATAATACAATAATCTGGAAAAGGGGAGAACATGACAAAGATTTCATTCAATATGTGAATAAGTATCTGAAAATGGTAAATATACAGCAACTGATTTTTTAGAGGACTCTTCTGCCCATCCTATCAGATTACAGGAAATATGACTGCATGCTTTTTTAGCCAGATATTTTAGTGTAACAACATTTGCAAATGAAGAAAGGCCTTGCACTTGACATCCATGCAGGACAGCTTACCCACAGCATTGTAGAGAGGCTCTCCAGTTAACTTGTCCCAGACTACAGTGGTTTCCCTCTGGTTACTGACACCAATAGCTTTAAAGAGAAAGTTAAACAGAAGGAGTAGAAAATTAAACAAATAGAAAACGACTTCAGGAGAATAGTTCTCATTTTTTTAAACAAGCACAACTAAACATAACAATTCGAAGAAACATTTTGAAAGTTTGTAGTGGTATTGAGTTGTGTTTTTTTCTTTGAGTGGCCCCAGGAAAAGCGGATACCCAACGTCAAGTGTTTCTTTTTATTTCTACAGACTCCTTCCCACTTTACTACCAACACATGATGACACAGACCCAGATCAATACCCAAATGAAAGGCTCCCAAGTTGCCTTATAAAAAGGTAATACAATAACTTTACAAATTTATAAAACCCAATTTATTATTCTGAGGAGACCAACAATCACTTCATTCATTTATTTACTAATTGCCACAAAAAAATTCCCTCTGTGTGCCTGCATTTTAAGCAAATAGCCACCGATAAAATCCTTAATGCTGGGCAACCTCATATTATGGTTAGTTAGAAATTTAGTTTTATTCCTGTATTTTAATAATATGTTACAAGACTTACGAGTTTGAATCAGGCATAAACACAATATGTGATGGCATTTACATTATACTGACCTACATACAACTCAAGTGCTACAGTTAAAGTAAGTTATTATAAGTAAAATACTAATCCATCTCATCTTATTCAATTCAGCTTGATTCAGCTAAATCACAGGTTCTCAGACTTGGTTGTACATTAGAATCAATTGCAGAGCTTTTAAAAAATAGCAATGCCCAGGCCCTAGTTCTAACATTCCAATTTAACTGACCTGGGGTGGGATCTGAGCATTCATATTTTTCCTTAAAACTCCCCAGGTGATTCTACTGTGCAGCTCAGGTTGAGCACACTGGGCTAAAGGAACGAGCTCTCTTCCAGAATTTAAGATTAGGACAGACTTTAAAGGCTATATAATCAACACATCTTATGCTCAAATCTCTTCTCGAATCACTCATGTGACCATTCAGACAGCACGTCTACTGACAAGATACTACCTCTCTCAGGGCAGACCAATCTCTATTGCACAGCTTTGGTTTAAAAAAAAAATCCTTTTCCTTATAGCTTCCACCTATAGATCTTAGCTATATTCTTTGGAGATACATAGAATAAGGTTAATCCTTCTTCCACATGTCAGTCTTTCACAAACTTGAAGCTGCTATTTTGTTCCTCAAGTCTTCTCTTCCCCTGTCTAGGCTAAACAATCCAATTTCCTTCCACTGCCCCCACCTCCATATGGCATGATTTAAAATCCCTTCAGCACCTTTCCTAGGAACATGCAACTATCTGTTACTCAAATTGTACACTCAGAATAAAACATGACAGGAATGTGCTGACCAACACAGAGCTGAGGAGAACCAGCAGCAACCTTGTTCGAAATAATCTTTATCCAATGCAGATTTACTTCCTTTAACACCCTTTCTAGAGGTACAAAGATGATTTGAGATTCTACTCCAAGGAAACTTAGAGATATAGGGTACGAAGAAGAGATTCTGGAATTTTTTTAAAAATAGAAGACAAAGGTTTGTAGGAATAAAGAAGGAAGAGAAAAGAGAATGTGGTGGGCAGAGGGGCAGGGAATCAATGGGACAGTCCTGATCCTTGTAGTGACAGGAGGCGACGGGATTAATGCACAGGTGAAGGGAGGAGCCTCAAGTAGGGTAGCAGGCTATTGCTTCCCTTGTGATGGAGGGAAGGGGGCATGAGAGCCAGACATTAAGTACAGGAACAGGAAGTTGAAGAATTAAGGCCCCAGAGTCACAAGTTTCCCTGTGAAGTAGCATGCAAGGTGATCCGCTGATAGAGGGCCAAGCAAAAGTAGGATCGTGAGTTTGGGGTGCTATTCAATAGAGCTCAGGCTCTGAAGCCAGACTGCTGGGGTTCAAATTCCAATTCCTCTGCTTCCCAGCAGCGTGACCCCAGGTCTTAGTTTCATCTTCTGTAAAATGGAGATAATAGTTCCCACCTTACAGAGTTACAATGAGGAATCCCTGAGTTAATGTATATTAAAATAGTGCCTGGCACGTAGTAACCACTCAATTAATGTTACTTGCTGCTGCCATTCACTGTCATCATTATTATTGAGGAGAGAGTGGAGTAACAGTTGCAGAAAACGGGACTGAGCTAAGCAGGACACATAAAGGAATTACCCAGCAGCACTCTGGGCACGACAGAGGCCAGACACCTCAGTAGGTCCTTGGAAATGGGCTGCTAAAGTGGGGTGTTGTTGAACGTGATACTCTTAGTGACAACTTGACAACGTGGGCTCCCAATGCATTCAGAGTCTACCAAAATCTCCTGTTCCTCCCTACTGCATTAACTTTCCCTAAATAGGCTGCCTGCTCCCTTGGCTGCAATCCTTGAGTCGCTATTCTATGCCCCTCATGCTACCTTTCTTTACTGGCTCATTCTAACTTGTGTTCAGAATGTAACCTAGAGCTATTTCTAGCTGATTCATTGGTCACAGTTTCCTCCCTGACCACTCCTTCTTTCCCCTCTATCTTAATTCGATTCCTTTGTGCCTTTCCTTTGTAAAATTGTTTTTCTTGCAGACAATCAAAGTCCAGTGAAACAGCTTCTCAGGATTCTCTTCCAGCCATAAACACATCTTGATTACTGGTTTCTCATGAGGGCACACAGGCCTTATGCGGTGCCTCTGAACTTGTTTGATGTTCTAACTTCTTGTCATTTTTACCCTAAAATCCTCTGTTTTTTAAAGAAAACTTTTCTGACTGCTAATCCCAGCATATGTGCCTCTCTTAATAGCTCCTAATTTTAATTCCCTCTTTCTCAGAATAACACATTCAAGTTTTGTAATCCTCCACCCTAGTTCATCTACCATTTAGGAGCATATGAAAGTTACTTGCATAAAGTGTTTATTTCCCGGCCTAGCAGTCTTTTAGTTACAGATACTATAACCATTGGCATTTATAAAACCCAATGTATTACTCTCGTATCTAGCAGGTTCATGCTTTACCTACATACTCTTTCTCAGGGAGTGTTTTTCTCTACACCGAGTGTCACCAGTAAAATTAACTAGTCAAATGCTACATTCAAAATCTCTGGTTAAATTTTGCTTCGAATTATGTGTGAAAAGTTATAATCACAGTTAAGAAAATATACTTAGAAAAAAGCCTTTGGAAATACTCAAAGATGTTATCATTGTTGTCTTGGTAGAATTATTGATGACATGCATTGCATCCTTATTTAAAAATAAAATTATAATTTATAATTGGAACACAATTTTGAAAAAAACCTAAAAACACACATAGCGCAGTAATAAGAGCCCCAGAGGAAGGCTCTGGGGCTACTAAAAGTGAGAAGAGGTGTAAAGCTTTTTAAGAAAACAGTCTCTGGAAGATGTGTGCTTGACACAAGTTACAACAATTGCAAATGAGATGTGGCCACTGCTGATAAGTTATTTCAGAGAATGAGGTGCCTTTCTGAGACCCCTGAGAGGCCCCTGAGAGTATGACTCTGAGAAGTGATGTGACTATGTTGGGGAGGGCGAGGCAGTAGAGGAATAGATGTGGGGGTTTCCCTTCTCTCTAACCGTGAGATTTGATTAGCATAAATATGCACTCTTTCTTAAAATAAAGTGAATAAAGTATTTCTTTATACTTTGTAGTTCCTTCAGCCCAGTGACAGTCAAACAGAGCTGCCCAACTCTCTAAGTCAAGAAGGAAAGAAGCAGCCTATATACTTGCCTTGGGCTCACATGTGCTGTTCAGCTAGAGAGTAAACTTTAATTTTGGAGGAATTGTTCATAGGAACCTGAAATCTACAAACTTTCTGACAGATGAGGACAACTGAACTAATGAAACTGGAATTTGCAAAAGAAATACAACCAGATATAATGAACTCTCAGTGATTCTCAGGTAAGACTATAAACGAATTGCTCTTCAGCTGGAAAGCCCATTTACTTGCCACACTGGAACCAAAAACTGAAGTGGTCTGTGAGGTTATCATCAGTGTGGCTCAGGAAAAAGAGCACTGGGCCAGGAGGCAGGGGAACCGTGCTCTAATGTTATCCACTGCTAAAGAGCTACACAACCTGCAATAAGTCCTTTTCCCTCATTTGCAGCTAGGTCTAGGTGATGGAAGATCCTTTACAGTATCAGCATTCTGTGATCTAGATAGAGTTCTATATAGGCAAGCAAAAGCTTGGCCCTTGGCAGTGCCAATTCAATAAATTATCTGGGAAAAAATATTTAGCACAACTGGCCTGGTATGGAGGGGCTTGTGGAACGTTCTCTTCCTTGGCCATAGGCTGGTAGTTGTTGAGAAGGAAGTGCTGGGTCACTTTGGCTCAGGTATGGGTTTCACACTGGCCAGACACGGAGAAGTGTAGAGCAGAGAGCTGCATGGTCAGTATTCTTACAGACCAGTTAGTACAACTGGAAGACAAGTCACTTGGACAGGAGTTGTATGTCATCTTCACATACACCACAAAAACAAGAGAAAAAGGAACGGCACCCGAGTGGGTCCAGAAGGCCAACACGTCGCAGCCTAGCTTACCTGTAAGGGAGGTAAAATGATGTCAAAATCATGGTCAGTCACCCTGGAATCTACATCCTGAACATGGCTTTAAGCCACCTAGATTATTCATGTCTTTGGTAACGGATATTTTGATAACAGAGTGTGATATTGAATGCCTCTTACATGTTTACGCTGTTTAGACTAAAAGCTGTGAGAACAATTCAAGGAAACAACCAACAATCACTTTGATGCACGAGTCATCTAAACCTTGGTGAATGCAACTCTAAAAGAAGTTTGAAGCACTTCCACTTAGATGGAGGGATAAAATGAGGGTAGGATATTAAGAAATTGTTAACTAAATACCAAATCATATGTGGGTGTTTATTTCTTTTAAAAATCTGCAATGACAGAAATAACTATACTATTGTTACAATTTTCCATTAATTTGTGATTATTGGATTAAAACATCTATTTCTCCCACTTGACCATCAGCTGCACAACCCTATTTGTGCCCCGTTGTTTGTATTCCTAGCATACCTAGCACAGAGTAGGCACTCTATAGGAGAAAGTCTGAAAAAAAATCAAAGTTTCAACTCAGGAATACCGGTCTCAGAGCCAAGTCGACACAAATCTCAAGGCACTGCCACCACCAATTAATTGATGGTTTCCTCTTATCTAGAGTCAAACTACCTAAGGAAGAAAATAATAGCCCTTGAATGATGAACTTGAAAAATGTAAACTATAAAGAGATGGCGATTACCACATTATGCTTCCATCCTTTACACTAGCATATCAGTTTTGGATTACTGGGTTACTTTTTTTTCTCCCTGTATGAATGATACAAAGCCAAACTTAGGTAGATATCCTATTAAAACAATTAGGAATTAACAGAGAGATCTGCAATAATCTAACACTCTCAAACAATTATTTCAGCGAGATTTTACAAGCAAAGTGTTTTGATTTCAAACAACCGCCCCAATCTCCAGCTGTTCCCTATTCCAGTCTTGTCTCTCCTCAGTAAAAGGCATCCATACCTATCCAGGAGCTCCACCAAAAACCCCAGGCATCATCTTTGACCCATCTCTTCCTCCCACCCCGCTACTCTCTCTACTACCCTGACATCCAATCCTTCAGCAAGTTCTGGCCCTTTCTCTCCACCTCCACTGCTACCTCTGTCAGTCAAGCCACCTCAGGACTTCCACAGCAGCCTCCACACTGGCCTCCCTGTGTCCACACTTATGCCTTTATAGTCCACTCTCCACACAGCGGTCAGGAAGTGGTCTTTAAACTGCAAGTCAGATCCTGTCATCTCCTGCCGCCTTGCTTAAAACCTTCTCATGGCTCCCTGCAATACTAAGAATAACATCCAAACTCCTAACTATGGCTGACAAGGCCCTATCCACTTCCCTGATTCCAGCTCCTACTGAAGCCCCTTACTCACCACCCTCACGCCTCTTTTACACTACTTTTGACATACTGGCCTTCTTTCTGATCCACGAATGTGCCAAGATGATTCCCACCTCAAGACCTTTGCATGTGCTGCCTTCTTTTCCTCAGTCTTCCCCTAGATATTCGCATGGCTGCCCCTTTTGGCCTTTGAGACCTCAGCAAAAGTGTCACCTCCTCAGAGAGGCCTCCTCTGGGCAACCAACTTAATGTAAGCCCCTCTAGGCACACTTTACTATATCACTGGGCTTTATTTTCTGCATGGGACTTATCAGTATCTGAGATTAGCTTGTACATGTCTGCTCTTATTGTTGGTCTTACCCCCACCAAAACAAAAGTTTCATGAGAACAGGGACTTAATCTTCCTATTTATTGTTGTATCCTCAGTTCTCACAGAAATGCTTGCCACTGCATAGGCACTCAATTATGTGCTGAATGAATTTGGTTGAGATAATCACACCACAGAGTAAAATATTCTATTAAAAATACCTTTTATGTTGGAAATATCAATATTGAGCTGTCCAAGTTTCTCACATGTTTTCTCTATACACTCATAGACAGATTGAAGAATTTCCTTAGGGTCTTGTTCCACCCATCTTTGAACAAAAGAATGTATTTGGTTAGTCCGCAAGAAAGCAATACAACTGTAATTTATTTCTCTAGAAATGTTTGCTTATCAGGGTGTGCCTGAGGCACAAATTAAAATCAGATCAGCAAAGCATATCCAATATTCTAAAGAAATGATTTAAAGAAAAGCCTATTTCCCTTATATTTTTATTATTCTTCATACAGTAGTTAATCATTTGAAAGGAGGCAAGTAACAACAGGCCACAAATAGCAAATATTCCACCTATTTTTAAATCATTTTTTCAAACCCAATAAGAAATTAGTCCCCCAATTCTTTAAATCCTGTGGGTTTGATGAATTTTGATAAACTATCTGCATGTTTCACTACTCACTAGTTATTTCTAAGTAGACTGATATATACATATATTTTATTTATTTATTTGTTTATTATTTATTTATTTATGAAGCAAAAGGAATTTTGAAAAGTCAAATAAGTATACTAGTCTCTTGCCATTTTCCCCTAAAAAGTTTTGTTAGAATTTAAGGAAAAAATTTAAATTCAGTTCAATAACTATTTCATATAGACAAGTGCTTAGCCCAAGTTTCAAACTCAATCCCAGTGCACTTTTGGCAAGGTACCAGGGCCTCAGAAGGACGAAAGGCTCATAATAAATGACAAGGAAGAGAAATCTGGGAGAAACAAATGGCGATTTGAGGAAACCCAAAAGTAGAAATGACACAAGTTAAAAGAATCCTTCCGTAGGTTCTGGAAGTAGCAAGGGAATTCCAAATGCCTTTCTTCTCTGACTGCCTCAGGCCTGCCTGGCTAAATGCTTCCCTCTCCTGAGCTTTGAGTTCTGTCTCTAAATTCTTTTTCCGAAAACCCAATCTCCTTCCACCTATTTCGAATTTTCGTGCCTCCAAGACCCAGGTATCCTTTCTCCAAATTGCACCGGGATCAGGCCTGTGGACAGGCATTCTAATGCTGCTAACATATCATTAGCTTTTATTATTAAACAAAGGAATTCTCTAAAACATAGGAGCACATTTCTAATGGAAAGAAAATGATAAAATTTGGTGAGACACCAATTTTTCTCTTTCTTAAATTGAAGTAAACTTCACAGTGAAATGCACAGATTCAAAGGGCATAATTTGTTGAGTTTTAACAAATGTATATACCCATCTAACCAACTCCCCAGTCAAGATATAGACTATTTCCATCACCCCAGAAAGTTTTTTCATGCCCCTTTCAAGTCAATTGCATACTCCACAGGCAAACACTTGTCTGATTTCTATCATCCTAGATTAGTTTAGCCTCTTCTTGAATTTCAGATAAACGGAGCCACGCAGTACGCACTCTTTTGTATCCAGCTTTTTTCACTTTCCGTGATATCAATGAAATTCATCCACATTGTTGTGTATATCAGTTCACTTTTTAAAAACTGCTGAAAAGTATTTCGTTGTTATTCATTCTACTGATGACAGATATTTGGGTTATTTCTAGTTTGGGGCTATTATGAATAAAACTGCTATAAACATTCATGTATAAGTCTTTCTACAGACATATGCTTTTATTTTTCTTGGATAAATTCCTAAGAGTGGAATGCTGCAGATGTACGGTTAATTTTATAAGAAACTGCCACACAGTTTTTCAAAGTGGTTGTATCATAAACATCAATAAATTTTAAACAATATACTTAATATTATATTTAATCACAATGACTACATATGAACATTATTCCCAAAAAGGATGATTTCAGTATTAGAAAATATGTGAATGCTTTTTTTAAAAACAGATATCTTTATTTAAGAAAAAAACTTTTACACTCAAATCATCAAAGCAGCAGTTTGGCAATGATGGAAACACAGAACTAAATGAGTTAAAAGCCAATGTAGAATTTCTGTTATCTAATACTTCTTTGCTTGATTACTTTGTTAGCCCCTCCTTTTCTGTCATTCAATTCCTAAGCCATCAATTACCCACATGATTTTGCTGAGCTACCAAGTTACTGCTTCTTTTCTTGACTAACACCTATTCCTCAAGTCTTCTCAGGAGGGTGTTTGGTGAAGTTTACAAAGCCACAGGGTAGGTGGGGTGAGATGAACTAATAAATATGATGTATCTTTACATATTAAATTAGGAAACATACCCTTCTCTTGGAAACTCTTGTTTTATTTCCACTTGATGATGACTAAGTAGTTCAGCTGTTTTTGAATTGAAAACCTGAAAAACACATTGCAATATTAGGATGAAAATGCAGGTAGAAAGCAAATTTGTTTAAAGTTATTCAGCAGCCAATGTTCTTATTCACTGATAGAAAAGGTCCTATTAGATAAAATGCCAAACAAGATGATCTACTTTCTCTTCAGACAGAATCCTAAAAGTTATAAGGTAGCTTCAGAAATAACTTCTCTTTAAACAGAAACCTATTGAAGATAAAGTTAAAGAGGCAATTCCTTATTCTTTAAAAAAACAAGAATGGCTCCAAATGTAGTCAAGTTAATACATCAACCAGCTAATAGTATGAATTTCTTTTCAAGAATAGGAAAATCAAGAATAAAAGAAGAGAACTGGCAAAACGCTGATACTGATGGCGTAAGGTTCCATTTCACATCCATCTTGGATGTGGAGACAGAAAGAGTCACGGATGCCCAGGCAGGGAAACGTTCTGTGTAAATCCCTTTGAAGGGAAGTGCAACAATGCATCTAGCTCTTATAAGAGGTGAAAAGAGCCGCATCAGCAGGGGGAGAAGTGTATTCTGGCATTCAGCTCAATGCTCTCTGTGACATACTCGTTGTGAATTGCTGACCCTTGATATAAAACATTAAAACCAATGGATGAAAGCTAACAAAGAAGTGCTGTACAATTTTCCACAATTTTACTACTACTAAAACAACATTTTTTAAAACTTAGCGACCTTATCTCATATATATTGTTTTGCGCCTGGGAATATCTATACTTGGGTACTAAAATACTTAGTCTTTCAGAGTAAGGATTCATATTTTAATTAAAATTAACTTCCAAAAATCACTGTAATTGCAGCAGTAAAGTCACATCAAGTTAGTTAAGAAAGTGTTTCTGTGCCTAAGTTTCCTGTGGGAGAAAATTTCCTGCTCACTGCAGACTAAGAAAGAGAAATAAAAGAAAACCCATGGTGAGTAGCTGCTCCCCTTCCTCTCCACCACACATACACCTTCTTTTTGGGAGGAAGTGAGAAACATAATGAAAGCAAGAAGACAAATTCTCAAGCCCTTTGAAGAGATAAAATATCTTACAGGCCAAAGGCTAACTTGACACATCATAAATAAAAGGCACTTGGCAGAATCCCATGTAATATTCCAGTAATTTACAATTTAGCACTGGGGTATGTCTCTACGATGTCTACTCCACTTGTCCTGTTTTATTCGCTGAAGTATCTCTAGGGCCTAGAATGGTGCCTGGGAGAGAGTCGATGCTCAATAAATACATGTTCAATGTCTGAAAAAAATATGGTCTATCAGGTACTTATTAGGAGAAAAATTATCAAATAAAATGAGAAATGATTATGTGGCAGAAAAACTCTACTAGGAAACCACGGTTGTATTATTTTCATTCATATGACTGCTGCTCCTGGGGTCTTCTCTCAAATTCCCAAAGGACTGCGGGTTAAGAAAAAAGGTGATCCTTTCTGCTGGCTGGATTCATAAAAACCTCAATAGCAGACATATGGGGCTCTGAATGGAATGGGATCCTTATTCTATCACCTCTTAGCTTTAACTAGGCTAACCTCAGGACCTTCACACTAAATGAATTTATAGTCCCTTGGAATAGGCACCGAAAAAGGAAGGATTTTGGTAAATTCTATTTGCCATATTAGAGCATGAGACCATCTGATCACACAGCAGTTGGATGGAGACTGGACCTCTCTACTTCTTTAGAGCTCTGAATCGGAGGAGAAAATGGACATCACCTTTAGGTGTTTAGGATTTGACCCTGTGCACCACGTGGGACACTTTTTAGATTTAATATTGTTAGAATCTTCAACTTTCTTAGTGCAACACCATCCAATAAAAATATAATGCAAATCACAAATGCAAGCCACATATGTAATTTTAAATTTTCTCATAAAAACAGTAAAAAGAAACAGGTGCCATTAATTTCAATAACACATTTTATTTAAACCAATATAGCTAAAAATTTATCATTTTAATGTGATCAATATAAAAATTATTAATGAAATCTTTTACATTTTCTTAGTACTAAGTCTTTGAAATCTGGTATATATTTTATACTTATGGTCCACCTCAATTCGTACTAACCACATTTAAAGTGATCAATAGAGGGGCAAGCCCGGTGGCATAGTGGTTAAGTTCGTGCACTCTGCTTCGGTGGCCCAGGGTTCGCAGGTTTGGATCCTGGGTGTGGACCAACGTACCACTCATCAAGCTATGCTGTGGAGGCATCCCACATAAAAAACAGAGGAAGATAGGCATGGATGTTTGCTCAGGGCCAATCTTCCTCACCAAAAAAATAAAAATAAAGTGATCAATAGCTACATGTGGCTAGTGCCTGTCATATTGGACAGTGAAATTCTGGAGTACTCTTTTTTTCATATATCTAGGTTCATGTGAAGAATCGTAATGAAGCCTCCTGGCCAACCACCTGTCTGCAGATGGACAAGTATACAAAGAAGGCTAATGATATTTCCACAAGACTCTACAGTTGGAGGTTAACTAACTCCATATGGGAACATACGGCCCAGCAGCAAGAATGCTAGTCTGTTTTGTTAAGTAGATTTCAAAAGTCATTGTCAATTAAAGATGGCGGTGGCTATATAGTTTGCTTTATGAAAGAGCTAGCATGGTCATCTGTTTAAAAATCATTAGATGGCAAGGGAGAAACACCTCAGACTTACAGATGTTCCATATCTTTTTCTCCCTTTTCAAGTTTGAAATTCACCAGATTTAAAAGTCAGTTAAAACTTCGGATGTGCAACAGCACAGAATAGAAGACTCTCTTTAAGAAAATTAATTAAAAGGAATATTTTAAGATAGAATGAATCTATGGGAGCTAGAAGAGATCCCAGAGATCCTCTAGGCCAGTGTTTTCAAAATGTGCTCCCTGCATCTGTAGGACCCTTCAGAAGCTGGGAAGGAGACAAGGAGCTCCACCTGAGTCTCCGGACCACACCCTACCTTAGCTTTCATGTTTTATTGCCTTAGGCTTCCAGATTTAAACTCTTCCAGACAAGAGCTTGAAGGGGAGGCGAAGGATCCTCTACCCACTCTGGGTCCTTTCTGGCTGGGCTGCTAATTAAATTAACATGAGACCGAATAGCAGGAGAAAATCAAACAAAGCTTTTTAACATGTATACATGGGAGAGACCAGGGAAACTGAGTTTCTAGACAAAATGGTGGAGGTTCTCCTCTTAAATAGAAAGACAATGGAGGTTGCTGGGGGTGGGTGAGTTATGGGAGATTACCAGAAAAGCACGGTAAGGTTATTATGCAGATTTAAGGCCTCGCCTTCCACACTGACCAGTTTCTAGAGATGAGCCATCTGCCCCTCTTCCCAGTACAAAGAAGGAGATACCTTTACAAATGGAGATTTTCCTTACAAATGTAAATGTCTGGTAAACAGAACTTTGATAAGAATGGGCAAAGCAAAGACCCTCCCAGTCTATTCATACCCAGAGTTATCCAAGGTGATGGCCCATCCCAGGGACAGGGCTTCCATCCCAAATCCCTTTAGACAGTTGGTGAGGGCAGGGAAGGCCAAAGCCTCCTTCAGTGCTTGAGGTGGCCAATTCTGGTCCCCACAATAGCACTGGCAGCCCTATGTTATAAAACTTCTTTGTATTCGTTGCCACTTAATGGATGATGAAAAAAATCATAATTAGTATGAGTATGATTTTGTACTGGAAAAGCACTGAATTGGTATTTAGAATACCTGGAGTTTAGCCCTGTTCGTAAGTATTATCCAATCTCTTGGAGCTCACTTTGTAAACATGAGAGCATTACATTTGGGCCATGGGTTTCAGTTTGTGTTGTCCTTTGTTTTTTTTCCTTGGAACTCCATGGTTAAGTGTGGGGGATCGGAACTGGCCACCTCTAAGTATGCCTCTTTACCTTGATTGTTTTCTCTCAAGGAGGCTTTGACCTTCCCCCCACTAACTGTCTAAAGGGATTTGGGATGGAAGGCCTGTCCCCAGGACGGGCCATCACCATAGATTACTCTGGGTATCCATAGACTGGGAGGGTCCTTGCTGAGAACAAACATTTACATCTATAAGGGAAATCTCCATTTGTAAAGGCATCTCCTTCCCTGTACTGGGAAGAGGGGCAGATGACCTCATCTCTAGAAACTTGTCAATGTGGAAGGCGAGGCCTTAAATCTGCATAATAACCTTACCGTGCTTTTCTGGTAATCTCCCATAACTCACCCACCCCCAACAACCTCCATTGTCTTTCTATTTAAGAGGAGAACCTCCACCATTTTGTCTAGAAACTCAGTTTCCCTGACCTCTCCCATGTATACATGTTAAAAAGCTTTGTTTGATTTTCTCCTGCTATTCGGTCTCATGTCAATTTAATTAGTAGCCCAGCCAGAAAGGACCCAGAGTGGGTAGAGAATGCTCTTTCTCCCCTTCACTATGAAGAGGAGAAAGGACACCTAACCCAGACATGTGGGGGTCAGCAAAGGACATTCAGAAGAGGTAACTTCTCAACTTAGACTTAAAGTTAAACAGCAGGGAGTCCGTGTGGGCCCAGGAATGGGTGGTGGAGGCTGGGCTGAGGCAGGGAGAGCAGCTGCATCTGCAGTGATCCAGGTGAGATACCTGGAGGGCTCCGCTCTGGGGTGGCAGCAGTGGGGATCGAAAGGAGTGAAGTGCACATGCTGAGAGACATTTAATTTAGGAGATATAAGCAATGAGACTCCTCAAGGGCTTGGATGGGGAGGAGTAAAGAAAAAGGAGGAACACTCAAGGATGACAGGCTACGGGTTAGGGTAGGCAGTGTTTAAAAGACAAAGGATAGGGTAGGAACAGTAGTTGGGGTACAGAAAGAGGTAAGGAGATTGCAAATTTTGTTTTAGATAATGTGTTTGAGGTGTTACTCAGGCACATAAGTGCAGATGCCCAGCAATCAGTTGCTTATATTTTAGGTCATAAGCTTAAAGAAAGAGATCAGTTAAGGGTACAAACTTAGAACTAGTAGGTAAATAAGTCCCGGAGAACTAATGCACAGCATAGAGATTATAGTCAGCAATATTATATTATAAACTTCAAAGTTGCTAAGAGACTAGATCTTAATTGTTCCCACCACAAAAAAGAAATACTTGTGTGACGTGATAGAGATGTTAGCTAACGCTACAGTGGTCATCATATTGCAATACATAAAGGCATGAAATCAACACGTTGTCCACTTTAAACTTACACAATGTTATGTGTCAATTATATTTCAATAAAAAAAGAAAGAGATCCGTTCTCAGAATTTGCTGTGGGCCAGAAAGGCAGATGAGAACTTCACACTTGGTATAACATGGAGGCAAAGAGCACAGGCCTGGGAGGCACACACAGCTGGGGGGTGGGGATCAAGCCCCAGGTTGGCCCGTGTCAGTTGTCTGACTTTAACTTTTCTGAGCCTCGACTTTTCCATCTGTAAAAGGATTACAGAAGACAATTTGTGAAAAGTATTTCGCACAGGGCAGGCACATAGTATGCAACCGGAAGATGTCACCACTACTGTTGTTGCTACAACTGCTACTATTTTTATTACTGTTATTACTATTACTACTACCAGCAGCCCCGCCAATAGGTGATAGAATTAGGATTCGAAATCACCAGTTTTACATTCATCTCTAAGCCCAAATCACGTCTCAGTTCCAGATTTTGTTTTGGGGGGAGGGCAATTAAAAACTGAAGAAACAAGTTCATGTAGGAAAAGAATTTAGCACAGCACAGGCATAGCATACACCCAAAATATGGTACCACTACTGCTGCTGCTACTCCCACTGCTGCTGCTGCTTGTTCTTATCACGGCTACTACTATTACCCATAAGTGGTAGAATTAGAAGTCACCAGCTCTATATTCACTACTATGCCTAAATCATGACTCAATTCCAGATTTGAAGGAAGGGGATAGTTAAAAAACTAAGGAAGCAAGGAAAACTATTTTTATAAAAAATTGTTAAAAAAGGATTTTCTGAGCCATTCCTGATGGCCTAGTGATTAAAGTTCAGCACTCTCACTGCTTTGGTGGCCCAGGTTTGCTTCCTGGTCGTGGAACCACACTACCCATCTGTCAGTTGCCGTGCTGTGAGCAGCGGCTCACATAGAAGAACTAGAAGGACTTACATCTGGAATATACAACTACGCACTGGGGCTTTGAGGAGGAAATGCTGTCCTTACTAAGTAACTGTCCTTTAGGCTTGCCTCACTCCTCCTATGACTAATTCAGCTATTCCATCATAAACATGCACATTCACTCCTCTCCCCACGTGATTTCCCACTAGCCTACTCTTTTATGCCACACTGAACTTTACCATGTGATAAAACATTTTTCAGGAATGTAAACTCCTGCTCTAGAACACTATAATACTATATAAATTTGAATGACCTAAAATAAAAATACTAGCTACAAATATGTTACATTGCAAACTTGACCACAAAAGGCATTGTGGCATCTTCCAAAAAGCCACCGAAGTGGCTTAAAAGTGAAATTGTATTAAATAGCATATACATACATCTAGTACAGCCATAGTTGCCGAATTAAACTGTTTCCAAGACCCCACAAGTTTTACCTTCCTAGTCTTCCAATCCTGGTCAACACACCTGAGTCCTGTAGGCCCTTCTCTGTTGATGTCTATTCATGTAATAAGCACCTGCTACATGCCAGATGCTGTGTTAGGCTTTGGGGAGAGAAAAAAAAGACATCATTCTGCCTCTCGAAGAGCTCAAAATTGAAAGCTCTTAACGCTTACGCTTGTGAGAGACAAGAGGACAAGAGAGGGTGGCAGTTCTCCGATGAGAATATGTTCTTGCCATTTGTGTAATGTGATGGGCAAGAAAACAAACGAACTTAGTGGGAACAAAAAACATAGAAGAATCACAACTGTAGTTATCACAAGAGTGGCTCCATTCCAGCTATGAGCCAAATTAGTTTTACCAAATTTACTGTTCATTAGTCCCTGGCCCCTAATGGGTACTTAATAAATATGTGTTGAATAAATAAATGAAAGAAAGAAAGAGGAAATTTGTCCCTAAGCCTTATGAGATCTCTAAGTATGATGAGACAACTGGGGCCAAGGATGTTTCCTGCCAAAATAAGCACGGAACTACAATTCTAGTCATTCTTCATAGTCACTGGCTATTGGAACAAAATGGTTATGCAACCATTATCCATGGTGACTACACCTGGGCCCTGCCCCAGACTTGCTGAATCTGAATCACAAGATGATCAAAACCAGCAGTACTTACTCAAAGGCAACATTTTTTACAGACTGTGAAACCAATGTATAAGTATGTTTTTCTTGGTGAAGATCCATCTGTGACTATAATCAGAACTGACACTCGAGTGAGAGGTGGGTAAGCGGCCTTCTCCAGCCTCTCATCTTCCCTTCACAATACTCTAGGAAGCCGGGTGCCTAAGGCGGGAATTATGAGGACAGCCTTCCGAGTGCAACAGACCTGGACTTGAATCCTAGTTCTGCCAGTTACTCTGTGACCTTGGGCACAATCCTCAGCACAGTCTAATCACCTGTTTAAAGGAGCTTAATAACACTACCTACATCACAGTTGTTATGAGGATTAAATGAGACAATTCTGGAAAAGTTCTCAACGCATTACCTGACACGTGTCAAGTCACAACACATGCTAAGTCTTTGGTTTTTTTAACATTCCACTTAATGGGGGAAAAAAACGAAGTTACCAAATTAAAGAAGGAAGTTGACTGTTTAAACTGAAACTTTTGTCTTATAAAGAAATGGCCCCTCCTTAAAACCTGTTACACTAATTCTCTTTCCAAGAAGTTCCTACTCTATAATCTGAGTAACCATGTGCCAACCCCAGTTCACTTTCCTATCAGACAAATTGGAAATTTTCCTTTAGTACAAAGCATATGCATAGGGTCCCAAGATTAATTCTTTGACAACTGGAGGAAGAAATAAACAGGTCCTAAAATTGCAGTTCTAATACAAAAATAGTAGAAATTAAGTAATCAAAAATATCCAAGTCAGAAAGTTTTGAGATTTTTTGACTAGGTAAAAAAGACAACCAGAATTAAAAATCAGTTGGACCTATTAAAAGGGAAATGATAATCTATTCAATAAACATTTGTAAAGTACTCCCTGTAGACAAAATATGTGTTCATTTGTTGTGTTGACCAAGATGTTTTAAGGAATACAAAGATGAATAAAGGCTTAAAAGGAGGTCCCTGGGGGCTGGCCCGGTGGCCTAGCGGTTAAGTTCTCGTGCTCCGCTGAGTCAGCCTGGGGTTCGCAGGTTCAGATCCCAGGTGCAGAACTACACACAGCTTATCAAGCCATGCTGTGGTGGCATCCCACATAAAAGTAGAGGAAGATGGGCACAGATGTTAGCCCAGGGCCAATCTTCCTCAGCAAAAAAGAGGGGGATTGGCAGCGGATGTTAGCTAAGGGCTAATCTTTCTCACACACACAAAAAACTCCTAGGAGGTCCCTGCTCTCAAGTACAGCAGGTATACAATTATAATACAAAGTAGGTGATAAAAGCCATTAATAGAGATATAAGAAAAGTGCTATAGGAAGGGGGAGAAATTCTGACTAAGAGTTTAAGGAAGACTTCTACTAAGAGATGGCAGTTGAGCCACGATTAGAGGTAGAGTAGAATTTCAAGAAGCAGATATGGGGAACAGGGAAGGAGGCATTTCCCTTGGATGAAAGAGCATGAATAAAGAAACCATGTGTCCTTTATGGCAGAAAGCTAATACTATTAGCATAGAAAAAGGAAGAAGAAAGCTTGGAGAGGTTATTGGTCTTGTGAAAGTTGAATTAAATATGCAAATTTAATGAATAAGAGTCAGGAAATTATGTAAATACCTTGAACTTTATAAGCTTCCTTATGACAGTTCTTATTCACTGTATTCTTTCCTGAAAAGGTAAGCAACTAATTTTTGAGTTATAATTACAACGTGGAACAATATGCCTGGAACAACTCCTGGGAATCGCCTTGTGATTGAAACACATATTCAGCAAATCTATTATCTGCATTTTGCTAGGAGTGGTTTAGCGATCTCTTTCCTTATAACCAAAGGAAAAAATACCTTGCTAAACCATTCCCAAGTTTTTCTCTACTTCACACAGGACCTCTGTCTTTTTATCTACATCTGAAGCAATCTTTCATAGTTGTTTCTCAAAGAGCGGAAAACTTTACTGACCAACTTTTATACATCATTCTATAAGCAGGATGGGAATCTTTTGAATTTGTACCTTAGCTTACTCATTGAGATCGTATCATACAGAGCCCAGCATACGGAACCCAATTTTTTAAGGCTCATGTTCATGTCACACATTGAACAACTGATTGTGATAATACGAAGCCAATTTATTCCTTCCCCATCAATGCAGAAAGATGCCTCTCGGGCAATAGACTCTGAAGAAGCAGGAACAACCTGTAGTAGATAAAGAAGATTGCTGGGCTACATGGACAGCAACCGTGAAGCGTTGAAAGAAAGACAAGCACAGTAAGGTTGGCTCCTAAAAAAGGCAGCCTACAAAAGTTATGAAATATTTTACCCACTTTCGTAGAGGGCCAAGGCTGTATAAACTTGACAGCAATCACCATGTTTGGTTTGGCCTCTACCAAGCTTTATGAACTAGTTGCCAACATTCAAGAATAGGAAGATTTCACTGAAAACTCTAGACTACCAGTTTTTCTTAAAGAATTCAAAGATCTGGCAACACTGGGCTTGTGTTCCTACTTGGCAGCTGTAGGCTGTCCCCTCGGCCTGAGTCTGCTCTCCAGTCTGCCCCCCTCCCTCTACCTGCCTGGCCCCTGCCGGCATTTGTGTGGGCAATTGTTGAATACGCCTTCAAAAATCAATCCACAGTCAGCACACATGTCTTAATGGTCTTTCTTAATTTTAAATACACAATGATGATTGTGTATTTTATGTATTAATCCAATCCAGTCAGGCAGACTTTTTTACTTATGATTCAGAATTACTTTACAAACATTTGTGAATATAAGACAAAGTGAAACCTGCCCTAGGTGATCAAAAGATAAACAATGTGAGATGGTAGAATTATGTCTTGGCAGCTCAAGCCTGGGTAAGTCATTAAATAAGATTCAAACTAAAATTGGACTGAAAGCTTGCCATTTTAGACAAGGGAGACGAGTACCAAAATGAAGGCACAAATGCAGGTTTTAGTCAAGTGGTCAGCTAAACAGAGCATTGAAAAAATATACTGTATATATAAAGTATACATACACATACATACTAAATGCATGAAAAAATGGTAAAGCAGTGAAGATGGAGCTGAACAATCAATAAATATTTACATCAACTCACCAGGCTAGTCAACTTTCCATTGAAAGCATGGGCTCTTAACCAACTACCATTTATTTGAATTACTTTTAAACGATCTTACTAAACTCAGTACTAGATCACTGTAAGAGTAAGTTTCTTAATTGCACAGAACAAATTAATAAGCAGAGTCACTTAAATAGCACTCCATTATGGTAAAACTCTGCTGTCACACACGGTAAATAAAAAGAAAAACAGGATTTCCCTGTCACTTTGTGCTGTGCAGAGTGGAGAGGACGATCATCTGTTTGTAATAGGCAAATCATCAGAACTGAAATTTGCGAGTCTTGAAAATTAAATAAAAATTCTGGTAAAAACAGTGTAAAAAGCACTTTTTCCTAATGTGCTCTGCCACTGCCCACCCCCCCCCCGCTTAGCATTCTACCTTCTGCAATTTCTGTGGAAGAGGATGACAACGCATCATTACGCTAATATTATATTCCTTCTACTGCTCCAAAGGACGCTGTGTTAGGCTACCACAGCCGTGACACAGCTTTCCCCTCATCCAAGGACGTCCCGCGCCCCGCAGGCCAAATGCTCCTGGGGAAGACCGCAGCAGCGGTCATTGTGGCCACCTGTCCCTGGCTGCAGGCTGGCCGCTCTGCACAGATGCTCGGCGAGTCGTAGCTCCCTTTGGGGGAGGAGTCCCCCCATTAGTAGGTGACCCGGCTCCACCACCAAGGCCGAGGCTGCTCAGCTCGGGCGCCGGGGTCGTGAGAGGCCGAAGTCCCCCAGGCCTGGGCGGAACAACTCCAGCGTGGCAGGTCCGGCTCCGGGGGCCTCGGCCTCCTTCCCTTGCCTGACGGCAGGGGCCCGGGGCTGGGGGAGGCGCGAGATGGGCACGCGATACCCAGCGCCGGCGTCCCCGGGCTCCCGCCCCAGCTCAGCTCCTCCTCAAATGTCACCCCGGGCTCACCAAAAAGCGCGTCGAGCTGGTGCCCTGGTCCACTGCCCCCACCAGCGGCCCCAAAACTGCTTTCTTCGTGGCTGCCATGAAACCAGCTGCGGGTCGGCGGGCGATCGCTGCCCGTTTCCCGGGTGACGGCGGCGGACGGGGGAGGGGCAGGCGGCAAGTCGGGAGGGCAAGGCGCGCTCCACGGCAGAACGCTCGACCGCGCTCCAGGCGGCCCCTTTACCGGCGCGGAGCCTTCTCACCCCGCCCCTCCGGCCCAGGCCCGCCCCCAACCGCGCTCCCCGCGGCTCCGGGGGCGTGGCGGGGGGGGGCGCTGTCTGTCGGGGAGCCAATTAGTTAACCCGGAAAGAGGTGGAACGTTCCGACAATCCGTGGGCGGTGACACGTCACGGGGGCGGGGCCTGGGCGCGGCGGAGGCGGTGGCCCGCGCGGCAGGTCACGTGGTGCCCGGCGACCGGGCGGTTCAGCCAGCCTGCTGCAGGGGCGGAGGAGGGTGCTGCCCGCTGGTAGGGATCGCCGCTGACCCGCGGAAAAGGCACAACCCCACCCGCGCCCTGGGGTTCCCGCCTGCGGATGAGTCCCAGGGTACAGAACTGCTTGTTGTTCTGGTGGGCTATGCAGAGCGCGGCGTGAATCGCTTTGGGGATCGACCCCTCCTGGCCTTCCCGCGCTTCTCATGCCCCGCCCACTTCCCCTCTCCTAGCGCACGAGAATGATAATCCTCTCTACAGGGACTGACCCTATGTAGTGGCAGCTCCAGGAGCCACGCGAATCCCTCGCCTTTGTAGGCTTTTCAGGGACAAGGAACGCGGAAGTAATTTCGGTTTAGCCTTTAAGGGAAGCTCTCAAAATCAACCTCCCCAGGTCCCCCAATTGACTATCCCAGTAGAAGGCACCAGGCGCTTTCGTGTCCTGGTGCACCCTTGCTCCTCCTTGACCTCCCTCATGGTGTCCTCTCCCTCACAAGCCATTTCTTGTCCCTCCATTAACTGCTCTGGACTGCAAAGGGAGAGAAAAGGGGCTCTCTCCTTTCAACTTGAATTTATCTGCCAGGATCCCTTTGGATCCTATGGTCCAGGGACTTTCAAACTTTGGACCAAGACCTACTGTGAGAAATAGTTTATAAAACAACCCAGGGCATGTGTGCACGTGTGCTCGTGCATTAATTTATAATTTATATATTATACTTACATATATTATGTATAAATACATTATATATATTTACATATATTGAGAAATGTTTCGAAAGCAGTATTTATCCTTCCATGCTATGCATTCTATATATTTTTTTACTCTATTGCATATCATTATTTTAAAATGCTGATTGAAAAATCACTGAATTGATTTTGTAAACCACCATGCTTTCCATCAATTTCTAAAGCACTCTTCTATTCCCACTCTTTCGTTTCTTTCCACCCCTTTCCCCAATCCTCAGTGTTCTGGAACATCATTTCTATTTTTTCCCCCTGTTGACTTACTCTACACCACCTTACTTGTCCATCTCTGTGTTTATAGTTTTAACCACACTTGCTCTGGAAGCAAATTTTCCTATACTCTGTCTAGAAATCAGATTCTGGTGTTCCAGATGAGGCCTGCTTATGGAGATGCTGGATTTGTAACTATTGATAAACTGGTTTGCTGTAGGATAGGAGTGCAGACCGTGGGGGATTGGAATTGGCCACCTCAAAATATGTCTCCTTACCTTGGTTATTTTCTCTGAAGGAGACTTTGACCTCTCCCCCACCAACTGTCTAAAAGGATTTGGAATGGAAGTCCTGTCCCACTGTGGATAACTCTGGGTATAGATAGACTGGGAGGGTTCTTGCTATGCCCATTCTTATCAAGGTTCTGTTTACCAAACATTTGCATTTAAAGGAGATCTCCATTTGTAAAGGTGTCTCCCTCTCTGTACCGGGAGGAAGGGGGGATGACCTCATCTCTAGAAACTTGTCAAGGTGGAAGGCAAGGCCTTAAATCTGCATAATAACCTTAGTGTGCCTTTCAGGTAATCTCCCGTAACTGACCCACCCCAACATCCTCTACTGTCTTCCTATTTAAGAGGAGAACCTCCGCCATTTTGTCGAGAAACTCAGTTTTCCTGGTCTCTCCCTTGTATACATGTTGTAAAGCTTTGTTTGATTTCTCCTGCTATTCGATCTTATGTTAATTTAATTTGTAGTCTAGCCAGAAAGGACCCAGAGTGGGTAGAGGATCCTTTTCCTCCCCTTCAAGGTAATCAGTATTTCTGAATTTTCTGGAAGAGGAGAAGACACAGACAGGCATACAGGCAAATGTAAAAGAACTAGGCTAATTTTCCTCTAAACACAGTGAAAGACATTAATTGAATGATATACATAAAGGTTTCCTTGACTCTAGCTGCAATAAAAGAAAGCAACCAAACCTACCACATTGATCCATTAAAAAAAAAATCCCTGATCATGTTCAAACTTTCACACATTTTTGACTCAGATAGTAATGGGACAGCAATTTATTTGTTTAGCAGTATAGTGGGATCAGAATTCAGACATTTCAGAATAAGTAAGGCTAGATGTACATGAGAGTGACGAGAGAGTCTCACATACTGAGGTATATGGGGTAACTATTTGGGTTCAAAACTGATTCAGCTTGAACTAAAAAGCCTGACTTATGGCCTATCTAACATACATTGCACATCTGCTTAACCGTTAAAGTAAAGAATACACTCTCTTAGGATAAGAATGCATATTTCCCCTCCTATGCCCTATTGGTAATGCCCGAATTAGTCCCTTTCCTGACATCACAGTAATGTTGACCTGCTAATTTGCAACTGAATACCTCATTGAAATTTGATGAAAATGTATCCTGGGTGTTTAATGTACATTCTTTGTTCTAAAAAGCTGTAAGATTGTACTGAAAGCCATGCTTCTCCAGAATGCTTTCTAAGGCCTGCCCGGGTTATAATCCTCACTCTGGCTCAAGTGAAATGCATCTTGTTTCTTTTATCTGTAGAATGGTTATTAGTTATTTTGTGTTGACAAGAGATTCTTAAATTTATTGATCCTGTGGTTCTCACAACAGTCTGTATTCCACATCCTCATTCCTTTCACCAAAACATAATCAAAAGGCCAAGATATTATCTGAGGGCCAGCCTGGTGGCATAGTGGTTAAGTTCATGCACTCCACTTAAGTAGCCCAGGGTTCACAGGTTTGGACCCGGGTGTAGGCCTACACACCACTCATCAAGCCATGCTGTGGCGTCATCCCACATACAAAATAGAGGAAGATGGGCACAGATGTTAGCTCAGGGGCCAATCTTCCTTAGCAAAAAGAGGAAGATTGGCAACAGATGTGAGCTCAGGGCCAATCTTCCTCACCAAAAAAACAAAGATACTATTTGAGCTTTCAAGAGTCACACATATCCACACAACTGAACAACAAAAAACAAACAACCCAATCACAAAATGGGCAGAGGATATGAACAGACATTTTTCCAAGGAAGATATACAGATGGCCAACAGACACATGAAAAGATGTTCAACATCACTAATCATCAGGCAAATGTGAATCCAAACTATGCTAAGATATCACCTTACACCCGTTAGAATGGCTATAATCACCTAGACAAAAAACAACAAATGTTAGAGAGGTTGTGGAGAAATGGGAACCCTAATTCACCACTGGTGGGAAAGCAAAGTGGTGCAGCCTCTATGGAAAACAGTATGGAGATTCCTCAAAAAATTAAAAATAGAAATACCTTATGATCCAGCAATCCCACTATTGGACATCTACCAAATGGACATGAAATCAACCATCCCAAGAGGCTTATGCACTCCTATGTTCATTGCAGCATTATTCACTATAGCCAAGAAGTGGAAGCAACCCAAGTGTCCCTCGACTGATGATTGGATAAAGAAGATCTGCTATATATATATATATATATATATATATATATATATATATATATATATACACACAATGGAATGCTACTTGCCCATAAAAAAAGACAGAATTGTCCCATTTGCAACAACATGGATGGACCTAGAGGGTATTATGTTAAGTGAAATAAGCCAGAGAGAGAAGGACAAACACCACATGATTTCACTCATATGTGGAATATAAACTAACACATGGACAGAGAGAACTGGTTGGTGGTTTCCATGGGGAAGGGGGATGGGGATGGGTACAAGGGGTGAAGGGATGCATTCATATGGTGACAGACAAATAATGATGTACAACTAAAACCCCACAATGTTATAAACTATTAAGACATCAATAAAAATTAAAAATTAAAAAAAAAAGAGTCATACATATCTAAGCTCTCTTTTAGAGATCCAGAAAGGTCAAAGGGAAAGGTTAAATGAAAGAGTCTAGTTTAGCCTATCTCAATTCCACACCCTAAATATTTACTCTGACTCTCAGAGATCTATTTTCTCTTATCCTTCTGGAATTGCTCCCATTTGCCTGCCCTTTATCATCTCTTCCATCCCAGCTGCAGTCTGCAAACTCAGATCTATATAAATGTAAAAATCAACCAAGAGATATGCCCATTCCATTGTTCATACTATAATTGAGACAGAGTTGGAAATAACAGTGGGGTACCTGAGGCCCAGAGTGCATAAGTGACTTGTCTGAGAAGAGCTAGCCTTCTGTGGTAGAACCAGAACTAGAATTTCCATCTCCTGATATCAAGACTGACATCAGGAATTTCCATCTCCTGACATTTTAGAGCAGCCTGAGGGAATGGAAGCCGAGGAAAATGGATAAAAAGGAAGAAGGTAGTGAAGGGGAGAAAGAGCATTCTCTATCCACTCTGGGTCCTTTCCGGCTGGGTTACAAATTAAAGTGACATGAGGCCGAATAGCAGGAGAAAATCAAACAAAGCTTTATAACATGTATGCATGGGAAAAGCTTGGGGAAACTGAGTATCTCTCTTGAAAAAATGGCGGAGGTTCTCCTCTTAAATAGACAAACGAGGATATTGGGGGTTGGGTCAGTTATGGGAGATTACCAGAAAAGCACAGTAAGGTTATTATGCAGATTTAAGGCCTCACCTTCCACAATGACAAGTTTCTAGAGATGAGGTCATCCCCCCTTCTTCCTGGTACAGAAAGGGAGATATCTTTACAAATGGTGATTTCCCTTACAAATGTAAATGTCTGGTGAGCAGAACTTTGCTATGAATGGGCCCAGCAAGACCCTCCCAGTCTTTCAATACCCAGAGTTATCCATGGTGATGGCCTGTCCTGGGGACAGGCCTTCCATCACAAATCCCTTCAGTTAGTAGGGGGCAGGGAACGTCAAAGCTTCCTTCAGTGCTTGAGGTGGCCAATTCTGATGCCCACAGTAGGATACTGGTCCACCTTGATCTCCCTGGACTCATCCCAGATGTGAAGGCAAAGCAGTGGATGAAATACTGGATTGGAAAGCTAAGGACCTTGATCTGATCTTGGCCCTGTCCTTCAAACTTGATCTTCTTCACCTTGAGTAACTCATTTCCTTCCATGGCTTCCTTTTGCTCATTTGTAAAATAGGGGAAATGTCACTGATGTGGATGGGTTAATGTGAAACTTAAATGATGTATGCCTGTGAAAGCACTCTACAAGCAGCACGGTTCATGAGAGGCAAGATGTAGGTCTCACTGACAAGTCTGTTTCCACCAAAGAAACCCAGAGGTAAAGACCAAGGTCCTTCATGCAAATGATTTAAGTAGCTCAAGTCACTTAATGCTCACTGTGATGATTTCTGACTGGTAGAGCAAGAAATCAGTGATAAATCCCCTTGGAGAGTCTCTAGGTGTTTCACTTATTCCTCCTCTAGTTTTTCCTGTTCTTTAATTTATACAGAATTTATAGAAGCAGAAAGGCTACATTTCCCTAGAGAATCTTTTTTTGTTGTTGTCCAGTAATGCTTCTTGTCTTCTCATATTTGCCTGACTTATTTGTTTCTAGTCTAGTCTATTTGTAAAACTAGCCTTTCCTTAATTGCTCATTGCTATTCTAATGATTACCTGGATATGGATTGATATAGATATGGAAAGCATAAAATGGAAAGTTAGTGCTGGAAAGGATTACAATAAATAGTACTGGCACTTCTTTATTTTATAGCACTGGGATGATTTAGGCAGACAGACATAGTGATTTGCCTCAGGTAGCAGAGGGAGTTAAAGACAGATTAAGAATTGAAATATACTTGATAAAAATAGCCAAATTGGGAGCCTTCCCTTCTCTCCATGCAACCTAGAGAATCCACTCACATGTATGTTAGTAATCTAACTGTAACTATCTAAAATTATGTCTCACTTTATGCAATGTTGTGGTTATAATAGAATTAGGATATAGCAATGATTCTCAAACTTTACCCACATCAGAACCACCTAGAGGACTTGTTAAAACCAAGGTTGCTGGGCACCAACCCCAGAATTTCTGGTTTAGTAGATGAGGTCTGAGAATTTGTATTTTTAACAAGTTTCCAGGTGATACTGACACTGCTGGTACAGGGACCACACTTTGAGAACCAGTAGGTTATGGGTATGCTAGAATCTCTTTTTTTCTAGGACTTGACAAAACTATGGCAATACTGTGAGGGAAGAGAAATCTGTCTTATGACTTGTGTTAGTGACCTTTTCTCCCAAATCTTAGTTCTCTGCTAACAATCAAGTAATCCAGTTAGAATATTGGTAAATAAAGCCTTATGGCAGAGGTTCTCAGACATTAGTATGTGTCAGAATCACCCAGTGTGCTTGTTAAGGATGCAGATTCCTGCCACCTTCTCCCTACCCAAACCCTGAAATGCATGAGCTAGGCTCCTTGATGCCAGGGATTTTGTCCTGATTGTTTTTATATCCCTAGGGGCCTGGGTGTTCTATAAGAGGTTGCTGAATGAATGAATGGATCAATGTGATAGACTGTTACATAGGTGACTCCCAATGAATCATGCCTTCTGGCAGTAATGTCCCTGTGTTGTACACTCCCACATTTTTTTTTCCCGATTATTTTAAAGTTTTATAGTAGGGTTTGCTGCTGGATATAAAATAAAGTCATACAACTGTCACAAGTATAACAGGCTGTACATACAAAGTCTAAGCTATAAAAACCATTTCAAAATATAAACTCATTTTTTAAAATATATTGTGTCAAAGGCTGCCCATATTAATACCTTTGGTATAAAATGGTAACATTCCCCTGGTAAGCACACGAAACCCATCCATTACCTTACACTTTTCTATCTCCTTGTAACTACTCTAGTATAGTCTCAACCACCCTTATTAGTCACAACTCACTTCTGTTCCTTCACAGGCACGGAGGAGACTGGGCTTAGGCCATGTGACTTTTATGTACAGTGGGACATTGGCAAACATCATTCAAGCAGAGACTTAATAAGCGCTTGTACAAAAGTGGGCCTTTCCCTCTTAGAACCCAGTGGCCACTCTGTAAGAAAGCCAACCTAACCCACTAGCTGATGAGAAGCCATGTGGAGGAACAGTGGCACTCTACTTGACCCACAGCAACTTCCAGATATGTGAATGAAACCATCTTGGATATTTCAGCCCCAGCAGAGCTCCCAGCTGATTGCAGCTGCTGAATGAGTGACCCAGTTGAATGAGTGAACTTAGCCAATATCACCTAGAGCAGGAAAACCACGCAGTTGAGCCTAGCCTGTCCACAGGGTCACGAGAAATAATAAATGGTTGTTGTTTTTAGCCACTTAGTTTTGGAGTCATTTGTTGTGCAGCAACAGATAAATGACACAATGAGTACATTTTGGTGAGATCTCTATGTCTCTCAGAATTTAATTCTTGGTCATATTTGGTCACAAGCAAGACACTGGGTCTTTTGGAAAAATCAAAGTATGAACATCCAGAAATTTTCTCATTTTCCAAACATGTTTGGAAAACTTGCAACTGATGCAAGTTGAGATGTTTTCAACTTGAAAACCTGTTCCTGATAAGGTTCTGGGGCAGGGATGATACCTGGAATGCCCTTGAGGTCTTGATTGGATCTGTTAAGGATAAGGTAGTGCTTAAAGTGGGACCATTGTCACTTTGGCAGTTTTTGTTTCCTTCCCTCAGCATTTGTTTGGCTTTCTAGCCTCACATTCCTCTTGTTTTCCTCATGCTTTCTCTTTTGTGTGCTTGTTTGTTTTGTCTTTCCCTTTCATATGACCACCTCCAAGCATCCAGTGGCTGATAGAAGAGAGACAAAGATATATGTTCCTTTTTATTTTCTGCCTTTTGTCACTGTATATAGAGATGTAAAAAATATGGATACTGACAAAAATGAAGCCAAAGTAATCACAATTATGTTCATGATTATAAATTATGTATTACATTTATAATCATGGGCACTGACTTTTCAAGTGCTCCATTCACACATTCATATTATACAAAGAAAATTTATTCAGTGCCTTCTTTGACAAGTCACTTAGTAGGCACAAAATATATGTTGAATGGATAAAAAGAATTTACTAATCTCAAGGAGATTACAATCATTCATTTGCGGATTCTCTAAAAAAATGTGAGCTCTTGAAAAGAAAAGGTAACTTTACAGTTACAGGCTACCTATTTAAACTTGATTAGGAATAAATTTGGAAGAAAATGTGTCATTTATCACTCAGCAATGGTAAGTAAAGAAAGAGCAATGATAATCTTAATTGAATTATATTAATTGTCTTCTTAATGGGAAACTCTACTCTTTTTTGAAACATTCCACTGAAATCATATGTGTCTTTGGGGGGCACTTCTTATTTGTGAAGGAAGATATGGATTTAATTTTTTAAATTAAAGGATTGGAAAGAACTTTTCAGATTGTCTGGCTCAAATGCACTTATTAGAGCTGAAGACAATAAAGGTAAGAATCTGGGTAACTTGTCCCAGGTCACTCTAATGTATGAAATTGGTCACCAAGTGGTGAGATGCATATGTGTGTCTTATGAATTTATCACTATTCATGAAAAAAAGAACTCAGAGTATAAGCCAACCTACAATGAATCAAGAAACAGTACTATTTTCCCAAAGATACTGTAAACATATAAACATTCTATGTATAAATAATTGAGCCATCACTGAAAAAAAATATGGCCTTTTTCCACAGAGCTTTTCTACTATATTTTTTGTATTCCATTCTCCCAGTGTCCCATTCCTCACCACTGTACACAAAATCTAGGTCTTTATCTCTGTCATCAATCTCTGTATGTTAGAGAATGAAGAATTAAAATAATGTACAACTAAAACCCCACAGTGTTATAAACTATTAAGACATCAATAAAAAAAAACTGTAGAGAAACACCAAATGCTGGCAAGGATGTGGAGCAACAGGAACTCTCATTCATTGTTGGTGGGAATGCAAAATGGTACAGCTACTTTGGAAGACAGTTTGGCAGTTTCTTATAAAACTAAACATACTCTTATCATAGAATCCAGCAATCATGCTCCTTGGTATTTACTCAAAGGAGTTGAAAACTTAATTCCACACAAAATCCTGCACCAGATCTTTATAGCAGCTTTATTCATAATTGTCAAATTTGGAAGCAACCAAGATGTCCTTCAGTAGATGAATGGATAAGTAAACTGTGGTACATCCAGATAATGGAATATTATTCAGTGCTAAAAAGAAATGAGCTATCAAGCTATGAAAAGACATGGAGGAACCTTAAATGTATATTCTAAGTGGAAGAAGGCAATCTAAAAAGGCTACACACTGTGTGATTCAAACTATATGACATTCTGGAAAGGCAAAACTATGGAGATAGTAAAAAGATCAGTGCTTCCCAATGAAGAAAAGCCCAGGACCAGATGGCTCCACTGGTGAATTTTACCAAACACTTAAAGAATTAACACCAATCCTTCTCAAACTCTTCCAAAAAATCAAAGAGGAGGGAACACTCCCAAACTCATTTTATGAGGCCGGTATTATTCTGATAGCAAACCCCAAAAAGGATGCTACTACAAAAGAAACTACAGGCCCATATCCCTGATGAATGTAGATGCAAAAATTCTCAATACAATACTAGCAAACCAAATTCAGCAGCACATTAAAAGGATCATTCACTATGATCAAGTGGGATTTATCCCTGGGATGCAAGGATGGTTCAACATACACAAATCAATCAATGTGATATGTCACATTAATAGAATGAAAGAAAAGAATCATATGATCATCTCAATAGATGCAGAAAAAGCATCTGACATAATTCAACATCCTTTCATAATAAAAAAACTCTTAACAAATTAGGCATAGAAGGAACATAACAGAATAAAAGCCATGGACGACAAGCCCACAGCTAACATCATACTCAAAGGTTGAAAGCTTTTTCTCTGAGATCAGGAACAAGACAAGGATGTCCACTCTCAACACTCCTATTCAACATAGTACTGGAAGTCCTAGGCAGGGCAATCAGGCAAGAAAAAGAAATAAAAGGCATCAGAATTGGAAAGGAAGAAGTAAAATTGTCTCTATTTGCAGATGACATGATTTTATATGTAGAAAATCCTAAAGACTCAACCAAAAAACTTATATCTAATCAATGAATTCAGTAAAGTAGCAGGATACAAAATTAACATACAGAAATCAGTAGTGTTTCTATACATTAACAACAAATTTTCTTAAAAAGAAATAAAGAAATTGATCCCATTGACAATAGCATCAAAAACAAAATACTTATTGGGCTGGCCCCATAGCATAGTGGTTGGGTCTGTTGTGCTCTGCTTTGGTGGCCTGGGTTCCTGGGTTTGGATCTTGGGCGCAGACTTACACCACTCATCAAGTCATGATGTGGCGGCGACCCACATGCAAAATGGAGGAAGATTGGCACAGATGTTGGCTCAGGTCTAACCTTCCTCAAGCAAAAAAAGAGGAGGATTGGCAACAGATGTTAGCTCAGAGTGAACCCTCCTCACCAAAAAAACCCAAAAACAAAAATCAAAATACTTATGAATAAATTTAACTAAGGAGGTGAAAGACCTCTATTTTGAAAACTACAAGATATTGATGAAAGAAATCAAAGAAGATACAAATAAATGGAAACGTATTCTATGTCCATGAATTGGAAGAATTAATATTGTTAAAATGCTAATGCTACCAAAAGCCAACTATAGATTCAATGCAATCACTATCAAGATTCCAATAGCATATTTTACGGAAGTAGAAATAACACTCCTAGAATTTATATGGAACCACAAAAGACGCTGAATAGTCAAAGAAAGCCTGAGAAAGAAGAACAAAGCAGAGGGCACCACACTTCCTGATTTTTAGCTATACTATAAGGCTATAGTCATCAAAACAGTGTGGTTCTAGCATAAAAACAGAGAAATAGACCAATGGAACAGAATTGAGAGCCCAAAAAATATACAGTCAACTAATATTTGACAAGGGAGCCAAGAATACTCAATGGAGAAAAGACAATCTTTTCAATAAATGGTGCTGGGAAAATTGGATATTCACATATAAAAGAATGAAACTGGACCCATATCTTACACCACTCATAAAAATTAACTCAAAATGGATTAAAGGTTTAAACATAAGACCTGAAGCCATGAAACTCCTAGAAGAAAAAATAGGAATAAAGCTCCTTGACATGGGTCTTGGTAATGATTTTTTGCATATAGCACATAAAACACAAGCAACAAAATAAAAAATAAACAAGTGGGACTACATCAAACTGAAAAGCTTCCACACAGTGAAAGGAACAGTCAACAAAATGAAGAGGCAACCTCGGAATGGGAGAAAATATTTGCAAACCATATATCAGATAAGGAGTTAATATCCAAAATATATAAAGAACTCATACAACTCAATAGCAAAAAAGAACCCAATTAAAAAGTGAGCAAAGGATCTGAATAGACATTCCTCCAAAGAGGATATATGAAAGGCCAACAGGTACATGAAAAGATGTTCAACATCACTAGCCATTAGGGAAATGCAAATGAAAACCACAATGAGATATCACCTCATACCTGTTAGACTGGCCATCATCAAAAAGACAAGAGACAACAAAATGCTGGCATGGATGTGGAGAAAAGGGAACCCTTGTGCACTGTTGGTGGTATTGTAAATTGGTACAGCCACTATGGAAAACAGTATGGAGGATCCTTAAAAAATTAAAAACAGAACTACCATATGATCTAGCAATTCCACCTCTAGGAATACATCCAAACAAAACAAAAACACTAACTTGAAAAGATATCTGTACTCCCATATTCATTGCAGCATTATTTATAATAGCCAAGACATGGAAATAACCTAAGTGTTCATTGATGGATGAATGGATAAAGAAGTTGTGGTGTGTGTGTGTGTGTGTGTGTGTTGTGTGTATATATATATACATGGAATATTATTCAGCCATAAAAAATGAGGAAATTCTACCATTTGCAAAAACATGGATGGAGATTGAAGGCATTGTGCTAAGTTAAAAGTCAGACAGAGAAAGACAAATACTGTATGATCTCATATGTGGAATCTATAAAAACCCTCCAAACTCCTAGAAAAAGAGATCAGACTTGTGGTTACCAGAAGCAGTGGGTGGGGAGACAGGGAATTGGAGGAAGATGGTCAAAATGTACAAACCTCCAGTTATAAGATAAATAACTACTAGGGATGTGATGTACTACATGATGACTATAGTCAACACTGCTGTGTGATATATAGGAAAGTTAAGAGAGTAAATCCTAAGAGTTCTCATCACAAGGAGAAATTTTTTCCTTTCTTTCCCTTTTATTGTATCTATAAGAGAAAATATACATTAGCTGAACCTATTGTGGTAATCATTTCACAATATATGCAAATCACACCATCATGCTGTATGCCTTAAACTTATACAGTGATATATTCCAATTATTTCTCAAGAAAACGAGGGGAAAAAAAGATCAGAGCTTGCCAGGGGTTTGGGGGGGGGGTGGGGGATGAATAGACAGAGCAGAGATTTTTAGGGCAGTGAAACTACTCTGTATCGATACTATAATGGTGGATATATGTCATTACACATTTGTCTAAACCCATAGAATGTAAACACTAAGAATGGACCCTAATGTAAACTATGGACTTTGGGTCATAATGATGTCTCAATGTAGGCTCATCAGTTGTAACAAACGTACCACTCTGGTAGGTGGTGTTGATAATGGGGGAGGCTGTGCACATGTGGGGGCAAGGGTCATATGGGAATTTCTCTGTCCTTTCCCCTCAATTTTGCTGTGAACCTACAACTACTCTAAAAACATAAAATCTATTTTAAAAACTGTAGAGATAGTTTTGATGGATTTGGATGGTTCTGTCCCCTACCCATTCTCCTCAGCTGACTGCATGTTACTGGGTGTTCATTACCTTGGTTGAGAAATCACCACTCTTTCCCTCCCATTGCCATTTTGATTCTGTGGTCTCAACCTCCTTTACTTTTCACCACATTGCTTGCATTGGTGTATTTCTTTGCTTATGATAAAATTAATTTTATTAGAATTCTTTTTAGTTTTACTTAAGCTTATGAATTCAATAATTTTTAAAGCTAAGCTATTTTAAAATTTTGTAGAATATTGGCACAACATGAAATCACTAACTTACGGAGAAGAGAGATGTTTTTCTCCTTTTAAAAACAGTTGGTCTCCAAATCCCTGTTCTTCAGGAAAATTTCAAGTATATTTTGTACTTACATTTTCAAATATACCTTAACTTCTTCACTCACCTTCATGTCCATTTCCCTAATTGCTGGTTAATGACACTGCAGTCTACAAATGGAAATTTTCTCTTTGTAGTTTGTGTCTTGCTGCCTGGAAATGATGGTGATGTCACAGTCATTGGTTTGCAGTTAGGCAACATAGCAAGAGGAACCTGGTTAAAGGGGAAATAAATTCTATTTGCAAATTAGTATTTGTACAATGAGGAAACCATAAGTTTATATGACTCACCTCTCATGATTCCCGCTTCTTCTGGATGGGGTGATAAGACATCTCTGCCTATTAAAGAGAACTTGCTTTGATGTAACGCCTATGTCTAGACACTTTAGGATGCCTCCATATTTCACAGGTGACAGAGTCCATATTGCTTCAACATTTGGAGATCTCTAAGTCTGCCAGTCTCACAGATATGGACACCCAGACTGGCATATGTGTTCAGGAATAGGGAACAGAGTGACCTCTTTCAACTCAAGATTCACAGCTTTGTGGTTATGAAGCTTAAAGGAACAAGCCCATTTCAAGTAAGGGTTTGGTGCCTTCTGTGGTGTCTTCTTGTGCCCTCACCCCCAGTGAAGTGTTTTGCAGCAGAATAGGATTTTCCCCCTATAATTACGTTTATTATTTGGGAGTTTTCTCTGCTATCAAGTATAAGAGAGCTTGTTATGAGGATTGTATTCAGGAAAGACTTTATTTTCAATCTTTTGATACTTTTCCCTCTGTTAATTCTGCTGAAATTCTTTTTTTTTCTAAAGGAGGAAAGGCAGATTATATATTCCAATGAGAGTGAAAATACTACAGATCCTTATCATATATTTTACAACTATTTAGACCAGTGTTTTTATGGCTTTAGAGTCACGAGACCCTGAGTTAAAATCTTGTACTCTTCCAAAGGTATGTAGGTCAAGTTATAGCAAACTGGAGGTTTTCTTAGATTCATTCCCTTAAAAATACCACTCCCCTGACCTTTGGCCTTTGCTCCCAGGCCCTTCTTCAGCAGTATCCCTTCTCCCTGCCCGTCCATTGTAGTTTGTGGTATGTTGTTGCAATAATGGCTTCCAATGTGTTCACTCCTCCCCATATCCAACCTCTGCTTAGTCTCCATCACCCTGGGTCTACACTTGACCTGGTGACTTCTTTTGGGGCAATAGTAACTATGACATGAGCAAAGACTTAAAATGAACTTCTTCATTTGGGCTAGAGCTCCTTTGGCAATCCTCAAATCACCATGTGGAGAAGTCTGGGCTAGCCTGTTGGAGGATGAGAGGCCCCAGGGAACAGACGCAAGTCATTGCCACTGAGGCCCTACTAGAAAAACCAGCTTGATAATCACCAGACATGTGAGTGAGGCCATGCTAGAAGATACAGCCTCAGCCAAGCCTGCCAAGACCAGAAGAGCCATCACAAATATTCCAGCCATCATAGACAATCCACAGAATTGTGAGCTAAATAAAATATTTTGTTGTTCTAAGCCCCTAAATTGCAAGATGGTTTGTTAAGTAGCAAAAACTGCACAATTCACAGTCACACATCCAGTCAGTTTAGTTTTCTATCATGTGAGGGAATATCAATCATACAACTGGTTGCTCATCTTTCCTCGTCTTATGTTATGGAAAATATCTTAGTCCAGTTATTTAGTTACAAGGAACAAAATCCATTTAAGTTAGCTAAAAACAAAACTCTGTGTGTATATATGTGTGTATGTGTGCATGTGCACATGCTGAGTGAGAGGTAAGAGATGGTTTTGATGACAAAACAGACAACTTAGACACAAGACCTGCAGCTCAGCCAGGCTTCATGTTTGCTGGTGCTGGAAAGCCTCTGAGAAATGAGTCTATTCCCATGTTTTTTTTCTCTCTCTGGGACTCTTCTTTGAAACTATTTGAACACCCGTCCTGTTTTCCTACTTCACTCTGAAGACTGGCTTTCTCTGTTGATTCATCAAGTTGCACAGGGCTCCAAATGACACCTCAGTCTCCAAGTCTAGAAGATTTCATCCTTTATTGATTACAATTTATTTTCAAATACAAACCCTCAAAAGGAAGATCTGATTGGCTTAACTCATTTGCCTATTGCCTATAAGTAAGCTTCCCTTTAATCAAATGGTCATCCTGATTTGGTCAACCGTGGTGACATGGGACAGATAGGGTGGGCAAGAAGACTTTGTGCATCTGCTGGTTAGCTGGAGTTCTGTTGATCTAGGCTGGGCTAAGCTGAGTGTCACTACTTCAGGCTATGACTGCTAGGGTGGCCCTTTTTCTCACTGCAGGTTGTATAGTGGATAGGGTAGCTCTGCTCCATATGTGTTCTCTTCTTCCTTAGACCAATGAAATAGCTTGTTCTTGGTCATGTTCACTTATGGTGATGGTAAAAGTGCAATAGAATGAATGGAAACGTGCAAGGCCTATTAATGCTTGAAATTGTCACACTGGCACTTCCATCCAGACATCATTCACCAAAGCAAAGTTACATGGCCAAGCCCAATTCAAGGGGCAGGGAAATACACTCCACCCAAGACGAGACCACGGCAATCATCTGCATGCAGGTAGGGCTGAGGAATTAGGGCCAGCAATACAACCTAGTACATGTTTCCCTTTTCATGTCTTGATATGCTCATCTTTGGACCAGCAGAGATGGTAGTGGTGGTGACTAATGGTGAAGGTCCAGAGGCTAGAGGAACTAACTTGTCTATAGGAATGGCTTCTAAGATTGTCAGTAGTCAAAATGACAGAGTTTAAAGGGATATGGTAGATATGGGCCTACTCTGGATCAATACTATTATTCCAGGAGATCCAATATGGTGCTATAGCTGCCATCTCTAGGCCGTGACATGGCCCTACAGTGGAGAGGGGCCAGCTAGGTTGTTCAGGGTGGAGCTATCTTCCCTGGAATGAGAAAACTGCCGTGCACATCAGGAAAGCAACACAGATATGTAGTCATATATCTGGCCAACATAGAAGAGGTCAGAGACAAGGTATCAGCATGACAGCAAGACTGGCTCAAGGCTAATAGGATAAGACTACTTCGGGCTCTAGAAGGTCTGCTTTGGTCAGGCTTGGCTAGGGCCAGAGATGCAAGATTATGAAAGGGCCTCAGGGCCTGGTGAGAAAAAAATCATGGACTGATTCTGCTAGCTCACAGTGCTTTTTCTGTCTTGTAATACCACCATCCCCTGTCCCCAACCCACCATACAACTTTTGTCTAAATGACTCAGTTGGCAATTTATCATGTTCCACTTTACCTGTTTATTTAATTTGTCATGTGTGGATCCTGTGAAAAATCATATAATTATTTTTAAAAATAAAATTCAGAGCAGGCCCAGGCCCATATAGTTGATTCTGATTGTTTAAGGAGTAGAAATCAGTGTAATGAAGTCCGGAGATCCAGTAAGTGTAAAGTGATGGTAGGAGGAAGAGGCAATAAAAGTAAATCATCAGCAGGGCTTTACTTTGAGAGTCCCAGAAGAGGTTCCTAATGTGAGCTAGTTACCAATGGCAGAAAGGAGGTTGTGGCCTGACTGGAAGTGTTAGGAGAAATGGGGGAGGAGCTTGCTCCAAGCACTTAGGGGAAGAAATGGACCGAGGCCAAGCAGCAGTGGGAACTCTTTAAACTTCCTCATCTCTGAATTCAGAGTAAGCTCCTGTTTACCTTTCCGGCCTCATCCCCCACAACTTCCCCATCTGTACTCTACTTACTGCCAATGAGCATGCTTTCTATTCTCCAAAAACATCCTGCTCTTTCCCTATTCTGTGCCTTTGACTGTGCTATTTCCTCCATCTAGGATGCTGTCTTTCCAATTTTGCCTATCAAATTATTCTCATCTTTCAAGGCCTATCTCTAATTCCACTTCTTCCATGAAATGGATTCCTCAAACAAATATGACCTCTTCCTACTTTAACTCCCATAGTACATCTCCTAGTCTGACTTGAATTGTCATTTTACCCGTACTTGTTTTATCCACCTTTTCCTTCCCCTTCCCTCTGTATTAGTTATCTGTTGGACATCCTATATTTTATCTGGTCCGATTAAGATGCATGTTCTCAAAATCTCTTCTCTCAAAAGACTCTAGTGGTCTAGAGGAAGATGCAGACAGGTAAACGGGAATTGCAGCATGTGATAAAGACTAAACAAAAGTAAGCATAAGCGCTATGGAAGCCTCTAAGAAGAGAACTCTAATCAGCTTCTAAAGTCAGAATCCTGAGGGTAAAGGGCAGAAGTCATTCCAGCAGAGCCAGCAGCACATGCAAAGACCCTGGGGTTATTCACAAATTGCTGTAAGGAGCAATACATTAAATATTTATGTTTAGATCTTGGTAAGTTAACCTAAATGTATAAATTACATAAATACTTTCTTATTTGTCATATCTTCTGGCAACCTTCAACAGGTTCTCATTCATCCCAATTTACAAATGAAGAAACCAGGGTCAAGGTTTAAGTAATCACTAGATTACTAGAGTCTACCAAATTCAAAGCAGCAGAGTAAGGATGACAACATAGGTTTTCTGATGCCAAAGCCATGCTCTTTCCTCTAGATTCTGCCTCTCAGATCTGGCTCCTCCTGATAGGAGAGAACTGGGCAAAAGGTCATGGAGAGTCTACAGGAGAAATGTTAGGAGTTGGAGGATAAATGACATAAGCCTCACAGTTTTTGCCCAAGACTAACTCTGCTCGATAAAGTATACAAAATCCAATGTCTAGTAGGTAAACCACAGTGCCTTAATCCTTTCCCATGGACTCTTTACTTTCAGTGGTTGACACTGCCATTCACATAGGTAATAAAAAGGGGCAGGGGCGGGTGTAGGATGACCTCTGACCCACTTAAAGAACTGATGTGGATGCAGTGATGGTAGCCAACAAGAATGTTATAACTTTCAAGTGTAAAGAATTGGCTTGGAGTTGCACAAATCACCTGACTGAAATTCTAACCTCAGTACCACTGACATCCCAATGGTGTGCCTTTTTCTTTTAAATAATAGGATATTACTATATTCTAGCTCGAAACAAAGTTTCACTTCATTTCCACTTAAAATACATGTGCCATACACAACATATAGGAGAGGTAATAAGGATTTTGTAAAATCTAACAAATAAGATTGGTGTAGCTCCAAAAATTCTAGTCTCTACAGAGACCAGCACTGCCACCCTCAGTAAAAGACGGAAATTACAATGATCAAGTAAGACTATTGTATTCTTAAATTAAATGTGAATTGCTCCCCTAATTAACAGCTTTGAATGATGGAATATTTGTGTTGGAAGAAACCTTGGTGATCACTCCTCATTTTCTACATTAAAATTAGATTAAGAGAAATTTGGTGACTTTGCCAGGTAACATTTCTTTGGGATTTTCATATACGTGATGTCATTTTATCTTTGAAACCTTGCAAAGTAGACATGACAGGTGGTATTCTGATTTTAAAATACTTCTCTCAGATAAGAAAGCCAAGTTCAAAGACTTTAACTTGCTTATTAGCACAAGAGTAGTAAATGACCACGCCAGGATTTTTGTGCTTTCTAGTGTACCACGTGACCCTTCATGAATTTTTATTGATCTGAAGAAAATGATAATAAGGAATAATAATAACAAAGAAAAAACTTAGCATTTCACTGTTTTCTTATGCAGTCCAATAAAGAGGTGGAAAGGGTTCTAGACTGGAGCTTGAAATTTATTTCCAGCAGTTATGGGTTGAGTGACCTTGGGCTAACTTCTTACATGTGTTCATCTCTGAAGTCACAAACCTGGAACTTGACCTGTCTCACAGGGTTAGTGTGAGGCTCAAATGAGATAATTAATGGGAAAGCGCTGTGTAAACAACAAAATGTTAAGCGATTATATGGTGAAAACAAATTTTGGACGATCCATGCTTTAGAAATGTAGAGGCTAATAAGAACAGTAACTGTTTAGCTAATGAGGGACATCTGTAACTTATAAAGGAGGATTCAACAGCTTTAACAGCAGAAATGATAACCCTGAACACAAGAAGAAATATATGTGCTCTTGTCTGAGAAGACAATATAATAAAGAAGGTATTTCACAAGTTAATTTACAGATTCAATACATTACCAGTTAAAATCCTAACGGAGTACTTAACAGAACTTAAGTATCTGCAGTAAACTTTTTGTGGTAAAATATGCCACACGCAATATTTTTGGGAAAAAAAAGATAATAGCATAGGATTTACTCTGCCAAACTTTTAAACGACTGTCACAATTTTCTGGTACTATCTCAAGTAGAGAAAACAGAATGATGAAGTAAAATAGATACAAAAAGTAGATTAATAACATTTTAAGATGTCAATATATGGCAAATCAGGCGGCATAAAATAATAAAAATAAATAATTGATAAATGTGTTAAAAATGGATATGAATATGGAGAAATATAAATTTACAGTAGTATCTTGTATCACATCCAAAATAGATTTCAAATTACTTAGAGTTAAATATTAAAAAGCCACCTACAAACAAAGCTAGAAGAAAATGGAATCATAGATCTTAAATCAGTTGTGGAAGGGAGATAATTTCTTGACAATTAAAATATCTGTGACAATAATAAAAATATCTGTGGTAAAATGCATCTAATAAGAAATGAAATGCTTTCCCACAACAATGAATAATAAAATGAAAACAACTGAGCCGGAAAGATATTTGTAATTGATACGTAGGAACAGAAATTTTAGCCCCAAAATATGTAAGCAAAAGAGATACTGGCTTATAAAGGCAATAACTACTTTCTAATGGAAACAAGGTCAAAGAATATGAATGTACAGTCGTATAAGAAGAAACATGGAATAATCAAATGTTATTTAAAAGTTAAGCTTCTAGAAGAATTTTAAATTTTGTGAATTAGAGCAACTATGAGGCGTCATCTTAACCATATTTAATTAGTAAAACTAAATCAATTTGAATAGGTCACTGTTGACAGGGTTGTGGGAAAAAAAGATATTCTTATATATTGCTGATAGAATGGGGGCAATCTTTACCAAGGGCAATCTTTACCAATCTTTTCAAAATAAAAGAAAAAGACCTGCTTGTACAAAGACACAAATGCATACTGTATTCCAGTCAAAACTGGAAAGTATCCGAAATACCACTGTGGAGAAATTGCTAGGCAAACTGTGATATGTTTGGGCAATAGATTAATATTTCCATTAGAAATGACAAATGTTAGGACCATGTAAATATGTGGAAAGAATATATAAAATAATGTTAAGTAAAACAAATAAGGAATGTACATACATTGATACCAGCCTTATAAAATTTGTAGTACAAGTAGTAGGGTTGGAAGGGACCCTGTTGCTAAATAGCAAATCATTTTTAAATGAAGATTCCCCCCTCATTTAAATATTTTGGTTTGACTTTATTTTATACCATGTAACTAAAAAGTCAAAACATAAAAATTGAAAATACATTAAAAAGTCAGAGATAAATAAAATTCTCCCCTGGGGCTGTGATTATTACCTTAAAAATTTTTTTTCACATCTACACATTGTAGTTTATTTACTGCTAGAGACAGAATGCTTGTGTCCCCCAGAATTCATATGTTGAAACCTAATCCCCAATGTGATGCTTTTTACAGGTGGGGCCTTTGGAAGGTGATTAGGTCATGAGGGCAGAGCCTTCCTAAATGGGATTAGTGCCCTTATAAGGTCCCTGGAGAGCTCCCTTGTCCCTTCTGCCATGTAAGGTTATAGTGAGAAGATGACTGTATGAACCAGGAAGGGGGCTCTCACCAGACACCAAATCTGCTGGTGCTTTGATCTTGGACTTCCCAGCCTCCAGAGTGTGAGAAGTAAATGTTTGCTGTTTCTAAGCCACCTAGTCTATGGTATTTTGTTATAGTAGCCCAAACGGAAATGGACTAAGGCATTTACTATTTATAATTGTGATACTCTTTGACCCTTTTTTCTTTTATCACCTCAACTTGTAGACTTGGAACTAGATTTATCCTTAGAGATTATCTAGTCCAAGCTTCTCATTTTGAGAACGAGGGAATTGAAGCCCAGAGAGATTAAGGGGTTGCTTGAAGTCACAGAACCTGTCAGCTGCAAATTAATTTTTAGATTATATACAAGCATTATTTTCTTATAAATAGATTTGTCATACCTCCAAATGAGCATGTGATTCATCAAGCAGAAAAACTCAATGTCAAAAGTATTATTACCTCAACCTTTCTCATAATTAAGGAAATGAAAATCAAAATAATAAAATGCTATGTATCACTTATAAGATTAGTAATAAATTAAAAATATGATATCTAGTGATGGTGAGAGTTTGGGGAAACAGGCATTGCCATATTGTGTTGGAGGGAGTGTCAGTTGATGCAGTGACTTCTGGAGGGCAATTTGGCAACAGCTACCAATCATTTCAATGTACTTTTTGTCCAGAAATGCCACTGCTAGGAATTTACCCTAGAGATATACTTGCAAAAGTTCTTCAAAGTGTGTTCAAAAGGATATTCATTACAACATTATTGTATAGGAAAAAAAAGAAATCACTAAGGCATTGGTTAATTGGAAACTGGTTAAATAAATCAGGAACATTCTTTAGATGGAATACTATACAACCACTAGATATGAGATTGTGTAGGTCAAATTGGGAAAGGTCTATAAGAAATTATTAAGAGAAAAAAGCAAGGTACACAGTCATGAATGGTCCCTGGTGTGTATGGGACATACATATACACACATATATATATGTATGAATTCTACAAGAAAACACAAGAAACTTCGAATAGTAGTTGCTTTTGGAGAGAGAGATATGAAGGAAGGGAAAGAGGAAAGCTTTCACTTAACATCTTGTAGCAATCTGTACAGTATGGATTTTCTACCTATTTACATCTATTACTGATATTTTAAAATTGTCAACAGAGTTTATGTAGGTTGTGGAGTCATGGGTCAATATTTTTTCTTTATGTCTCTTGTTTCAACTTTATACTTCTCTGTATATTTTCTTTATATTTCTCTGATAAAAGAATAAATATTTTAACTTTTATATTGAGTTATATCCATATGAACTGACCTGGAAAAATATCCATGAAGTTTTATGTGAAAAAAGCAAGTTGAAATTTTTCATTAAAAAAAATCTGGGGAAGGATACCCATTACATTATAACCTTAGATAGGCAGGATTGGTGAGGAAGAACAGAAAACCTCTTTTTTAAATAAAAATCTAATAAAGTAAAAAAATTAAATTATCACTAAGAAGCCATATGGGGCCTCTATTAGTTTCCTATTGCTGCTGTAACAAATTATCACAAACATAGTGGCTTAAAGCGACACACATTTATTATTTTACAGTTCTGAGGTCAGAAGTCCAAAATGGATCTTACTGGGCTTAGGTCAAGGTGCTGTCAAGGCTGCCCTTCTGGAGGCTCCAGGGGAGAATCTGTTTTCTTGCCTTTTCCAGCTTCTAGAGGCGGCTCACATCCTTTGACTTAGGCCAGCTTCAAAGTCAGCAATGGCCAGTCCAGTCTTTCTCACATTGCATAACTCTGACACTTTTTCCTTCTTCCATTTTTAAGAAATCTTGTGATTACATTGGGCCCACCAAATAATCCAGGAAAATTTCCCTATCATAAGGTAAGCTGGTTAGCAACCTTAATTCAACCTGCAACCTTAATTCCCCTTTGTCCTGTAAGGATACATATTCAAAGGCTCCAGGGATTAGGACATGGACATTTCGGGGGCAGCGGGGGGAGGCATTATTCTGCCTACCACAGGATGTGAGGACAATGGCCACTTCTGGGACTATACAGGGATGCTCCCAATATGAGCCACAGGGGCTAGAATGCTAGCAATTTATCTGGAGACGCTGAATGTTGCTTTATAATCTCAAACTGACAGTACCTCTGTCTAGTGTAGCCTGAAGGAAAACCTGTTATGCTAGTTTTGTACCTGGGAAGAAAATAGGACTCCCAATTGCTTAATTCCTTTATCTTTTTCCTCCTCTTTTTAGTTTTTAAGATGCATTTCCTGGCCTTACATCTGCATCACTGCTTTTGCCCTTTTGTGGAGTCCTTCATCTACCAACACAATCTCATTTTTAGTGTGAAAATCTGCCACCACAGTACTCTGTCCTTGGCACACTTCCTAAGAATATTCTACCACCCACCAGAGCCCCTGCTGAAACTCACCTATCATCATCGCTCTTCATTTAGCAAAGGTATAAATTAGCAACTCTTATTTGAGGTGTGTATGTGACACACACACAGACACACATACACAAAATTTACTCTGGAGGTTTAGGTAGGAAAAGAAAAGGGGAATACAATTTGACTTGAAATAGAAGCCCCGTGCAAAATTCAGGAGTAATAGTTAATTTAGGGATAATAAGAGAAATTGCTTCTATAATTAAACAAAATCATCCTGTTTAGGAACATCATTTCTCTTCTAAGTTCTCAAGTGTACATTTTCATGGACAATTATATAATTTCCCCCCTAAGCTTAATCTTCCCCTCTGGTTTTGTGGCATTAGCAGTATCCAACTCAGAATTTGAAAATGAGGTCAGACAAAAAATCACCACCTGAAACAGAGCTAATATGAATCAAAATGGAGGAGATTAATCATGGAAAAGAGTGACCCACCTAGAGAGGCGGTATGGATTATGAGGGAGCCAAGCCAGAATTTAAGTGCAAGTCTTTGGACTTCCAGTTCCAGAAGTTTTACTCTTTAAAGTGGAAACAAAATGCTGGTTTGTTGTATTTGAGAGAGATGGGCAAAACTCCAAGGCTGAGGTGGCTGTGTAAATAGGAGAATCTCTCATTGTTGGCAAAGGGTAGGATTAGAGTTTCCTGTTTGGGATGGCACGTCCTGTATTTGATCCACCCGGTATTAGGTAAAGGTGTGGGCCCATAGCCGGCTCTCAGCAAATATTTACTTGATGCTTGATATGGTTTCTTCTCCAGTGTAATATTCTTTTTAACCTGGTTTAAAGGTGAAAAATATTAGAAACCAGTTGACAGCTTCCACAGTGGTTGGTTCACAAGGAAATGATGTCAGGAGAGTGCGGGGTGAGGAGGGGTTGGGATGGGATAAGGAGTGGAAATTATGCATGGCTTTGGGCTTGTAAATCCAGGGACAGCCAGCTGAGAGATACACAATTACTGTGTCATTTTCAAGGCACTATAAAGAGCTTCTTTCATCTGCATGGGGTGAGAGTGTTGGGTTGGGTGGATGAATAGGGAGCACACACATGCCTTTCTCCAAGCAGGCCTATAAGCACATTCCTGTCACCCCTGCCTCTCTCTCCCATCTCCTCTTACTCTACCCACCAAGAGGAAGGATGGGAAGTAACAGAGCCCACTTCAAACTATAAGCCAAGTGCTCTTGTGTAGTTAGCATATGTTATTTAAATATGTGGCTGCTGCTGCTGACATATCCCGAAAAAATTATGTAATCTGCTTGTGAAATGGACAACAAAGAAAGGTAGTATTTTCATTGGCAATTGTCTGTAAGTTGCAAACCTATCTTTTTCCTCTTCACTCAAAGAGTGACTGTATATCAACTTGCCCATCAGCTTTGGAATCCAGAAGAAAGAGTATATCAACTGAAAGACAGAAGAGTTTTTACTCTTAAAATCCAAAGGTCAACCCTTGTGACTTTTATAAAGCTTCATTTCCTGAGTTAATGGAAAAAAAAACTTTAGCATTAGAAATTTAATGGTGCCATGCTTTATTTTCTCTTTTCCAAATAAGATTTATGTCATGGCTTATCTTTCTTATCTGTGTGTCCTTATTGTTGGAAATTTTAAGTTTGCACTACGTTTATCCTGACTATAGATCAAAACCAGTTAAATGTCCAAGGAAAAATATATTGAGAAATTACAAATCATTCCTCTGTTTACGTTTCTATTATGAATTAAATATTTGTTTTAAGTAAAAGATTATTACTTCTAGAGCCAGCCCTGATGGCCTAGTGGTTAACATTTGGCATGCTCTGCTTCAGCGGCCTGGGTTTGGTTCCCGGTCATGGAATCACACCATTCGTCTGTCAGTAGCCATGCTGTGGCAGCAGCTCACATAAAAGAACTAGAAGGACCTACAACTAGGAAATACAACTATGTACTGGGGCTTTGGGGAGGAAAAAATAACTGGTACTGGCTTGTTTAAAAAAAAAGATTATTACTTTTAGTCACCTCTTTTAATGAAAGTCATTTAGTGAAGCCACTTCAAAACTATGAGAATGTGAAAATTCTGTTTCTTTTTCTTATTCTATTTTATAGCAGGGATCAAAGTTCAGTCAATGCTCTAACTTACGAGACCCATAACTTAATGAAGAACTAGATTTTTGTGTGTATTTTGTCTTTGTTGGGCAATACTTAATGAATTTGTTAATTGTTCTTTGGAAATTAAGAGGTAGTTATAGAAGACCAAGTGGGAGTAAGAAAAACAATTACTCGGGTGAGGAAGTCTGAAAACTTAGTTTTAAGGCCATAACTTATTAACTGAATGTCCTTGGGCAGTGAATTGATCTGAATCACCACTCTGATCTGAATTATACGAATTGCACATGAATTAAGGGAATGGTAGCTGTAAAACCCTAACATGGAATAATTAGTATGCTAATTAGGTCCTGAGAAAGGACTCTGAAGTGAGACTGCCTGGATTCAAATCCCAGCTCAGTTGCCTACTGCATTGTGACTTAGAGTAAGTTACTCAACCTCTCTGTGTATCACTTCACCATCTATAAAATGTAGATGAAAAAAGCTCCTACCTCATAAAGTTGTTATGATGATTAAATAAACTAGAATATGAAGAGCACATAGTACTATGTAAGAGTTAGTATGCTAAAAGTGGTCTTAATATTGAAATTGGTTAATGATCAATCCATTAACAGAATAATTTGCCACATATCATGCTTAAATTTGTTTGATCATCAAGAAGGAAAAAAAAAAAACCCTTATGGATGACAACCAAAACCATCTACATCCACAGAGCTTACTGTGTACAGTCATTATGTGACTTTACTACTCCATACTCTACTGTCTTCATCACCATAATTATCTCAGCAGACTCTTGCCCAAGAAGATAATAGTTGCAAATAACTTTATTGTTCATTCTGGGAACTTCCTGAAGGACACATTATCTCCTCAGACTCTTTGAATTCTTTGCCTTAAAAATCCTCACCTTGCTATGTCCACCAATCCTAAACTATTACATCATGATCCTTACCTAATCCCAACCAAGACTCCTCATTGAAAGGCCTTCCTTAACCTAGACTTCAAAATCTCATAAATATCCTGACTTTCCCCCTCCCCACCCAAGATTCTGTCAAGGTCGCTCTCTTTTACTGCAGTAAGAATAAACTCAGCTTTGTCTTATCAACAAGTCATCTTGGTGATATTTATGGAGAGCTGGCATTCCACATGGACTAGTGGACTGAACTGAACTCTGGAACTGGAGTTAGAAGGTATGAGTTGAAGTTACAGCTCTGCCACTTGGGCAAGTCACTAACTTTCAGATGTCTCTTCTATAAAATGTATATATATAAAATATATACATATACATACATATATATATATATATATATATATATATATATATATATATATAACATATATAAAAGTGCCTACTATAGTATGTGGTAAGGAACACTTAACAAATGTTTTCTACATTACCCTTCGTTTTGTTTTTGGTTGTCTGCTGGAGAAGGGTAAGCTGGGGAAACGACTATACTGTTAGTCTATTCAAGCCATCATCTTTGGGTAAATGCTCCTTGGCCCCTAGTAAACCACCTTATAAACACAGCCAGTGTGAGCTGAAGACCCTGGAGAATGGAGATACTTCTTTTTGCCTGAGGCACTATTGTTTTCTGAAGGGAATGTGCACAGGACCCAGAGCAAATATTAACCCATTCTTATCTGCAGAGAGCAGGTAGCTGATTCAGAACCTTATGGGTGGAGGGCTGAGGAGGAACAGCACACTCAGCTCCTTTTTTCCTCAGAACCTTGTGGGTATGTGGGAGATGTCCTATGTGGACATTTCCTAGGCCTTCATCACTTTGCTCACTGACTCCTTTCCTCCTTTCTCACTTCCTGTGCCACTTATTGAGTCATTGACTCTTAGGTCCAAATTTACCCTTTCTGCCTGCTTTGGGAAGATGCATATGGACCCTTTAGATCTTTTTCCTTTGCCAGCTGCACAATGTTAAGCTTTGTCAGCAGAAAGTGCTGGAGAAACATTGCAGGAGAAAAGGATTTTTTATCATGATCTGATGTGCTTGCTCAGTAGACCCCTTCAGGATGCTAGGCTTCACCAGGGCAGGCAGCTTCTCCAGTACCCAGCTCCCACAGTGCACAGAAGCCGGCAGCATCTAATGTCCAGAAGCCTCCCCTGGCACCCATCTTGAGTGGTTTTATAGCAGAATGCCTCTCGTGAGATACATCCCTATAAACATCTTCTGAGGAGTCCTAGATGATAGATTTTTTTTCCAGGAAGTTACAGAGAGTGGGTTTCCAGCAAGTTCTGTTGGTATGACACCATGTGACTTCTCTGTCATTCTGTGACTCATGACCATGACTAGTCAACAAGGTCTGGATCTCAGTCTTTGGGGGAGGAGTATCTTCCTTGGGCACTCTATTTTGCATCTAGAGGTGGTGGCTGCTTCTACATCTTCTATTCCTACACTCTGTAGAATTCTCTTTACCTTTTACTAAGCAATCCCTCATTACTCCAACTTCCTGTGATACTTAGTGATTCTTTAAAAAATTTAATTAGGTATTTTTATTTCTTTGTCTATGAATTGCCTATAATTGCCTATTTTTATTCTTTGCTCATTTTTTTAAAAAACCACTTTATTGAGGTATGATTGACATACAAAAAGCTGTACATTTAATGTATACAACTGGAGATAAGTATACATCCATGAAACCATCATCACAATCTATGCCACAAACAAATCCATCACCTTCAAAAGTTTTCTACTGCCTTCTTTATTGTTACTGTTATTATTTTGTGATAAGGACACTTAACATAAGATCTATCCTCTTTGCAAATCTTTAAGGTGAAATACAGTATTGTTAACTATAGGCACTATGCTGTACAGTAGATGTCTAGGACTTATCTTGCATAACTGAAACTTTGTACCCTTTGACTCATACTTCTCCATTTCCCCTCCCCCCAGCCTTTGGCAACCTCCATTCTCCTCTCTACTTCTATGAGAGGAATTCTATGTATTTTACATTCCTCATATAAGTGGTATCATGTACTGTTTGTCTTTCTATGTCTGGCTTATTTCACTTAATGTCCTGCAGGTTCATCCATGTTGTTGCAAATGGCAGATTTCCTTCTTTTTAAGGCTGAATAATATTCCATTGTATTCATATACCACATCTTTTTTATCCATTCATCAATTAATGGACATTTAGCTTACTTCCATGTCTTGGCTATTGTGAATAATGCTGCAATGTACATGGGAGTGCAGATATCTCTTCAAGATACTGATTTTAATTCTTTTGGATAAATACCCAGAAGTGGGACTGCTGGATCATACAATGATTCTGTTTTTAATTTTTTGAGGAAACTTCATTCTGTTTTCCACAGTGGCTGCACCAATTTACAGTCCCTTTTCTCCACGCCCTCACCAACCCTTTTTATCTTTTGGTGGGTTTTTTTATAATAGCCATTCTAACAAATGTGAAGTAATATCTTGTTGAGGTTTTGATTTTAATTTCCCTGATGATTAGTGATGCTGAACACATTTTCATGTACTTGTTGGCCATTTGTATGTCTTCTTTGTAGAAATACCTATTCAGTTTCTTGGCCCATTTTTTAATCAGGTTATTTGTTGTTTTTTGCTATTGAGTTATAGGAATTCCTTATATATTTTGCATATTAACTCTTTATCAGATACATGGTTTACAAATATTTTCTTCCATTTTGTAGGTTAACTCTTCACTTTGTTGAATATTTCCTTTGCTGTGTAGAAGCTTTTTAGTTTGATGTAGTTCCATTTGTCTATTTTTGCCTTTGTTGCTTGAGGTTTTGGTGTCATATCAAATAAGTCATTGCCAAGACCAACGTCAATAAGCTTTTCCCCTTTCTTTTCTTCTAGGGGTTTTACTGTTTCAGGTCTTACTTTTAAGTCTCTAGTCCATTTTGAGTTAATTTTTGTGTATGGTGTAAGACAATGGTCCAATTTTGTTCTTTTGCATGTAGATATTCAGTTTTCCCAACACCATTTATTGAAAAGACTATCTTCTCCCCGTTGTTTATTCTTGGCACCCTTGTCAAAGATCAGTTGACCATATATGTGTGGGTTTATTTCTGGGCTCTTTATTCTGTTCCATTAGTCTATATGTCTGTTTTTATGCCATGACCATACTGTTTTCATTAATGTACCTGCGTAATATATTTTGAAATCAGTAAGTGTGATGCTTTTAGCTTTGATCTTCTTGCTCAAAATTGCTTTAGCTATTCAGGGCCTTTTGTGGTTCCATACGAATTTTAGGATTGTTTTCTCTATTTCTATTAAAAGTGCTATTGGGATTTTGATAGAGATTGCATTGGTTCTGTAGATCACTTTGGGTATTGTGGACATTTTTAACAAAATTAATTCTTCCAACCCATGAACATAGAATGACTTTCCATTTATTTTTGTCTACTTTAATTTCTTTCATGAGTGTTTTATACTTTTCAGTGTACAAGTCTTTCACCTCCTTGGTTTAGTTTACCTCTAAGTATTTCAGTTTTTTTGATGCTATTGTAAATAGGACTGTTTTCTTAATTTCCTCTTTGGATAGTTTGTTGTTGGCGTATAGAAATGCAAGTGATTTATGTACATTGATTTTGTATCCTGCAACTTTACTGAATTCTGTTATTAGTTCTAACAGGGTTTTTGTGGAGTCTTTAGTGTTTTCTACATATAAGATCATGTCATCTGCAAACAGAGACAATTTTATATCTTTTTTATTTCCTATTTGGATGCCTTTTATTTCTTTTTCTTGCCTAATTGCTCTTCCTAGGACTTCTAGTACTATGTTGAATAGAAGTGGTGAGAGTGGGCATCCTTGTCTTGTTCCTGATCTCAGAGGAAAGGCTTTCAGTTTTTCACCATTGAGTATGATGTTAGCTGTGAGCTTTTCATATATGGCCTTTATTGTTTTGAGATAAATTCCTTTTATGTCTAATTTGTTGAGAGTTTTTTTTAATCATGAAAGGGTGTTGAATTTTGTCAAATGCTTTTTCTACATCTACTGAAATGATCATGTGATTTTTATCCTTTATTCTGTTTATGTGGTGTATCACATTGATTGATTTGCATATATTGAACCATCCTTGCATCCCACTTGGTCATGGTGTATGATCCTTTTAATGTGCTGTTGAAATCAGTTTGCTAATATTTTGTTGAAGAGTTTTGCATCTATGTCCATCAGGGAAATTGGCTTGTAGTTTTCTTTTCTTGTGTCTTTGTCTGGCTTTGGTATCAGAATGATGCTGGCCTCGTAAAATGAGTTTGGAAGTGTTCCCTCTTCTTTTCTTTTTTGGAAGAGTTTAAGAAAGATTGGTATTAGTTCTTCTTTAAATATTTTGTAGACTTCACCTGTGAAGCCACTTGGTCCTAGGATTTGCTTTGTTGGGAGGTTTTTGATTATTGATTCAATCTCCTTACTAGTAATTGGTCTATTCATATTTTCTATTTTTTCATGATTCAGTTTTGGTAGGTTGTATGTTTCTAGGAATTTATTCAATTCTTCTAGGCTACCTAATTTGTTGGCATATAATTTTTCATAGTAGTTTTATATCATCCTTAGTATTTCTGTATTATCAATTGTAATGTCTCCTCTTTCTTTCTGATTTTATTTGAGTGTTCTTTCCTTTTTTTCTTAGTGAGTCTAGCTAAAGTTTTGTTGCTTTTGTTTATCTTGTTGAAAAACCAGGCCTTAGTTTCATTGATCTTTTCTACTGTCTTTCTAGTCTCTTTTTCATTTATTTCTGTTCTGATCTTTGTTGTTTCCTTTCTTCTACTAACTTTGGGCTTAGTTTGCTATTCTTTTTCTAGTTCCTTCAGGTGTAAAGTTAGATTGTTTATTTGAGATCTTCTTTTTTAATGTAGGCATTGCTATACATTTCCCTCTTAGTACTGCTTTTATTGCATCCCATAAGTTTTGGTATGTTCTGTTTTTATTTTTGTTTGTGTTGAGATATTTTGTAATTTCCCTTTTGATATCTTCTTTGACTCAATAGTTGTCAAGAGTGTGTTGTTTAATTTCCATGTATTTATGAGTTTTTCCATTTTCCTATTGTTATTGATTTCTAATTTTATTCCATTGTGGTCATAAAAAAACACTTGGAAATATTTCAATCTTCTTAAATTTGTTAAGACTTATTTTGTGACCTAGCATGTGATCCATCCTGGTTAATGTTTCAAGTGTGCTTGAGGAGAATGTGTATTCTGTTGGGTTGAATGTTCTATGTGTGCCTGTTAGGTCCATTTGGTCTACAGTGTTGTTCAAGTCTGCTGTTTCCTTATTGATTTTCTGTCTGGATGATCTATACACTTTTGAATGTGGGCTGTTGAAATCTCTTAATATTATTATTACTATTTCTCCTTTCAGATTTGTCAATATTTGCTTTACATATTTATGTGCTCTAGTGTTGGGTGCATACATATTTATACTTGTTATATTTTTCTGCTGAATTGACCCTTTTCTCATTATGTAATGACCTTCTTTGTCTCTTGTGACAATTTTGACTTAAAGTCTATTTTTTCTAATATAAGTATAGCCACTCTGCTCACTTTTGGTTATCATTTGAATGGAATATCTTTTCCCATCCCTTCACTTTCAGCCTATATGTGTCCTAAATCTAAAGTGAGTCTCTTGTAGACAGCGTATGGTTAGATCTTATTTCTTTATATATTCAGCCATTCTATATCTTTTGATTGGTGAGTTTAATACATTTATATCTAAAGTAATTATTGATAGGTAAGGGCTTACTATTGCCATTTTGTTAATTTTTGTTTCTGTTTTGTAGTACGTTTGTTCCTCTCCCTCTTTTGCTGTCTTTCTTTGTGACTTGACTTTTTTTGTAGTAATATACTTTGATTTTTTCTCCTTATCTTTTTTATATCTACTGTAGGTTTTTTTCTTTATGGTTACCATGAGGCTTGAATAAAACTTCTTATAGTTATAACAGTCTATTATAACATGATAACTTCAATCACATACAAAACTCTACACTTTTACTCCCCTTTAATATTATTAATATCAATATTTACTTCTTTTTATATTGTGTATTCATTAACAAATTTTTGTGGTTATAGTTATTCTTAATTCCTTTCTATTTTAACTTTTAAATATTAGGGTTAAAATGTTTTATGCACCACTATTACAGTATTGCATTATTCTGTATTTGTCTATATATTTACCTTTATCAGTGAGATTATACTTTTATATGCTTTTGTGTTGCTGTTCAGTGTCCTTTCATTTCGACTTGAAGAACCCCCTTCAGCACTTCTTGTAAAGCATGTCTAGTGGTGAAATATTCTCTCATTTTTTGTTTGTCTTGAAAAGTTTTATCTCTCCTTGATTTTTAAAGGCCATTTTTGCCATGTATAGTATTCTTGGCTCACAGTTTTTTTTCTTTCAGCCCTTTGACTATATTATCCCACTCTTTCCTGGATTGCAAGGTTTTTGCTGAGAAATCTACTAATAGTTTTATGGGGGTTCCCTTTTATGTAAGGAGTCACTTTTCTCTTGCTGCTTTCAAAATTCTCTCTTTACCTCAAAATTTTGACAATTTAATTATAATGTGTATCAGTGTAGGCCTTTTTAGGTTCATCCTATTTGAAGCATTTCGGCTTCATGAATCTGGATGTCCATTCCCTTCCTCAGATTTGGGAAGATTTTAGCCATTATTTTTTAAAATAAGCTTTCTCCTCCTTTCTTTTTCTCTTCTTCTGGGACTTCCAGGATGCATATATTGGTATGAGAGCTGGGATTTCCTATTCTGCCATCTTGCTGGTGTCACTTCTCATTAATAATTCTTTATATCAAAATTTCTCTGTGTGGTTATTCTTTCCTGATTGGACCCAGACTGATATGCTTCCCAAATCATTTTTATCTCTTTATTCTCTTCCCTCTTTGATGTAGAGAGTGGGGCCAGAGATGAGGCCTTTCCCTAAGAATTTGCCAAATTCCCCAGTAGAAATAATTAAATCACATCACCCATCAGTCTCTCTTACAGCTTTGCAGATTTTGTAGCTTCAGGCAATCCTAATTTCAATATGCTTTTCTCCTCCTTCTAGTTACCACTATTCCAAGGCAGACAGGCTCAGACTCTGGTGGTCTCTAGGGAAAGGGGTCATAGGGAAAGGGGACATGAAGAGTGAGGGGCTCTGGCTGATCTTATAGAAAATTTAAAATCAAACATACCCTGCCTTCACAAAAATTAATTTTCTTCCAAAACTCTGTCTATAAGAGATAAAAAACAAAGGTCGATAAAAGAAATCCATTTTCTCCTCTAATACATATTTGACTTCTATTTATTGGGAAGTAACACCCTGGTTTTACTGCCTTAAAAGAATATTTGCCTTCTCTCAGCCCTAATTTACATGGCAAAGCATGCCACATTATCTGATAATAACTGGTCATAATGATCACAATCTCCTTCCTCATTGAAATGTGTATGTTTATGTGTCTTTTAAATTTTAAATTTAAAAAACTTCAAGGAATAAAACAAGTTACTAGCAAAATATATTTAGAAATAATTTATGAAATGGGGAATGATTAGCATTTATTTCTAAAATTGCTTCCCCTTTCTGTGCTAACCCTTCAGTTGGTTGAAGTTATTTTTACATTCTTTTAACCCACGAGACAGCTGCTCTTTGACCATGTCCCTAATTCTGTGTATTAATTTTGAGTCTTTTCCACTGATGTCAAAGCACCAAATGTAACAGTGAACATCTACCTTTATAGAGTATAACAAACCAATTTACTGAAGAAGAAAAATTTTATATTATTTCTAATAGCTTTATTGAGCTATAATTGACATACAATGAACTTCACATATTTAAAGTATACAATTTGATGAGTTTTAACATATGTACACACTCATGAAATCATTACCACAATCAAGATAATGAACATTTCACTCCCAAAAACTTCTTCATGCTGCTTTGTAATCCTTGTCTCTTGCACCATCCATCCCATTTCCCCAGGCAACCACTGATGTGGTTTCTGTTGCTATTGATTATTATCTATGTTTTAGAGTTTTATATAAATGGAATCATACAGTATGTACTCATTTCTGTTTGGCTTTAACACAGAAAAATTATTTTGAGATTTATCTATGTTGTTATATGTACCACTAGTTCATGTCCTTTTATTGTTTAGTAATATTTCATTGCATGATACATTACAATTTTTTAATTCATTCACTTGCCGATGGACATTTGGGATTTTTCTAGTTTTTGTTTATCACAAGTAAAGCTGCTATGAACATTTATATACAAGTTTTTGCATGGATATATGCTTTTATTCCTCTTTCATTGGGCAAATAACTAGAAGTGGAATAGTTGAATCATATGGTTGCTATATATTTAACTATTCGATAAGCTATAAAACTGTTTTCTAAAGTGATTGTACCATTTTACATTTCTACCAGAAATGTATGAAAGTTTCAGTTGCTCCACATTCTCACCAAAACTTGGTATGGCCAGTCATTTTAATTTTAGACATTCTAAAAGGTGTGTAGTAGTAGCTCATTATGATTTTAATTTGCATTTCCTTGAACTAATGATGTTGAACATCTGTTTATGTGCTTATTTGACATCTATTTACCTTCTTTGGTGAAGTGTCTATTCAATTTTTTTTTGCCCATTTTAAAATTGGGTTGTTTGTTTTCATATTATTGAGATTTGAGAGTTCTTTATATATTCTGGAGACTAGTTATTTATCAGATATGTAGTTTTCATATATTTTCTCTCAATCTATGTCTTGCCTTTTTATTCTCTTAACAGTACATTTTTGAAGAGCAGAAACTCTTAATTTGATTGAAGTCCAATTTATCATTTCTTTTATGTATCATGGTTTTAGTGTCACATCTAAGAAATCATTGCCTAACGCAATATCACAGAGATTTTCTTTCATGTTTTTCTAAAAGTTTTATAGTTATAGATTTTACATTTGGGTCTCTGATTCGTTTTTAGTTAATTTTTGTATATGGTGTGAGGTATGAATTGATATTTTCTTTTTTGCACATGGATATCCAACTGTTTCAGCACAATTTGTTGTTCTAGTTTATTAGCTAGACTTTCTGTGCTGAATTGCCATTGCATCTTTGTCAAAAATCAATTGACCATATAGATATGGGTCTATTTATGGATTCCCTATTGTGATCAATTGATCTATTTATGAATCTTTACACCAATACCAACTGCAACTTTATAATAAGTCTTGAAGTCAAGTAATACAAGTCCTCCAGCTTTTCTTCTGTTTTTGAAAGTTGTTTTGGGGATCTAGGTTCTTTGCATTTCCATATGAATTTTAGAATCATCTTGTTAAGTTTTACAAATAATCATGGTGGGATTTCAATTGAGTAGTTTTGAATTGACATTTTTACAATATTGAGTCTTCCAAGCCATGAACATGGTATATTTCTCCTTTTATTTAGGTCATATTTTATTTCTCTCAGCAATGTTAGTTTTCAGTGTACACATATCACACATCTTTTGTCAGATTCATTCCTAAGTACTTTATATTTTTCATCCCACTGTAAATAATTTTATTTTTATAATTTCAATTTGTAATTGCTAGTATACAGAAATACAATTGACTTTTGTATGTTGATCTTACATCCTGCAACTTGCTCAACTTATTAGTTCTAGTAGCTTTCTTGTGATTCTACAGGATTTTTTACATAAAAAAGCATTTCATTTGTGAATAAAGACAGAATTCTTCCCTTCCAATGTAGATGCCTTTCATTTCTTTTTCTTGCTCTCTTGCAGTGGCTACCTCCAATACGATTTTGAATATAATTGGGGAAAGTGAATATCCTTGTGTTGTTCCTGATCTTAGGGAGAAAGCATTCAGTCTTTCACCATTAAGTATGAGGTTAAATGTAGGTTTTTCATAGATGCCTTTTATTAGATTGTGGATATTCCCTTCTTTTTGTGGTTTGTTGAGAGTTTTTATTGATTCATTTTTGAATGCTAAACCAAGCTTGCATTCCTGAGTGAACCCCACTTGATTGTGATGTATTATCCTTTTTATATATTGTTGGATTCAATTTTCTGGGGCAACCATAGGGCTTACGTAGTATGTTTCCTGTCTCTCAGAGATTATTGTCCTTCATTGCCTGATGTCCAATGTTTTGAAAACTGTTGTTCCATAAGTTTGTCCCTGTAAATTCAGACACTGTTACTCCATCTTGGCTAGAAGAAGAAGTCCAAATGTTGCATCATTAACATGAACTCTGGAGGAATTGTGATAAAAAACTCTCTTAGATTACAAGCCAATATAAGGTGTATGTTTTCATACTAAGCAGTCATAGCATATACTCAGGAACAGAGGAAATGGAAATGAAAATTCAAGCCTCAGGAGACATCTTCAGGTTTGGGGATGTCAAACTTTGATAGTGTTGCTTACTCTTTTATTTGAACAACAAATTAAGCATATTTTATAAGGAAAGCAAAAATAGCTCTTCTTTTATTGGTATACTTCTTTTATCACTATACTTTCTCTCAACTCTGTTCATGTTTCTATTCTAAGAGAAGATGTTGGTGAGTGCGTATACACAAACACACACAGAGGAATGGGGAAACACGGTGAAAGTAAAATGTAAAAAAAATTCCTTTATATCAATTGGTGTACCTCATGCTGAAAAATTTTAAATTGAACCTAGGCCCTCTGAAAGAATCAGTCAAGGGTGGTATCTTCTTATAGGTTAAAAAAATATTCAATATTCATAGAATTGCTCATCCACAAAACTTCAACTTTTAAGATAAGTATACTTGTTACTGGTTGTCTCATAAGTTCAGGAATACTTCAGCTTTGAGAATACATTCCAAATATTGCAATTCTTATTTCTTATTAAATTGCAAGGCAAAATTAAACCTCCCTAGCAAAATAGTGCTTCCAGAAACATCTGGTGTTTGTAAACAGAAGCTTGTGGGTAAAGACCATGTCTCCCTAATTTGTCAGCAATTCAATACTGCATTGATAGACAAATTGGTGTGGCCTAAAAGCTAGGACTTAAAAAGTTATGTCGGCCTAATTTAGCTATGGAGCCATTGTTCTAGAGTATTCATTTTCTTTTCCTAGAGATTTTAATTTAATTTACTTTTTAATGACTTTTTTGTTAATTCACATAATGGTGCTTTTAGAAAAGTCCTGATGTACTGTCTCAGGATCTACTTGAAGGCTCAGGCCTAGCAGGAACTAGACACTATTACAATGGCTTCCTCTAGACACATCTCTTTTCATCTCTATAAAACCACACTTTTCATGATATGAATTGAGATCCCTCTGACGGAGGTATGTAAACTCTTTTTGTTTTAGTTGTGCTTGACTGCTTTATTAGGCACAAATCCAAGTGTAGGTTATAAACGTGATTTTAAAAAAAATCTTAAATTTCATTTCTTTTGAATAGAATGGAATCTCAGCTACTGGAGCACATTAATTAATGCAGCACTTTATACACATGACAGTTGCTTATGTCAGCCTGAGAACTTCTGGCTCATATTTTCCTTCAATGGATGTTTCATTTAAAATTTAATATTTATAGAGCAGCTAAATCTTTCTTCTCAAAAGACCATTAGTATAATGACGATGTAGTTTAAAGAGGTTTTAACAAGATAGAACACTTTGAGCTCTGGTTTCAGATTGACCTGGATTTAAATCTTGGCTTTATTACTTACAAGCTGTATAATTGTGCCTCAGGTTTCTCGTTTTTAAAAATGGGATATGACTAGTATCTAACTCATAGGGTCATGGAAATGAATAAATGAAATAAACATGTAAAGGACTTGGTAGTGTGCCCAAAACATGTCAAGTGCTTAAGAAATTATTTTGCCTCAGATTAAAACCAGAATACTGGGAATGTTTTCCAGGTAGTGTAGAGCTTTTAAATAGATGGAAAATTTCTGACTTTCCTGAGAAAATAGCAAATGGTTGTAGCCTATTGGAATTGGTGACCTTGGCCATCTGAGGATGATTGTCTTGTCTTAAACCATGACTTTCTCTCTGTTGATGCCCCGTCCAACGTGGGCTTTGTTCATTCCTTGAACACACTATACTTTCTCTCAACTCTGAGCCTGTAAGCATGTAGTTATTCCTCTTCAGTTTCTTCACACTGAAGACTTAGCCTGGCAAACTGATGAGTCTAGCAATCCCCATGGCACAGACACTGATGTGAATAGCACCCCTTTAGTGTGCATTACACCAAAACCTACATGTTTGAAGTCTGTTTTCATGTGGTCAATACATACTTCCATAGTGAGCATATGAGAATTCCAGAAATAGCTATCATGTAGACAGTGATGCAAATAACATCCAATGAATTATGAAGTGCACTCAAAAGTGCATGGAATACATCTACTTTCATGTAATTATTACCTACCTCTACACTGAACATGGAGGCATCTCTAAATGGTGTAGACTGTGATATGAATGGAATTTCTAGTGTTAGACAGTGCACTGCTTTTGGAAGAATTCTGCAGTCATGTGCTCTCAATATATCTCTATTTAGTATATGAGAGGTCCAGAAATATCTATGGAACATACTAGGATTGGAATGGCACCTATTCAGTTGTAAAGTGCACCAAAATATAGATGGAATAAATCTACTTTTATGTGGCCATTCCTTACATTCACATTGGGCATACAAAGAGACAAGAAAGATCCATGGTGTAGATTGTGATGTGAATGGCACCCCTTGAGTGTGCAGGATAGACAACGATTAATGGAATACATTTTCTTTCATGAGATCATTATTTTCCTCCTCATTGAGAATATGAAGAGTCTGATAAGATACATGGCATAGAGTGCAATGTGAATGGCACATCTTGAGTGTGTAGTGCACACAACCATTCACAGAATAAATCTACTTTCATGTGGCCATCCCTTACATCCACATTAAGCACTAGAATAGTCCTGAAATAGCCATGATATAGATTAGGATATGATTCAAGCCACTGGAGTTGTACAGTACGCCCAAATGCACATTAATGTTGTGCAATGCATGCAACTGTATATAATATAAACCTACTTTCATGAGGCCATCACTTACCTCCACATGAGCATATTATATGGAGTCCAGAAAATTTCATGATGTAGACTGTGATGGTAATGGCTCTCCTTGAGTTGTGTAGTCCACCTAACCATGAAATAAGTCTACATTCATGGGGCCATCATTTATTTCTACACTGAGCATATTAGGAACCCAGAAAATTCATGATTTAGAATATGTTGGGAATGGAACTCATTGAATTATGCAGTGCACCTGACTGAACATGAAATAAATCTACCTCCATGTGGCCATCAATTACCACCATACTGAGGATATAAGTAACCCAGGAAGATACATGGTATAGACTGTGATGTAAATCTCACCAACTGAATTGTGCAGTGCACTCAACAGTACATAGAATACATCTACTTTCATGTGCTCATCACTTACCTCCACAGTAAGCAGGGAGGAATCCAGAATGAACCCTGGCATAGATTGTGATGTGATTGGCTCTAGAGTTGTGTAGTTCACTCATCTGTACGTGTATTTTTTCCTACTTTCATGTGGTCACTACTTACCACCACATTAAATATACAAAGTGTCTAGAAAGATACATGGCTAATACTAGGATGTTGATTGTACTCCTTCAGTTGTACAGTACCCCAAATATACATGGAATAAATATACTTTCATATGGCAATCACCTACTTCCACATTGAGCACTTGTGGAGTCAAGAATGATCAGTAGCATAAACTGATGTGAATGGCAATCCTTGAGCGTGCATTACATACAATCCTTCATGGAATATGTCTACTTTCATACGACCATCATTTTCCTCCATATGAGCATATGAAGTATCTAATAAGACCCATAGCATAGAATGTGATTTGAAGGGCACTTCTAGAGTTGGCAGTGCACTAAATCATACATGGAATAAGTCTACTTCTGTATGGTCATCACTTACCTCCACCATGGTTATGGTAGACTATGATGTGGAAGGTACTTGTTTAATGTGTAGTGCACACTATCACTCAAGAATAAGTCTATTTAATTGTGTCCATCAATTACCTCCACATTGAGTATGTGAAAAATCCAGAGAATCCATGGCATAGACTGTGATGTGAATGGCACTTCCTCATTGTGCAGTGCACTGAACTGTTCATGGAATAAGTCTACTTTCATGTGGGCATTACTTACCAGAACATTAAGAACAGAGGAGTCTAGAAAACACCATGGATTAGACCAAGTAGTCAATGAAATCCATTCAGTTGTGCGATGCATGCATATATGTACTGAATGCCTCCACTTGCATGTGGTAATCTCTTACCTCCATATTTATCACATGAGGAGATCAGAAAGGTCCATTGTATATAAGAGTATATAAATGGGACCCTGTGAGTTGTGCAGTACAGCCAAAGTACAAGGAATATTCCACTTTTATGATGCCCTCAGTCACCTCCACATTGACCATATGAAGAGTCCAGAAACATCCATGGCACTAGACTGTTGTATGAATGGCATTCCTTGAGTATAGAGAACAAAGAACCATTCACGGATAAATCTACTCTAATGAGGCCATTATCTTGCTCTACATTGGGCATATGAGCAGTCAGGAAAGATCCATGATATAGACTGATGTGAATGGCAACCTTTGAGTGTATGGTGCACACAACTTTTCATGGCATAATCCTTCTGTACTGTGGAAATCACTTACTTCCTCATTGAGTGTATGAGGAATCCAGAAAGATATATGTCACAAGTTAAGATTTGATTGGCATCCCTTAAGTTTTGTAGTGCACTCAAATTTACACAGAATAAATCTACCTGAATGTGACATTTACTCACACATTAAACATATGGGTCCAGAACTCATCATGTGATTGGCATCCCTTCAGTTATGTAGTGCACTCAACCATATATGCAATAAGCCTAATTTCATAAGGTCATCATTAACCTCCACATTGATCATATGAAGAATCCAGAAAGATCCATGACATAGACTAGAATATGGCTGTCAGTCCTTGAATAGTGCAGTATATCCAAATGTAAATGAAATAAGTCTAAACTCATATGACCATCATTTACCTCCACATTAGTATATGAGGAGTCCTGAAAGAACTATGGAATTTACTAGATAGTGAATGTCACCTCTTCAGTTGTACAGTCTACCCAAATGTATAAAGATAAATGTGGCCATAGTTTACCTCCACATCGAGCATATGAGGAGATTAGAAAGATCCATGGCATAGACTAGAATGTGATTGGCACCACTTGTGTTTTGTAGTGTACCCAAAGGATATGGCACAATTTAATTTCATGTGGCCAACAATTACTTCCACGCTGAACATATGAGAAATCCAGAAAGATTCATGGCATAGACTGTCATACGAATAGAATCCCTTAAGTTGTGGGATGCTCCCACCAGTACGTGAACTAAATTTATTTATATGAGATCGTCACTAACTCCACATTGACCATATGAAGAGTCCAGGAAGTTACATTGTATGTATTGTGATGTAAATGACACCAAATTGATTGTGCAGTGCATCAGGTACTTACCTCCATTTTGAGCATAGCAGTAGTCCAGAAAAAAACCCAGCATAGACTGTGACGTGAATGGCATCCTCTGAATGTTCAGTGCTCACAACTGAACGTGGAGTAAGTCTTCTTTCATGTGGCCATCTCTTACCTCCATACTGAGCATACGAGGAGTCTAGAAATATCTGTGAAATAGAGTAGAATATGAATGACCCCCCTTCAGCTGTGCAATGCATCCAACCACATATGGAATAAGTCTCCTTTCATGTGGTCATCATTTACCTTCACACTGAGCATATTAGAAATTAAGAAAAATCCATGGCAGAGACCATGCTGTGATTGGTGCTCCTTGATATGTGGCACTCACTAATTCACATTCACATATAAGTAGTCCTGAATAATTTATGATGTAGATTGTGATAGAAATAGCATCCCTTCAGTCATTCACTGTGGTAATCTATACATGGTAGGCCTCTTCCCAGTATCTATCCATCCTTTTCTCTTTCCTGAATTTTAAAGTTCAGATTCCCTAAATTTTAGCCAGTCAAATGGCCACATATTTCTCAGCCTCCATTGTAACTAATTTTGACTATATAAATAAATTCTAGACCATGTGTGTAAGAAGTTTCCTTAAAGTGAAGTAGCTGCTTTTCTCCTCCTTTTTCCTCTCTTCCCTCAAACTTGAATGAGGTTGTGATAATTGAGGCTGAAGCAGTCAACCTGGGACATGAGGCAGAAGATATGTGTTGAGGATAGTGAAGCAACAAACTGCAATGGGCCTTGACTCTTAATGATTGTAGAGTCACTATACCAGCCCTAGACTGTTGCCTTTCACTGTTTATTTGAAAGCTATCTTGCTTAACCTATTGTTAATTTAGGATATGAGTCACACACAGCCATTCAAAATCCCAATGGTGTTGGTTAATTTTATGTGTCAATTTGGCTAGGGCGTTGTGTCCAGTTGTTCGGTCAAATATCAGTCTAGATGTTGCTGTGAAGGGTATTTTTAGATGTGATTAGCATTTAAATAAGTACACTTTGAGTAAGCAGATTATTCTCCATAATGTGGGTAGGACTCATTCAATCAGTTGAAGGCCTTAAGAAAAAAAATTGAGGTCCACCCAAGAGGAAGGAATTCTGCCTCCAGGCTGCCTTTAGATTCAAGATGTCAACTTCTTGCTGTAATTTCCAGCCTGTCACCCTGCTCTGCAGATTTAGGACTTCCCAATCTCTGCAATCATATGAGGAAATTGCTTGAAATCTCAATCTCTCTCTCTCTACGTATGTATATACATATATATGTATATATACATATATATGTATATGTATGTTCTGTTTCTCTGGAGAACCCTAATACACCAATTAATTCAGTTTCCAATTTATTTCAGATTAGTATATTCTATTTTTACAGGGTGATGACTAATTTAAACACCACTAAATCTTGCAAAAACCAGCAATGAGCCAACAGTCTGACTTCTGGACAAGCCACTTTATATCTCCAAAACTAGGTACAAATAGGTAATAATACTCACTCTACATTTATCACAGACCTGTTTTGAGAACAAAACAGTTGTGTTTGTTTGGAAAACAAATATAGGCATTTATGAAAGTACTTTTAAAAATTGTAAGGTACTCAATAAATACGAGAGAGCATTATTTTTGACATCCAAAACAAGGTAGAACAACTTTTTAAAAAACAGCTAAAAAGAAGAGACTTTGCAGCTCGTAAGTGAGATTACTCCATTTTCAAATGCTGCAAACAAAATTTGAAATGTATGTTTGCAAAATTTCATTCAGGATTGGGGTATTTTGTCTGGTTATTGGGTTAAGTAGAATGGAGAATTGCTATACTGGGTGCTCATGCCTAGATGCCCACCATCAGGATTTTAAGGGGTTTTGGAGGTCTGTCAAAGTTGCATATCAAGAGGTATGCCTTCTCCACCTCTATCTGTGTAGCTGGACCTTAGCATCACGAATTCACTAGCTAGTGGAGTATCTCTCATCCTTGACCCAAATGGTAGTCTATGTTTCAGGACTGTTCCTATAACTTCTTTTTGCTATGAAGAAACTACTTAAAAAACAAAACAAAAAAACACTTCTATGATGTATTCCACATTCATAATTATCAATATTTGGAGGAGTTTTGCCTCATTGTATTTGTGGCATCCTCAAACTCCTTTTGTGGTAGGGCTTTGATTACCTCTCTCTATCTAGACTCAAATCCTCCCTAACATGCACCATTTCCAACTGCTCTTTTTTCAGCCCCATTGGTTTCTGCTACAAAAATATCTCCATCGTTCCTTACTAACAAGTCTTCCTCATTATGCCACTATGCCATCCCTAAAACTAATTATGCGCTCATCACACTAAATCTCTTATTCTCTGGGGTATCTCACTCTTTGGCATCCCTCCTGGGTCTGTCTATGTGTTTTTCTTGCCTATACATGTTCCTAATTACCGTAATACCTCCCAAGTGGAATCTCTTGCAGGGTAAATCTAGATTTTAGATTGCTAAATCTTTAGGTATATTGTCACTCTTGCTCTTCAGGCCATTCTTGCTATGGGAAAAAGGTCAAGGGCCATCTCTTGAAAAGCAGCATTTGGAACAAGCCTGAAACAACTTTTAAAATTAAGTTTTTGGGGGAATAGGTAATATAGACACATGGTACAAAGGGATAAAAAGTTCCCTAGGCACTCAATTCCTTTCTCTGGAGGTAACCAAAATTACCAGTTTCATGTGAATTCTTCCAGAGGTGTTCTAACATTTAAAATACACACACACCCACACACAAACACACAGAGGGAGAGGGAGAGACAGAGAAAAGCATATTGCACACACATCATGCAAGTCCTTTTTTTCACTTAACAATGTATCTTGAGGATTGCTTTCTATCAGTACACGTAAAGCAGCTTCATTCTTTTAAATAGATGCATTATGCTCCATTATATAGATGAACCACTATTTATTTATCCAATTCCTTATTGGGGGACACTTGGGTAATTTCCAATCTCTTGCTATAATAAAAAATGCTGCAGTGGATATCCTATACATACATCATTTCACATGCATGTGAAGATATCTCTATGATGAATAACTAAGAGTGAAATTGCCTAGTCAGAGGGTTGTGTAATTAATTTTTTTTACCTATCTTTGACCATTTGTGTAAGGGAAAGATGGAATCACTTTCTAGTTCCCATTTACATTTCTCTGATTACAGTGAAGTTGAACATCTTTTCTCAGCAAATTTTACAGGGACTTCATGTTGACTGTTTCATCTGATATCCAGCTGCAGTCTTCCCCACTCTGAAAAAATTCTCCAGTGTTCTATAATATCCTCCTCTCTTCAATGTCTACTTAGGGAAGTGAAAAGAGTCTCAGTGCTCTTAAGCTGAAGGGTCTCTAGTAGTGAGACCCTAGATGGTACAGTACCACCATTGCTTCTGTCCTCTGCATTCCCCCTCTTCTGATTCACTGATGGTTATGTCAGTTCAGCCCCTTGTGTAAGGTGGCCACTAGAAGTTCCTTCTATTCTTCTTGGCTGGCCAGGGTTTTTAGGCTCTCTGTGTTGGTCAGTCAGAGAAGAAGAACTACTAGATTTTTTATACACACACTCATATATAATTTGAATATTATATATAATTTATATATTATATAATCTGTATATATTATATATTAATGTATATTATACATTATATTATATAATATATATTTATTACAGGGATTTGACCTTATCCTATTGTGGGAGCTAGTTAAAAAACCTACATAAGGCTGTTGTTTCTAAGGCTGTTGTTGCTGGAGACTGAAGGCTCCAGGCAGGCAGTTGGGAAGGAAACGAACATGAAGTGGGAGAGACAAGAATTAGTTGGAAACTATGAGGCTGAGCTGGAACCCAGGAACGTGAACTAGAACACTTGTCAGTCTCTCACAACCTTTAAGCCTCCAACCTGATGATGGGGATGTCTTGAAGGAAAGCCGGTACCTTTTGTAAACAGTTAAATACACACTTGGCCTGGGAGTCAGAGAAGCTGGAGGAGGATCTGACAGAAGCTGGAAGAGTTATGGGCCCTGCTGCTGCCATATGCCAACCAGGCGATCCAGCAGATAGGTGGCATGTGCATGAGCTGCAACAGTAATTTACACCCCACTCCAACCTTCTGAATTAAAAAGAAAATGACAGCTATTCTACTTCCACCTTTTGAATGATGTGCAGAATGTCTCATGATCCCAGCTAAATTGGAACCATGCAGGGAAGGGAGCTCTGGGAAATATAGTTTCAGCTTAGCTAAGTGGACACAATTCAAATCCTCCACACCGTCCTGAAGTAGTCTTGTTATTCAGGTTTATGCTTCCCGCATTTGGGGACCTGGACCAAGCTGTCAACCATACTTAAGCAGCTTTTTCCACCAATTCTCATCTTGGGCCTTTATCAGTTAGTTTTTACTATGTAACAAACCATTTCAATACTTAGTGGTTTAAAACAACAAACATTTATTATTCATGATTTCTCACAATTCTATGCAGTAGTTGGGCAGTTGTTCTTCTCTGGCCAGGATCTGCTGTAGGCTGAGTGGTCTAGGACATCTTCACTGACTGATAGTGGCCAGGCTGCTGCTCAGGTGACCTCAGCTGAGATGGCTTGTCTCTGCTCCACTATGCATTAGCTTACTAACTCAAATTGTACTGGCTCTGTCCTTTCCTAAATAGCAAAGGCCTCTAGCATTCTTCCACAATCTTAAATGTACATCCAGTTATTCACTTTTGAGTCTTTGTTGGGATCTTACATAAGCTCATCACTTGTCATCTCAAGTTCTTCCTCGTTAGTACTCTTGTGGATATCTGTTTCCCACAAAGCCACTACAGGTTGGTATCTACACCCTACCATGGATGGTGATGTCCTCACTCCACAAGAATATTGCTGTTTGCATCAAGGGAACTCTCTTCTTAGGTTCTTAATGCTGCAAACCCTCAAGATATCAATACACCATCTCGTTCCCTGGAGTTCTTACTATACCAAAGCCAGGTGCTTTTTACATGCAGAAGTGAGGAGAACGTCCACCCTCTCCAACTCGATGTTGTATTTTATCTACTGGGCATTGATCCAGGCCTGCTTGTGCCTCTGTGCCAACATTTCATTTTAAAACCAGCTCCTCAGTTTTCTGTCTATAGGCCATATTCCCAATGGTAAGTCATGAGTCCAGGGGCAGGAACCCACATCTGGGACACACATCAGGCTGTCCTTTTCATTACCTGAAGGTATCCTGGTACAAATAGATTCCTCCTGACCTTACTTACCAGTATATCAGGTAAGCCTGAATCCCAGCTCAGGTGAAGACTGGGGTCATGGCTCCACAAGGCACGCTAGTTCTTCCCACTGTGGATCTCTACCCCACCTTCCTGGCTCTTCTCCTTCTGTTCCCTTTACCTTCATTCCTCACCTTACCCCCCACCCCATCTCTAGGTCTCTGTGCTCTAACTATGGTGAATTATTGGCTCAATGTGCATCACCTTTCACATCTCTGTAACTCTACCCAGGCTGGTCTTTCTCCTTGAAATATTCTTTCACTAATTTCTACTTGGAGATTGCTTTTTCATTCTTCATGATTCAGCTTCAATGTTTATTCACCTGTCAAATCTTCCTCAAGGCTTTCGACCATAACAAATTACTCCAGTAGCAGCTTTTAAATAATCTTCCTACTAAAGTATTTATGATATTCTGACTTGAAACTATTTATGACTCAACCTTGGCAGTCTCTAACCAGGAAGTCAAACATAGACAGTTGCTTGATGGTAGGAGCTATCTCCCAGCCTCTGGCACAGAGGGTAAGGTGAAAAAATACTTATGGTGTGAATGATTAAATGACTGAATAAAGAAGGAATGATGTAGAAGACAAGACAGCATGTGGGAGGTAAATGGCAATGCCACAGCTGAGGGCATGTAGAAATGACAAGTGTTGCCCTAGTTCTGGGAGTGACAAGTTATTTCAGAAGACTAAGAAGGGGGTCTGCTGGAATCCTTGACTTTCTGGTCAAGGCACTTTGATCAAGTTGCATTCAAGGGGAGGAGCCACAGTTCTTGAAATTGGAACTTGTCCCAGTCTGGGCAGTAGGCTGAAGGTATTTGTATACTAGCTACTCGGGAAGGGATGTCCTAGGTGATCCTGAACTGAGAATATCTCAAGGAGGGTGCTCTTAGGTCTTAGATCTCTTGGAGGTTTGAGGATGTCTGGATAGACACAAAGCTGTGCCTTGTAGGTGTGTATTTACAAAAACAAATGAGGCACTCAATATATTGAGTGGATAAATAATTAAAAAATAGCTCTAGCTCTTTGAATCTCTGCCACCTAAGACACAACAAAAACATCATTTGCATTCCAACAGAGCTCAATCAAACACTACGAAGGACTTCTAAGAAACCCCTGCTGCCATACATCGGACAGTGGAGGCGCAGGAAGCCCAAAAGGATGGGAGGATAGGTAAGAAGTTGTACTCCCTCTCCCCAATTGATCGGCAAAGACAGCACAGCTCGCAGACAGAGGGGGAGGGGTGGCCCACAGTGGGGAAGACTACCACCCTCCAGGTGCTCTCACAGATTGTCGAGAGATCCCCACTGGGAAGCGATGATGGACTGTTTAGTGGGTGTAGCAAACACCCTAAGAGAGCCAGAAAGGAAACCCCCGGGTCGAGCAGGAGAAAGAGAGAACCCCTCCCCCCACACAGGCCACGTTTCAGCATAATCCCTCCGGGGGCTGCAGCAGGCTCAGAGCACACCGCTTGCGACCTCCAGCCAGTGGCAGCGGGTGGAAACTGCAGGACCAACTTCAACATGAGGGGAAAAAATAAGGCGGTTGGATCCTTGCGACAATTTGTTATGGCTACAGACCAAAAGGAAAATGACAAACACCCGGAAATCAACCCTGAAGGCACAGAATTTGATAACATGAATGACAGAATTCAAAATAGCTATCATAAACAAACTCAATGAAATACAAGAGAATACACAGAAACAAATCAATGAATTCAGGGATTTTGTCCCAAAAGAGATTGAAACCATAAAGAAAAACCAATCAGAATTATTGGAGATAAAAAAAAATCAACGAGATAGTGGAAAAAATGGAGTCTTTAAAGAGCAGAACTGACAATATGGAGGAACGAATTAGCATTATTGAGGATAGCCACGCAGAAACGCTCCAGATAGAGGAGGAGAGAGAGCTAAGACTAAAAAGAAATGAAGAAATTCTTCGAGAAATATCAGACTCAATGAGGAAAAGCAACATAAGGATAATAGGTATTCCAGAAGGAGAAGAAAGAGAAAAAGGAGCAGAGAGTTTGTTCAAAGAAATAATAGCTGAGAACTTCCCCAACCTAGGGAACGAGAGGGAAATAACAGTGAATGAAATCAATAGATCACCTAAATATATACACAGGAATAAAAAATCATCTCGCCACATAGTAGCAAACTTGAAAAATACCCCTGACAAGGAAATAATATTAAGGGCAGCTAAACAAAATAACATACAAAGGAAACCCCATCAGGCTCTCAGCTGATTTCTCGATAGAAACTCTACAGGCTAGGAGAGACTGGAATGATATATTCAAAATCATGAAAGACAAAAACCTTCAGCCGAGAATACTTTATCCAGCAAAAATATCCTTCAAATATGATGGAGAAATAATAACTCTCCCTGATAAACAAAAGCTAAGAGAGTTCATCACCACAAGACCCCCACTACCAGAAATGCTCAAGAAGGCCCTTTGGCCTGAAAAAAACAAATGAGAAAGGAGATACAAAGATTTCAGCAAGGACAAAGGCAAGGAGACTAAACCAGAGCAAACTACAGTTGGATAACATCAAATATTAATTCAAGCTCATCACTGTAAACACACACTCACGACACAAGATGGAATAAGTAGTGACAACAACAAATAAGGAAGAGGAAAGGGATTGAATCAACTCAGCCTAAGGAAACAGGAGGCATCTGAAAATGTACTATCTTATCCAGGAGATCGCTTATATAAACCTCACGGTAACCACTAAACAAATAACCAGAAGAGAACCACACATGACAAACAAAGAGCAAACCAAGAGAATGAGCATGCAGAAACACCAAATTGAATTTGCAGTCTGAAACACAAGTGACAAGAAATGAAGGAAATGCAAAAGAACCAGAAAATGAACAATAAAATAGCAACATTAAACCCTCATATATCAATAATCACTCTAAATGTAAATGGATTGAATTCTCCAATCAAAAGACACAGAGTGGCGGGATGGATTAAAAAGCAAGATCCAACAATCTGCTGCCTCCAGGAAACACATCTCAGCTCTAAAGACAAACACAGACTCAAAATAAAAGGATGGAAAACAATACTCCAAGCTAATGGCAAACAAAAGAAAGCAGGAGTAGCCATACTTATATCAGACAAAGTAGACTTCAAGATAAAAAAGGTAATGAGAGACAAAGAAGGGCAATATATAATGATAAAAGGGACACTTCACCAAGAAGACATAACAATCATAAATATCTATGCACCCAACACAGGAGCACCAAAGTACATTAAAAAACTGCTAAAAAACCTTAAAGGAGATATTAACAATAACAAAATGATAGTAGGGGATCTTAACACCCCCCTTACGTCAATGGATAGATCATCCAGACAAAAAGTCAATGAGGAAATAATGGACTTAAATGAAAAACTAGACGCAATGGACTTAATAGATATATACAGAGCACTCCACCCAAAAAAAGCAGAGTGCATATTCTTCTCAAGTGCACATGGAACAGTCTCAAGGATAGACCATATATTAGGAAACAAGGCAAACCTCTATAAATGTAAGAAGATTGAAATCATTACAAGCATCTTTTCTGATCATAATGCTGTGAAACTAGAAATCAACTGCAAGGAAAAAACTAGGAAAGGGACAAAGATGTGGAGACTAAACAACATGCTACTGAACAACCAATGGGTTGTTGATGAAATTAAAGGAGAAATCAAAAGCTATCTGGAGACAAATGAAAAGGAAAATACACCATACCAACTCATATGGGATGCAGCAAAAGCGGTCCTGAGAGGGAAATTCATAGCAATACAAGCTCACCTTAACAAACAAGAAAAATCCCAAATAAATAACCTTAAATTGCACCTAACAGAATTAGAAAAAGAAGAACAGACAAAGCCCCTAATCAGCAGAAGGAGGGAAATAATAAAAATCAGAGCAGAAATAAATGAAATTGAAACAAACAAACAAACAAAAAAACAGTAGAAAGGATCAATGAAACAAAGAGCTGGTTCTTTGAGAAGATAAATAAAATTGACAAACCTTTAGCAAGACTCACTAAGAAAAAAAGGGAGAAGACTCAAATAAATAAAATTAGAAATGAAAGAGGAGAAATTACAACAGATACCACAGAAATACAAGGGATTATTAGGGAATACTATGAAAAACTTTATGCCAACAAATTGGACAACCTAAAGGAAATGGACAAATTCTTGGACGCGTACAACCTCCCAAAACTGAATCAAGAAGAAATAGAGAATCTGAACAGACCAATCACAAGTAAAGAGATTGAAACAGTAATCAAAAACCTCCCAAAAAATAAAAGCCCAGGACCAGATGGCTTCCCTGGAGAATTTTACCAAACATTCAAAGAAGATTTAGCACCTATCCTTCTCAAACTATTCCAAAAAATAGAGGAAGATGGAATACTTCCCAACACATTCTATGACGCCAACATCATCCTGATACCAAAGCCAGACAAGGACAAGACAAAGAAGGAAAACTACAGGCCAATATCACTGATGAACATAGACGCAAAAATCCTCAACAAAATATTGGCAAACCGAATACAGCAATACATCAAAAAGATCATACACCACGATCAAGTGGGATTTATACCAGGGACACAGGGATGGTTCAACATCCACAAATCAATCAACGTAATACACCACATTAACAAAATGAAGAATAAAAACCACATGATCATCTCAATCGATGCAGAGAAGGCATTTGACAAGATCCAGCATCCATTTATGATAAAAACTCTCAACAAAATGGGTATAGAAGGAAAGTACCTCAACATAATAAGGGCCATATATGACAAACCTACAGAAAACATCCTACTCAATGGGGAAAAACTGAAAGCCATTCCTTTGAGGACAGGAACAAGACAAGGGTGCCCACTCTCACTGCTCTTATTCAACATAGTACTGGAAGTTCTGGCCAGAGCAATTAGGCAAGAAAAAGGAATAAAAGGACTCCAAATAGGCAATGAAGAAGTGAAACTCTCACTATTTGCAGACGACATGATCCTATACATAGAAAACCCAAAAAATTCCATTGGAAAACTACTAGAAATAATCAACAACTACAGTAAAGTGGCAGGGTATAAAATCAACTTACAAAAATCAATTGCATTTCTATACACTAACGATGAACCAACAGAAAGAGAACTCAAAAAGACAATTCCATTTATAATTGCAACAAATAGAATAAAATATCTGGGAATAAATTTAACCAAGGACGTAAAAGACCTATACAATGAAAACTATAAGACACTATTGAAAGAAATCGAGGAAGACATAAAGAAATGGAAAAATATTCCAGGCACATGGATTGGAAGAATAAATATAGTTAAAATGTCCATTCTACCTAGAGCAATCTACAAATTCAATGCAATCCCAATCAGAATCCCAATGTCATTCTTCACGGTAATGGAACAAAAACTACTGAAATTCATATGGGGCAACAAAAGACCTGGAATAGCTAAAGCAATTCTGAAAAAAAAGAACAAAGCTGGAGGCATCACAATCCCTGATTTCAAAATATACTATAAAGCTATAGTAATCAAAACAGCATGGTACTGGTACAAGAATAGACACACAGATCAATGGAATAGAATTGAAAGCCCAGAAATAAAACCTCACACCTATGGACAGCTAATCTTCAACAGAGGAGCAAAGAACATACAATGGAGAGAGGGAAGTCTCTTCAATAAATGGTGCTGGGAAAATTGGACAGCAACATGCAAAAGAATGAAAGTAGACCATCTCCTATCGCCATATACAAAAATCAATTCAAAATGGATCAAAGACCTGAAAGTGAGACCTGAAACTATAAAACTCCTGGAAGAAAATATAGGCAGTACACTAATTGCGATTGGACATAAAGGGATCCTTTCAGATTCCATGTCTACTCGGACAAGGGAAAGAAAAGCAAAAATAAACAAGTGGGACCTCATCAGACTAAAGAGCTTCTACAAGGCAAATGAAACCAGGATCAAAATGTATAAACAACCCACCAGCTAGGAGAAAATATTTGCAAATCGTTTGTCCGACAAGGGATTAATCTCAGTAATATATAAAGATCTCATACAACTGAGCAACAAAAAAACAAACAACCCGATCAAAAAATGGGCAGAGGATGTGAACAGACATTTTTCCAAGGAAGAGATACAGATGGCCAATAGACACATGAAAAGATGTTCAACATCACTAATCATCAGGGAAATGCAAATCAAAACTACACTAAGATATCACCTTACACCGGTTAGAATGGCTATAATCACAAAGACAAATAACAACAAATGCTGGAGAGGTTGTGGAGAAATGGGGACCCTCATTCACTGCTGGTGGGAATGCAAACTGGTGCAGCCTCTGTGGAAAACAGTATGGAGAGTCCTCAAAAAATTAAAAGTAGAAATACCGTATGATCCAGCAATCCCACTCTTGGGCATCTACCCAATGGACATGAAATCAACCATCACAAGAGGCGTATGCACCCCTATGTTCATTGCAGCCTTATTCACGATAGCCAAGAAGTGGAAGCAACCCAAGTGTCCCTCAACTGATGATTGGTTAAAGAAGATGTGGTATATACATACAATGGAATACTACTCAGCCATAAGAAAAGACACAATTGTCCCATTTGCAACAACATGGATGGACCTAGAGGGTATTATGTTAAGTGAAATAAGCCAGAGACAGAAGGACAGACACTGCATGAACTCACTCATATATGGAATATAAATGAACACTAGGACAGAGAGAACTGATTGGTGGTTACCAAGGGGAAGGGGGCTGGGGGCTGGGCACAAGGGGTGAAGGGTTACATCCACAAGGTGACGGACAAACAAAAATGTACAACTAAAACCCCACAGTGTTATAAACTATTAAGATATCAATTTAAAAAAATGGTAACAAAAAAAAAAAGCTATTACTCCTAACTACTTCACTCAAATGTTATGTTTTCCCAGGTTGCAACATAATCTATATAACCTTCAATTTTGAACAGTACCAAAGGAATGTAACACAATTTATTGATATTATTAATTTTTCTTTATTATAAATAACATAGCAATGAACAACTTTTGCTAATTTAGTAAGCACAAAATAAATGTTATCTCATTATTTACAAAAAAAAAAATAACTCTAGCTTCAAACTGGGCAGCTATTAGGAAGACATATATGGAAATGTGTATGGTACATTTCCGTAAACCATCTCTTTCCCTGCGTTTTTTCCTGTTTCTTGAATTTCTATAATTTTGTCTTTTACATATTGGCAATATTCCAATCATTTTTTAAGTTTGTTTTTTAGAGCAGTTGTAGGTTTACAGCAAAATTAAGCAGAAGATACAGAGATTTCCCATTACTCCCTGTCCCCACACATGCTCATTTTATTTTCTACTTTATTATTTTTAATATACAAGCAAAACATATTTATTATAAAACATAGAAACCTGAAATAAGCAAAAAGGAAAGGGAAGAAAAATTTTCCCAAATAATATCTTTTAAAGATAACCACTGTAGATAAAAATTTTTCTTAATAATCTTGCTTGTAACATAATTGAGTGGAAAATAACTTTTCTCAAACAATGTAATTTTATGTTTTTAAAGACTTACTCTCTTTTGTAGAAAAGGTTATACATGCATATAATACAGGTTTCAAAAGCCACCAGAGTATACAGCTTCTTCCATACCCTCCCAAAGATAATGAATTTAGAACTATATATATATATATTTTCCCCACATAAATGTAGCACACCCCAAACGTTATCCAACATTTTGTTTTTTATTTACAATAGATCTTGGAGAGCTATTACATTTCAATTCACTGAAATTTTCGATACTTTTGCTAGGTGGCAAGAACTATTAAAGTTGAAGATATCATTTTTTGAGTAGCACTAATTAAGACAATTAAACAATTAAAGAGAAGCTATAGCCTTTGAATAATACTCAGAACTGCTAATATCAGGAGGCACAGAGATGGGGATTCGGCAAAGAACTATGGAGTGGATGGGAGGGAACTGGCCAGAGGCTGGGGAATGGTGGGGAAGGAGTTGTTCATTTCCAGCTGGGAAGAGAGGCGGCTGGGGAGAATGGGAGTGGCCGAGGTCAATGACTAGAGATAGGAAGGGAAAGAGAAATTTGTGGAGAGGAATTAGAAAGAACTATTGAAATCCTGAAGAATCTCTCATTTTGTCCCACTTTGTATGTGGAAAGGGGAAATTTCTGGCTAGCTGCAGTCCCCAATGTATGCTTCATAGCACATCCTCATGGCCTATCCATCCCAGTTGGTTCTCCTGCCTCTTGCAATCTTCTTTTCCAAAGCAGGGCTGTCCTGATGTAAAAGGACTCTCAAGCCCAATCTGGGCCTGTTTTGTGTGGCTCTGCTTGAGGTGACTTCTTTACCATGGCTGGCACAGATGCCAGGAGAGAATCAACCTCCCCTCCCCAGAGTCTCTTTTCCTGCTCTCCCAGGGGGTCCAGAACCCTCATTCAGTGCCATTCCTAGCACAGTACCAGAGCTTTCACTTTTCACAGTGCCTCTGTTCTTTGCCTAGACATGGGAAATCTTGCAGAATCAATGGCTGTTCCCTGCTTTCTAAGGGAACAGGTCTTCTGCCAAACTTCTGAGGGGCCCAGGCTATACTTTGCTATAATACTTGGGCTGGGGTGAAGATTTCTGTTTACCCCCAGTGTTAGTCCTCAAGTTGGATCAAGGATTGGTCTCCTTTATGAAAGTAGGGACTTTGTTTTGTACAATGCCTAAAACAGTTTTTAGAACAGGCTCTGTGTTCAGAAAATACATTGAGTGGATAGAAATAATGAGTAGAAATAATAAATGAGCAGATAGAAATGTGGTTAGGTTTCCAGGCTAGCACAGAAAAGCTAATTTAAGCAGAACGAAAGTGGAGTCTAAGTTAAGAGAACTATAGATCAGAACCACTAGGTGTAGCAATATTTCTAGGGGAAATGTCTTCAGAGGTTCCTGACCTCTTGAGGCAGCTGTAAATGAGAGAGTAGATCCTTCCAGTTCCAAGGTCTAGGTGGAGTCCATCTGGACAAGGACTGGAATTATAGGGCTGAGGAATAGAGACTCTAATGGGGAGTGAAAAGGCCTTAGGAGGGAGAAAGCCATACTGGGTTTGGAGCTGAGGGGCTGCAGTGGGCATGAGGGAGTTGATGAGCCTGGGGAAAGCAAGGTTCCTGTGGAGAGGACAGGTTGGTTGTCTCTTCCTTTCTCATTCATATCACTGGGGAGCTCCTGCATGTGATAAGAAGACACTGAAACCCCAGGGGAAAGAGGGCAAGTAAAAGGAGAGAGAGGAGGAGGAGTGGCTGCTAAAAAGTTTGGAGTCCTTAGTCACAGAACAGGATTTTCTCTTCTCTACTTTCTTGCTTGTAGATGCTGCTGCTCACCAAGGGAGGATTTTCCTGCCTCTTACATGCCTTCCTTTCTTACAGAGACCCTCCACCCTGCTTTGACCTGGAAAGGCAAGAAGGCACAATCAGGACTTGGAAAGGGAGACTAAGAAAAGATGGAGGTGTGGCAGGGAAGCAGAGTCAGAGGCTACAGCAGGGTCTGAAGTAGGTGATGGGGAGGAACTCCATGGTCCAGAGGGAGGCAGTTTCTTGAGCACACGTGGAAGGACCAAGTGGAGGGGCCTGTTTCCATTTTTATGAACTATGTTCATATAACTATGAAAAATTCATAGTTAAAAATGAATAACTTTTCTTTCTAGATGAGGAGTCTCCTATTGGCTGGAGAAATGGAGTTTCACTTAGGAAAAAGAGCTCTTGTCTTGGAAGTTAAGACATAAACCCATTTTAGTGGATTAACAATACCACTGACATTATTTTTAGAAAAAGGAAATATGCCCCAAGACAACTAATTCTTGTGGCGGTAAATGGTAAAGGAAATGGTTCTATTGTCACACTCATGATTGTTCCAGTGCCCTGGTCTTCTCCAGGAACAGGTGTGCTCTTCGACGGGTGTCCGTCATATGCTCGGTATGACATAGACCACATTATTTTCCCATCTGCAAACTCAGCCACCACATCCTGATCTTGAAAATCTGAAACATAAACTGAACTATGCTCCGTTCAGGACTCTATTCTTAGTGATTTATGTGAATTAACTTCTTGCCTAAATTTCCACACACTTCAGAAGGTTTTTCCGCACATGCTTTTGCCTCTCCTTGAGGAAACGAAACAAATAAGCCAAGACCTTTTGATCACATGATATTTTATATGCAAATAGGCAAAAATATTTGTTTCATGTATTTAAGTAGTTCTTTTATTCAAGTAATAATTACAAGTATGCCAGTTATCTCTCTCTATATTTTTTTGTCTTTTTTTTTTCTTTTTTGTGGGGAAGACCAGCCCTGAGCTAACGTCCGTCGCCAATCCTCCCCTTTTTGCTGAGGAAGACTGGCCCTGGGCTAACATCCATGCCCATCTTCCTCCACTTTATATGGGACGCCGCCACAGCATGGCTGACAAGCAGTGAGTCGGCGGGGCGCCCGGGCTCCGAACTCGCGAACCCCGGGCTGCCAAGCGCGAACTAAACCGCTGCGCCACAGGGCGGCCCTATCTATATATATTTTTAATTTTAGGTTTCTAATTAGTGTTTTTAATTAGGGTATGTTTTAGCAAAATGGTTTTGAAGTCAGTCTTCTTGGGTTCAAGTCCTAGCTCCAGAGTTATTAGCTATGTCCTTGGGAAAGGTAAGTAAACTTTCTGTCTCTCTGTTTCTTCTGGTCTAAAATAGGGCTGATATGGGCCCCGTTGGGAGGCTTAAACCAGTTAATACATTTAAAATTCTGAGAACAGTTTTTAATGTATAATAAGTGCTCATTAAGTCTTAGTAGCTGTTATTTAAACCCAAAATAGTTCAATAGAAGGAAAATGACTTCACGTAGTAGCAACAGAACAAGCTTAAAATCACGAAGATCTGGATTTGCATCTTTAAATCCTGGTCCTTGCTTGATCTAGAAATTTATTTAACCTTTCTGAGCTTCAATTTCCTTATTTGTAAAATAGAAATAATGATATCTACTTTATGTTACCGTGAGGCTTAAATAAGATAATAAGTAAATAACCCACTTTGCGGTAGATATTCTAGTCTCAGCAATATATATGTAAATAATTGCTAAACTTGTCCCACCCAAATCCTCTACTAATACTACTCTATGTTCTTTTAGCTCAGCAGTTCTCAAATTATGATCTCCAAGACCCTTTCAGGGAGTCCATGAGGTCAAAATCATTTTCATAATAATACCAAGATGCTATTTGCCTTTTCCACTGAATTGACATTTGTACTGATGGTGCAAAAGCAATAAAAAAAAATTCTGGCTCCTTAGCACAAATCAAGGCAGTGGCACCAAACTCTACTAGTAGTCGTTTCATTCTTCACCACCACACATCACAATAAAAAAATGCCTGTCTAAAATAAGAATGTCCTTAATGAAGCAGCAAAAAATATTAATTTTATGAAACCTTGACCTTTGAGTACACTTTAAAAAAATATTCCCTGTAATGAAATGTGAAATATGCATAAAGCACTTTTGCTGCATATTGAAGTAGAATTGGTGCCTCCAGGAAAAGCACTTGAGTGACTGAGTTGCGAGCTGAACTAGCAGCTTTTCTCATGAAACACCATTTTTACTCGAAATAACAATGGACAAACTATGGCTATTCAGACTTGGAATTCTGATAGACATTTTCTTGAAAATGAATGAAGGAAGTCTGTCACTTCGAGGAAAACGACTGACAATATATGTTCCCAATAATAAAATTTAAGTTTTCAAACGAAAATTAAAATTTTGGAAAGCTTGATCCACTATTATGTTCTTGACAGCTTCCCAATACTTAAAGAATTTTCTGATGAGATTGGTCATGATATTAACAAATGTAATTTTTTTATATTATACAATATGAAATGTGTCAGCATTTGGACGGGCTGCATAACTCAGTGAACCAGTATTTTTTCAAATGACCAATGCATCATGTTACAAAATCATGCATGAGAATAAGATACATTCAAAGTATAAGATAGACCAATGGATTTTAATGTAATAGTATGAAAAGTTAATAGATATGGTTCCAGATTCCATATTATAAACAATCTTTAAGATATTACCACTTACTGAGTTTTGGTCTCCTATAAAAGGAGAATACCCACAGCTGTCTATAAAGCCCATTAAAATACTCTTCCCTTTTCCAATTGCATATTTCTGAGAGGCTGGATTTTCTTCACATACTTCAAGTTGAAGTCTTCAACCAAAACAACATATTCCGATGACTAAATGCAGACTCTAGCTATCTTCTATGAGCCAACATTGAAGAGATTTGTAAAAATAGAAAATGATTCTACTCTTCTCATTAGTGTTGTTGGAAAATAATTTTTCTTCGAAACTATGCTATTTACATTACTATTTAATGGGTCTATTACTGTGATTCTTAAATGAGTTAATAAATGCCAAAAATTTTCTTAGTTTTAATTTCTATTATGGAAAATATCAATATAACCCACCTAAACAAAAGCTCTTTGGCATCCTTCATAATTTTTAAGTGTGTAAAGGGATCCTGACACCAGAAAGTTTGGGAACTACTGCTTTGGACCAGTATTGCTGAACACTAGAATAGCTTAACACTAGAATCACCTGTGGAGCTTTTCAAAAATACCAATGCCCGGCCCCACCTCAGATAAATTAAATCAGAATCTCTGGGTTTGGAGCCTGGGCCTTTATATATCTGTATATTTTCAAACTCTTCAGGTGATACTCATGTACATCCAGGGTTGAAAACTATTGCCCTAATGTAGTGTTTTCCAAACTTGCCCAGAATCATAAGAATCATCTGAGATGGTTATTAAATGTAGCAGTCCCAGGTCCCTCCCTAGATCTAATAAACCAAATCTCTGGGGGAAGAAAATCTGCCTGTTTAATAAGCATCTCAGATGATTCTTAAAATGAGACAACTTTGGGAAACACTGCATCATTCTCTTTCCAACCTCCTCATTCTTGATGGCAGGCTAGCTAAGGTGTTAGCTGCTAACAAAGGCATTACTCAACCCACAATGTTTGGAGTACACACCTTAAAACTTCCCCTGGGAAATTACCTTTTAATGTGAGATTTTTGCATGCAGAAATGACTTTAAAATTTAAAGGAATATAGACAGAGTAGTTAATTATTTGACAAGGTACTATTCTTGTATGGAGGGACTTTTCTCCCGGGCCACTCAAGTTTCACACAGTTTTGTGGGAGGTCCTTTATAAATTTGGGTTGAGCGAGTGAATTCTGTATAGTCAGCTGACTCCTCAGCCCAAGTGTTCCGGAGGGACCTATGTCAGAGGACTGGCAAGAACCGGTTTTTCTTGATCTGATTGTTTTGTACCTAGGATAAAAGCTTTGTAAATACAACAATTTCATTTCCTTGTGAATTATAAGAAGGCAAAAAGATTTAAGGAGGGGTTTAAATGGATTACCTTGGAGTGCAGACCAGAGTGTGGTTTATGGGAATCACGGTGGAGAAGTGAAACTTGCCTGAAGAGAATACACCCTCAAATTCCTACTTTTTATCTTTGGGTAAAACAGGAAGAAGGCACTGCCAGTATTAAATAGTAATTTCCTGTCTGCAGCATCACAGTCATTCTTTTTCCTGAACAGAGAAATGTAGAAATCACTCAACTATGAATGAATGGGGATAGAGATCGAGACTTAGTAGTTTTTATGTGCTAAATGCCTAATGCCTGGCTCATAATAAATGCTCGATAATAGTAGTGATCACTTGTCTAGAGCTCAATGTTACAAAAAATATTAATAATTCTATACAGAACATTTCTTTAATGTAACTTGTGTTCAACGAGGCTTACACTGAAAATCTGTAAAAACCTATAAGAAAAATTTAGTTCTGCCTGAAAAGATAACTATAAAGCTGAAAACAATATTTTCCTCTGGGGAGTAGAAATGAAGGGGCTAGGGAGGAGACTTTTCCCTTTATAGCTCTCTACTACTATATATTTTTAACCATTAATGGCTAGTTTGTAGACTTTTTAAGACAAGTTTAAATTTTGAATTACATAATCATAAAAGTGCAGACCTTGAAGGGATCTTGGAGACCCCTCTCTCCCTCATAAACCCAACTCAGAATAGTTTCAACTTCCTCTTCACTATTATCCATAAGTGGCAGTTGTTGGAATGTCCATAGTTCTCTACTTCCATCAAGAGGTAGAATCTTCTGAATATGGGTTGGCCATGTGATTTGCTGTGATCAATGGGTTGTTAGCAAATGTGACACAAGCTGAGGCTTGAAAAGCACTGGTTTACTGGGGCCTGCCACCTTGGTGCCCTTGTCACTTGTCTAGTTTGTTGATGATGAGAGACAAGGGCCCATTCATCATCATTGTCCTAGCCAACCACTAGACATGTTAATAAGGCCATCTGGGGCCAGTCAGACCCCATCTGACTCTTCAACTGACCATATCAGCAATCCCAGATGAGATAAGCCCAGCCTGGCCTAGACCAGAAGAACTCTCCTACAGAATTGTGAACTAAATAAATGGTCGTGGTTTTAAACCACAAAGTTTTGGTACGACTTGTTATGCAGCAAATGGTAACTGATATAGTCAGCAAATTATGAATTCTCTGCTCTGGTCAAATAGGCCCATTCAATCTTCACAACAAACCTGTGTGTTCATACCTTTCTCTAAATGAACTGTGCTTCTTATCTTCACTCTTTGTCCAAGACCTATCTCCTTTCTTTGAAGGTATCCTCAATTCCTCCACCCCTCCATGACCAAGAGCTTTCTTTTCTAAACTCTTGAAATATGCTTTATATCTGTTAAGCATGCCAGTGCTAGTTTTTAAATTCTATTGGAAATATTTCTATAGTTTAACACAACAGAGATTGATGAGAGTTAATTCAAAGTAATTTTACAGAAATATGTTGTTGATTAATTTTCTCCTTTCTAATTTTATTACTATTTAACTCAACAGTCTATACCTCTTTGATACTTATACAACACTTTAATAGTGTTATTTATCTTTTTACTTACATGTCCAATTTCTGCTGTTAAACTGTTGACTTCCAAAGGTTGGAAACTCTTCCTCATTTCTCTCTCAAAGTGTTCTGTACAGGACCTTGTATATAATACATAGAGAATAGTGCTCTGGCTTTGGAGTCAGAAAAGCCTGCGTCCAAGCCTGCGTCCTGATGCCTACTAACTGTGTGACCTTGGGCAAAAGAATTTACTTCTCCGAAAGTCAAACTTTCCTTAATAAAAGAAATAATCATACTTACTTTATAGGGTTATTTTGAGGATTAAATGACATAAATCAAACCTAGTCAATACCACACACATAGTAGACATGCTGCAAATAAAAAGTTTTGCTATGAATAAAGCCTCACATTAAGATGGAGAACACACGTGCTTTAAAACCTGGCTACTCAAAGTGTGGTCCTATGCAGATGAGCAGCATTGTCATCCCCTGAGAGATTGCTAGAAATATAGAATGTCAGGCCCTGCTCCAGAACTATTGAATCTGGATTTTAACAAGATTCCCAGGTAATTCATATGCATGTCAAAGTTTGAGAAGCACTGCCTTAAAAGATAGTAAATTACAAGAAATCTGTAAATTGATTTGACATGATATCTAGGCAATTAAGAACTCATATCCATGGGATTAGATTCTCATCTAAACTTATTATTTGATGGGAAATTGTGATAATGAGTCCCCAAAAGAAAGCTTGCATCATAAGCATCATAGTAATTCCTCCAAGAGAGTTGATAGAAAGTATTTCTTTCTTCTCTAAACTTTGAAACCAATTAATTGATTTCTCCTAAATGTCAAGGCAGAGGGACTTGTAGGTTTAAAACTTATCTTGAAAGGTTTTTTTTCGTTAGCCTCAAGCATCTTTCTTTTCATCCCTAGGAGTTAAAGAACAAGGGAAAGAGTTACAAAGAATAGAAATTACTTTGTTGTCGTAAATGGTACTTGTAAATAGCAGTTGCTTAAACAAAGCTAGCTCTTGAATCTATAATATGGTATATACTTTGCTTGAATTTGACTCTATAGGGACAGGAACCAAAGCAGGGTTTGATGCGGCCAGTAGGAGACAGAAATGGAAAACTTCTACCCCAGAAGCGTCTCCACAAAGGGAGGAAATCTGGAGACTCAAGGGTTCAACTGCACTGTTTTCACTTCCCTGTTGCCTTGTGAAATAATGTTACTTAAGTTCTAGTTTCTCCTCCATAGGCCTCATGTGTCCCTGGCTGTCTTTAAAACATGAGTCAGTACAATGGAAAGATAAAAATAGAATCAAGGGGAAAAAACTAAGCAGCAGCATTCCAAAGAGAATGTCAATTTTTTAAAATCTGGAACTTTCTCTGGGGTGCTAGAAACTTTTACTTGGCTCTGGAGTGTATAATCCCTGTTTTGTCAGAAATCTACCCAAATTGCACAATTTGGTAGGGTTAGAGCTCACAAAGATTACACAGATTTAATTTTTCTAGGCCTTTTTACTTTTGGGCCAGGATCTAAGAGCTGTTCAGTCGGCTCTGACAAAGGAACTTATGAACTTCTAACAACTGCTCGGTGACAGAAACTAAAATTTTCATTAGAAGCCTGGATGTAGAGCAGTATTTAAACTGCTTGGGACCTTTGTCCTCCAAAACCACTGTCTTAAATTAGTCAGGCTGGGAGAGAAAGATGCATTTGGGGAGCCCACTATCACTTTTGGATTAGAAGTTTTACTATGCTCAGTCGTCTTACTATAGTTCAGATTACCTAAAAATGCAGAGGCAAGGATGCTAGGGAGAATGGAATCCATATCTTATCTCAAAATTCAATTTTAACTTATTAGCTTAATATATCCTTCTCATTTAATTCAGTCCTTTAGGGAGGCATGAATAAGAAGGAATACTAACAGATTCAACTTTCCCTTTTCCTTCCTTCTTTTAAAAGTCTGAAAGGCAGACAAAAGAAAGGATTTGGGATTAGAATAAAAATTGAGATTCTCAACAGATTTGGTTGAGTCCTTGACCTCTTGGTCTTAGCAGAAATAAAATTATTATGAGGCTAAAGCAGAGTTCATGCAAATACTCATTTGTGTGAGCTGCAAAGAATAGGTAAACAAGCAACATCAGTAAAATGGAAATTCTCAGTTACTCAACTAAGGAACAGAACAAATTTTTTCTCTTCAAGATCAATTTATTGTAGAGGAAGTGAAGCATTATCTTGACTTGAGGAGGAAATGTCTCTGTGTCCCAAGACCTGAATATCAGATTAGGGGGAGAGAGAAGATGCTAACAGAGAAAAATATAAAAACTGGCAAAGAGGGACAGAAGTGTGTAAAAATGGGCAAAAAGAAGCAAGAACTTGTAGCAAAACTCTGTCAAGTGTTTCCAGGGGTAATTTATTTTAGAGTTATTGATAGAGATTTGAGTTTTGGTGTTTAATTTTTGCTATACCATTAAGGCAGAGAATATCAAGTAATAGCAAAGACTGACAATTAGAAAGCAGAAACCAAAACACTACATGGGATTGCTAATTCCTTTAGCAGTCAGGTACTTGCCTTGCTACCTCTGATCAATGCCACCTACAGGGTAACAGCCAAGAAGGATGAACTATTCTATATATTATACATGGCCTTCAAATGAAGCATATGGGATTAAATTCAATTTGCCCCTTTAACTTATATCATATTCCAATTTTGAACCATTTTTCAAGTGAAAGAATTTCAAAATGCTTCAGAAACTTTAGAAATACAGTAATCATATTATTTGATGCTGAAATGAAAATCTCTCTGAGGTGGAAAATGGGAGTTATTCAAGAGCAAACAGTATACATTACAATCAATTATATTCTCAATAACAAAACCTCTAGTGCACAACAAGCCATTACAGCTTCATAGGAATTCAGAATGTTGTACTTAATAAAGCAATTATAATCTGTCATCCCGTCCTCAAGATAAGCAGTACTGCCCTAGAGTTTACCTTATGGATTTCTTTGGGATAAATTAGATCCACTGAAGTATAACCAAGAATTTTTAAATGTCATATTAATTTTACTCTATGGAATGTGTAGTGTGTTCCTAAACTCAATATGTTCGTTAATTTTTATAGAATATCAATTAAAATTAATCTTCTGCAGAGGAAATGCATTAAAACTTTACATATAATACTGTAATTGTGTCTGCAGGAAATAACGATTATAAAAGTGACTAAGATAAACTGTGAAAAATGAACATGGGAAAATAAGATTGTGCTTTTAAAGATAAGTTATACGTTATTATGAAAAAAGTATATTTTTATACCATTATATACTGTCATATGGGCACAACAGCTTTTGTTTTGTTCACTTTTCCTAGAGGCACAGATCAATTTCAGTTATAAACTCCTCTGGTCTATTGAGTCGATTTGGCAGGCATTAGTGACTAATTATTTGTAGAGATCAGGGATCAGGTGGAATTAGAGAGGACTTCAACATACTGAGCTTGGGTAAAGCTATAAAGGTAAGTAAGGACGTGAATTTGGAGATCAGAATATGAAAGGTTTGGCCTTATTTATGTGAGGCAGTCAAATATACACAAATGAAAATCTGGAGATCATAGGAGAGAGACATCAGGACATAGATCATATAGATGATTCATAGATCATCCAAAGAAGATAATGGAAGCTGTGGCAAGTGATGAGTTCACCAAGATAAGATACTGAAGGGAAAAATGTAAGAATTTCAGTTCTAGGAAAAAGAAGATTGATAGGAAACCAATGCAAGAGCTTAGAAAAGAGAAAGCGGGGAGGTAGGAGAATAAGTAGCAATGTGCAATGACATAAAATCCACTGGGTGGTGCTGAGGACACCTTCTTAAAGGAGGGGCTGCATCAATAAAGAAGTGGGTAAATACATTATTGTTGGAACATCCATGCATTGGATGTCTATGTAGTTATTAAAAAGGATGAGGTCAATCTGCATGTACTGACATTGAAAAGTTTATACAAAAAAGATAAGGGACAAATAGCATATGCAGTATCCTATCATTTGTACACAAAAGAGGACATATGTAATCTTTGGATTGATACACAAGAAACTGACAATCATAATTGCCTCTGGGGAGGGGACCTGAGAGCTGGAGATCAGATAGGGAGAGAGGTTTAATTTTCACTGTATACTTTGTTGGTACCATTAACACTTTTTACTATGTACGTGAATTTTTTAAAACAAACTATTAAAAAAGAGAAGGGATTAGTGAACAATGTCAAATACTATAGAAATGTCAGAGAGGATATAGACTGAGATAAAAGTCATTAGACTTGATGCTTAAGCGGTCTTGGTAACTTTGAAAAAGTAGGTTTAGTTGAGTCATTTGATATTAAGAAAGAAAACTGTATTATAAGTGGTTGGAGAGCATACTTCAGGAAGACAAAGAATCTATCCTGAAATAGTTTTGATGGAAAAAACTCGTGAACTGATCATTTGTGTGTATGTGCATATATACATATATGTATATGTATTTAATACATACGTACAATAGTCCTCCCTTTCCATGGAGGATACGTTCCAAGACCCCCACTGGATGTCTGAAACCATGGATAGTACTGAACCCTATATATACTATGTTTTTTCCTATACATACATATTTGAGTTGCGACAACAAAACTAGCACAAATTTCTTTTTCCTTCTTCACAATTTCATGGATAGAAGATTCATTCTCACCGTAGATCTTAGCAACCTCAGCATATGATTTTTTTCTTTCCTTATAACATCGAGAACTTTCACCTTTTCACTTAAAGGAAGCACTTTATGGCTTCTCTTTGGCATATCCAAATTGCCAGCATCACTACTCTTTCGCTTTGGGGTCATTATTAAGTAAAATAAGGGTTATTTGAACACAAGCACTACAATACCCTGACAATTGATCTGACAACGCAGATGGCTACTAAGTGACTAACGGTCGGGTAGCATGGATACACTGGGCAAAGGGATGATTCACATCTGGGTGGGATAGAGCGGGATGGCTTGAGATTTTGTCATGCTACTCAGCATGGTATGCAATTTAAAACTTATGAATTGTTTATTTCTGGAATTTTCCATTCAGTATTTTCAGACTGCAGTTGACTGTGGGTAACTGAAACTGCAGAAAGTGAAACCATGGATAAGGGGGGACTACTGTATATACTCTTCTCTAGTTATGGGAAAGGCAATAATGAATTTTATTTGGAACCGCAATTGGCAAGTAGGATATGCCAGAAAGATAAACTGTTGATGAATTTGAGAGTGCTGGTAAGAGTACTTGGAGGTCAGTAGAGGGTGGACAGGGTGGAGGAAATCTAGGGAAGATTGGGGGTGTATGGATGATATCATAATGGAAATAGCTTGGAGGAAGTTTTGACACCAGGAGAAGTAAGTGAATAATAGAAATATCCATTTAGAGGCACAGAAATCAAGGCAGTAACTCTTCACCTAACATCCAGCGGATTGGTAGAACATCATAAGATTTCAGCTACCAAGGATATAATTCTGCTTTATTATAGTCAGTAAAGAGAAAGCAGTTTAAAGCCAATTTCATAAGCTTGAGTCTTATCAAAAAAGATATGGTAAGCCAACTTGGCATAGTGCCAACTTTTTGATTACAGAAAATATTTTCTGCACAGGATGATTTTCATAAAATGAGCAACTTAAGAGACAAAACCAAGAGTGAGTATAAATAAATTCTGTATGTTGTATTTGAATAAAACAGCAAATGTGACTTGACTCAATCTAGAGCAGATGGAATCACCCCATAATGGTTATTGCATGGCACTTCCTGGTGAGCTCCTGGGGAACCCATCAGAAAGCGTTTCTGGAGGTAGACAAGATCCACTCTAGGCTATCCTCAGTATATCTGGCTGTGGTTGAACCTACACTAGAATGAAATAAAACAATATTTAGCCCTGAAGTTGCTACAACCTCTTGCTCACAGCTAAGTTCTTGATGGGCTACAAAAGCCTGGAGACATACCTGGGCCTGATTTTATAGAATTACACTGCAACTGAACCTGCCCCTGGGGCAATGAGTCTGGTCATTCTTGTGGTAGCAAGTCAAGTCAGATTCAGGACCATCTGTATTATGGCTCATATGTGGGAATCTGCCTTTTCAACTGGATCTAACTAATGTTCCACGAAATAATGCAGAAAATCATGAAAGACTCTAACAGAAATAAAAATTCCAGTACACTTTTAAAGATATAACTTTTTAAGATAAGTCATCGATCAAAGGTAAACAAAACAAACCCATTAAGCAGAAATGTTCACATATTTAGGATTTGGAACTCAGCTTTGATCAGACTTAGGTAGAAAAAGAAAACAAAGGTAGATATTATTTGGGCAGGGTTATTCTCTGTTGGTTTACTTGAAGCAGTCAGGGTAAACCAGCCAGATTATTTTGAGAACTCTAAACATTTTTCTGCTTTTGGGCAAGAATAACTGATCCATTCACAGATAGACTTATCTGTCCTCCAGGAAAGACATAGATTACAATACATTTGGGCTGTAAAATCAAATAAAGTGAAATATGACTTAAAAATACTAGTTTTTTAAATGAAAAAGTAATACATAGGGCCGGCCAGGTGGTGCAGCGGTTTAGTTTGCGCTTTGGCAACCCGGGGTTCGTGGGTTCGGATCCTGGGCGCCCGCCGACGCACTGCTTGTCAGCCATGCTGTGGCGGCGTCCCATATAAAGTAGAGGAAGATGGGCACAGATGTTAGCCCAGGGCCAGTCTTCCTCAGCAAAAGAGAGGAGGACTGGCAACGGATGTTAGCTCAGGGCTGGTCTTCCTCACACACACACACACAAAAATTTAAAAAAGAAAAAAAAAGTAATATATACACACACTAGAAATTTCAAAAGGGTATAGGGTGAAAAGTAAGACTCATTCTCAAAAGGCAATTGCTTGTTTCTAGTTTCTTGCATATCCCTATAGAAATATTCTTTGCATAAGCAAATATATATGGTCTTTCTTCCATATATATATATATACACACACACACACACACACACACACACATTCCTTTAAAATACAAATTGGAACATTTTATATGTTCTTGCTAAAGAATGTATCTTGGAGATCTTTTCCTATTACTAGACATAAAGCCACCTCACTTTAACAATTGCATAGTATTCTACACTAGGGATATACTCTTATTTAGCCAATATCTTGTTTATGAATTTTTTTCTAGTTGTTAACTTTCTTAATGCTGCAACAAATATCTTTTCAAATGTCTTTGTGTACAGGTGCAAATACATCACATGGATAAATTTATAGAAAAGGAATTGTTGGGTCAAAGGGTAGGAATATTTAAAATTTTGAAAAAAACTTTGACAGATACTGGGAAATTGCCCTCTAAAAATGTTTACATTCTCACCAATAGTGTGTGAGAGCGCGTGTTTCTCCACAACCTTGCCCCGTGTATTACCAAAATTTTCACCTTTGTTAAGAGAAAACTATTTTCATTTGCATTTAAAAAATTATTGAGTACAATGGAGAAATAATATTTCTTAAAAATTATAGATTAGTGATGAAACTGAGAATTTTCTAAATCATATGTGACTTTGGCCCTCTTTTGGGAGAGGGGTCCGAAAGAATTTGTTGTTATAGGAGTAAATTTACGTTGATAGAGTTCTTACATAATGTGCAGCAATAAACTATTTTAACAAGAGACAGTTTCATAGATAGGTTTCATTTTTCGAAAAAGGGGAAGAAACACCATTCTGTGGCTTGATGTGGCTTTGTCAGTTATTGCCTCTCCCCTTCCCGGGACTTCCCACTGTTCTTGAGCACAAATCAGACTTGAGCAAAAACAACTCTTTTTCCATAGGATCAGTTATAAAAAGAATGGCAGTGCAATGAGCAGCTTAATTTCTTGGTCTTATCAGTGAAAAGTAGACTCATCAAAGGCTTGCGAATATTTCTGGAAAAAGCACTGGCTGGCTTATTCTATATGGTCAATCGCTGTGTTTCTGCAGGACCAGAGGAGCAGATTGGTTAGTGAAGGTAAGAAAAAGGAGGCAACAGGCCCTATAACTGCTAACTTTTTCTGTCATTTGTCTTCTCACACTTTCTTTGCCCTTTATCATCAGAACTCAGATCCAATCTTATGCATCTAAAATGCTTTTCTAGTTTACCAAATTAGAGGTGAGTGGGAATTGAAGCAAGCATTCAATGGAGTTGGACAATAAAGAGAAATTAAGTTAAACACTCCCTTCTCTTACCTCCTCATGTTCACATTTTGGGCACTTCTAAAATATTTTTCTTACCTAAAAATTTTGACTGGTCTAATCAAATACTTGTTGTGTAATTTATTCAGTCCATGTGCACTAATTGCTACACAAGTTTAGCTTCTGCATTTTTAAAAGAAGACCTAAAAACCTAAGCAGAATTTTGCAAGGACAGCACAACCCTTGAATTCAGTTACAGTGATGTAGTTTTAGAGATGAAAACAATCACAATGAATTCCAATTGGACTCTCCATTATTCATCAGTGAGCTTGTGATAAGTGTTTTTCTGGGTGGCAGGACATATTCAAAGTGAATGTCATCTACAGTGATGATGCTTTTCGAATTGCCATCTGGGTGATTTGGGGCACGTCTACTTGTTTGGTATGAAAGACAGCGTATGCACAGGTGGACTTTTGTTTGAATTATCTTTAGACTTGCTCAAACATTCTTTTTCTTGGGCACATCTATCTGTGCTTGAAATATAGACCTGGTTTGACCAGAATATTCATACTGATATTTTTAGAACACTTCTTGCGTAGGTCAGTGTAAGAAGATTGTGTTTCTGAGCTTGAGAAACTTCTCGTAGGAATGGAGAGTATTTGAAATTTGTGTAAAACATTCATATGATAACAATAATTTGGGGGATATACAAAGATAGTGCACTAATTCCATTATCTCACAGCAAAGTGATGTTTTCAATACTTATTTCAAGTTACTGATACATTTCCAATCACATACTTAGTGATTATCTTAGATATATAGGATATTGTCTCTCTAAGCTCTTCACAAACATGAGAGAATATAAATTTGCCTTCATTAACTAAATATAGTAATTTACCCCCAATTTTTGTTTTGCAAATCTATATAAAAATGGAAAGAATTGTACAATGAACACCCATATTTCCATCATGTAGATTAATCAGTTGTAGCATTTTGCCACATATACTTTCTCTCTTGCTATGTCTCTCTCTCTCCACATGTATACATACACGCACAAATACACAGGTTTTTCTCCTGAACTTTGAAAGTATATTGTTGATTTTAGGACATATGTCACCCCCATATTCTTGAGCATGTATCTTCTAAGAAGAAGAGCAGTCTTCTACATAGTATAATGCTAAGAAAATCTAACATCAATACGCTATTATCATAACTAATATATGATCCATATTCATTTCCCCAATTATCCACATGTTCCTTAGAGAGTTTTTATTTTTCAAATTCAAGATCCAATCAAGTATCTTGCATAGCATTTGGTTGATACGCCTACAATTAAGTAAATGTTAACAGTAATAGACATAATTAACAATATAATTCACAATGATTAACAATTATAACATCAAGGAAATTTAACATTAGTCAATACTATTATGATCACTTTTCTTATTTTCTTAAGTCCTCTCATTTTATGTCAAAATACTTTAAAAATAATTTGAAAAAGTGATCATAAGCTTTAATTTTTCTGTTTGTGAGATGTAAAGACAGAATATGAAGAAAAATCCAAACTATGATAAAAACATATTTACTAATATTTCTGCACCAAAATTTACATTTTCTGAAATAAGGAAATTCATTTATCCAGATAAAGCCCTTGGGAGTAGCTGTTACCTTTGGCCATAAGCATCTAAGTAGAACTGAACAGAAAATTATTTATTTACTTGGTGATGTTAATATGGAAAAGAGAGGTCTTTTGACTTATGATTATCTTAGCCATCAAATGAGACTTTCAGAAATTAATTCATTAAATAAGAATCACTTCATATTTGACACAAGTATAGATAATTTCAAATTACATGTTTTGTAATAGGAATTGAAATATAGATGAGTTATCCTTTAGAGCATCCATCAACAAATGTTACAAAAGATGAAATAATAGGGATATAATCCAAGGTATATAGTTAAGTGAATAGTTATTTCCAGCTCTAAAGAACATGTACTTTTACAGATAAGCATAAGAAAAGTGCAGATGCTTTTTCATACAGGAAGATCCTTCCTAAATAAACCCCTTGTTTTGGGTAAACTTCTTGTATCATTCACTGAAAAAACATTAAAACATGTAATATAGATTTGGTTACATTATCATAACTAGATTATGAACCAAATAATATTCAAGTTTTTCAGTGATAACCTTTCAGTGGTTTATCTGCAAGTCTCCAAAATCAAGAAGATCTTAAAAAAAACATAGATTGGAATTATGGGATCTAGAATTTAGATTAGAGGGGAAATAGAGAAGTGGAGAGATGAGATAGAGTATTTTGAGGATTTGGGGGTATTAAGAAATAACAACTCTGATATATCACCTATACCTAATCTTAGCAAGACAGTTTGCTTCACTCTCAAATTTGAGGCAAAAATAAATTTACTCATCTGATTGGAAAATTTAAAAATAATGTGTTGAAGAATGCCAGTGGAAACAGTTAATCTCAGACATTGCTGGTGAGAGAATAAATTGGCCCAAGCTACTTGAAAGGCAGTTTGCAATAGCTGTGATCGAGTAATTCGGCTTCTCCAAATCTGACCTAAGGAAGCATTCATGGGGCATATACAGTGATTACACATAGTAAAAAGCAAGGAAAACCTCAATGTCCACTATGAGAAATGACTTGCTAACATAAAATGTGCCTGTAGATATATTGTTTTCTAACTGTTAAAAGGCAGATCTAATATAAGCAGACATGCTGACAGGTAGGAACCAAACTGCACCCCAGCTAGCTAGGCCCAAGATCTTCTGTGAAATAGCAGATAATGTTTTCCTGTCTTTATCTCCATGAGGTTATATCCCATTGATGCGGAGGCAGCCCCATCCCACTGCTCCCGTTTTTGTGAGGCTGTGGAGGTCTTTGCATCCTGTCTCTACCCTGCCTCTCAGATGTCTTAGTTCGTATGCACACAAGTTGTCCTTCCAGAGAGAGGATCTGTTCTGCCACGTTACCACCCCAAATTCCCCCACTTCTTACCAATCTCCAATCTTCTCACTTTCCTTTTGCTATTGCTAGTTACTCCTTCATTCAAAAGACTGTCCCGATTTATTTCACTGTTTAAGGTAGCAGCTGGATTTTGCTCAAGTTCCATGCAATCCTGATAAACATATTGGGGTATGGGAGAGAAGAATCCTGAATCTCTAATTTAGGGACAAGGATTCTGAATGGATGGACAGGGGCACTGAAATGTTGATATATGAGATGAGACTTGAGTGGTATGGGTGGTGGGACAGGGGATGGATAAGGAACCAGGGCTCTCAAGACAGAAGAAAAAATGCACAAATGCTGGAATGGGCATGGGGTTTGGGAGAACTGGGAGTTCAGCATGGCTGGTGTCCTGGGTCCTGTGCGGAACAGGCAGAGGTGAGAATGGGAAGGCAGATAAGGACCACATATCATGACGGCCTAATTGTGTATGGACTTTTTCCTGGAGGTGATGAGGAGCTGTTGATATTTAAACAGGGCATCTGTAATATTAAATTACTCTGTGGTTGTAAAATTAAGGACAAGATGATGCCAGGCTATAGAGGTGGGAATAGTTAAGAAAAATGTTCATATGATTAGATTAAAAAACCAGAGGATAAATGATTTGTATACTTCAAGACATATAAGCATTGACACACAATTGGGACATGTGTGCAGCCCTCTGGGTCACCCCTCCAGGGTTGGTACTGGCTGTCTTGCTGGAGCTTTTCTTTTTGTATTTCACTGCACCTTCTTTCCTTTATTCGGCAAGTGCTGTTATTAAATGGAGTCAGGGCTGGAGTCACTCTTTTCCTGGAAGGACTAACTCCTTGTCATGACTGTGTGATATTAACTGCTCTCAACTATGCAGTAGTATGATATGTTCTAAGAACAGACCACACGTTTTGGAGTTTGTAAATTTGGACTTGAATATTGCCTCTAGTACTTAGTTGCCCAGTGACTTTGGGAAGGTCATTTCCATATCTGAATCTCAGTTTTCTCATTTGGAAAACCCAATTATAATAATATGTAACATACAGTATTGTTGGAAGATTAGGGGCAATGTATGGAGAGCACCTGACACAATTGCTAGTATTATTATGTCCTATCTAACTTACTGCATCAGCTTTTTGACCTAGGTTACGGGTAGGCAAGCCATGGCCCCTGAGTTAAATTGGCCCTCTGTTTTTGTAAATAAAATTTTTTTGGAACACCGCCACAACCATTTGTTTGCGTGTTGTTCATGGCTGCTTTACTGCTGTGATGGCAGAGTTGAGTAGTTGTGACAGAGACCTAAAATATTAAATATTTAGCCCTTTATAGAAAAAGCTTGCTGATCCCTAACTTAGGTTTTTCCAAATGTTCCCTCTTACAAAATTCTTTTCTCTTTAGGTTTTCTCTTTGAATCCATCCTTGTGTTGTTTTCATGTAAATTAAAAGTGTGTCTATGTACAGAGTTATAACAACAATTTTCTGAGAAACCATGTAAATGCTAGTGTAGAAGAAAGAATTTACATTGCAATTTCTTCTGTAATCCAAGTAAATGATTTAACAAGGTGCTGCACTTTAGTCCTTCTAAAAGTGTGAATTTGCACATAAGGTTAATTTTGGTATTCCCCTGCCTGGTAATGATTAATATAGGCTAAATTTGCCTAGAAATCTCATCTGCAAATGTCCTTGGGTGTCTTTTCCTTCACACCTAACCAGTCATGGAGAATTCTAAATATATATATTCTAAATATATTTACATATATATACACACAGCTTCTCTACGATGAGAAACAAAAATTCAAGTGATAAAATATCTTTGAACAATTGAAGTAATCCATTAGGTCAAGTTTAGTGTCTCAGATGAAATCGTCTAACAAATGTTAACATTTGTTTGAAGTATACCTTTTATAATACCTTTGAGGAGATCAAGTAATGTCTTATAAGAATTTCACAGATAACCACTGAAATTTATTAAGAAAAAACAGCAACAATTAATCAAAATAAATCCAAATAACTTTCTCTATTTTTAAATTTTAGGATGTCATGATGTTTAGCACTGTTTTCCTCCTAATGGTACATTAAAGGGTTTTTATGAATATAAAATGAGTTAATATATGTATAAATATTGTCTATAATTTTCGCCCAATATTACTCTTTAGAACAATCTTTCGAAAGCTGCTTTAGCATGCTCTCTGCTGCTCTCTGCTGCTAATTTTTCAGAAACGAATTTTGATTCTGAGTAAGGCTCACCTTACTTTCTAACTCTCTTTCTCTCCTCTGAATCTAGTCATAAACCCGTGCAATATTAAAGTTTGAGGGCACTATATAGATAATTTAATCCCACAGATGAGAAATTAATGTCATTTACAGATGAGAAATTGAGTCTCTGAGAGATTAAGCAACATTTGAGCATGGGCTCTGTTTTCTGACTGCCAGCGTTTGAATGCCTGGTGACTTTGGACACATTACTTAATTTTGACATGTATAAAATGAGTACAATAATAGTACCTATGTCTTAGAGTCTTTGGGGGGATCCATTGATTTAGTATGTAAGAAGCACTTAGGATAATATCTGAGTTGTAGCTAGCACTAATGTTAGCTATTTTATAGACTTGTCACTAACCAGATTAAAACCACAGCTAGTGACGAGGTCAGAACTAGAAATCTGGTCTCTTGACTACCAGGTCAAGAATTTTTTTTTTTTGCCTGAGTCTGAACACGTAACTAAATTTTACCTTCGAATGTGGATTTTAAAGATGTGACCTGTTCCATACATCTGAAGCTCTTGTAGTTTTTACAAAGCAATGTGATACTACAGCTCTTGAGGTCACTCATTCCTCCTTATACTGTTCAGGGTGGGCTCCCCACAGAAATTATCACAAACATTCACAAGCTCCCAATAAAAATTCCTACTGCCCACACTCGGGAGATGATTTCACTGTTGACTGTAAGTAAACTCTCGAATGAGCTCCCTGACTGAATCTCCAACGCACAATTAGACACGTACTCAGAGAGTTGATCTCATGTCAGACTCGAGAGGAACTAAACTAAACCCATGTGCTCCCTTTCTGGCTCCTTCTCTTGATCTCCCCATTTTGGGTAAAGCTGTTGCCATTTCCCAGCATGCCCAAACTCAAGTTACCCTTGGCTTCTCTCTCTTCTTTACTCCCGAGTCCAGGAGTCTTGATCTCTCAAGTTCATTCCTTCTCTTCCTTTTCTGCTACTTTCCTGCTGGTTCCTGTCCCAATCACTTCAGGCGGGAATAAATCCAGCAGCCTCCTAACTTGGGTCCTTAACTCCCATCTCACCCTGCTGAAAGTCATCTTGCACTTTACTGATAGATTACATCATGCAGTGAATCAGCTTAGTTACTTTCCAGAGCTTTGTATTGCCTGCAGAATAAATTGAATGTCCTTAGCCTTGCATGTCCCACACATCAGAATGGTAGAGTTCTTATTCAACCAGAATTAAGGTACCAACAAAGCTCTCAGTCAATAACTAATAGGGCAAAGAGCCCATCATTCAAAACAAAATCCTGGCCCCTCTTCCTTCATCGTTGTGAAGAAGTGGAGATTACCTGGAGGACTCATAAACATCATCCACATAAAGGTAAAGAAGAATCCACTGGGGACGATTGTTTAATATGAAAAGAAGTAGGATAAACAGTGGGAGATTTGGGATATGTCTGAATGGGAACAAAAGGTAATAAAGAGTGAATCTACAAATTGTGACATTTCAGTAAATGCTCTTAGGCAGTCATGACTTGGAGAAATAACGCTTGCATCCCACCTAGACTGGTGTCTATTACTGAGCCATGTGAGAATGACAACACAGGCCTCTTCACTTTTGTTGACCTTCTCTCCTCTCTGCAGGGCTGTCCCCCTTTCTCACTGCCTGTTCAAATCCTTGTTCTTCAGGGCCAAATAGAGGTTTACCTTGTACACAGTGATCTCTCTCTCTCTTCTTCACCCTTAGAATATGCAGTATCTTTAACCACAAACTCAGCTGTGCAGGAAATGCCACCTTCTTTTTTCCCCTTATTAGCTATTTTAAAAATATTTATTTTTAGTTTTTCTTTTAATTAAGAAAATTAATCAAAGTTATATATGCACATATTTTGGATCAAATAATTCTAAGAGATTTGTTATGAAAAACAGCAGTCCCTGCACCCCTTTTCCAGAAGCAACTACTTTTACCTCCTTTTACTATTTATTTGGTATTTACCACCATTTCTTTAAGTAGCATGTTTGTGTTGCAGCTCTTGGACTTTTCAGTTTTGGGCATTATTGATTTGTCACCACAAAGATGTGAATTTAGTTCTCTTTTTTTCCCTGGCTTTCACCAAGTACGTACACCCTTGTCCTGTCCTCACTTTATGGACTGGCCACCCAGTCTGGACACGTAGACAAATGCCTAAGACAATTTTTGTTGATATTATATTACTATATGTGATAAAGTATTATGTTTGTTTCCTGACTTTATCATCATCCTGTGGTTATATTTTATTTTTTAAATTTTGTTGTGAGGAAGACTAGCCCTGAGTTAACATTCGTTGCCAATCCTCCTCTTTTTTTTGCTGAGGAAGACTGGCCCTGAGCTAACATCCATGTCTATCTTCCTCTACTTTATATGGGATGCTGCCACAGCATGGCTTGACAAGCAGTGCATCTGTCTGCGCCTGGGATCCGAACCTGTGAAACCCTGGGCCGCCAAAGTGGAGCGCACGAACTTAACTGCTATGCCACCAGGCTGGCCCCATATATTTTAAATTTGGTTATATCAATTTTCAGTGCTTTATATATTATTATGACTATACAGAAGCTATTTACAACTCAGCCATGTAGTAAACCACAGTCTCTTAGCTGCACAACTTTTTCTTAAATCACAAGTTGGAGTTTATAATTGTCTAGATCTGTGGTGTCCAATATAATACCCAAATATGGCAATTTAAATTAAATTAAAATTTCAGTCATACTTACCACATTTCAAGTGCTCACTAGTTACATGTGGCTATCAGCTACCATATTAGCATGGATATTTAACATTTTCATCACCACAGAAAATTCTATTGGACAGCACTTTTATCACCTCGGAGACAATCTAAGAGAACACACTATTAAAACAAAAATAGTTTAAAAAATTTTCCTTAAACCATTCACACAGGCATTCTAGACTTCTCCAAATAGAAACAGAAAAAAGTTAAAGGAAGTTCTATATAATCCCTGTTTCAAAATAGCGAAACAATAAGAGTTTCAGAAAAGGGCCCCAACAGTCATTGCATTACCAAACTTCTAAAAGCTTATTCTCTTGGTTCACCATCTTTTGATACTTCCTTTCCAGAAATGAGTGCAGAAATGAATTACTTAATTACATGTCACTCTAGAATTATTGCTATGATAGTTATCATCTAGTGAAGTTTAGACTGTAATCATAATTAGCTGTCTTCAGTATTTTAAATTTTTCATTACCACCTTCACTAAATCTATGTTGTCTAACATAGTAGCCATGTGGTATTCTAAATTAATTTAAATTAAATAAAATTAAAATTCAGTTTCACTAGCTACATTTCAAGTGCTTAATAGCCACATGTGGCTATTGGTTAATATTTTGGGCAGCACATATATAGATCATTCCATCAGCCCAGAAAGTTCTGTTGGATAGCGCTGGTCTAGATTTTTCACTTGCTTAGCTTTTCCTAATTCACCCCCAAATCCATAGCCAGTTATATAAATCTTATTTCATGATGGTCAGACTTATTGTCTTCAATTTCATTTTTATCTCCAGAAGCCTTGTGATCTCTTCCAATCAGCCAGATTACCTTTTGAACCTGTCACAAAGCTTTCATCCTGGAATGTCCTTTCACTTTCATCATGGGTAGGACTGTGACACTTCCTGGGCCTAGGACAAAAAATGGGGACCCTCAGCCTACAGCCCATCTCCTCTTCCTAGTCCTGGCTACCCTTCAAACTCAGCCAATACATCCAATTTCTGTCCACAGCCCTAACAAAAAGCTGCCCCATCATCACCTAGTGGGCATGGGTGTGTGTGCATATCCAATTCATAAGTCAGCCCTAGTCATGATAGATTTGGAGAAAAGCCTGTGCAAACTCTGTGATGGGGTCTGGGTGATTTGAGCTGGGAAATCTGAGGTCCTAAGTACCAGGAATGTGGTTTAGAAGGTGGTGTAGAGGCTAGGTGGGTTCCATCATGTTGGTCTCTAGGACTTCTCACCTTGTTAGGAGGGGCACAACTCAAGGAGGGCCAGAGTGGGGCCCCTTACAGTGCAGGGTTTGGAACAGTGGCTCAGGCCAAACCAGTCTAAGGGCTCCTTTGTCTCTCTCTCATGCTAGATTTCCTGTTTCCTATATCCCTTTTCTCCTCTTTGTTGATTACTTACTCCTTTCACTGGAGCATATCTTCCGTTGACTTCCTGAGAAAGCTGCCTGGGAGACGAATTGAGACTTGTGACCTAAAACTATCTCTACACTATATCTTCATACTTGATTGACAATTTGCTCATCAAATTTTAGGTTGAAATAATTTTTGTTCAAAAATTTTTAGACATTGTTACATGGTCTTCTTGTTTCTCATGTTACTGTTAATAAGTCCGAAGACTATGGTTCTTGGTCTTTTTTTCTGACTTTTTTCTCTCTGGAAACTTACAGTATTTTCTCTTTGTCCCAAGTGTTCTACCACTTCACAATAACGAGAAGAGGTATAGGTCTATTTTTCCCCAGTATTTTGGGAACTCACGTCCTTCAGTTTTGGGAAATTTTCTTGAATTCTTTGAATTTCTCCCCTATTTTCTCTGTCATCTTTCCTAACTTTCTATTACCCAGATAATGGATCTCCTGGACTGATTTTCTAATTTTATCTTCTCTGTACTATTTTCCCTCTTGTATTTTTGTTCTACTTTCAAAATGGGAGTTTGCCCTCAACTTTACCTTCCAATCCTTCTGAGTTTAAAAATTCTCTATCATTTTTAATTTCTAAGAGCTTCAGAATGCTTTTTTAGAGCATTATATTCTTAATTCAAAATTGTAATATTATCCCTATCTCCCTGAGAATATTGATGGTGTCCCCCCACCACCCACCACCCAGAGTTTGTTTCGTCTAAGTGGCTGTTTTGGTCTCTCAGAGCTTTCCTGAGATGTTTCAAAATTCTATTCATATTTAAGAATGGGAATCCAAAAAGCTCAGTGGGCTTTATTGATTGTGAGCTTGAATGAAGAGTGATCTGGTTGCGTCATTTAGTTGGGGAACCCCTGATGTCAATTACTCTTCTTCTCAGACTAGTTGGGTTCCCCAAAACAGTCTTCCCAATATTCTGCCTGGAAGGTGGATGCCCCTCTGCCAGCGTTCTGGTAGCTAAGGGGAGTGGTCATGGATCTCAGCATCCAACACGCATATGTTTATTTAAGCTATGTATTATCAGTTCAGTAATTCTACCCTCAACTGATATCCCGTAGTTCAGAGACCCTATGTTTTATTCTTCAGAGAACAAATCTCAAGTTTTCCTTTGGGGTTGAAGATGGGAAATGGTCACTTGGCTGCATGGAATGAGAGAGAGGATCTGGGTTTCTGACTGCCTTTTAAGTAGACTTAAATCAATCTTTCTGTTTTAGATACACCCTCTCTACCCTACTCCCAAAGGGTAGATGATGCTGCCAAGTCCTGAACATTTAGGGTAATTTAAATCAGACTGGCTCTTGGATTTCCCCATGGCTCTTATAGGAGTCAGCTTTTTTAGGTCTCCTATGTCATTAACCCTCAGCTTCCTGCTTTCCAGCTTTTAAAGTGTTATTGCTCTTGTTTCTTCTTCTGTTCTCCCTTTTCTTGTGGATTATATCTTTTAGAAAATCATTTACTGTTCTTTTAGTCAAGTTTTGGAAGGGAGAAAAAAAAGAAATGCATATGCCTAACCTGCTATTTTTCCTGGGAATCTTTGCTTTTCTCTACCTCAATTTGATCTCTCTTTTGACCTCACAGTCTCCTGAGTAATCACTGTCAATCAGGATTTCCTCAGTCACTTCAGGGCTCCCTCCTCATTGGGTTTGCTTCTAAGTTCCAGCTTGCTTCCATAGAGCCATAGGGTTAGCTGGGGATGTGGGGGTGGGGGGCATATTTGGTTGTCATCATGTAGTCACACTGGCATCCATGGTACTTCTCATTATTCACCTGGCCCCTGGTTACTAGTCTATAGAGATCATGTCTGCAGTCTCCCCATCCTAAATCTAGGTCTTCTCCAGGTTTGCAGACTCTAGGCAGCATGCTGGTGTGAGAGCAAACTTGATAAGGCAGCCTCAGGCCTGTCCACCCAGGCAATCCACGTGGCTGACTCTCCTCCTGCTCCTGCACCAGGCTGGGCAAGAGAGAATTTTGTGAGACTTCCTGCTTCCTGAGATTCTACCTGGAGGGTAGAGCACACACCTCTTCTATTCTTGGCTCCCCAAACCAACTGGAGCCGTACTGTTTCCCTCCACAGGGGATTCCGTTCACTGAGGTTATTGTTGATACAGAAATATCATGCCCTGAGTCCTTCAGGGTTCGGGATTCTGAAGCTTAAAAGCTTAGGTTACAATATTTCAAAAGCCATTTCTCTGAAACTATGATTTCTGCCAAGAGGTTCTGAAGCTGTTTAGAAACTCCAAAGCTAAGAGTTGCATTTTCGCTCTGGTTTTCCACAATGTTATTCTGAGGCCTTGAAGGTGGAAGGCCCTAGCTGTAGCCTGGGTGGGTCGTCAGGTAACTGCATCACTGTCAAATCTTTACGATAAACTCTTTGGCTCTGTTAATTATCTTCTCATATATGTAAGATTTGTCTTTTCACCTGGCTGTTCAATTTGTTGAGGGCAGAACCACACTTAGAAAATTTTTTCAGGAAAGAACGACATTTTCTTTATCCTTTTAAGTGTGTCCAGCATACAAGAATTACTTCACAGATTTGTTGAAGACCTTTAACTTTGTATCTTTATGGTACATAACACTCCCTGGAATATAGTAAACATTTAAATAACTGATAAATTTGCTGAACATATCTTTGAATAGTTCCAAAGGAGAAAACAATGAAATTACCTTTACACAATTAAAACAATTATACTAATTATATTTATAATATTACCCTTGTACAACTAAAAATTTACTTGGCAAGTAAGTATATGAACATAAAAGATGTTAAAATTTAAAAAGACCCTTACATATGGTTAAAACAATCCTTTTCTCATTTGACTTTTCAAATTCAGGCTCGAGCTGACAGGTTTGTTTTATAAACCTGGCTCTCAACGCCAAAGAGGACCAGTTTTCTTTACTGCTGTCTGTTGCCCCAGTGCCAGGAATGCCAGTGTGTTCCTTTTTTTTAGAAAGCTGCTGGCTTCTAGACTATTCTAGCTACTCCAGACTCCAGTGAAAGCCGCTGAGAGTGGGGATGGAAGGCAGGTGCAGCAAAAGCCCAAAGTCAGAAAAGCTCCTCAGTAACTAGGGTAGAGGTAAACACACCAGTTAGGTGCAAAGACATGTGCAGGACATATTGTGAGAAGTGGACGAGATAAAGCAAGAAACTCGTCCTGGGCTGCAAAGGTAGGTGAGACTTCATGGTCCTTCATGATGGGTTGATAGTGAATTAATTTCATACCATGCCATTGCTGTCAATTATTTACTTCAAGCTAACAAACATCTTTTGAGTCTTTCCTAAAAGCAAACAATTGTGCTAGCTCCTAGGGATAAAATACAAGGATGAGTAAGAAACAGCTCTCATTTTCAGTGGAATTTGCCACAAATTTCCTCATTATTTTTTTCAGAACCCACTAACCATGTTGCTTCCCCAATTTGCAGCTTCTCAGAAACTCTCCATGTCTTCTGGGGCAGAATGCAAATGCCTTTGCCTGACTCACATGGCCCTTCATGATCCAGTTCTAGCTTATTTTCCCAGCCTCTTCCACTTATGCTCAGCTTCTTGGTATATGGTGACTAGGCCATGCCACCATATTCTCTTCTAACTGTGCTAATGGCTAGAGCTCCTATTTACTTTTCACAATTTAGGTGAAATGTCACCTTCTCTGTGACACATCCCGTGACTTCTCCCCCTTTGCCCCAGGCTGTGTTAGGGTCTCCTCTTCTGTATTTCCTTTGTGCCTATCACTATTATAACCCTCAGTGATGTAACGTTGGATTGGTTTGTATCCAGTTTATTTTCTCATAGTGGAAACTTCTTGAAGGATGGAACTGTGTCCTATTCATCTTCATATCTCCAGTACATGCCATAGTCCTGGTCCATGGCAGGCACAGAATTAGTAATGGCTTGGTGAATAAATGAAATGACTTCATTTATTGTTCTTTACTTTGATATATCAACTGCCAATCCTTAAAATTCCAATCTACATTTTCCCCATTGTTACTCACCAACTCTCTTTCCAGAATGCTGTCAGAAGGGTATCTCAGTGGACTTGCCTACCGGAATGACATCCACTGGAGTTGTGCATCTTATAATGAGCAGGTGGCTGAGGAAAGGGAAGAGGAGATGAAATCTGCCGCTCTTTCCTATTCTTCTGTGGATGAAACACAAGTCAGAAGTCTCTACGTGAGCTGCAAATCCTCTGGCAAGTTTATTTCTTCAGTGCATTCAAGAGAGAGCCAACATAGTAGAAATCAGAGAATCACAGTGCTGCAGACAAATCCCAATCCTGTGTTTGAAAGCCCAAATTTGGCTGCAGTTGAAATATGTAGAGACCCCAGCAGAGAGACCTACTTGGTTCCACCTTCCTGCAAAAGTATTTGCAAGAATTACAATGACTTACATATCGCAGGGGGCCAGGTGATGGCCATTAATTCAGTGACAACAGATTTTCCCTCTGAGAGCAGTTTTGAATATGGCCCTTTGCTGAAATCATCTGAGATTCCTTTGCCCATGGAGGATTCCATTTCCACTCAGGCCAGCGACTTTCCCCCAAAACCTATCCAGCGGTATTCATCCTACTGGAGAATAACCAGCATCAAAGAGAAAAGCAGCCTGCAAATGCAGAAGCCTATTTCTAATGCTGTGCTGAATGAGTACCTGGAGCAGAAGGTGGTGGAGTTATATAAACAGTACATTATGGACACTGTGTTTCATGACAGTTCTCCTACCCAGATTCTGGCATCTGAACTCATCATGACAAGTGTAGACCAAATTAGTCTCCAAGTCTCTAGAGAGAAGAACCTGGAGACCTCAAAAGCCAGAGATATAGTCATTAACCGCCTACTACAGTTGGTATCAACTGAAATCAGCACTCCTAGTCTCCATATTTCTCAGTATAGCAACGTGAATCCATAGAGAGGATGCTTCCATTCCTCTTTCTCAACTACTCAAACCTAAAGCAACACTTTATTCATTTACTCTGAGAATGTGCAGCGGGGGGTTGTGAAGGGGAGTCAAGAGCTAGAGAAGTAAAGGTCGGCCGGAAGCCAGGTGTGAATTAAGAGGATATCTCATTATATTACACATGATGAAGGAATGTGGGTAGACGAGCTATAAAAGAATGACTTCCGAGAGGGTTGTATAGCAACAAAGCTAAGATAAAAATGATCAGAAAAGGTATGATTCATTTAAGGGAGTATAGAAATTGAGAAGGAAGACAGCCAAATAAGACGACGACACACCATGGCAAAACTAAAAAGCCAAAAATTTTCAGGGTAAAGAGTTAAGAATATGTTTGTTACTCAAATAAATTCCTCAAAGTTGCTCCTACTGCTCTAATTGGGTAGAAAGACAGGCTCGAACAGTTTTCAAAATATGTTTATATCCTTTTTCTTTATTCTGTATCAGATCATTTAAAAATACATTCTTTATAGGCATTAAAACTGTAGCAAATTACAACTGTGTTTTTATTCTGAGTGATTACTTAGCTAAGGCCACAAAACAGCCACTCAAATCTCCTAATTCTGTTTACTAGTGGAGATGAAGTTTTCTAAGTGGAAAATACCATAGTGGACATTCAACTCTTTTGTTTTATTTTGCTGCATCTGATTTTCTTGGTGGTACTAAGCTTCAAAAGAAATTATGAATCTTATTTTGTCCCATTTTTTTCTCTTCCTTTTCTCCATGCTCTCTTGACCCATCTAGAGCCACGAAGGGGTCTTCTGTATCTTCAAAACAAGGTTACAAGCTCTAGGGTCCCATGATATCAAGTTCTGTATGTTCATGCACTAGAACGATAGCTTCATGAAGACTTCACTGCTCTACTCCATTCCTCTGGCTCAGGGGTTGACAAACTATGGCCCACTGGCCAAATCTAGCCTGCTGCTTGGTTTTGAACTCCTATAAGCTAAGATTGGTTTTTCAATTTTTAAATGGTTGAAAAAAATGAAAATAAGAATATTTTGTGACATGTGAAACCTACATGATATTCAAAGACAGTGCCTGTAAAATAAGGCTTTGTTGGGACATAGCCATGCCCATTCATTTATGTATTGCCTATGGCTGCTTTCACACTAGAATGGCTGAGTTGAATAGATGCAATAGAGAATATATGGCCCACCAAAGCCTAAAATACTTACTATCTGTCCCTTTACAGAAGAAGTTTGCTAACCCTGCTCCACAGCAGTGCCTTGCCCTTAAAATGGTTGCTTGACTTAATTCAGGTTCCCTGGAGAAGCCGACTCCGACCGGTGAACAAGTTTATCAGGGAGTGTAGGGAACAATTTCTGTGAGGGAGTGAGGGAAGCAGAAGAGGTTTCCACAGAGGCCTCAGGCCATCTCACAGGGAGCTCTGGAGTTGGGATGGCCCTTCAAAATGGTTCCAAACTGAAACAAGAGGGTTGGCTTTGGTACTCTAGCTCAACCGGAAGGGGGTGTAACCTTAGCTGAGGGCAAAATTCCCAAAGTGGGAATCAGCTATAAGGCTTAAGCAGCCAAACTTGGGGCAGTTACTGGGGGAATGAGCTCCTCATCCAGAAGGAGTGATCTGGGTGGAGTCAAACAGCATCCTCTACATTTCTCACTATTTGTAGAGTGAATGATTTTTTTTTTTACAACATATAATATTGTATAAGGAAATCTGGTTTTGAAATAATTATTCAGAAATGTTATTTACTGTTTTAAGTATATCATAATAGCTGCTACGTATTAATTGCTTGTTATGTGTCTGGCACCACATCAAGCATTTTGTATGAATTATATAATTTTCATAACCTTATGAGAGTGCCTTTTGTTTTTTAAACACAAATGAGCCAGCTGGGCTCAGGGAAGTTAAGTAATTTGTCCAAGGGCACACAGTGGGTGGTGGAACTGGATTTGAATCAAGTCCCATTTAACTTGAAAGTCCTGGTTCTTAACTACTACCACCTGCTCTCCTGTTGATGACTGTGTTTGTCCCATGGAAGACTTGTTTTCTACTCCAAAAGAACTCATTAATCTCTTTACCATTAAGTTACTTCATTTTTTCTTTACAGTGTTTTTCTTGATAATATTTATTTGCATATCTTCCCCCCTCAGAATGTAAGCTTTGGTTTACTCGTTTGTTTCTTCATGTCCCAAACAGTACTTGCACATAGTAGGCACCCAATTAATATGTCAAATAAGTTTTGGCTGTGTTGGATACTGCATCTGGTGGGTGAAGTGAAAGACCATCAATGTGAAAACCAGATCATTCTGACTAGAAAAGAGTGCTATTGAGAGTTCCTCCTCAAGGAGAAAAGTAACTGAATAAATAAGCTTAATTTATTATAGCAGGTTAGTAAATAGTACAATAAAATGCATTATAATAAAATATTATCATGGATATTTTCCCGTCTGCTTACTTACTGAGAAATAATTTGTTACAGAGTAGACTGGTTCATTTTTTTCAATGAGCATTTGTTTGATGCTGTTTTTTTGGGGGGTTTGGAGCACTGTGCATTAAACATATGTAGGGAAGACACACATGTGCATGATGACATGTACAGAGGAGTAGGCACTGTTCTTTGCAAGCTTACTATATTGTTGGAGAGACATACCAAATAACTAGGGAACAAGTAACAAAGCCACTTATTAAGCAAGAACTTGGCAAAAGGGTACAAACAGGAATATAATGATCAATGATTGCAACTCAAGTGGGATAAGTGCTGAAAAGGAGACGTGTTAGGAAGTACTGGACTGCAGAGGAGCCCAGTGCAGGCAGAGATTCCAAGGGGAAGTGATGGCTTAAATTATTCTTGAAGAACAAGATAGGATCTAGGCAGAAGGATGGGAGAGATGTTCCAGGCAGAAGTGTGAGTGTTTGGTGTGACAGGGAACTGCAAGTTGATGGTTATACCCAGAGCCGGATGAATGCATGAATGGGCTGTGTTTTAGTTTGCTATTGCTATTGTAATATATTACCACAAAATTAGTGGCTTAAAACAACACAAACAATATCTTACAGTTATGGAGGTCCAAAATTATTCTCACTGGGCTAAAATCAAGGTGTTGGTAGGTCTGCACTCCTTCTGGAGGCTCTAAGGGAGAAGAGGTTTCCTTACCCTAACAGCTTCTGGAGGCTGCCTGCATTCCTTGACTGGCGCTGTGCATCACTCTGACCTCTGCTGCCATCATCACATCTCCTTCTCTGACTCTAATCCGTCTGCCTCCCCTTTATAAGGACCCTGTGATTACATTGGGCCCACCTGCATAACTGGGGCTAATGTCCTCATCTCAAGATTCTTCAATTAATCACATCTGCAAAGTCCCTTTTGCCTTGTAAGGTAACATATTCACAAGTTCTAGGGATTAGGATGTGAATATTTGTTGGGGTGACGGGGAAGAGGAATATTACTCTATCACAGACAGGATCATTTTTTCCTCTTGACTCTCAGAAATTTCTCTCTCCACCATCAATTCTCCATATTCAAGATGAATAAGTCCCTGTTTGCTTACATATAAAATAGTTTGTTTCCTTTTCCACCTGCTGTCATCTCATACTGTGTATTTTGATTTGTCCATTTACTTTAATTCACTTCTTCTCTTGCTCATTTTAGACATCCTTTTCTGGACTTCAATTCTTTTTTTTTTAATCTTTCTTTTAAAATATGTTGCCTTTTTTTTGTTATAAAGGTGGTAGCTGCTCACTCTGGAAAATTTGGATAACAACAAAGTAGAAAATTGAAGAAAATAACACTTCTAATTCCTCGATCCACAAATATTCATAGTTAACATTTTGAGTGAATTTCTTCCCAGTCTTTTCTCCATGCACTTTTTTGTTGTTTTTAGTTTCTCTGAGTAGTAATCGTGTTATCTTTGAATAAAATATTGTATCTTTTGTTTGTTTGTTTTACTGATACTATAACAGAGGTAAAATTTCTAAAACTAGTAGATTTGCACTGTTCGCCTGAGGCTCATCTATTAGTTTTTCTTTCTTTCCCATACACTATTTGATAATGTGTGACATTTTGTGGACATTTTTGTCTGTTGTAGAGCAGTGGGCCAATATACTCAGGAAATTGTCTATGTTAACAGTAGTTTTCTTCCTGAGTTTTTACTGTTAGCCTAGTTTGACATTCAATAAATATAATTTGGATTATTTTCCTTTTATATTATACTTGTCCATACTGAAAATCATCTGCCAGATTTTTATCTACTAACACTTTAACTAAGTTCAACAAATATTTATTTATTTTTTTATTATCATTATTTTTTTGTGTGAGGAAGACCAGCCCTGAGCTAACATTCCTTGCTAATCTTCCTCTTTTTGCTGAGGAAGACTGGCCCTGGGCAAACATTTGTGCCCATCTTCCTCTACTTTATATGGGACGCCACCACAGCATGGCTGACAAGCAGTGCGTCCGCGGGCATCCAGGATCCGAACCGGCGAACCCTGGGCTGCCAAGCGCGAACTAAACCGCTGCGCCACTGAGCCGGCCCCAACAAATATTTATTGAACATGAAGTATTATACAGAGATGAGATTAACACAGTTCCTGTTTAAAGAGCTTATTCATGTGGTACAAAACCTATCAAGCAAGTCAGACTAAGTGTAGTAAGACATGTGCAATGACTATTTAGGGTGTGATGAATAATTTTTCTTTCAACTTATCCCAATTCTGCATCTGCAGCCCTTGCCGATCTCTTATTTTATTTCTTTTCTTAGTTTTTGACCCTCAGGCCCTCTTATAGGACTATTGCTAGAACCTTCTCTACTAAGCACTCTAGGATGTGGGGTAGGGGTAGGGATTGGGTACCTTCAATATGGACTTTAATAATCAATGCTGGCTTTGACCTTGACTTGGCCTTAATCTCAAAGTGGGCATGCTAGGTGGTCATTGCACATTTGGTACTGAAACCTCTCCCCTCCTTCCCACAGCCCTACTTCTGTCTTCCTGTGCCCAAAGACTTGCCAGGAACAACTCAAATGTTGAAAAGAATGAAGTCAAGTAAAGAGTCTCTCACCATTTCACTAGAGACCTGCAGAGAATACTTGTTAAAGTTGTTTTTGTGATTTGCTAACTTTGGGGATTAGGAGGATGAAAAAACCAAGGCAAGTATGAGACTGGTTTTTACAAATTTTCTTTTGCAGGATATAATTAATTGTTTTCCTTTTGAAAAATAGAGGCAAATGGGTCAAGGTTCAGGGAGTGAATATTTCACCTTAATTTGCAAGATGAATTAAAAGATATTTTGTACTATCAGTATATCCCAGTCAGAAGCATGTTTTGATTTATCAGACTATTTTCTTAAGTAAGATAAAGCATGTGGTTGGAGGAAGAAGAAAAAGTGGTCTTCGAGTCATAGAAAATCAGAAACCTGGATTTGCTTTCTGATTGCCTCCTGTGATGCCCCCTCCCCGACACATACCTGGGAAGGTAGCATGGCTTGAAAGAGGACACATCTTGTGGCAGATAGGACCATAGGAGGCCCTGAAAACAATTCCTGGGTTCTATCTGTAATCTAGAAGCAGCAGACACCTAGGGACCCAAAGGGCCCATGAAGACAGGACAATGGGCCTCTTGGCAGTGATCTGTGGTAACCTGTGTCCACTGATGACCTATAGTCTGTAACTTGAAGGTCAGCCGCAAACTCCCGTTTTGCCCTCCACCGTTCCTTGGCACTGTGTAAGATTCCAGGACTGTGGCACAACCCTGAGAATGACTGAAGAAGCCAAGAATGACTGAGGTAATATTTTATGCCACCATGGGAAAATGGAGGTTCAGATTCAGAGATTCAGTTCCAAAAAAGAAGGAAAGAGAGAAAGGAAGGAAGGGAGGAAGGGAGGAAAGGAGGGAGGGAGGGAGGAAGGAAGGAAACAAAAGAAAGTTATTTATTACACATCTGAGTTTGTGGAGAATTTGAAGTTACAGTAATTAGACCCCTACCCCTCTGCCCTCTCCTAGGAAGAAATAACTTAAAGACGAAAACCTCCAACTTCTGAACTAACAGCATTAGGAGAGGGACAAGTGAAAACTAGGTTTAGGAAAGTTTCCTCTCTCTCCCCCCTTTCTTTCTCCTCCCTTCTTCTTTTCTTTCCTATCTCTCTTTCTTCATTGCCTTCTTTTGTTTCTTCCTTTCATTTTCTTTCTCTCTCTCCCCCTCTTCCCATTCTACCCCTTCTCTCCCTTTTTCCACTCCCCTTCTTTCCTTTGCTCCTTCTCTCCCTCTTTCCCTCTTCTCTCCCTCTTTCCCTCCTCCTTCCTTTCTGTTCCTTTTCCATTCTACTTTTCTTCTCCCCCTCTCTCTCTTTCACTATTTATTTGGTGGAACGCTAGTTTCTGAAATTTCAAATATATTTCTCTATTTTATTCAAAGAAATGCTAACGCATAAGAAGTTAATTCACGCACATTGCATAAAAGAAATTCAAATAGTGAAGACTTCTTACTTCAGCACCTTCTTGCCTTCCAGTTTCCCTACTAGCAAGGGTCATAATACTCTACACTTATGCAAGTTTATAGATTTATATTTTTAGACAAATGGTATTGTATTATCCTGTCCTGACTTTTGTCATCTAACTGTACACATTTCCATAGGATGGAGCATTGTAAAAGGAATGGGCAATATGAAGATCTACATAGGCAAATGTGAGTACAGGAGAAACATTTAACACCACCTCCTTGTAAGCCATATCTCTTCCAGGGGAAGAATATCCACCCCAAATAAATGAGCCTCTTGTTTTCTAGGCACCTAGTGTTACAAGGTGTGTAATTCACTTGAAACACAGGGGTATTACACTGAAATGGACTCTGTGTAAGTCACTCTTTTACCACAAGCCTCCTGCCATATTGACACTGGTCCATCAACAAACTCCTCATCTATGGGCCACAAATTCTAGACTGTATTCTAATTTAGCTCTTATTTCTATACCTTGTCCACAAGGATACTGTGATGACTAATTTTATGTGTGAACTTGACTGGGCCATGGGGTGCCCAGATATTTGGTCAAACATTATTCTGTGTGTGTCTGTGAGGGTGTTGTTGGATGATATTGACATTTAAATCTGCAGACTGAGTAAAGCAGATTGCTCTCCCTAATATGGGTGGGCCTCATCCAATCAGGTGAAGGCCTGAATAGAACAAAAAGGCTGACCCTCCCCAGGTAAGAGAGAATTCCTCCTGCCTGACTGTCTTTGAACAGGGACATTGGCTTTTTCCTGCCTTCAGATTCGAACTGGAACATGGGCTCTTCCTGGGACTCAAGCTTGCCAGCCTTTGGTCTGGAACTATGCCATCAGCTCTCCTGGTTCATAGGCTTTCAGACTCAGCCTGGAACTACATCATTGGCTCTCCTGGGTCTCCAGCTTGCTGGCTTCAGATCTTGGGACTTGTCAGCCTCCATAATTGCATGAACCAATTCCTTATAATAAATCTCTTTACGCACACACATGTACACACACACACACACACACGCTATTGATTCTCTTTCTCTGGAGAACCCTGACTAACACAGATATTATGACAAATTTTCCAGATGCCTTGCTGAAAACAAGATACACTAAGTCTTTGGCATCTTCTTGAGCTATCAGCCTAGTGACTCTATCAAAGAGCACAATGAGTTTGCTTTGGGATAACTGGTTCTTGTAGCACCTAAGGTGCCACCCAGTGATTACAGTCTTCATTTGTAGGCACCCATCCACTATCCTTTTAATAATCTCTTTAGCATTTTCCCTTGATTAATGCCAAATTCAGAATGTATATTTTTCAGACCTTAACTGTGTCTTCTACTCTTAAACAAGTTTGGACATTTAGTGTCTCCAAACTTCTGACACTTCCTCCATTCTCCTTTATTTCTGGAAGAGAACTTAAGTGGTTTAGCCATCATAATGGTTAAGAATTGATAATACCCTGGGTGATAATGTCCCTGAGTTTGGAGATTTTAATTCATTGAAAATGGCTTTGAATACACACACACACATACACATATACATATTTTGTACATACACATATTTTGTATTTTTAAATACGTTTAGTGTTGCAAACCCTTTTAAACCATATTTTGTTTTTATTTCCTCTAATTGGAAGATCATTCTTCCGAATATAGTTAAACTATATGTTCAAGGTACTTTAAATTATATCTGTTTGTTTTCAAATAGACTTGATTATAATGATTTAATTAGGCCAGAGGAAGATAGTTTATTCACATTCTGGGCACAGAATCTGAAGCTGAAATCACATTATGGAAACACAAACAGGAAAGCTTAACCAGTGTCATGTGGTGTGTATTCTACTCCTTAACAAAAGATGGGGTGGCAACTACCTTCTTAGGGTAAGAGGAAACATTGCTTATGTGATAAAGGCGTAGATTGAACAAAAATAAATATATGCCATTAATATCTGAAAACATTTAGGGCTGCCACTAAAATAAACTTCTCTAAAGTATCAGATAACATGTAGGCTCAGTGACTAAGAACTTTTGACTGCCACCAGTTGTCCTGGAGCACAGTTTCCCAATAGTTTATAAAGAGAAGTAAATTTCAGGTGTCTTGCGGCTTTGGGGAGAGAGATTTGGCACTTTTAGCCATCTCTAAAGTTTTTCCACAAAGAAAGCAGGTAAATTTGACACTTTTCTGATCCTATTTGGGAGACTAATTTTAAGTTATGGGTCAGGATGGAGTCTGTTAGATGCCAGGCCATAGCAATCCTGCATCAAATGTGACAAGAATACTTATTATTACTCCATGTGGGCCATTCGTAGTTTAATACAAAAGAGGCTGAAATTATGGATGTTTCAAATGTAATCTAGGATTTCCACTCATTTAAAAATCAGATTCATTTCTTAATAACATTATTCTATTTATTATATAGTTATATAATAAATTATATACATTATATGTAATTATTTCATTTATTAATAGAAAATGGTGGAATTAAAATATCACTATTTTGCATCCTACAATGAATTAAATGGAGCTAGGAATTGAGCATCAATGTCCACTAATATCAAATAAGAGAGAGCCAGCCCTGATGGCCTAGTGGTTAAAGTTCGGTACACTCCACTTCGGTGGCCCAGATTCGCTTCCCGGTAGTGGAACCACACCACTCATCTGTCAGTAGCCATGCGGTGGCAGAGGCTCACATAGGAGACCTGGAAGGACTTACAACTAGAATATACAACTCAGTACTGGGGCTTTGGGGAGGAAAAAAAAGAGAGAGAGGAAGATTGGCAACAGATATTAGCTCAGGATGAATCTTTCCCAGCGGAAAACAAAAAAAAAAAAGAGGAACCCGGACATTATATGCCTCCTGATGAAAGAATACAACACCATGCATCATCTTAACAAAGGGATGGAACCTGAGTCTGATCAAGCCTCTAGATCCAGCTGCCACTTTTCAGGAAATACAGGAGAGAGAGGAATACATTAAACTGTGCCATGAATATGCAGTGAGCAAAATCTAGACTAGGGGAAATGTTGCAGATCAAATATGCCAGGTTCATCAGTAGATAAACTGCAAGGAAACGAAAGGGGTGAAGGGAAAGCCATAGATGAAGAGACTCAAAAGGCAGATCAATTTATTTCTAAATGGGCAAAACTAAACTAGAATGTCTAGGGATGCACATTTGGGTGATAAAAATATTAAGAAGGGCAAGGATGTGATTACCTTAAAAGTCAGGATAGTGGTCACTTTTGGAAGGGGGGGCTGTGATTAGGTTGGGACACATGGAGTGGCTTCTGTGGTGTCTCGCAAATTTCTATTTCTTTGAATCAGGATTCAAATAAGGTCCATATATTGCAATTGGTTAATATGTCTCAAGTATATTTTAACCTTTTTGCTTGTTTGTTTTCTTTATGGTTTATTTGTGAAGGAACTTGGTCACTTCACTTGTCCTATAGAGTTTCCTAGATTTTGCTGTTGCATTCCCAGGGTATTATTAAACATATTTTTTCTGTCCTCTGTATTTCTTTTAAATTAGTGGTTAGATCTAGAGGCTTGATCAGATCCAGGTTTTTTTTTTCGAGAAGAATTAATGAATAGCGTTGTGTTGTTCCATGAGAAGGCACATAATGGCTGGTTGCATAATATTTTTATTTGAGAAAATATCCTTCCAGCTGCTAAATAGCAAGTACTATAATTTTTTAAAAAACATTGAAAAGTATATTTTCCAGGTGCTACCTCTGACCCCATTTTTCAATAAATATTTTTACAAGACAAAATGAGTCCAGTACATTGCCTCTATCAATGATAACTTTGGAATGTTTTGCCAAACTTCAATGCTGCAAAAAATAGAGCCGTCTCAATTTCATTCCGATAAATATAATAAATTTATCCAATTAAAAATTGGAACTCTACCAAAGAATTCTTTCCACAAGTTGAGATATTCCAAAGCTCAATAACAGAACATCAAAATTAAATCTTGCATACTATTTATACTGGCATCGTTTCATTTGTTTAGTTCTTCCTTTCTTTTTGCAAAGATAAATTTCCAGTCTTCCTTTTTGCAATTTTTATTTTCAATAATCACAGTTTTTTAGACGTTTCAAAGGTTTCCAATGATTTTGGACAAAATGCAATCAAATTTGAGAGGGCTAATTTACATAAAAGTTCAATATTATTGTAAGATGCTTAGGTTGATTTACAAAGGAGTTTTTCAAAGGCACAAACATTTCTAAAATCTGATTGATGACAGGAAGCAGAGAAAACATAGTGCTTTGTTAAAGTATTTTTAGTTTTCAATATCAGCTTCATTACAAACATTTTGTAGTTCATTTATTCTGTCTTTATTAAAATACTTTAAAATATTTACAGCTTTCAATTGGTAGAATATTACTCCTTGTTTGGATGCAATTGTGAATTTTGTTTTCACTATAACCTATTCTGAATATCGTTTTGCTTTACAGGTTTCTTAATTTAGTGAGAACATTGTTTTTACCATGATGCTCTGCTCTACCAAAATTAGTAATCATCTTATCTTCTCAAAAGTAAAAACTTTGTCTTCAAAGTTAAACTTTTTAATTGAATTTGTAATAGCATTGATATTAACATCAGATGTTTTACGTTCACCAGAATGAGCACTCAAAGCTTTACCTTAATTATATAAATTAAATGGAAAAAAATGAACCATTATTGTAGTTAACCAATTTTCTCCTTGAAGCATCTGGGGTCATTTAACTTCCTGAGAAATTCCTCTTCTGCTCATGGCACAAGCATATTCATCACAATTACATTAGCTTTTTTATACATGAACAAGAAAACTCAGAACTGAAAATTAGCAAAATTAATTTAGAATGGGTATTTGATCTCAATGAAAAGTGACATGTCATGTACCTTCAATCTTTTTCAGGTACGGTCTTAAAATAACTATAAAATTTTGTCATAGATTCCGATGCTTCTTCAGCAGATTTGTGTTTTCATATAGTCAGTAATATTGTGGTCCTTGGGGTTGATGACAAATGTTGACAGATGTTTTTTCTAAAGTTACACATTCACCATTTTTTCTTGAGAAATGAAAATCCAGTTCTTAGTTATACTTAATATTCTTCCTTTATTATATGCAAAAGATTTTAGGACAAAATAAAAAGCATTACCATACAATAAAATAAATAAATGGTAGTAGATTCACAGTATTCAACAAATGACAAAACTGTGTAGCAAGGGTGTTAAGACTTTTCTCTGAAGACTGCTCAGCCTCTTTGCGTTTCATATACACCTCACTGATAATTTCCTAGGTTTCCCACTAACCTCACTAACTGTCAGCCTCGTGGCACCATGTGTATATGTGTACATATGAGTTTCTCTTGGGTGCACACCTAGGAGTTGAATTACTGGGTCATAGGCTATGTGAATTTTCAAATTAAGGAGATAAATCCATTCTCAACAGCAATATATAAGACATCTTGTCAATTCACATCCTTGTCAAATCTTGACATTGTCAAACACTAAAATTTTTGCCAATGGAGTATATTAAAAATGGTATTTCAGGGCCGGCCTGATGGCATAGCGGTTAAGTTCGTGCGCTCGGCGTCGGCGGCCTGGGGTTCACCGGCCTGGATCCTGGGCACAGACCGACACACTGCTCATCAAGCCACGCTGAGGTGGCATCCCACATAGAGCAACTAGAAGGATGCACAACTATGACATACAACTATCTACTGGGGCCTTGGGGAGAAAAAAAAAAAGCAAAAAAGGAGGAAGATTGGCAACAGATGTTAGCTCAGGGCCCATCTTCCTCAAAAAAAAAAAAAAAGGTATTTCTTTTGGGCCTTGATTTATATTTTCCAGACCACTAATGAAGCCGAAATCTCTACATATGTTTAACGGCTATAGGTGTTTCCTCTTCTGTAAAATGCTTGTACATGCCTGTAACCCATTCCCCCCCCCCCTTTTTTAATAGACTTTATTTTTTAGAGCAGTTTTAGGTTCATGGCAAAATTGAGCGGAAGAGACAGAGCTCCCTTTTATCACCTAGCCCCACCCCCCGACAACTTCCCCCACTATCAATATCTAGCACCAGAGTGGTACATTTGTTACAATCTATGAACCTGCACTGACACATTGTTATCACCCAATGTCCATAGTTTACCTTAGGGTTCACTCTTGGTGTTGTACATTCTACGGGTTTTGATTAAAGTATATTGACATGAATCCAACATCATAGTGGCATATAGAATAGTTTTACTGCACTACAAATCCTCTGTGTTCTGCCTATTCATCCCTCCTAATGCCTGGCAACCATTGATCTTTTAATTGTCTCCATAGTTTTGCCTTTTCCAGAGTGTCATATAGTTGGAATCATACAGTATGTAGCCTTTTCAGATTGGCTTCTTTCACCTAGTAATACGTATTTAAAGTTCCTCCATTCTTTTCATGGCTTGTTAGCTCATTTGTTTTTAGCACTGAACAATATTTCATTGTCTGAATGTACCACAGTTTATCTATTCACCTGTGAAGGGCATCTTGGTTGCTTCCAAGTTTGGCAATTATTAATAAAGTTGCTATAAACATCTGTGTGTAGGTTTTTGTATGGAATTAAGTTTTCATCTCCTTTGGGTAAATACCAAGGAGCATAATTGCTGCATCATATGGCTGTACCACTTTGCATTCCCACCAGCAATGAGTGAGAGTTCCTGTTACTCCTCATCATCACCAGCACTTGGCATTCTCAGTGTTTGGGATTTTGGCCATTCTAATAGGCGATATTAGGTAGTGATATTTCATTATTGCTTTAATTTGCATTTCCCTGACAACATATGATATGGAGCATCTTTTTATATGCTTATTTCCCATGTGTATATCTTCTTTGGTGAGGGGTCTGTTAAGGTTTTTGGCCCATTTTTTAATTGGGTTGTTAATTTTCTTATTGTTGAGTTTTAAGAGTTATTTGTGTATTTTGTATAAAAATCCTTTATCAAATATGTCTTTTGCAAATATTTTCCCCTATTCTATGGCTTATCTTTTTATCCTCTTGATATTGTCTTTCACAGAGCAGAAGTTTTTAATTTTAATGAAGTCCAGCTTATCAATTATTTCTTTCATGAATTGTGCCTTTGGTGTTGAATCCAAAAAGTCATTGATGTGCCCAAGGTAATCCTGATTTTCTACTATGTTATCTTCCAGGAGTTTTATAGTTTTGAGTTTTACATTTAGTTCTATGATCCATTTTGAGTTAGTTTTTTGAAGGGTGTAAGGTCTGTATCTAGATTCATTTTTTTTCATGTGGATGTCCAGTTGTCATAGCACCATTTGTTGAAGAGACTATCTTTTCTCCAATGTATTGTCTTTACTCCTTTGTCAAAGATCAGTTGATTCTACTTATGTGGGGCTATTTCTGGGCTCTCTCTATTGTGTTCAGTTGATCTATTTGGACTCCAAATTTAATAAACACCTGGAATTTAAAAATCTATGTGAACGAGTAAAACAGATTTTTTATGCTTCTCTTTTGTACTGTTTTTGTGTAGTTTGGACATTAGATATATGCTGGATTAGTAGAGTGAGTTGGGAGAGGAATCCTTTTTACATTCTCTGAAAGAGTTTGAATGAGATTGAGATGATCTGCTCTGGGCTTGGTGTTTGCTTTAATGGAAGATTTTAAATGATTGCTTTAATTCCTTTAATATTAACGAGACCATTTAAGCTTATAATGTTTTCCTCAAGTCAATTCTGACAGGTTACATTTTCTAGGAATTTGTCCATTTTGCCTAACGTATTACAATTGATATGCACTCGCACTCATTATCCTTATAATCTCTGCTTTCTCTGAGTTCAGTTCCTCTTTTTCATTTGTCATTTTTATTTTGATGCCTCTTTCTTTCACTTTCTTTCTTGAATCTTGCTGGAAGTATGTCTATTTTTTTTTTCTGAGGAAGATTCACCCTGAACTAATATCCATTGCCAGTCTTCCCCTTTTTTTTCTTTCTGTATGAGTCACCACCACAGCATGGCCACTAACAGATGAGTGGTGTAGGTCCACACCTGGAAACCAAACCCAGGCTGCTAAAGTGTAGCTCACTGAACTTAACCACTAGGCCACTGGGGCTGGTCCAAAGTATGTGTATTTTGTTAAGTTTTTTTCCAAAGGACCAATTTTTGTCTTTGTTGCTCTTCTCTATGTGTCTTTGTTTTCTATTTCATTGATTTACACTCTATTTTTAATTTTTATTCTGCTTTCTTTAGATTTAATCCAATATTCTTTTTCAAATATTTAATTAATTTGCAGCTTTTCTTTTTCTAAGATAAGTATTTGAGGCTACAGAATTTCCTTTAAAGCACAACTATTGCTATATCCCTTAAGTTTGATATGCAGTATTTTTATTATAATTTACTGTTCAACATATTATAGTTTTCATTATGAGCTGTTTAGCAATGTGTTTTTAAAATTTCTGAAAATATAGATGTTAATCATCATGAAGGATCTGAGATTTTACCCTGTCTACAAGCTAGCAAGTTAACCTACCTCAGTTTCATGGACACTGACAAAAGATTTGAGACTCCTAGGTCAGATACAAAGGACTTTATTACACAGATTAGCAACAGTCAGTCTATCAGCATTTTCATATGCTGGATCCCCAAGCCCCAGTTTCTTCAGGGTGATGCAAAGAGAGCCAGGTAATACCTGCATCGCAGTGAGTTGTGTTACAGGAGAGGAATCCCAAGCTTAATGAACCCCAGTCTTTATACTGTATAGTAAGCGTACTTGCCCTTTGCTCTGGAGGAAGACACTATCTCTAGCTTCAAACACATCCTTGTAAAGGCAGCCTGGAATAAAAGCCAGTCAGTGCCTCTGCTTGCAAGACTTGCAGAAATATGAAACCCATGGAAAATTGACTCCCAACAGTGAATATATTTGTTAATTATTTTTGCTGTCTTTCTAATTTAATTGACCTGTAGCCAGAGAAAATAGTCTGTAAGATACCTATGCTTTGAAAGTTCTTAGAGTTCATTTTATGACCCAGTGTGTGATCCAATTTTTCAACTGTCTCATTTACAAAATCTGTTTTTAAAAAGAATACATACTCTCAGGTTTTTGGATGCAAAATTCTACATAGGCCTATTAGATCAAAATTTTTAATTGTGTTGTTCTATTCTATATCCTTGCTGAATTTTGTCTTCTTAATATATTGATAATTGAAATGTGTATTGAAATCTCCCACCATGATGGTATCAATTTCTCCTTTTTGTTCTTGTAGTTGTATCAATTTTAACTCTACATATTTTGAGGCTATTTTGTTAGATTCATCCATCGTTAGAATTTCGATATCTTTTGACAAAATGAATCTTTATAATGGTGTATTGACCTTCTATAACCCTAATAATGCTTTGTTCTTAAAAATCTATTTTGGGGGCCGGCCTGGTGGCCTAGCGGTTAAGGTCCTGTACTCCACTTCGGCAGCCCGGGCTTTGCCGGTTCAGATCCTGGGCATAGACCTATGCACCACTCATCAAGCCATGCTGAGGTGGTGTCCCACATGGAGCAATTGGAAGGATGTCCAACTACGACATACAACTATCTACTGGGGCTTTGGGGAGAAAAAGGGGAAAAAGGAGGAAGATTAGCAACAGATGTTAGCTCAGGGCCAATCTTCCTCAAAAAAATCTATTTTGTCTGACACTAACATAGATACTAGGTTTCTTTGGTTAGTATTTGCATGAGATGACTTCTTCCATCCTTTTACTTTCAACCTGTGCATGTCCTTCATGCTTTAGGTGTGTCTCTCATAAGGAAGATATTTTGTATTATGTTTATTATTTTTACTAAAATTTTTTTCATTGAGTAGTGCATTTTATTTTTTTTATTGGTTTATAACAGTATATAAATTTCAGGTGTACATCATTATATTTCAGCTTCTGTACAGAGTGCATTGTGTTCACCACCAAGTCTAGTTGCCATCCCTCACCATACATACATGCCCCTTTACCACTTTTGCTTCTCCCACCCTTATTTTTATTTTTAAAACGTTTGTTCTCTGTGTTGTAATATTTCTTTCTGCTTAACATGGAATCTTCTGAAGTGGTTTTCCTTATGAAATAGTCCTACTTTTTAGATATCTTGAGCTTATGGATTCATATTTCTTGCAATTCAGGCTACTTTTTCCAGCAATGACTATAGGGAAAGGAGTCAGAGACCAGATCTCAATCTGTGTTCAAATGAGTTTAAGGAGTGACTATGGAGGGACTAAGCCCTGTAGAGTGGCAGCCTCACATTTAATCACTCCTCACTCCACCAAGCTATTTCTTCATGTCAAGGCTTTCTCTTCAACAACTCCCTCCCCCAACTGCAGAGCATTTGGAGAAGGCACCAGCTCTAGAGGTTGGGGGTGAAGTGGGGAAGTAACTGCCTGAGGTTTGTCAATCTGCACCCATTTCCCTCAGATCCTCAGCACTGTTTATGCACTGCCCTGATTTAACTTATGAAAACATCCATACCAGGGGTCTGAACCTCTGAAGCGTTTCTCATAGTTTTCTCCATACCTTGATATTATCTCTCGGAGACTGATGTTGGCTGAGGGAGCTAGTGGTCCTAGTTCAGCATCTTGGTTGATAGTAAAACTGGAACTTGAGGAGTTATTTTGTAGGAATAAGTTTTATAATAACTGTATTTGTCCATGTTCTGTCTGCTGTTGAGAATGTTTGAAATGTTCACACTGCTGATAAGGTGTCTGAAGTGTTCAAAGGAATCAGTTACACTAAATTTGGTATTGCAGCTTAAATCATTTAAGGAAATTTAATTAAGACAGCATTTAATCTCTATGTGTTTAAGGAAAAGTTACTGTCCCAGTTTTGTTCACTAGACATATATGTTTAATAAATTGATCATTAGAGCCAGCCCTGATGGCCTAGTGGTTAAGTTCAGCATACTCTGCTTTGGCACCCTCGGTTTGGTTCCCAGGTGTGGAACCACACCACTCGTCTGTCAGTAACCATGCTGTGGCAGTGGCTCACGTAGAACTAGAAAGACTTCAACTAAAATATACAACTATGTACTGGGGCTTTGGGGATGAAAAAAAAAAGAGAGGAAGATTGGCAACAGATGTTAGCTCAGCGTGAATCTTTCCCAGCAAAAAACAAACAAACAAACAAAAAACTTGCCATTTGGTATTCTGAAGATAAAATGTCTAATTTCAATCAATCCATCATTAAAGCAAAGTTCGGGTGGTGGTGAGTTCTTTATACAGAAAAGTCTCTCAGGCTTTAAAGACTCCATTAAAAAATGGAAATACATTTAGTCAAATAAATATTGTAAAAGGTTCAAGAATCCCCAGTAACCAAGAATGCAAATTGAGGCAACAATAAGAGACCATCATTTGACAATCAAATTAGCAAAAAAACTTTGTCAAGATTCCTGTTTTTGGGAAGTGTGCAATGGATGAATGCTGGAAAAGAATTTTACATTGTGGAATGAAAACACATTGCAAAACTTTAGGAAATGAAATGATATGGATTCCCATTTTTAGGAAATGATATGAAATAAATATCTGGAGTGAAAAATGTTCATGATACAATTTCATCACTGGGACTATATCCTAAAGAAATAGTTATAAACACATGTAACAGGGATGCTACTTTAAAAATGTATCAATGTGGTTTTAGTTTTGCATTTACATGTATATGGATTTTTTAGCTGGCCTGATGCATCCATATGTGTAGTGATGGGGATAGGAAGGTGGGACTGTTACAGCAGGAGTGTAGAGATAAAAAATTCAATTTTCAAATTTTGACTACTAAAATAGAATTTTTGAGTTGAGAAAATTTTTAAGTTGATTTGAGCATCAGGCCAACTAAAGCAAAAGTTACATAAATACAAAAAAGAAAAGCACACTGACATATTTTTTGAGAGAAAAAGATTTTAAAAATTCTTCTAATTATCTTTAGTGTATTGCTTAGGTCAAGGTTCAGTTGTACAGAGCAGGCTGCCCTTTAACTAATTCAAGTAGGAAGGGATTATAGAACTGTGGGGAGAGCTGAGGAAAAAGACTCTAGTTTGAGCTTTCAGGAATAATTTTCAGACTCACCACAGAACCTCACCATCAAGACAGCTGCTGCCTGTTACATGGTCAAGAGGCTCTTGGCTCCAGAATTATCCTGTTATTGCCACAGTCATGATCAGGAAACTGCTGCTGTGAGCTCCAGAGCTACATCATTCCTGCTATGATCCACAAAAGCAAGATGAAAGCCCTGTATTCTGTCTCTCAACACTATGACTAGATCCTGAGACCTCTGTTAATGCTGCCACAGAAAACCAAATGCCTACAAAACCATGCTTACCAACAAAAACGGTATGAATGGCAGAAGCTCCGCCTCTGTCTCACTTCCACTTTCTAAATTTTGCATGGATTGATCTGATTGCCTGATTTTAAATTGCACTCAGAATTCTAATCACAAGAAAGCCTGGGAAATGTAGTTTTTGCTTTTCATTCACTGCAGAACAGGAGGAGGGTGGAATGGATGTTGAATGCCAAGCCATTATACCATCACACATATTAAAATCCAGGCCCAGGAGAGTGCATGATATTGATAATGAGAAGATACTCCATAGTGGACACTGTCCACTGTGCTTCCCCTAGATCTCCTGTGATCCTTTTTGTTGTTTCTGTATACCTTTCTGCCAGCTTCAATGTGCTTAGCTTTCAACCTCCTTCCCACCTGCCTGTTGGAGGACTGCCATTGGACTCCTGAAGTCAGTTCTGCTCATAGGTGCAGAGAGCTGGAACTGCTTAGGAGTTTATATACCCGTGGGGTGGCCTGTTATGGACTGAATGCTTGTGTCCTCTCCTAAATTCATTGGTTGAAATCCTAACCCCCAAGGTGATGGTATTCGGAGGTGGGACCTCTGGGAGGTGATTAAGTCATGAGAGTGGAGCCCTCATGAATGAGATCAGTGCCCTTAAAAAAGATCCCAGAGAGCTCTCTCATCCCTTCTGCCATGTGAAGACACAGCGAGAAGATGGCCATCTATGAACCAGGAACTGGGCTCTCATCGGATACTTAATCTGCTGGCACCTTGATCTGGGACTTCCCAGACTTCAAAACTGTGAGAAATAAATGTTCATTGTTTAAACCACCCAGTCTATGATATTTTTGTTATAGCAGACTGAATGGACTAAGACATGGCCCTTAGCCAATAATAGCTGAAGAATGCACTAGTATGAAAGCCTAGCCCCCTTGTCTCTAATTGGGACAAACTCTGAGGCACTACACTTCAGAGTTGCCCTGCAGCATCATGCTGCAGCTGTCTTCCCAAGGACTTTGTCTGCAATTGCAATCTTACTTGCCTTCTCCCACTTTACCTTGCTATTCTGTTTCCACTTTTTTACCAGTTTATCCCAAGAGCACTTCCTTCATAAATCACTTGCACATGGATCTTTGCCTCAGGGTATGCTTCTAGGGAACCCAACCCCAAAATGCCCCATCCACCAGTAAGGCTCAGTGCCCCCATGTATAGATAAAATACACATAAGACAGAAAGTGAAAAGCCATTCCCTTCAAGCTCATGGGATTGTAGGAAGGGTAGAAGAGATGGATATAGGGGGAGCAGATGGTCAGTCATGCATCCTGATGCCCCTTCTCTAACCTTGGAGTTTAGAACAGGAAGCTACAATAGATACTATAGATCAGATCACTTAGCATTCATTGCAACCACCTTCTAGCTTAATTTCCTGTACAATCAAAGCTGGAAATTTAAAAATTATGTTTCTCAGATTTCTTTGTCTCTAGAGTTTTTCATGTGACCCAGTTTCTTAACATCAGTGTTCAACTTGGAGGCAGCAACATGAGTTAATTGTTGCACGTGGAAAGAGTTGATCATCTGGAAAGTACAGGGGCTGAGGCCTTTGATCTTCAGCTATGGTAAAGTTTCTGGCATCCAGTGTCAAAGACCTGAGTGGTAGGTCTGTGATATAATTGTGTATTTTCCCAGGCTGTATTAACTCTTGATCCTGAGAGTATAGCATCTAGGTCCATTCTTTGGTCCTTTCGGAACATCTACCTAACATATTTTAATACACATTTTGTGCTAAATTAGTCCATGAATCCTGTTGTCTGCAACTAAGAATCCTGGAAGACACAGGAGGTATTTAAGAGAGGTTGAACATGAAGCTGAGATGGGGTCATTTTCCCACTTGTCCCAGAAACAAGGGACAATGGAGTGCTTATAAAGAGAGAACCAGAGCTAGTACTCCAAAGCTGCCCTTGTTCTTAAATGGCACCAGGAAATTTCTGCATGCCCCCAATGGGTTGCCTAGAGTCTAAGTGGGTAGTACACCACAGTAGGTTGCTATGGCACTGGTGTCTGTAATTGAATGACAATCACAGCATGTTGTGGATTATGAAAATGGCCACAAAACATTTCTTTCCCTCTATCTATGCCTTTTGGTAGTGTATTCTTACACTTGCTTTATAGCCAATGGTACATTAGCAAACATTATGTAAACATTGGCTTGAGAAGCAGTTGTGCAGAGGAGTTTGCCCTTTTTCTGCTTTTGGAACTCGGCTTCCATATGAAAAAGTCTGGGCTAGCTTACAGGATAACATGGGATATATGGGCTAGTAACCCCCATTGCCCCTGTCCACCACCAGACAAGTGAATGGGGCCCTATGAGGCCACCCAGCTCCAGGCTGACCTTCAACTGACCATAAATGCATGAGCAACTCCAGCTGAAATCCCTGAGGCTCAATCCAGACAAGGAGCTGCCCAGCAGAATCATGAGCTAAATGGTTGTCTGAAACAACTAAATTTTAAGGTAGCTATGCAGCTAAAGCTAACTGACACATCAAGACTTCAGAATTTTCTCAGGCACCACTGGGAACTGAGATTGGGCCAAATTGTCAGGAAAACAGGTCACAAATTGGCAATATTTCAGCAGTAGATGCCAGCAGAACACACAGGGATAGGATCAGATCAATACCATCTTGTGGACTCCATCTTCTTCCCCCCAGTGCCATGAGGTAGAGTAAGCCCTATAGACTTCTTAGACACAATAGTAGATGCAAAGAAAATCTGAAATCTGGGATCATCCAAATAAAGCTCAGTTTAAAACATTAAACTTAATGGAATTTATCGGGTTGGACTAAAACTTAATTTTTATTCTATCTTGTGGGGTGAAGAAGAATATACCAGTTATACAAAATGAAGGAATTAGTGTAAGGTGATCCTGCATAGGCAAGATAATTTTTTCATAAATTATTAATTTCAGTGTAATTTATGATCATAAAAATAAATGTATCAATTAAATATTAAGTAAAAGAAAAACGTTTAAGTAATCTATATGGCATTTGATGAATTATTTTGCAAAACTATCTAAAATGCCATTTGTGAAGATTGTGTAAAAGTGTAGAAAAATACTTACTCTGTAATATTAAGTGCAACATCATGGCATAATATTGCATATCCAGTATGACTTATAGTTATGTTTTCATAAAACAAGTCATCTTTGCATAGAAAGTAGGCTGGAAGAAAGGACACATAATATTCAAAGTGATTGTATATAATGAGTAAGGGGACTAGACGTGACTTTTTGTCTTTCTATATTTTCCAAATTATCTTTAATGATAGTGAACTGTGTTTATAACGTTGATTTTGAAAAATTTACATTGTACTATATGATTTTTAAAGTCTCTTCTAGGTCTAAGATTCAATGATTCTAAGGACTCAAAGCCATTCACTGAAAAATGGTTTAATGACACACAATGTTTGTGCAATAATTTTAATTATTTTTGTTTATTATAGCCAGTACCTAATAAATATGAGTGGTTTATTTGCAGTCAAATAACTTACTGTTGGCTAGAAGAATCTGCATTTTCTTCCATTTCTGAGTCATAAATTACTCTTCTATTTCTGAGTCATAAATAATAATCATTAATTCTTGTCTGGCACTGTGGGATATAAGTGAAGAAACTTCAAGACAAAATTGGAACATAGCAATTTTAGTGTCTTGCACTTGTTGAACATATGTAGACTCACAACTAGGATATGTATGTCTAGAGGGAGAGAAAGTGTCTTCTAAAAACCCAAGCCAGAGAAGAGAAGCTTCAGGTTTCCAAGAACCAAAGATTTGCATTCAACTAATTTTTTTGTAGGGCTTTGTGAAAGTTTTTTGCTGCAAGAGAATTCTGAAAAAGAATGTGATACTATAGGCATGGACTTGTTTATTTTTATTTTTAAGAATCATAACATTTTTCTTGTTATTTATGAAATTTAGGAAGACTGTCAAGGGAAATGGAGCAATAGAAGAACCAATTCCTTTTCCTTATCTCACTAAAGATGGAAGGTCTCTTACATATAAATACCTAGAAACTTCAGTGTAGTAATACAGAAAAGTTCATAGGAGAGGAGCATACATGTATGTGCGTGTGTGTGTGTGTGTGTGTGTGTGTGTGTGTGTGTGTGAAAGAACAGGATCACTTATTGTCAAATTCATAGCTGCTCAAATTGTGGCCCACAGACCTCTGCTGATATGCAAATTATTTTTAGTCCAAAAATAGTTACAACTAGGTTATGCACAGGCACTTGGCACAGGTTTACCTTAATTGGTTTATGTTTATTTGTTCTCAATCGTTCTTGAATGTTAATGCTATCTCCCAAGCTAAAGTTTACACTTGTTAATTCAGGGTCTTCTCTTATCAATCTTTGTATGCTCCTCCAACTACTCCCCAAATACTCCTGGAGCCCTTAATATACCAATACTTCTTGGCATTTTGTCACCTCCACTTTGTGTTGCCTCCTGTTAGAGGGATACAAAAAGCATTGTGCAAATGGCCTAATGTTTCCCAGGGTTTTTTAAAAATCATCTAGATTTTCATTGCAGCCACTTTTTCTCCTAATGACTCAAGAATCCTTCAGATGGAGGGGTAAGTTCAAACGACTGCCATCACTCTGTACTCAGAATCACTACTGCCTCTCAGTGACCAAGGCTTTTGGTATCAGTTTCAGATCTTTATGATTGATATTAGGTGTCCACGGTCTCCAGCTGCTGCAAGGCTAATTAATCATCTTCAGCAGCTTTGTTACTGTGTCAAATTCACTGTGCTTCTTTCTGTCCTCAAAATTAGGTATTTCTCAGGAGCATCTCAGTCTCTTATGCAAATAAACTTCTGACCACCTGTTCCAACAAGTAGCCAGACATGGCCCGATAGGTTTGTATCCCTGATTGGTTTTCACCTGGTGCCAGGAATAGTAGTGTTGCTGCTTCTGCTGCTTCTATGGCTACTATCAGTATGATAATACTTATATGTGTATAGCACTTTGCAATTTACAAGGGAATTTCCAGTCAATGAGCTCATCTGATCTTCTCTAAAACCTGTGAGGTCCGTATTATCATCACTTTTATGAGAATCTTTGGTTTCCTCTTTCAAGCCTGTTGTGATGATCATAGATATAAAGAGAGGATGAGTAAGATGCGAGGAAAAGACAGAGACAGAAAAAGAGAGAGACTGATTTTTTGATAAACAGAATTGGACAGATGTTGAAGAAATAAGAAGAATGAGATTAAAGAAAAGGTGTGCTGGTAGAAGATCTGTGCTCTGGCATTGCTGGACATTGGAGAGGTTTAGGAAAGTGAGGTAGAAATTGTTTCAGTCATACAGCTGTGGGTTTTCTTCCCTTCCGACATCTCTTCTGCCATTTAGCTTCCTGAAAATTGTCCCACTAGGAAGCAGAGGTGATGGAGGTATAAATATGATATTTCACTTTTAAAACTGGTGAAGGGAAAGACTGCTACTTAAATATGGCACCTTACACTAATGCAAGGAAAGTGAAATCTTTGTGGCATTGGACAAAAAGAATTGAGGGGATCTGAAAGAAGAGTAGGCATAACCAAAGAGTAATTAAAATTGTTAGCTCTTATTAAATGACTCAGAGAGGTTAACTGATTTGCTGCATATTATAGAGCTACTAACAGCTGAAACTTAGATGTGAACCAAGGTGTATTTGGTACCAAAGCTGATACTCATCTCACAATATAATACTCTGCCTCATGTGTCAGGTGTAACAGGATAGAGACAGAACCAAAATAGCTAAGATATTTTACCTCTACTTCCTCATAGAAGGGCTGACATTCCAGAATGCACAGACAACAGAGCCAGAGTCTTGGCTTTTGAGTTGAAAAACAAAGCTAATGGTATGGCTTAAGATAAAAGATTTAGAAGATTATATCATCAGTAATAGACAGGTTTTTTTGTTTTTACCCTTGAGCCTAGGTAGAGTTTCGCAGGTTGAGGAAAAGGTAGACAAGTTCAGAAAACAGGAAAGAGTTTGAATATCAATGTGGTTCCTGAAAAAAGGCCCTTTGCCTTGGCCAAAATTAGGCCAAGTCCTTCTGGGAGAGGAAGACTTGAAACCTACAAAACCACTAAAAGATGTCTTAGGTTCAGATTGACAATCACATTCAAAAGATACCATCAGCTTCACACAGCACCAAGTTTGCTTAGCTTTAATAAAGGATACAGGATAAGAAAATCACCATACACATTGACAGCACAACAAAGATCTTATGACTCCCAGGCATGGCTTCCAATGCCTTTACTATACACAGGGACTTGCAAGTTCGCAAGAGATGAGGCTGAGTATGTATGGACTACCTCAGATCAGGGATGCTCTAGGGTCCCATTAGCATTTATATTTTTATAGTATTGTAAACCTTTCAGGAGTACATGGCTAGATTCCATTCTCCAATGCTCCTGAATCTCATCAATTACAGATTATACAATTAAACAATGAACAATCTCAATAATCATGTATAGCTTGCCCATATAACAATGCTCAGTACATAGAAACCTCAATAGGACCCTTGTTTACTTTGGATCTGGTATACTTCTATACATTCTTTGAGTTAGTGTTGCAAGAAGCTAGATCACGAGTCAAATTTTCAGGTGTCCCGGAGATGGAGGAACTTTTATAATTCACCTGTTAATGGAATGTAGGCAGATGTGCCTGAGACATCTCTATAGCATTCAAGTATGGCCCCATAGGACCTACTAGTGGCCAAGAAGACTTGATAGTCAACCCACTTGAAAAGGTTTTGCCATTGGCCAAAGGAGATGTAACAGTGACCTGTGTAGACTGATAACTAACTAGAGCAGAGAGGAATGAAGAGGGAAATTAGAAGATGCCAGAATGGATAAATGATGACTACCCATAGAGGATGTTCCCCACTCCTCGTGCTTAGAATTATGAAAGCCCATTGCCTAATCTATAGATGTAACCCCAAGGGGAAAACTTGATGTATTTAAGAATTAGTTTTAGTCATCTGGTGGGTTGTTGAGTTGTGATTGAAATTGTTGGCCTCGATTATTTACCCTTCATCTATCCATGACCTTTGCCGTATAATTTGTAGTTTCTCACACAGAAGGTTGAGAGCATACTTCCCCACACTTTGACCTTGGACCTGAAAATATGCCTTCTTTTGGCCAATTGTGTGTGGGTGGCAATGACAGTTTGCCAGTTTCAAGCCTAGACCTTGAGAGGTTTGCATTGTTTCCACATGCCCTCTTGAGCCTTTACCATCACCATGGGAAGAGCTTCCTCAAGGGAGCTGCTGCTCCTTCTGTCTGGACTCCAAAATGCACACACATGGGATAGAGCCACACCAGCCATGCCCAGTCAGATCTGCAGCTTCAAGTAAAGCCATCCAGCTAAACCCTGTGTAGATCAGTCTATAAAAATTGTTTATTATTGTATTCCACTGAGTTTTGAGTTTGTTTCTTACACTGAATTATTTTGTCAAAGATGACTGACACAGGAGTGTAGAATAGAAATAGCATTCAGTTCCAGAAAAATAAGTTTAAATTTTTAGCACATATGATTTTTTGTGGACTGAGATTTATACCTGATATTTCAAAGTTTTAAGGAAATAAAATGAAGTATGGCACATGAAAAGATGTTCCACATTATTAGCCATTAAGGAAATGCAAATTAAAATCACAAAGGGGTATCACTACATATCTATCAGAATGGCTAAGATAAAAAATAGTGGCGATACCAAATGCTGGCTAGGATGCAGAGAAACTGGATCATTCATACCTTGCTGATAGAAATGTAAAACGATATAGCCGCCCCCCCCCCCCCCAAAAAACAGTCTGGCAGGTTTTTTTTAAAATAACTAAAATTGCACTGACTGTATGTATTAGTTGGCTCATAACAAAATACTCCAGGCTGGGTGGCTTAAACAACAGAAACTTATTTTCTCACAGTTCTGGAGGCTAGAAGTTCAAGATCAAGGTTCTGGCCAATTTAGTTTCTGGTGAGAGCTCTCTTCCTGGCTTGCAGATGGCCACCTTCTCACTATGTCCTCACATGGCCTCTTCTCAGTGTTTGCACATGGAGAGAGAGAGTGAGCTCTCTGGTGTCTTCTTATAAGGACATCAATCCTATAGTTATCAAGGCCCCACCCTTATGACCTCATTTAACTTTAGTTATTTCCTTACTCCAAATACAGCCACCCTGGGAGTTAGGGCTTAACATATGAATATTTGGGAGGACAGAAATATTCAGTGCATAATACCATACAACTTGGCAATTTATTCCAGAGAAATGAAAACATATTAACAGAAAAGCCTAAACAAAAATGTTTATAGTAGCCTTATTTGTAACAGCCAGAATCTGGACACATCCAGATGTACTTCAGTGGGTAAATGTAAACAAACTCTGATACATTCATACAATGGAATACCACTGGACAATAAAAAGGAATGAACTACTGATACACACAATAACTTGTACGGATCTCAAGGGAATTATGCTGAGTGAAAACAGCCAATCTCAAAACGTTAAATACTATATGATTATGTCATATAACATTCTTGAAGTAACAAAATTATAGGGATTGAGAACAGATTAGTGGTTGCTAGGGATTGGGAATGCGGAAGGCAAGGGGAGAGGTTTGGCTATAAAGGGGTAGCAAGAAGGAGCCTTGTGCTGAAGGAAAAGGTCTGTATTTTGATGGATATACAATTCTAAACATATGAAAAAATTGCATAGAACTACACACACACAGAAACATCACACAAATGAGTGCATGTAAAACTGATGAAACCTGAATAAACTCTGTGCACTGTATCAGTGTCAATTTTCTGGTTTTGATATTGAATCATACTCATGCAGGATGTTACTAATGGGGGAAACTGGATAAAGGGTACACAGAACCTCCCTGTACATTTTTTGTAACTTCAGTGATTCTATAATTGTTTCAAAATAAGAAGTTAAAAGATTTGAAAGAAATTATGACTATGGAGAAAAGATTATTTAGTCAAGCAAGTTGTATAAAATGGTAAGGACAGTAAAAGTACAATCAACTGTGGAAATATGCATTTGGAAAAAAGACTAGAAGGAAATGTGCTAAAAAGGTAATAATGATTGTACTGTAGCAGTAGGATTCTGTGGGTTTATTTTCCTCTATTTTCAAAAGTTTTAGTGTAAGATCTATACAACATAATTTTTTAAAATAAGACATGTGGCATATTCCTTGAAAGACAGAAATAAGGGAGATTCTGATTTTCAGATAATCAGAGCATCTTGGAATTGAGAGAGACACAGAGGATGCCTCATTCAACCCTATTTCACCAAGCATCTCAAATGACAACAAACCCTTATCTTTGGTGGTCCATGTTTTTTTCAGATTGGATCTTATTTTTACTATAAAATTATTACTTCAATTGAGTCAAAATATACGTTTCGATAACATTTAGCCTTTGTAGATGTTTAAAAATAAATCACTTTTGAGGGTGATAAATATGTTTATTTTCTTGATTGTGGTCATGGTTTCTTGGGTGTGTGTGTTAAAACTTATCAAATTATACATTTTAAATATGCACAATTTATAAAATGTCAATTATACCTCAATAAACCTATTCTTAAAAAAGGAAATATGGGAGAACCTAGGAAGTATAAAAAGAAGTGCTCCTTTATGTTATCATAGACTCACACAACTATTGGGACGTTAAGAAACCATCTGGTTCATGTCTCCAGGCAAAATTAAACTGAAAACGACTCATGGAATTGTCAAGTCCTTTCTTAAAACTGTTCAAAGCAACTTCTAATATCTTTTAACCTTTAAAGTAAAATTAAAAAAATATATAACTACTGAAAACTTCTACTCTAATTTAAACCAGTTGCCTCTTGTCTGTACTAAGCAAGCATGGAAAATAGTTGTTCTTTCTTATTGGGGTCTCCTACACATTACATATGAACTGTCATTGAGGCTCTGAGAAAAATGCCAGGGAAATACATTAACTTTATTCTCAGGCAACATTGTTCCCTATGTTGTGAATCCAGAAAATAATCCCGAAGATCCTCTTTGCCATTCCCTTAAATTCAGACCTAGAATGAGGGAAAAAAGGCTAATTTTTGGATATCTCTCCTCTGGACCTTGTCACACCTTCATGTACTGTTCAGAAGCATGTGGTGCTTCAGAGCTGACGAAACCATCTATGGCAATAACCAAAATTCCATCAAAGGCCTCTGTCTCCTCTAGTTTATAATACTTTTACTATTTTTTCAGAGGCCCCTTTCTTCCCCAACCAAACTATAGTCTTATGCTATGTCCACTTGAGGAGAAAAAGAAGAGGGAAGGGGGGAGGGTGTGTGCCACCATGTCTAGTTCATGATATTACAAACCATCAACACTCTTGAGCACTTCTAAAGTGTCTTCTTACCTCTCTCTATAACTTTATCTGTTGTGTGATATTGATTTCTACTAGGTTCTTTCTTTGAGATACTGCTGTTGCTGTTAGTGCTGTTGAGTTGATTCCGACTGCTAGCGACCCTGTGTACAGCAGAGCAGAACACTGCCCTGCCTTTTTGCACCATCCTTTTACCTTCTGGTGCTGTATCAGACAATGCTCCACTGCTATTCATAGGGTTCTCATGGCCAAGTTTTTTGGAAGTGGGTGGCCAGGTCCTTCTTCCTAGTCTGTCTAGTCTGGAAGACTTTGCTGAAACCTGTCCACCATGGGTGACCCTGCTGGTATTTGAAATCCTGGTGGCATAGCTTTCAGCATCATGGCAAAATGCAGCTGCTATGGTATGACAACTGACAGATGGGTAGTGTTGTTCCCTAACTGGGAAAGGAACCTGGGCCATGGCAGTGAGAGCACCGAATCTTAACCACTACATTACCAGGACTGGCTTTTGAGATAATTGGCCCGATATATTTCACGGATTGGCACAATATTCTTCATGGACTGAATTCATTCATTTGTTCATTAGTCCTTTTATTCATTCATTTAGTAAATTTGGATCAAATGCTTCTGAGGTGTTATACACTCTGCTATGCATAGTGTTGGTATAGAAGATAGAGCAGGACCAGGAGACAGAGAATAAGCAGGTAAAACAGAAGTAAAAAACTAATTACAAATCATAATAAGTGTTATGAAGGAAACATACAGAATGCTATAATAGCAAATAATATATGTTCTGTGAGGACTGATTTAAATAGGGTGGCTAGTTTGTCCAACAAAAAGATATTTAACTGACTCCTAAAATATAAGAAGAAGCCTGTTAAGGTAGGTGTATGGTTATTAAGAGTTTTTTGGAGGAAGTTACTCTCTACCAGAGAAAAGCAATATGGTACATTGGAAAAAGCATGGGCTTTGGGATTAAATGAAGCTGAGATTGAATATTTGCTTAGCCAATTGTTTGCTGTGTGGCCATAGACATTTTGGTAACACTTATGAAAATTGGTAGATGATAGTTATTAGTATTATTTAGGGGATTAAATGAATAATTCCTGTAACTTCTATTATTCTCCATTAACATTAATTCCCCAAATCCTCCTAAATAAACAGAGAAATCATTTAACATATATATAAATGAATTTGCAATATTTTTAAGCACCTACAGTATGCTTTATAGATGCTATGTTAACGGTTTTACCAATGCCACACTGACAGTCCAGAGAGTGAGCAAAGCTTTCCTAGTTCAGCACACCAGCTTCCAAGTTCCCTTAACACAATAATTAGGGTTGTGAGCAAGTTGAAAGTTGGGATAGTGTCATATTTATCTTTGACTGCATTGTGATCAGCCTGGCATGTAAGAGGACTCAATAAGTGAAAACTAAGTGTGAATACTTTTCCCCTTTCTCCTCCTGGAATTATTACAAAATCAAAAAGAGGGTAAAATGCTGCACAAACTCCATTTTGAATGAAACCAGGAGACAAATAACTCTCAGACTCCAAAATACATTATATTTATATGCATTTGTATATATATGCATTATATTTATATGTATTTATATATGTCTACCAAAGGAAGCTGAGGTTGGGTATAAGTGTATAGAAGGGAGTGAACAAAATAAGCCCTTGAGAATGGCAGGAGGGGCCAATAATGGAAGCTCTTAGAAAATACCAGAAAAAGTATACTTAAGGAGTGTGGGGGGGGGGCTTACTCGGATGTGCTAAAGCTATAACCACTGTTTGTAACCATAGGTGCAGGAACTGGGTCACCTGCCCTGGGGGCAGAAGCTCTCAGAAGTCCAGTTTGGGTCAGAGAAGTAGAGTAGTTGGGGCTACACAGATAATCACACAGATGAGACATAATTGCAGGAAGCAATTTGTCTCTGTGGTAGCAGAGAAAGAGCCTTTGTTTTGTGAAGCTGCCCTTGACCCTTATCATCCCCTCTACCCCTTGCTATGAACATGTACTGGAAATAGCTGACCCATGAGAATACAACCTGTTAAATTATGAGTAATAGAAAAGGAACAAGTACAAAGACACCACACAAAAATATTGCGTGATAGAGCAGTAAATCTTGTCGATACCTGAAGAACACTCACCAGAAAAATGTTGCCTTAGAACCAAGGAAAATTGTGACTAATGGACATACTTGGTGCCTGCTCCATCCCCTTTGCACTAACATTTCCTGAACATGCTGATGGCTTCTTGCTGCAAGCCCCTGTGACTCCAGGACAACTTTCTCTAGCTGCTTTTCCCAGATGCAAGGCAAGATGGGTAAGCATTTATTTCCCTAGGAGCAGCCCTCAACCAATAACAAACTTACCTCTTGGAAACGTGAGGGGCAATGCTGAGATGTCTTCTACATCACTATTAGTCAACATTACCTGGGGTTTTGATAGAATTGCAGAATCTCAGACCTGCTGAGCAAGAATCTGTATTTTAAAAAAGATTCCCAGGTGATTTATATGACATTAAAATTTGAGAAACTCTGTTATACACAGTCTCCTAGAGGACTCCAGCAGGATTGGGAACCACTATCCACAGCAGTAACCTGCTCATTAATGCACCCTGTATTGGCTGCCATCCCTTCCTTGTTTCAGTTTACCAGTCTCACACCAGTGTTTCTTAGGATCACCTACCAAATAAACAACTTGCCCTCACATCCTTGTCTTAGAATCTACTTCTGAGGGAACCCAACCTATGACAGTGATCAAACATTTTACCAAGAATTAAAAAAAATAATAATGAAAGCAATTGCCACTCTGAAGAAAAGTCACAGAGAAGGAAGTAAGAACTCAGGAAAAACATAACAAGACATCAGGAAGATAATCAAGGTGAGTTGTCAGAACATAGTAGAGTATTAGAAGAAAATTGGCAGAATTGTAGAAATAAAGATAGAATTGGAAGGAAAACAAGAGACCATAGATATAATTATAGACATTATAGCAAACAAGTAGGAGAGAAACAGAAGATAGAAATGAAAATAGAAAACCTAATGAAGCAGAAGTAAAGAAAAAGTTAAAAGAGTTTATAGAGAAAATAATAGTTACAGAAGACAGCAAAAGGACATCCAATACATGTATAAGTCCCAGGAGAAGAAAAACAAAACATGGAATGGGACAAATATTTAAATATGTAATGAAAGAAAACTTTCCTTAAACAAAAGATAATCTTTACACTGTATGCTAGGAAAAAATTGACTTAGAATGGTCTACATTAAAACATGTTCTGGTAAAGTTATTGGACCGTAAAGATAAATAAAGAACGAAATTTGAATACTTTGACTAACATGCACACATCCGCACCCCAAATACGTTTTCAACTGAAAATCAATAATTACACTATTAAAATTCTCTTTCAGTACATTAGTTATATATATAAAAAGAGAATCCACTAGGCAACTAGGCAAAAAGATCAAGTCACTCAGGCTGGCCTCAGATTTCTCCACAGTATCAGTCCAGGCCAAAAGACAATGGTGAACTTCCTACAAAATACTCAAAGAACAAAAGAATGAGCCAAGAATTTTATATCTAGCCAAGCTGTCCTTCAAGTATAAAGGCAACAGAAAATAATTATGAATATATATGCAAGAATTCAAGGGGTATTGTTATCATGAGCTCTTCTTGAGAAAATTACAAGAGGATGAACTTCAGCCAACCAATAGATCACTGGAGAAAGGACTAGTGGTGAGCACCAGATATATTTTAACTGCAGAGTTAAGGCTAAAACACATGTGGGGATTAGGATGACAGGTGACAATATAAATGTTATACGTCCAGACAGTGTTTGAAATAATGCATTCAAAAAAATATTGCGAGAAGAAGGGAGAAAAGTAAGTTTTCTGGATTGCTTTAACTGGGAGTCAAAATATATCATTTTAGACTTTCAAATAAAATCATAGAAATATAAACATAAATAACAGTGTACAAAGATAAGCATCAAGAAAGATAATATTATTTAAGAAATAAGTAGTGAAAGACAAGGAAGAAAGAGAGAAAAAAGTAAATGAATTTGGGTTATTTGCAAATGTCATATGAATTATTGCTTTGAACAATCTGGTCAAGTTATTTTTAGTTAAAATGTATCAGAATCTTCTCTAATACAAGACTATTTCATTGCAACTTGTTAGGGAAGAGGACTTGGGGGTCTAAACACTGTAATCGAGACATAGTGTGATTTTATGAATAGGTTGGAGTTTGGCATTTATGTAGCATTATATGAGATTTAAACCACAGGGCTCCATATTACTGAAAAAATATATGATTAAAATAGGCTCTTTCATCCAAGTATTTACTTTTATAAAAAATTATGCACAAAGTAAATGTGAAGTAGTCTGTTATGACACTATAAATTTTCCTTCCAAGGAAGGATGAACATCCAGGTAGCTAGAAGGGTACACAAGGGGAAGGAGTGCACTTGCCACTTATGAATACCTAATTATTATAACAATTGTGCTCATTTAGAACATGCTTTAATGATCAACCTCATAAAATGACTTTGAGCTAAGCTATCTCATGGAAAGAAGTACTAAAAGATGAAAGGCCTTCATATGTAGAATGCATAACTAATTTCAAATTAGCGCTAAGGAAATTCATAAACTCATTCTGTAAGCAACTAACCTGGATACCTCAGAAGATTCAAGAATATACACCTCAACTGAAAGAAAATTCTTGCTGAAAAAGTACTTTATAAAGTTTTCTTCCATAGTGTTTCCTGCTCCCTGGTAAAGTTACCTAATGGGCCAAGAAAACTCACTAAACTGGTGACTTATAGCCACAAGAACTGAGCTAGTGACTTGTAGACACAACAAGTTCCAAAACAGCTGTCTAAGGCATCATACTCACCACGCTAATTATGTAAATTGACAGACAGAAACTTTAGTTACTCATCCTTGTATTTGATCTATATCAGTCCATATACTCCTGTAGAAGGAAGAATTGATTACAGATTCTCAAGCTTTTCAAATTCAAGGACCCCCTTTTAAGCATCAAAATATTAAAAGATCCACACAGGTTGAGAAAATGCATTATTGCAAATTACCACTATGGATTCCGTAATGCTAAAATGTCCATCCATTATTTTTGTTGGTCAGCATTCTTTCCCTTTTTTGAGGTTCTGGTACCCCAATTTTCCTATGGTGAAGCATCCCTCTCTTTCTACTCTCAATCCACCCATGTTGGATGATTTTGACTCAATTCTTGGCTCCAGGGGTAGGCATGTGACTCAGGCCTGGCCAATGAGAGCATCCCATCTCCCTGGGCACAGTGATTACTTCCAGCTTAGGCAGGGACTACCCAATGTGAGATGGTCTTTGAACCTTTTCTGGGACTGTTGAGAGTGAGGCAGTCCCCTTTGTCTTGGACTGTTGGAATTTGCCTACATAAGCCTGTAGCTGTTGGCAACCACCTTCATAATGATAAAGTAGGCATGAGAATAAAGCTCAAAGACAGGAGATAAAGCTGAGATATTTAAAGAGATGAAGTACCATTTTCATGGTTTGGGCTCCTAGAACTATTCATGCCTGGATTTACTCATATACTTTTCAGATATATGAGCTCACAAATATCATTTTTAGTTTGAATTGGGTTTCACTTACTTGAAAGCAAGAGTCTTTTCTAATATAAATGCTTTGAGATCATATTTTATTTTATTAATCCCCAACAGCAAGTAATACTTAAAATATTAGCACAAATACTCATGAGACATATTATGAGCACAAATATTTATGCTAATATTTGAAGTAGTAGCACAAATATTCATGAGATATTATTTAGTGAATGATAAACCAACATTCTGTGTGTATATGAACGTGAAGACATTTTGCAATTAACTACCACAAGGAGTCAGGAATCTATGGGTTTGGAATCATTTTAATCTAAATTTTAGAGGTCACATAGATACAGATTAAGGTCATGTTAAATGCATAAATACAACTAAAATGTAGAGTAGAAGATGATTAACTTGAAAGTATAGTGGGACTTAGAAAGCTAATCAACACTGTATTTTCTCTCTCAGTCAGCATAGCTTCAAAGTCAAACATGGCTTGCATCTAGAAAATATGCACTGCAGTTAGACGGTGTTTTATAGTGATTGAAAATACTCTGGGGAATGCACTACAATTTCATTTCAGCATGTAGAATATTTAGAACGTCAATAAGTCTACAAGGTATTATTCAGTAAAATAAAATAAGTTCATTCTCAATGTCGACTTAAAAAGAATCATGAGGATATGTGCATAGCTATAGCTATTTTTTCAAGCATCATTTTATTACTTTGTAAGTTTGTCAAGCTAATCTACTGCTTTCCAGGTGCCTCCAAACACATTATTTCTTTTAATTCTAACAGTAACTGTAAGGAAGTGAACTAGAAGTTATTGAGGTTATGTTGAGTTCTAAAGTGGGTGATGCATAAACACACATACATGTACATATTTTAATTTAAAGTAACACTAAAAGGTGAATGTTATTATAACTATTTTATGCACAAAAAAATTAAGGCTCAAAAGGTAAATAAGGTGTCCTAGTTCACATATTTTATACAAAGCAAAGCTTGGATTAATATATTTTTTAGGACTCAAGAGCCTCTCTATTTTCTACCTTGTTTTCTATTTCTAACAGACCTAAGTAGGGTCTAGATGTCTGAAGCAGAATTGGAGTGTAGCTTTGTCTGATTAGTGAGTGTTGAGGACTGGCATATCTGGATTTCTTGCCTCCATGTTGACCTGAATTATTGAAAACAATCATCTTTATGCTATCCTACTGCACCTCAATGGATTCAGTCAAAACATTCTTTCCTTTCTTCATCCTTCCCTCCACCTTTCCTCCCTTTCTTCCCTTCTTGTTCTTGTTCTTCATTTTTCATCCTCTTCCTCTTGCCTCTCCTCCCTCTCCTCCTGCTTCCCCCCTTCTTCTCTTTCTGTGGTGGTGATTTGGTAAAGGGCAAATCTTGCTTTGCTAACTTGCCAAATTTTTATTCTATTCCTCAGTCTGACAAAAGTGACTTTTTTTTGGTGAGAAAGATTGGCCCTGAGTTAACATCTTCTGTCAATCTTCCTCTTTTTGCTCGAGGAAGATTGTCCCTGAACTAACATCTGTGCCAATCTTCCTCCATTTTGTATATGGGAGGCTGCTACAGCATGGCTTGATGAGCCATGTGTAGGTCCGCACCTGGGATCTGAACACGTGAACCCCAGGCCACTGAAGCAGATCATGTAAACTTAACCACTACACCACTAGGCTGGCCTCCAAAGTGACTTTTTTTTAAAGCTCACTTTGAACACTGCATTTTGGAAACCCTGATTCAATTATACCACTGGGTATAACTGATTTACAAAGGCTAGTGGCAAGGTGAAAGACTAGAATAGATCTGAAAGGGTTGAAGAAAAAGATGTAGTGATTCTAGGTAACAAAGAAAAAGCCATGGAAATCAGGGAAAGTGAGGAGGGTTGATATAGGAAAATAAGCCATAAGCTCTGTTTCTTCTACTTGTCCAACCTAGGTTCTAAGACTAGCCATTTCAATATTGCTTTTGTCAGTAATTTGAAATACTCATTCTTCTTGACTTCGTTCCAGATGGGTCTTTTTTCCTCAAGGAAGTCTTGACTTTATTCCAGGTGGGTTTCATTCATAGGTGAGTGACAATACCCAGCCTGTGATAAACTCTACTGTCTAGGGTTTCTGCTCACACACAAGAAGAATCACAAAACTGAGTGGGTCTACTGAATTTCATGACACTGAACTTAAATGGGACTTCCCAGCTGATTGTTTCATGGGGGCCTCAAATTCAATATATTTTAAACCTGAACTAATTATCTCTTTTTCCATATGTCCTACTTTCTTGGCTTCTAATTTGTATTAATGCCATATCATTTTCCCAGTCACACAAACTTCACAGCTAATTCTTATTTGTCTGTACCCATTTAGTCTTCACAGTCCAGCACTTATGAAACCCTGGAGATTATGTCTCTCTTTTTTTTGTTTTTCATTTTTGTGTGTGTGTGAGGAAGACTAGCCCTGAGCTAGCATCTGTTGCCAATCCTCCTCTTTTTGCTGAGGAAGGTTGGCCCTGGGCTAACATCTGTGCCCATCCTCTACTTTATATGTGGGACGCCTGCCACAGCATGGCTTGATAAGCAGTGTGTAGGTCCGTGCCCAGGATCTGAACCAGTGAAAGCAGAGTGCGTAAACTTAACCACTATGCCACCAGGCTGGGCCCATGTCTCTCTCTTTTTAAAGACTTTATCTTTTTTTAGATCAGTTTTAGGTTTACAACAAAATTGAGGAGAAGGTATTGAGATTTCTCATATATCCCCTGTTCCCACACATGCGTAGTCTCTCCCATTATCAATATCACTCACCAAAGTGGTACACTTTTTACCAAGGATGAACCTACATTGACACATCATAATCACCTAAAGACCACAGTTTACCTTAGCGTTCACTCTGGGTGTTGTACATTCTATGGTTTGGACAAATGTATAATGACATATATCCATCATTATAGTGTCATATAGAGTATTTTTACCGCTCTAAAAATTCTCTCTTCTCTGCCTATCCATCTCTTCCCCTGCCCATCACTCCCCCACCCTGCATCCACTGATTTTTTTTATTGTCTCCATACTTTTGCCTTTTCCAGAATGTCATACAATTGGAATCATATAGTATGTAACCTTTTCACATTAGCTTCTTTCACTTCAATATGCATGCAAGATTCCTCCATGTCTTTTCATGGCTTGATAGCTCATTTCTTTTTAGTGCTGAATAAAATTCTGTCATCTGGATGTACCACAGTTTATTCATTCATTCACTTACTGAAGGACACCTTGGTTGCTTCCAAGGTAGGCAATTATGAATAAAGCTGCTATAAACTTCCATGTGCAGGTTTTCGTGTGGATGTAAGTTTTCAACTTCTTTGGGTAAATACTATGGAGCACAATTGCTGGATCATATGGTAAGAATATGTTTAGTTTCATAAGAAACTGCTAAGCTGTCTTCCAAAGTGGCTGTACCACTTTGCATTCCTACCAGCAATGAATGAGAATTCCTGTGCTCCACACCTTCACCAGCATTTGGTATTGTCGGTGTTTTGAATTTTGGCCATTCTAATAGGTGTGTAGTGGTATCTCATTGTTGTTTTAATTTGCATTTCCCTGATGACATATGACATGGAGCATCTTTTTGTATGCTTATTTGTCATCCATATACCTTCTTTGGTGAGGAGTCTCTGAAGGTCTTTGGCCCATTTTTTAATTGGATTGTTCATTTTCTTATTGTTGAGTTTTAAAAGTTCTGTTTTTTTTGTATAACACTCCTTTATCAGATGTCCCTTTTGCAAATATTTTATCCCATCCCGTGGCTTGTCTTTTCATTCTCTTGATATTGTCTCTTGCAGAGTAGAAGTTTTTAATTTTAATGAAGTCCAGTTTATCAATTATTTCTTTCATGGATTGTGTTTTTGGTGTTTATCTAAAAATGCATCACCATACACAAAGTAATCTAGGTTTTCTTCTATGTTATCTTCTAGGAGTTTTATAGTTTTGTGTTTTACATTTAGGTCTATGATCCATTTTGAGTTAATTTTTGTGAAGGGTGTAAGGTCTGTGTATAGATTCATTTTTTTTTTGCATGTGGATGTCCAGTTGTTTCAGCATCATTTATTGAAGAGACTATCTTTGCTCCATTGTATTGTCTTTGCTCCTTTGTCAAAGATCAGTTGATTATACTTATATGCGTCTATTTCTGGGCTCTCTATTCTGTTCCATTGATCTATTTGTCTATTCTTCTGCTGATACCACACTGTCTTGATTACTGTAGCTTTACAGTAAGTCTTGAAGTCAAGTAGCATCAGTTCTCAAGCTTCATTCTTCTCCTTCAATATTGTGTTGGCTATTCTGGATCTTTGGCCTCTCCATAGAAACTTTAGAATTAGTTTGTTGATATCTATAAAATAACTTGTTGGAATTTTGATTGGAACTGCATTGAATCTATAGATCAATTTGGGAAGAACTGATATCTTGACAATATTGGGTCTTACTATGTGAACATGGAATATCTCTTCATTTATTTAGCTCTTCTTTGATTTTGTTCATCAGACTTTTCCTCATATAGATCTTGCACATATTTTGTTAGACTTATACCTAATTATTTCATTTTTGGGGGTGCTTATGTAAGTAGTATTGTGTTTTTAAGTTTAAATTCCACTTTTTCATTGTTGGTATATAGGAAAGCAGTGGACTTCTATATATTGGCCTTGTATCCTGCAACCTTGCTGTTATCACTTATTAGTTCCAGGAGTTTTTTTGTTGATTCTTTCAGATTTTCTACATAGATAATTGTGTCACCTGCAAACAAAGACAGTTTTATGTCTTCCTTCCCAATCTGTATACTTTTTATTTCTTTTTCTTCCCTTATTATATTAGCACAGATGTCCAGCCCGTGTCAAAAAGGAATGGTGAGAGGAGATATCCTTGCCTTGTACCTGATCTTAGTGGGTAAGCTTCTAGTTTCTTGCTAGTAAGTATGACATTAGCTGTAGGGTTTTTTTTAGATAGTCTTTATCAAGTTGAGGGTTTCTCTCTATTCCTAGTTTACTGAGAGTTTTTTTTTTTAATCATGAATGGGTGTTGGATCTGGTCAAATGCTTTTTCTGCATCTAAAGATATGATCATGTGATTTTTCTTTTTTAGGCTGTTGATGTGATTGATTACATTAAGTGATTTTTGCATGTTGAATCAGCCTTGCATACTTGGGATAAATTCCACTTGGTAGTGGTGTATAACTCTTTTTATACGTTTTGGGGTTCAATTTGCTAATATTTTGTTGAGGAGTTTTGAACCTATGTTCTTGAGAAATATTTGTCTGTAGTTTTCTTTTCTTGTAATGTCTTTGTCTGGTTTTGGTATTAGGGTAATATTGGCCTCATAGAATGAGTTAGGAAGTAACTCATTCTTTATCCTTTGAAAGAGATTATAGAGAATTGGTATAATTTATTCCTTAAATGTTTGGTACAATTCACCAGTGAACCTATCTGGGCCTGGCCTGGTGCTTTCTGTTCTGAGAGGGTTATTAATTATTGATTCAATTTGTTTAATAGCTATAGGCCTATTCAGATCACCTACTTTTTCCTGTGTAAATTTTGGCAGATTGTGTTTTTTTAAGAAATTGGCTCATTTCATCTAGGTTACCAAATTTGTGGGCAACTCTATGCTGTTCATAGTATTCCTTTATTATCCTTTTAATTTCCATGGGATCTGTTGTGATGTCCCCTCTTTCATTTCTGTTATTAGTGATTTGTGTCCTCTGTTTTTTCTTAGTTAGCCTGACTAGAGGCTTATCAATTTTATTGATATTTTTAAAGAACCAGCTTTTGGTTTTGTTGATTTTCTCTATTGATTTCCTGTTTGCAATTTCATTGATTTCTGATCTAATTCTTATTTCTTTTCTTCTGCTTATGGTGGATTTAATTTGCTCTTCTTTTCCTAGTTTCCTGAGGTGGAAGCTTAAATGATTGATTTTAGATCTTTCTCCTTTTCTAATATATACATTCAATGCTATACATATCCCTCTAAGCACTGTTTTTGCTGCATTCCACAATTTTGATAAGTTGTTTCTCATTTTCATTTAGTTCAAAATATTTTAAAATGTTTCTTGAGATTTCTTCTTCTACCTATGTGTTATTTAGAAGAGTGTCATTTAATAGTTACATATCTTGGGATTTTCCAGTTATTTTTCTGTTATTGACATCTGGTTTAATTCCAATGTGGTCTGAGAGCAGACATTGTATGACTTTTATTCTTTTAAACTTGTTAAGATGTGTTTTACAGCCCAGAACATGGTCTGTCTTAGTGAATCATTCATGTGAACTTGAGAAAAATGTGAATTCTGCTATTGTTGGATGAAGTAGTCTTAGACGTCAATTATATCCCATTGATTGGTGGTGTTTAGTTCAACTATGGATGTCCTTACTGATTTTCTGCTTGCTGGGTCTGTCCATTTCTGAGAGATGGGTGATGAAATCTTCAATTATGATAGTGGATTCTATTTCTCCTTGCAGTTCTATCAGTTTTTTCTTCATGTAGTTTGATGCTCTCTGATAGGTGCATACACATTAAGAATTGTTATGTCTTCTTGAAGAATTGACCTCTTTATCATTACGTAATACCTTTCTTTATTCCCAATAATGTTCCTTACTTTGAAATTTGCTCTGTCTGAAGTTAATATAGCTACTACTGCTTTCTTTTGATTACTGTTAGCATGGTATATTTTTCTCTATCCATTTACTTTTAATCTATATGCATCTTTGTATTTAAAGTGGTTTCTTGTAGACAACATATAGGTCATGTTGTTTGATCTATTCTGACAATCTCTGTCTTTTAATTGGTGCATTTATATCCATTGACATTCAAAGTAATTATTGATATAGTTGGATTAATATCTACAATATTTATTATTGTTTTCTGTTTGTTGCCCTTGTTCTTTATTCCTATTTTTGTCTTCCAATCTTTTTCTGCCTTATGTGATTTTAACTGAGCATTTAACTGAGCATGATTCCATTTTCTCTCCTTTCTTACCATATTAGTTATGCTTTTTTTTTAAAGCTTTTTTAGTGGTTTCCTTAGAGTGTGCAATATACATTTTCAACTAATCCAAGTCCACTTTCAAAAAGTACTATACTACTTGATGGGTAGTATGAGTACTTTATAATAACAAAATAATCCTAATTCCTCCCTCCCTTCCCTTGTATAATTGCTGTCATTTATTTCACATATATAAGTATATATATATATATATATATATATATATATTTGCTATTAATATTTTGAACTATCTTTTAGAGCAATTAAGAATACAAAAATGAGTTTTTATTTTACCTTCACTTATTCCTTTGATGAGCTTCCTTTCTTTATGTAGATCTGAGTTTCTGACCTATATTATTTTTCTTCTCTATAAAGAACTTCTTTTAACATTTGTTGCAAGGCAGGTCTGCTGGCAACAAATTGCTTCAAGTTTTGTTTGTCTGAGAAAGTCTTTATTTCTCCTTCATTTTTAGAGGGTAATTTGACAAAATACAGATTGTAGATTGGTTTTCTTCTCTCAACACTTTAAATATTTTACTCCACTCTCTTCTTGCTTGCATAGTTTCTGAGAAGAAGTTGGATGTAATTTTTATCTTTGTTCCTCTATAGGTAAGGTGTTTTTTTTCCTCTGGCTTCTTTTGGGATTTTTTTCTTTATCTTTGATTTTCTATGGTTCAAGATGATATCTCATTGTAGTTTTGATTTGCATTTCCCTAATAATTAGTGATAGTGAACATCCTTTCATGTGTCTGTAAGCCATCTGAATATCTTCTTTGGAAAAATATATGTTCATATCCTCTGCCCATTTTTATCAAGTTGTTTGTTTTTTGTTGTTGTTGAGTTGTATGAGTTCTTTATATAATTTGGAAATTACCCCTTGTTGGATATATGATTTGCAAATATTTTCTCCCAGTTGGTGGGTTGTCTTTTTGTTTTGTTCATGGTTTGCTTTGCCCTGAAGAAGCTTTTTAGTCTGATGAAGTTCCATTTATTTATTTTTCTTTTGTTTCCCTTACCCAAATAGACATAGTATTTGAAAAGATGCTGCTAAGACACATGTTAAATAGTGTATTGCCTATGTTTTCTTCTAGGAGTTTTATGGTTTCAGATCTTGCATTCAAGTCTTTAATCCATTTTTAGTTAACTTTTGTGAATGGCAAAAGATAATGGTCTACTTTCATTCTTTTGCATGTGGCTGTCCAATTTTCCCAACACCACTTGTTGAAGAGACTTTCCTTTCTCCATTTTATGTTCTTGGCTCCTTTGTCGAAGATTAACTGTCCATAGATGTGTAGTTTTATTTCTGGGCTTTCAATTCTGTTCCATTGATCTGTTTGTCTGTTTTTGTGCCAGTACCATGCTGTTTTGATTACTATAGCTTTGTAGTATACTTTGAAATCAGGGATTGTGATGCCTCCAGCTTTGTTCCTTTTTCTCAGGATTGCTTTGGCTATTTTGGGTCTTTTGTTGTTCCATATAAATTTTAGGATTCTTTGTTCTATTTCCATGAAGAATGTCATTGGGATCCTGATTGGGATTTCATTAAATCTGAAGATTGCTTTAGGTAGTGTGGACATTTTACCTATGTTAATTCTTCAAATCCAAGAGCATGGAGTATCTTTCCATTTCTTTATGTCTTCTTCGATTTCTTTCTTATAGTTTTCACTGTATAGGTCTTTCACCTCCTTGGTCAAGTTTATTCCTAGATATTTCATTCTTTTTGTTGTGATTGTAAATGGGATTGTATTCTTGACTTCTCTTTCTGCTAGTTCATTGTTCATGTATAGAAATGCAACTATTTTTTGTAAGTTGATTTTGTACCTTGCCACTTTGCTGTAGTTGTTGATTATTTCCAATAGTTTTCTGAAGGATTATTTAGGGTTTTTTAATATATAGAATCATATCATCTGCAAACAGCGAGAGTTTCACTTCTTCTTTTCCAATTTGGATTCCTTTTATTTCTTTTTCTTGCCTAATTGCTCTGGCCAAAACCTTCAGTACTATGTTGAATAGGAGTGGCAAGAGTGGGCACCCTTGTCTTGTTCCTGTTCTCAGAGGGATGGCTTTCAATTTTCCCTCATTGAGTATGATGTTGGCTGTGGGTTTGTCATATATGGCCTTTATTATGTTGAGGTACTTTCCTTCTATACCCATTTTATTGAGAGTTTTTATCATAAATGGATGTTGGATCTTGTCAGATACTTTCTCTGCATCTACTGAGATGATCATGTGGTTTTTATTCCTCATTTTGTTAATGTGGTGTATCACATTGATTGATTTGTGGATGGTGAACCATCCCTGCATCCCTGGAATAAATCCCACTTGATCTTGGTGTATAATCCTTTTAATGTATTGCTGTATTTGGTTTGCCAGTATTTTGTTGAGGGTTTTTGCATCGATGTTCATCAGCAATATTGGCCTGAAATTTTCCTTCTTTGTGTTGTCTTTGTCTGGTTTTGGTATCAGGGTAATGTTGGCCTCATAGAATAAGTTAGGAAGCATTTTATCTTCTTCAATTTTTTGGAATAGTTTGAGAAGGATAGGTATTAAATCTTTCAATGTTTGGTAGAATTCTCTAAAGAAGCCATCTGGTCCTGGACTTTTGTTTTTTGAGAGGTTTTTGATGACTGTTTCATTCTCTTTACTTGTGATTGGTCTATTCAGATTCTCTATTTCTTGATTCAGTTTTGGGAGATTGTATGCATCTAATAACTTATCCATTTCTTCTAACATGTCCAATTTGTGGGCGTATAGTTTTTCACAGTATTCTCTTATTATCCTTTGTATTTCTGTGGTGTCCATTGTAATTTCTCCTCTTTCATTTCTAATTTTATTTATTTGAGACTTCTCTCTTTTTTTCTTGGTGAGTCTGGCTAGGGGTCTACCAATTTTGTTTATCTTCTCAAAGAGCCAGCTCTTAATTTCATTAATCCTTTCTACTGTTTCTTTAGTCTCCATTTCATTTATTTCTGCTCTGATTTTTGTTGTTTTCCCTACTTGTGCTCACTTTGGGCTTTGTTCTTTTTTTTCTAGTTCTGTTAAGTGCAATTTAAGGTTATTTATTTGAGATTTTTCTTGTTTGCTGAGGTGGGCCTGTATTGCTATGAATTTCCCTCTTATGACCACTTTTGCTGCATCCAGTAAGAGCTGGTATGTTGTATTTTCATTTTCATTTGTCTCCAGGTATTTTTTAATTTCTCCTTTGATTTCTTCATTGATCCAATGGTTTTTCAGTAGCACATTGTTTAGTCTCCACATATTTCTGACTTTCCCAGTTTTTTTCTTGTAGTTGATTTCTAGTTTCATAGCACTGTGGCCAGAAAAGCTGCTTTATATAATTTCAATCTTAAATTTGTTGAGGCTTGCCTTGTTCCCCAAATATGATCTATCTTTAAGAATGTTCCATGTGCACTTAAGAATGTGTATTCTGCTGTTTTTGGATGAAATGCTCTATATATACCTACTAAGTCCATCTGATCAAGTGTTTCATTTAAATCCACTATTTCCTTGTTGACTTTCTGTCTGAATGATCTGTCCATTGATGTCAGTGGGGTGTTGAGGTCCCCTACTATTATTGTGTTGCTATTAATTTCTCCCTTTAGGTTTGTTAATAGTTGCTTTATGTACTTTGGTGCTCCTGTGTTAGGTACATAATATTCATAAGTGTATGTCTTCTTGGTGGATGTCCCTTTTATCATTATATACTGCCCCTCTTTGTCTCTCACTGTCTTTTTTAACTTCAAGTCTGCTTTGTCTAAGTATGACAACACCTGTTTTCATTTGTTTGTCATTAGCTTGGTGTATCATCTTCCACTCCTTCATTCTGAGTCTATGTTTGTCTTTAGAGCTGAGATGTATTTCCTGGAGGCAGCATATTTTTGGATCTTGTTTTTGAATCCATCCAGCTACTCTGTGTCTTTTAATTGGAGAATTCAATCCATTTACATTTCGAGTGATTATTGATACATTAGGGCTCAATACTGCCATTTTATCTCTTATTTTCTGGTTGTTCTATGTTTCCATTGTTTCTCTTTCTTTGTATTTCTGACTGCCATTTCATTTTGGTGGTTTCTGAGAATGTTTTTTCAGTTTTCTCTGTTTTTATGAATTGTGGCTCTGCTATGATTTTTTGTTTGGTGGTTACTGTGAGGTTTGTATAAAAGATTTCATAGATGAAATAGTCCACTTTCTCATAGCCTCTTATCTCCATTAGCCTAAGCAGGTTCCATCCTTTTTTCTTTCCCTTTTGAGTTATTGTTGTCACAGATTATTGTGTTTTGTGTTGTGAGTTTGTGACTAAGTTGAAGTGTTTATAGTTACTTTTGATGCTTTTCTTTCCTTTATCTTTTAAGTTGTAATTGAGTATTTGCTTCCCTGTTCTGATAGAGAGCTGCAGTTTTCTGATTTTGTCTGTCTATTTATCTCCTTGCTCAAAGCTTTGTAGACCTTTGCCTTTTTGTTTCTGGTGTGAGGGCATCTTTAATCACTTCTTGTAGAAGAGGTCTAGTGGCAATCAACTCCCTTGGCTTTTGTTTATCTGGGAAAGCTTTCACTTTTCCATCATATCTGAAGGAAAGTTTTGCTGGATAGAGTATTCTTGGCTGAAAGTTTTTGTCTTTCAGTATTTCAAATATATCATTCCATTCTTTGCTAGTCTGTAAGGTTTCTGCCAAGAGATCTGCAGAAAGTCTGATTGGGGTTCCTTTGAAGGGTATTTTCTTCTGCCTTGCTGCCCTTCATATTTTTTCTTTGTTGTTGACTTTTGCCAGTCTTACTATTATATGCCTTGGAGAAGGTCTTTTAGCATTGATGTAATTAGGTGTTCTATGAACTTCATGTATTTGCAAATCCACTTCCTTCTCCAGGTTTGAGAATTTCTCAGCTATTATTTCTTTGAACAAGCTCATTTCTCCTCTCTCCCTCACTTCTCCTTCTGGAATACCTATAATCCTTATGTTGCTTTTCCTAATTGAATTGGATATTTCTTGAAGTATTCCTTCATTTAAAAAAAAATCGTAGTTCTCTCTCCTCCTCCACCTGTAGCATTTCTATATTTCTATCCTCTAACTCACTAATTCTTTCCTCCGTATCATCAGCTTTATTTTCTAAGGATTCTAGATTATTTTTTATTTCATTAATTGTGTTCTTCATACCCAGAATTTCTGCTTACTTTTTTATAGTTTCAATCTCTTTGGTGAAGTAGTCCTTCTTCTCATTAATTTTATTCCTGAGCTCATTGAACTTTCTGAGTTTTCTTGTAACTTGTTGAGTTTCTTTATTACTGCTATTTTGAATTCTGTTTCATTTAGATTGTAAATTTCTGTGCATTCAGGATTGGTTTAGGGAGAATTGTCATTTTCCTTCTGGTCTGAATTGTTGTTGTTGTTTCTCATGGTGTTTGATGAACTAATCTTTTGTTGGGGGATTTGTGGTAGTATTAAGTCACAGATTCCACCTGCTACCGCTAGGGGGAAGTGGGAGCTGAGTTTCTGATTCCACCCCATCTGCTGGAAGTTGTGGGGGTACTATGGGTGCTTGCACCAGCCTGAAGAGTGTTTGGGTGCATGTGTAGACTGTGCTTGGTGGAAGGGGCTTCCTGGTGGGGTCTGAGCCAGGGCCACTCCTTGGGGCTGCAGGGGCATGGTGGGCTCCCCCACTGCCAGGAAAGTGATCACAAGCAGGCTAAGGGTTGCTGCTGCTTCTACCTCCAGTCACCCCAGGGTGCGTTCCCACTTTTGGGGTGCAGCCGTACTATGGGCACTTGCTTGGGCCAGGAATGTACTTGCCCCAGTGCATAGATCTGCCCCCACCTCTTCTTGTGGTCCCATAGGCTGCTGTGCTTGGTGGGTGGGGTTTCCTCATGGGGACTGAGTCAGGGCCACTATTTGGGGCTGCAGGGACATGGTGGGTTCCCCCCCCCACCAGGAAAGCAATCATGAGGCTAAGGGCTGCTGCCGCCTCTTCCTACAGTCACCCCGCAGCACATTCCTGCTGTCAGGGCACATCAGTACTATGGGTGCTTGTTCCAGGCTGAAAAGCATTTGTGTGCATGCACAGGGCTGCCAGGGAAGGGCAGGGAATGCTCACCTATCTCCACCACTCCCTGGAGGGCCAGTCAATCCACCTTCAGATGTATAGCTGCATGGGTCTCAGGCGTCCTGTTGTGCTGTGTGGGTTTCTTCTGATGGTCGATGAATGTCCATTTAGTTGTAGTTCAAAGGGGGAGAGATAAAGGGAACAGCTCACTCCACCATGTTGCTGATGTCACTCCTCTATCCCCTCTGGGATTTTTAATACTCAGAGTTGTCCACACTGAGCCTCCATCAATTCATGAATTATAGTTCAGCTTTTCCTACCCTGGCACTGGTTCTCATGGCAGTTTCCACTTGTGAATCTCTGCTCTGATAAGCTGTGACTCCCTGCATTTGCTTGTCTGTCTCTCCAATCTCAAGGGCAGTGGTTTGCCCTGTGTTATCCTCTCTCTTATGAATTCAAGAAGAGTTGATTTTGCAGTATGTTCAGCTTTTAACTTGTTGTTAGTATAAAGTGACAACACCCAAGCTCCTTACATGTGGAACTGGAAACTGAAAATCATTATGTATCTTTATATCTCTTGAATTTGAACCCTCCTTTCCATTGCCCCTGCTGGTGTCCTGGTTTGAGGTTTCATTACTGGGCTATTATAATAGCCATCTTGTTAGTGTCCATCTGAAGTCTCTCTCTCCTCTATTGCAGCCTCACATCACTTCCTAATTAATCTAAAATGCAAATGACATCAGGTCATTTCCTTGCTTTGAAGAATTCTCATTGATTATCTTATAAATCCAAATTCTTGGCCCTGACACTCAAGGTCATCCGTTATTTGTTCTACACTTAGCTTTTCAAACTTTCTCCCACTGTTCTCTTCATGCCTAGGGAACTGGACTCTTTGCCTATTCTTGAAGACCTCCTGGTCCTATGTTTATCTCATTTTTTTTCACTAAAATGCTCTTACATTTCCAGTCCTGGTTAGTTCTGAAGTTACCCCTTCTTTCTCTGAGTATTGCTGGCACCTTTGACACCTTTCTAAGACAGTTATCTTATTGTTCTGTACATTTTAAGTATTTGTGTACATCTCTTATTGTTCCTGCTAGATTGAGAGTTCTCTGAGTAAAGAGATTATTTATATTTGCAATCCTTACAAAGGCCCCCTACATTTAGTTTATGCTTTTTTAAATGAAAAGTGATTAAATCTTAAATTTGGATTGTTTGTCTTATGGTGAATGGAAAATTGGAAAACAGTTGTGTGTGTGTGTTCATTTTGACCTCTGTGTTGAACCTCTTTCTAAACACTAATTTAATTTAGGATTGTAGGTAGTTAAGGAATAGGAAAATGTCTTTCTTTGTTCTTTGTGCTATTAAGGCACTGTTGGGAGCTGTTTTAAAAGTATGGAGATAGATAGAAGGCAGAGTTCTCTAATATTTTAAAATTTCAATAGATACAGTATAAATCATTTCTGGAGGTGACATAGTACCCACTGTAGTACTGTATCTGAGAGGGCTGTTAGATGAAAGTAATCTTTTCTAAACTCAAAGTGACATGGGAACAGTTAAGTCTGATTTGTGAGCTACTGAAGTGTCATCTTTTATTCTTCTCAAAGACCTTAACAACTTGAAGGTGAGAACAAAGAGAAGGAAAGAAATGGAGGCTCATTTATTTTTCTTGATGTAGAAATTGATGTTCATCAAAATCTTCTCTCTAATGACTTGCAATGATACAATTGATGGGTCATAAAAATGTTCACTGAGTTCTGACATATAGGGTCACATTTTTATTTTATTTCTGATGGCTTTTAGGATTCAGCTCTCTTTCTATGGATGGGATTGTACCCCACTACTTAACAGTGGGGATATTAATAACCACTCACTTGTACCACAATTTCCCAGGTCTTTTGCCCACTTTATTTTATTCTGAGTTCTTTTTCCCACTTTATTTTGTTCCAAAATAAAATATTTTATTTTATTCCCACTTTATTTTATTCTAATCCTACGTTTTGCCCATCCATAAAAATATTTTTTCCCACTAGGTCACAAGAAGGGGAAAAAACTCAATTCATATGCTTTTGTAAAAATTGAAACATGTTCCCACTTCTGATGGAACTGAATAGTACTTTGAGCTGCAGAAAACAAAAATGGGGAAAAAAACCCCAGAGAATATGACAAAATGTTTATTATGCTTTTCTTTGCAACCATATAAAAGAGGTCATTAGTATTTTCTTACCATTTCACAGAAAAAAAATCACAGGAAAGTCATTTATGTTTTCTTGATAACCGCCTTTCCTGTTTCTTCATTCATCCATCCATCAAAATATTCTCTGAGTACTACTCTATGCCAGGTAGAGTTCTGGGTGCTGGTATTCAATAGTAAGTTCTTAATTGATGGAGTGACATCCCCACTCCCACTGTCATCTTTACCCACTACATGTTATCCATCACCAATCATGGAGCTCTAACATTTATTTTCTACATACATTAATTTTCTACAGTGTTTTGCATAGTACACGTGTGACAAAGTGATTCTCAGAAATTTTTCATGATGTGAAGACATGTAAGCCTAATGCAAACTGAAATTTCTCTTATCCATGCCAGGAGGGCAGCTATTTCAAATAAGGGTTTCCATGAAGAATAATATAGTAGTTCTGTTTCAATTGAGAATGTGAGTCTCCCCATGACAGGACTCATGTCTGGTCCTTAGCAGCTGCTTGACTAGTCCTAAGAAAGGAGTTCTTGGTTTCTTTCTTAGTTAGAGGGAATAGTTATCAGCATGACAACTACCACAATGCATCACAGGAATTGGAAAATTTTAGTTTTTTCATGTATGTGAACAAGTGGTTGTTTTTTATATACCTCTTGTTTGAATATTGAGCTTTCTTTATGTTCCCCTCATCAGGTCACCTGGAAGAAAATCCCCAAACTCCACATTTTATTTGGTTTCTTTTAATAGCTGTTGGCTGATTGATTGCAAGAACCTCTTAACTAGTTTGACTGCCATTTTTCCCCACCTGAGTGCTTTTTTTCATGAAAGCTGAGCTAATCATGCCTTTCTCCAGCTTTAAGTCTCCAATGGCTTTTCAAGGCCCACCTTAGCTCCAGAACCTCCGCTGACCTGCCCTTCTCCCTCCCCTCAACAGCCAGAGACTAGATCATTCCTCTGTCTGCTTCTTCTCATACCACTTTCTTTAAACTTCTAATGTAGCTCTTATTGCACAGTAATATAGTTAGTCATTCATATTTCTGTCTTCCTCACTTAGATTTTGAGCATGTTGAGGGCACAGAGAATGTCCCATTTATTCTTGCCTTTCCAGCACCTAGTATAGTACCTGGCGTGAAATAGGAAATAATTATTCACTGAATTGAATTAAGCAAATACACTGGAAGTTCCCAGTGAAGTCCTAAGTTTACAGGAAACATTAAATTCTTTTTATGTCTTTTGAATTTGTACCTTTTCAGCAACCACCTGTTACTTGGCAGTATATTCTAAGTCCAAATAATGTCATCCTATAGTATTTCAATGAATTCTGCATCTTTTTGCTCTTGACGAGGCACAGTAGATCATTGACTATATGACAGACTTTAGATGATGTACACAACTATCAGATAACCCCCATCGATGCCCATTTTGTCCTATTTCTCCTTCCCAGCATCTATAAAAATATGAAATAAATAGTTTTGAGGTTTTTCTTCCTTGAGCAATTCATTCCAAAAAGATATGTTTTGAATTCTAGATCAATCAGAATTTTAGCAAATCTTACAGTAAGAGTGGAATCCAAAGGAAGCCTACCTACTTGGCTTTCCCAACAGAAGGAGAGGGAAGTAAACTTCCTAGGGGTTCTGTGTTGAGAGAAAATGATCTCCACATGGTACTTGCTGGAGCTTGCTTAGTGAAAAAGTATTTCTCAGACAAGTCTTGCCTCTGTTTTGAACTCACCTCACCTTTCCACTTTCATCTCCCCACTTTTTTTGCTCACTTTTTTTCAGAGCTTCTCCTGACCCCTTTTCACCACACCCGTTGGATATCTAGGTCTTGCAGTTTTTATCCCACCTACATGTGCTGTCTATAAGCCATCCAAAAAACCCCATTCAAGCTAAGGTATTAACGGACTGATGAATTATTTCTCTAAAGAAATTTTACACTTTTCAAAGAACTCCTGGACAAGAAAAAGCGCTACAGCAAAGAAATAGTACCTCCAATTATAGATATTCAGGTACTGTAGCAGACTAAAGGGGAAGAAAATTTCACATGTATCTCAGGTCACATCACAAAGGCCCTCGGAGCAAGATAGGTTTATGCTTTCACAGAGGTTGTGGGAGACTCAGTGTGATTTGAAAGATGAGAGGATCTACCAGACATTCTTAACATGAGAGTTTATGTTATGGGTTTTCAAACTGTGTTCCTCAGTACCTGGGGATTCTGTGGAAGAACTTCAGATGTCACCAAGGTGATATGAGGGGGAGACCAAGAGAACAAGTGAGTTTGTCTCTTTCCGGCCACTAGGTGAACTAATAATAGTTGACTATTAATAATTATATTAATATTATTTGTCTACTAGGATAATTGTATAGTACCACTATTATCTTTTAATAAACTGGGTTTTAAATTAAGTTTATTTGAAGGTAAAAGTTTTACTTCACCCAGAAATTTTTTTGACAACTGCTATTTAAGCTCACATGCTCTGTGCCCAGAAATCTCCAGTTAAAATGTAGATGTCTTTAAGCAAAAACCTATTTAGCTGTCACCATCTCAGGGGGTGTTGGTTATCAGATAGCTAAGCTTTGAAATGCAGAGGGTAGGTTGAGGGAGAGCAGGCTACAGGGTTGGAACATTTTGTTATGGAGACACAAGAAATAGATAAGACAGAGGCATGAAAGTGAGGATGATTAGAGGTGAGATTAAGGAGTGTCAAAGACAAATTTTCATGCCTCATGACTTCACTCGTGATGGACCCTGCCAATGATGCTAGACTTCAGGTTTTCAGAACTTAGAGATATATCACTTGTGCCTTGTTTAATTGACCACATTTGATATTCTTTCAGCACCCTTGAGTATATCAGAATTATTGCTTATTCCTTACCTCACTACAAACGCTTACATCTCAAATTATTTATGAAAGATTATACCACAGTGGGAGCCCACTGACATAGTGAATGGGATATGTTGAATTCTTGTTTCCAATTTTTCACTCTTTCCTGTATCCACACTCTTTGCCATGTAACTTTGCATGTCCTTTCACTGAAAGAAGAATATACTTCCGTGCCACTTTGAGCTGAGCCACATGACTTGCTTTGGTCAGTGGGATGTGGGTGGAAACAGTACTGTACCAGATTCAAGTTTAGGCCTTATGAGGCATTGTGTGTTCCATTTGTGCTTCTGTCATCACTACGAGAAGACTATGGTCCAGCTAGTCTGTTGATTCAAGGAGGTTGAGAGGCATGGGGAGCAGAGCCGGATGCAACCTGCAGGTTGGAGCCATCTAGTTAAGCCCAACCAAGATCGGCTGAGCTGCCTCAGGTACTGTGCAGACATGTGAGAAATAAATGTTTAGAGTTGTCTGCCACTGAGGTTTTCTGATTGCTTATTATGCAGTAGTAGCTGGATGATACCATAGTTAAGAGCTTGAGTTTTCAGTCAGATTAGAATTTGGCCACCCTCTCTAAAGATTCAGTACTCTCATCTGTAAAATGTACGTAATTATAACTATACCACAGTGCTACAGACATTAAATAAAATAGTATATGTAAAATACTAGGCAGAATGCCTCACTATTAATATTATTATATTCAAAGATCCAAAGGCACTTTGGGACTCAGAAATGCAATGAAGTACAAGACATGCGTGGATTTCAAAATAGGGATTAGATGTTAGAATACATGGTGGTTTAAGAAAAGACACTTTTTCTGAAACTCAGGGCAGATAAATCCTTTTTCTTTGGTTTAATGACTGTTAAACTTCATACATTTACTACTTGGGGAGATTAATAATTGTTTTGGAGATAGTTTTCTTTTAAAGGGAAATAAAAACATGACTTTACCAACATCACTTTGTGTATAAAGTGCTATTAGTCACATGCTATAGTTAGCACATTTGACTTGTTTGTGACCAAGAGTTCAGGTGAATACATTTGAGATTTATTTTGTAATTTTCAACATGCCAATATAAAACAGCTCTTTTTTTTGCCCTTCCATTGCCATCAGGTAGGAATAAATTGACTCTTGATGCAAAGTTGTGGCTAGGAGTTGAAATTTACATGTGATTGATGGTCAAAGTGCTGACTAGCTGCACTTCTCCCTCTTCTTGTATATCACCTCCTGGATTAGAACCTGTTTTGTGTAAAATACTGAGATACTCAATATTCTCTCTGCCCCTCATATGCCCTTGAAAGTGAAGAAAAATAGTTGATTAAACTGGTTGTTAAAAAAGAAAAAAGACCACTCCTAATGGGTAAATATGTTTTGTAAAATGTATTTCTAATTCTTGGTTCTTCAAGTATACAATCAATCTTAATACATTATTTCTTAACCAATTAGTAAATCAATTGGTTCAACCAGCTTTTAGCACCCAGTTCAAGTTTTCTTGCAGGGGTTTTAGAATGGATACAAAATTTCTGGAGTGTAGGTGCCCTCTTTCCCTACTGAGGCAATTTTGCTATGTTGAACTCTCATTTCCACAAAGAGAAAGCCTGAAGGGGAGTGGCAGCAGGGCTGCAAGCAGCTGTGAAAAGCTTTATGGTTGCAGTAAAACCAAAATGTGCTACACTTGTCTTTGCTTTTTTCATTTTGGTGTTTTGTTAATGAAACTGGAAAAAATGCTTAGAGTTCATTTTTTTCCCTTTGAAACACATGTACCTGTGTATGCAGCATGGATAGGTCACTATATTCATTTGGATTCCTCCAAAAGCTGTCCTTGAGACAATGATTTGGGTGCACACAGTTTATTGGGTGGTGATCCCAGGAAGCACGGTGAGGGAGTTGGGAAAAGAAAAGGTGCATTAATGAGTAAATTACTGCTGTGGGAAACTGGAGTTCAGTTCTGCTGGGGACACCCTGAGAGACCATGTAGAACACAACTCAGAATTATCCCACTGATGGTTTAGAAAGCTGAGGTATTTATTCCTTTGTGCTCTTCACTCTTCATTGAAAGTGGCTCATTGCGGTGTTAACTTCCAGGCACTTCCAGCCTACCCTGCACAGTCAGGACTCATTTCTGCAGCCAGAGATAGACCTCCAGCAGAGAGAAGCCATGTACTGTATAACTATCCACCCAAGCTGCAGGTGACTGCTGGGGTCAGCAGAAGAAACATGGGTGAAATTGTCAAGAGCATCTGCTACAGGCACTAAAGGGGAAAACATGTCTCTATTTTTATTTAAAGTTAAAAAGAAACAAATCAAAGTTTCTCATGTTACATGGATTTCAAGTGTAAAATATTTTTGTTTTAAACAATGGGTTTATAGAAGGAAATATTTGCAGTGTCCTGGTCTATTTCACCGAGGGAGGTTTTATTTTTGAAATTAAATTCTTTTGTGCCTATTGGGATGGGAAATATAGTTTTAAGGCAGAAACTTAGAATTTTTCTCACAGCCAAAAGCCAAAATGAGAAAAATTCATTTTACCTTCACGAACAAGGATTTAATAAGGTTTTTGTTTGTATGTTTTTGTTTTTCCATTTCGCTTAGCTTCCCTGCCTTAACTTTTTCTGACTTTGGGCATTTTGTTGCTAATTCTTACCACAAGATGTCGCTATTTCACCAGCTTAATATGTAAATGCTTTTTCTGCAACCGTTTTAAACTATCTCCTTTGCTGATGTTTCGATAACTTATTGAAACACACCCACTGACATTGTCAAAATTTTTCTGGTACAGCGGGCCGCCCGGTGGCGCAGCGGTTTAGTTCGCGCTTGGCAGCCCGGGTTCGTGAGTTCAGATCCCAGGTGCCCGCTGACGCACTGCCTGTCAGCCATGCTGTGGTGGCGTCCCATATAAAGTAGAGGAAGATGGGCACGGATGTTAGCCCAGGGCCAGTCTTCCTAAGCAAAAAAAAAAAAAAAAAGGGGGGGGGGAGGATTGGCAACAGATGTTAGCTCAGGGCTGGTCTTCCCCACAAAACAAAACAAAATTTTTCTGGTAGAGGAAGTTATAAAATTCCACTTGAATAACGATCAAATCACAAACAATCTGATCATCTCCCACAGAACCCAGAACCTTCCAGGGACTTGGAAATAATCACCCCCCCTTCCTACCACAATACCCATTGGGCAGATACAATTATCATGACTAAAGAAAATATTTTACTTTTTCATTATTTGCTTCATTCTATGTTTTTAAGATTTACGAAGCCATCTTTTAATTCAGCACTTCTAAAATATTACAAAATACTAGCCCAAATGATGTGTTTCTGGAAAATTCCTTTTGAATTTCGATTTAGCTAGCAAAAGGGGAACTCTCATGAAGCATGGATGAGGAGCATATCACACATCCACTACAAAGAGGCTTCACAGAATTATTAAACCTTCAGGCAGAGGCTGGACTCCTTCACAACAGTGACTTCATTGGGGTGGCCACTCTTAGGTTTATAGTCCCTCTCCCTGGAGTTTTCATGCAGAATCCATTCTTTGTTTTTCCCCTGGCCCCTGCAGTGTCCCCTCTCTGGGACCCCTCCCCACCAGAATCCATTCTTGATAGTTGTTTTATAACTATATTTTCCATACTTATAGGGATAAAGAAGTTAAATTTGGAATATAAAAGCCCCCGTATGGAAAAAGACTAGGGCCTTGCAAATATTTGATTCAATCACCTCATTGTTTAGAACAAATACTTTCCCTTTGAACTGCATGTAATATGGGACACTTTGATTTACTTCTTTTTGTTTCTAAACAGAGGGAAAAACTTTTGGGACAAGACATAGTGAAATGTGCCTTGATGTTTCATATGAACTAGTATGATAGAGAAGAATGGTCTGTGGGCTTCGAGTCATACCTAGATGCCACACTTCTCTCTGTCATTCCCTAGCTGTGTATATTTGCCTAGTTATTTTTACCTCTCTTCCTGTCTCATTTTCTTCATCGGATAAATGTGTGTGTGTAGTAATTATACCATCCTTACAGAGTAGTTTTGAAATGATAAATTGTATTAGTATCTTATTGCTGCTGTAGCAAATTACCACAAATTTCGTGGCTTAAAACAATGCAAATTTATTCTCTTACGATTCTGGAGGCCAGAAGTCCAAAATCAGTTTCAATGGGCTAAAGTCAAGGTGTCAGCAGGTGTGGTTCCTTCAGGAGTTTCTAGGAGAGAATCTGTTCTTTGCCTCCTTTAGCTACTAGAGGCTGCCAGAATTCATTGCCTTCTTTGGTTCGTGGATTCTTCCTTCATCTTCAAAGCCAGCAACATAGCATCTTCAAATCTTTCTCTGTTTGAATCTTCAAATCACCTTTTCTCTTATAACAACTCTTGATTTCATTGGACCCACCTGGATAATCCAGGATAATCTCCCCATCTCAAGATCTTTTTTTTTTTTTTTTTTGCTGAGGAAGATTCGCCCTGAGCAAACATCTGTTCCTCTACTTTGTATGTGGGTCACTGCCACAGCATGGCTGATGAGTGGTGTAGGTCCATGCTCGGGATTCAAACCTGTGAACCTGGACTCCCAAAGTGGAGCACACTGAACTTAACCACTAGGCCATGGGGCCGGCCCCTCAAGAGCTTTAATCAAATCTGCAAAGTCTCCTTTGCCATATAAATTGCATTCACAGGTTCCATGGATTAGGACCAGAGGGAACCACTATTCAGCCCACTACAGAAATGTTATATGTAAAGGCTCCATCACTGACTAGGTGCTCAATAAATAGAAATATGTTTATCACAATAGGACATGAAATGTTAATCTAGCAGTATGGTGCTGTCTCAGTAAATGACTCAATGACAAAATGACATTTTTCACATTCTGGGTTCAGTGAAATGACACCAGAATTTATTTTTCAATATCTACTCAGGTAAGAGGTGGATTTATGAGAAAACTTAAAACTAAAACTTAAGTCAGTCTTCAAACACAGTGTGAGGAATAAGTTGTATATTTCCTCTGTCGAATTGAATAATTTTCATTTTCTCTATGCTATTACAATAAAAGGAAGTCAGTGTATTTTTACAGATCAACATCTAACTTATTGGTCAGCAAAAATACTGTGTTGTTATGTGACCATTTTAAGGGTACTTTCCCTTGTTCTTCAAATCAGACTGAAAAACTATGCAGGACATTGGATGTCTGCAACTCGATTTCATAAGGAAAAAATAGTTTGTGAATCTGTGGAGGAAAATATAAAGTTTTAATCTCGTCATTTTCATTTCATATCTGTCATATGTTGTTGACATTTTCTGTGTCATCTAATCTTGAACATACTTGAAGCTATTATTTAAAAAAATAAAGGACAACATTTTGTCAGCGCTCCAACTTATGTGGAATAATTATATTGAAGAGACTATCATTTGAATACTTCAGTTTTGTACTGAGTTTAAAATATGCATTTCACCAATATGCAATTAATTGAAGTAGAGACACCTGCAAACTAATGGCATCAAATCAAGTATGTAAGTAGAATGTACACTTAAGTGAAGTGGCCTATCTTCCCACATTCACATATGGTATATTTAAGATGGCAGCAGAATTAAATACTGCTCAATTCAGAACAAGCCATTTAATGGACTGCAGCCTTTGGGAGACATAGGCAAAAAAAATTTATTCCAGGTGGCTGAGCACGGCATATTCTGCACAGTCTTATGTCTCTTGAATGCCCATTGCCATGTATTTGCCATTCACACACTTTTCATTAACTGTCTTGTGTTTTTTTTGGAGGAAGATTAGCCCTGAGCTAACATCTGTTGCCAATCTTCCTCTTCCTCTTTTTTTTCCCCAAAGCCCCAGAACATAGTTGTATATCCTAATTGTAGGTCCTTCTAGTTGTTCTATGTGGGATGCCACCTGAGCATGGCTTGATGAATGGTGAGTAGGTCCACACCCAGGATCTGAACCGGTGAACCCCAGGCCGCTGAAGTGGAATGCACAAACTTAACCACTATGCCACCGGGCTGGCCCCTCATTAGCTGTCTTTAATAACAACTAGTTGCTCAAACTCCCTAGACCAGTGGTTTTTAATATAGAATTCAGATAAAATGGGATCCAATGAAGGCCCTGTAATTGTGTAAGAAATCGTGTGTGTGTGTGCATGCACACTTTATTGTGGTGTGGTTGAACCTACCAATGGATGGCCAGTGTCCATTCTTTCCTTGTTCTTGTTGCTACAAACACAGATTTTACTCTGTCTGGAAGGTGCTTGGCCGAATATTGCATGTGCCTATTTTCCCACTTCTCTTCTAGCTAGGGTTGTTTAATGAGAATTAAGTGCAAGCTGTTGGTGAGACTTCAAGTCTCCTTAAGAATAATCAGACAGCAGGCATGTGTCCTTTGTGCATTTACCTTTCCATTTGTTCTCCTTTTCACTATCTGGAATGCAGGTGTGATGGTTGGAACTCCAGCAGCCATTTTGGGACTTTTAAAATGTCAGATAAATACATTATTTCTAATATTTTTGAATTGAGGTAAAATTTACGTGCAATGAAACATTCAGATCTTATGTATACATTCAATAAGTTTAGGCAAATGCATATCAAGACCCACAATATTTCCATCACCCCAGAAAGATCCCTCATGCTCTTTCTCAGTCAATCTCCATATCCCACCTAAGATGCAACCACTAATTTGATTTGTATTTTCCTAGGTTAATTTTGTCTATTTAGAATTTCATATAAAGGGATCATACAGTATGTATTCTTCTTTGCATCTGGCATCTTACACTTAGCATATTTTTGACATCCATTCATGTAGCTTGTACCAGTAATTGTCTTTGTCAGTTGGGCTATAACAAAACTACCATAGACTGGATGGCTTAAATAACAAATGTTTATGTCTCATCGATTTGGAGGCTGGGAAGTCCAAGATCGAGGTGCCAGCAGATTTGGTGTCTGGTGAGAGCCCTCTTCCTAATTTGCAGAAGGTTGCCTTCTCGCTGTATCCTTAGCTGGCTGAGAGAGAACATCTCTTTTATGTCTCTTCTTATAAGTACACTAATCCCATTCATAGGGGCTCCATTTTCATGACCCAAACTACTTCCCAAAGGCTTACTACCAAGTACCATCACAATGAGGATTAGGGCTCCAACAAATGAATTTTCGGGGGACTCACACTTTCAGTCCATAGCAGTAGTTCATTCCTTTTTTTATTGCTAAGTCGTATTTAATGATGTGAATATACCACAGTTTCTTTATCCACTCTCCTGTTGATAAACATCTGGCCTTTTCTAGTTTTTGGCTATTATGAATTAAGCTGGCTATGCACATATGTGTACAGGTCTTTATGTGGACATATGGTTTCATTTCTCCTGGATAAATAATAGGGGGAGAATTGCTGGGTCATAGGGTAGATATATGTTTATTAAAAAACTGCCAAACAGTTTTCCAAAGTGGCTGTAAAATTTTACATTCCCATAATCAATGTCCTCGCTAACATTTGGTGTTGTCAATCTTTTTTATTTGGGTCGTTCTAGTGAGTGTGTAGTGGTATCTGACTGAGCTTTAAATTTGTGATTCCCTGATGATTAATGGTATAGAACACTTTTTCATGTGATTATTGGACATTGCATTTTTAATGCAATCTTGAAGTAGAGGATGAAACCTTCAAGGGACACAATCCAATAATAATAGTATTCACTTAAACCACTTTTAAAGGCTGATGGGTATTGTTAACTGTTTCATGAGGCTTGCAAGCTTTGAGGAAGAATGGAAATGCTATCGAGAATATTGGGGTCTTTGAAAGATTTGTGGTGGAAAGGGAGAGAGAAGAGAGAGCCGGGGCTAACGGAGGCCAGAAACAGACTTGAGGGTAAAACAATGTGAATTTCAATGGGGGCTTTAATTGAGTTGGTGAAGTGTGTGGTGTAAATAAACACTCTTTTCCATCATACAAACTTCAAGAAAAACTATGTTATTTACTTGTGCAGGAGTGGGCAAACTATTGCTAGCAGATCAAATTTGGGCTGCTACTTTTTTTGTGTGAATACAATTTACTTGGAACACAGCCATACTCATTCATTTACATATTGTCTGTGGCTGCTTTCATCTTACGATGGCAGAGTTGAGTAGCTGCCACAGAGATGATATAACTTGCAAAGTTCAAAGTGTTTACTATCTGGCCCTTTACAGAAAAAAACTGTCAACCCCTGCACCAATAAACTGGGGCTGTTTGTGTGGGAGGGGAGCTGCAATGAAGGGCTGAGTACTGGGTTAACATGGGAGAGGAGGAAGAATCTTGGAGGCTGGATTAACTGGGTTCCAAACTCAATCAAGAACATTTGTAGATATTCCTGGTTCAGCAGCAAAGTATGTGAAGGTGTACCAAGTGATGTTGCCAGGTAATGAGCAAACAGTTATTGAGCTTCTTTTTCTTTTTCTTCTTTCGTTTTGCTACTATGCTTGGCTTTACACAATAATTTAGGTTGACATAGTCTACCTCCTAAGCCAAATGATATTGATGTGAAGGGACTTGAAAAATCACATGGTTAACAGAATAAGAATTCTAAACAGCCAGTATTGAAACACCTTTGCAGACCATTCAAATCTCTGACTTTATGTTAACTAAACAATTTAAAAAAAAATAAATTTCCTGAACTCATTCATAGATTAAAGAGCAAACACAAATATACACTCTTTGACCAACTATAGCTCCCTCTATGAAATAAAAACATCAACTTCCTGATTTAAATTGGTTTTGTGTGACTTTGGAGGTGTAAGCCTGTTTTCTTTGGGCCTAATCACTCTTAAATAAACTAACCAGTAAATACTGACATTTAAGAAAGGCCCCATGGGCTAACAGAAAGATTATAGCACTGGGGTCAAATGGGACAGGGTTTGAAGCTACAAGGTTTAGTAGCTTTGTGACTTAGCAAAAGTGATTTCATCTCTCTGAGCTTGCTCTATTAAATGAAATAATATATTGAAGTCCTTAACCCAGTGCCAGAATTGAATAAGTGCTTTATAAACAAAGTTTCCTTCTTTATCTTCTATGTGTAGGGCCAAGAGACCAAACTTTCAACAATGGTGCTATGGGCTGGATTGTGTTCCTAAATTCATATGTTGAAACCCTTACTCCTAGTGTGATGGTACTCAGAGCTGGGGCCTTTGGTAGGTAATTAGGTTTAGATGAAGTAATGAGGGTGGGGCCTCAGGATGGGATTAGTGCCTTTATAAGAAGAGACACCAGAGAGCTTGTACTATCTCTCTGCATGTGCACAAAGAAGAGGTCATGTGAGCACACGGCAAGATGGCTGCCACCTACAAGCCAATACTTTGATCTTAGACTTCTCAGCCTCCAGAACTGAGAGAAAAATAAACATCTGTTGTTTAAGACACCCAGTGTGTGGTATTTTGTTATGCAGCCTGAGCTGACTAAGACAAACAGTGACTCAATGAAGCCCAGTTTTGAAAAGCTCTCCCAGTTCCCACTTATCTCTACTTCAAAGGATTTTATGGTGGATGTGGTAATTTGAGCTATCTCAATAATTGTACTTTTACATTGTCTGAAAGAGAGAATATTTACCAGCTATTTGCTTTGTTGTCATTCTCTCCTGACTCAGTATTTTCTTTATCTTTTGAGATATTTCAAGCCACTAGGAGATACTTTTAATTTCAAGGAGTTTAGCTGGGTCTTCTATGTGTAGGTAGAAAGCCTCAAACTGTATTTTATTGAAAGTCCAACTAATGATGAGAGTGGGGTTTATGCTTAGGATATAATGAATTGAGAGGGTTATGTGGGCCTTGTTTTTTTTTAAATAGATTTTATTTTTCAGAGCAGTTTTAGGTCTACAAGTATTGAGCACAAGAGAGTTCCCATTATACCCTTTGCCCCTACATATGCAACATTCCCCACCAGAGTGGTACATTTGTTACACTGGATGAACCTACATTGACGCATCATTATCACCCACAGTCCATAGTTTACCTTAAGGTTCACTCTTGGTGTTGTACCTTCTATGAATTTGGAAAAATGTGTAATGACATGTATCTACCATTATATCTTTGCCCTAAAAATCTTCTGTGCTCTGCCTCTTCATTCCTCTGGGCCCTGATTTTGGGGAAGTTTAGGGATTCTAATTCAGAATCGGAATGACAGAATGTCTGATTCCAAGCTCAAAGCCCTTAGTCAATGTGTCCTATTGTTTTATCAATAAATATTATCCCGTTCAGTAGCCAGGTCAGGGAATTTCAGGTATACTTGTTTGAAAATGGACTTTAAAAATCTCAGAGTGACAGCTGTGAATATATTTTCTACTTTCACCACTTAGTGTTCACATTTAATAAAAAAGCTTTGTTTACATTTTTTTTGCTCCTTTTCCCCTTTTTATTTAATTAGGTACTAGACATAACACTGATGCCTGGTCATGCTAGAAGGTGACTGAGATAAGCCTAAAACTTGCCACAAAACCCTGATTATTTATCAGTCAATGAGTTATATGAAAACATATTTTTCATTCATATCTAAATGATTCACATAAATTATATAGAAATTTGCTCTTGCATTTAAAAATAAGTCTATGAAGTACAGAAGGATTGTACGTTAGAATGTGGTTTCCCCATTTCGCTCCTACTATGCACCAAAATAAAATTTTAAATATTTATTTGCTGCTTTAATATAGTGTGCAAGCTGTGCTAACATATGGGTGAAGGAAAAGGCTATAAACATCAGCCTTCAGGAGAGCTGAAAGTTTCCCTGAAAAGCTTAGGAAATTGAGCATAATTCCACTCATTGACTGTTAACTCCATAAAGGAGGGATTTCTATTTCAATCTCTGGAGTAGTGCTTTCAGAGAGTGGCTACTCAATGAGTATTTATAAATGAAAGAATGGATAATGAAAGAAAGCACATGCATTTGTTTGGAAAGAGACATTTTTCCTGACATTAAATACTAGAAAAAAAGTTTTAGGATTTTTTCTATTTCTTTAAAGAAAAGGAATTGAATGCACAAATTAATGACTTTCATATGGCAGGAAGCTTCCTTTTGGCCATTTGTCATATAGACTCTTGCTTAAAAATAATCCAAGAAAGGATCCAACATTAAAATATTTTAATGCACTGAAAATATATCTAGAAAAGTGAGCAAGGCTGCCCTCATGGGCAGGAGGCCAGTACAGCCACACAGGGCCCAATGTTTAGAAGAGCTTGATTTAATGCTCTGCTGTTGCTATCTTGAAATTGTTAAAAATTTTTGAACAAGATGTCCTATAGTTTCATTTTGCACTGGGCCCTACAAATTATGTAGCTAGTCATAGAACTGAGTTTACATTTTATAAGGCCATTACATGCTAACTTATTATTAAGAACAGAGTTTAGAGAAGCTAAAGAAATGTATGGGAAAATGAACATTTTCAGTTCTATAATTTGTTAATTAAGACTTCAGTACCCACATAAGATAGCTCTAGATAATCTAGAAGTCTCTAGAAATAGGCAAATTGTCCCATATGACAGGAAAGGGAAACAAAAAGCTGACAAAATATTTGATATCATAATATGATGTAATGTCTTACTGGGTGACAATTTTGCCCTTATTCCCTACTCTTCTTCACTTAGGCTTATAATTTAAAAGATAGAAAAGGTAATGGGGGAGTTTAAAGAGGTGTCTCTGATTGTAGATCCTCCCAATGTCTCACAAAAAATATTCTCATGAATATTCACACATAATAACAACTAAAAAGGGCTTAGAATAAACATGAACAGATACATTATTGCCAAAATCTAGAAGGAATTTCTTAGACAACACTATGGCTTGTGAAACCGGATAAAGAAACAAAAAAAATCCCTTTCCATGCTCTGGTTCATTAGACAGAGCAACTCAGAGAGAAGATAGGAAGACATTTTATTCCTCTTCCACTCTAGTCCAATGCCTGAGAGATCCAGGATCTGTACCAATAAGAAAACTGGGTAGGCATTCGCCTACTAAGAGAAAAAAAAGAAATGTAACACATTGCTAATGTTATCTGTTGTGTACTGTACTTAAGGAAAGAACGAATAGTTATCAGTTTAAAATTGGACTTTGCAAGGACTGTGTAAAATTACTGAACGAAGATATCAGCTGTGTTAGCAAAGTTAACATTTTGTTATGAAAATGAAGAAGACTGACTTGATTTCTGCCTTAGAAGAGCCATTTCAGAGTAACTGATAGCGTAGCCAGATTCTGCGGAACCAACTGGAAATAAGGCAAAAGGTGGCTTGTTTTGTGTCATTGTTATCATCGTCATCATCATGATCTCGTTCTCTGTAGTATGGGACTGTGTTTTATGATGGCTTTAGAATTCTGGACTTTATACAGGTCTTGTGATATATCCCTAATTTCCAGGTTGTCCTATATTGGAGGTAAGACTGCCAACCCCTGAGACTGAGGTGGGCAACACATTTTAACCAAGGAGGTCGATGACCTGTGGTTGTGTGACCTCAGCCTGAGCCTCAGTTTCCTCATCTACAAAATAAGAACAGCACCAGCTGCCACACAGGTTTGTTATGAGAATTATGTAAGTAAAATATGTATGTATGTACGTTTGTATGTAAAGTTTTTGGTAGGAGAGTAGGTGCTCAGTAAACACTAATTTCGTTCCCAATCTACCTGCTCTAAAGTACCAATTCTCTTGGGCTCTCCCCTGCATAACGTTATCTCTTCTAAAAATTTTTCTGCTAAAATTAAAGCCAGTATGTTTAATCTTAATACTTAGCAACTTTATGCATTCTGGAAGTTTCAATCAATGTAATTTTCCATTTGAATTACACAAATTTTCCCATGAGTTACTCTTTTAGCATTCTTATATATAACAGCAGTATTGCTCTGTGTTACCAGCATGGGCTCAGGAGTCAGATTTCTTTGGATCACATCCCAACAGTGCCACTTATTAGTTGTGTGATACTGAGTACAATTTTGGTACCAATTTTAACATGTTGGTTTTTTCCCCACACCAAGCAATTCTCCAACAGTAGCTGGGTAGTCCACAATTCAACTCACTTCTGACACTATCTACCTGGAGACTGTGTTAGATCCCACAGATTAAGGGGGTCAGTCCTACAAGACTGCCCTCACCCTTATTTCAAATGCCAATCGAAAGTCCAGGTTGTCACCTGTGCTTCTGACTGACCGGCTATAGACTGGAGGTTCCAACGACCCCCCCCACCTTGGTTTCGATCAATTTGCTAGAGCAGCTCACAGAATTCAGAGAAATATTTTACTTATTAGATTATCAGTTTATTATAAAAGGATATAACTCAGGGAAAGCCAGATGGAAGGGAGGCATAAGGCAAGTCATGGGGAAAGGGAATGGAGCTTCCGTGTTCCCCTAGTGGGCCACTCTCCCTATCTCCACATGTTAACTAACCTAGAGGCTCTCTGAACCCAGTCCTTTTGGGTTTTTATGGAGGCTTTATTACATAGGCATGATTGATTAAATCATTGGCCATTGGCCATCCATTCAATCTCTAGCCCCTCTCCCCTTCCTAGAGTTGGGGGACTGAGAGTTCTATCCCTCCAACTACATGGTTGGTTCCCTTGGCAACCAGTCTGCATTCATAAGTGCTTTCCAAAAGTCACCTCATTAACATAAACTCAGGTATAGTTAAAAGGGCTTCGTTATGAATAGCAACATGCCTTTATTGTTCTTATTGATTAGGAAGTCCCAAGGTTTGTTTGTTTGTTTTTTTTTTTGCTGAGGAAGATTCACCCTGAGCTAACATCTGTTGCCAATCTTCCTCTTTTTGCTTGAGGAAGATTCGCCCTGAGCTAACATCCATGCCAATCTTCTTCTTTTTATATTTGAGCCACCACAACAGCATGGCCACTGATAGATGGGTGGTGTAGGTCTGCACCTGGGAACCGAACCCGGGCCGCCAAAGCAGAGCATGCCAAACTTAACCACTAGGTCATGGGGCTGGCCCTGGAAATCCCAAGGGTTTTAGGAGTTCTGTGCCAGAAATGGGAGGAAGACCAAATATATATTTCTTATTATAAATCACAATATCACATGAGCAAGTCACTTAACCTTCCTGTGGATAATGGTCATATCATCTTCACAGGTTTAATTGTAAGGTTATATGAGTTAATATATGTATACTCTTCAGAGCAGTTTCTGGCATAGAGTAAGCTCTCAGTAAACATTAGCTATTATTTTTTGTAGTAGTTACTAAACAAGAGAACCCAAGTATAAAAGTTTTACCTTCCTATGGATGGTCTCTCATCCTCATATATTAGTAAATTTGCTAGGTATTTAAATCATTTTGTGTCAAAATGGCACTGTCAACCTGGGTCATTTGAGTACAGTTTAATATTTATTTTTTGTGAGGAAGACTAGCCCTGAGCTAACATCCGTTGCTAATCTCCCCCTTTTCACTGAGGAAGACTGGCCCTGGGCTAACATCCGTGCCCATCTTCCTCTACTTTATATGGGACACCGCCACAGCATGGCTGACAAGCAGTGCATCGGCAGGCACCCGGGATCTGAACTGGTGAACCCTGGGCTGCCAAGCGTGAACTAAACTGCTGCGCCACTGGGCCGGCCCCTGAGTACGGTTTAATAAAGACATTTACAAATGAGTAGACAGAGTATAGGAAAACCACAAAGGATATGGATACCCCAGGGCTAGTAACTACTGAATGCTGATACCACCCCTAAGCCTTAAGGTGTGAGAGGTGGAAACTGTTATTGGGACTTGGAGTCAGAGAAGGCAGTGTGGAGAGGGGAGAAGGGTAATAGAAGCTCTAGCTTTTGATGGAGAAAAGCAGCCAAGATTAGGTGACCAGACAGAGAGGGAGCTGGGGGACTAAATTCTCTCACCTTACTCCCTTCCCTCCTATCTCCTGTCAGTGATCTCTAGTGGCCAAACTGAACCCCAGACTAGAGGGAAGTGAAGCCCACTGATGCAATTCATCTGTGGTGGCTTCCTGGGTCACCACAGGCTAGAGAAAGGAAAAGAGTGGGTACTCTGGACAAATGGAAGATGTTCAGTGCAATAGTCATGTTAATTCTTGAATTTAAAAATCTGCCAGTTTCATGAAGTTATATCTGATTCTTCAGCATTAAGCACATTTACTTTTTGTGGAAAGAAAATCTCTCATATAAGACCAATATCTATTGAAATGGGTGGTATTTCTATGAGCTCTATATGTGTAGGACTTGTGTTAACTTTATCATTTCTATTGAGGTCAATAAGTCTCTTAAATGGAGAAATTACATTTCTCGTGAAAAAATAATATTTTAAACCACAGCCAGTCATCTCATATGTATCTGCTTTTGGCCACAAGAGGGATAAGGTTTGAGATTTGGTTGGGCTCAGTCCAATCCATCTCCCCAAATGTAAAGATTCCATATATATGTCTTATGACAGGTGAATCAGTTGGATCATCTATATATGTGAAGACCTATGAAACAGTCAAAAAGATAAGTGTAAAATGTGACCTTTGAAAACTTTGATGTGCTTCTAACGTCATATATACCAAAGGACCCCTGTTCTTTATTCTGTTGCTTCTTGTTCACAAAGACATCCCTCAAACCTTCTCATACACATTTTTTTTGAACTGAAAGCCTTGATTCTCATTTCAAAATGCAGCCTCCCCTTCTCCTTTAACAGGTTTTGGCACAAACTCAGTCCCTATTAGGGACAGCCTTGATAGATCCCTCTTTCTCTTTTGCTAACAAAGATTATCTGGTGGGTTCCTAAATTTGAGTTCACTGACAGTCCTTTCCTGGCATGGTCCCCTTACTTCTTGCAATTGGACCAGTAGAAAGCAAGATGGCATCTGTGGTTTTTATTGCTGAACTTCCTTTGGATCTCTGGGGTTCAGTTTGCATATTTAATAAGAAAATTTATTCTCATCCACTCCCTCTAACTCTTACTCATCCTTAGACCTACTCGATTGTTTTCTAAACTCTTTGGAATCAATTAAAAAGATTACTCAATTTCCCTTTCTTGGTATCTCTGACACAATAATGGAACCCTGAATCTAAATTCCATTAAAAGTGCATAAATTCCTGCCCCACTCCCACTGAAAACTATTTCCCATGTTTCTCTTTATCTGGTGGATTATTGTTGCTGTTTTTATACCAGGCTGTTGTGAGTTTAATGTTAGGTGCTTCACTAATAATGCCTTGTGTTTTAGAAAACTTTGAAACAGATAAATCTTGACAGTGGACTTAAGTTGTTAATTTTAATTTTTGTGTTTAACATCACAAGGAACAGTTTAAAAACAGTTTTGCTTCTACTTCAAGATACAAAAAGGCAGCATTTTGCAAGCCACAGCTACAGAGATAGAATTAATTAGTGGAAGGACAATAATGGTTTTACAATTTAAAAATAAATGTTTGCTTCTATCAGTAATAAAAAGATAAAAATTGCTACATTGAGAGAAGAGAAAAAAGAAAAAAACCATGCATTTTCCTGGAATGATATGGCAAACTCATGGGTATGCTAACAATAGAATTTTTACAGAAAATAATAAAAATAGGAAATTTCTAGTTTTGTTTTATTTGAAATGAATTTGTGACTCTCATCTTGGCAATATTTTTCAGTAATTCAGTTTCCATTCAAAGATAACCTTGACTAGTTTTCTATTCGGTCTGATGCTCTGCAAAATTATCATTGTAACTAATTCAAATATAAGTAAAAATAGTGAGTCTCTTCTAATATTCTTAACAGCCTTCCCTCCCCAAGCCTGCCCCTTCCCCCATATATACAGAGCACCAGATTCAACCTTCAATCTGGTAGGGAACTTAAATGGCATTAGATTAACCTCATTCCAAATTTTTTTTTTTTGCTGAGGAAGATTGGCCCTGAGCTAACATCTGTTGCCAATCATTCTTTTTGCCTGAAGAAGATTCGTCCTGAGCTAACATGCCACTCTTCCTCTACTTTGTATGTAGGTTGCTGCCACAGCATGGCTGAGGAGTGGTGTAGGCCTGTGCGCAGGATCCAAACCTGCAAACCTGGGCCCCCGAAGTGGAGCATGCCAAACTTAACCACTCGGCCATGAGGCCAGCCCCTCATTACAAATTTAAAAAATTATTTCTGTAACATCCCTGAGAGATGTACAAATGTGACATCTACTTGAATATTTTCAGTGAGGGGAGCTCATTCTTTACAAGGTGTTCCATTTCATTTGAGTCTAATTATTAGAAGTATTGAGCAAAAATCTGCCTCCATGTAACATTCCAGCTACTGGTCCTAGGAAGCTGCTGGAATGTCACAGGCTGATTGTTCTTTCTTCTACATGACCGATCATCAGATTTTAAAGATCAATATGTTGTTTCTTGAAATTTCTTTGCTTTAGGATAAATATCTGTACTTCTCTCAACTTTCCTTCATGTAAAATGATTTCCGCATCATTCACCATCTTGGTTGCTTTCCTTGAGATGCTTTCTAATTTGTGAAAGTTCTTTAGATGGAGCATTTAGAAATGCATGAAAGGTTTGGGTTATATTCTTACCAGTACTATTAGGCTCCATGATGATGATACTATATGCCTATCTATGTAAGTTAAAAATTGCATTTTTATGTTTTTTTACTGGACATATTATATTGTGGGCTCCAGTCGAATTTGGGATTATCTAAAACTTGTATGAAGTCTTTTTAAAATGACTTGAGGTCAAATGTGCCCTTTCATTCTAAACTTTAAAAATAAACTTTTGGTACCTAAATGCAGGACATACTAATTATCCTTTTATTTTATTTTGTTTTTCTCTTTCAAACACTTGAGTTCTCTTTATTTTATTTATTTTTATTGCAGTAACATTGGTTTATGACATTATAGAAATTTCAGGCGTACATCATTATATTTCGATTTCTGTATAGATTACATCATGTTCACCACCCAAATACTAATTACAATCCATCACCATACACATGTGCCCAATCATCCCTTTTACCCCTCTCCCTTCCGCCTTCCTTTCTGGTAACCACCAATCAAATCTCTGTCTCTATGTGATTGTTTGTTGTTGTTTTTACCTTCTACTTATGAGTGAGATCATACGGTATTCGACTTTCTCCCTCTGACTTATTTCCCTTAGCATAATACCCTCAAGGTCCATCCATGTTGTCACAAATGGCTGGATTTCATCATTTCTTATGGCTGAGTAGTATTCCATTGTGTATATATACCACATTTTCTTTATCCGTTCATTCCTTGATGGGCTACCTAGGTTGCTTCCAAGTCTTGGTTATTGTGAATAATGCCGCAATGAACATAGGGATGCATGTATCTTTATGCATTCATGTTTTCATGTTCTTTGGATAAATACCCAGCAGTGGAATAGCTGGATCATATGGTAGTTCTAGTCTTAATTTTTTGAGGAATCTCCATGCTGTTTTCCATAGTGGCTGCACGAATTTGCACTCCCACCAGCAGTGTATGAGAGTTCCCTTCTCTCCACATCCTCTCCAACACTTGTTTCCTGTCATGTTAATTATAGCCATTCTGATGGGAGTGAGGTGATATCTCATTGTAGTTTTGATTTGCATTTCCCTGATAGTTAATGATGTTGAACATCTTTTCATGTGCCTCTTGGCCATCTGTAGATCTTCTTTGGAGACATATCTGTTCAGGTCTTTTGCCCATTTTTTAATGGGGTTGCTAGTTTTGTTGCTGTTGAGATGTATGAGTTCTTTATATATCTTGGATATTAATCCCTTATCAGGTATATGGTTTACAAATATCTTCTCCCAATAGTTAGGTTGTCTTTTCATTTTGTTGATGGTTTCCTTTGCTGTGCAGAAGCTTTGTAATTTGATGTAGTCCCATTTGCTTATTTTTTCTATTGTTTCCCTTGCCCGGTCAGACATGGTATTTGAAAATATGTTGCTAAGACCAATGTCAAGGAGCATACTGCCTATGTTTTCTTCTAGAAGTTTCATGGTTTCAGATCTTACATTCAAGTCTTTAATCCATTTTTAGGTAACTTTTGTGTATGGTGCAAGATAATGGTCTACTTTCATTCTTTGGCATGTGGCTCTCCAGTTTTCCCAACACCACTTGTTGAAGAGACTTTCCTTTCTCCATTGTATGTCCTAGAAAATTAGCTGTCCTAGATGTGTGGGTTTATTTCTGGGCTCTCAATTCTGTTCCATTGATCTGTGTGTCTGTTTCTTTGCCAGTACCATGCTGTTTTGGTTACTATAGCTTTGTAGTATATTTTGAAATCAGGGAGTGTGATACCTCCAGCTTTGTTCTTTTTTCTCAGGATTCCTTTGGCTATTTGGGGTCTTTTGTTGTCCCATATAAATTTTAGGATTCTTTCTTCCATTTCTGTGAAAAATGTTGTGGGGACTTCGAAAGAGATTGCATTGAATCTATAGATTGCTTTAGGAAGCATGGACATTTTAACTATGTTAACTCTTCCAATCCAAGAGCATGGAATATCTTTCCATTTCTTTGTGTCTTCTTCAATTTTTTCAACAATGTTTTATAGTTTTCAGTGCACAGACCTTTCACCTCTTTGGTTAAGTTTATTCCTAGGTATTTTATTCTTTTTGTTGCAACTGTAATTGAGATTGTATTCCTAATTTCTCTTTCTGCTACTTCATTGTTAGTATATAAAAATGCAACTGATTTTTGTATGTTGATTTTGTATCCTGCAACTTTGCTGTATTCATTTATTATTTCTAAAAGTTTTTTGGTGGATTCTTTAGTGTTCTCTCTATGTAAAATCATGTCACCTGCAAATAGTGACAATTTCACTTCTTCCCTTCCAATTTGGATCTGTTTTATTTCTTTTTCTTGCCTGATTGCTCTAGCTAGGACTTCCAATACTATGTTATACAGGAGAGGTGAAAGTGGGCATCCTTGTCTGGTTCCTTTTCTTAGAGGGATAGCTTTCAGTTTTTCACCATTGAGAATGATATTAGCTGTGGGTTTGTCATATATGGCCTTTATTATATTGAGGTACTTTCCTTCTATACCCATTCTATTCAGAGTTTTTATCATAAATGGATGCTGTATCTTGTCAAATGCTTTCACTGCATCTATTGAGATGATCTTGTGATTTTTATTCTTCATTTTGTTAATGTGGTGTATCATGTTGATTGATTTGTGGATGTTGAACCATCCCTGGAATAAATCCCACTTGATCATGGTGTATGGTCTTTTTAATGTATTATTGTATTCTATTTGCTAGTATTTTGTTGAGGATTTTTGCATGAATGTGTATCAGTGATATTGGCCTGTAATTGTCTTTTTTATGTGTTATCCTTGTCTGGTTTTGGTATCAGGGTAATGTTGGCTTCTAGAATGAGTTAGGAAGCTTCCCCTCCTCTTCAGTTTTTTGGAAGAGTTTGAGTAGGATAGGTATTAAATCTTTGAATGTTTGGTAGAATTCGCCAGGGAAGCTGTCTGGTCTTGGGCTTTTTTTTGGGGGAGGTTTTTTATTACTGTTTTGATCTCCTTACTAGTGACGGGTCTATTCAAATTCTCTATGTCTTCTTGATTCAGTTTTGGAAGGTTGTATGATTCTAAGAATTTATCCATTTCTTCTAGATTATCCCATTTGTTAGTGTATAGCTTTTTGTAGTATTCTCTTATAATCTTGTATTTCTGAGGTGTCCATTGTAATTTCTCCTCTTTCATTTCTGATTTTATTTATTTGAGCCTTCTATCTTTTTTTCTTGGTGAGTCTAGGTAAAAGTTTGTCCATTTTGTTTATCTTTTCAAAGAACAAGCTCTTGGTTTCATTGATTTTTTTCAGTCTCTATTTCATTTACTTCTGCTCTGATTTTTATTATTTCCTTCCTTTTACTGATTTTGGGCTTTGTCTGTTCTTTTTTCCAGTTCCTTTAGGTGCACTGTTAGATTGTATTGCTATAAACTTCCCTCTTAGAACCACTTTAGTTGTATCCCATAAATTCTGGCATATCATATTTTCATTTTCATTTGTCTCCAGGTATTTTTTTGTTTTCTCCTTTGTTTTCTTCATTGTCCCAATGGTTGTTTGGTAGCATTTTGTTTAATCTCCACATATTTGTGGCTTTTCTGATTTTCTTCCTGTAGTTTATTTCTAGTTTCATACCATTGTGGTCAGAAAAGATGTTTGGTAATGTTTCAATCTTCTTAAGTTGAGACTTGTTTTGCAGCCTAATATGTGATCAATCCTGGAGAATGTTCCATGTTCATTTGATAAGAATGTGCATTCTTCAGTTTTTGGATTTAATGTTCTGTATATATCTACTAAGCCCATCTGGTCTAGTGTGTCATTTAAGGCCAATGTTATCTTATTGATCTTCTGTTTGGATGATCTATCCATTGGTGTAAATGTACTGTTAAAGTCCCCTACAATTGTTGTGTTACTGTCTATTTCTCCTTTTATGTCTGTCAATAATTGCTTTATATATTTAGGTGCTCCTATGTTGGGTGCATAGACATTTAAAAGTGTTATATCCTCTTGTTGGATTGTTCCCTTGATTATGTAGTGCCCTTCTTTGTCTCTTGCTACAGTTTTTCTTTTAAAGTTTATTTTGTCTGATATAAGTATTGCTACCCTAGCTTTCTTTTCATTGCCATTTGCAAGGAGTATCTTTTTCCATCCCTTAACTTTCAGTTTGTGAGTGTCTTTAGGTCTGAAGTCTGTCTCTTGTATGCAGCATATATATGGGTCTTGTTTTTTTTTATCCAATCAGCCACCCAATGCCTTTTGATTGGAGCATTTAGTCCATTGACATTTAAAGTAGTGATTGATAAGTATGTACTTATTGCCATTTTGTTACTCTGTTCCTGGGCGTTTTAGTAGTTCTTCTCTGTTCATTTCTTCTTCTCTTGCTCTCTTCCCTTGTGGTTTGATGGCTTTCTTTAGTATTATGTTTGGGTTCCTCTCTCTTAGTTTTTGTGTATTTATTATAGGTTTCAGGTTTGTGATTACCATGAGGTTCATATATAATAACCTATGTAGATAGCAATCTATATTAAGTCGATGGTTTCTTTAATTTGACCTCTTTCTAAAAGTTCTACTCTTTTACTTCCTTCTGCCCACATTTTATGTTTTTGATATCATATCTAATGCCTTTTTGGTGTGTGTGTATCCATTAACCTCTTATCATGGAAATAGATAATTTTTTCCTATTTGTGGTCTTCTCTTTCCCCTTTACATAAGTCCCTTTAGCATTTCTTATAGGACTGGTTTCTTGGTAATAAACTCCTTTAATTTTTGCTTGTCTGGGAAACTCTTTATCTCTTCTTCCATTCTGAATGATAACCTTGCTGGGTAGAGTGTTCTTGGCTGCAGTTTTTTCTTTTTAGCACTTTAAATATATCATGCCACTCTCTTCTAGCCTGTCAGGTTTCTGCTGAGAAGTCAGCTGATAGCCTTATGGGGTTTTCTTTGTATGTAACTTGTTTCCTTTCTCTTGTGGCTTTTAGGATTCTCTCTTTATCTTTAATTCTGGACATTTTAATTATGATGTGTCTTGGTGTGGGCCTCTTTGGGTTTATCTTTTTTGGTGCTCTCTGTGCTTCCTGTACCTGGATGTCTGTTTCCTTCTTTAGGTTAGGAAAGTTTTCAGCTATTATGTCTTCAAATAGATTCTCTGACCCTTTGTCTCTCTCTTCTCCTTCAAGGACACCTACGACATGGATGTTAGTATGCTTGATATTGTCCCAGAGGTCCCTTAGATTGTCCTCATTCTTTTAAATTCTTTTTTCTTTTAGCTGTTCAGCTTGGGTGATTTCCTCTAGTCCTTTGTCCAGCTTGCTGATCTGTTCTCCTGCATCATCTACTCTGGTTTTGAGTCCCTCTAGTGAATTTTTCATATCCAGTATTGTATTCTTCATTTCTGATTGGTTCTTTTTTATATTTTCCAATTCTTTGTTGATGTCCTCACTAATCCATTCTTCTCCCAAGATCAGTGAGCATCCTTATGACTTTTTGTTTGAACTCTGTCAGGTAGATGGCTCATTTCTGTTTCATTTAGTTCTTTTTCTGGGGTTTTGTCCTATTCCCTTACTTGGAATGTATTCCTTTGCCTCCTCATTTTGCCTCTTTCTCTGTGCTTATATCTATGTATTAGGTAGGTCAGCTACATCTCTTGATCTTGGAGAGGTGGCCTTATGTAGGAGATGCCTTATGAGTCCCAGCAGTGTGCTTCTCTTTTGTCACCAGTTCCAAATGTTCCAGGAGTGACCCCTGTGTGGGCTATGTGTGTCCTTCTGTTGTGGCAGGGTTGCTCTTGTCGTAGGTACCCAGGGAGGCTGGGCTGTCCCCCTGGCCAGCTGGTTGTATTGCTAAGCTATTGTTGTGTGACTGCTATGGACCCTTCAGTCACTTTATCGGGTGTGGGGAGCCCCAGCACAGTTGGCTGCAAGATATAATAATACGTTCCTCTTGCAGTTTTTCTGTTAAGTGAGTAGGCCCCCAGTGTGGCTGGTTGTTAGGCTCAGGGGCTTACAATTGCTGTAGGCCAGAGGCCTTGTCAGCAAGGTTCTTGTTAGCTCTCTCTGGATTGCAGCTGAGTGGGGCTGGCCCCAGGTGTGGGAGCACCCAATTGCTTCAGACTTTGCAAGGTGAGGCCGATTCTCTATGTAGCTGTTTGAGAAGCACAAGTCTTTTGCAGCTGACAAGCCCCACTGCCCACAGGGACAAACACCCCATCAACACAGTCCTGCCCTGTGTGCAGACCCCAACTCCCCGAAGCAGGCCCAATCTCCCCACTGCAGAGGCCCCACACACTCCACCTGCTCCTCACGCATGCCCTGCCCTGCAGAAGTGGACCCACTCACCCAGCTACAGACGATCTAGGCACCCAGCCAATGCAGGCCCTCAGTTGCCCAAGAGCTTGCTGTTGGGTGGGGCCAGTCCCCAGGGCTGGCTGCCTGCCCTGGCTGAGCTGGATTAAATCAGTGCTCTAGTGGGTGGGGTAGACCCCCGTGCTAACAGGCCAGGGGAAGAACTCCAATGGCGTCTGCCAGTGTCTGTGTCAGCACACCTGTACTAGGTCACAATAATGGCTGCCGCCAATTTCTCAGTCCCTGGAGAGGTCTCACCTCTCTCCAAGATACACCCAGAGCCTATCATGTGAGTCTCTTTTCACCAAAGGACTGTGCACCCTTCCTTCTGGTGATTTTATGTTCATTTCTGAAATGGGTGAATTTGTGTGTGAGCCCTTTAAGAGCTGGCTTTTCTTTCCTTATGTCTGATAGCTTTTCTGGGGTTATTCCCTGTTGTTGTTAGTAGCCAGCAAAGCCAGACACTATGATACTCATCTTAGTTGTGCTGGGACCAAAAGATGCTTATAGCAGTAACGCTCCCCCACTCAGGTCCCCCTCCACCTCCAGGGAAGGCTGCATACCTTTGGATTGCTCCCAAGCAGCTGTGGAGTGCTGCGGGTTGTGAGGGTGGCTTTTTTTCTCTCCAGAAAGGAATTTATGCCTCTTCTATCTCAGTCAGGACTGTCTCTTTTTTCAGGGGTTCTTTTTGTCCAGTTTTCAGTTCTTTCTCAGGGGTAATTCCAAGAGTAGCTGTAAATTTGTTGTGTCCATGGGAGGAGGTGAGTTCAGATTCCGCCTATGCCACCATCTTGACACCAACCCCTCTAATTGCCCTTTTAAAATACTATATGTTTATTCCAACTCAATATTTTTGGATTTAATTATATCATCCAATGTAATAGTTTTAAACATTGTGGCATCTGAAAATTTGAAAGGTATGCCCTTGATATCCCCTCAATGTGGAAAGCACATCACTAGAGACCGTACTCTAGTAGAGATCAATATATTAGCCATGTGTCAATAGTAGTTTGGAAAATTTTAAATGTCCATAACTGATAATAAAAAATATAATGGACAAATTATCAGTATTCAATTTTTCAACTGATATTTCTGAGTGCCTGTGATGTGTCAAAAACAGTGCCATGTATGGTAGATTATTGCAGTAACAGACCACAATTTGTTCACACTCTTCTTATCTGTGACCTTGTGTATTATGAATCTGGGTTTGGCTCTATGACTTCCTTTGGCCAATGGGATAATAGAAAATGTGACATAAGCAGAAGCTTGAAAAATATCTGTGCATTAAAGCTTGCTCTCTCTTGCTGGTTCTAGAAATCTTGAACCTCCAGCATGTGAATAAGCTCACACTAGGGTGCTGGAGATATCTGGCCCTGTCACCCTTGCTACTCCAGCTAACAGTCCAGCACCAACTGCCAGGCATGTGAGTCAGGCCATCCTAGACCAGTCGGCCCCTAGCAAACTCACCAGCTGACTATAACTGTGTGAGTGAGCCCACAGGAGACCAGCAGAAAAACTGCTCAGCTGAGCCCCACCCAAATTTTCAAACCACATAATCATAAGCTAATGAATGATTGCTGCTTTAACTCACTAAGTTTTGGGAGGCTTTTTACATGGCAAAAGCCACAGTGGAGAATATATCAGACAGAGTCCCTGGCCTAATGAAAAAAAATTTCTAGTAAGACTCTTAATGGATGTGGTTTTTCAATTTGTCACCCCTACTCACATCCATTCCCTTTTCCATGTGACTTTTCAGTTATACCCACTAGATGCAGAGCATCCTTTCTGGGCTTGGCTATGTCATTTGCCTTGACCCATGAAATGTGAGGGGAAGTGACAGTGTGCCAGTTTCAAGCCAAATCCTTGAGAAGCATCTGTGTTTTCACCCACCCTCTTGCACTTCTGTACCAGGAGAAGAAGGAGATGAAGGACACATGGAGCTCACCTGGACCCAACCTGCAGTGTGGCACTATGCCCAACTGAGGCCAATCCAGATCAGCCAGTCCTCAGCCAAACTGCAGATGTGTGAGCAAGGAGAAATTATTGTTTTATACCACTGAGTTTCAGGGTGGTTTGTTATGCTGCATTTTTATGGCAATATCTAACTGACAAAGTGGAGATATTTAAAGATATTGCTAAGTCAACAGTATCCTTTAAAGAAACAAAGTCACATATCATAGTCAATTACTGGTTGAATTTTATCTACTAACAAATTTTTACATTAGGAAAAACTAAAATAATAGGTATTCAAATACTACTGAGACAGTTAGAAATCATGGGTCATTGCAACATCTGGAAACCGAGCAGTAGCAGCAGCTTTGAATTTTGCAATTGCCATGTCTAGGACTGAAGGCCATTTGGTTCTACCCCTGGAAACCAGTATTGCTACTATCACTGTTACTCAAGATTGTTCCTAGGCACCTTCAGGACCAGCTGACTTGTCGTCTTTCCCCTTTATTATGTCAAGGTGAGAGGTGGTGATTAAAGTGTTAACAGTTAGTGAATGTAAACAAGATTTCCATTAGAGATATTTGCACTTAGTAGGGGGTTTCTTAAACATCAAAAGACTTCAGTACTCAAAGGAGTTATGATACAATAATGGTCTGGCATGAAGTGTGGTTTATATTTTGGGATGGACAGCCTTCTTTCCATGCAAGTCACAAAAACATAGATTGCTCCAATGTAACCTATTTTTAACATTGGCCCTGCTGGTATGCAAGAACCAGTAAGAGTTTTTGTTTTAAATTTTGAATTCACCAAGTTCTGATATTTTTGTAAATCACAATACAAATGAATTTCTAGATGTTGCAGCAATGTAAAATTGCTGTAAAAGTTTTTATTTGTTTATTCCTCAGTTTCTGTACTTAATCTTGTGAACTTGCAACCAACAATTCACAGCTTGGGACCAGCCGGCAGGCCACACAGTGAGTATCTCTGCAGTGAGATATTTTGGACAGAAGGGGATGTTAGTGACAAGCTCTGTTTAATTTTTTTCCTTTACTGTACCACAGCCATCTTACTGTCTCAGACAAGCAGAAAGTGGTAAGCATGAAGGTATCATTGTTTACACGATACCACTATTATATACAAGAATATGCAGTAATGAGGAATGATGAAATGATACAGTTAACACCATCTTTTGGCAACAAATATGATTATCATTTTTTAGTATGGTAATACATGACAGGAATTAACTGACTTGTCAGATATATACTGAGCATCTACTACATGCAAGATACTGTCCTAAAAGCTAGGGATACACCACTGTAAAAAACAGATGAGCCTTGGGTCTTACAAAGCTGATGTTGTAATAGGAAGTCCCCAAAACATAGAATCAGTTTTGAATGGACCCTGCATTTTTCTCCTACTGCTGTTAGCACACATGCTTGATAAACCTCATTAACTTTATCATAATTAATTCTTGGCTTCTTTCTTTCATGATAATTTTCAAACTAGCTTGGATGACTTGTATTTATTTCCTGACCTGAGGGTATAATTTTGGAGTAGTCTTCATTTTCCATTTTCTGAGCAAATTAAAAAAAAAAGTTGCATTGTGAAGGTGTCTCTGATCGATTTTTTCATTTGTATCAATATGACCATGTCTCCCATTGAAAAATGAGGAATAGAAAGAGGAAAAAGATTTCTGATTTGCAGAAGTATACGCTTGAAAATGAAAATTACAAAACAGGAAGTTCAGCTCACCATTTTTAACATGCAAACATTTACCACAATAATTATTTTTAAATATCATTCTACATTATGGATCCTGGAAAATAAATTTATGAAATAAATTATCCTAAGAGCTGCTGGTGGATAATAAATTGCAATGGAAATGGAAATGACCTGTTTTCAACCATTAACAGCATGGCAAACAGCTGCAAATCCCAGATCTATCATTTACAAACAAGTTGACATTCTGGGTATTAATGCTGTGTGATTTGGAGCAACTTACTTAAGTGCTCTGGGTCTAAGTTTCCTTATCTGCAAAATAGCGATAAAATAGTACCTTTCACATACAGTTGCTATGAGGATTAACATGATATTCTATGTAAAGTGCTTAGCACAGTGCCTGGTACATATTAAGTGCTCAATAAGTGGTAGTGATTATGGAGGGGATCGAGGCTATTGTGTGTACCTAAGTTTTCATATTTGATTTCTGAACATTTTTAGAAACAGCTGTCAGAAATAAATTTCTCTGCTGGTTGTCCAGGTACCAAGTGAACCACTGTAACAATTATTCGATTCCCAAGGGAATGTCTATTTAGATTTCTTCATATAGTTATTTCAACAGACATAAGGCATTTAAAAAAAATCCTAATTTCAGCATTCTACCAAATATCAGTAACAGTCTCCTCAGAAGTTAACAAAATAGAGTGGGTTCAAAGCACACAATGGAAGACCAGCCAAGTTCCAAGAAGCAGATTCTAAAGGTCATGAGTCATTGGTCAGTGAAAGCAGACTCCTTTGCTGTTTCCAGAGCAGAATGTACTCTGAAGACATTTCCTCCTAAACTGTTCAGCTATTTCCCGTTCCTTTACTGCTACAACCTGCTACTTCAAACACAGTTTAGCAGGGTCACCCTGGCACCCAAACCTGTCAGCTGAAGAGCTCACATTCTAGAAGAGACTGTTCCTTCTTGGCACTGACTAAAACAACTTGATGAGATTCTCTCTCTCTTTCAAAACGTCACATAATCAATCCTTACTTCTGTAGAGGTTGGAACTCTAAAAGCCCCACTCTGGAATGCTGCTCTGGACAGAATTATGCTTACTTTAATAAAAATTTGCTAGCTACCATCAGCTACATACTTAGAAATAAAACTGTTACATCATTCTTAGACACAAATATATCCTGGAGAATATCATAGTACGTGGAGTATCATAGTTATTTGATACCAACCATTATCAATTTAAAAATAAATGCACAAGCTCTTTTTTAACAGTAGGAAGTTTTACTGTTTTTTTCCTTGAAATTGAATTTTTATTCTACTTCTATCATATAATTTTATCCTATATTTCTCCATTACAAAAATATGTATATGAATCAAAATTAATTTTTAAAAATTCCCATGATCATTAATCTTAAGTTTAAAAAATTTTTTTATTGGATTACCTATCAGTTATTATTAGAACCCAATTAACCAAAACACTAGAAATATAGTACAGAATTTTATAAATAATTATTAAACATCAAAAGTCAAAATTTATTAAAAGTACATCTCTTGATGAAATAGCTAGGGTTTTTTTCTAATTCATTTACACTTCTGGATGAATGTTAATTAATTCCCTAAAGAGAGAGAAATCACCATCAAGTCTATTCTTATTGTTTGCTCTTCTAAGTGTAAGAAATGATAAACCCTTATATAAATAAGTAGGTGAGAATAGAAGAAGTTTTGTTAAAGGTGTAACCCTCAATCCTTTAACTCCTTCTGAATTATATGCCAAATATAAGATAACCATATATCATCAAAAATAAATTTTAACGATCTATTAGCTGAAAACTCAATTAAGTATTCCTTCTGTTGTGTTGAAAAGCAAAAAACTGGAAACCACCTGTCATGCTGAAGGAGTTGTTATCTGGTCATTTGACTCATTTACTTTCCCAAGAGCAATACTAATATTTCTAATTATTCTTTTTTGCCATCCCAGATATTTTAATGCTCTGAGGGAAATGCACCATAGTAATAATTATGATGGGGGAGAATTAAAGTGACAGAAGTGTAATTCTGCAAAGGCAGGCTGAAAAGGGGTCAGCATCATCAGTTTTAGGTAAGAATACATATGGAAGTCAGGATCTGGAAATTGATTCTCCTGAAGTTCTTGGTGCCCATATACCGCTTGGTGTAGTCCCAGTATAATCTTTGTGTATTCCAAGTATAACCCAAATTCAGATAAAATGACAGTGACAAAGCCCCCCCCCCTTAACTACAGTTGTAATATTCGAACTCATGCTCACTGGAATAAATAAATAAATATATTTTTTATGACACGTAATATTTGAACTCGTGCTCAGTGTAAAAAATTCAGATATGGAAGTGCACAGAATAAAAGAGAAAAATCCCCTTTCATCTTCCCTCAACCCTAATTCCCAGAGATAACCACTTTCCAATAATTTGCTATGTAATCTTTCAGACATTTTTGTTCATTTTCCTATATACACAGGGGAGTGTTTCTTTTAACAGGGAGATCTTGTGTTTGTTCTGTTCAGGAGCCCCTAAGGGTAAGTATGGAGATTTCCCTTCCATTCCACCATACCCCTGTAGGAGTCTATCTTTGGTTGATTGGCCTAGAAACAGACCTTGAGATGAAGATTCATGTGCAAGTGATTTATTAAGGAAATGTTCCGGGGGAAACTGATAAGGTACTGAGGGAAGCCGGGCAGGGAAGGGTAAGCAACTAAGCATAAAATATAATCTTTTTTGTTTTTGTAAACAGCATGTCTTGGAGCTATTACCATCCTATTACATACGTGTCTGTTTCAGTCTTTTAAATAAGGACACAGTTTTCTAGTATTCCATGATATAGATGTGCCATCACTTATTCAATCTTTATTGATGTTCCTAAATAGGTAGATTCCAAATTTTCACTTTTGAAAGTAATTCACAAAACATCCACATTTCTATGGGCACATATATGATTATTCTGTAGGAATATTATTAGGAATGAAATTTGCTGGGTCCAATTTATTTAAAATCTTGATAACTGCTATCAAATTGCCCTTTTAAAAGGTGTAACAACATCACCTCAACAATGTATAAGAAAGTGCTCCTTTTCCCCATACCATTGCAAATTCTCAAGTTATTAGTATTTACAATATTTTGGAGAAAGTAATATTATAACAATAGTCAAAATTACTAGTGAGGGTATGCTTTTTTTTCTGTATACTTATTGGCCATTTGGATTTTTTTGTAAGCCATCTGTTCACGTCCTTTGCCAATTTTTTTTGTTACGTTTGTCATTTTCTTATAATTTTTAGGACTTTTAAAATATTATGGATAACAATTCTTTGCCATTTCAAAAATATTTGAAAATATTTTCCCTTAGTCTCTTGTGTATCTTTTATCTCTGCTTATGCTCTCTTTTGTTATATAAAAGTTTCCCATTTTTACATGGCAAATTTCATCAACTTCTTTTTTGGTGGTTTCTATGTTTATTGTCTCCTAGGTTTAGGAAAGTCTTATATTTCTAGATGGCTAATTTTAACCTTTTGTAAAAGCAAGAATTGTTGAATTTCATCAAGTTTTCAATATCTACTAAAGATAATATGCCTTTCCTCCTTTTTTCTTTTAATGTATTATATTTAATTCTTACACTTCCTAATGTTGAATCATTTTGTTTTGGGGGTAAACTTTGTAGATTTAAAATGTATTATTATTTTAATACATTGATTTGATAATGTTTTATTTATATTTTTGCGTCTATATTGATAGATGAATTCTCTTTCTCTCTCTGCGTGTTTGTGTGTGTGTGATATCTTGTCTGAATTTGATACCTGCCTTAAACTAAGCTCTTAGAGTGAGTTGGGAAACTTTCCATGTACTAAATATTATTATATTACTTTGTTGAAGACATTCTTAACATCTTCCTGAGAGCCATGTTGGTTATTACTTAGCTCAGTTATAATAATCTGGTTTAGAAGGTTTCTCAGTCTACAGTTGAAAACTCCAAATTAGAGTGCGAAGTGTAGTCAATAAAGCTTGCTGAGTGAGGCTAGGAAAGTGACAAATAGATATAGAAATACCGATAACAACAAGAAATGACCCTTGAATGTCATAATTTCTTGGACTTGCTAGAGGTATGCAAAAACAAAGACAAAATCAGCCATGAATCATAGTCTTGGACCATCTGCCTAACAGCAGTTTCTTTAGTTATATATTAATATTTTCAAATGTTCATAATTATGGATCTGAATCACAAGGGAACATTTACATTGTGTTCACTATGATGAGAAGGACATTTAAAAAGTTTACTTCGAAATGTTAAAAATTAACAAAAGGTGTGGTGTTTGCAGAAGCATGTTAATGTATCTGTTTTTTTAGTTTAAATTTAAATGCTACCTATATCAACAGCTTTCTTGAGCTTAGATGCACATTAGACTTTACTTCTGAAAATAGCCATGCCTAGGTCTTACCCTCCAAGATTCTGATCTAATGGGTAGCAGATGAGGCCAAGGCATCAGTGTGTTTTAAAAGCTTCCCATGTGATTCTAATGTGGAGCCAAAGCTGGAAAACACTAACATTTGAATAGACATGTGGTTCTCAACCAGGGAATGTTTTGCTTTTCCGGGGGGCATTGGCAATGTTTGGAGGCATTTTGGATTGTCACAGCTAGGGGAAGAGAGCTTCTGTTATTTAGTGGGTAGAGACCTGGGATGCTACCAAACATAGTACAATGCACAGGACAGTCCCCAACAATAACAGAATGATCTGGTCCAAAATATGAGTAGTGCCAAGGTTGAGAAACTCTGGCATAGACATATCTCACCCTTACTTTCCATGTACAACCAATCATCAACCTTATTGATTCTACTGACCAATCACCACTCCAATTAGACCACCTTTTCTTTATCCCCACTGCCACCATTTTAGTTCAGGCCAGCCTCCTCTCATACTTTCATACCGTGAGGGTCTGATCTCCCTCTCTCCAGTCTTGCTGTCCTTCATTACACTTCAACCGCATGGGCAGAGTGATCATTTTAAGACACAAATCTTTTCATAATCCCTTACTGAGAGCCTTCAATGGTTTGGGGTTGCCCTCAGGGCAAATCCTAGTCCTTAACAGGGTTCATGGAGCCATATTGAGGTTGCTCCAGCTCACCTTTTAGTACCTCATCTCTTGCCAATTGTTTTTTCAAATGCTAAACTTGAGACACAGCTAAATGGATTCTAATCCCTTCAAGGTCTTTTCCCTCTCCTGAACAGTTGCTCTTCCTGCTACTTGGAATGCCAGTATTTTCTTCAGCCTGGCTCATCCTCTTCTCTCTTTTGGGTTTTGGTTTAGAGGCTACCTCCTGTGGGGAACCCTGCCTGAACTCTCATTCTGGGTTGAGTGGTCTTCCTAAATCTTTCTGCAGCAGTGGTTATTACTTTCGTCAGAAAAGTGATTGAACTCTCTTACTAGATCCAAAATTCCATGAGGGCAGAAATGGTGGAGGTTTTGATCATTGCTACATCTTTAAAGTCCTATTCAATTCCTGGTTCATAGTCAGTTTTCAATGTTTAAATGTTAAATATTTAATTGTTTGCATAATGAAGGAATGAATTAGATATAATATTTGATTTCTTAACATCCTGGGAGAATGAAATATTACTGTACTCACATTATCTTTTTAAATTAGAAGAGTCTGCTTTCTTATAGGAGCATGATGCTACTTATTTGTATAAAAAAATAGAATTTCTTCCTGAACATCTTTAGGGTAACAAAAAAATCAATCAAACTTTCAAACTAGCAATTAACAAAAAGTGTTAATTGTGAGCCTACTATGAATAAGCTCTGTACCATGTTAGATATTTCTGAAGAATATCTGAAATATACTTTTTGTCCTTAGTAAAGTCATTTCACAACATTTGGCACATAACAGGTACTCATTAAAGGTTTGCTGAAGACTGGGCAGAATGAGTAAACTATGACTTTGAAACAAACTAATTTTCATGTGCAAGTTTTAAATTTAAACAGTTATTTTGAGAAATGCTTCATATACGAATTCTTCTGGTGTTAATTACTATATTTTCTAAATGAAGTAAACATGCTATCAATAGCATTCTTTGCCTTAAGTTACTTATGAGATATTGGAATCCAGTGAAACATATTGGCAATAAAGATTCAGTTTTTAATTGAGACAGTTAACTCTGAAACTTCAGACTTCTTGAAGGGCAGCCTTGACTACAACAGTAATTTGGAAAGTTGTTGAAATATAGACTACTTTATATTTTTTCCCTAAACTTATTTGGCTACAGAGCATATATTTTAATGTGCCTTAAAGTATGTTTATACACATGTAATTACATGCATAACATTACATTTCCTATTTCTATTTTTCTAGAAGTGATTAATTAGTGCTCCAGCTATAAAGCTTCTATTTTCCTTGTCAATGACAATCTCAAGGCCTCTGAGCTGCCTCTTGCTTGACCTTGGTTTAAAAGCACAAAGAATAGCAACCTTGAAACTGGCATCAACAAGATTCATTCTACAGAAGCCAGATGCAGCACAATAGAGAAAAACCACACATTTAATTTTAAGTTTTTACAGAAATTGCTCTCAATATTTCTTCTTCTTAAGGACTTTTAAGTGCAAACGTCCTTCATTTCACAATGGGAAATATTGCCATTCTGCCACTTAACACTGGCTGAAGGAGTCATTTGGAGACCCCTATGCATTGTTCCCTTTGATGGACACATGGCAGCAGGGGCCATATAACCCTCAGAGAATAACACAACTGGATGTGACCGTTTAATGGTGAAGCTTTCATTGAGCGAATCCTGACTATTAAAGCATGCTGTAAAGCATTTCATTAACATTTGAACAAGAAGGTTATGAAGCTGTAATAGAATCATGCGGTTCAAATGGAGATGCATATTTTATTTTCTACTTGAGGGGAGTTGTTTACTGTTGTCTTGCACCAGTGTTCATTTGACAGTGCAGTGCCATGGCTGTCCTTTGCCCACAGAATTAAACGGCTCATTGTTTCTCCCTTCTCAGGTGAGAATACCCGTATTAATGACAGAAGCTATCTGGTGAAGTGAGGTGGAAGGGCAGCGGATGAAGATAGAGTTAGGAACTTGCTCTCAGTTGTTAACCTGTTTTTCAGCATTATTACCTAACTTATATCCTAAAATTAGATCATACTTATTAAATTATCATTCAGTTATCATTTTTTTCTTTTTACTGAGGAAGATTTGCCCTGAGCTAACATCTGTGCCCATCTTCCTCTATTTTGTATGTGGGTTGCCACCACAGCATGGCTGACAAGTGGTGTAGGTCTGTACCCGGGATCCCAGCCCACAAACCCGGGCCGCCGAAGCAGAGCACACCAAACTTAACCACTACAACATGGGGCCAGCCCCCATTCAGTTATCTTTTTAAGTCAGGCAATAAGTATCTTAAAAATTAAACTAAAAGTTCTCCTTATAAAATATATGAATATATAAACTCTCCCATTCTCTCATACGTTCCTATCATTTCCTTACTGGCAAATAAAATTATTCATATTTAGAGATCTACATCAGGAAGAGTTATATTCAAAACATGGATAATGTGTGCAATAGGGTCTAAATTGCTAAATATTGATTTCAAAAATGAAAGAAGTACAGAGAGTCTTTCTTTATCCTCAGTGCAATGGTTTACTGGTAAATGTTTAACAACTGGCTCCCTGAAAATAAAAAAAGGCCTGGCTTTGTAGCATTTGCAGAATTCTGTGGAGTAAATATTCCCACTGTGGCCTATTCTAGGCTACTGATGAGATGTCACTGAAGGCTTGGTTTTGGAGCAGCTGTGAAGGCAAGCATGCAGTCAGCTCTCCCAAGTGGGTGCTAGCAGCTCCAGCACTCCACTGTCTAAATGTCTTGCATCTGTCTCTTTCTTTCCACTTCAACACCCAATTCAGAACTTTATTACTGCTTGCCTAAAACATTATATTAGAATGTTATAATCCCTTTGGCCCCTCTGTTTCTCAGAACTCACTCACTGCTTTTATCAGTTAATTAATAAAAATCACACTGAGGCTCTATGAGCAATTCCCTGGGATAAGCACTTTGGACTTGTAGAGATATAATTCATGGTCACTTCCCCCACATTGGTTACAAGCTGGCTAGAGAGACAAACACATGTATTCTAAAAATTCAAAGTTGAATGAGACAAATATCAAAGGAGCGGTTCTAATACAAATTGCTCTAGGATTTCAGAGGAAGAAAGTGTGAGCTTTGTATGTTAATAGTTAAAAAAAAGAGAGATGGGAAGTTTTAAGAGACAGAGGTCCAGTGAATATTTCTGTTTTGACTGCCAGCTTCTGATCTACTTTCTGTTCTTGGAGACTTTTCTGCCTTGGGAAGCAGGGCCTACCTCCCAGTATAAATGCTGAAAATTCTAGATATTTGATTTCTCAGCAGCCCCTGAAGCTAGGATATGGATAGCTCAACCAATTAGGTGCACCTGTCCCAAAGTTTAAATCTTGAACAGGTGCACAATAGCAGGCACTACTTAGACTGTATTTTGCAGGTGAGCAGTAGCTGAAGCAGCAGCAGCAGTGCCAGCCCTATTGAGGGGCCATAGAGACAGTGATGCTGATGGTAAGGCCCGAGGTCCTATGTCCCAGTGTGCTGCAGTGGTGATGGTGTGAGTTCTGAATCCAGTTTTTAACGGCACATATGCTAGTCTCCCTAGACTTATGTATGGGATGAGATGTGACTGTGGCCATGGTTCCCACACAGCCTCCATTTTCCTGTCCTGGTTTACGCACCTTTCTTGCTATTCTATTATGCTGAGCCAGCCAGAGCTAGTCTCTATTGCTTGCAACTAAGAAATCCTGCCTGATATTTAGGGGCTGGGAGGCTGCGTGGGCAAAAGGAGCAAAGAAGTAGAGTCAGGAGTCCTGTCACCTAATGGCTCCAAATACTTCAATGGCTAAACAAGTGCTGAAAGAGCAATTCTAACTTCATAGCCTACCCTTCTGGTCCCCTTTTAACTGCACTCCACTGATCTTAAACATGTACTGTGAACTGTACTATGAATATCCTACCTCTCTACCTCTGCTCATTCAGTTCTGCCCCCCCGGAATGCTCCCTTTTCCCCACTTAGTCTAATTAAATCTTACCTATTTTTTTTTTTGCAAGTTTCAGAATTGCTTTATTTATTTTAGTTTTTTATTGGGGTCTAATTGACATACAACATTATGTAAGTTTCAGGTTTACAACCTAATAATTTGATGTTTGTATGCATTGGGAAATGATCACCACAATAAGTCTAGTGAACATCTGTCACCATACATAGTTAACAGATTTTTTTCCTGTGAAGAGAACTTTTTTTTTTTTTTATTGATGTCTTAGTTTATAACACTGTGGGGTTTTAGTTGTACATTTTTGTCCGTCACCTTGTGGATGTAACCCTTCACCCCTTGTGCCCCCCCCACCCCCCTTCCCCTTGGTAACCACCAATCAGTTCTCTCTGTCCGTGTGTTCACTTATATTGCATATATGAGTGAGTTCATGCAGTGTCTGTCCTTCTCTCTCTGGCTTATTTCACTTAACATAATACCCTCTAGGTCCTTTCATGTTGTTGCAAATGGGACAATTGTGTCTTTTCTTATGGCTGAGTAGTATTCCATTGTGTGTATATACCACATCTTCTTTAACCAATCTTCAGTTGAGGGACACTTGGGTTGCTTCCACTTCTTGGCTATAGTGAATAATGCTGCAATGAACATAGGGGTGCATACGCCTCTTGTGATGGTTGATTTCACGTCCATTGGGTAGATGCCCAAGAGTGGGATTGCTGGATCATACGGTATTTCTATTTTTAATTTTTTGAGGACTCTCCATACTGTTTTCCATAGAGGCTGCACCAGTTTGCATTCCCACCAGCAGTGAATGAGGGTCCCCGTTTCTCCACAACCTCTCCAGCATTTGTTGTTATTTGTCTTGGTGATTATAGCCATTCTAACCGGTGTAAGGTGATATCTCAGTGTAGTTTTGATTTGCATTTCCCTGATGATTAGTGATGTTGAACATCTTTTCATGTGTCTATTGGCCATCTGTATCTCTTCCTTGGAAAAATGTCTGTTCATATCCTCTGCCCATTTTTTGATCGGGTTGTTTGTTTTTTTGTTGCTCAGTTGTATGAGATCTTTGTATATTACTGAGATTAATCCCTTGTCAGACAAACGATTTGCAAATATTTTCTCCCAGCTGGTGGGTTGTTTATTCATTTTGATCCTGGTTTCATTTGCCTTGTAGAAGCTCTTTAGTCTGATGAGGTCCCACTTGTTTATTTTTTCTTTTGTTTCCCTTGTCTGGGTAGACATGGAATCTGAAAGGATCCCTTTATGTCCAATCGCAATTAGTGTACTGCCTATATTTTCTTCCAGGAGTTTTATAGTTTCAGGTCTCACTTTCAGGTCTTTGATCCATTTTGAATTGATTTTTGTATATGGCGATAGGAGATGGTCTACTTTCATTCTTTTGCATGTTGCTGTCCAATTTTCCCAGCACCATTTATTGAAGAGACTTCCCTCTCTCCATTGTATGTTCTTTGCTCCTTTGTCGAAGATTAGCTGTCCATAGGTGTGTGGTTTTATTTCTGGGGTTTCAATTCTGTTCCATTGATCTGTGTGTCTATTCTTGTACCAGTACCATGCTGTTTTGATTACTGTAGCTTTATAGTATATTTTGAAATCAGGGATTGTGATGCCTCCAGCTTTGTTCTTTTTTTTCAGAATTGCTTTAGCTATTCGGGCTCTTTTGTTGCCCCATACGAATTTCAGTAGTTTTTGTTCTATTACCGTGAAGAATGACATTGGGATTCTGATTGGGATTGCATTGAATCTGTAGATTGCTTTAGGTAGAATGGACATTTTAACTATATTTATTCTTCCAATCCATGTGCATGGAATATTTTTCCATTTCTTTATGTCCTCCTCGATTTCTTTCAATAGTGTCTTATAGTTTTCATTGTATAGGTCTTTGACCTCCTTGGTTAAATTTATTCCCAGATATTTTATTCTCTTTGTTGCAATTGTAAATGGGATTGTCTTTTTGAGTTCTCTTTCTGTTTTTTCATCGTTAGTGTATAGAAATGCAATTGATTTTTGTAAGTTGATTTTATACCCTGCCACTTTACTGTAGTTGTTGATTGTTTCTAGTAGCTTTCCAATGGAATTTTTGGGGTTTTCTATGTATAGGATCATGTCATCTGCAAATAGTGAGAGTTTCACTTCTTCATTGCCTATTTGGAGTCCTTTTATTCCTTTTTCTTGCCTAATTGCTCTGGCCAGAACTTCCAGTACTATGTTGAATAAGAGCGGTGAGAGTGGGCACCCTTGTCTTGTTCCTGTCCTCAAAGGAATGGCTTTCAGTTTTTCCCCGTTGAGTAGGATGTTTGCTGTAGGTTTGTCATATATGGCCCTTATTATGTTGAGGTACTTTCCTTCTATACCCATTTTGTTGAGAGTTTTTATCATAAATGGATGCTGGATCTTGTCGAATGCCTTCTCTGCATCGATTGAGATGATCATGTGGTTTTTATTCTTCATTTTGTTAATGTGGTGTATCACGTTGATTGATTTGCGGATGTTGAACCATCCCTGTGTCCCTGGTATAAATCCCACTTGATCGTGGTGTATGATCTTTTTGATGTATTGCTGTATTCGGTTTGCCAATATTTTGTTGAGGATTTTTGCGTCTATGTTCATCAGCGATATTGGCCTGTAGTTTTCCTTCTTTGTAGTGTCCTTGTCTGGCTTTGGTATCAGCATGATGTCGGCCTCATAGAATGTGTTGGGAAGTATTCCATCTTCCTCTATTTTTTGGAATAGTTTGAGAAGGATAGGTGCTAAATCTTCTTTGAATGTTTGATAAAATTCTCCAGGGAAGCCATCTGGTCCTGGGCTTTTATTTTTGGGGAGGTTTTTGATTACTGTTTCAATCTCTTTACTTGTGATTGGTCTGTTCAGATTCTCTATTTCTTCTTGATTCAGTTTTGGGAGGTTGTACGCGTCCAAGAATTTGTCCATTTCCTCTAGGTTGTCCAATTTGTTGGCGTAAAGTTTTTCATAGTATTCCCTAATAATCCCTTGTATTTCTGTGGTGTCTGTTGTAATTTCTCCTCTTTCATTTCTAATTTTATTTATTTGAGTCTTCTCCCTTTTTTTCTTAGTGAGTCTGGCTAAGGGTTTGTCAATTTTATTTATCTTCTCAAAGAACCAGCTCTTTGTTTCATTGATCCTTTCTACTGTTTTTTTGGTTTCGATTTCATTTATTTCTGCTCTGATTTTTATTATTTCCCTCCTTCTGCTGATTCGGGGCTTTGTCTGTTCTTCTTTTTCCAACTCTGTTAGGTGCAATTTAAGGTTATTTATTTGGGATTTTTCTTGTTTGTTAAGGTGAGCTTGTATTGCTATGAATTTCCCTCTCAGGACTGCTTTTGCTGCATCCCATATGAGTTGGTATGGTGTATTTTCCTTTTCATTTGTCTCCAGATAGCTTTTGATTTCTCCTTTAATTTCATCAATGACCCATTGGTTGTTCAGTAGCATGTTGTTTAGTCTCCACATCTTTGTCCCTTTCCTAGTTTTTTCCTTGCAGTTGATTTCTAGTTTCACAGCATTATGATCAGAAAAGATGCTTGTAATGATTTCAATCTTCTTAAATTTATAGAGGTTTGCCTTGTTTCCTAATATATGGTCTATCCTAAATCTTACCTATTTTTAAAGGCCCAGCTGAACTGTTATTTTATTTGTCAAATCTTCCTAGATTACCCTGACCCATTAAGATCTTTCTTTTCTCTGTACATTCAGAGCACTTAGCGGCATTACCAAGCATTTAGAATGGATATTCTGCTACTCTACGTGATAATTTGATTTATCATTCAGCAAATATTCACTCCCTCCCTCTCCCACTATGGGTAGAGAATACTTCCTCCCCCAGGGATGCTGTTATTGGCCATGTTCCTTGCCTTGGCCAATGGAATGTGAGCAAAAGGCTAAGTGTGTGGTGGCGGTTTGACTTGCCTCTTGTGCTCCAGGGATTCATGATAAGATCAGGCCCTAGCTAGCTGCTGGGAGGGCAGATCTGAATCCAGTTTGAAACGAATCCTGAATCTAACAAGGAGAACAGCATACCTTTGAGTGAAAAAATGCTTGCTGTCTTATATCACTGAGATTTTGAGGTTTATTATGTAGCCTTATTGCAGCCACTGCTGATACACTATCTTTCACTTTTGTATTTTCATGTCTGTGCCTTCTTGTTCTAACTAGATGATATATTCTTCAGAGCATCAATCATGCTTTATCCTTCTTTGGTATGGACACATCCAGAATGATGGAGGAATGATGTATTTGGTAGATATATGTTTATTCCTTCATTCATGAATGTTTATTGAACTCCTACTTTGCTCCATGAAATCATTTTTCCAGATGCAAGAGAAAAAGGTAAGACTTACAGTTCTTGCATTGAAAGAATGCATAGGCTGATGATGGAAGGAGACAAGAAAGTGGTGTAAAGATAGTGGATAAATGCAATGACAGAGGAGTACACAGAGACCCAGGGGAAGGACAGTGATGACTTGCTCACTCAATTTGGTACTGGATTGCTCAATAGAGATGGTGGGTAGTAGCATGCTAGCAAAGGCTTCTTGGAGGAGGCAATGTTTAAACTGTGTTTTAAGGGATAAATGAGTTATCCAGATGCAGAAGGATGAAAGACATCCCAGACAGAGGAACAGCACGTGTAAAGCCACAGAGGAGTGAGAGAGCCTATCATGTTTGGGAGACTGAACGTAATTCAGTGAGCCTTCAACTTCCATTTTGCGTGGGGAAATAATGTAGCTTTCAAAGTGCTTCCCAAGCATTTTCTGCTTAAGAGAGTTCATAAGATATATCAGAAATCAGGAAGTGTGATGGCTCCTGCTTTGTTCTTCTTTCTCAGCATTGCTTTGGCAATTCGGGGTCTTTCATGATTCCATATAAATTTTAGGAGTGTTATTTCTATTTCTGTAAAAAATGCCATTGGAATCTTGATAGGGATTGCATTGAATCTATAGTTGGCTTTGGGTAGCATGGACATTTTAACGATATTAACTCTTCCAATCCACGAACACAGGATACCTTTCCATTTATTTTATCTTCTTCAGTTTCTTTTATCAATGTCTTCTAGTTTTCAGAGTAGAGATCTTTCACCTCCTTGGTTAAATTTATTCCGAAGTATTTTATTGTTTTTGATGCTGTTGTGAATGGGATCATTTTCCTTATTTCTTTTTCAGATAAAACAATGTATCCTGGCAATCAGTATATGATTCAATCTACCAGACACACAAATCTCACGCCATGATGCACATAGAGGTTCTTAGAGCCACTGCCACTGTATGGAGTAAGGAAGCTTCAAATAGAGGTTACAGCAGTTTTGATTAGGCCCGTGGGAGAAATACATTATTGAATAATAAATATGCTATTGAAATATGTTATTGCTAGTATTATTGAGCTCTTACTATGTGCTTGGCACTTTCTCAGTACCATACATATGTTATTTCATTTAATCATCACAGCAATCCTACAAGATATGTACTATTATTATTCCCATTTAACAGGTGAAGAAACTGAGGCAAAGAAGGATTAAAGAACTTGCTCAAGGTCACATGGCTAGTAGTGGTTAAGCCAGATTCAAACCCAGACAGTCTGATGCCATCCCCTGTGTGCGGAATCTCTATTCCCTACTGCCTCCAGAATGAGGGTAGCATGAACCTGAAAAGAACTATTTAAATTAACATAAGGAAGTATCATACTCAAAACATGCCTAATATAAACATTATAATATTGAAATTGCTTAATATACATTTGAAAAGGGAAAAAAATGAAAGAAAGCTTTACTCTGTACTGTCTCTCAGAAGCCTGAAGGAGGGCAATGTAGACCTTGAGAATGACTGATTAAATTCCTATCATCTTATAATAAGTGAAGAATCCATTCTATTATTATTGAAATGGCTAACACTAAGGGTGGTGGCTGAGAGGACATGAATGCTTACACAATACAGTGGAAAATTGCTCTGAAGTATGTAGAAGGAATCAATTCCAGTGTTAGTTTAGTCAAGACACTAAATTAAGATTAATCTAAAGCCATACATTTTGACAGAATTTCAAATGATTTCATTTCCAAGACCCAAATTATTCTTCTAGGAATGATAAACATAGCTTGCACTTTCATCTTTAAAGTGCGATCATTACCTTTTATTTTATTTGATTAGCATGTATTGAGGACATGATGCTTTTAATGTTGCTATGGAGCTAGGGTAGAAAACTTGAAGACATGTTTCCAGATTCTCTAGTCCAATTGTTCTTAACATTCATTTTCTTTCTCAACAATGATCTCATGAGTAAACATTCTCCGATGTGAGTTCCTGGCTCACTTGCTATAACATCACACTATTCTTTCCCAACTCAGGGAAGTTTGGCATGCAAATGCAGGAGAATGCTATTATTATAGGAATAAACTTGAACCCCTCTTGTGCTTATAAGAAAATATATCACTCACGGGCAGTACTTTTTGTTGGTGTATACATTGTGCCCTTTTAAGCTCTCTCTCATATCCTAAGGAAACTATATTGGAAACTGTATCTCCCAGACTCTCTTGTGAATAGGGTTTTAATTAGATTTCACCAATGAGAAGCAGCTGGATGATATTTGGAAGCTGGAAGAGAAGGGGAAGCAGTTCACTACCATCTTGCTGTCCCAGACCATCATAACAGAAGATGAGAATGGTGAGGGTCCCAGAGCAACTTTTCATTGTCTCAGCCCATAAATAACCACTTCTGCTCACAGTACAGTGCCCAGATCTAGTCAGTTTTAGCCCTGCCCAGTTGCAAGGTGGCCAGGAAATATAGGTGAAAACATGAATATTTGGTAAGAATTACATGTCTGTGCCACAGGGGTAGTACTTTATATATTTGATGTATTTATATTCATGTCATTTGGATCCCTATTGTGTCCAAAAAGAAGTAAAAAAGTGGGCTGGAATGCACACGAGCTCTTGAATCAAGCCAGTCAGGTAACAACAGTGGGTGGAAGGAATTAAGATTTAGTGGGTAAGAAACAACAGAAAGTACAGTATGTTGAAGGGGGACATGAGCCAGGATGGTGTCACAAGTGCTTTAGAGGGATCCAAGGAGTCGATGATAGTTGACTGGGAGGAAGCCAAAATGGGTGGAATATATCTTGTGAATAAATCTTAGCTGATGATCCAGACCGAGAAGAATATCTGTCAGTGTTTCTGATTTATGTGCAGTTGTAAAATAAGATATGTTTTTAAATGGCCATGACAAATTGGAACAATGATCCTTAAAGAATAATTATTTTTTCCAAAAGGAGAGGCCTCTTTTTAACATTATAGAAACAGCATGACCTTTTTATTAAACATTTAAGCAATATATAAGCATGTGAAGTAGAAAGTGATAATCTCCTACGTAATCCTAACCCCCAATAGAGCTATTGATAATGGATGTTATCTATTGCACATATAAGCAAATACATGAATGTGTAGATACTTATCTAAATATAGACTACATATGCTATTCTATAATCTACTTTAAAATATTACATCATTACCTCTTTCCTTGTTATCACATATGGCTCTACCTCATGCTTTTCAAAGATGGCAGGATACACTCTAAGGATTACCATAATTGATTCAGCCTAGACTCTGAGAATAGAAGTGTATCTTGTTTTGTTCTCTTGCTATTACAGAAATGCTACAAAAACATTTTTGAACATACATCTTTGTGCACATATGAGAGTATATCTGTAGGATAAATTTCTAGAAGTAGAATTTTGGGGTCAAAGAGTATGTGCATTGACATTTTTATATATATTGACTATTGCTCTTCAGAAATATTGCACCAATTTATATTTCCACCAAACAGTATATTAAAGTGAATTGCATTAAAAAACTATTTTATTGAGGTCATACTGGTTTATAACATTGTGTAATTTTAAGTATACATAATTATGTATCAGTTCCTGTATAGACTGCATCCTGTTCACCACCAATGGTCTAGTTTTTGTCCATCACCATACATATGTACCCCTTTACCCCTTTCACCCACACCCCACTCCCTTCGCCTCTGGTAACCACTAATCTGTTCTCTTTTGAATTGCATTTTTTAGGAATATGGTCTACAAGTTTCTCACACAAGGACCTGTGCAATCAACAAAACCAACCCTTGTGGAAGTTTTGAGCAATTAATAGAGGGTAACAGTGGGAACTCAGCAACATTCATGATATATCACAGTGACATTTTTCCACAGCCCACATAAACTATGGACAGGTGGGCTATGATTAGCATAGAAAATCCCAAGAGCCTGAGGGATTGGGAAGGGTAGTTTTGAATTTGTTCTTTGCTGCAGTTCTTTCCTCCTCAAATGAAGGAAGTACCACCTTCAGAATTTCCGTTTAAGTCACTGTAGGTAGGGACTGAGGAGTCCTGAGGTTTAGGAGCACATCAGTGGCTTTTATTTGCTAAATTTGTATGATATTGTTACCACTTTCTCCTTGTGAATAAGGACAAGTTGTTAAATCCATTAAAGAATGATAACCTTTCAACGTACTATGCCTATTTTAGAGACAACACAGCGTACACTCAGGCAGATCAAGTTCCTTACAGTGATTTCACAAGTTGGTAGTGTTAGAACAAAAATCCAACCTAAAGACTTCTCATGATAAATCCCAGGCTCTTTCTGGGCTGTCCAAATCTGATTTTGAATTTATTCTAAATATTGGTTAGACCCTGAACATATTCTGTTGAGATCCTTTGTCTCAAGCATGAAATCCATGTATGTATTGAATAATTTGGATTTTAAAAATTATACTTTATCCAAATATTACATAACACTTAAAAGTTACTCAGACTTCTGCACTTTTCAGAGAGATCTCAATAGGGTTTTTTCCTCTAAAAATTAGAAACTTGATTTTTATGATTTTTTTTGTGACTGTAGAGTATAAACAATTTCTAAGATTACATCAAAATTTCCAAACTCATGATGTTCAAATACGTTCTAAACTGACTACACACACTCTTCCTATACTCTCTCTCTGACATCTGTTTACCATCATGTGAATATTTTTCTCTTTCTCATTTTTCTCATATCTCATCTGGTGATGAAGGTGATTAATGGTATCTTTTTGATACTTTCAAATGTTCATCTTTTTAAATTTTTCAAAATAATGTAGACTTTCTTTTCTGTCTAATTTTCCTTTCTTATAGTCTTTCTCTCACATTTTTCCTTTGCTATACTAAATTTCCCTAAGAACTGACCCTGGCATTATGATTTCATTTCTTTATGTAATATCACTGACCCATTTTAAATCATTAGTAACTTTGTAAAATCAATTTGTTATTATACCTAGAGACAGTGTAATAAGTTAGAAAATATCTGACTGTAGTCATACAGAGTGTAGATTGACTAATATTTCTTAGTAGGGAAGCTACAAAGGCCCCTTAGAGAGAGAACCTTGTGCTGGGCTGTAAGCAACTTAAAGCAATGGACTGCATTTTAGTCACCACTGGATCCCCAGTCTAAAACAATGCCAGGAACTTAATAGGAAATCCATAAGTATTTGTTGAATGAATGTAGTTATTAGGCAAGTTACTTAACCTCCATGGGCAGGACTGCTGCAAGCTTCTCCAAGGCCGTGTAGATAACTGATTACAAATGCCTGGAGACATATGTGCATGACAACTCTGCCTGTTGTGATCTTAGTCATTATTTTATAGTACTTTTATTGTACTTACTGAGATCTTAAGTGTTTTCCTCTTCATTCTATTGACCCAGAATTTCTATTATTAGGCATTATTGAACAGAAACATGTACATATGTGCACCAAGATACATGTATGAGAATGTTTATAACAACATTATCTTTATTAATCCCCAACTCTAAACTATCAAAATGTCATCAACATGATAGATTACAATGAAATACTTCACAGCAATGCAAATGAATGGCTACACAGAGTACCATGGATACTTCCTAGTATTGAGAAAGAAACCAACACAAAAAATTAAGTACTATAAGTTTGCTTATATATAAAGTTTTTTTAAAAGGTAGGATGAGAAGCTATAGTGTTAAAAAACAGAATACTGGTTACTTGTGAGAAAAAGCTTAGGTTAAGGACTGTGAAGAAGTACGGAGAGGGCTTCTGATGTGCTGGTAATGGTATATTTCTTGATTTGGGTAGTGGTTGCGTTTTTTTGTAACTATTCATTAACTTGTATAATTAGGATTCATGCAATTTTTGCATATGTGTCATCACTCCATAAAAACATTTAAAAATTAAATACATTTGTATACAAGTACAAAGATATAGCAAGTATCTGGAAGGATAGACATTGTGGGAGCTTTTAGGCTGGATTGAAAAGAAAGAAATAAAAGTGCCATTCACAAATGATATCATTGTGTATACATGGAAAATCCAAAATAATCAACAGACAAGTTAGTAGAATTTAACAAGATTGTTGGATATGAAATCAACATTAAAAATCAACTGTATTGATTATATAATCAAATGAGTCTTTGTACTAGCAACCAACAGATAATAAAATAAAAAGATGTAATGTATAATAGAATTAAAAATTATCTAGTACCTAGGAATAAATCTAAACTTCCATTCTCTAATTTTAATGAGAAAAATTAAAGAAGATTCAAATAAATGAAATGATATATCATTCATGGATTGGGTGGCTCGATATTGTGTGCATGTATAATGTAATAAATATTTTAAAAAATATAAATATATAAAAATTATTCCAAATTGATCAATAAATTCAATAAAATGCCAATCAAAAAATCAACAGATTTTCTTGTGGAACATGACAAGCTTATTCTAAAATTTACATGGGAATAAAAGGGGCCAAAAATAGACAAAATTATCTTGAAGGATATTAACAAGATGGGAGGGCTTGCACTACTGGATATCAAGACTTATTATAAAGCTACAGTAATTGTTGTATTGGTACACAGATAGATAAGTAAGAAAATGAAACAGATTAGAAAATCCATATATAGACCCAAACACAAATGGACACTTGATTCATGACAAACAGGGCACGGCAGTGGAGAAAGGACAGCCTTTTCAATAAGTGAAGCTGGGACAACTGGATAATCATGTGGGAAAAAAAGGAAATGCACTCTCATCTCAAACCATACATAAAAATAATTTCCAGATGTATCATAGGTTAAATGTAAAATGCAAAATAATAAAACTTTAGAAGTTAATAAAGAAGAATATCTTCGTGATCTTAAGGTAGGGAAAGACTTCTTAAACAGAACACTAAAAGCACTAACCATAAAGGAAAAGACTGACAAATTAAAATTAATAATTTTATCAAAAGTCACCACAAACATGGAAAAGGAAGAGTACAGTGTGGGAGAAGAGATTTGCAATACATACAAACAATAAAGGATTAATAATGAGAATATATGAAGAACTCCTACAAATAAATTTTAAAAATACCAACAACCCAGTAATAAAATAGTCAAAAGTTGTGAATAGGCACTGCACAAATAAATCAAATGATATAAGCATATGAAAATTGCTTAATTCCATTTATAATCAGGAAAATGCAAATTTAGACTACAATAAGATACCACAATGTAATCATGAGATTGGAAAAAAATGTAAAGCCTGACAATACCAAGTGTTAGTGAGGATGTAGAGCAGTATTAACTCTCATATGCAGCTGGTGAGAGTGTACGAGATCACTATTCTAAGTAAAGCCAAGCGTGGTCTGTTGTAGTAGTGTGATTTTGATTGTTCAGTCAAATCCCCAGTCTTTTTGTTCTATTCAGGCCATCAGTGGGTTGGATGAGGCCCACCCACATTGGGAAAGGCTATCTGCTTTACTCAGTCTACTGATTCAAATGTTAATCTTACCCCAAAACACCCTCACAGACACATCCAGAATAATATTTATATCTGGGCACCCCATGGCCCAGTCAAGTTGACACAATAACCATCACAACAATACTATGAGGTAGGTACTGAGATACAGAGAAGTTAACAAATGAGTAATGAAGTTACATAGGAAGTTTAACTCCACAACACTCATTCTTAATTATATTCTATACTACTGTCCATCCACCTATATATGAGCCTTACTTATATTTGTGTTCCTCATAATATCTAACAGTACTTTGCATATAGCTCTTGATTCATGTATCATTATATTCCCTAAAATAATGACTTGGATTAATCAGACCAAATGAAGCATTCAGAGGCTTTTGACCTGAGGACATTTTTTTGCCATTCATTCAAGATGGGTCCTGAATAAGCTTTCAATTCTTTCTGTTTTAGCAAAGTGAATTTTCAGTTCAGAATGAGATAAGTTTCTTTGTGGAAACCACCAAAAAAACATATCTTGACAACAAGTTTTTGCATTTCAATAGTTGCTTTTCATGATGAAATGAAAACAAATATACAACAAGGCTTGTATAGGATATCATTGCAAAGGAAAATATCAGGAACTCAATAATTCCTTGTATGTAGTATTTTCTAAAGGTCTTTTTCCTTTCTCAACGAATGTAAATTTATTACCAAAGACCAAAAGTACATTCTGTTAATGGAATTCAAATTGCTTAATGTCAACTTCTTTTCTAAACCAGTCCTTGAAAACATTCTCATGTCTAAGAATTCATTTCCTCATTATCATAGGTGGGAAAAATGATTGCATAATTCTTAATAATCAGAGGTAGATGTTTATCATATTAGTAAGGTGGTACAAACATGAATTTGAAGAACAGGTTTTCCCTGTGTTAAATAAAAAGTATTCCTTCACGTTTTTGACAAATAGTTATTGAGTACTTACTTTGTGCCAGGTACCCCTCTAGGCTCTGGAATTTATGACCAAAAGTACATGTTTGTTGGAGGAGACAGACAATAAACAGATAAATGAAAAGTACATTATGGAATGCCAGGTAGCGTTAAGCATTATGGAGAAACATGAAGCAGAGTGAAGAGTAGATGAAGATGTGTTGGTCAAGGAAGGCCTCTCTGAGGATGTGGTATTTGAGCAGAGAACTGAATGAAGTCAGGTGATAGTTAGGCCTATTAAGGAGGAAGTATGTTCTAGATAGATGTGATGAGGCCCTGGGGCAAGCTTCCAGTGTGGCTGGCAAGCCTTGATTGAGGAGAGTCCTAGGCAATGAGGTAAGTTAGGTAGCCACAGTTCAGTGCTCTAGAATGAGAACTATGCATGGAACACAGCGCCCATGTATATACATCAAATTAAGAAAAATTTAGAGTATACTTTAAACTTTTGGTGATAATATTAATCCAAGATGGTGAATGGACTGTGGTAGGCAGCTTCTAAATATGGCTCCCAATGACCCCTGCCTCCTGGTATTCCCAATCTTGTGTAATCTCCTCCTCTTGAGTGTGGACTGGACCTAGTGACATGATTCTAACAAGTAGAATATGGTAAAAGTGATGGAATGTCATTTCTGCGATTAGGTTACAAGACTGTGACTTGTGTCTTGCTAGCACTCCTTTTCTTGCCCTTTCACTTGCTCACTCTGACGAAACCAGCTGCTATATTGTGAAATGCTCTACAGGGAGGCCCATGTGACAAGGAGCCAAGGAAGGCCTCTAGCCAATAGCTCATGAGGAACTGAGGCCTCAGTCCAAGAGTCCATGAGGAACTCAGTCCTGCCAGCAACCAAATGAGTGAGCTAGGAAGCAGATCTTTCCCAACCAGGGCTTTGAGATGGCTTTGCTGCAGTTCTGTCTCTATGTTGAGCACTCAAGGGGCAGTTTTCCCTGTAGGTTTAGCATTCTTTTGTGTGTCGTAGAGACAGGAGAGGGTTGTAAAGATCCTTTGGCCAAAACAGTATTTGCTACTTGGAGTTCAAGTTGATTCAGTTTTCCTAGTAGGCAGAAATATGAAAGTCACAGTACTTGTTTTGTCCTCTGTCCCCACCCACCTATACATGTTCCTATTAAATCATTTCATGCCCAATGCCCTGGGCCTCAGAAATGGTAAGGGCAGGCCTAAGAACATCCCTCCAAATATATGTATATTTATTATAAATTGCATACATATATATAACTATGCTAATATGTTGTATATAATATAATGCAGTCACAAATTTAGATATTACAAAAGGATGTGGTAGAAAATAAATATTACTTTGAAGAACATTGGCTTAGCTGACACCTACTCAATCCTTCAGCTCTCAGCTCAAGAGTCACTTCTCTGAAGCCTTCCTCCTCCCAACCAGGTCAGATCCCCTATCATAGACGTGTGATTCCCTTTTGCCCTGAGCACTTATCTCAACTTGTGATTATACTTTAATTGCTGTAGTTATTTCATTAATCTCTATCTCCTCTACAAGATTGAAAGTCCCATGGTTGCAGGGACCACTTGTACTTTTTCTCTCAATTGTATTCCCAATGAGGAACACAGTGCCTGGCACGGAATTAGAATTCAGTTTGTGGAATGAATGGATAAATGATTCCCGAGACCTCGTTTTTCTGTTCCCAGCTCTGAGTCTCCGGTTGTTAAAGTAGGAGGCAGAATCTTCCCATGGGAATTCTGGTGACCCAATCAGCATGTTTGGGCTCTTATTCTGGTATCTCCTCTATCACTTCATATTGACTGCTCAGACTGTTGCCAGGTCAGCTTTCTCATGTTACCTCCACCGGAATCCTTGGGAGTTGATGCTTGGCCTGAATTGGACTCTGAATCCCATTGTGAATGGGAATGGGGCCATTCCCACTACTAAGTCAACTTCTCTTAGCGTTAATCTTGTTAGATTTACCTTTTTCATCTATTCTGGCTCCACTTAGAAGTTCTCAGCATGCTATGTGGAAAGTCACATTGTTATCATACTACTTCATAGGGTTCCCATGAGAATTAAGTGATAAAATACACATGAAAACACCTTAGAAATTGTCAAACTTTATTCAAATACTTGTTTTCTTTGTAGTATAAAGAGATTTTCTTCCCTGAGAAGCAAATATAGTAAAATGATTAGAAAATACATTGTTGGAAGTTTTTGCAATTCATTGCTGTTAAAAATAACTGATAAAGAAATAAAGACAATTGGCTGACTTACACGTACAAGCTATCCAGCAAACAAGTGATTTTTCTTCTGAGGCAGATGAAAGTAAACCAAGGTTTACTGATTCAGCTATTGCTACTAGACATCATCTATTTGGCATGGATAAAGTGTCAGCTGCTAAATCTGGCACACTTAGCTCCAGACTCTTCATGAAAGACACTTAGGTGAAGCCCAAATCTTCTGTTTCTAAATTGATTAGAAATTAAATCTAGAAACAAGTTCGGAATATAGTGTACTAAGATGGAAGACCATAATGCATAGGGTCTGAAGCAATAGTTTTGACAGTCAGGGATTCTCAAAGTTTAGTGTGAATAGGATTCACTCAGAGATCTTGTTAAAACTCCAATTTTTGGGCCCCACCCTCAGAGAGTCTGACTTATTGGGCCTGGGATGGGGTCTGTGAATCTGCGTTTATAACAAGCTGTCATGTGATGCCAATGCTGCTCATCTGTGACCCACACATTGAGTAGCACAGATCTAATGAATAACTGTTTTTCTGCCCAGTGTGACATATTCAAACTGGACATCCTTATAAGACAATTTTAGTTCTATGAAGATGTTTTTTCTAACCAACAAAAGATGTATGTCCAAAAAGATATTTGAAATATTTCTAGTTTATGGTAATTTTTGATGTGGAACTAGCAGCATGTGGTTTACCCAAGGAAAAAAATAAAATAAGCAACAATAGGAAATCTTTGGTGTTCTATAGGAATAAGACGTAATCTGGAGATAAAAATTATATCCTATTTCTTTGCCAAACAAAATCTTGAACGTGAGTAAAATGGTTTGTAGGATTAAGTCAAGAATGTCACGTCACTTTAAATTCTCAGGCTTGGAGTTCAGAGTTGAATAATATCTAATCCAATTCCCTTAATTTATAGACAGTGACAGGAGAACTGTGCTCACGGAAGATGAATGGCACCAGGTCATATAGATAATTAAAGGCAGGGCCAAGATTGTGACCCAAGTCTCCTGGCTGTGAGTACAGTATGCTTTACCACCCAAGAATTTCCTTTCCTGCCAGAAAAGAGCAGGTTACACATTTGGTTGGAACCTTCTCTTGGCCTCATCAATAGAAAAGATTATGGTGATTTGTGAAAAGCCTCCCGGCCACTTTGGAAAACATTCTGGCAGTTCCTCAAATGATCAAACACAGAGTTACCATGTGACCCAACAATTCCACTCCCAAGAGAAATGAAAACATATGTCTACACAAAAACTTGCACATGAATATTCACAGCAACATTATTCATAATGGCCAAAATGTGGAAACCCAACTATCCATCAATAGATGAATGGATACACAAAATGTAGTATGTCCATACAATGAAATATTATTCAGCAAATAAAGGAATGAAGTACTGATACATGCTGCAACATGGATGAACTTTGAAAACATTATGCTAAGTGAAAGAAGTCGGTTAGAAAAGACCACATACTACATGATTTCATTCATATGAAAGCCCAGAATAGGAAAATCTATATAAACAGAAAGTAGATTACTGGTTTCTTAGGGCTGGGTGGGGTAGCAACAGGAGAATAGGGGAATAATAGCTAAAAAATACAGGGTTTCTTCTTGAGGTAATGAAAATGTTCTAAAAGTGACTGTGGTGATGGTTGCACATATCTTTGAATATTCTAAAAACCACTGAATTGTATACTTAAAATGGATGAATTGAATGGTACATGCATTATATCTCATGAAGATGTTAAAAGAGCTTACTTCATGCAGAATTACCATTATACTATTTGTAAACAGCACTAAGAGAATTAGAGAAAAATGACAAAAATCACTCTGAGAACATGCTTCCTAGCTCTGAACTTAGACAACTTGGCATTAAAGACCATGTTTCTTGGGGGGAGACTACCTAAGTGTGTAAAAATATATGCTAAACACACTAGCACATGTTTATTTCCCTGTCTCATCTATGATTTAGTCTTTGTATCAGGACAGGGAAGAGACTGTGTCTGTCTTGCTCATTTTGTTGCAGTTCTGAACCTAGTGTATTTGACACCTGGAGAAGATCATTCTTTAACAAATCCCTCCTCTGAATGGCAAAATTATTTTCAGTAATAATCGTGTAATAATCACTAATAATCATATTTTCTTGATTCTTTCTTTAGTTTTGAACCATACAATGACTGTAAAAGAATATATTTTACTTTTAAGAGGTTATGCAAATATCTCTTTAAAGGTATTTGATACAGAGTATACAAACACAGGAGGGATATGGAGTAAAATGTTTGCATCTTCTAAACAAAAATATGATACCTCGCAGTTCATACTCTGTTTTAAATTTTAAACTGAAATAAAATTCTAAATGGTCATGTGAAATGTGGAAATTCTGTTTCTTCTTTACAATAGTCATCTTAATAATTTACTTATTATTATTTACTACTACTGTTTATTTTGAATCTACAGTTTAAGCTTAGGAATAATTAATGCCACAGGGTTGGAAACACACACTGTGTCCAAAGTAAGCTTGAAAAATTCCAAATTGTTATTAAATTACTTGTGAAACAAACATGTAGTTGGGTGTACATATGTCAGGGATGACAATATACCTGGGAGTTCTCCTTATTAACTTCCATGTGGAATAAAATGCTTATTAAAGGATAAAGAATAAAAATGTGCTAAACCGAAGCTAACACATATATTATTAAAACATATATATAAAAACTAATTATCCACAGCAATTGCTTAGAACTTAGGACAACAAAAAGCTTTGCCATTGTTTAGACTTTCTGGCGCATGGTGATAATAAAAAGCAGAGCAATTTTTGTCGGTTTTATCATTGTTTTCAATTCTCTCCAGACAAGCACTCCCTTTTGCCTATACTCAGGGTGAACTGCTCCCACCACTCTGTCCTTGCCACGCCACTGCTTTATTGCTCTCCAGGCACCCAGTGTATGCTCAACAAATAATTGTTCCACGGAATGGACCTAAATAAACCCAACTGGAGCATTCAATTGGTCCGTATTCTCTAACAACAAAAAGTAATAAAATAAAATAAGAAAAATATAAGTTGCTAAATAAGTAAACTCCATTGACTTAGTCAGAATGAAAAATTAATATAAAAACTTCTTGCAATAAATTGGAAGCACCCAAAAGACGTTATACCTAGCTAAAATTAATCTTTGGGATTCAATTTCCAAAGAAGCCTATATTTCATTGTAAAGTTGGCCAGAGTCACAATCAAGGGAACTATATGACATTCAAGTTTATTACTTCTTATATGCCCATTTATAAAACACACAAATTGGTAGCTTAGGAAATTTTTGGGCAAGTGGCATTTAGTTCAAGGGCATTTTGATTCAGCTTCTTCAGTTACCTTAGCTTAGAGGAGTAGATAAAAATGAATATGAAGAAGGAAGGGAAAATTAGCAAAGTGATGAAATGTGTAGTTTAGTCATGATACTATTGGTATTTCCCTTTTGCCTTACATATTGTTTAATTCAAGGATCCATTATGTCTTAGGAGTAGAAAAATAGGGCAATGTTATTATGAGTTCCTATAGCCAGTGAGTAATAGTCACTTAAGACTCATTCCAATTCTAATACACAAAGAGGTTTTCATTTATATTGTTTGATCACTTTTAGTGAGTCTGCCATAATTACTGGCTTAAATTCCAAAACTGAACCTATTTGTTCTGGGGCTATGAAAAAGACATTGCAGATATTCATGGGATACTTATGAGAAATGGTTCTGGTCAATAGTTTGTAAATATAACTAATAAGTGGAGTTTCTGGGAAAGCTCTTTAAAGGGGATTGACCAAAGTGCCATACACAGTTTTATGCTTCCCACTTCCCCTTCTTTCTTCCTGAAAAGTGAACATAATGACCAGAGTTCCAGCAGCCATCTGGAGAGCATAAGGATGGGGGTCATAGTCTAAGGATGACAAAGCTAGAAAGAACCTGGGTTGCTGATCACATCTTGAAGATACCACACCAGCCCTGCCCTTGCAGACTTCTTTAAACCCTTGATTTGGTTAACCATTGTCTTTTTAAACCACTTTATTGAGATAAGATTGACACACAAAAAGCTATAATATTTAATGTACAATTTGATGAGTTTGGAGGTAAGTACAGTTGTCCCTTGGTATCCGCAGGGGGTTGGTTCCAGGACCCCTGTGGATACCCAAATCTGCGGATGCTCAAGTCCATTTGTTGGCACTCCCTATCCATGCAGTTCCGCATCTGTGCAGTTCTGCATCCTCAGATTCAACCAACTGTGGATTGAAACATATTACACAATCCACGGTTTGTTGAATCCACAGATGCGGAATCCACAGATAGGGAGGGCCAACTGTGTACATCCCTGAAACCATCACCATAGTCCAGGTCATAAACATATCCAACATGTCCAAAAGTTTCCTCCCACCTTATTTATTTATTATGATTATGATAAGAATACGTAACATAAGATATACCCTCTTAGCAAAATTATAAGTATACAATAGAGTATTGTTAACTATAGGCACTATGCTGTACAGTAGCTCTCTCGGACTTATCTTTCTTGTCACTTGTGTTTCGGACTGCAAATTCAATTTGGTATTTCTGCATGCTCATTCTCTTGGTTTTCTCTTTATTTTCGGACTTATCTTTCATAACTGAAACTTAGTACCCTTTGACTAATATCTCCCCATTTACTCCTTCACCCAGTTCCTGGCAAGCACCATTCTACTCTCTGTTTCTATGAGTTTGACTATTTTAGATTCCTTATATAAGTGGTACCATGCAGTATTTGTCTTTCTGTATCTAGCATACTTCATTTAGCATAATGTCCTCCAGGTCTATCCATGTTGTCACAAATGGAAGGATTTCTTCCTTTTTTAAGTCTGAATAATATTCTTTTGTGTGTATGGACCACATTTTCTTTATCCATTCAATCTGTATCCATTTCTTTGTCCATCTATGGACATTTAGGTTGCTTCCATGTCTTGGCTATTGTGAATAATGCTGCAATGAGCATGGGCGTGCAGATATCTCTTTGAGATCCTGATTTCAATTCCTTTTGGATATATACCCAGAAGTGGGGTGGCTGGATCATATGGTAGTTCTATTTTTAATTGTTTGAGAAACCTCCATACTGTTTTTTATAGTAGCTATACGAATTTACATTCCTGCCAACCAGTGTACAAGAGTTCCCAATGAAAGAAATTAAAGCAGACACAAATAATGGAAAGACATCCCAAGTTCATGGACTGGAAGAATTAATATTGTTAAAATGTCCACACAACCCAAAGTGATCTATAGATTCAATGCAATCTCTATCAATATCCCAATGGCATTTTTCACAGAAATAGAAAAACAATCCTAAAATTCATATGGAACCACAAAAGATCCCAAATAGCCAAAGAAATTTTAAGCAAGAAGAACAAAGCTCAAATATCACACTTTCTGTTGTATACCTTAAATTTACAATACATAACATGTCAAATTTGTTAAATTAAAAAATATATCACAAAGTTTCAGTAATCAAAACAGTATGGTACTGCCAAAAAAACAGACATCTAGACCAATGGAACAGAGTAGAAAGCCCAGATGTAAACCCACACATATATGGTCAAACGATCTTGGACAAAAATGCCAACATACACAATGGAGAATGGATAGTCTGTTCAATAAATGGTGCTGGGAAATTGGATATCCACATGCAAAATAATGAAATTGGACTCTTGTCTTACACCATACACCTAAGTTAACACAAAATGGATTAAAGACTTAAACATAAGACCTGAAACCATAAAACTCCTACAAGAAAACAGGGGAAAAGCTTCTTGAAATTGATCTTGGCAATGATTCCTTAGATATGACACCAAAAAACACAGGCAATAAAAGCAAAAATAGACAAACTAAAAAACTTCTGCATAGCAAAAATAACAATCAACAAAATGAAAAGGCAATATACAGAATGGGAGAAAATATTTGCAAATCATATATCTGAAAAAGGATTAAAATCCAAAATATATAAGGAACTCCTATAACTCAATGGCAAAACAACAAATAACCTGATTTAAAAATGTGCAAAGGTTAACTATTGTTTTTCATCTGTGTGCAATTCCCAGTTACAGTGGTGAACCCCATGAAGGGTTCAATGTTATTTGAGGATAGCAGTATATTTCAACTGGGTATAGATACACAGATAAGCAGTTTAACTTGCTTTTGCAATATTCCCAGCCCTTTCTTTAATCTGACTCCTTGCTATTCACCTTCCTCACCTCTGCCAACTCATGTTAATTTCTTCATCACCCTCACACTTCCCAAATCTTTGCTTCTATTTGATTATACTGTCTGTCATCCTAGTCCAGCAATAAGTAATAACTGATGACCTCCTCAGGCATCTCCTATAATAATCAAGTACATTGATTTATTTCAGATAGAAATATCAAAATTTGATGGTTTTAAATCGGTAAAATTGAATAAATTACCTACTTCCATAAATTCGAAATTCTGTATTTTGAAAAACATCTGCAAATTCACTGCATGTATATATTTTTTGTATCTCTCCTAAGAGATATATTTATACCACATTCTGTTGGTAATATACTTTAGGAATACTTAACAATTTCTTACTATATTAATGTATTTCACTAGACATTTTCAGTCTTAAGAAACCAATGCAATAAGCCACACAAACAATTCTAACATTTTGCAATTCTGCCCTACGGTAAAACTCCTATGTCATGGTAGCCAAAAAGCTATGGGCTCCATATTAATAGATTCTAGTTTGACATAATAATGAACAAACATCTGAGTAGGGAGCAGGAGCAATAACCCCATTTTTATTTTTGGCAACTTTAAACACTTTTCTAGTAATATCAGAAGCCTGGGACAAACATTCGGGAATTATAGCTCAATTTCTTTAGAATTGGCATTTGTGTCAAGTAAACATTGATGGACCAAGTAAACAGGGATCAATAACATGTATATATATATAATAGTATATTATTATTATATTTATATGTAAAATTATTCATGGTATTGCTTTTAATATTTTTTATAGAAATAAAGCAATTGAGTCCATTTTTGCTTTGATATGATTGATAAAATTAAAATAGGCACTAAAACCTAACTGTCAAAGAAGATTTGAGTTTTCTATCATCTTTATTATCCTTAGCAGTTTTGATAGGATTAAAAACAGTGATTTAACAAATATCTAAACTTGAACCCAATCCTGGAATGGTATAGTGATGTGAATAAGGAATATGCCTTTTAGTGTAATTTGTTTACTTAAATATTTTGCCATTTCCTTTTTCCGTGTAATGGATAATTACTGTATACTGTTTTCTAGCTAGTTTTATAGATTTATTAATGCACTGCTGTCACCTAGTACTTTTCTAAATGGTTCATGAGACCAGCTAAAATCAAATAAGGCAATGGGCAGATATTCTTTAGCCTTCAAATCTCAT